>JAVIWC010009609.1:0-1496779 GCA_031894815.1 Creontiades dilutus
ATACTGAAAGGAATTGTTAAATCAATTCTTACTTGATTACGATTTCTTAATATTATTCCCTTTTTTCACCTTATTAATTACTAAGGTTATTTTATATATAGATATATAAGGTTCAAGAAATAATTATACTCAAGGTTTTGGAAATAGATATAGTTATTTATTCAACAAACGTATTTATTGCTCCAAGAATTACTATGGGACTCCTATTAACCACGATGTGGAAACGATTTACGTATTCCTTTAATATTTTTATTTTTTATGAAATAGCACCGCAGGTGGTATTAGGTAAGGAGTTCGGTTAATAGGATGGATCTGGGATATTAATATCAATTTGATTTAAATACGGAAATTGAAAGAACAGATTACCTGGTCTGATGAGAGCTGGGTAGAAAGTGGTAAGGAGAGGGGCTTGTCGCAAGTTTTCGTTATCTCTCCTTCCCCCCAGTCACTCCTCGCCTCTCCTCTCGCGATTGTTCCGCTGATAGCCGATAGATGGTGTCGGCTATCACAGTCCCCCCCCCCCCTCAGCCTTCAATTTTCAGCAAACATACTTTCAGCAACTTTTGCTTCTTGGTTGTTTTCTGAAAATTGCATGGCTGTGAGGGATCGCCCGTTTTTCTAGGGGTTCGTATGGGTAAGGGTTGGTACAGCGGTGGAGAGGGGTCCTATTTGAATTTTTTTTTTTTTTTTTTTTTACATTTCTTCCTAGATGGAGCTCTTAGTTATTTCACGTTGCGTTGTTGTTGATTTTTTTTTGTTCTAAGTTTTTTTTTAATTTTTTTATTTATTTTTAAATACTATATACATAATCAGTGATGATGGTTATAATGATGAACAAGCTGCAAATTAATATATACATATATAATTTTACAAATTTTACTTCGATCTTGAATACCTATTTGATTAGTTGAACTGGGTTATTGTGTTTAACACCTTTTTTTTTTTTTTTTTTTTTTTTTTTTTTTTTTTTTTTTTTTTTTTTTTTTTTTTTTAAATTTTTATTTACAATTATATATATATATATATATACATATATAAGTTTACACCTTTTATTGGTTAACACCTTTTTATTGGTTTTTTTTTTTTTTTTTTTTTTTTTTTTTTTTTTTTTTTTTTTTTTAACACCTTTTTTGTTTTTTATTGGTTAACACCTTTTTATTTTTTTTTTATTTATTCACCTTTGTATTAGTTTATTTATTTTATTTTTTTTTATTGTTATTATTTTTTTATCATTATTAAATTTTTTTTTATTTATTGTTCATCATCATCACCAATCTTAATAATAATCATCATCATCGTTAATCATTATTATTATTATTATAGTCGGTTGACCAGTTTGCTGAGGTGTAGCATCGCCGCTCTGTCCAAGTTCAGACATCCGTTTGTCGCCGATTGCGTTCACATGTAACAAACAATATGTGAATTGGTTAATTTTCGGTTGTTGTTTATTTGTTCATGTGGTTTTGTACGGTTTTAATTGCGATATATGTTGGTTTCTTATGTCTGATGGGTCTTGGACGTTCACTAATTCGTATGTGACTGGAGATAGTTTCTTTTGTATACGGTATGGCGTGGTGTACTTGTATGCTAACTTAGCATTGATGTTATTTATTTTAGAGCTAATGATGTATTGTTTTATTAGGACTGTATCATTGATTTCAAATTGTTTATCGCTGTGGCGTTGGTCGTAGTATGTTTTGTTCCGTCGCATAGCTTTCTGTATGTTTTGATATGCTGTTTGGTAGATTTGCGCGGTGGTTTGACTCGGCGTTGTATCATTCTGTATTTCCCATGCCAGCTCTATCGGCGTGTTTATTTCTCTGCCTAGAAACAATTTTGCCGGGGTATACCCTGTTGTCGAATGTGCCACGGTATTCAGTCCTAATTGAATGTACTCTAAATTCTGATTCCAATTTTGTTGGTTCTCCGCGTGATACGCGGTTAGTGTCGTTTTCAGCGTCTTGATCAAGCGTTCCGCTGAATTTGGGGCGGCGTAATGTGGTTGTGTGTTTTTTTTGTTGAATTCCATGGGTTAGTAAATAATTTTTGAATTGTTGTGACTTGAAAACGGAGGCGTTGTCTGTTACTAGTTCTGTGGGGTACCCGAATTTGGTGAATACATTTGTATGTAGTGCCCCTACAATTTTCTCCGTGTTATGCTTTTTTAGCGGTATCAACACGCAATACTTACTGAAACCATCCATTACCACCAATATGTGTGTTTCTTGGTTACGTGTGCGTGGGAGGGGTCCGGCTACATCTATGTACACCCGTTCCATGGGTCGAGTTACGGGTTTAGAACTTAGATTCCCGTATGTTTTTGTTTGCATGCCTTTCGATCTTTGACATGGCATACATTCTGCTATTTTCGCGTTTATTTTTGTTTGTAAATCTGAGTGATAGAATATTGTGCTGATTCTGTCATACGTCTTTTTTGTGCCTTGGTGCGCGCCCAATGGATAATTTAATATGTTATTTTTTATTGTGTATTTTGGTACTTGGTTATTAGTTTCGATGTTTTGGATTATGTTTTTCAATTTCTTATCCGTTCGTTGATGATCCGCTAGTTTTGTAAAAATTTGTGGGAATTCCTTTAATATACATAAATGCGCGGGGTTTGTGGGAGGTGGGTTCGCATTTTGTTGTGATACGTCACCTGACCTTGATTCTGCTGACCCAGTTTGGTTTGTCAACAGCCGGTCATCTATCGCTAGGTTCACCAAAAATTTCTCCTGTAAGCAGACAATATGAATCGTGGAAAAATTTGGTAAATGTATATGTTCCGAATGGACATTTGAATATACGGGGTGGGTGTTTGCATCTGTTTTATTAGATCTGTTATTTGATTTACGTTTTGATGCGTTTGGTTTTGTATGGCTTTTAAGCTTTCCGCCATCTGTTCTCTAATTTGTGCGAACATATCGTCTTGACGTTTCTCTAAATGTTTCCGAAGTTCTATCAACGGATCTTGTGTTTTTTCCGGAAGGGTCGCGGTTTCTTGTTTGCATTGACTGCATTTGAATACCGACTTTCTTTCGGACGTTAATTTGCGGTAATTTTGGTATGTATATTCCGCGCATTGTTCGTCTAATACCTTTTTGCAGTTGGTACAGAAAATCGGGTTATTTATTTGGTTCTCCGGTAGAGGAGATCCGCAGTTTTGACAGGACGCGGGGTTATTTGATGCCATGTTCGAGTTGATTTTTATAATGGTCGTCGGAATCGTTGGATACTTATCAGTTGACACGGCGTCGACGGGCTTGTTTGGCTAAGTTCGTCGTTCAAGTTGTGTCTACGGTCAGCGGTTGTTATGGTTCTGTACGCAGTTTTCAAGTGACCTTATGCTATTTATTCATGCACAGAGGGATACTGGAATATTCAGGTACTGGGTAGTATTCAGGTTCAAGTTATCAGGTCTATTTCAAGACAGTGGAAGCTCTTTTCTTTCTTTTTTTTTTTCTGGGTTTTCTGGTTTAAGATGCGGATTTTATTCTGGTATTTTACTGCTGGGACAATTAGGGTCCGTTTTAGAACGTTTAGCTCGCTACCATGTAATACTGAAAGGAATTGTTAAATCAATTCTACCTTTACTTGATTACGATTTCTTGATATTATTCCCTTTTTTCACCTTATTAATTACTAAGGTTATTTTATATATAGATATATAAGGTTCAAGAAATAATTATACTCAAGGTTTTGGAAATAGATATAGTTATTTATTCAACAAACGTATTTATTGCTCCAAGAATTACTATGGGACTCCTATTAACCACGATGTGGAAACGATTTACGTATTCCTTTAATATTTTTATTTTTTATGAAATAGCACCGCAGGTGGTATTAGGTAAGGAGTTCGGTTAATAGGATGGATCTGGGATATTAATATCAATTTGATTTAAATACGGAAATTGAAAGAACAGATTACCTGGTCGGATGAGAGCTGGGTAGAAAGTGGTAAGGAGAGGGGCTTGTCGCAAGTTTTCGTTATCTCTCCTTCCCCCCAGTCACTCCTCGCCTCTCCTCTCGCGATTGTTCCGCTGAATGGAAATCCGCCTACCGATTTACGATCCTACGACCCTGAAAAGAACAAAAGCACTCTCCGATCCCTTGAGGTATAAATTGGGGGAAACTGTAAATAATTGCTCTGGCGGATTCTATCCGAGAGGCTATTGGGCTGCCCTCCAAGCCCTCTTCACCCTGATCACCATTATTAGTCATTTGGTGGGTGGTGGACCTCCCTGGTGTATCTCATTTCGCTGAAGGTCCTTTTATGTTGAAAACGACCAAGAGAAAGATTCTTTGAAAGAGTCCGGAACAGTAGATAGGATCCTCGTTTTTTCATGTTAACAAAGGGAGTTCTTGCAAACCGTTACACCCAGATTTAAGAAACTAGGAGATAGACGGGTTCGATAGCTTCGATAAACCAGCTCCTTTACATGAAAGAAAATAGTATTATCATATCATGATTATGATCAAGGAACGTAGTAGTAATGATAATAAATCAGTTAAAATTACCAGAAATTATAATACAAATATTGAAAAATTTAAGTACCTATGAACAAATATGAAATATTTAATAACAAATCATGTTGTAACTAAAATTCAATAGATGCACCAAATCTCGATGACGAAGAGCAATCTAAACAGATCTCTTGATCAATAAATAAGCTTCTAAGGTCAACCACAAATGAAAACATGGAAAAATCGGGTTGGGCCCATGGATAGATGTGTATAAAATGGTCCAAATTCTTCTGCCCTTGATGGTATGAACAAAAGTTTTTGGCTTGTGTGTTGTTGGTCCCAGAAACCCCTTATTCATGCACATCCATACAGGAAAGCACCATCCGGTAGTAGAGGGGAAGAATTTTCCAGTAAATCGAATACTGCAGCCCTCAGGGGTGGAAAAAATGCTCAAAAAAAGTAATGAAATCATGGTTATGTCTTTTTAATCAGTTTTCCATTTATGGAAACAACCAACACAAACATTGGCGATAGTTATTTGGAAACAAATATTTCAATAAAAGTTCAGTAGGTTTTCAGACGCAGTTCTTTATTCCACTCAAATCGGTGGAATTGGGGGTGGATTATTGGTAATTTTGATTGATGTAGGATACTTTTACAGTTTTATGATGCGAGTGGAGCGCGCATCCAAACCACCAAACTAGACAGAACACGAAAAAGGGTGTCGCTAGCAGAGTTGTTTACCGCTGTACCCTGAACGTGCGAGTCTTCAATAAGCAACCAAGCGGTGACACTGCCCCAGGAGACTAAGATGTATTGACTCAAATATGTCGGTATATTGAAGTGGGATGACCCAGTTGTAAGCTGCAACTAGAGATCTGTAAGGCCTTTTATGATTTTAGAGATGAATTAAGCATTTGTGAAGACCTGATTCTTAAAGGTAAAGCCTAAAACTTTGCGCAGAAGTTCTCAAAGCACTCCACGCTGGACATTTCCCGTATTCTGGGAAGGTATCAACCAAGATATTAAGAAATTTGTTGAATCAACGCCAGCGCCAAGTTTGGAACGTGAAGGAGTACTCAATTCGGACCTTGGTATTTCGTCTCCTTCTCTTTCAAACGAAATTATTAGTCTGAATAAACGTTCATTTGGAAGCACAACTAGAAAAAGTGAGGACTTACCAAGTAAAGGTGACACGTTAAAATCCCAAATGAATTTGCAGATTTTCAATTAAAATCTAGTAAAATTCTAAGTATGAAAAATATGCAGATATGTGCAACTGTATTTGTAGTAAATTATGTCTCCTGATTGATATTAGTCTAGAAAAATAAACTACTTACAGGAGTTAACAAATCTAGTTGTCAAGTTTACATTCATAATATTGTGCATATCCTACAAAGTTTGTTTTGTGCGTTTGTATGGTCTGCTAGCTTATTAATTGTTTCAATTAATATCTTGCTCTTCCATTGAAGCTCATCAGTTTGATGCATGCAAAGAGTATCATTTGTTTTATTTTGCTCTATTTTCATTTATATTTTTAGTTTGCTTTAGTTGTACCAAAGTCTTTGTTAAGCAAAAAGGGGGGAATTTTGAAAGTTGTTATTGTGTGTTGGAGTGCGTGAATGGAGGAAATTGGTTTTGGCACTTGACGTTCAAGCTTCTGTTTTGTATTTGACAGGTCTGAATGCAAAAGTGTTTTGTAAAAGAATTTTTGCTTCTACAAACTTTATGACTCATCTTCTTACTAAATAAAACCTTTGAATGCAAACGTCAATTCTTGTAGCTTATTCTATTCCGTCATTATTAGTTGGGTAGCTTGGTGTTCAAGAATAGTGATCTATACATTTTATTGCGAATGGTTCAGTACCTCATGATTTTTGAACTTACGTAATTACCATTGCCATTGATTGCTATTAAAAACAAAAAATGTGCTAACTTCAAAGTGTACTAGACAATAAAGTAATATATACCAAAACATCAGGAATTATTTGGGTTAGCTGTCAGTTGATCTGCAGTATTTTTAAATGAAGGGTGAAAACCCCTCCATTGACATATTTTAGGTAAATGAGTTAAGAGCAGCATCTAAAGGATTTTGAGGCGTAGAATCCAAATTTGCAGTCATTTCAGGGGAGAAACCCCTTCATCATAAAAAGCAGGTAGAAGCTTAACTATACTGAGATTGTTTATTCATTGGTAAACTTTCAATTGCAATTATCTCAAAATCAGCTTTTTGTCAGAGCTTTGGGTACAGGGGATTTTTCCCCCCCTTCAAATGTCAAAGGCCGTAGTTTTTCTATAAGTTGTGCTAATGTGCCAACATGTGTTATAAACCTATCTCACTTATTGGTTTGTGTACACCTATTTTATTGTTCTGTTTTGCATTCAACCATTTTTAATCGGAGTTACTTTGTTTTCCAACTTATTAAATATGTCTATGTTAAATAATGTCAGAAAGTTGTGGTGCTGAACCCACATGGACGACGTTTTTCAATTTGTCATAAAATTACTACCGTTGACTGACATACACCGAACAATATGACCAATTAAAATCAATAATCAATGGTCAAATGACCGCATTTTTTCCATTTAGTTAACCGATTCCGTTCCCTACGCTGAGCTACTTTAACTAAGTTACCTTCAACTTGTAACTGGCTCTTGAGGATAATTTGAAGGTGAGAAATCTGCAATAATTCCCGGATTCCCTACAAAGTAACGGAAAACACTCCGTTACAATATACACTACTATGTCCGAACAATCTGAAGTTTGCGCGAGAAAGAAAAGAACTACAACAACACTGCCTCCGTTCACGCTAACGTCGCCACAGTTCCCCTCAAGTTTTGTTTATATTCATGTTATGTGGGTATCTCAAAAGATCGTTGATGATTGATGATCATTTTAGTCGCAAATTAATATTAATATTGACAGTATCGATTGCTGAACAACCTCTTTTATTCAATATTCTAGCTATTCTAAGCATATAACTCATAAGCCATTCAAGGGGCCTCCTAGCCATGACCTCTAATTCAAAGAGAATAGTTTATGTTGGTAAGTGAACTTCATTAAAGTACATACCTGTCTTATAATACAAAAATGATTCATTCATGGCTTGAAATTGGTATTTCAGTTACACCTAATAATTTTGCTTTTCATCTGCTTCTTAATCCTGTCTTTCACTCTTGTCTTCAAGAGCGGCATTCTGGTTGGCTTACCACTTAACTCTGAGCAGTCATAAGTTCAATTCTTCATAATTTTTCTTGAGTTGCCACTGGACAATCCTAATTAGCCAAAAAGTCTTATCTCAGTACAAAATATAGCGTAGTTAAGCAAGTCTGTGCAGTAAGGTACTGAAGACAAACTTTCACCATTTTAACTAACTTTCTTCATCATATTCTAGAAATATCTAAACCTTTTGTTTACTGCTCTGTTCAGGAGGATTGGCTGAGGAGGTGGACGAAAAAGTGTTGAGATCAGCGTTTATGGTCTTTGGCGAAGTCACTGACATTCAAATTCCTTTGGACTACCAAACAGAAAAACACCGTGGATTCGCCTTCATTGAATTTGAATTCAAAGAGGATGCAGCAGCTGCAATCGATAACATGGTACTTATTCTTTATTGTTCTTCATTGCGGATTCCAATTTTTGAGTTGTATCTAAAGTAGGTGTTGGGATCCTGAGCTTTGCCCCAGAGTCAAATTGCCAACTTGCAATTACAACGCCCCAAGTAAATCTTTTTAAAATTTGAAACCTAACCATATTGCTATGAAGTTTTTCCCAAAATAACTCAATCAAAAGGATTTGAAGTGCAATGGTTCTATGAAAATCAGCTTTGTAATTTATTTTAAACGGTCAGTTCTCTACCGTAATATTTGTAGGTATTTCTGAGTATCTATTAGAGGAATTCAGTTGCTTTGTTGGCTTCCAATTGCCTGCTCTTGTTTCAAAGGGTTTCCAATTTTGTATTGTTTTCCAGGGTTAAAGAGAGTTGAATTTTGTGTTCATATAAGGGATTTTTAACTGGGAGTGTGTGATGCGAAGGATTAATTGTTCCCTAAAATGTTCTTATAATGTGGTACCATCGGTTTCGCCTGTGCTTTTGGGTATAAGAGCATTTTGTAGAATACATTTTTTCGCCCTCACACGCCCCCTGGTTAAAACAATGCAACCGGTTCAGCTTTAATAGACTGGATTCGTGCTATATATAGATAACAAAGCATCCATATCATTTCATAAACAATTGTTCATCCTTAGGAAATACTCAATTTTTGTTTAACATTATCTTATTCATCTTGCTTTCGCCATAATATACTATACTTCATAAAGCACAATTTGCTCTACGCATAATAATATTACCTAATCATCTAAGTAATCATATATCATCATCTAAGTATAGTATAGGTATATCCTCTAAGTAATTTTTACGGTTTTAGAATGACTCCGAGCTGTTCGGAAGAACCATCCGAGTGAACCTTGCCAAGCCACAGAAAATCAAAGAAGGCTCGACGAGAGCTGTCTGGTCAGAGGATACATGGCTCCAGGAGCACTCTGGCGAAACTCTCAATAAAGAAGATAAAACGGGGAAGGAAATCGTACGTGTTTAAACTTTCTTCTTCTGAATCTAATGTTTTGGTGTGTGCAAATTTGGACGATTGTCGGGTATTACCGCATCGCCTGCTAAAGACACTCCCAGTTGTACTTGATTATCAGTACTTTAGTTGCCGAGTCCTCGGAAGGAGAGATATCCCGGTTGCTGCCTTTAAATCCTCGAAATCTCATTAGTTTACCAGTTGACCAGCGTTTGAATTTGGGCAATTTTAAATTCCTTAGATGTTCATTCGTTATTTTATGAGTCGTTCCAAAAGGAACTGAGTCATATTCTGCATCTTTAGAATATGAATTCGATGCCCGAATTGAATTACGATCTGATAACTGATTTTACAGAAGAGGTTAATGTAGCCTCCGTTTCTCAAGAAATGGCCAGGGATTAGGCCAGTTAACCTTAGGTGGTACCGTATATGTTTTAGAAGGTGAATCCCATTGGATTCAGTACTATTCGTTTTTGGACATTAGCACGTGACACCATATGCCCATTCCTGTTTTTTAAGCATTCAACAATTTTGACGTGATATTCATTCTGTAACTAATTCTATAGAACCATCTTAGTATACTCGAGTATGCTGTACTGCTCATCCAACTTGGTAGCCATTCAGCTTTATTATTTTCATTAATGAACCTTTTGTAATCGACCAAGAAAAAATGCTTACCCCTCAAAATTTGTCAAGCTGCCAAAAAAAGGGCTTTTTATAAAATTGTAAAACCCGAATTTTTCCGAATTTTAGTTCGATTGAACCACCTGATTCTATCTTAGACATGATTATTTGCCTTTTTGAGTCTACTGTAGGTATATTCCCTCTTCCCACGAATATAATATTCGCATAGGTACCTCAAGATCTCATTAGTTAAACCAGAGTTCAACCCTCTTGTAGTTATTGAACTCTTACATAGGCACTGATGAAAATATAGCCTGATGGTAAACGCTTTTATTTTACGAACCGAACCCATCCACACATAAACTGTGCGCCTCTAATAAACTGGCAGAACCATTACCTACTTCATGAGGATGCACACACGTAGTACCTAATTTTCATAGAAACTACTCACTCCAACATTGATCGTATCAACTTTGTCGTCACCATAGAAAATTATAAATTAATTGTTGAATACAGAACCTGTGTTCTGTTGGTTTTGGTGATAATCCTTTTTAAAATAGTTATGGATACAAGTGTTGAAGTTGAGTTGGTCGTAAGTTCAAACTATATTTCTACTTTTAAACGAAATAGTCAGATTCTATCCTTAACCTTATAAATCTATAATACAGCCTTACTGATAGGTATCAGTAAGGATTAATCCTTACTGTTGGGTGATCAGTGTACACTGTACACAGTACGAGTACAGTGTACAGACACTTATAAGTACAACACATTTATAAACAATTTAGCTATGAGATTTTTGACCTGATTTTAGGCTTTTTTAAATTGAATGATTGAATACTTGCATGATTGCTGTTGAAATATAACTTTCATTGATTTTCGCGAGGATGTTTGGATTTCCCGATCGCTCATTTCTGTTTGTCACTTGCAGATATTAGCGTCAATCGGTTGTTTTCAGTTTTATCAAACCTGAAATCTAAATTTGAGATTACAACCTAATTGTAGATAACACTGAGCCAAAGATGAATTGTGTTCAATTAGGGATGATTCCACAAGAAAAATGGAAATTATCGTTTAATTTTAATTATATATCGTAAATAAATTATTTTACTACTAGATTTCACTAAAGCTGGATGTATAGACCACGTTTTTCTTTCTACCTCAATATATTTTCGGTTTATCAACCGGTTATTCTATAGAACGATAAATACAAATCAATTTCAGTAAATAACGAATAAATGTATGTTGCAGAATGCCGGTTCCAAGGCAGACGAGAAGAAGAATCCACAAGTATATTTCGATATCGCAATAGGAAACAATACGAACGTCGGGCGGATTGTGATGATGCTGCGAAGTGACATAGTTCCCCGAACTGCCGAAAATTTCAGGTGTCTCTGCACTCACGAACGGGGTTATGGTTTTCAAGGATCATCATTCCACAGAATCATTCCCGGTTTCGTATCCTTTGAATTTTTGAACTCTGATAACTTATTACTTACTTATTTATTTCTATTTATCTATCTGACCGGTAGACACCGGTATAAAAACGTGAAGAGGTGGAACTCAACTAGGTTGTTACAGGAATCTTGTGTTTTCTGGGTTAACAATAATGAAATTATTTAGTAGCAACAATATGAAACATCATCATTTGACTTCTCAAATTTTGATGATTACGTACTCTAGGCATGTGATGTTTCACTTGATAAGCATGATGTTTTTGAGATTGTAACAATTCTAAATGTGCTTAAAGTCCGCAAAAACTCTTCGACCACTGTGTTCTATTAGTTGCTTCAAACTAGGCATCCGTTTAGAATATTCCAATCTTCAGTGAGTATTCCGGCAGTTCGGAATTGTTCATGGTTGGATTCCAATTTAGATTCAGGACCTTTGATTGCCCAAACAACAGATTTCGTCGTTTTTCCCGCTCAAGAAATAGTGCGGGTACTAAATAAGAACATCTTTCAGACAGTCGAGGCAGCACTAAAGCTATTTCTGCATTCTCAATCACCTCAAAACTGACCTGGAGTTGCCTCAGCTCCATCAGGACTGAACAAACCAACATTGCTCTGGGTAGCAGGTCATGAGGGATCTAACCCTAATTAGACCTGAACCTCAACTAGGGGATAGCAAGAGTTTTATAACTCAAGATGTCCAGAAATTGGAGGACAAGACATGGCAAAATACTCATCAGCAAATACAATACAAGACGTTCTTAGCTTTAATAATGATAATAATGAGCTCATAAAATTCTAGCTCACTGGCTACTTTTCTAGTGTATTTAAAAGGTTCTGAATTAAAATGCGGATAGTGTCACAATAGATCATAGTGGTCTCAGTGACTCGGGTTTCCTACCATCCCTTATCAGGAAAAAAGAGCATCTCTATCTTAAATGCTAAGTACCTACCTATTCATTTTCGATTTTTTAATTGCCTATCAAAAGTGGCCTACCTAATTAAAGATGCCTGCATCTCCATCAATTCAATGCTCCTCTTACCTAACCATAAGGTGAAATACTTCCAATCCCTATGTTTGAAGTGTGTTGGACAAATCAGTTCTTCCTAGATATGAATAAAGATAACAAGATAGATTCCCGACCATGTTTTACAAGAAGTAAGCTTATTCCACCTATCATCGATATGAACAATACTCGCATCGACTGCCAACAAGTTGTTTTTTGTTTCTTGAATAGGAAATTTAATAAATGATTCAATTAATCATAATTTGAGTGTTTCCAACACTTTTCCTTACCCTTCCTAATAATTTAGGGCCCTCGATAAATGATTCATATCGTTGTGTTTTGAAGTTGTAGGCAATTGGTCAAAGGTTTTACATTTTCTTTAACAAAAAGTTACTTGGATCACAATAGATGTGTCAAGGAGGTGACTTCACTAATAACAATGGAACTGGAGGGAAATCGATTTACGGAGGAAAATTCAATGACGAAAATTTTACTCTTAAACACACTGGACCAGGTATCCTCTCCATGGCTAATGCCGGACCCAACACAAATGGATCACAGTTTTTTCTATGCACAGCAAAGACCGACTGGTAAGTTTAAATCTGTCAAGTTGAATGAAATAGATAGGTACTAACTAGTACTAACTAAATCCTGTGAGGATAAGACGTAGACGTATAATTTGAATCTTATTAAAAAATCAAGTCGTCTCATTCTCCATGAAAAAAATCTATGATTTAAGATCGTTGGATGTGTTAACTATACACATTTTCCCCACGCGTATCTCTCAGTCAGTTGTTCTTGATCTTTAAATCAAAGAATCAGATGTATCAGAGAAGCTGATCTCATCCATGAATCCCCTAACTAGGATACTGCAATCGGGTCTTGAAAGTTAGTTGAGGTCACTTGAAGTCTAGCTTGATCTAATCCACCATAGTTAACTAAAAATGAACTGGAGCAAAGCTGTTCTTTGACTCAGGGTTTAAAGATGCTGAATTGCATTCGTTTACTTCACATTTCATTGTTCCAATTGTTTTTTCTTTGAGCTAGATAACTTATCTTTGAGAAACGGCATAACTTGAATGTACTAATAATCCCGTCTCGCTCATGGAGACATTGAAGCAACGAATGATGTATGTACATGCTGTGTTGATCTTTCCTCCTTTTGAATCAAGGTAATAAGAATTGCATTTCGAGAAACTTCTTGTTTCGCTGAGAGCTTGAAGATTCACTAGCAGTCACTTTATTTTTTTTTTCGTCTTCGCTGCTATTTCGGGCGTTTCTCTTCAGAGACTATTCCTTTATCTTTGTCGAAAGTTTTAATTGAAATCAATAGGAAGACGTCTGCAAAATAACTACAATGGTGTGTTTTGAAAGATTCTCTTGGTCATTGTAGAAAATGAATCAATCCAGGAATTAGGCTGGGAAATGAAGAACAGTGTTTCAAATTACAAAATTCGTTTTATGGGCTAAAACATAAAACAAATACACATCTGTAATTTCTCCATTATTCAGTTTCTTTTCTCCCCAATAAGTACTCGTTTTTCCTTTGTACAAAATCCTACACCAATTACACACTTAATAATGTTGACAGTTCAGTTGGCAATCACAGGAACAACATTTTTTACAGAAGACTATTTTTTTGTAAATTTCTGTCATTTCAACTACCAAGTTGGCATCAGTTACAGCTTGAACATGGCCATTTCTCTTCACCTTCACTTTGGCAGATCCGTGAAATTCTTTTGCTCCTGTTCGCTTTAGGATCGTACCTACGTTTTCTACCGTTATCCCAGAGCCTGGCATTACAATTATCTTGCCCTCATTCACTAGTTCCCTGATGAGAGATGATCCGTCCATTGCCGTAGGCTCACATCCACTAGTTAGCAGTCTAGAGCAACCTGGAAACCAAGTACAATTTAAGTTCCAAAGCCAACAACTATCTATGAAGACCACACCTGGCATTATTACAACCAAAGGTAAGATTAGATGCGATGAGGGCAAAATCTGTGTTGACCTTCTTCATAGACGTTAGTGCTCCTGTGCCTGTATATAGGAGCAGCTGAGACACACTTTGACACGACGGTAGAGCAGTCTTCTGGTGGCTCCCCTCTCTGTAAATTCCTGATAGACTCCCTCATTATAATTTCTTTCGAACATTCCTATGACCTTAATTGATACGTTACGACTTAGAAGCTATTCCAAGACAACCGGTAATTGCCTAACTGGTTGTGCCTCATTAAACTACAAATATGATATGGATCTATGTTCAAGTGCGTAACAAGGGAATATTATACATGGAAATGTGATAGTTCCCAACCTTGTGAGTATCATTCCCACGAAACATAGTATTACGTCACCGTGCAACAATTTCACGGTTCATTAGATCCAAAAGTGTTAGCGAACTTGTGTGACACACAGGTAACATTAATTTGAAGTGTTACAGATAAAAAAAGGGAGCGTTCAAATGACCCTAGAAAAGGCAGGAACTTCATAATGTTGGTTTAGGTACTTGGTTCATAGATTAAATAGGTTATCTGGTACAGTATAAACAATTTATAATGCAGAAAGAGTTGATGTACTCGAAAAATCAAAAATGTGTGTATGTGTGATATATAGACAAACATCATGATAATTACTTATCATACAATGTTCTTCCTACCATAAGATTTTTGGATATTTGGTCAAGAATTTTGAAATAGATAACAACGGGATTTTTTAAAGTCTTAGTCTCGTTTACCAAACCCCTTGCTTCACATTTTCGGTACTTTATCTACGAAGCGCAGGAGTAACAACACCCCCAAAAAGGGCTATAGCCTTCCACTATTCATATTATTAAGTATACTGGTGTATAATCAAGAATCTTTATTTACCTAATTTGACGATAATTTCAAAGTTTTCCCTTGGGTTGACAACCTCGTCGAACGCTCGATGGAATGTGACTGGGAATGGACTGCATGCGTCCACTAGCATTTTGCTTTTGTCGTAGTCTATTTCCCTGTTCTCGTTTAGAACACCAAGTACAAATCCATCTGCTCCGTTTCTCTTCAGCTGCTTTATGTCCTCCAACATTATTTGAATTTCAGCCTCTGAATAAACAAAGTCTCCTCCTCTGCACCTGTACCAGAAGTTGTGTGATTTGTTAAGATGCATTGTTTGCGTAAGCATGTTCACTAAATTATTACATCGTCAATTATTTTAAAGGACTCGTTCAAAATCAACAATCGGGCTAAACTCATTAAAAGGGTATCAAAGTTCACTATAAATCGCATATTTAACGTCTGCCAAGTTATGAAAAACAGTGTTGCCATAGTGAGCGTTTTGTGACATCCGCCTTTATAATAATTATCATTATTAGTGAGTAACACAACTATTGAAAGTAATATTACATATCAGTCTTGTATTGTCTGTCTAATGATTCGATTGGATTTACAAAAACTACTAAAAACTTAATGTAATAAGATTTATCTACTTGTGATTCAGAGGATGATTTGCTGTAGGTAGTGCTAGTAATGATATTTCTGTATGCATCGAACTTACAAGAGTTCTATAGAAACCGATCTGATCATTTCCACGAAATTACCTGAATAACGTGGGTATGGCAATTTTTTCCGAAAAAATTTAAAGTAAGGATGGCATGGTTCTTTGAAAAAGTTTCATATGTAAAAGACTCCTCAGATATAATGTTTATTCACATTGCACCAGTTGACAAGTCCGGAGCCTGAATACAGATCCCCTTAGAAATCTTTATCACTAATATACAGTCCATCCTCAATCTCTTTGTACTCACCTAATAGTTTGGGCCTCTAACTACGAGTTATAACGTATAAATACGTTTATGAACGAGCAGTGCCCATTTCGAATTAAATGGCGATGAAATTTATTAGCTATCACCTTCAGGCCATCCTTCTGTAGGTACTATTGTCCTTCAACTATTCGTCCCCCTGGCATGTATTTTACGACCCCAGATCCGTCACCCAGTATTCGGGAGACCATTTACTATTTGGATGGATTCAAACGTTTATGGGATTTATTCCGCCCATCCCTTTGGCAGTTGTTGTACCAGCCATCTCCTTGGCAGCTTTATACTCCTTTTTTAAAATTATATTGGGCATTAAGGGCACCTGAATGTTGTTATTTTGTGTTGCCTTACAAACCTACCTTACCCTAGATGGTACTAGAGTACTTAACAGTCTGCCTTTCCATTGTAAGTTAAGGAGATCTGGAAAGTCTGATCGTATGTGGGGTTTCATTATATTCACTTCCAATTCCCTCTTTCACTTCAATATACCTAAGATCATTTATGGTATCAATAGTTGATAATAAATTTAACATGATACAATTGGTGTGTATGACCTACATCACATTATGAGCACTGTTACGAGTGTTACCAACCTTATCATAACGAAAACTGGTATTCCCAGGTTGCACTTAACTGCTTTCAGAAATCCGACACTCGGGGTCAATCCTCCTTCTGCCAATGAGCTGCACAGTTCGATCCGGATAGCCCCTCCCTTTTCTGCATTCAGTGCAGATTCCATGGTGTCTACGCATACTTCCATACTTCTTTAATAGTACCTACCTATTTAAAAATAAATAGAAGTTACTTAAATTGAAACCGTCATTAATCGGCAAGGATCTTGATGAGGACGATTTTCTATTATACAGTAGAACCTCTGAAACTCGATTCCAGAAAACTCGACAGGGCTAGTGATTTTTTTGTTATTTATTTATTTTTTTTTCCACTGTCCATAAATGGGTTTTTGGGCAGGTCATAACAACCCCCACAACATTGTCGTCACCGGACGTTCAGTTTAGTGTTTGTAGAGACACAGTTGTGGTCAGTTACATTTGTTTCTGAGCGGTTGACAATTGTCTAAACGATATATATCATCATATAAATACTAAACGCCAGGTTTGACTCCAAAAGGTACTATATTGTTACGTTTTGTGGGTTGAGTGGTTAAAATTATACTCGAGAAATATCGCTCTTAATGTCCTATTTATTAACATGATATAGAATAAAAAGCAGGGGAAGGCGCGTTGTGCTCCCGGGACAGGACCGATGTGCTGACGTCTGCATAACGATCCCTCCCTATTGTCTTCATCGTGACAATATCCAAAATCTTGAAATCTCAAAGCTCCACCTAAATTAATTGATGTCTCGAAATAACTTGCTTCTTTTTGCGAAATGTTTAATATCGAATGAATAATACATTTTAAAAAAGTTTTTCGACATGGGGCAAGTTCTCAGCTTGTAATGGTTTTGCTAGAATTTCTCGCTTATGACCAAAACGAATACAGTGCCTTTTGGAAACGAGCTCCTCAATTTGAGAGACAGGCTGATTTTTTTTCGATTTTTGGAACGCACAAATGTTGAAATGTTAAACATATTAAACATAAAATTTGTATAGGCGGGAGGGAGAATTGTTAACAATTCGTTCAATCTAGCTCGAATATAAATGTTTATTTATTTAATATAATAAGCCAGAAAGAGGTTGAAATCTATTTGTAAAGTTGTTTATTATTCAGAAAAAGTATTTTCACTGTCAAAGCTAAATTCAGAGAATAAAATTATTTTAAAAGCTTAAAGATTTGATCATAAGTCAACCTTCACGTCTGGAAATATTTGTTATTGTCATACAAAATAATGTACTTACCTATCTGGATTTCTTTCGGTGATTTAGGAATCTATTCAGCTGCCAGAGTTGTTGGGTGTGATTGTATAATTTGGTCCTGATGTAATCATTAGTAAAGAAATTTCACGGAGTTTTTGGTGGATATATCAACTGCCAATTATCTAACTACTTACAACTTTTGTTGTTGTAGTATGTTATCATATCACGTGTATGAGATAACACTTCAGATAAGAGTTGGTTGGTTGAATCCTTTTTTCTTTCCAATTGTTGCGCAGAAGTTGCATCTGAGTGAATGTTGTTCTTCTGAACTAGTTCGTAGAGATTCGTGGGTTGTACTTTCAACTGTAAGGAGGTAGGTTTCACCCTGCGCATCCGCAAACTTAAAATCCACTCAGCGTCATTTTTTAAGGTTCCAGTGGTGTAATGTTGCTCCATTTTGATTAAAGAATTGTGTAGCCACTTCTCATAAATTTCAACGAGATCGTAACAATGAAAGCTACTAAGCATGCGCGGATGCGAAATCCTTGATACGATCCAGACTTCTACAGTTTTCTATCCAATTTTGTTGTAATTTTCAGGGAATACACTACTCCAGGGACTGTAAATATTGAAGTTCAGAAGCCTACTTCTCACTCTACTTTGATCCTTACCTTGAATGCCAGTACAAATTTTGAATTATGATATTTCTCAGGCATTACCATACTCTCTAAATTTATGCAATTTATGAAATGCTTAATTCACTGTTCCAGGTTGGATGGAAAACACGTCGTATTCGGTCATGTCATCAGTGGAATGGATGTCGTTGCTAAAATTGAGGTGAGATATTTTATTTCTACTTATCTTTTAAAAATCTTGGAATAATCGTGGAGGATAAGTGGATAGAGGGAGTTGGGTCTTGAAATTCAAGTGACGTTAAGTCGATGATGACTGGTACATTAACTGAAGCGCTGCCTATCGAGGATTGAGGGAAATAAACTTGAGGTGGAAAATATGGCCTACTTGACTTTTAGCTAGCCAGGTGACTTTATGACAAAAATGAACAAATAAATTTAAGCTTACAATAAACAAGAACATGTCTAGAGTAACTTTTGTCAGAAATTATTTTACAATTCATTTCAGAAGTGGGATAGACATTATCTAGGAACACCCTGTTTATGAAAAAATCTGTATCAAAATCCACAAATCGTTTCAGGATACTCCAAGACAGATTACTCTGTTGACCTCTCTATTTAAAATATTTAGAATTCAATGCAGTAACTTATATTTTAAAGAAAATTCGTTAAAAATTTCCTGATTTTGTTAAAATTTGTTTTGATTTTGTTGTCCCTTGAACTGTTATTTTCATCGCTTTACTTTTATAACTTTCAGAAATGTGGAACGAAATCGGGAAAGCCAACGGAAAAAGTACAAATACAAGCTTGCGGTGAGTTGGTATAACATTTAATTTATTCATTTAATTTTGTAAATAAACAATTTTTCCTTAAAATGTCTCGTTATTGTATGGGCTGTTCCCTGGATGTCAAATGTTTGCCAATTCGATCTCTCGAAGGATCTTATTGGATACTTCTATCCTGCATAATTATTGGTTTTTCTTATTTTAATCACTTGGTTACCTACACCACCGATTGTGTATATTTCCAAATATATCAAAACTCTCTTGGTGTCATTTCCATTAAAATGGGTTGACTGGGTCTCAGAATGACGAACATCAACAGTTTGACATCTTCCCGTTTGTTTAACGTCTTCACGTTTACGAATCTCAGGAGAGTAGAGAGTGCGATTTTCATTTCCATCATGGCGAATCTGCGAATTATGAAAAATCATTTTATACATATTAAATTGTATATTTATTTTACATACGATTTAACCTGGTAAGTTGGCGCTAGTCGAGTGAGGATGAAATATTCCATCTGTAGCACTGGTTCAAAGAATCGAAACGTTTTCAAATGAGTAGCTTGAAACACTGTTTATTTTTGTATTTTCAGAGAATAAATCCGAAAATCGCAAAAAGGTTTTTTGTCGTGTCTTAATTGTTTGTATTTGTAGCTCATTTTGGTTTATTGTGTTCAGTAATGAAACTTTGTAGTCAATCATGAAGAAAAACTGTTTTGATTTCCCCTGAAAATGTGTTAGTTTACGTTTCAAGACGCCTAAAAACTAAATTCGACCTACATTAATGATGAAAACTTGGGTGACAAATCACGTGGGCCGAGGATAGTCTTGAGTAGTCAGCATCATTTTTCATCATCCATAAAGGGTTAAATTTAAAGGCTGAACTTGAATAATCTCAGTAATATCGAAAACTTTCAAAATTAGACTAGAATGTTGTTTGTGGTTAATAGATATCAGCTCAAAAAATTGAATTAACCCACTCGGATCGAGTTATTATTACGATTTTTTAATGTTAATTTTCCATTTTGAGAAAATTAACTTTTCAGGCTCATTTTTCACCCTCACGATTATTGCGTGATCATCTGTTCGCTCACCATTTAAAAAACCTCATCTTCGGGTGGTGAAAATTGGTCGTCTATGGTCAAGTAGACGGTCGACCAAGAGACCCGCGTTGCGAGCCCGCTCAATGGGAGGTCTGAGTAGAACGTGTGGCTCGCGGCAGCTCAAGTACTTTCTACTTGAATGTCGAGTTTAGATACTATACTACAGACTGCGTCTAATCAGTAGAGATAAATGATTTATGTAGAAGAGCTATCTAATTTGGTTTTCGAAATAGACGTGTCTTGAAACGAAAACCTAAAACTTTTGAGGGAGGTTCGCAAATGTTCATTATTGAAAATTGTGAACTAAAAACTCCAGGAAGCACTTTTTGTCACAATTAGTTGTTGCATACGTGGCCGAAGTACGCGATGAATACAGGCTATCCCACGAGGTGTCCCCCCCCCCCCCCCTCATAAAATCGTCAAAATGGGAGTTAACAAACACTTTTTTTTTTAATCTTCATATTTTTTTCCAAGGATCTCTAACATAATATTTGCGCAACCACGCGCAATTGACACTAAATTTATCATTTCAAATGGGAACCTCAATTTTTTATTGCAAATTCGGATTCTACTCAGTATTTCACAAAAAATGTGACCCCTCCACCAATTTTTTTGATTGCGCATAACCGGTTCAGGGAGCACGCAGAGTTACGCAACCGCAAAATTGTCAAATAGTGGATGATTGTGAGCTATAAAGTGTGGAATAATGACTAAAATATTGTTTATTTCGCGTGAAAAATCATCATTTATGCCGACTTTGGACTCGCAGATTAGGATGATTTGTCACTTGATCGCTGAAGAAGGTTTTAATTTCTTATTTTACATTTTTCAACCAAACCTTGAAAATTAAACCCTGTAACAATACGAAAACAGGCGCCTAAAATAAAAAACGGACCCGAAATAAACAAATTTCAGTCAATATTCCGCAAAAAATTGAGTCAAATAAAAAAAACCCTGCAAATTCTTTCACTGGGGTTTATTATTCAATTGGCTTGCGTTCATCATTTCAATTTCTACTAAGCTTTGGAGTGTACGTGTTCCACAGGTGATAGAGCGATTATTCAATTTCAGGAGATATGCATAGAGCACGTAAATCTGTTCTCAACAAAAATACCCATTTGGATTGATCAGTTGATCATATTTGTGTGCCTCCTGAAATTCAATAATCACTCTATCACCTGTGAAACAAGCACACTCCAAAGCTTAGTAGAAATTCAAATCATGAAGGCAAGCCAATTGAATAACAAACCCCAGTGAAAGAATTTGCAGCGTTTCATGCATATCAGAATAATTCAACCCGTGTATCGGCTATAAAGCCTTTTAGGAGTTCACTCCAGTATCCACATTACTGCATCACTACGTCACTAGGTTACTGCTATCAAAACAAAAACAATAATAAACCAAAGAACCAGTGAAAGAATTTGCAGCTTTTCCTGCATATCAGAATGCTACAACCCGTGTATCGGCTACACTCCAGTATCCACATCACTACCAACATGACTACATCACCAGGTTACTGATATCAAAACAAAAACATTAATAAACCAAAATAACGCTAATGTTGGCACCATGATACGTCGGGAATGGTTTGACCTACGGACCTGGGGAAAGGCTCATTCGATTCCTCGTGGAAAGTTCTTCTAAAAGAGTCCAAATTTAGGTCGCCTTGACTTTTTTGAGGTTTTTAGGGGTTTTACAAAACTTTAACAACCCTTAAAGGGCACTTTAAATTAAGTGAGAGAGCTGGCTCAAGAATCGGGTCGTCGTCGGACCAACATGGATTTTTCCTGAAAATTTCAGCTTTTTTGCTTCAGCCGTTTCGGAGAAATCGTGCGTACGGTGGACGGACGGAAAAATTTTTATTGCAGATTCGGATGCTACACCCTTTGAAACGTAAACCATGAAATTTTCAGGGGGGGTTAGAATTTTTTTTCAAGAGCGATTACAATGGTTTATTGTTGAATAATAAACCAAAACGGACCCGGAATAAACAAATTTCGGTCATTGTTCCGTAAAAAATTGAGTCAAATAAAAAAAAGGATAGCAGATAACGTGAATCAGCGTTTAAAAACAATGAAAATTCATGTGCCACACTTTACAGTTCACAATCATCCAGTATTTGACAATTTTTCGGGTTGCGCAACTTTGCGTGCTCGCTGAACCGGTTTCGCGCAATTGAAAAAAATTAGATTAAGGGGTCACATTTTTATGAAATCTTGAGCAGAATCCGAATCTGCAATAAAAAAATGAGGTTCTCATTTAAAATAAGAAATTTCGTGTCAATTGCGCGGAGTTCGCAAATATATTTGAAATCCTTGGGAAAAAAATATGAAGATTAAAAAAAATTGTTTTTGTTTATCCTCATTTTAACGATTTTAGGAGGGAGTAGGGGAACTTGCGAGACTCTCTGTATATTAGCGTAGGTTGATGCTTTATTTGGTATTTTAAAAAAAATGAAATATTAACATCAAGTTCGGGGTGCGTACGCCCTTGTCCATGGACGAATACTTAGATTCTGATGTACATTGTACTTAAATATCAGCTCTTATTAAGCGTTGAATGACTAGTAAGTGATGTAGTTAATGACCACGAATACCAGTGATCTACAAGTGTTACATCAATCATGAATAATAGATCAATCAATGATACTGATATGATGATAATTTGCAGCGCTTTCACATTTGAAAATTGAAAAATTTGTTGCTGTTTTGTTTTGAAAATGTAGAATTCCTTTAAATCGTGGAGTAATTTTTTAAAAAGTTTACTATTACTAGAGAAAAATCAACTTAACCTATTTGAAAATTGTACATTTAAGAAACAGTATTGTTACTCGCATGCAGAAATTGGCAATTTTTTCCAAACCTGTTTTAGTTGTGAACATTATTGCAACACACATTTATGAGTGCACAACGTCCTCAGATATTTCTAGTCTAGATGTTGCATTGAATAGGTAAGTATAATAATTTCGAATAAATAACCTTTGTCCTATGCAGTTCCTTGGGCCGGCGCTGAATGGAATGTATGCGTAAGGATGTCTCCCTAAGCACTGCTCGGGGCTAAATCTTTCCGGATCGAAAGTATCCGGGTCCGGATAGTATATGGGATTTCTGTGGATGAGGTACGGCATTATGTCAACAACACTTTCGGCTGGTATTATCATCCCATTGGCTGAAATGAAAGTGTAAAGATTAAAAACTTATAGGATGGCTATGACGATCATACGCGTTTTCAATTGCCCGATTTCACACGATATCTGACTAAGTTAGAAACCCTGAACTCAAAGTGACTACTTACGAATTTCCTTGTAATTGGTTGAAGTATGATCAATGCGTTGCTCCAAAAATGTATTAGGTAGGTACCTACCAGAGCCTAATTTTCCCCCCTGTAATTACCATATGTGAGCATCCAACTTGGAAGATGCTTTGTATCCCCCAATTTTTAAACTAATCTTTTTAAACTAATTAAGATTACGTGAATTGTTTCTTGACTAACGTGTTAACGTGCATTTTCTGACATTTTAACGTTACTTACGTAACTTGGCATCTTCGCCTAACATTCTGGACATCATTGGGACGGGTGGGTATAGTCTTAAAACTTCTTTAATGATCTGTTCCAAGTAGTGCATTTTTCCAAGATCCTCTGCAGTGGCTTCTCGATCCTCGTGTCCGAAAATGTCTACTTGTTCTTGATACGCTTTGTTCTGAAATTTTGAAAATTAATTCTATCTTAGTTATTGTTTGCTTCAACATTTTTCCCTCTAGGCATTATGGGCTTTCACTCAAAGTTCTCCAAAATGGAGATGATTTGGGAGGATGGATTTGTTGTTTATTGATTATCATTTGGAGCTTAGCGGAATCGGCTTAGGTTAAGCTTTATACCCTTTTTTTACCTTTTTTTCATACGAAATGTACTCCAATTTTCCTTTTCTCCCCATTCCTAAACGACCACCGATCGTGGTCGATATAATAATCAAATAATAACAACATACATGTTATCAAAACTGAGAAAAAGCTAATGAATACACAAAAGCACCTGAAAGAGGGAGAAAAAAGAAAACCGACGATGTGTAATAGGCATGTGTTGTTTTAAAAGATAAAATACGTTCCCTGGGAATAATAATATTATCCGAACGTCATCTGTTAATAATGAACTGTTTACTGATCTCATTGTATTTGCGTTAATAGAATTCTGGATACCTACTTATCAGAGATAAGATAAATAATTTGAGCAAGCTGTGTTTGAACTCCCGTGAAATCGGTTCTTCACTGACATGCATGCTACTCATTCGTTGTAATGGAGTGATGCCTTAATTTCAATAAACAGCCCCGGAGTCAAAGTAGTGGAGATATCTAATCTTAATAAATACTAAATTCCAATTCATTTTTTCGGATGTTTCCAGTTTTCCCAGAAAAATTTGATATAACACGAGTCCTTTTTATAAAATTGAAAGCAACGGATTTATTGATTTTCAATAGAATCTTCCCTTTGTTACTCGTCAAGAGTATTCAAACATGCATTTTACTGTATCCGCGGTCTTTTATTTCAGGTCAATTTGCCACTAAGGCAGTGATACATGCTATCTTCCGCAATATGATACATTGCCCCTTTTTTATTCTTGTATGTTTAGCTGCCTCAAAAAAATTAACTACGGCGTTTTCCGATAATTTCCGTACCCAAATGAGGTGAGTTAATTTTGTTATAGTTGACAAAACACGCTATCAGAACAGCATGACTATCAGAGTTGGGATAATTAAGCAAGAAAGAAATGGTAAAATAAAAATCACTTCCGCGACTGTACAAACTTATGTGCCTATAACCTGAAAAACTATACGAAGCAAACTTTGCACATAATAGTGCAATTATAATAATTTTCGTCAAGGCACCTTTTGCTGCTAGATGCTCCTCGCGAATAACAATTATCCTCAAATCGGGGGTTATTGTTTATGCTCGAAACAGTAGGACAATAGAACATATGTCACGGTCCCCGCGCAATCTACCGGATCTTAACGTACGATTATAACATTTCATAGAGTTCTCGGCTAGTAGCAATTGTAACAACGCCTAACTACATCTGCTTAAATCCGATTCAGCGTTTATAGTCCAGTAATCTGGTGGTTTGGGCTTGCGAAAATTCCCAACTTTCCGCCAATTTGCTGGATTGTTCCTACCCCCCCCCCCCCCCCAGGGGTGCTACACCTCATTTTGCGGACAAATTAACCTTGTGCTAACTTCAGGGGGGCCGAAAAACCGCGATTTTTTCCGGAATTTTTTCAGTTTTTCCGCTATAACTCGAAAACTACGCATCCTAGAGAGAAAACCACTCCATAATAAAATAAAGTAGACAAAATTTTCTACAAAATGATTTACTTACACTCAATTTTCCACCAAGCTACCATCGAGATATAGGGGCTCATAGATTGAAAAATTTTCCCAATATGGCAAAAATTGCAGAAATCACTCTTTTCATATTTTGTGTTGTTATGCTACATCTCCTCCCCCTTCATAGCCTTGTTGTAGGAATTAAGAGTATGACACTGATGTATCTTAAAATCCTTTTAATTGGTTGAAACTCGAGTTTAATTGGTTGAAACTCGAGTTTAATTGGTTAAAACTGGAGTTTAATTCGTTAAAACTTGAGTTTACTTGGTTAGACTCTTTGTCTACTTTATTTTAAAATGGAGTGGTTTTCTCTCTAGGGTGCGTAGTTTTCGAGTTATAGCGGAAAAACTGAAAAAATTCCGAAAAAATCGCGGTTTTTCGGCCTTCCTGAAGTTAGCACAAGGTTAATTTGTCCGCAAAGTGAGGTGTAGCACCCCTGGGGGGGTAGAAACAACCCAGCAAATTTGCGGAAAGTTGGGAATTTTTGCAAGCTCCCCCCGATTTTGGCACCAGATGACTGGCGAAGATCTTTAACCAGTTTTTAGGACGTCTCTTTGAAGCAAGGCTTCTTTAATGAAGGGACGCCTATTGGAAATGATCCACGGGGCTGTGGTACAATGCAAACATGAGAAAAAATAACTGAATGCAAATCCGTTTTAAAATAAAATCCTTGGACAAGCTAATAGTGTATGTGTGTGTACGAGCATGTGACACATTATGTCGGCACTGCCCAACCTCCAATTCTTAACCGATTTTCGTGATCTTTTTTGTTCGATCTCAGCTTCACTTTAGTTGTGCAAAAACCCTCAGAAATGAAGATTTCTTGACGGAAGATAGGAATTGGAGGGGGTAATCGGGAAATAACGTAATTTTTCTCGACAAATTTTGTTGACGCTACTAGGCTATAATTCTCGACCGATTTACATTATTCTTAATTTATTAGATCCCAATTTTAGTTTGGTTGTGCAACAAACCTCGGAAACATTGCTTTTGCTGACAGAAGGGCTGGGGGGAGGGGTAATGGTCAATCCTGTAACTCGCTGCTCAACCGCTAATTCTCGACCGATTCATGTCTTTTTTTAGGTTTCGGAGAGGGTAATAATGATAAATCCATCTATAATAGACAATCCATTCAAGCATTGCTACGAAATTTGACTCAAAAATCCAACATTGATTCAGGGATCTGCTAGTAATTTCGGCATCTTGATCAATCAATCCAAAGGGATTTTCTAAGGATTTTTCTGTCAAAAAATCGAAATCTCAGAAACTTTCAATTTTGTGGTTTTTATTCAGATAGAAATTCGTTCCACGAATGGATTGAGACCACTCCGGGTACTGTACAATCATCTGCTCGCTGATAAATCACAGTTCTGCCATTAAACGCGTGAGTGATAAAAGCTGTTGCAATATGGATAATGTACGCCCCACAGCACGCGGCTCGTATAGCCGTCTCCGATCAAGTTTTTCATAACTTATGAATATATTTGCGAGCAAATGGGGCATCGATAGTTGTTTTATTGTATCTAGTTAAATTTGTTGTTCTATTCGTGGATTTCTAAGACGTACCGATGTGCAGTATCTTAAAGCATTGTACGTATTTCGATATCAGCTTTTGTTAGATTTCAGTTTGGTTGCTATGTGTTCCGAGTGCACTTAAGAGCATTGTCTCTGGCTGTGCAGTCCAGTTCTGGTAATCCGGTTATCCACATTGGAGGGTTATCTAATACAGAAATGATAAACCATTTTGTAATAATTTGCAGCGATTTTCCAGTAGGAGCATAAGTGTTTGGTGTTTAATACTGGCTTGGGCTGCTTCATTTTGCCATTGTCTCAAATTTTTTCGAACTTTTTTAATTGTTGTTTTGTTTATTTTTGTTTAAATTGAGAGAAATCCTAAGATTAACATTTTAAACTATCCAGAGCATTGTTTAGTTGTATGGATGTCATTTGTTTTATTAGATGTGAAATTGTGTACCGACTTTACTTAGAATGATTTCAAAACTTATAAAAGGTTGGGGCCGTTAAAAAGCACATCTAATCGGATTGGAAAATATCCTACTTATTATACTACTAGTTCTTAGGAACGGATTTTAGAGTTAAGCCTTTAATGAGACAAGGTAGTTAACTTGTGTTATTAAAATACGCGACCTGCGTGTTTGCAAGATGAAATTGAAACTCTTACTTGAACTTCTGGATTCAACCCCAATTCAAAAAGAGCGAAAAGAAGAGCTGATGCAGTCGTATCATGGCCCTGAAATGAAAATGTTGAATTTCTGATTAATTCGGTTGCATTAGCTGTTGATTGAAACAATGTAATGATGTTTCCGTAGAGTATTATCTATCCTGCATTGTTATTTGAGAAATTATTGTATTTCAATGTAAGTATGGTATTTGGGAAGTTTCCCCAAACTTCTATGTACAGACCTCAAACATGAATGTGTCAACTTCTTCTTGAATATCTTTATCAGAAAGTGTTCCCATCTTCTCGGCATCTAGCTCTATGAGGGTGTCGAGGAAAGGTTGGGGTTGTTTTCGTTTTCCTAGCAAAATTAGAGAACATTAAATGCTATGTGGAGTCAATATAGTGAATCAGTTCCAGGTAATGTTTGGTAGATGTTACATGTAGGGCTAAACCCTGAGGTTATACCCTTGTAGTTCGGAATCTATTTTTTCTTTGTTGTTCAATGCTTTTTTTTTCGATAAGGAATGGGAGGAGCCCCTGGTCACTGAGACCGCTAGGATCTATTGTGACGCTGTCCCCATTTTTAATTCAAAACCTTCATAATAACCTCTTCGTTCACAAAGTGTAGGAGGTTTTCAGGCGTTTCCAAGGCAATATCAGAGGGTGTTACGGCACCCTTCCCGAAATGCCGGAATATAGTTGATGCAACAGCAGGACAATTACAGAGGATGTGTTCTGCTGTTTCCGCCTCTTCGCAGCAGAGCCGGCATTCTATTGTCCTGGCCTTACCCATTTTGTTTAGTTGGTACCTTAGGGGACAGTGCCCAGTCAGAAGACCTACTAGTTTACGAAGGTCTTTGCGCCTCAATGATAGAAGGGCTTTTGCGCGTTTCCTTGAAATAGAGAGGAACCGCTTGGCTTGCCTCTGCTTAGGAGTGTTGTGCCAGTATTCTCTGCGTGTTTTGTCCTCCCATTTCTGAACCTGTTGAGTTATATAACTCTTGGTAACCCCTAGTTGGGGTTCAGGTCCAATTGGATTGGACTCTGATCCCTTTTTAGCAAGGCGATCAGCTTCCTCGTTGCCCTCTATTCCCTCATGACCCGGCACCCATAGTAGCATCAGTTTGGTGCCCCGGGCCGCAGCCTTGAGGGAGTTTAGGCAACTCCAAGTCAGCTTTGAAGTTACCGAGAAGGCAGAAATAGCCTTTAGTGCTGCTTGGCTGTCAGATAGTATATATATCGTTGCACCTTTGAGTCGTTTCCTGGCAATCTCTTGTGCACATATTTCTATAGCATGGGTTTCCGCTTGATATATGGTTGCGGTCGAACCTAGAGGCTTGGCCAGTTTGAAATTGGGGCCTTTAATCCCCAGACCGGCCGCCCCATTCATCACGGACCCATCTGTGTACCACACAAGTGAGCCTGGTTTGAATTATTCAATGCTTACATGAGATTCTATTTCTCAAGTGATCTGATAAGAAAAACTATTTATTCGTCTTAGTGATGTTGCCATGATGAGAACTTGGGAAAATTTACAATCTGAGCTGAAGTGTCAGAGAGTTCTGTATTTCAAGGCTGACAATATAGATTATCTTCTTCCTTCATTAATAATAATATTGTATGGCGTTATTAACTTAACAAAGTCTTTCTTACTTTCTCCTTGTGGTAGTTCTGCCGCTCCCATTTTCTTCTCTTTGTAGGAGTTCCTTCGTTGTTTGATAACCTAAACAAAAGAATTCATTCATTTTCGAATAGAAGTTCAAATCGTTTGTCTACTACTATGAAAAAACTCGTTGTTTATGCAAACACTTGCAGTGACACGCCTCTCGATTGCTGCGGCGACGGTTTTTAAATTAAGATCCGAAACTTCTGCACACTTGTCCCGTCCGTAATTAGTAAAGAGAGAGCTTAGTTACCGTATTTGATGGTTCCTGAATTCCTAAATCCATCCCTTCATTGTACGATTAAATGAAGCCCCAGGTCTTTGATGTTTCCAAAGATGGGCATCAAGTTTCTTTCACGACAAGGCTTTTGTAACAAAAATTGTGAAAACTGCTGAAACACCCCATTTCAGGGCAGATTTCTCTGTTTTATTAAGGCACTTCATGAACAGATGACTGACCATAGCGAGGGTGCTTCTTCATTCATCAATCTTCCTTCGTTAATTACAACTGAAATGGTTTTGTCGGAAAAAAGAGATTTTGAAGGTAATGAAGTTGCTCCCTTACTTTTTGAAATGAATCACATCGTTCAAACAATCCTACAAACAGATCTTAATTACTAAAAAAATTAATTACACCCTGCTTTCCATGAAGTGACGCAAGAATAGGTCGCAGTTCTGGGCATAAAGAGTGGTTGTACAGATTTTTACTGAGAACCCGTTATGTATAAGGAAATTCCCACAGCTGAAGTGGTTTGAATAATCAGTCTCGAAGCCTAGTCTCCTTTAGAATCCTTTTGCCTAAGTATCTATGATGCTTATCCAGCGCTGCTGGTCACCATCAGTCGAGTTTCTTGCGTCTGGTTAAACATAGCTAATGATTTAATACGGACTCACGGATCTGGTGAATCTGTGCAGAACCTCTAAATTCCTCTTCAGCTTCTTCCCGCTTGGTAAAAAATTGTAGTAGATGAAGTCGACGATGTTCCAAATCTTGAATGCTCTGAATGCGATGAGCTCGTTTGCGCTGCAGTCAATTCACGTGTGAAATACGTTAAGCACTTATTCGAAGTTTATAGGAAATTGTTCTATTGAAATGCCTTACAAATTTCACCAACTGGAGTTTTCGAAAACTATCATCATCAGATTCAGTTTTAGTTCATTCTAGAACAATTCTTGATTTTTTTTTTTTTTTTTTTTCGTTTTAAATAGTACACAAATCATTCTATATTATATGTTTTTTGGAATCAGTTTTGGTTCGAATCTCTTCAATTGATTAGAAAAATAAAATTCAACAGTCGGATAAGTTTGCACAAAAAGCCAGAAACTTGAAACTCATTTTAAAGAGAAACTATAGCATTTCAGGGTTATCAGATGTAAATCTGTTTGTCCTTTTCCTGCCCAACGTTTTACAAATTTGTATTATAATTATTTGTAATTGATCCATTTTTAAACAAGTATTCCGATGTAACTCGAAAATGCTGCCAATTGTGATTCGGAATATTTCGTTTACAACCAAGTTTTCAGGAAAATCTAACTCTGGTAGTTTTCATTACGCTATAAATTGTGGATACAGAACTAATAGAGACATTTGAGAATGGTTTAATGTCGTATAATATACGACTATATTATAGCTATATTATAGCTTTTCCAAGTCAGATTCGGAAATTTCCAAACCAATTTCAGAATTTTCCAATTCAATTTCAGACTTTTCCATTCCAATTTCAGAATGTGATCAATATCCGGGTGGGAGCGGTTTCTGAAATTGAAATGGAAAATTCTGAAATTGAAATGAAAAATTCTGAAATTGATTTGGAAATTTCTGAAATTGGTTTGGAAATTTCCGAATCTGACTTGGAAAAGCTATATACTAGTGATTCTCGTAACAATTTAATTGCACACTACTTTCCTTACCTCCTGACGGCTGAAACGTATTCTTCACCAGCAGATGTTTCACCCAATTTCGTTCCCATTGCAGTTTCTTCATAACAAATATAAAAGTATGGCCTAATATTATAAAATGGCTCTGAATTTCAATCATAGTCATCAAAGATGAAAGAATGTATGTAATTATCAGTAATATATGTAGTTTACCTGATATGACGTCCAGCGTTCCTCTACAAATATAGCTGAATGGATTCAATGGTGCTCCATTTTTACTAAGAAACTTGTTTGCAATATCCCTCCAGTGCTTGTTCATACAATCCATGTTATTATCCAAAATCTTGAAATGAAAACTGGGTGTAAGAAGCTTTCTCCTTTGCTTCCATTTCTCCCCTATTAAACAATTATTATCAAATTAGTATTTTAATTTCAATTTTTCATTGTTTCCTGTAAAAAATTGTTATTTTATTATTGTGGAGCGAATTCTTTTGACTTTGTAGAGTGAAGGGTGCACTGGCTGATCTAGTCTACCCTAGCCACAGCAGAAGCTCCTACGCCTAATTTACTGCCGGAGCTATCCCATAGGCTGGTGAACTTAGAGAGGCTGATCGAGTTAGACTGTGAAGTTCACTCTGCTGTGAAATCTTTTCTATGCTTCTCACGTGGTGTTAGAGTATTCCGTGGATGTTAGAGTCTGCGGCTGAAATATAATTAGCACAACAATGCGGATTACATTAAAATAAATGGGGAGAGAGAAAGGCGAAGCTCCAAAGATCCTTTTGGTTCCGAATGAGTCACTACATCCTGATTACTGTCTTCTCCCAAAGATCTACAAATCATATTCTCTCCCTGACCAACCTTTACAGAACGAATTTCAGCGTATGTTGACTCCCAGCTTCAACCTCTCGTACTACGCTAACCATCTTTCTTCTATGATGGACAACATTTTATGACTGTACTGAGAGAAACTACGATTCCAGTAGATGTAATTTTTGCCACCATAGTTGTGAATCCTTCGAGTACGGAAATTCCTCACAACGAAGGATTGGCTGCCCTCATACGCAAGTTTGCTTACAGCAGATTCAGAGAAAAAAATTTTTCGCGTCTAGAGAGAAAACCCCGTTATTGTTTAAACGGTTCATAGACGACATTTTCCTCATGTGGGAACTCGGAGAGTCCTGAATCGACATATTCAAGGTCAATGGCTACATTCCTTGATGTCGATATTTCAATGGTCAATGGAAATCTTCAAAATTATGTACATTAACAGCCCACATATATGCAGCTATACCTACTCACACGAAGCCATTCATTCTAAGGTCTTTGAGGCTAGGAAATTTGTTACAATCAAATAAAGATTATTTGTCAGTGATCGGGGATAAGTGATAAAGAGAGGATTCCCGAGGATAATTGTCGATGAAAGGGTGGTTCCAGCTCATGTCGGCTATCAGCAAAGAACATCCACGGGTTCAACCTTCAGAAATGCAGCAGCCTGGACTACAGGTTGTGAAAGGTCGAGGTGCAAATTGTGCAAAATCGTTGTTGAAGACTTCCACTTTACCTCACCGAATACCACTCCCTCCTACGGATGCCAGGGACCAGCAGAATGTCAGTCACGAATGCGTGTCTACCAGGTGATTCGCTGGTGGTGTAAAGAGGTTCAGCACAGAAGTTTCTATTTTGGAAAAGCAATACAACTAAATTTAGAAGCAACAGCCACAGCCACAGCCTCGTTGAACCAAGATCAGCTTTGTCCTGTAAAACTTCAAAGTCACACGATCCACAATCACATTCAACGACTTCTTCGGAGTGAAGGGTTTGAAGACGATGCCACAGTCAACCAATGACAGGCTGTTGCAGCATTCCGAACGGGCTCATTGATGGGGAATTGATGCGACCTCTTAGCCTCAATCTAAATGATAGAGCGATACAGGGTTAAATTACTGAAACCATACATCTCACACGGTTACATCCGAGTCCTGAAATTCAGAAAAACTGTTATTCTTCTATTTTTAACAAAGGTTAAATCGAAATATCAAATTAGTCTCCCATTTGTAAAATTGCTATAAATTTGATTACATACATGGAAAAAAAAACTAAAAACGGGAATCACATGTAAATTTGACGTTTCGTACATACAACATTATAATGAGAATTTCTTACCTGTGCTAAGAAGTAGACCCTCTTGCAGCCAATTTTTCAACAACGAATAAACAGGCCCTTTTTCAATATACTTCATACTTGACATGATAACCTGCCAATATGTAAAAAGATTAACTTTTATTATATTTTGTTTAGTCCAGAAGTACGAATACGTTCATCAGTATCGACTAGTAAATGAGAATAAATGTTTCTAAAGAAACATTCTTCCAAATTTATCGTAAGAAAGATGCCTCTATAAATATCTCAATTAGCAGGATCATAGCTCACTTTTTAAAGAAAATAAATTCGAAGTTGTGCTGTCAGATCTATTCAAGAAATGTTTTTATTTCATCGTTTTTGTTTGGGACGTATATGGGTAGCCCCCCCCTTCTCAATTCTTGAAATTGATACGTTTTGACCATAAATCTGACGCATGTGAGCTCCAGGGATATCCTCTGGGTGTTGCAGGCTTAATCGTCTTAGACTGGAAGGAACAACTATCCATCCCTTCACCTCTTTGCTACATATTCTGATTTTTTACACTTACGGAGCACAAAAATTATCATTATTGTAGCACAGGGTAGCCCGTGACTCATCGAGCATATAATATATTGTACTGGTGGAGTTGATTCAGTGGGTTGAACGTATTCTTGTGGGATTTTAGTTTTTTGGTATGTGTATTTTAAATTTAATTAATAAAACCAAAATCTCTACATTATCGACTAGACCATAATCAGGGACCAAGTCACGTCAACTACGTTGGTTGCTCGTGTTTTGGTTGAAACTATTTACATACCTCCACATTTTCTGCTCTGTCAGTGATGACTTGTGGAAACCCAAGAAAAAATGAGAAACTTATTCCTGGAACAGGTGACCTTCGTCTCACGAGATCCTTAAAATATTGAGGCAAATCTGGAATAAAATAGGTATCGTCTTACAATAGTTGGTATTAATTTATTATGACAAGCTTGAAGGATTAGATGTTGTCTGAACAAAAGGTTTTGATGAGTCCTTCGCTATCTGTTTCTACACTTCCATTCAATAATCGTTTAGCATCACACATTTAATCATTCTACGCCACATCCCTTTTTAAGATAAGTGAATGACTGGTAATCAATTCGTTTACCGTCAACGGTGACATAAGATTGAATGATCAAAAAGTTTCAACACTCTTTTATTTAAGAATTTTTTAACGGATTATAAAGTTATAGTTATGATTTGGTTATATGGACTTGAAACTGGCAGCCACGTGCCGAGATCCGTTATTCACAACGTAACGCTCGCTAGCGGCCTGCACGCAGGTAGCCGGGAGGCATTGTGAAGTCAGTGCAGCCTGACTTCTGTTTTAAATCCAATCAGATTTTTTAAACAAATGGCACACTTACCTAGTTGAGCACTATCACAGCATGGATATTCTCCCCCCCCCCCCCTTTCTCTGTCTCCTTTCGAGATGACTGATTTTTAATTAAGCAGCAGGCCCACGGATATTAGAAGAGTCTCTTCTAATATCCTTGAGCAGGCCCATCACAAAGCGGTTAGTGTTATCTTCCATTTTCAAATTAACCATAATATGTTATCAATACTGTAAGTTATTACAAAACAGGGATTCTTTTGTCGAACGAAAAGGAAGATAACACCGTCATTTCACTTCAAAATAACGGATATGGTCAACTTGTCGTGTTGGAGAACTTCATGAAATTGCATAACATCATTTTGATGCTATAACAAATTATTTGCCTATACCTTGGCAGGGTTGTCAACAATTTGTAAAATCCCTAAAAACCTCAAAAAAAATTCAAGGCGGCCTAAATTTGTACTTTTTTTGAAGAACACTCAACAAGGAATCGAATGAGTCCTTCCCCAGGTCCGTAGGTCAAACCATTCCCGATTTATGGTGCCGAAATTGGCGTTATTTTGGTTTATTATTGTTTTTGTGTTGATATCAGTAACCTAATGACGTAGTGATGTAGTAATGTGGATACTGGAGTGAACTCCTAAAAGGCTTTGTAGCCGATACACGGGTTGAAGCATTCCGATAACCATAAAAAACGCTGCAAATTCTTTCACTGGGATTTATTAATTGCGTTCATGATTTGAATTTATACTAGCTTGGGAGTGTGCATGTTTCACAGGTGATAGAGCGATTATTGAATTTCAGGAGATATGCATAGAGCACGTAAATCTGTTCTCAACCAAAATACCTATTTTAATTGATCAGTTGATCATATTTATGTGCCTCCTGAAATTCAATAATCGCTTCATCACCTGTGAAACACGCACACTCCAAAGCTTAGTGGAAATTCAAATCACGAACGCAAGCTAATTGAATAATAAACCCCAGTGAAAGAATTTACAGCGTTTTTAGTCAGTAGACCACGGAGATCAGTAATATTAGGGCTCATCCTTCACGTAGGTAAAGCAGAAATAGCACACACGAAAATAGCAAATTAAAACCGGCAGAATGATAAGAAATCAGCGATGTTTAGCCATCAATTAGCCATGTTTTGTTAATTTCAGCCGCAGGCTGGCGAGGCCCCCAGCTCCGAGTTTCTAAATAATATTCTTCTATTCAAAGAAAGATTTTGCTTTTAGCATGTTTAAAAACATTTTTTCTTTTTTTCAACAGTTTGAAGAAACAAGGATTTTTATGTTCTGAACATACATTTTTGTGTTCTAATTTATAACATCAACTTTTTTAGTAATATTTTTCATTTAAAAAAATTCATTTTTAACCTTCGTAAACCCCTCATTTTAGTACAATTTTAGAAGTGAGGCCAATACACTGTTCTCAAAAAGATTAACTTAACAAAGACAAATCTTAATTCAACCATGATTCAGTTAGCGTTTATGTTTAATTAATTGATGCTAATGAATTAAAAGCCAGAAAAGTACGTCAAAACGGAAGTCATTGAAGACAATTTATATTGAAATTTTGGATCTTTGCAATCCTGAAATTTATTTCAACTAATAAATCAATTACGGTGCTCACCGACAACATCGCAGTTGGCAAGTTCCAATGGTTCTCCGAAGATTGTCATGACATCTGACTGCGGTAGCTTGTAAAACATCCTTAGGGTCCTCAACGAGCTCACGCTGCTGAAATTCTTCCATATGAACAACGTTAGTGCCAACACTAACACGGTGAAATATAAAAATACTTCAATTATCATGATTTTCCTACGAGTTAGAATGTACGAGCGGAGAGAATGTTCTAAACTGAGAGCGGACCTTATTAATCAATGTGTACACTACTTTCTTATCTGCTGTCTGTTAACTTTTTTTACCCCCTTCAAATCCAGGGAAATATTAATCTGACCCCTCTTAATCACAACGAATCTAACCTTCTCATGATTGGATCCTCGTAACCTTGAATTTATCCCACTATTGTTACTCAAGTATGATCATGACTCGGCTGGATTTCGATAACTTCTCGGGATTGTAGACAACTTTCCAATAATGAAAATTAATTTGACCATTCATTTTCTGGTTAGCGATTTCGTTGGACATTTTATTGAAGTCTGAGCAAATTTCAGAGCTTCAAACTGTTGAACAACCGTATATTTATTGTGAAACATTTTTAAAATGTATATTCTGAATCCGCCGCAGCCTTTTATTCTCAAGATTAATATTATTTTCGAGGTTTAAATTTATGGGTAAGAATCTTTTCTCAGTTTACATTCTTCACTAAAGACAAATGGGCATGATTTCAAATTTTTTAGGACTTTTTGTTGTTCTATTGGGCTCATTTGATTTCTCATGGAAAGTTTTTCAAAAAGAGTCCAAATTTAGGCCGCTTCGACTTTTTTGAAGGTTTTTAGAGATTTTACAAAACTTTGACAACCCTTAAAGGGCAGTTTAAATTAAGTGAGAGAGCTGGCTCAAGAGTTGGGGAGTTGCCGAACCAACATGGATTTTTCCTGAAAATTTCAGACTTTTTGCTCCAGCCGTTTGGGAGAAATTGTGCGTACGGCGGACGGACGGGAAAATTTTTATTGCCGATTTGGATTCTACTACCCTTTGAAACGTAAACCATGAAATTTTCAGAGGGGGTTAGAATTTTTTTTCAAGAGTGATTACAATGGTTTATTATTGAATAATAAACCAAAATTGTTGAGTAATCATATTTCTGTACGGGTAGAGATTAAAAGGAGCGGCTATTGGCATTCCGCTCTACTTCGCAGGCCCAACGAGATTACCAGGGGTCTTGTCATACACCCTCTACACAAGGTGTTTCCAAAAACGACCCCCATCTCTGCTAAAATCGTAATTTAAGGTTTTAAAAAGGGTTTTTTTTTTTTGTGTGTGTGTTTGTTGAAGAATCTTGAATGTGCTGCGCACGTGCGCAAACGCATACCAGCAAATGGGAACCCCATTTGATATTCCACATTCTATTCCTCGATTTCACGAAACTGCGACCCCTCAATCAATGTTTTAGGGCGCGACATAAAGTTTCCAAGTATCCAACCAAAATACCGCAAACATAAATGTTAGGAAACCCAAAATTTGACATGTAAGTTTTCATTGTTTCTCAACGCTAATTCACCTGGTGCCAGCCATTTTTTTCAGTTGACTAAATTTGATCGCTCCTACACCCCGAAATTTAGTTAAAATAATCCGTACAATAATCGCAACAAAGAGTGTACATGTAACTGCCACACATTATTGCTTCTAGTCTGTATGTATTTGGTAAAAACCTATTTACTGAGATTTTCCAATTTTTTCAACTTGTGATTTTGAATTCGTACCCTTTTTAGGAACAGTTCTTTGGCTTCGATTTTAAACTAACCCTAACTTTTTTTAAATGACACTTTTCTTAAATTCCTCATCTTAGTAGAGGTACCTATAGCAAATTTTATTGCTAGGGAAAAATAATCTGAAGAATTATATTGTCAAAAGATTTAGAAATACCTATTATGGTTATATGGATACCTTAGGTAACTATTATTAAAATTTAGTTTTGCCCACGTTTTTAAATTTTTCCATCACCTAGGTTTTCCCAGGTCTTTTGGGTTCGAAAATGGTGGGTAGGGGTATGAACCCCTTGGTTCCCCCCCCCCCCCCTTGATGACGCCTCCGAAGTGAAAACATTAACTCCACTCCCACAACCAGTTAGGAGTGCCTAAAGCTCAATTTAAATCTGAAGTTAAATTTAAAGATTTGAAAAAAACTGGTGATTGTGATACCTATCAGAAAAATTCTAAGATGAATAGTTCCTCTCTGTCCCTTACTCTGCTCAAACAATTTATACCCTTCCAGAAACTGACTAGGAGGAGTCATAAAAACTTGACAATAATGAATAACTAACCACGAAATTGATTTCACAATAAAAGACTGCTTATTTGGCCTTTTTTCTACGAAAAATTTACTTTTATATTTCTAATCTAAAGCTAGTAATGTAGATAGGTACCTGTTCTTGGAATTTAAAATTGTACTTTTTTACGTTTCTATCAGATACCTGTCAAATCAATTATATATCTACTAAACCACCTTGTCTTTATGAAATGAGATATCCTTAGAAAAAATTCTTGAAGATATCTACCAAACATATTTGTTCAATGCAGGGAGGGGTCATGACGCAGACTGCGTCATTGAAATTTCTGGGGGGGTCCAAAAAATTGGGGGGGGGGGGTAAATTTGACTGAAACACTGTTTAACGTGACTACATTCAAAAACATATTACATCGCTAAAACGTAAATAATGATGAACCTAGTAATTAATTTAAATATGGTATGTTTTTCTATCTGAAAATGTATAAATGACAATGACATTGCTCGTATATTGTCCATGATTTTGGTGTGATTTCCGCGATTTTGGCATGGTTTTCAATACCTTCATAAATCTTCTTTTAGTTTTAGATAAAATCAGGGCTTCTTACGAGTGTTTTTTACATTTTTGTTTTGGTAAGAGGGTACCTACTTATGGGGTGCTGGTTCTAAGTTGGGGGGGGGGGGGGGTCATGACGCTAAGGGGTTGGGCACCGCTGATTTTTCATTCATACAGAAAATATCGCGATTTCTCAAAATCAACACAATGGTGGATTTTTCCTTTTACCTCCTTGTCCATGAAAGCTTAGATTACAGCAAAGAGAAAAATGTTCAGTTCTGGCAGCTACAAGCATGGATTACTAGTTCCATGGCGTTAAAAGAGAATCACCATGTTTTGTTGGTATCACTGACAAAGGACGCTCGAGGTTTTTGCCTCTGAATCCTAACCTATTCGCCGTTCTGATTGTTGTTTTAATGCGAAAACACGAAACTTACGTGCGGTATAGCAGTTTCATCTAAAAGAAGTGAATTTTAATTCAACGGTTTTGGACATCCGTAGTTTGATTGTTCTAAGGAACTCGGTGGAAGTTTAGTTTACACAATCTGATCAAAATGTCTTACAAAGGCCCCCAGAAAGTGCAAAAGGTGATGGTGCAGCCCATCAACTTGATTTTCCGATACCTCCAGAACCGGTCTCGAGTGTGCGTTTGGCTGTATGAAAATGTCAACCTCCGCATCGAGGGACACATAGTTGGATTCGACGAATACATGAACCTGGTTCTAGACGACGCAGAAGAGTTCAACATCAAGTCCAAGAACAGACGAACCCTCGGGAGAATAATGATGAAAGGAGACAACATCACGCTTATTCAGAACGTCAATCCACAAGCCATGGAGGCCCAGTAACAATTAATCTCCTATTTCCACGGACATTTTGCACATTTGTTTTGTCAGCATTACGATGCTATCCCCGAGAGTTGGGAAGAAGATTTTCTATTTGTTCATATGATACCTACATCGTAATATAAGTCTTATTTCTTCTTAAAATGCTTTATCTGATTGATCTTCCTCAGCTTCAGCTGTCATTTTCATATGGATAGTTTTAATTTATTTTGGCCTCAGTCTATGAAGCTATATGATCGAAAGCGCAAGATAATTTCTGCTGCATCAGTAGGAACGAAGGTATGGCTCTAGAAATGCTACACAAAAACTTGACGAATGGTTTGTAAGAGTCATTCACAGTTTATTCTGGATCCTTAGTGTTTCCTACTAGCTACACCTATTCAAGATATTGAAATTCGTGTAAATTGACGAGTTTCTAATCACAATCTGCTAAAAATTCGTTCCCAACCTTTTATCAAGACTGTCCTTAGGGAAGTGTAATCTGTCAACAAGGTACGAACCACCGTGTGACACTGAAATAACGGGCTGATAAGGCTACTTGATTTGATCCAATTTTTTCCTCTGATATATTCATAGTAAATGGTATGTTCTTTCATAGTGTAAGTGGATACAACAGCCCCAATAAATATTTCGCTGAGTAGCGAAGGAAGTTGTATACCTCTGGTTAGTGACAGCTGTAGGGAGTGGGAAGTACGGACTGTTATTTCTCCTGGGTCCTACAGGCACAACTTTTATATATTTTTCCACGGAACATGTACATCCACATGGGAGAAAGTTTTAAAACACTTACAACACTGTATTTAGTTGAGATTTGACGGCAATACTGATCAGTCACATAAATGTGACCGAAATTGTGCAAGTTGGGTTGGCAGTGAGACTCCTTCACTGATTTAGCACGTACGCGTAGAATTGACTGGTGAAGAAATTATGAAATTAACCAAAGTAATTGAGGATATTAAAAATTTCATGTTCCATACCCCAAACAATTTGAACTTGTACGTGGTTTTGTTGTTTCCTTGGCTGTGATAACTGTAGTTTATTGTTCTACATTGCATCTGAGTCCACCTGAAATTAGCATAAGTATCATATTCAATTTTGGGACATGTGAAAAACTTGCCCAAATTGTCACTAGCGAGTTCACGTTCTAAGCCATTCTGACCAACTTTCGTTTCGTGCCGAGCTGTAAAATAAACTATTAATTTTGTGACTGGGCAAAAAAAAAAAAAAATCCAGGGATAATTTCAAAATGCCTTAAAAAGGATTTCGATGAAAAGGATTTTGGAAAATAATTCCCAAATTTATGGAGCGATAGATTTTTTAAAAGAAAATTTAAGATTTGGAATTATGCTACAGGTCAAATGTTTTTACACTCGGTCTTGCCCCTTTAATATTACTGTTTAATACAGTGCAAATAACAAAGATTTCTGTTAGAATGTATCTACTTAAAGCAACAAAGACAAGGGGATGACGAGGTTTTGTCTGGATCATTTCACGTTGATTATCTTCAATTACAATGGTATATTAATTTTACTTGTGCTTGGCACAGAGCCACGAACTATAGTTCAAAAACATGGAGCATGCCTTCATTCTGCCATCTCTTGCTACGTAACTGGAATTATGCTAGTCATTGTGTTCCAGGGAGGCCTGTATCAAATTTTGCACGGCATGCAAGCCATTTTTCCCCACGTTGGTTGGGTAATGAACATGGTGTTGCTTGAAAAACGCATATCAATGATAATTATTGGCATGCGTTTTTCAAGTAACACCATGTTCATTACCCAACCGTCGTGGGAAAAAATGGCTGTTTATTGTGCTGTAGGTATGCAAGGGCTTCAAATGACTATGCAGCAGATGTTGTAAGTAATTTCCTTTCTTATCCCAATGCCACTTGGCAACAGTGTTCATTATTATATACAGTGTCTTAAAATGGGTAATAAATGTCAAATCTATAGATTTTCAAAATTACCTATTGAGACAACTGTTCGAAATTACAAGGTACATCAGAAATAATTATCGTCTCCACAATTAAAACTTGAGAGTTCTTATTTTTTCAGAATAAACTGTGTATTTATCTAGAATTAAATATATCTATAAATGGTTCTTATGCCATAAATCTGTATTTATTTCGACCAAATTTCTCATGTGCCCAATATTTCGAAAACTAGTAACAATACAAGAGGCAAGTACAGGGATCGGGTACATGTAAGCTCCAGTGTACTGAAAAACGATTTTTTTTTTTTTTTTTTTTTTTTTTTAGATATTTTGGCAGGTAGGTGGTATACTTCCTTTTGGTTGTAGGTGGTATACTTCGTGTTCTAGCTACTTAGAGCTGAATCGAGTGGTTACGCCTTTTGAGCAGAGTTGGAAGGTAGAAATAACTTTCACGGTGTTCAAAGAACAGAATACTTTCATTGTTGATTTGCCTGTTTCAGTGTTAACTCACTTGGTGAATCTGTCACTCTGTAACAACTGAATTTCTTGTTGCTCTGGGTAAATGAAAAAGAAGAACATAGAATAGATTTTCTTACACTATTGAGATTTTACAGATTTTAAATGGTTGCCAACGTTTTGAGTGAAGATATAATACCATATTTCAGGAGGGCAAATTTTACGATAGTGGCACGTATGCATATGTCAACAGCATTGAAGTCATAGCTAAAGCCGTCCGTCTTGATTTGTACTAAGAGCGAACAAGTAATAAAGAAGCTAGTAACCCATTAGCCACAGGAAGAAATCTTCAAGGGAAAGCAAGTGTCACAAATTCCTTCTCAAATACAGCATTAAACCCCTCCAAAAGTCACCAATGTAACTTGTGCTAGTTTAAATGGTATGGCAGATGCGTGGATATCTAAGACTGGGGTTAGAAGACATGACGAAACTGACCAACTTGTGCAAAAGGTGGGGTTCCTGTTATTTGAGAAGAGGGAATAGAATAGCACAAACAAAATGCTCGGCAAATTATTCCACAGAGGTTGATTATTTCTGTAATAGATAACCCATCTAAGTGAATCATTGATCTACATTAAATCTACATAGAAATAAATTTTATTGGACAAGGTCTGTGGCACATTATCGAAACTCGGTGCTTCACAATTGTATTGTATTGTAGATACTAAAACATTTATATTACAGCAACGTGAAATGAAATGAGAAGCCAAGAAATGAGCCAAGGGGGTGGGGGGGGAGGGATGTGTGGGAGGGGGGTGTCTGAAATGTTGAAAAATTACCTATCAAAAACGGCAATCTAAAGTGTTTTTGAGGTATTCACTGGAATGATCAGTCAATTAACGGAACTAGATTCTATCTGAATCAAATAAAAATACATCCCTTTTGCCTGAAAATTTTTTGAATAGTTTAAGAGGTATGTTGATATGATTGATCATGATGCCGAGATTACTGCCGTACTCCTACTTTACCCTGTGTTGGCACATCTCGGGGTCGATGTAGGATTTTTAAGCCTTATTTTGTAACCTTTCAGAGAAAAGCTTCTCATCCTTGCAGATCTGTGTATCTTGAAACGCAAACTATACATTTTTGAGAGGCTGTTAGAGATTATTTTTCTTAATCAATTACAAAGGTTCATCATGAGAAATAATAAACCGAAAAGCAGACGAGATATTGAAAATGTATGGATTCATGATTGATTGGCCGTTAATCAACAACTACGAGATCTATAAATTTTCGAAATTTAAGAGAGAAGAAGAAGCTAACGCAGCTGTAGATGATTTCGTGAAACTTGACAATGGATACACAGTTCGACTCTTGCCTCCTCACGAGAAACTAGAATGATCTGTCAACAGCTCTAATCGCAAAGAGTCTCCTAACAGCCCCGGAGGTTACTTGTCCCCTCAACTGCCTTGATTTATTTGTGTCAAAAATCCATAAGCCTGAGTGTAGATTTATCCATTTCACGATTATCGCTGACTCGAAAATATATAAATGCAATTTGGGGGCTTATAAAACGTGTAGTTTGCGTAATCAAGTATCGCTTCTTTTCTTCGACTTTTTTTAAAACAGAAAAACACACGTTTTTCACCAGTTAAACACCATTTCCTTGACAAAAAATATTTTTAAAAACCAAAACGACTATATCGTTGGAAAGCTGACATTTCGGCGCACGTTTTACCAGGCCTGCACAGTTCTGCGTCAAGCATTAATAGGGTTTCTAGGCGAGATGAAAAAACAGGCGATTTTGACAAAACTGCCATTTCGCACAGCAATTGCACATCTTCAGTGCAATAAAAAAAACCATTTTCTGATATCAAATTTAACGCTCTTTCCAACGGTGTCATCATATTTGAGCTGTATTCAAAATTGAGGGAGTTATGACAGTTTTAATGACATAAGATCAAAAACACGGAAAAAATCGTAAATCACGAATAACTCGGAAACGAGGCCTCTGGCGAAAAATTGCTAAGAGGCATTTCTGTTCGGAAATGATTTGTAGAACACGTAGAAGTCGGATTGTACATAACTCCTGGGACACCCTGTATAGGATAATATATCGATATCACTGCCATGTATTATGGAATGATTTTTCACGACCGTTATAGCGATAAAGTATTTTTAATACGCAGAGACACAAGTGTGAACACATTCTGATCTATTTGTCCAACTGATCAATACTTTACTAAAAGGATTGATGTACGATATTTTTTATGTTTTTGAGATGCGAGAATCCAGACCAGCTAACTAGACAGAACATACATAGAAAGCGTGAACCTATATCGAAAGGAAACATCGGGTTTTTCAATATGGCGATGGTCTTATCAGGAAGAGGTTACCTATTCTCGACTTCTACCCGTAATAAACACTTTCATTGTAGGCTTTTGTAAGGAAAAATCAACTAAATTAGGAACATTTTTCAAGATATTAATTTCGTTCTTATGCCAAAAATCCGTCTGAGCGAAAGAAAGGATGAGTTTCGGCCAATCGGAAAATAATTACAAGTGTTCCAAATTAAAAATTTAGTGTTTCAAAAACCCCTTCATTTTTTAGCAACTTAGGACCTTTTATGCTGACTTGGGCGTGTAAGGTGTCGTTTTGCAACATTTATTGGAGTGCTGAAGCGATTATAACGTTTCAAGGCGACTGTCCGGCACCCCGTGAACCAAATTTGAATGGTCCCAAAACTTGACTAGCAGGTTTTTTGGCTCCGTCGGCGACAGGTGTGTTTGAGAAGAGGTATCTGCCAGTGAGTAGAGAAGCTACCTCTTTGAGTTGGGAGATTACAAAGAAGAAAGTATCTTTAATCATTTCAAGCTGTACTTGAGATAAAACTTTGAAAATAATCACAAAATGAATGGTTACTTGTCTTAACGCTTCGAAATTTGAATCAGTCCTACAACAACTTTGAAATTGCTAAAAAATTCCATCAGATCTCGAGTATTATATTATCGGCATCGATAAGAGGCTGAGGATTACAAGGGAGAAAAAGTTCGACGGTTATCGGTTTTGTATCCTTTTTAGAAGGTTTCGAACGTCCGGGCTTGTCACTATTCTTGACACGTCTCTTTTTCTGAGGTATAAGTTTTCTTTGTTGAGGAGTCTTCTTCCTCATGTTCAATTTCGAGGTACTTCTGAAATGCATACCAGTTTTTCGTACTGAATCTATATTGGACTTTGCAGTTTTCATGAGTTTTTCAAGAACATCAAGTTCCTCGAAAGATTTGCAATCAAAAATGATTCCCCTCATTTCATTCAAAAAAAGTTCTTTGCATTCCTCCAAGGTCTTTCCTGGGTTCGGCTCTTCGGGGAGGCTTTCAATACTTGCTCTAGATTCCAAGTCTCCTACGTCCTCATGGATCACCAAAGAGTTTGGAGAGTATGGTTCGTCGACGGTTACAACCTTCTTTATCTTGGGTAGGTGAAGAAGCTCCACTTCATGCCCAAAGTGAGACTTGCAAAATTTCACGGCAACATGTGTCGTGCAAAACTTGGCGGTTACCATAGCCGGGCAGTGTAAGTTAGTTTTGCACGTCTCACCCAACTTGGGTTTTCTTTTCCTACACCCATCAGATACCGTCAGTCTGATCGGTCCCGAGCGATTGCATCTATAATAAACGGTCTTCGTGCCGCGAACAGTCTTAGAGCTGCGAACCACAAACTCAACTTTGTGCTGCTTTTCAACATCTCGCTTCCACTCGGCAAATTCTTGTTCAGTTGTGAAACGGATTTCATCAGTAACGGGATGAAAGTCATGCTCATTTTCTATGTGACGTAAGAAAATATCATTACTCGAAAAACTCAGGGAGCAAGCACCGCATTTCATTGATTTAGGCTTTTCGCTGCCACTACAACCATGAACCTCTTTCAGGTGACGATTCAAACTTCGCGAAAGGTAATATTTATCGCACATATCACACTTACGACGCATGATGAACAAATAACATTCGAAGCTTCGTCAGTAAACTAGGTAGAACGATTTAAATTCACGATCGAGAGCCTGATACGGATACAACAAACAAGATAACGATGGTTAGTTGGAAGGTATTTCTATTTCTTGACCGTAGCTGTAAGGAGGATTGTTATCACCAAAATACTTGGTCAATTGCTACCACCATTTTGTTCGCAAGGTCGTGAAAGGTCCGGGGACTATAACTGTGGGTAACGTACTCACTCAATCGTCAGAGCGGTCTGTGGATCGAAGTAAATCTATACCTAAATATCTGGTACTCTGTGATCTGTATAGTTCAACAGTAACTCAACGTGAATAACTACAATCGAATCAAATTCGTACAATGTCTGGAATACTAAGGGTCTTCGATGTAAGTACATAAATGTTTAATTTTCATGAAAAAAGCCCTTGACAAAGCGGAAAATCGCTCGTCCTATTGGTTTGTTTTTGAAGAATCCGTCTTTCGACGATATTTTTTTATTGTAAATCTTTTTCTGCTTCAACTTGGACATGATGAATGTAAAATCATTGTTCATTGGAGTTAACTTTAAACATATTGGTAAGTTACGCAAGTATTACAGAGACTTCCCTACGATCCGGTATTGACATGATCAAATTTATAGACTTAAGTACCTAGATAAATATTTTTAAGAACTAGACCAAATTCGTGATCTAACAAACTTATTCATTAATTTAATGAAAAGCATGAAAATTGGCAGAGTAAGCTGTGTGAATAACGCTTGAAGGGATTGTCTAGGTACTTAAGTCTATCCCCCTCCATTCTACTTCCTGGAAACTAGAAATTCACAATTGACGTTTTTTGAGTAAAATTAGGGCCGAACAAAATATAATCACGGAAATTGGTTAAGAATCACATCTTTTCTCACAAAACTCCCTATAGAGGCGTTGGGAGCACATCATTTAATTAAAACGGGAAAACAATAAAAATGGGGAGCTTGCCCAGGTTTACCCGACGCCAGCCCTTGGGATTTTGGAAATTGAGGAAAATGGAGAAGTGAGAGAGGTATGAAAGGAAATCCTTTAGAATGGCCACCAGTTTAGGGAAGAGCCTTGAAGGACGTGGGTGGTGAGACCGCGAAGCACTCCTGTTGAGATGTCTGACTCAAGAAGCTGTATGGCACTTTTCCAGCACCACACCCTGCGCCATGACAGTTGCTGCAGAGCATCGTGGGGTGAGTGGCCTGATTTCACAGACTTTCAGAGTCATAACAATTGTTTTGGGACATGTAACCTCGCCTTTTTACGTTTTTGGGTGTGGCGAATCTGAAGTCAGTTTGTTGCTAGAACATCACTTTTTCGAAATACAGGACCATTAAGTGGTGTAAACGTGCAAACTTTTCAAGCTGGGATTCCACTCATTTATGGGTGCTTTTCTTACTTCATATGTAACACAAAACCAACTCCACCTGAGGGTCTTGAGTGCTCCCACCTCGTGGAAAAGGGGCATAACCTAATCATTTCTCAAGTCATAAAAAAATTTCAGCGGGCCACAGACCTTTTCATGTATTTAAGAAAGTGAATTTTAAGTATGCTATTCATTACAAACAGGAAACATACATTTAGGATTTTAAATATGCCGTTGACATACTTTTGAAATACAATTAGTCAAATCTTGTTGAAACAATTCCAGGGGCTTAGTTTTATTTCCGGTTTTATTGAATTCAGGAAAACAATGTTTCTAACATGACCGAAAGTCTCACCTTCAATGTTATTTAATTTCATTAAAAACTAGTTGAAACGGGCAAACTTGCAAACATCATATATTAAATATGTCATGCAGAAGACGCATCATTTGCGAGTTTTACCATTGATAAATTTCATCAATGTTCAAAGACCCCAGGTCTACAAATCTAAATAATTTATTCATTACACCTAGAACGACTGGTTGCCACGCACCCAAGTGTCACTTTGTTTAAAATGACACAATAACTATATTTTGTGGTTTTTACTTTCAATTTGAATTGCTCAAGTCCAAATGTTTCATTTCTAGCCTGACTCGAACGATGAGGAGACACGAAGGCTTTCCCGACTTGCTCAGAAATGCTGGTCTCCGCTTACAATCGTATACGACCCTCTTAAGGCAGGCTCAATCGATTCCACGGACACCGTTCCACACGACAAAGCGATAATTCGGGCACAAAATGCTGACTTCGTGCCAAGCAAGCGGGTCAAAGGGAAGCCTGAATGTACCATTTTTGTTGGAAATTTGAGCGCAAAGACGACAGCGAGGTCTTTGCAGGATGTAAGTGTAAATACAAATGTTGAGTTCCTTTTTTTGTCAATATCGTCCCAGTTTCATTTTCAACCTTGACACAAGTTTCAATTTTTGCAGGAGTTCGAGCGTTATGGCAGAGTACTGAAAGCCAGAGTGATTGAAGATATTATTACGGGTAGAAGTCGTGGTTATGGTTTTGTTGAATATTCCATCGAGGGAGAAGCCCTGAAAGCCTACGAATCCCGTAATCGAATTTGGCTGGATGGCAACAAGATATTTGTAGACATGGAATGTGGAAGATTGCTCCCAGGATGGGTTCCTCGGCGATTAGGTAAGCCCTTCAATTAGGTACAGTACTGTAAGAGTTTTTAGGAATTCGTCCTGATATTCGAATCAATCAAAACTAAGTTTGCCCACAAACTAGGTACTGATCCTGGAGAACGGGTTAAACTATCTGCTTTGTTGATCAAAATTTTATTCTGATCATCAGAGACATAGGCCTTACCAAAATAGTTAAAATTGCACAATTTCGTGTTTTTCGCGAAAAATTCCTAAAACGTATGTCCCAGAGACATTTGTCATATACCATTTAGATTGGTATCAGAAAAAATAAGGTCTTGTTCTTTAGTTTTTTTTTAAATTAATTTTTCTATGACATATGTTTTATGGAAAGTGTTGATTTTTACATGGCGGGACGTGCTAGTTGGGAACTCTGGGGGATACCAGTGGGAATGGTTAAGTGTGTAGAAGAGCTGTTATTTAATTCTACCAAAAATGTTCTATTAATCCGATAGGATTTCAACGAAGCCGGCTAGAAGGCTATAATGTATTAATTTATGGACGAGGCCTTCAATCGAGACTAAGTCAAAGGCTTTTTTCACTACCCAGGAGGAGCAGAGTCTGCTCCCAGTGAAGGTTTTAGATAACAGCTCACTTAGTTGCTTGAATATGTTTTATGAGATCAAACACAATGCTTCGAAAATATTAATATTATTTCGGGGATGTAAATTGATTTGAAACGTCTCCATTACTATGTTATTGTTTTTGAAAAAATGTAGTATTCCCCAATCTCCTCGCACTAAACATATTTACAATTTCGTCAGTCATAGAAGTGGTACTTGGCCCAAGTGTTGGCACGAATGTGAACTTCAACTGTTCGGTGAATAGAACAACCTGTTAGAATATTTTTCTTAACTTTCGACACTTAGAGATTTGGATTAACCGAATTCACAAAGGACCATTTTTATAATGAAATGTCCTGGACCAGAAGCAAAAGACAACTCCGATCATTCCTCCCAAGTCTGAAGTGTTTATACTAAAAATCTCTCCTGCCATTAACCCTTCCTTCCTGATTTCACCTCTCTTCTGCTACAAACGTAACCCTCACCTTTTGATTCCCCCCCATACTCAATCAATCAAGTCAGTTACCTAGTCCGTATCGATAGGCAAATATTACCTTCTTGAATCTCTTCTCCTCAGCTCGCCCTCTCTCTTCCCTCACCTTCTGATTCAACGCTCCCAATCAATCAAGACTAGACAATGGTATGTCAACGACGATTGCTGTGAAATGAGGGTGGCTGTGGGGATTTGGGGCTGCCGAACCCTCCCAATGTCGGAAATGCATGTCTGGGACTTAGTGCAGATCATAGACAAGAATTGAGTGTGAGTGGGAGCCTATGTATATCAATAAGTGAGTTCGTGCACTTGTGTCTTCCACAGCCACAATCAACAGGATTAATAAACAAACCGTGTGAACAATCATTTAACTTATCAGCTTATCTCATATCTGATCGACCAGACCATGTTGATACTGCCGAAGTTGAACCTCAATTCAAAGTAATTTTTCTTCTAAGGAAGCTGTTGAGTTTGTATTTGGAAATTCGTGCACAACCTAAATCTGAGTGTAAAGTGAAAAGCTGAGTGCGAGATTCACTTTATTGTTATGGCTAAGGGCACACTCAGACTTAGGTCTTATGTATGAATTCCGCCCTGAATTAGTTTTGAATTTTATTGTTACGAAAAGTGGTCAGTGCAGTAATGTGATTATCGTTAGGTAATAGAAAGGTATTATTTTGTTCTAGGTGGTGGATTTAATGGGCGTAAGGAGTCTGGACAGCTGAGGTTCGGTTGTAGGGAAAGACCTTTCAAAAAGCCTATCAAACTCTTGACTGAACGGGAGATTAATAGGTTTTTTGAGGAAACTGTGACGAGGAAAGGTCAAACTGTAAACGCCGAGGAAACGGATTCCTATACAGTTGAAAAGAAGGACGAACATTTTGAAGAGGTAACTACAGAAAATCACGAGAGTGATCAAGAAGATGGTGATACACGTGAAATAGAGTTGTGTGAAGAGGTTGAAGAGAAGAAAGCGAAATCGGGGCACAGGCATAAAGAACGCAGACGACACGATGAACGTGGGAAGAAACATAAGCATTCCAGGAGTGATGGAGAAAGGAAACCCAAAAAGAAGCGGAAGAGGAGCCGTACTAGATCTCCTGAACGTAACAGTCACAGGAAGGAACATCGAGGAGTGGCATCTGAACGAGAAGAAAGCTACGAGAAGGATTGAATCCAATTGTATTGGATGATTTATTGTAGCAGTAAGTTCTTTTTTCTCACCGTTAGTCGGTGGTGTTGAAAGAATATATCTATCTGTCGTTCCCTCGACGATTCCGATTGCATCAAACAACTCTAGAACATCCAAAACTCGATCTTTCCATGTCTGTCAGTCTTCAGCCCCTTTTAGTGGTTTAATAACTTTTACGTATCCATTTTAGAGCTGGACGAACTGGAAAGCAAAAGAAACCAACTGATAATCTTCCAGCATGTGGACTCGTCCACGGCTACAATGGTTTAGTTGCTCATGTGATCAGTGGTGAGGCTTCTGGTGTGATCAACGCACTGTAATGTGCCAGAGTTGGGAGTAGATCTTGAAGAATTTGAACCTACCGAAACGGATCAATTTCCCACAACACGGAAAGAAATGGATTTCATTACAGTTTATCTTGAAAAATTACATGTTCTCCCACCCAGTTGGAGACTTTATCCATTCTCTTTTTTCTAAGAATCATATCCCACGATAATATGGTATCAACGACATCTCTTCCTCGTTCATACCAGTTGCTATGAATTTAACAATTAATTTGTCTTTTTAATTATTTCTTGTTCAATCATTGGACTGTTCATTGCTCTGTTGATCATATTATTGAAGGCTGTACGCTTATCAACTAAAGGCTGATTCGATTTACATGGAGGGTAGCAGCGTGGTAATAGCCCCTTAAATCATAAACTGCATGAGTAGATAAAAAACATGTTGAATAATTTTATTTCAAGTAGGTAGTTTATTTGTACTGTATTTGTCATTAATTCCATAATATCTATTATGGAGCATTAATGTAGCTCATTAAATTGTAATTTCAATAAAACAATTGTTTAATGGAATATACATTAATTTAATAAAGAAACACATTATAAATATAATTTTATTTCAATATAAAATCAGAGTCAAAGTGAAACTAAATCTGTGATATTCATTAGACGATGATGCTCAAGCATCAAGCACTGAATTCTGGAAAAAAAAATCAAAATTATGTTGTGTATTGTGATTTTTGTAACATGTTATGTTTCGAAATATACAAAATTTCTTTGATAAAATTTAAAGAGCCATTTAATGGCTCTTTTCTTTTTTCATTGTTGAAGTTGCTCATCCCTCTTATATATATTCACGTTGCCTTATGAATAAAAAATATTCATTTATGAAAATGAAGAAAAAAGTTAAAGTTTTCGATCCACAAAAATTGATGTATTGAATGACCAACAAATTATTATTACAACTGACGCTAAGATCTGTATTTTATAATTAGACTCATTTGATGATCTTATGCAATTCATGATTGTTAATTCTTGATTCTAATTTGAATGCTTATTGAAATTATCTGAAAACTCGGCCCTCCGGGCCTGGTCAGAGGGAAAACCCTCGAGTGCTTTTTGATGAAACACATAGCTAAAATTGATTGAATATGTATTTTACTGATTTTCCTCAAAGGTGATATACAGGAGAATTTTCGTTTAAACTATTTGATAACATTAAGGGCGGGATCGGATAGTAGTGATATTAGTAATATAGTCATTACTTGCCACTCTGTTGGGAAAGTAACATCCGCGAAATGGCTAAGAAATACATTTAATTAAAATTCTGCAGTAATGAACTATACATTCAAAATCATAATAAAATATTATTCCCTTTCAATTAGTAATTTTGTGCCGATTTACGTTAACTTTCATCTGACGTTTTCGGGAGAAGCATTGTATGGCTGATGGACGGAGAGAACACACCGACATCATCAGTGTAACGTTAAGCAGAATTTAGTAGAGGCAATCTAATAATATATAAACCTAAGTTTTAAGATCCAAGGTTAAAAGCAAAGCACCACCTCCGAACATTTTATTGGAAACTCATAAACTAATGATCCAAACATATGGCCAGTAACTATATGAAATCAAAGATCCCCGAGTATCATACACATATAATAGTTAACCGTTTTTAATCGATATCAGAGTCTAATTACTTGAAACGTACACATTCTGATTTCGAGGAGGATGACTAGAAAGTTTCTCTTAAGTAAATTACAAAGAATTGATATCAATGAACCTTTGTTTATTAATCATGAACAAAAAAGAGCTACTCTGCTATTTCAACAGTTTTATGAGACAATTATTTTTCAACCCTCTTGTTTTGATATCAAGTTAAGTACGTCAAGATTTCAGAAACGTCTCTAATTGATTTTTCTCCTGTATGCCCCAATTTCATAAAGTAGCACATTTGTTTTAGAGAAAAGCTTCAGGCAGCTTGGCGGGCGCATCATTATTATTACTATATTCTATTCTTATCAATTCAAAGTATTTAGTTGTTGAGTTACTTAATAAACAATTAAGAATTTAAAAAATAACAATGATCTGTTTTAAATATTTTTCTATTCGATTAATAACGAGTGTAAAGCATGGTAACAAGGCAAACATGGATGGAAGTACTGTGTTAAAACATTAAACGGCGGCCTGCGGAATCCGTATCGTTGGGTACTGGTCTGTCTGAATGGCTCCTGAAAAAAATTCAAATAACAGAAATCCATAAAACCATATGAATGGAATTTGGTTCAAATAATTTATATCGGGATGAGTCAATCGCGACGAAGTTGTGATAACCCATTTCAATAAAAGTGGGGTTTATAAACTAAAATGTTCATGTGGGCTTGAGTACTGTGGTCAAACTGGTTGGTGGAGGTGGAAGGGGCACAAACAATAACATTCTGGAGAGGGGGAGCCAAAGTTATTGCAAGAATCAACCCAATAACGATGAAATATTTTAAGGAATAACCTCATTTAAACATTTTTCTGACTCTTCACTATTTCGAATTTTCCTAGCACATCCAATATACCTCCCTTTGGGCAAAAGTGAGAAAATTCTACCCATTGCCTGTTTGTCAGATGAAAAATAAAGCCATGATTGGACTCATTTCGATGACTCGCAAAGGCAGAATCACCCTTGTTGTCCCTGATCCTCCTTCATGTTCTTTTATTCGTTTCCTAAATTTCCTACCAGTTTGACCACAGTACTCAAACCCACATGAACATTTTGTTTATAAACCCCACTTTTATCCTGAACGTTAATTTTATCCTTAACCGAACCCAAAGAATGTTTGAGATTATTTTTATTCTTGAACCTCAACAGGGACAACAAAGGTGATTCTTTCTCTGCAAGTCATCTGAATGAGTCCAATCATAGCTTTATCTTTGATCTGACTAACAGGCAATATGTAGAATTTTCTCACTTTTGCCCAAATATGTTGGAAGTGCTAGAAAACTTCGAAATTGTTAAAGAGTGATAGGTTAGGAAAATGTTTAAATGAGATTAGTCCTCAAAATATTTCTCTATCATTGGGTTCATTGTTACAATAACTTTGGCTCGCCCTCTCCTTGATGTTTTTATTTGTGCCCCTTTTGCTTTGTAAGCCTTGAGTGGCATTGGTTGGTCCTCCCCGTCCCTCACACTTCCCTGAGCCCATAGAATTCAATCTCCTTTCACCTGGGCCTATGTAAGATGTGCTTTCTGTGATGTACTTTCAGTTCATGTTTGTTATTGATGATGACCTAACCGTCGAAATCGATTTGACTGTGTAACTTGTTTGTCGCAAAAATTGATGTCGCTGTAATGCGCAAAATTTCCAACATGTTCCATTCTGTGCACGGACTCTTTGCTATAATTTTTGAGATTGCATTTACACGAGAAACACTTTTCTGAGGTTGAAGAAAAATAAGATATGGCACTCTTGATAAGTGTTATCCGTAATAATACATAATAATTATGTTTCCCGGTTGTTCATTGTCCACATGATCTTTAAACTTACATAGCTCTCTTTCTTGGACGACCGCGCCCTCTAGGAGTTGGAGTCCTGATGATGTTCACGGTGGGTTCCAGAGGAACAATCGGTTGTGTTATCACCGGCACAGGGGTTGGTAACACCTTCTTTATCGAAGGTAGACCACTTTGAAACCTCAACATGAAAAATATGAATGATTAAACATCGGGGAAAATTTGTGATCGACGATACAATTACAATTTAATTTCAATTACTCCAAGATATGTATGTATTGGTATCAAAAAGTGTATCCTAAAAATTCAAATAACAAATTAATATTTCTCACTTTGGGTCCAAAAGACCTGGGCCTAAAAGAACAAGCGGCACCGTAGACTGTGGTTCATAAGCTTGAACACTCGTTTTCAAGAGGTGCTCAGCGAGTTGAGCTGCCACATGATAAAAACTGAAATGATGAAATGCATCTTTGTAATAATACAAGTTAGTTATGCCTACTTATTAGTTTAAGGGTAGCTTTAATGGGGGTGAAGGGCGAATGCAGTGAGGTATCAATCAATTTTCTTTTTATGAGTAGAATAGAGATAAATTTTAAGAGAGAACTCTTCCAGGATTTTGGCGAAAATAATGAAATTTATCATCCAGCTCATACAATTCAACATTGGTTTCATAAGGTAAGTCATACATTTCGCTCCTGGCTTTTTGAGCTCTACTGCACACTTGAGTCATCTAAAGAACAAATTCATCGACATCGACCGTTTAAGTTTTCCTTTGCTCCCAAGTATATTAGGTTGGTACAATGAATATCCTACTCACTGAAAATTCAATGATTATACTCAGTTGGTGAATTCGAAATGAATAAGCAATCAACCTTGAAGGTGCGTCCACACGATGCTGTAACAGGCTGGTTGGCCTGTGCCGAGCAGCATGTTTGGTTTGGCAAGACACTCACATTACTCCAGCAGTGCGTTCGTTCAAATTTGATATTTATATGCCTAGTGATGAAGTTATTTTAACCGTTTCGGGGAGTCAGTGAGGCTGCCTGGTATGTCTACATTAATCTCGGCCGGAATGATGCTGATTGTTACAGTGTGGACGCACTATACTAAACATAAAAGTAGCAGGTTGGTGCTTCTGTATTTCTTTTCACTTTTTTATAAAATTGTACAAACTCTGATGTGCAACCAGGATATAATATAAGAAAACATCCAGTCCCCAACAAGTTTTCTATCGTCTACTGATATGGAAGAGACCATCCGAGTGTGCATGGGCTTAAATGCTTGTCTATCAGATCTCTCCTCGTCTAGTTCGAGAGTTACCAAGCTTTACGATACCCCCATTTGGATATTCTCTTGACCAAGTCTTCCTAGCTAAGGGGGTTCTATTTGTTTCTTTTAATTAACTAACTGTTTCTTTAATGTGACTAGGCGAATCAGCTTACTTTGTGGCTCTTCCCACTACGACAGGTATTGTGCTGGTTACAGTCTCCAAACCAAGGAGATCCCCTCGAAGAAGCGATGCTAACATTCGTACTGCTGGAGTTCTACACGGCCTGTTGGAAACTACAGCTCCACGATAAAAGATTTCATTGCAGAGGTCATTCAAGTCTGTGATCCTGGGGAAAAATAAATCAATAAGATGAACAATAGGTAATTTATATTGTGAAATATGACAACGCGTATTATTTTACTTATTCATATAAGATAATTCTGAGATTAGTATTCTATGGTTATATATCTATCAGATTGGTGGTTTACTAATTATCACATGAATTACGAACCTACGTTAACTCATTAATTAGGGAACCTGTTACCTACCTTGGCTTAGCGACATACGTGTTGATGAAGGAAATGAACGTATTCATGGCAGGCATTGCCAGACTGATGTAATTTGTGGAGAACTCAATCATGTCGCCTTTAACAATTTCTGGTACTAACAAGCTCTGGAGCTAAAATTGAAAGGAAGAAAAAGTACATTTTAGCTGAGGATTCCTATGAACATTTTCTAAAGGCTCTCGGTGACGTGCATAGAAGAAATATATTTTGTTTAATGTTTAAGTAGCTCCCCTTGGCTTGATAGGGGAGCCGATACTATAATCATCCTAGTTATCTAAGTAATCTATCATTGTCCCTCAGGCTAGAATGGTGTTGTTGATTGAAGTAGAGTACTTGATGGTCAAAATAATGAACATTTCTAAAAGGTTAACAAAAATTAAAGTGACAGCCATGCTCCATGTTTCCATCGTATGAGCGAATTTCGCGATATCAACTTATTAAATTTATGTCAAATTGAAGTACATACTTGAGTGCAAAGCAATGACAATACGTTAATTATCAATTTGATTGCAAAAAATTGCCCTGAAAAACATTTTTATATTCAAACGAGATTTGGATTTTTTTTAATTTGATCCTTTTTTAATCAATTTTTCAGCTAATTTTAATCAAATTTAAATAAAATTTCTAGCGTATGTTTGAGATTTAATTTATATATGAGCTAGTCTTTGATCACCTTTTAAAAAGTAATAGTCAGCTTTTTCAAAGCTAAATATTTAAAGATTTTTAACCATTTTTTGGACATGTTTAATGATTTTTCTAGTACATTTTTAGAAATTTGACCAATTAAATGCGCTCTGCCCAAAAAACTCCTCCTTTCTTTTGGGAAGCTCGACTTTTTGGTGCTCTGAACAAAGTTTTTATCTCAATCCTATCGACAATTACCGTCTGGAATGACACAAACTTATAAAAAAGCTTAGTATCCTAGAGTCATTTCAGAATGCCTGAAAACGGATTTCGATAGAAAAAATGTTTTAATATTTTTATTTTAAAATTTGCATAGACACAGCAACAGCTTCATTTTCTGAACAATTCGGAAAAAGCTAGTTTTGATAGAGTTACAAAATGCACTCATGGGTGACGACAAAGATTCTCTCAGTTTCGATTTTGCATTACAAATAAATGGAATGAAAACAAGAAAAATATCTAGAAAGCCCCTCAAACAAGGGGTTCTAGAAAACTTTCTGGGAGGAGAGTTTTGAAAATTTGTCGCACAAACTTCATGTTTATAAGTTTAGCATCTTGAACATTATTGTTGTGCTTAATATGCCAAGTCCGAAGCAAGTGGTATGTCTGAATAATGTTGACATAAATTATGAATGTGACAGTTATACTGTTACCTTCCGTGTGAAATGTGTGTAGCTTGCTGAGCATTCAACATGGTGGAACTCGTTTCCGTAGTTTTGCTGAATATAATGGCTAAATGATATTAGCTGTTTAATGTAATCTGCTGCACTGATACCTGAGCGAAAAATCAAAATGACGTAATGTCATTTCAAGATACATGAGGTGCACCTACAATTGGTTAGTTTATTGGTAATATGTTTCCACATTATTAATTTTATACCTCTTATACTCATGAATCGTTTCTTCTTGGCTTTCTTGTCTAGGCCTGATTTAGCAAGGGACCACGTGTATTTCAAGAAATCCCTAGCTTCGATGGCCTTCATTTCAGTCAGACTAGGATTTCCTTGGGAGTGGAGAATTTTGAATGAGGGAAGCGATCTTAATTTTTTTCTCACTTCAGTATCGATAGCCTCGAATTTTTTCTGCATGGCTTCCAAGTTCTTCCTTCGCTCTCCTAGTCTTTTAGCATCCTGGCAGAGGCAATTTATCTAAAATTTTAAAAATCAACTGTCACTAGAAATCATTGACATGAGCGCATGTTACCTCCAAAGTATGGTAGATACTACACCAGGTATGGTGAGTATCTACGCTGGAGCTAGCGTAGGGAATGTGCAATAGTTTTTCTCAAGTTCCATACCAATATAACCAAGATGAGAAAAAGTACTTACGAGTTCATCTTTTAATTCTGCTATAACTTACGGTGAGTATCCTATACATTACCATGTGCTTGCCGCAGCTAGTAGAATGATCAGTTAAATTTTACTGAACCTTTGACGACCATTTCATTCCTCGTATTTTATTTCCTCGAATTCGTCAGAATTTTTCTATTTGTGGGTAGTGTAGAAGGTATAAATAATTTGCTCATTTGTGTATTACCACTAGGCGTATTAAATATGTCTATTTTTATCTATTTTAACATATAATATCAAAAGATAGACCAATATCAGTACCATCTGAATTTATAGCGGATATAAGAGGCGTGATCATCAAAAATTGATTCAATTAGTATAATATGAAATTACTGTCTCTCCTCCTGTAGATAATCTCTTGAAGGAAACATCCAAACTGGTATTTAAAGAAAATTTAAAGAAAAAGTTCGAAATACTGAATTTTATTGGTAGGCAAAGCCGAGGTCATTAAACCAATGCGACTCTACTTGAGAAATAGCTGGGTGGAAAAAATTCCGATAACTTTGTTATAAAAATTATAAACCTGACCGCAGATCCACTTCTTTATCACTTCATCAAAAACTAGAACAGGACTGAGCGGCGGTCAGTGGAGAAATTGACAGAGAGGTAACTGGGGATCATTTATAAATGGGATAGGAGCAAGTTTAATGGCTAGAAATGGAAGATTCTCTTCGAATCCAACATGTTGGGATCAGCCTGACCCCACAGAGTCGTTCTAGGGTTAACTTTAAAAGGTTTAGTCAACCACAAAGAGCCGTGGAAAACTCGGATTATTATTCAACATTTATTGAGGAAAAATCGAAAAATTTTTCAAAAAAGAAAAAATTGCAATTTTTAAAAAAAAGCCCCTGAAATCGGGGAGGGTCTGTCGTCTAATCAGCTTTTATAAATGAATAAATTAAGTTGAAATTAGATGAATAATCCTGTTTTTTTTTTTTTTTTTCAAGTTACCCACGTAAGCTCCAAGTATAATTATATTATCCAAAATATTATAATTACCCATCTTAGGAACCAGCTAAAATGTTGTCAAAGTACCAAACTACCTAATGGTTAGGGATAAAACCTACCAACGTTTACCGGTGAATAATTTGAAATTTAGTACTTACGTCTTCCCTCATTCGGTTCACGACATCGCAGCAGGGAAATGAATTAAAATAAGGGGATGAGGGTGTCCCACTGTCTGTTGAAGATCGGCGAGGCCGTCGCCTATCTTGACTCAGCCGGTTCGAAAACATTGCGACCAATTGTTGGAACCTGCCGACTCCCACTTCCACGCGAAATATTTAACGCGCAAAGTTTTTAAATGTCTAATTATTACACAAAAGAAATGAGAAAATTGTGAATGGAACGCAGCACAAACGACGACAATGTTGAGATTCCAAGCTAAATGAATAGTGACTGTCTTGGGAGCGTCTGCTGACCGGTGGACCGAGCGATAGCGAAGCCGAATCGTCTCGCTTTTGTCAGCATCTCCGCGTTTTTTCTTCTGGTTGCCTTGGAAACGATGCCCCATCTCTGCAACCTTGATAAACAGCTTGTTTCTCATAGGAGTTGATCTATATTGACTGGAGTTGACTTATTTGATTTTCTATTTCGAGGCCCTATCTTCCACTATTCTCAACGACTATCCCGATGGCGGTACAGTGATCAGCGAATTCCCATAGTAATTGAGTATTAAATTTTAGATTTTTTATTACTTTGAGCATATGATCAACGTTTACCTAACCATTAAACAATTTTTTCATTCCTCCGACCTTAAAATATATTTATGGGCGAATTATCCAGTTTTTGCTATAACTAATATTATTTTAATTCGTGCTTTTCATACTACCATATTTTTTTTTTTTTTTTTTTTTTTTTTAGTGAAATTCAAGCATTATTTTTCATAAAAAATTTAGTGAATTGGAAGAACATACCTTATCACACAATTATTTAAGAACAACTTTATATAACTTTACCCGTATTTTTAAAAATGCAGATATTTTAAACAAAATTTTTTTATCAAGTTTTGAGCACTGAACTTTTAATTGTTAACATTATTTTTACGCCAAACAAATTTTGAAAAATGAGATTGTAACAAAGAAGTTTTTTAAAGGATTTTTCGGCAACTTCTCAGCCCATTTTTTGCTTAAAAGTTGAAAGTGTTCTCCGACTCACCCTTATACTTAAAATTTTGATTGGCGAAATTCTAAGGAGAGATTTCAACTGGAATGCCAGACATATAAGTCAACATGTAGGTAAGTTCAAAGAACCACGTAATGTTTACAGAATTATGCTTATGAATCTATGAAAATAAAATTTTCAACATTTTTAAAAGTATTTACCGTTTTGGCAATATTTTACTAATGATTTATGGCTACTGCGAGGCTGAAATTGATAATTGGGTGCCATGTCTGGATTTATTTGTTAAAATTAGAAAAATCTGAGTACCTAATTCACTACCTATTTATTTTAAGAAGCTTGGAATTGTAGATTAAAATATTCAAGTATTCTCGTAGCGCTTTCAATGACTTTTAACTGTATACATCTTGAATGAGAATTAACCATAAATCTGGATTTTTTAGCTTACTATTTTTAAATCATTCACATTTGAAATAAAAGTTGGTTCTTCTTTTCCAAAATCTAACGAATAGTAATGGGGTTGTGTTCGAGCAGGTAATTTGCAACCAAAACTTTGAAAAGTCGTAGAAAAAACTACTTAGCGTAGAAATGCATCCTTGTATTTCATCTACTTCCGTCAGAAAAGTAATAAAAAACCCTTATTTCAAAACATGGAAAAAAAATCTCTCATCTGGTATCTAATACTTTTTATTATTAAAACTAGTTCAATAATTGCTTCTCAAACGTAATACTGTTGACTCATTCATCATGATCAAATTAGAAGCGAAAATAAATATTCAAGGATGGCTTAAGTTCATAATTCATTTGGTAAATTCCCCTGACCATCTTCAGTCTTGGGGACTGCCAAAGTCCTCATTTATTTGTAAAGTACGTACACAAAAAGAGGTTGATGAATTTAACAGGTTCCTTTGTTTAGTACCAACGCGTTTATTAGCTTACAATTAAAACAACAAATTCGAAGGCATAGAGATGTATGTTACATTGATTACACATCAAAATTCTATACATTGATAGCCAAAAATATTTACACAGAAGATTGGTCTTCAAATACTAGATGTAACCGTTGAGCTTAGTAATTCTAATCAGACTGGCGTAATATTTGAATACAATGTAGATTGAACATCACATTCTAATTACACTAAAAAGTTAGAAACTCACATTACAAATCCATACAATCATCCTTCACCAACTCTTTCAAGATATATTCTTCAGCTTCTTCCTGGAGTGTTTCATATTTGGTTTGCACTTTGAGTTTAGCTACATTTACTATTTGAGTAGCTTGCTTATAAGGGAGGTGAAGAATCACTTTAGTTAAATTGATCGGTTTCGTTTTAGCTATACTCAAAATTGTTTTGAAACCAGCCTTGTGGAGCTGTTTAGCTCTACCAACCTTGACTCCAGGTAGCTCCATGAGAGGTAATAGATCAGCAGAGCAGCAGTAGTTGAGTCTGTCTGGGAATATTGACAACAGTTTGACGAAAGGCCAAAACGATTCTATTGCTTCACAAAACCTTATGACTGAAGCAGCGTACGACGTTGTTTGAAGTAACAAATTGTGAATAGCTCCACGATCTACACTGAAAGCTTTTGCAACACTAATTACATCATTGCCTTTCCACAGCTGATACAATATCATACAAAGGAAGAACTTTTCCAAAACTCTAGCGGATACTGACTTAGGGGGAGTTTTCCCCATAATTACCCTTGCAATCGCTAACTCAGAAATCCCCAAACAAGATGCAACGTATAATTCTTTGGGTTTAAGGCTAGCATATATTGATGACACAACTTCTTGAACGGGCTTCACGTTTGCAGCCATCCCATGGGGGGTCACTAAATACAACAGGTGCAAGTCTCCAAGTAGCACCAATTTTTTTTGAGCTTCCATTAATTCTTCCATCAGGAACTTGCCGTCTTCGCACGAGATGTTGGCTTTTGCTATAGCTCTACCAAAATTTGTGAGGGATATATTTTCATTCTCTTTCAAAACCTTCAAGTCTTTCAACGCTTCAACTGCCTCTGTGATTATTGGTTCCATGTTTTCATTTGCGCAACTGAGTTTCGCAAATGAAGTCATCCAAATGCTGTTGAGTGATTCACGGTTCCAGGCTAGTTTTAAAAAGAAACAACTTACGATGAAGGTTTTAAGATCTTCCCCAAACAACTTGCTAGTGCAACAATCCATGGAATTGGCAAGCATGGTGAGGACCTGAGGAGCCTGCTGTGGCTTACAAATAAGATAGCTTTCTCCCTTTTCTGCCAAGCCTGCTCTGCCAGCTCTACCAATCATTTGTTTATATGTACTTTTATTCATAAACTGTGATCCAACATATGGCGCTCTTAAAATCACTCTCTGTGCCGGTAAATTAACTCCTGCAGCTAATGTGGACGTACAACAAATACAACAAATGGTTCCTATGCTGTACGCTTCTTCTATTAACTTTCTCTCAGAAACAGTGATACCTGAATGATGATATACAATTCCGAACGGAATGGTTTTTTCCAAGATAGGGCATATACTATTATTGTTTTCCAACTCTATGGCCTTTATCAAGGATACCCTTTCTTTTTCTTTATGCCTCAGCACTACTTCAAGATTGTTGCCAAGCTTAATGGTTTGAACCAACAGTTTAGCAACGTTCTCACAGTTTTTCTTAGATTGACAGAACACCAAACACGATTTGTACGGAATGACTTCTTGAACTAATGCACCCAAACCATCTGGATCAATCATTTTTACTTCTTTATTAGTTTCTTCAGGGAGACACCGAATGTATTGAACAGGTTCGTCTTTGCCGTAAAAAACTCCAAACAATTCATCTTCGATCTTAACAAACTCTGACAGACTTCCAGGTCTGAAATCATGCGTATAAAGATCTGCGTCAAGGAAAGTTTTCAAATCAGTCAAATTCCCAATAGTTGCGCTCATGCCAACAACTTTTACCCCCTTCGCAATCAATTTCATACAAATGTTTTCCAAAAGGGCGCCCCTTCTGGGCTCCCCGATTAGATGTATTTCGTCAATAACTACAATCCCTATTTCAGACAAACGGTTCTCTTCAATCAAACTATTGATAAGTCCCACTCCTTTCTCGATAGTACAAATGTATAAGGAATTTTTCTTCCTGTGCTTGGTTGGTGGATAAGAACCTTTGCTACCTGCATATTCTTCAACCCAAAACCCGATATCTAGAGCTAATGCTGAGAGTGAACTAACTTTTTCTAGAACGATAGATACAAACGGCACAATGAACACGGCGTTTCTCTTGGCGATGAAAAGTTCTTTCAGCATTAAAATTTCTGCAACTAAAGTCTTCCCGCCACTTGTCGGAACCGAATAAATTAAATTTTTTGAAGAGCTTGCGTGTTGTATTAAACATTCTTCTTGCCAATCATACAAACAACTAATGCCTTTGTGCTTGAACAAAGTGTCTTTCACAATCTTACCTAAGCCATAAAATTCTGCTCCATTTTCATTTTGTCTCCCAAAGTTGATGTCAGATTTCTTCATTAGTGTTTTATTTCACATTCAGTACTGTACGCAGAACATTTCGTTAACGTATCCAAAAATCAATAGGTATCAATGTTACTCAGTAGAATTCTTACTAAACATACCATCATGTACGAGAGCGAGAAAAATCCATTCACAAATTCAATATAAATCATTCAAACAATTTGAATTTACGATGTTCATTGTGATAATGGGTGATAACGTAATGAAAACATCCTGAATTTCCCGCGTTTTACGGATCAACCTGTTTGATTGATCATCTCTGTATTTTTTGTCTAATGAAGTGACTTGAGAAACTCGTGAGTAGAGTGGACCTAAGATGAAGTTCCATGAAAAAGTGGGGGGGGGGGGGAGAAGTTCAATAATTTCGGTTCAACTTCCTTTTAGAAAGTCAATGAAATAGGTTTGTGGTTGTGAGGACGATAACATGATCGCGTTGATCTAACGGATCTTACAAGGATGTAGGTAAATCTAGGCTTTAACGAGTTAGGCTTCCCTACAGTGACTCTCTCGCCCACCGTATGAAGGCCACAGCCAACGTAACACTGTGAGTTTAACAAACCTTGGTTCTTGTCTCCAAAAATCCCTACTATCTAATAAATTGGTTTTGGTTTAATATTTTAATAAGGAACATTAGACTCTGGTCGATTAAATTGACCCAGGAAAAAATTGAATTCCCTCTCAAAATTCATTGCTTCAAGTTCCAAGATGTGTTGAATCCAATAATCGTCTGCTGTTAAGAGCTCAAAAATGAGACATATATTTAAATATACATTGTCTAAAAGCTGAGATTTCTGGTTTACAGAGTTAACGTTTTTTAAAACTTTGATGAAATTGGCCCTAAGGAACTAGCAACGTTTTAGTGTTCAATTTGTCATGTTCATGAATAATTCATGATCCCACATACAAACAGGTCAGCTGAAGGAGAGTTAAGGCTGATTTGTTCCCTGATGTGTTATTTACTTGCTTATATTTTTCTAATTATCAAATTGGCCTTTTTATGATGAATGAAACATTGAAATTCAGTAATGAAAAAGTTAAATTGACGTAAAAACGCTCTTAATTCATTTGTGCAACCTTACATTCATAATGATGATAAGAATAAAGGGAAACATTTTTAAATTGTATTTTAATTTTATTAAATTTTTAACTGTGTTTTAAGTATTTTTTAGATAGTTTCTACGATTAAACGAAATGCAGACAAACCAGAATACGTTGGAAGGATACTAGGGAACTGAAAATAAACTACGAGTAAATGGAAAAGGGCGTGGGCCCTAAACAAAACACTGATAACTAAGAAAAAGAAACGAAAATCCTACTCCAGCTATAAGAAAGCAATCTCACAGGCTCGTTCCAGGAAAAGGCAATCACTATTATCAGGTTTGTTAGTAGAAAAAGTTCTAGTCCAGTTCAAAAATCGAAATAGGCTCCTTCAAGGATAAATAGGGAGGGGATGAAAACTGTTTCTGGACCCCTGGAGTCCTTTGGCGTTTGTTCAGAATTGACGATGCAGGCTCCTCATGGAGGATGAGGAGGCATACCTTGCAGAATTCATGTGGAGAACACTCAGAAAATGAAATAATTGGCAATATCATCTCAGTTAAGCATGATATATTCCCTTCCAAAAACTGTATACACATAAATGAATGTATTTAAAGAATAAGTTTTGTGATATTCAAAACGTTCATTTACTTTGACGCCAGATAACCAAAATGATGGTGATAGGAGGATGTCAACGATAAGTAAACATGTTTATTATTGTCATTACATACTTCTTCATTTTATCACTTGTGCATTATAATGATCTTGGTTTTAGACACGTGCAAGTTGTGATTGATATGGTTAGTTGGCCCTTCCTGATTCTTGAATCCGTAGCGTTGGGGGATGAATCAGAGGTTTTCAAGTGCAACTATTCCATCACATCACATGTTAGCTTGAGCGTGGTTACGATCAATGGCCCTTTTATTATTAACAGTCCTGTCACACCCATTTCCCCCTAGGCTAAATGCCATCAATTGTGACCAATTTATTAATTGCCATACCCTTGCTCTACCTATTGCAAGCTCCTCCACCCCCATGAATGAGAATTATTCCTCCATTCAGGCCCCCCCATTCCCCCACCCGGCTTTTTCCAGAGCCCTGGCAGTGTGATGGATATGGTTAGTTGGCCCTTCCCAATTTTTGAAATCGTTGCCTTGGGAATATAATCAGATGCCTTCAAGCGTCTGGGTCACCCTCTGAGCTTGGCAGGCATTACAGAATTCAACTCAATAGAAGGGGCAACTAACCATTCCATCACCTCACAAAATGCAACTAAGTACCATTCTTGTCGATATTAATTATGAAGGAACACAGATGAATGTCCTACCCAACTTAGCAGACGTTCTTGTTTGCCATGTATTGGGCAGGAGAAGATAACCGGAGACGAACAGAAGATTCTGTCATGAGGGGGCTAATCCATGTCTTCTACATTTTCTTGTACATAAGGTATTTTTACATTTTCCAATCTGCTGGACTGCATGGATGTTTAGCTCCATTCATGTTATTCTCTATAATAGAAGCCATTTAAAGTTGGATATTTTTCAGCTTATTTAACTTTACCATTCCAAGATTTTTGCTGTGAGATAATCAAAATTAATCGAATGAATGAGATGTAAAATAAATATTAACATAACTTTTTTAGGCGGGAAATGTTGTGGCCAAGTTGTATAGATACAGTGTTGCCACATATACAAATGAATAAGATTGTTTACAGTACCGGAAGGTTACTTTGTTATCTACCAGTCAGCTAAACAAGTATCCTAACATTTTTTCAATAAGGTTCGTCTCTTTTCTTGGAATTGTACAACTTCAATTTCAATAATAATTTTATATCCAACTATGCTAAGCAGCAAACCTAATACAACCAGTAGACATTTAGGTAAGTGCAGATTCTTGTCCTTCTATTATCAGTAGGTTGGAGTGCTTATCTTTCATCCCACAAAAAACTATTATTGTTCTCTTACAGCCACTAATTCCCAATCCCCCCTTTTGTAAGTACCTGCTGTAATAAATTGTCTCATGGTGTATTGGTATCATAACTAACAAGTTGTATAAAGTTGTTATCTGAAATCCAACCCAATTCTCTAGAAAAATCTACACTGTCCTTATGGCGGCCATATTGGTTAATTGCTTGAGTTCAAGCTGTCATGTACAGAATATATCTTATGAAAACTAGGTAGGTAGGCTAATGTATTACCTGTGAAGTTAATCTATATTGTTGCTACATCCCTTGTTTTCAGTGATTGATAAACATTTTCTCAAGGCTTTTCGAGATTTAGTCATCCTGTACTGCCTCCCCTCCCAACCTGTACTTTCATTTTGAGGTTAGGTGATTTGTCACTCAACTACGCAAAGTAACCTCCACACGAAAAGAGCTATATGTTAACCTCTACACATCCAGTGCCAGGTTTCACCCAAGAGGATTGGATTCAACATTTCCTCTTTTTTTAAGCTTCCATATTTTCTAGCACTTGTATGGGAGGTTTTTGAGTTACAGGGTGATTTCTTAAAGGACATCCCAAAAAAAAAAAACCAGTGCTATTCTCAATAATTTGAAAGATGAAATTATTCAGATGATGAATCAGATGAATGGTTCAGATGATGAACTATAGTTGGGTCAGCATAAGAAGTTACATGAAATAGTACGGGGGCATGATGGGCATGGGAAGAGGGGAAGTAGCAATCCTATGCCTTGTCCTACATGAGCAGGAACTAAGCAATACCAGAGGGTCAGGTGGGTTCAGCATTTTTTGGGGGCCTGGCGATTTTCTGATCAAGCAATGATAACAGAGTTCTGCATCCTCCAATCACACACTGTATCACAAATCTGATCTAACAATCGCTAACACACACACTCTACACGCAGCTTAAAATCAAATTGGTTTGAGTTGATTGGAGTTGTCCAAGTCTGTTGGGGTCAAAGTTGTTTCTCGAGAGCTTGCAAAGGTTAGTCAGAACGATGTTGTAGTTACTAATGAGATGGTGGCCTCTGCAAACGTTTATTGGAAATGTAATTAAACAAAGCTGGAATACGTCAGACCAACAAAAATCGTCTCAGTGTAAAAAATGCAGAAAAAGCACTCATCACATTGATTGACACAATAAGTATGGAACTAACCTAATTTAACCTAACCTAACCTCAACTTAAGGGAAGGTGCTGCTTCTCTCCCGGTGGGTCCAGAACCTTTCCTGGGCACAACGGAGAGCTCTCTTTGGGAAGAGCTTTCCAAATGGGAGAGTAAGAAGGGTACTGCCTGCTGGCTCCGAGTTAGGGGGCAGAGGCAGGCAAAACAATTTGTTGATTTCTCCAGGAAGAGAGCTAATGAGCTGCTCAGCCTAGGAAGAAAGGAGATACGTATAGTAACAGGGCTCTTAACGGGGCACTGTCCACTTAACTACCATCTCCACAAAATGGGCAAATCTGACACAACCCTCTGCCAGTTCTGTGGGGCTGAGGACGAGGCTGCGTGTCATGTGATCTGTCACTGCCCTGTGCTGGCAAGACAGCGTTTTCTAATCTGGGGACAAGCTTCCGTTGATCCCCAGGTTATTAAAACGGGAGAGGTAAAGGATCTCCTCTCATTTGCCAAAACGTGGTGGGGAAGGGTGGACCTTCCAGCTTTATCTGGGGTTGACGACAATAGGTCGCCACAACAGACTGGGATGGTAATGCCCACCCAGTAATTACCAGGCAGTTAGTGCTTGGGTCCCAGGCAGCTCCTGACGATGGGTACAAGTGCTATCCACTGGGCATTCAGTGCTTGGTTAGGCAGGGTGCTCAGGTCAGGTAGACAAATGTGCCTGGGAAGGAGTTGGAGGTCACGACCTCCTCCTCCAGCCACAATAGGTCCACCAGGGCCTCAGTGGTAAAAAAAAAAAAAAAAAAAAAAAAATCACAAATCTGATCTAACAATTGCTAACACACACACTCTACACGCAGCTTAAAATCAAATCGGTTTGATTTTTAACTACTCGCGCTACGAATGAGATTTTTTACATTGGTTATTGGAGTTGTCCAAGTCTGTTGGGGTCAATGTTGTTTCTCAAGAGCTTGCAAAGGTTAGTCAGAACGATGTTGTAGTTACTAATGAGATGGTGGCCTCTGCAAACGTTTATTGGAAATGTAATTAAACAAATCTGGAATACGTCAGACCAACAAAAATCGTCTCAGTGTAGAAAAATGCAGAAAAAACACTCATCACATTGATTGACACAATAAGTATGGAACTAACCTAACTTAACGTGCTCTCTGCCATTTGTGGTAGCGCCTGCATACAGGACACTAGTGATGTTTCCCACTGTAAACACTTCCACTCTAGTAAATTGCCGATATTGTCAGTAACATTGAAATTGCCCAACTCCTGTTCACGTAGGACTAGGCCTAATACTTATTCCTACCTCCTCCTCCAATCCATCACCTGCTTCCTACCATGAGGGAGAAAACCAGTAGGAAGGTGGAGGTTGCAGACAGTGGGGAAGTGTTACATGAGTTAGAGGGGGTGACAGGATGTGGTCAGCTGATTTTCCCCACCTCCTTGCCTTCCCTGTGCTTGTAGATGAGCAGTTCATTGTGAAGTGACGGACGGCAATCCACTCTCAACAGCCGATACATTTTCCTGAATTTAGTTTCAGTTCTTCCTTTTTTTTTCTCTATGTGTCGATTCTACAGTAATTTTGAATTGAGAGTCATACCCAGATATGTCACTGTGCCAGAGTAGGGGACTTTGTTTGAGTTTATCACAAGCTCTGGGGCAGAGACTTTTTGATTAGTGAAGTTAATGTGAACTGACTTGAACTCGTTCAGCTTTATTCTCCACTTCTTAAACGCGACTTTTAGTGAATATTTGACATTTTTTTAGAACCATTCCACTCACCTACATTAATAAAATACAATCCATTCTATTTTCTGTTACAGATTTTTCATTCCTAAAATAGTTATGGCTAGAATGCCATTTCACACTGTGGTCTAAGGGCCACCCTGGTCTCCTGAAATTTCGATATGAATGTGAAGAGTGAATCGTCATCTGGAAATCAAGGTGCTACATTGTTTACCTACAATTTTATACAAATAGGGACCAGTTTATCACATCAATTGAAAAATTGTGAGGGAATTATTAACCAGTCGTAAATAAAATTTGATAGTTGTGCTCAATGTTTTCATCTCCGATTAGCATCATGGAGGTGGATAGATGAAGTATAAATACAATAAATTTATTGTGTAAGTCATATACCATTACAAGAGCACAAATAAAATCCTAAATACCTACTACTTGAAAATATTTAGGTAGTTATTCTAAGTACTTAAATATTTCCTAGAAACACTATGAATTTTACTAATTAATAAATGGGGGCTTTCTTCTTCTTCAATAATTTAAATGGTTCTATAAATGCTTATTATTTTATTCGAATATATAAAGATCGTAGATAAGTAGATGCATTTGTATTTTACATCTAATTAGTCATTTTAGAAGTGTAGGTACCCATATTATGGTTACTTCTTTATCGGCTGAAAAACCCCTTATTAGTCGAGTCCTACTCACAAAGTTGTACACTGTTTTCATATTGTCATATCATATAACGATCAAATCTTCGATACACTTTGTAGATCACTGAAACTTGTGACGCTGAAGTGTAACAACTAAGTCCCTCTTGACCTATTTCCTTTTCTCAAGTATAAGAGAGATATGTTTTAGGGTTTCTCGTTAAAATACGAGTTTACTTCATAAAATCAGCCATATTTTCCTAACTATTGATCCTATGGCAAATTTGAAAAATTGTTGGAAACCTCTTAAATTTACATTTAGAAATGATAATATACGAGTTTTAAACACGTTTCTCATAATTTCGCAATTCGAATTTTCAAGAAATTGAGTAAAATGATACTCAGAGTTTAGTTAAAAGTACTCAAATGTAGTCGAATCACTCCAAAGTGAATCATTTCAATGGTTATACTTCACAATATTTTACAACGGTATACTTACTCTTTGTGATTCCAATACAATTCGGAGAAGAAATTCAAGTTTGAATGTCGAAAACGTAACTGGTTTTATGTGGTTTTTCGTGCTTACAACTTTGTTCCATAAAAATTATCAGTGCCTCCGTTAATTGGATTGTGAATGGATCAAAATTGAGGATACCGTCGGAAAAATATTCTCATGTTGAAATTTTGGATTTATTTATCATCAGGGTCTGAGGAAGTCATCCCTGCACGTCGTACGAGTCGCCGGAAAAAGTTTATAGATTGGGGTTTCTTGAAAAATTCTCGGAAAAAGCGAAAGGAGTTTGAGGAAAGCACAAAAGATGGTAGGACCTCAATTGAATTTCACAAAGAAATCACTAGTTCAGTAGTACATATTAAACAGGAAAAACTACCTATTGAAGAATTTGAGCTTGGGAAGGGTAAGTAAACATTGCATTTCTCCTACATACATATTAATCTTTAATGTTAGATTCTATGTTGGAGAACCATGTAGTATTGGTTGCTATTTTTTTTAAATAATTAAAACCATAATTACACAACAACCGCCTTACCAGTTAAGGCATGTTATTATAAATAACGTGTATATGAGAATTGTCAAAGGATCATATCGTGGAACTTGATAACATATAACCTGACAGTATCATAATATTATTGGATCAACATCATGATTCGACACCCAAATTCATCACAACGAGAACGGGGGAGTTAATTTACTCACTTCTATATGAAAATCTGATACATTTATTCATGATAGACGATTTTTTTCTTACATTTTTCCAAACAGTAGATATATAATGGATATCATGCGTAGGAGTCTTGCACAGGAGTGAGACTAGTTGTAAGAAACATGATTATATAAACTTACATTCGAAAGATGGTTATGAGTGAACAGAACAAACATCCATTTGGTTCCATGTCTCAAGAGCTGGATTAACACATGCGACTTCACCATAGAAACCAATACCTCCACCTCTCATTCTCATTCCACTGTAGTTTTTCCTTCCTGCGCGCTTTACAAACCTGATATTTTTGAGCATTTTATACTTTTTTACTCGTTACATCCAAAAAAGTACATCCAATACAAACAAGGTAGGAAAAAGAGTGTTTTGTTCCTAATTTTCCAGCAGGATACCATGTGCTAGAAATGATTGTGGTCATAGTGAATTGATTCCTTTATTATTTCATGAAGTGGTCAATTTTATTCCAATGAATATTTCATAATAATCTTTCACTGTGAAAGGCAAACAAAAATACTAGAAGATACTTGACTCAAATTAGTTGTGACAGCTTGAGTGTGGCCATGGATTTTCTTTAGATGACTTCCCTAACAAACTTCACTTTCAAGTTCAATGCCATCTGAATAACGTATTGAAAGGGTCATATTCCAGTTTCTGAACCTTGGCAGTCTTGAAAGAAATCTTCCCCATGCATCCAAGCGTTGAACTATGATTCGGGATGTGGCAGTTCGAATAAAATTCAGTGCAAATTTGGAATCAACTATTTGGAAGTGAATTCTATTTCAAAAGAATATATTTCAAATTTTGAGTTTGACTTGTACTTTTTCCAACTTAACTCTATAATGTTTTAGGATAATGGGTTTTGAACAAGGTTTCTTATCAAATACATGTTTCTCGTTGCTTCAAGCAAGTCATTTCAAGTAGCAGACAACCATTTGTTACATTTCTGATCCCCAGTAACCCACTGAAGAGATACTACCAAGATTTAATTGTTTCTTATAAGGATGGGAAGGAAATATTCCTCCAGATCATTAACAATGATTTTATTCAACAGGAATTCAGGCGGCGTATTTCAACTTTGGCAAAGCTAACCGTTATAATGAAAGGCATAATGAAAACTCTAGAATCTCCCAGCAGGAAGATGATCAGTTGTCAGAGTCCACTATTAGTGCTTGCTCCGACAACAATTATATGCTTTCAACTGAAGAATACAAGAATACAGAGTTCCAAGATCATTGCTATGCTGCGAGCCCACCGAAAAAGAAGAAGATTCTAATGGGGCCCAAAAGTTAGTTTATATTGAAAGAATGAATCATTCAGTAGTGTTTTTCGACAATCCAGTTGATTATTTTCTGTTCTCTAGATGAAAGGATTGAAACAGGAAGTGTGCCTAAGCCTTCAGTTGACATAGCTACTCTGGCCATATACAGAGCATTAATTGATCATACCTACTCCAGCATCACTCCATCAAGTCTCATAGATGGTAAGTAATTCTTTTCGTTCCGCTGGTAGGGCTAATAAGTTTCATTTCCAGTTATATCTGTACAGGATAAACTTCACGTTGTTGCTAAAACATATTTAATTTTATCGTAGTTTAGTATCAACATTTTTCATGTGATATACCTTCCATAAAATTTTAGTCACTAACAGTAAACACTTGCAGTAAAATAATTATTCATTCCAGCTGTCATGTTGAAACATCAATATATATGCTCCATTCAACACCAGGAATTTCATGATAGTTCGAAAGCTGATTATGAACAGGTGGAATCTTATGAGAATTTTGAAAAGAAACAGAATCCTCGTTCTCCATCCCAATCTCGTTCATTTGACAAGGAATCTGGTAAGGATCTTCACCCATTTTCATCATAGAGATGATAAGATGCATAGAATGGGAAAGTAGATCAATTGTCAGGATTATCTAGTAGTTAGAGGTCGTAACATTGAACACATTTCCCTTTCAAGTAATTTAATCAATAAAGATTCCAAAATAAGTTGAACCAACTCCTCAGTTCGGAACAAGACAATCTGAATGTCATGCAATATATTTCTTCTTCATTTACAGCTAATTCGTTAAAGAAAAGAGGACGGCCCAAGATGTTGAAAGCTTCATCTGACCAGGGGCAGGTGAATATTGCTGAAGATCCGACCACGAAGAAGTGTGTTGAAAGTCTTGTCGAAAATCCCAAGTACAGAAGAAAGTTTGAATCATCTCAGAGCCCACCTAAAATTGAATCTGAAAAACAAGGCACGGTTCAAGATGTAACTCCAAAATGTATGTTTTAATAAATTACCCATGCTGCTCTAAACTCATACATATTTTATCAGAGCGAACAATGCTACTAATTATTATTTACTGGTTTAGTAGTTAAGTACAGCTTTTTCCCTTTCTATTCATTGATTTTCTGAAATAGATATCCAATTTACTGAGATTCTGGAGAAAAAAATCATAAATCCGGAATGCCACTGTTTTTTGAAAACCCCACTCCCATCTAAGATGTTGGAGGAGGGGGGTTATTTTGCAAAGGTTTATTGTAGTTCTAGGATGATTCTGGGAAGTTATGGGAGATGGAGAAGGGAGAGAGCGGTGAAAGGAAGTACCCATTTAAAGTGACCACAACTTATTGTAACACCTTTGAAGAAGATGGGTAGTGATATTCTACTGAGAAACGCAGCTCGAGTAACCCAACAGCTTCCCCCCCCCCCCTACATGTGTTGCCTCCGATCATTGATATCATGCTCATTTATTTGAGCCTTCAAGTTTGATCCGTGTCCATTCTGCCACCGACAGCCATCACATTCAGGATTAAGGCAGAACCACCAACAGATAACCAGCATCATTTGATGTTTGCCATAAATACGAAACTCCATGAATTTTTTGTCAAAGATTTGGCTAATGCGGGTCTGTTTCAGGCAATTCGTGATGACAAATATTTACACGAACTATGTTAATAGGAGCTCATCCATTTGAGCTCTGTTGAATGTTTTGAATATTTGTTGGTGTTGACATCATTCGATTCAAGTCTGCTCGTAATTCCTCCGCGCAGTTCGTTTTTCTTAGTGTCTCCATCTCCCATCACAACTTAGATTGAGGAACTACTTGATATCAATCGAAGAACCATTTGCTGCTGGATATTTCAGGAAACTGTACCTAACTACCAACTTGACGATTATTTGTCAGCAATAGTTTTCTATAGCTTCTCAGTGGATTTATAAAATAACTCTTAGAATGCTATCAAACTATGCTTCTAATGTGAATTCCAGTAATGAAGAAGAAAAGCATTAAATTACCGAACAAGAAGAGAAGCACCTCTCCTGTTGAGAATGTAGAGAATGAGAAACCTGAGTCCTCATCTATGTCGTCTAAACTTGGAGGTGAGTTAAGGCAGCTCCTCCCATCCGTGTTACTAGTCTCTTAAACTCTTAGTGCGTGGTCCGCACTCTGCAGTTAGGACCATCAGAAATAAGGAATGAAATGTAAAGCCTCGTACGATTTTTGTTATAATTTTTTGTCAATCTCATTTTTCGGTTCAAGAACTAACTAAAAAAGTGAAGAAAAGAAGGCGGAGAAATCAAACTGGTTGGCCAACCAAGTACAAACGTCAACCGAATGAACGTTCTGACAAGACAGAATCCAAAAAGCACAAGAATCAATCGCACATGAAGGAAAAATTAAAAAATTCCTATTCAACAGCCCGTGCCAGTTCTAAGAAACGTCTGCTTGGAAATATGAAGTTGAAAAAAATCAAGAAACAAGCCCTTCTTGCTCTTTCTATCAAGGGTAAACATTGTTTTAATGGATTGAGGAGTAGAAGTTTTTATTAATATATATTCATAAATGTGATTTTATTACCCCTTCTTGTTTATTCACAGAAGATGTGGAGAAACGTCGTAATCTGGAAAAATCGGAAAAGGAAAATGCCTCCTCATTACCTGTGAAGAAATTCAGAGAGAGGAGGAATGTGAAATCCCTTTATCAGAGAGTTGATGATGAATCATTTGAAAAGAATGAACACCAAAAAAGTATGTCGATTTTTCCCAGTTCACTATTCTAAAAGATAAATAAATGATATGTATTTGCTGGGAAAACTATACCGGTTAGTTCAATAACAGTAGCAGTGAGCAATTTCACGGCTAGGTATAATTTTTACCCCAATTTGTCTCCTTTTTTTAATGTTCTTACCTGATTTGAATCCTTAAGGCATTATTTTGTTGGGCATTTTATTGTTTTCGAAGTCTACTAAGATAGCAAAAGCATTGTTTTTACTATCAGAGTCTTAGAAAAACAATTCATCCCCAAAATCAACATTTCTATTCTCTTTTACATTTTGGATCGTTCTAAAAACTTAGTTTTCTTGTCTTGTACAAATACGTGTGACGTGCTTAATTCCTTCCAAAGTTAATTAATTCCATCATATTTCGATGCAGTTTTTCAGGGAATATGCGGATTAGGCTCCCCTATCACTTCATTGATCATAAATCAACACTTCACTATACGCATGATAAACCGATCCGTCAGGCGTAATTTTCTCACGTCATCTTCATCCAATCTCACTCAATCTATTATATCTTTTATTGAATGCTCAAGTTGAAATTTTTAAGAATCACGATACGATGGGTAACAGAATGTAAACCAACAAAAACTTACGAGTTGAAATTTTCTCCTTAAAAGGCCCGTCAGCAATAAGTGTTGAATTAAAAGGAACTTTTTAAAAAAGCTGACTTTTATTTCAAGGGAACTAATACAGGGAGACTATGGAACAAAGTGGACAAGATTGGAGAGAGAACTAAAGCCTTGGGATAGGTGGCTCACTTTTAAAACTTCTCGTGCGTGTGTTTAGTTTAAAGCCGCGTTCATATCTGTTTGTCGTGTTGTGTTGTGACGCTCTCTGACGAAAAGGCTACTGTTCACATTTGTCTGACGCGTTATGACGTATTCTGATGCAATTTTTAGTTCAGTTCGGTCTCAGCGCTCGGATAGCTCACACGGTCACAATGCTTTTTCAAGAATCATCCGATTCAGATTCTGATTTTGAAGATGAATTGGAATTGTTGGCGCTTACTATGTTGACAAAAGGAAGAAAGAGACGGAAGTATTGGATTCATCCAATAAACAGAAAAAGGGAGCCTAAGGGCGAGTTTCACAGTCTCGTTAAAGAGCTTGAGAGTGACTCTGAAAGATTCCATCAGTATTTTAGAACGTTCGATCTTTATACTGCTTACATTTTGTATTATAAATCACATCGTATTGCCGTACGTATTAAATGAGCAGCTCGAGATCCATTGTCGCTTCGCAGCTCTGACGCGTCACAACAGAAAACCGGCGTGTTCACACTAGCAAATGGCGCTCTGTCGTGTCGCTGCCCCGCCCCCATACGGAAGAGGGGGTCACCCAATCTGACGCAGACCGGGATCGCTTCTGGTGCGACACATCAGAAGCCGTCACGACACAGAGCATCAGACAAATGTGAACGCTCCTATGAAACTGGATGAAACCGATACCGTTCTGATGCTTCACGACACAACACGTCAGACAAATATGAACGCGGCTTAAGCCTACGTCAGCAGCTTTACACAGAGAGAGGCGATGCATTATTAAATAACGTGTGTATGTCATTTCTTTAGTTGCATCAAATCTGAGTTTCATAGTTCAAAAGAATATAACTGAAGGTCTCGCTGAAATGGTCTCACTGATATCTGGCATATGATGTTTTATTTGTATTCATAATAACTGAATGAATGTACGATGGTACTTTGTTGGAAAAATTCTTTGTTCACATCATGGTTAATATTTATTTTAGAGTCACAGAGACTCACACGAAGGATGGCTGCTCGAGCTCACTGTAACACTTCTAAAACCTCTGAAAGATCACGTACACCATTCAAAAGTGAAAGAATAAAAAAAGAAGATAGTAAAATAATAGACAGCATTCCTGATGCCAATATACCAAAAACGGATCTCAAGAAAAGCTATGATACTGGAGGTAAGCATGGTACACTACCAGTCTCCATTATCACATCCGCTGATGTGCACTTTGTCTGCATCACTTGTATCAGGCTCATTAAGTTTGTCTACTGAGTTTTTCATTACCCCTTATTATTCACTCTCACCAACGAAGCCACGTATCTTCAGGTTTTTGAAACACAGTGAAAGTGCTATCCTTTTAAACTAGACTATGGTGTGAAAAGGATTGCCATCCTATTCTTTTGTCCAATACTCAACAGATCGCTCCAGCAAAGGCAACATTCCCACCTGTCACGCAAAACTGTAGTATTCGATTCCCTACCAGACGCGTGGTAGATAGAGAAGAATTGTTACCTCATCCGAAAAATTCGAATTTATTTAGTTACAGATTGTTTTTTGTTATTGTTTATACTTCTTCTTATTTCTTTATGTCTTCTTTGCTATTGTTCATGTCTTCTCATTTCCTTTTGGTAGGTCCATTTAGTTGTATTTAAATAGGTAATATATCATGGGCTCTGTTTATTAATAAAATATTACAGAAATAATAAACCTTTAAGTAATAATTTTCTGTAATTGAACCTGAAGTTGAATTTTGCGTGGTAGGTGCTATAAACAAAATTGGCTGCCTTGAAAAAATTACCAAAAATCAACGATCTCACTTGTGAAATTCTTGTTGATAATTTGAAACCCAGTCAGTAACTATTCTGTAACAGCCGTCCCTGTGCAAGTCTTCATATTTTTTTAATCTTTATCATCGAGTTTTGATTTATTCATGTAACTTTATACGGCTGATATTGTCTTATGTCATTATCGTTTCAGAGACTGCAGAAACAGTCCAGGTTGAAACTAAAGAAGTAGTCTCACTTCAACACAACAATTCCATCAGCCAATCTCCAAAACGATCATCCTCACCCTCAAAATACACAGCTACTGAGAGCAGCTATTCTCCAGCGGATATACGGGAATCTTCCCTCATAGCATCTGAATTGTCGCCAGTGAAACTTTCTACTGACAGCTCTTCACCTTCAAAACATGAATCGAAAGCTTCAGCTCCTCTTAAACTCACAGATAGTATCAACAGCAATTCACCTCCTAAAGTTGTGACGACACCACCTGAGAAAAACAAATCGGAAAATGAGGACGCTTGGAGTGCTGTAATTACCTCGAGAAGTGCAGTATCTCCATCAAGTAATCAAAGAACGAGAGTCGGGCCTCTGTCTGAAAACAAACCTTCATCAGAAGCTCACAACGAAAGCAATGCTAACAATGAGGAACTTCTAGTTTCCAGTAAGTTCAAGATGCAGCTTGTATGCTCCCAATCTATTTTGCGAAAGCATTCGATAGATCTTACCTTTCGGTCTCATATATGTAACTTTGAAACTAAGTAAATGAGTTATGTAGGTAAGAGATTATTTCATAACCATGTAGGAAAAATCAAGCATTCAACTATGCATTCATAGTACACTTAATAACCTCCTATAACCAATTATCATTTGACAGATAACATGGAAGGTGCTGTAAGCATACCCGAGCGCAGCAAGAATTCTGCCTCGAGAAGTTCACCAAATTTCCCGGAGAATGAAAGAGACTCCAAATATGCAGATGAAGGAAATGAAAACTTGTCTTCATCGGAAAGGGAAGCTATTAATACTGAAGGTAAGTCTGATAGGTTCTATCAAGTATATCGATGATATTGTTATTAGTGACGGATATTACAAGTTCACTGCTAATCCTAACAAATAGCAAAATAATTAGCTAATTGAATTGCAAAATTGTATTAGCGTAGTCTCACGCTGTGAATGATAAGTACATTCAGTAAACATATATTTCAATCTTGTGTGTTAAGTTAATTCTAGTCAGGTCCAAAACCATACCTACTAAGTTTTATTCTGATTTTGATGACATTGTCTAGGATTGTGCAAATTAGCACCTAGATAGTCCCTGGTGAAATTCGTGGCCTTCAGATCGATAGTTGCATGCGATTGAATGTCTTTTATTTCTTTTCTAAACTTTTATTTCTCATGATTTGTCCGTCCGTTTTGCTCCAAAATCAGTGACTTTTGGATTGTGCCCATGAATTTGTTTGTAATGGTTGAGTATTATATATTGTGCATGGGCAAAACCAAAATTAGTTGTCAAAGGTGAAACTCCAAGGCTGATAGACCGATTTTCATGAAAATTTCAAATGACCTTCACCATGAATGATTTTCATGGTGATGAGGTGAGTGTTTTCTAGGTCTCCTAGTATTGAGGCCTATTGGATTCTTGGTTATGCTCTTATGGTCGAAAGCTGTTTCTTCTGTAAGATCGCAGGAAGAGAAGGTTGAAGGGTTCCTTGGGCATTTCCGAATGGCACTGTTTCGAATGCGTGTAGGGGTGTCCACCAACCCACCCCTTTAGTCTAGGGCTAATAATCAGTTCCTGCCAATCCTAAAGAAAGAAATCAACTGACTGAGGTATTCAGACATCAAGATTTATAAAATGTCGAGGTCACACTAGTGGTAAATTTGTAGTTGAAAGACATACCTTCAATGAGTCAAATAAGCCCACTTTGACTGCTCTACCTTAATCTGTCTACCTCGACCGCGAGAACCTGTTACTTTGACAGAAGAAAAATAACGTCAACGTCCTTGAACATATTCAAAATCGTCTTGCAACCAAAGGATCACATAGAACCATCTTGTTTCAGAAACCACGGCTGCAAATAGTTTTTCTAAGCCGTTGCCGTTTCGACTGGCTGAATCCGCATAATTGTCAGGTAAACAATATTGGGACGGCGCTGGGTTATACAGTACCCGCACGACCTCCCGGTCATGATGGTACTGTAGCTCCTGCTCCTTCAACTCCATAGAATGGGGGTGATGTTGAAAGGAGTTCTGGCCATAGACGCTACCATTGTTTTTTTGCACCATCTGATTCACGGGTGAAGTATGGAACACCAGTGATTCGTTCTTGGATACCCGTTTTATACAAAGTGTCCCACTTGAGGGTGGACATCCGGCTAGGGATATATTCTACAACCAATCTGGGCCAAAAAGTGCCTCCAAGAAATATGTGTGTAGAGGCTTCGTTTCCGAGTTATTCACGGTTCAAGATTTTTTTCGTGTTTTCGACTTTCCATCACAAAAACAGACATAACTTACTCATTTTCGAACGAATCTCAAAACTACTCAGGCCAGTATGGGAGAAAATCCCGTTTTCCCGTCGGAAATCGTGTTTTTTTTTAAGCGAAATTGAGGGTTCTGGGAATGTCCTTGGAGGATCTGACGCGGTTCACCGCAGGTCTATTCTCTGCTGAGACCACAAAGGAGGCATGTTGAACGATTTTTGTAAATAAAAACAATCGGTTAATTCTAGCGGTTTGATATCTCATCCCATTGTGTTTGATATCTCTCGGATTTTGTAGGATCTCTTGTCACAAACCCAAAGGCACGCATGAGTCTTCGTAGAAGGGTGGGGCTTCAAGTGTCTTCATTATTCAAAGGTCAATCCTCTTCAAAACCCAAACCCACTCAGCCGTCGCCCTTGAAAATTTCCCAGATCAAGGAAGAAGTCGTTGATGAAAACTGGGAAATTTCAAGTTCAAAAGTAGATGAGCCCACCGTCTCACAAGGTAAGAACTGCTGTTTTACTGCATTCAAATGAGAATTTTAACAACCTGTCAATAGAACTCAATAATACGTGAAGCTTGAAGAGATGGGTGAAACCAGAAAATCCTAAGAAACACGTAGTTCCAACCGGACGTAGGGTGGTATTTGGTGAAGCTGCCTTTTGATTCCGAGCAGGGTTCTTCATCTAGCATCCAACTCTAACACATAATGTTATGTTCTGCATGCATTAAAGAGTCATCCCTTCCTCCGGTTGGTATATGATTTTTGGGAGAATAACTAATTGATCATGATGCTGTATACACCATTTCATATTAGACCGTGAATGAATGGGTACCTTTCCATCCCTTACCACCATCTCACAGTTTAAACGTTTTCTTAATAGAGTCGAACAAACAAGGAGTCAAGAGTTCACTGAAAACGCAAACGTTTCTTCTCAGAACTAACATACTTCGAGTAATTGGGAAGCAATCTGGCAAAATTAAAAGCGTCACGAAAATCGATTGAGAATAGTTTTCCTTATAAACCATCAAAATCCAAACATTAAAATACCGCAAGTGATAACACAAAGGTGTATTACTTTTATATCATTCAGTGGATTACAGATGATTACATCACACTGAATGGAGATTACTGCCGTACCCCAAGTACACGTGTGATTTTTTGGCCTAATTTCATAAACTTTGGTCTAGTAGTTTCGCAGAAATTTTGGAAATTTTACCGATAATGTACGGATTTTTTATACCATTTCGCTTTTCTATCAAACGTGAAACCTACGCGCATAAAAAAATGATGAAATTCTCAGGGATTGTACGATTTGATAGATCTATTTTTTGACGCGGAGAAATGCGCAAACATTATTGATCATTACTTGTGGATTTGGGTTTTGGGATTTGTGAAAAGTATAAATTGATATGCCAAAAACTCAGTGGTATGATGTGAAACAAAAGTTTATTAAAGATCATTAGTAGCCTCTCGCATGCGCAAACGTCAAAAAATTTGTTCTTCATTTGAGTTCTGATGTCGATGAAATTTTCTATATATATATTGTTCGGACTGTGTGTGTGTGTGTGTGTAATAAAGAGACAATAAAGTTTTAGGTCGACCTTTACTCAAGGATTTTCACAATTACTAATTCAATATTTACTTTGCCTAATTGAAAATAGTCAATGATCCAAATGGATACCGAGTGGCGTGCCACTCCACTTGGTAGACGTTTTTACTTTTATATGGCATATGGGCCTCCTCAGTGGATTACAGAGGAGAATCGTGGTGGTGGTGGTTTGGGTGGAGGGTGAATGGAGATTACTGCCGTACCCCAAGTATCGTGTGATTTTTTGGCCTAATTTCATAAACTTTGGTCTAGTAGTTTCGCAGAAACGCTTTGGATCGTTTACCGATTATGTACTGATTTTTTTATACCATTCGCTTTTCTATAATCTACTATCTTCAATCGTAAACCAAACAAATTTGAGGGGGATAGATCTTTTTTACTTGGTCGATTACGAAGGTTCATAACTGGAAATAGTAAACCAAAATCCATACGGTTCTACTCCTGGATTCCTGTTAGTGTTCGAGCAGATCATCTTGCTTCATTCTATTCGAATTCTTGAACCAAAGTTCCATTCGTGTGACCTCTGAGTGCTATCCGCAGCCACTCGTCTCGCTCAGTCTTTGGTAAGGTAACCTTTCCGAATGGGAAGTGAACGAAGGATTCATTTTTTTAATTTTTGGTCGGTTACAGGGGTTTGTTAATTACATTTGAAACTGAAATTTGTCCCACAACTACAGCAAATTCTTGATTGAACAAAAGAATAATCACTAGCTCCAGAATTCTTGCTTGAGCAACGATTGAATCGTAGGCTGACCTACTTTACAAAAATATTTCTCGAACAATTAGCCACACACGCAGTTTTGTACACATGGGGTTTTCACGGATTCAGCTTTTTAGAATGATCTGAAACGGATTTTTGGTTAGTTTGTTTCTTATGCTTGTTGTCCTTGCTTAAATAAATTCAAAAAGATTTCATATTTAAGGAGTATTTGCGCACCTTCCAAATTTCCAGTAATTTTTAATTGAAATTCAATGTAGATTGTAAATTTTCATTACAAAATAAATAAAAATGGCGGTCCTGATTTGAAATAGGATTTTGGAAGTGTTTTTACTTTTGAATTGGGATGCCATAAAGTATTGGGAAGGACATAAAGGGGAAAACATGTTGCAAGAAGAAAGAACAAATAGTCCGAGACATGTTTATCCGATTCTATTCATTTTTAAAGGTAGGTAGTTAAACGAAAAATTAATACGTATTTATGATTTCTATCGCACAGATAGATTAAATTAATATAACTTAAATAGGCCAAGCACAAAACCTGTCCCATACGTTTTTGGTTGGAATAGTTAAGGTTAAATAAATAGAACAGTCGTGACAGTGAAAAAGAAAAGATTTTAAAAATTTGTATTACTAGCTTGTGTTTATGTTTTTCCAGGCAAATCAAAAAGACGGCGAAAAAAATTATTTTGGGGTCACAGAAAGCACCAATCTAAATTTTCGTCTTCTGTCAAACCGTCCCCCACGAAGCAGGAATCTGATGAAAAGTTGTTGAAAGATCTTCCCAATAATGAACAAGGTGATCAAGGTGTTTAAAGTGTCGTATAATGTATTGATTGGAATAGCTTTTTCTTGAAAATTGGGTCAAGGTCTTTTAAAAATAGGTAGTTCTATTGTGGTTTTCAGATGAAACCGTACGTCATTCTTCCGATGGGGATAATGAAAATAATAGAGCTGAACGTGGTTTAGCGATCATTAAAATAGAAACAATGGACTCTGAGTGTACAAACGATGACTCTGGAGAACCTACTGTAGAAAACAATGGAATCGCTGTTAAATCTGAACATTGTTCGACATCCAATCAAGAAAGTTTGAAAAAGAAAGAAATTCCTCCCCAGGATCCATTGTGCCATCATTCAGAATCTGAATCATCACAGCGAGAAACCGATGGTTCTTATTCCAAAGAGTTGGCTTTTACTGAAGAAGACGTTGACTCTGATTCTAATGACGATGGAACGTCCGAAAGTGCTTCTGATAAAATTAACACGTATCCGGAAATGGTCTTTCCTCCTCTCGAAAAGCTTGATTATACTGGTTGGGGGAATACCAAAACCATTTATACTACAGACGTCTCTGACTCTGACTCAGATAGGAGTAATATTCCTACAAAGGTAGATCATTCTAAAAATGTGCCATCCATGAAAACCGATCACCCAGAAAATTCTTCATTTGGTGGCAAGTTATCCAGCAGTCCAGTGAACAGGGCCGAATCAGAAGTCGATCCGACTTCGAATACGTTGTCTTCAAAAAACTTCTCCCGACAATTTTTGAATGCAAACATGAAAGGAAGTAAGTAATGCAATTAATTCCCGGGTTAGGGTAATAAAATAGATGAGGAAGAGGGTCATTAAAGTCCGACTAATGTCCTGTTATTAATTTTCTCTCTTCTCCTCTAATTTTTCCATGATTTGATACTTGCCTGAACAAATATAGACAGTAAAACAGCAACCTCAATACCTTTGGAGAACCAGAAAGAAATCAAGCACAAGGCTCACACAACCTAGGTCAATGGTGACGATTCGATCGTGTTGAAATTTATAAGAGATGATTAAATCATCCTTCCCCAACTACACGCAAAATGTTTGCAAGATCGGACGACAGGGAAGAGCGACATAATAGTTTATGAGCCACTATCGAGTTCACCTGAGTTAGGGTAGTACAATAAATGAGAAGTTCACACTCATCAATAATATTCCAAAATCCAGTTGAAGTCCATTTATTAATTTGCTCTATGTTTTCATAATTAGGTGATTTCCTGTACAAATATAAACATAAAAGACCTGCATGCTCCCAAAAAACGTCGATACTTTTGATGAACCAGAAAGGAATTAGCTGAAGGCCTAAACCAATTGGGCATAATTCGTAGCTCGTGGTTTTTGCTCAAAAGTAAAGGGGACTTTGTTACTCTGGAAAGAAATTGCACCTTTCCTAATGGCGAAAGAATTTTTAAAATCGGTCCGGTAGTTTTCGAGTTAAAATTTAGCGTACTAAAAAAATTTGTATTATTCTTTTTTTCAAGATTCAATCTTCTTTGTAATATTTTATGATTTAGGGTTTGATTCTGGGTGCCCCAAGTTTAACAAGTTCTACATTTTTGTTGTTTTCTCCTAATTATTTAGCATGGCAGTAGGTTCAGTTTACAAAAAATGACTACGGTAAACTTTCACATCCGATACTGCACCTGATGCCTTGTTCGTTTATTGAGATGTTTATTCTGTGTACTATCGATTTTCCTTTCCTTTCATTTACAGCAAAATTGAGGAAACATCTACGACAACAACGCCGATTGAAGTTGGGAGCAAAACACCGTTTATCCAAGAGAAAACGTACCCCAATTGTTCGCGATTTAAGGGAAACGGCCACGCAGGGAACCGAACTGAAAAAATTTGAGTTGGTTCCAACTTCTACTCATTCTGGAGAAACATCTGGTCCTCCTAGTGACCCGTTGATTGATATGCCCATCGACTGTCGCGGAGTTGTGAATCTAACACAGTCTCCCGAAGATTGCATTCAGACTGCAGTTACGAAGACCCCAAAACAAATGTTAGATTCTGCGATCGAAGCGGAGCCTAATCCGTACTTCCCTAAGCCTGCATCACCTTTAGTATTAACTGATGATGAGGTGCCTCCAGTTTTTCCAAAACCTTTGTTTCTTGATACTGCGAGGGATATGAGAGGAAGTGACTCAAGCCCACCAATTTCTTCCAAACCTTGTACTGAGCTGGTGTCTGAAGAAATAGGAGCAGGTGTGATGTGTCCAGTGGTTTGTACGAATCGGGAGAATGAAGATGTAGAGGAGGACGTTGTATGTCCAGTGGATCCCCTGTCTTCTATACCACGAACTAAGATATTACCGAATGGTAAAAGGGCTGTACCTGATGTTGTGTGTCCAGTTGTTCCAGGTAATAGGATATCAGGAGTAAGGTGTCGAGTATTCAAAAATGAGGAAAAATATCCTATACAGGCAACCAATGAAGAAGAAGAAAATCATGGCTTGGATGAGAATGGATTGCACCTATCATCACCCAATATCAGTGAAAATGTCTTGCCAACACTTGATGCAAATGATACACTGACTGATTTAGGAATGCACGGTAAAATAACGAAAGATGTGGCTGCAAATGGAACTGGAAACATTACCGTCCGAGGAAATGTTGTAGAAGAGTCACTTCAGATAAACAATGATCATGCATACTGCCGCAAAAATGGACCAGCAGAAGATGCAGATCGAGTCAATACCGCTACAGAGAAGCCAATTACAAAAAAGTTTCATTTGATAATCAAACCAAAGCCACTTTTTGTAACACTTCGTGACACTGTTATTGTACCTCCAAGAAATAAACAGTTTTCTGAGCAACATTCACCTGACCCCAGCTACTTATCTGGAATTCTCGCTCCTTTATCAACTCTAAATCCTGTTGAATTTCCCGGTACGTATTACGCTCTTGTTAAACGTGAACGTTTGCTTTTGAAAAAATAAGCTTGTAATACTAATAAATTGCCGATATACCCACTAGGAAACATTTCGAAAACTCACAGTGGTGTTTCAAACGCAGACGGATCAAGCCATGACAGTGACTCTGAGAGAACGGCGTTTTATCTCCCCCCACCTGAAATCGCTCGGTTGGTTGTTCTTTTACGGCAAAGACTCGAGTTGCCCTCTGGTTCTGTGGCTTTTGTCCGAAGAAAGTAAGTTCAATTTAAATTATTTGACGGATATGTTAAATTGTTTGACGTTAATCACATTATAATTATGAACTATGTACGTTTTGCATTATGCGTCATAATTTCTGGTAGAGCGAATGTAAAATTTCTCCAAAAGCCTTCACAAAATCAAAGTGGCTGCCGACTGAGAAAGTTTTGGAAATGTCTGGGAATTATGTGCAATTCGCTCGGCTTAATCCGGATGAGTGCTAGTGGAACTTCTGCAGTGGAACGTACAATATTATAATTAAAGGGAGTCCGCTGATCTGTGCAGGAGGGCCATCCAATACCGAATAACGAACTATTGTTTAGTAATTTACATCGTTTTAGATATCACATGCCAAAAAGCTAGGAGAAATTACATTCTAAGAAGTGTGGGTGGAGCTCTAGCTAATCACCCATATTATTAGAGCTCAACCCATAATTACCCTCATGAGTACTTCTGGCTTCACCTTATTCTGAAAATATTGCAATTGATGACACAACAGGGAAAATGCAGCGTTCAAATCGTAGAAGTTATAGTTTTTAAATCATACACATGAATATTACAAATAGCTATAAATCACTGTGGGCCAATCAACTGAATGAGTAAGCTAATACGAAAACACGTTAAATGCTGAAACGCGAGTTTATAGGTTTTCAACTAGATTAAAACTTTAAGATCAACTCACAGCAATGTTTACTCATTTCCCGTATTCTCGATATTAAAGATGTTTGTTGATATTTTGGCAGGGATGGACGGCCACCTTTCTCGTACCAGACAATGGCAGCCATGGCTATCGAAGCCAACCCTCTCAAGTCTGTCCGAGCTAAGGATATATTCGAGTTTATGCAGAAACATTTTCCTTTCTATCGAACTATCTCATCAACATGTTGGAAACACAACCTTCGAACCATGCTTTCGTCATCCGAAATCTTCAAAAGTGATCGAATAGGCAGACATGCCTACTATTCCTTTGGCGAGTGTCTATTTATGTCTATTTATTGTGTCCATATATGTATTATCAAACCTCGTGACTGTCCCTACCTGGTGCCAAGTTCCTCAACCTCCTCTTTTTTATGAAGCTAGATCATTCTTGCTCAACTTGATGTTATTCGATAATACAGTTTTGTGATATGACAATAGATAAATTACTATTATTGAAATGTATTTATCGACTATTTTTGTAGTTTTGTACAATATGAGCACTGATTTAATAATTTATTATTATGATCATGCATTCAAATCCAGTATATTGTCGGCGAAATGTCTACTTGTAATTTATTTCATCTCTTCCATTCATTAGCTGAGGAACTGAGACTGCCAAGTGACCCATCCATTCAGTTCATGATGCAGATCATGATTCAGAATCATGAGATGATAGATAGGCCTTCTTCGAACAATGATGAATCTGAAGATCAGGAAGACACCACCAATGATGGCAGAATTGAGTCCAAAGAATCTGGATTGAATAAAAGTGATCTACATGGCGAATGGCTTTCCCCAAACGTCGTCCCTCAGGAACCAAATGAAATCAACCCACTTATACCGATACGCCCTCATAGTGATGACTCGTCTGATCTGAATTCTGGAGATAGCAATGTTGTAACAAATACTGATGGTGAGTGTAATCATTACCCCTACCTAACGATTTTAACTAAGTGACTTGTATATTGAGTTATTAGCGGAGTAATAATGTTGGAAATGATGGATTAATAATTAATAGGAGTATGCACTCGTATGGTTTGGCTAGAGAAACAGCCCCAAACCACATAGGAATCTAACCAGAACTATTGAGTGAAAAGGAGAGGAGATAGAGGCATTCAGGACTGTTAGTTCCAACTCTAGTTCTCTGGATTGTGAAAAAAGTTGCTTGATTCTACTTGTGTTTATTTTGGCTTTTCATCGCATAAGTAGTTGACATTTTCGCATAGGTTAGTTAGGACCTCTGACAGCTACTCTTCAGTTCAGTGGAGTTCAACCCCATTATCAACATTTGTGTTGTTAGTGGTGTTGTTAGAGGGGGAAAAGGTACCTGCAGTGCTTTGAAAATTCTATAAAACCTCCAAACTATTGAAAAATCGACCTGGAGTGGTTGGCTAAGAGTGAAAAGGAGAGATCCATCCGTAATATCATAACCGTTCTTGTCTTTTGAGTGAGCTGTGGGGCTATTAGGTATTCCAACTGGTTTGAAGCGCCAATTACGAGAAGACATTTAGATTCTGGGGAAGAAAGTTTGTCTCCTGAATCTGAAAACATTACTTCCCCTACAGATAGGTGTCACACCACCCGTGTGCTGAGTTAGGTGATTGGGCTCAACAAGGGGCAAGGTCAACCCCACCTTCAAGACCTGGCGGTCTTGCGGGTACTGTATACCCACTACGCCGTCCCGTACTAATTAGGTAGTGGTGCTGGAAGTTCTGTCTTGGTTGGATGATGCTGGGATTGAAATTCAGATTATCAAGAGCAAATGGTTCCATCCTTCATTGAACTACTTAGATTGCTCAATTGTTGTGAGGATCACATGAACCCATTACGAGAATGAATTAAAATCCATCCTGGGGACAGTAAATTATTATGGCCGATTTATAAAGGGCTTGCAATGTTTTTTGCTCTCCGTTATATAATCTAACCAAAAAAGGTCCTGTTCTATTTGTGCATTTTTTCAATAGTTCACTAGAAGGATTGATTCGATCCTTTCAAGGAAATGCTGATTGTTCGCCAGGAAGTTTGGGGATATTTCACGTAAAACTGCTCCATCATCGTTCATCTAGTTCAGTTATGTTGATACACGTCCCTTCCGTATCAGAAGATTCGGACGTCGTTGAAAAAAATGGACAATCAATAAGATAAAGCAGTAAAAAAAAAGAGAAGAAAAGAAAATCAATCAATAAATAAGGTAAATACTCATCAAGACCCACAGGAACTCGGGAATTGATAAGAGTGAAGGCATCTACGAAGCATGTCTCAGAGTACAAGTTCTGGAAGAAATCTCGAACCGATACGAGTATAGCTGTTGTGATATGGGTGTAAAAATTAGTATTTAAAAAAAAACTATTATTTTAAAGTTTTTTGCCGTCTAGCATTTTAAATATTGTAACCTTCGTATTACCCCTTAGGGTTGATTGGAAACTAGGCCGAGATTAATGACACATTCTCTGTCATTGGATGATATTTTAGCCAAGTCAATAGACTAACCAATTTTTTAAATTCCATTTTCGGAACCTACGTTTCTTGAAACGCAAGCAATCAAATCTTGAGGTCCATGATGTTGGTTCCAACAACAAGGTTGGTTCTCCTTTCCTTTGTTTATTTAAATTGATAATGTGTCATGGCCTCTGTTTACTGATCATGTATGACAGAAATAATCCTTTATCTAGTTATTTGAAATTGTGTCTAGTACTTCTAAAATATCTATTGGCTGCCATGAATAAACGTTGCCAAAAATCAACGATCAGACTTCTGAAATTCCTACTCAACAAAAGCAGAGGTTCCTGTATAACTCCTCACAAATTTTTTTAAAATCTTAATCATCAGTATTACCATCTCATGTCTGCATTTTTCTTCCAGAGACTGGAGAAGCAGTGAATAATCAAGAATGTTGTTCCAAAGCATCTGTGGTGTTGCCGGTGAACCATTCTTATGACAGCTCCTCTCCTTCAAAGCCTACAGATAGTATCAATAATTCTGGTAGTTGTTCTATTTCACCTTCGGGAGTTGTAACTACACCAACTAAACTAAAAATTTCAAAAACTCAGGACAATCGTAGTCCTGCCACTCCTTCTGAAGAATCTGCTGCATCTCCATCATGGAAGGATAGAACGAGATTCAGGCACTTTTCTTCTGAAAACAAACCTACATCAGTAGCTCACAATGAAAGCAATGCTGATAACAGTGAGGAACTTCTTGTTTCCAGTAAGTTCAAGATACATCTTGAATGCTCCTTGTCTATCTTGGGATATAATTATTACTCTGATATGATACCTTTTGTAAACTACTAAGCATTTTCTTATGGATTCGGAAGTGTTGGGCGTGTACATGTACCTGCTCTTGTTGGAGGGCCTGTGCCCACCTTCCACCAATGAATAAACGAAGTTGGACAGCGTTAGGGTTTTAAGATGGTTATTATTCCTTTCTGCATCGTAAGAGACGGCATATTCGTTCATGTGTTTTGTCTGATAAATGGCTAAGTTATTAGATCCTGTTTTGGTACTACTTTCTCATGCTCATTTTTAGATGGGATTCTGTGTCCATACAAGTACTCGTACTTCAAACCAGATGTATCTTAAATCACCTCGTTTTAAACTAATTTTAATTTCACAGATAACAACGAATGTGCCAATAATGTATCCAAGTATGGCGAGAATTCAGCCTCGAGAAGTTCACGAAATTCTCCAACGAAAGAAACAGACTCCAAAGGCGCAAATGGAGGAATTGTCAACACTACTTCATTAGATAGGGAAGATATTAATAATGACGGTAAATCTGATAGATCCTACCAACAATCAGTGCATCATTTGATGAAGTTCTTCTTATTATTATGTTCACTGCTAATCCTAACCAAGATCAACTTCTTTTGCGGATTTGTAGGACCTCTTATCCTCAATACTAAGGCGCGTATGAGTCTTCGTAAAAGAGTGAGGCTTCAAGTATCTTCATTATTCAAACCACGATACTCTCCGAAAACCAAAACTACTCAGTCATCGCCCTCCAAACTGTCCAAGAAGGAAGAAATAACTGATGAAAACTGTGAAGTTCAACTGTCAAGTTCAAATGCGGATAAACCCACCGTTTCAAGAGGTAACAACTACTGTTTTACTGCTTTTACAGAAAAGTTTAAAATGCGTTGGTATTTAGAAATTTTGCAGGGGTTTGAGTCTTATTTAACTGTTTAGGAATTAACTTTAGTTCATGTGTACTCGTGTGCATAAGTTCGGGTTTACCTAATCATTTGGAAATGATCGTACTGCTGATGAATTTTAAATCAACACCATTAGGTAATAATTTAAAGTTGAGTTGTGAAAAACTTATTTCTTGTTGTTGTACTGGAAATTTTTCTAATATATATTATATAGTTAGTATGTATACAGGGTGTCCCACTTAAGGGTGGACATCCGGCTAGGGATTGATTCTACTACCAATTTGTGACAAAAAGTGCATATTATAATTTTTTTGTGGAGGCTTCGTCTTCGAATTAACCATAAACCACTACCATGTCAGCATATTTGGCATTCGAAAAACTTGCCATTTCAATAACCAGATGAAAAGGAACTGACGAGTAAACCAACTGTGAGCATGTTTTTGATTGTCGTCGAAATCAAGATATCTCATTCTTTTCGTTTCAGGCAGATCACAAAAGCTTTCTCAGACGGTTTTGATTCAGCTATAGTTGGGGTTTAACAAATTGAACTACTGTTACAGTGAAAAAAAAATATTGTATTTATACTACTAGCGTGTGTGTATGTTTTTTTCCAGGCAAATCGAAAAGACGACGAAAAAAATTATTTTGGGGTCATAGAAGAAAGCATCAGTCCATACCAGTACCCACTGTCCAACCATCTCCCAAAAATCAAGAATCTTCCAACAAATCGGAAGAAAAATCGTTAAAAAATCTTCCCGACAATGAAGAAGGTGAGCAATGTGTTAAAGTTATTAGAGAATGAAACCTTGGAGTTAATTATTTCTTGAAAATTTCATGTACGTATTTTAAAAATGAGTATTTCTATTATGTATTTCCAGATGAAGTCGTATGTCTTTCTTTTGATGCTGATAACGAAAAAAATCGCGCAGAACATGGTTTAGCAATCATTAAAATAGAAACAATGGACTCAGAATTTATAAACGACGATACATGTATGGATGAATCTGGAGAGCCTGCATTAGGAAATAATGGAATCACTGATAAATTAGAGCACTGTTCAACATCCAATCAAGATAGTTTGAAAAAGGAAGAAATTCGTGTTCAAGGTTCATTAGATCATTCTGGATCAAAATCATTATTGTGTGAAAATGATAGTTCTTATCCCGAAGATTTAGTTTGTAAAGAAAGATTACAAGACATGGATTCTGATTCTAATGACGATGTAATATACAACGGTGGTAATGATCAGACAAACAAGGTTCCAGAAATGATCTTTTCTCCTCTCGAAAATACTCCTGACGTTTCTGATGCCAACAATGGTAGTGGTATCCCTGAAGATGTGTCACCACCCTCGTCAAAAATTTGTGTGATTGATTGCTCTTTAATTAACTCTCTGAGTAAAACAAGAGTTGGAACTCCTTCGAAAAATTATCCAGAACCCAGAAATTCTTCATTTGATGTCAAATTATCCAGCAGTTCATTGCAAAGGGCCGAATCGGAAGAAGATCAGACCTCAAAAACGTTGTCGTCAATGAACTCCCAACGATTTTTAATTGCCAAAATGAAACGAAGAGGTAAGCATCAATAACATTAATAATAATGCAAACGATTTTTCTGTTACGATTCAGGGATTTGATTCTGGATACAATAAATGTATGTAAATGTATTCCTTCCGAATTTCGGAGTCGTCTCTGGACCGATACTAAGGCTTTTAAGACTACTCTTAGTTGATGGAGTATATCAGACCACAACATTGAAACTAGTTACTGAAACTCTCATGGGGCTGCACTGGCGACTTACAGACACTCCTCATATTTGGCAATTGTAAACATCTCCATTTTAATTGCTGATTGCTAAACAGCCCAAGAAATAATAATAATTGTCTGGGTTAATCTACCACCTTATCTCCCCTTCTTTGAATAGCTAGTTCATTCGTTTATGAATCTTCTCAGTAGTTGTCTGAGTCTCATATTTCTTTGAAGCGTCAGCAAACCATCTTCAAAGTTGTATCCTGGGTGATAACTTTTATAAAACTTACCAGATGCCAACGATGTCGCCTCACTCGGAATCCATTGAACACAGTGACTAAGTACTAACGAGGGTATTGAAGCTCCTGTAGATTCCTTCGTTTCTCTTTAACATCCCTCCTCCATAGTACTGTTACTGATTCGTGTGACTGACGTATTTTGAACGACGGCCTCACAACTCAATAACATTATCATGTGAACTGTTCAAAATGAACAGTTCTTGTGGATTCAAAGGACGCTCGAATGTGCATGGAGTCCACCGCATGTCTAAGCTCACTGTGGTTGTGGCGAATGTGATACCTTAATCGAGAATTCGCTCAACCAAATGCTCCCTCGGCTCATACACCTTGGATTTCAAAGTTACCCAGATCCAATTCCCACATTTTGAACGGTTCAGATAATTATAATGTTATCATTGAGTTTCCTGTGGCCATCGTTCAAAACTAGGTTTCTATAATTAATGTCTTTGGCTTGACACTCCCTTCAACCGGGAATAATACAATTGAAAATAGTAAGACTGAAAACATATTTAATTCGTTGATGGGGGGGGGGGGGGGGGGGTTCTGGGAGCGTATCAGAGAGCTAAGTCTTTCCCTCATTTTTTAAGAATGCAGGCCATCCCTTATCACAAGAACTATGGGGACTAACGAGAGTTTTGAAAGAAAAGATAATTTACTAGATTTGACGAAATTCGGGCTCATTATTCACCCTTCAAGTCCCAGACAAAAATTTAACTTCTTTTCTATGGTGTACTCAGTTTCAGTTTTACGCTCCATTTTGAGGGAGTTATGTCCTTTTTAGAGACCAGAGGTTGAACACAAAAATTTTTTTTTCGTATTAGTGAAAAAAGTTGGATTTTTAGTTGAAGAAAAAATTGTATGATGAAATTTTTAACGGAAACTAGATGTAGAATACGTGGGTTAAGTTTGACGGACATAGGTGAGAAACCATTTAAATTTTCCAATCATAACATGCAAATAGCTGGCTGGTAACAGAGTAGGATGTAATATAATTGCCTGACACCAATGTCTCCAGATTCTTTAGTATGTTTATCAACGTATTTATTCTGTGGATGGCAAAAGGTTCAGTTTAGGAAAGATTCCTAAAGTAAACGTTTAATGAGGTTTAGTGGGCATAGGGTTAAAAATCCCTTTTTCGTGACCCATTATCTAAAAAACAATAATAATATGTATTGTCGATGTGTTACATCTTTTTTCTCATGTGTGTAAAGCGATTTCAGCAAACCTTTTTTTGAGTCAAACAAAAAAATCGTTTCACAATTTTCTGTTTTTGTTTTTAAAAACCATAAGCTTGAGAACTATTATTCATTTGTAAAACTAAAAAAGAATCAACTCGATATCAGTCGTAGTTCCAGAGGGTCAATAGGTTTTGAGAATAACTCAAAAGGTACCTTCTAGGGGGTGATTACATCACGATGTGTGCCAACTTTTCCATGAACATTGATGAAACTTTCTCCACGAACTTTTATTGAAAGGAGAAGAAGAAGGAGAACAACAGCTATGAACATTTTGAGGTTATTTCACTGAAATGTATAGGTTTCTGTACATCACAGGTTTAATATTTGTAAAGACTGACTTTTAGCTCCGTTCGCTCCTGATCCATTTTTGTTCAGTGAATCGTTGTGAAGTTGGTTTGTGGAGGAAAATTACAAAGCTCATCGCGTTCACAAAAAATCGAAACTTATAGTGCTCGTTTTAAAAAGATCGTGAAAACAATGAGTGACTGGTGAACTCCCTTCAAATGTTGTAGTTGTTCCTGTTCCTTCCACTCCAGTCAGTTAATTTCATATCTATCTTCCTTCACCTGAGTTGAAAAAAAAATTGTATTACTACGTGAATAATGTGCTTCACAGCAACTTCCATAAGCTTGAAAAAACTTTAAAATGGCTTGTGCAAATGTTGAACAAGCTATTGTAGCGTAGCTCTGCTTGTAGCAAAAAGCAGTTCAGAGATACTCAACTTCAGGCAACGAATACGGGACTATCCCTGAGTCAAACATAAAGGTTTTATACACCGAAATACCGAGCATATTGTGTACAAGATAAGAACATAACCTAAAAGTAAAATTGTTTAATTTTTCGACTATCTAATCCCCTTAAATTTGATTCTGCTGAAATCGTGGTACCTTGTATGTTTATAGACATGTTTATTCTGTGTATTATCACTGTTTCCTTTTGTTATAGCAAAGTTGAAGAAACTTCTTCGAAAACAACGCCGATTGAAGAGAGCAAAACGCAGCTTATTCAAAAGAAAATGTACTGCAATTGTGGGCAATTTAAGAGAAACTGCAAAGGAGAGAACTGAAGTGAACAAATTTAAATTAGTTTCAACTTCTACTCATCCTAGAAAAAAACTTGGTCCTCGGAAAAATTCACGTATTCGAGGTGAAGGCAACTGCAGTGGAAGTAGTAATGACCCGTTGATTGAGGTGCCCAAAAACTATCGCAAAGTTGTGAATCTTACACAGTCCCAGAAAGATTGCGTTCAGATAGCTGTTGGAAAGACCCCAGAAGAAAAAGGAGCAAGTGTGGTATGTCCAGTAGTTTGTACTCTTTGGGAGAAAGAGGAAAGGAATGCGGATCCTCTATCTCCTGTACCTTGTACCAAGAAGATATCGGAAGGTATTAGTCCTGGTGAGGTATGCCCAGTTGTTCCTGATAACTCTGAATCGGGGACTGTATCAAGAGTAAAGTGTCGAGTATTTACAAATGAAGAAAAATGTTCCACGCTGGCAAGCAGTGATGCAGATAGCATTCAAGGCTTGGATGAGCGTGAGGTAGACCCATTATCACCATCTTCCAGCGACTCTGACGTACAAATACTTGATGATAATGATACGCTGCCTGAAAGAATGGTAGGTGGAGAAAGACTGAAGGGAATACGAAAGATGGCTACAATCGGAACTAGAACCGTCACCATTCGGGGAAAAGCTTTGAAAGAGTCACTTCAGATTAACAATGAACATGCATACTGCCGCAAAAATGAACCAGCTCCTGATTCAGGACGTACGAATATCAGAATATCTGACGGAAAAGTGTGCTTATTTGGTGAAGCCGCTGGTTATACTGCACAACCAGACGATGACTCCCGAATGCTATCTAGCTATACGAAAGAGCAACGTTATTATCCAGCAGATCGAGTTAATCCCGTTGCTGAGAAGTTAATTACACAACCGTTCCAGTTAGTAGTCAAACAAAAGCCTCTTATTGTAAGAGTTCCTAAAACCGTTTCTGAACTTTGCAGCAGTAAGGAGTTTTCTGAACAGCATTCATCTGACCCCTACGATTTATCTGGAATTGTTGCTCCTTTATCTACTCAAAATCCTGCTGACAGTACAAAAGTTCCTATCAAGTATTACGCCAATGTTAAACCTGAACGTTCACGTTTGAGAAAGCAAGCTTTTAATATTAAAAAAATACCGATAGACCCATTGGGAAGCATTTCGGAAAATGACAATGCCGTTTTAAATGTAGACATGTCGGATCGTGTTAGTGACCATGATGGAAGTGACTCTGATAAGACAACTTGTTACCAACCTTCTCCAGAAATCGCTCGGTTGGATGTTCTTCTACGGCAAAGACTTAAATTGCCCACCAGCTCTGTGACTTATGTTCTAAAAAAGTAAGTTCAATTTAGTTGTTCATTCATAAAACTTGAGTGCCACATCATCATTGTGCACTATTATTAAACAAATTTCCAATTTCTCAGCCGTAGATCGATTAGAAAAGTGTTCGCTTAATATCTCTTTTTCGGTACCTATTTTTGAAACACTTTTGTAGTTTTCGTCATAAAATGCATAATTTTTTATGATGTATAATATAACTCCGTAAATGACAGAATTTCGAAAAAAACTGATGTCTAAAAAACAGAAATGGAAAGTTTTACCTAGTTTTACTAACTCGTTTCCCGTATTCTCGATATTAAAGATGTTTGTTAATTTTTTGGCAGGGATGGACGGCCACCTTTCTCGTACCAGACAATGGCAGCCATGGCTATCGAAGCCGACCCTCTCAAGTCTGCCCGAGCTAAGGATATATTCGAGTTTATGCAGAAACATTTTCCTTTCTATCGAACTATCACATCAAAATGGTGGAAACACAACCTTCGAACCATGCTTTCGTCATCCAAAATCTTCAGAAGTGATCGAATTGGGAGTTATACCTACTACTCTTTTAGTGAGTATCTTTTGTGATAACTAAGTATTTTAGAATACTATTGCTTACGCATTATCAATACATTGACTCTCTCCTCCTGGTGCAAACTTTCTCAACCTCCTTTTGTTTATTGAATTTAAGCAAGTCAAAATGTAGAGGAATGCCCTGGAAATGGAATTGATCAAAATAAAGGTGTGAGAAAAAATTAATAAAAAATAGAAAAAAATTGTTCCCAGTCCTATATTCTAAATGAGTTTGACAGAAAAAACTGTACTGTTGGCCCACAATTTTTTTTCTTACCGTTACCTTAAGTAAGAATAATAACGCATTATCAATTTGACTCTCTTTTGTTCACCTCCATGTGAATAGAATGCCCTAATGGAGGAAAAATGCCCAGAAAAAACTTTCTGCGGTAGAAAGATGATCAATTTCCACATCAACGAGATGAGCTACGTCCGTACGGGTATAGAGCAACTTGTAACCTCAGATTAAGTTCACTGGTTCTCCTTGTGATGGTGCCGTTGAAAACTACTTCACCAATCTAAAAAAATTAAAAGCGATAGTTAATAACTATGACTGTATTATTGATTTTAATTGATTTGATTGCGGGATCAAAGTCCATCATTAGCTAGTCTGCCCTAATTTATCAGAATTTCTACTAGGGAGTGGCCGTCGTCGTTCTTTTTACGATATTAGGCTCTGAGAGTATATACTTAGTTTAATTCTTTATGGATATTTGCGTACAACGAAGTTAGTTCCAACCTGAAAACATGAACAGAAACTTGTGTTTACAAACATAAAAGGTTCATTTATTCAGATTGCTATTCATTACTAAATAATAAAGGAGGTACGTTTATTGAACCTACTTGCTCCGATATTGGAAATGAGATTATAAGAACGGGGGTTAGTGACATACAATTCACACCATTCCACAAATTACTCCTGGGAAGGTAAATTTGATTTAGTTAGCCCCCTTGTCTTGACGTGAAAACGTCCTGTTAGTTACTTTTTTTATACTGTCGGTGATTGTTTTCTATGAGTGGGTACCTATCCATTCTATTCTCGGCAAACATGTATTGCTAGAGCTACCATCTACCCTCGTAATAAAGTAGGTAGTATAATTGAGTCAAGCTCATTCTACACAAGAGTAGACATTAGTGTTTCATCTCTTCATTTCGTTAACTGCCTAAATAAGTGTAGAAATTACAAAAGGAAGATCGAATCTTCACTAGCTTGCTTTAGATGCCGCTCTCCACAGAACAAGTTGTTAAGACGAAATCCGTGGGGAAAACATCATGGATGTATTTCCGGGTGTGTGTGTACCCATACGAATTTTTTTCAATGCTGCCCTAGCAAAAATACTCAACCAGTTTTTGTGATCGTTGTTCAATTTGACTCCAATATGATTATAGTTTCGCAAGGATTTCGAAATTGATTGGGAGAGGGACTGACTCTAGCGTCACATATATGAACCAGTGGAGAGTTTTAAGAATTTATCTAGTGCCTCTCCTCCTCTTCCGTCCAAGCCGATCCTATTAAACCCACAAGGTTTGCTCTCTTCATGAGGAACTTTCAACCTAAGCCTCGTGGTTTTAATAAAGGAGCACCCTCGGTTTTTTTAATACCTGAATTTTTCTCTTTGGTATGACAATTCACATAATAAAACTTTTCTTATCTCACATACTGTGAAAGTAGTTAACATTTCAGAACCATCAACTCTTCAATCACTAGTCGATCTAAATCTCGAACATCTGATGCTCCTAATTCAGGATTTCATCAAAAGATGAAAAGCCTCTCGATCAATCAAGAATGATATTCAGTGGTACCTTTAAACCACGTCTAAGTTGCTCCATTTTTGTTTGCTTATATTATGATGTGTACATGATGCTTAATATGCTATAAAAATAAATCAACTAATATTATAATCAAAACTTATTTATTCAGATATCGATTAATTGCGCAGTTTTTTTATAATAAGAGTTCTTATTTAACCATGTACTTACCAACATTATCTGGTCATCGACATGTCTACTTGGCGTCGATCGATGGTATCTTTGTTCAACTACGCTTTTTTCCATTCAACAGCCAAGGAACTGAGGCTGCCAGATGATCCAGCCATTTATGAGATGACAGATGAGCCTGTTGAGAACAATGATGAATCTGAAGATGAGGAGGAAAACTCCAAGGATGGTGGAACTGACTGCAATGAGTCTGGATTGAATGAAATTGATCCACTTGGCGAGTGGCTTTCTCCAAACGTCATCACTCAGGAACCGAATGAAATCGATCCACTTATACCGATATGCTCTTATAGTGATGACGAGTCTGATGAAAGTTCTATGAATATCAACGCTATAATAAACACTGATGGTGAGTGTAATCATTATCCATCAAACGAAATTACTTAAACTTACCAAACCTGCCTCCTTTTTTCAATACTCAAGTCCAGTGTGCAAGTTAGTTTTGCTGGTCATTTGTGAACAGTTCTTCAATTTTAAGTGATTTCAGCGAAGCTAAAGTCTACATGTCTGTTCTTCCTTGAGTTTGTTCATACTTAGAAATTAGTTACGCTACTACCAACTATTTTCAGATGCGTTATCACCTCCTGCCCTGCCAGAGACTTACGATCAAGAGGAAACCGATATAGACTTCGAAGACGAAGAAGAGCTTTGCTCTGGGGGAAACCCTACGGATCCCAAGTCACCACCTGCCAGTCATGAGCGAGTTTACGCGTGCTCATACTGCCCAGCGGTTTTTCATACGCTTCAAGGTAACCTGGATCATTCGCTCATCCATCCAGAAGTCATGAAGCCATGTCCTCGTTGTGACTTTTCTTCGCCTGACGAAGTACAGCTTTTGTGGCACGTAAATTCTGTTCATTCTGATTAGTTAACTGAAAATAAGACTTAACGGCAGTCTCTGGGGGTGTGTAAAGCAAAAACGGTTGCGTCCTTTCTTTAGACTCTCTTCAGCAAGAACATAAAACATCTAGATCCTCTCCATTTTGACTAAGCTTTTCTAAAACATTAGTGTCATCTACGAAACTTGTATAAATACGTGATAACAGTGTGTTAGCGGAATTTAGGCACAGTGGGCAACCTAATTTATGGGTTGCGCTCAATTCTGTTCATTTCAATCCATTGTATATACCATCAATGTTTATAATTTTGCATGTAAATATTCAGCAGTTTTCCTAATATCTACGGACTAATTTGAATTCTAAACGTGACCTGGAATCTATCCATCTGTATGTACTACATTGTATGTTTTAGTTATTCTCTTATATTTTATTGTTGTTACTTCTATAAATCTTTTACTTGTGTAAATTTGTTTGTTATACATATGTTTGCGATACAAGTTTTGTAAGAAAAATGTATACACAATCTGTGCTACCACTTGAAAGAATCTCTTTATTTTCAATTTTTTTCTTTCTACTCAGTTGCGATTCTAAAATGTACTACATTGGACATTAGAATTGGAAGGGATATATCATATTTGATAGGGATTGGATATTTTATTTGGATATATCATTTGAAAGGGTTTTCCTTCTGTTCTTCGTTCTAGAAATTTCTTCATCTTTATTGAAGTTGTCATAGTTGGACAAAGTTCTCAAAAATCCAGCTAGGTTTTCTGTTTCATCATGTAGTTTATTTTCTCTGTTTTGCAGTGTGATTTTCAAGCCATTTCATTTCTTAGAAATATCATGTTAACACGATATGTGTCACATGTTATTATGAGTTTACAGTTGTACACCTTCTGTAAAGTAGATAACTAAAAAATTGGTACTGTGAGTGTGTGCAGGTACCTCGCAAAGTAAGATCTCGTTTAGGTGTAAGTGCACTTATGAGTAGTCGCCATCCGTTGCACGCCATAAAAAGTGTAAATTTTGTACATACTGACTGTCAAAGTAGAACTTTATGTCAAACTAGAATCATGTAATTTAAGGAATAAAACATTTTCCTATTTTTGTGTTAATTTTGTTTAATGCATCTTTATATCATCTTCTAGAATTTTAACAGTTTGGGGATTACCATAGAAATCTATACTAAATTCACAAAATGAGACTATACGAGTTGAATGTATTGCATGACTCTGAGAGTCACTGTGTGAAACTAGAAAAATAACTAGTTGACATAAGAAAAGCAATTGCTTTAACTAAGTGCCTAACAAGAAGTTAATTGATTTAGAACTTGGAATACCTACATTTGAAGAAACACACTTGTTAAAAGTGTGAAGGCTCTTTTTTAGCAAAACCTAAGAAATGTATGTTTTTTTGAAGTTCTAAGTAACTTCTATTCCCTCTATTACCTGTCGTACAATATCTCATTGTACTTCTAGATAGTGTTGTTTGATTTTATGTTTCACTGAGTTGACATTATAACCACAAATAATGCAATTTCAGACAATATTTTAAATTTTATTAAAAACAAGTCTGGAACCAATTTAAAATTTTCTGGATAAATCAATTATCTCTGCGGAGAAATCAGTACTATGTGACAAACGCTGATACCTATCCATTTTCTGATTAGACTTCAAAGGTTTTTTGAAAATTTTCAAATCGTATAATATAGTAATTAATATTTCAAAACGCAGATAGATTTATTAATATTAGGTAAGTTCCTAACAAAATCAATGTAATACAATGAACTCATGGATCTAAAATTAATTAGTAATAATTCAATAAAGAAATACAAATATCTTTCTTCATCAGTAAAAAAAAAACATTATTTCCCAAAAATTTGTCGCTGTGAAACTATTAAAATAATTAAATATGCTTTTTCTTGTATTTTAAAACCCTAGTGGTATTTGAACAAATACGTTAACCGTGGGTAGGGCTCAACCCACTTCTTGCAAGCTGGTTAGTTTCCTCGTTGGCCTCTTTTTCCCTCATGTCCCAGACCAACTTCAATTGATTGCCTTGGACCTCAGCCTTCAGTTAATAGTCTATCAGCCCCCCCCCCCCGTCTTTTCTTGACGTTACTAGGTAGAATTATTCCACTAGAGGAAGCTACCCCTATATCCCAGATAGATGATGAAAACATCTTGATACAGAAATAATAAACCTCTATAGTCAATTTTAAAAGACTTAGTATTGCGAATAATATATAAAATTTGTGGAAAATAGGAGCTAGTTATTGCAGAATATTATTTATAAATGTCAGTTTCCTTTAAACATTTACAGTTTTCGTGCTCCACACTCAAAATTCAATCAATATGGTAAAAAATGTCTTGACTTCTATGTTAAGCCAAATAGAACTATAAATGTAGAAAATGATTGAACTCCAAATTCAATATAAGTTATTGTGCAAAACCAGAATGTTCATGATTGCTTCAAATTCATAAGTAATCTACACATTTTTGAGACCAATATATAGGTATCTTAAGTTAGGTTAAAAATTAAATAAATTATAATTTGCTAAAAAATAAGAAGTCTTACAAATATTGTTCAAAAGTCAAGCAGCACCACTTGGATTACTTCGAATTGTGCAAATACCCATCACAAGAAGGACGAATTAATATTTTATAAATTAACAAGAACATTCCTCTAATTATAAAATTATTTTGAAACTGTCTGTTTTAACATTACTGCTTCATCATCATCTATTTCATCCATTTTGCCTACACAAGATGCTCTAGTAGGTGGACACTTTCAGGAAAATTGCCAACCTCTGCCGGTGGAGACGCTTGCTTCGAGGGGCGTGTACACCTTCGTCAAGGCAGGAGCGATCCATGCTCTTTGTTTCTTCCATAGTGATCCTATTCCCTAAAAATTTGATCAAATCATCTGATTTGCCCAAGTAAAAGGTTACGTTCTGGTTTCATTTCGTTCAAATAATAAGTTTACTAAAAAAAATCTTAGACCATTCTAGGGATTTCGATTTTTACGATATTTCATTTAAATTATGATGTTTTTAAGACCGGATTGAGCAAATGGGAATTTTTACCATAACTATGCGCTGACAAGTAGCTGTTTAGTCAATGGACACGTTCAGTTGGTGAGTTATGGCACGATGAGCAAATATCTAGTTAATAGAGAACTTATTAATTTGTTAACATGTTATTTCATGCTGTAAATCAGCGAAAGTTACTTGTCTTTTATTGATATTGGTTGCGCTTAATAAATTACATACGAGTCCATTTGTATTTGATTTAGTACAAGTTAGTACAGCCAGAGAAGTAAGTATCTTTAGGTTTTTCACACATACAAAGTAAATTAGGAGTGCACATCTAGGTAGCTAAGTCCTTAACTTTCTCAATGCTCTTAAGGGACGAGAGAAGGTTATGCCACTTCCTGGTAATCTTGGTCTAGGATTCTAACATTTGTAGGTAATAACTTGACGAATCACAAATTTATTTTTACAATGTGATGTCACCCAATCACTTCCAATCACTCTTCATGTCAATGGAAGGGTGAGTGATGGGTGTATACATTCTCATACACGGAGCTCTAGAGAAATTTCTACTACACCTCACCAAATTCTGGCTCAAAATGCAAGATTTCAGTATTTATTGTTGAGAGTGCTCTCGTACATGGACGCACGTATCGGGAATAAAAATAAAGAAGCTCCCAGTTTTTATTAACCAATGTCTCTGAATAATATTCCCTACTTTTCGGCTCAATCCTCCATGTTCAACGGAGACCTACTGTGATAGAGCACTGGTGGAAACCCCAATTAAAGTCTGTATCAAGAGAAGGAAATGAGGATGAATAGTCAAACACTGCATCAACATTACCTTGCAGTGAAGGGCCATGCGATGATTTGGAACCCTCAAGGATAACGACAAAGCGGACGTATACAAGTAACCTGGCGTAGAATTGTGGGCAGAAAACCCTGGAAATGTCAACGCATATAGTACTGGAGACCCATTGTTAGAGGCCCTTTGAACTACCCAAGAGCTCTAGAATGTATGCGAAGCTGTATTATACTGATGGAGAGTATTAACTAACTACAAAGCACCGCAGGTCGATACGGCCTTTGGCTTCCCAAACACATTTCCACCACCAGGTCATCCGCCTGAGACCTCCGTATCCCTCAAGACCTCATCAAGCCAGCGATTCCGAGGACGACCTCTTCGTCTTCTGGGTTTCATCCGAGCTCGCAGCATCATTTTCAGGCAGGCATCCCCTATCCAACATTCTCCAGCCATTGTATGCCCCCAGCCTTGATAAATCGGATTATGTCTTCATGCTTCAACCATACATAAATTTCTGCATTTTGTCTAGTTCTCCAACCTTGATCTTCTCTGACTGCACCACAGATTCTTCTTACAACCTTTCTCTCAAATACCCGTCTTTTCTCATCCTCAGTTCTCATGGTCTAAGCCTCAGACCTGTAACAGACCACAGGCTGCACCAGTGACCTGTAAAGCAGGGTCCACACTATGCTGTGGTAGGTGGCTGACTAACTAAGCCTGCGTTGATGTAGGCACCCCAGGCAGCTTTGCTGGGTTAAAAATACTGGCCCGGGTCGTGTTGATTACAACCCACATAAAGTCGGTTCAGATGAAAGGAAGCCGAGCCGAACAAAAATATAGAGTGGGGACGTCTCAAGTGGCTTCAGTTACAATTAAACCTTGGGTCAAACTAGATAGATTATTTCATTATTGACTCACTTTGTCTACATGGGTTTTTTATTGTTCAAAGTTAGTCATCCAATTTTAAATCTTTCATCAATTTGCTAGTCCTGCACAGCTGCCATCCTCTCCTAAGGCTGGGGCGAATCCAAAATCTTCTTTGACGTCTTTTTGGAGGCGGATTTAAAGCGAGTATCACCACAGCCATGGCTGACATAGCGACTTCATAGTCGGTAATCATTTTGAAAACACTTCAACCCTTTAAGGACACTTTAAAAAAACTTCTAAAAAGTACTCTTCAACGAAGAGGTAGATATAACCCGGTTGGCTTAGTTTTGATGTGGACGTCGTGCTGGCCCAAACGTGCCTGACTGGCTTAGCCCGCCTGGCCTACCACAGCATAGCGTGGACCCTGCTTTACAGATCACCGGTGCGGCCTGTGGTCTGTTACGGGTCTGAGGCTTGGACCGTGAGAACTGAGGGTGACAAAAGACTGCGGGTATTTGAGCCTCTTCTTTGTTGTCCTGGAGATCACACGGCTCATGAAGAGTTTTATAATGGCATAAAATGCTCGGTTGCCCGCCATTATTCGAGAATATATCTCATCCTGTCCTTAATTCCTATTTGTCACCAAGCTCCCTAGGTAGGCAAGATGGAGAGTATTCCTATATCCTAAAACGATTTGAACGAATTTGCAAGGGGACTTTTTTAACCTATGAATCAATAGCTTTACTCAATAAGTTTGAATAATGTTTTCTCTGTAAAACCCGAGTGGCTGATATATCCTCCTAAAAATTGAAAACCTGGTAGTAGGATAGATTTGTGCCTCTTGTGGCATTAAACTAGAAGGCTTATAGGCTCTTCTCTAGTGGGTCTGTAATTTGAAATCACTTCAGATTATTGCTCGTAGGCTTCTTAATCCATATGTCCCTTCTATGTACATTTGTTCTATACGTGAATCTGAGATTTTATTTAGTCCCTTTCTCCATCAAGTTTCCTTCTACCTAACAAACTCATCAACATCGGTCAACACATCAACATTGGCAGTTCAAACCTTACTTTCAAATCCATCTTATATCAACTGGAGCTCATCAGCCATTTTTGTGCTCCCGAAAGTTGCTTTGCGATTCATAATCATATTGACGATATTTTATTACTTTAAAACTTAAACCTTGCAATGCAAAAAGTATGGGTGTATACTACTATGGCCCTCTCATTTTATTCAATGATATTAATTTCATCAAATTAATACAAACTCTTAAAAGTTGTTAAGATGATGATTTTTCAATGATGAATTGAAAGTTATAGGTCCAGATTTCAGGCACTTCCCCCGCCGAAATTTGGTTTTTGAGCCAAATTTTGTCAACTTTGATTATGTAGTTTATATTACAGTAAGCAGTTTACTTTGGTTATCGATCAAGGAAAGTCAGGTTTTCGCGCCTTGCCAGGGATGGACCAAATCCCACAATATGAAGCCTTTATGGCTGATTCTGTGATGCTCCAAGCTCCAACACTCAGGAATAAGTGGGAGCAGCTATCTGAACACTACACGATTCGTATTTGACGGAGTCCATGTGTGAAAGAACGGATTTTCTTACATAAATTCAAACGCCTTTCAAGGCCCGTGCAGCGGACGGACATTGTAGGTTTTTTACATTACATACCTTGGAACAAGAAACGACATATTTTGTGGGGGTGGGGGTTATAATAAGTATTCGCTATATAATTACGAAGGTTTATTATTGGAAATTTGTATATTATGCTTATTAAGAATTTTTATTTATGACTTCACGGATGGCTATCCTTTAAGGTGATTTGGGGTCCTGATGACTGCTTTGTGGGAATTTTTTCCCGTTCCCACACAGACGATGGCAAATCTGACCGTGTGCAAAACTTTCATCATCATATCGGCCAGCTTTGTAAAATTAATATGAGGTAGACTTAGGGGAGGTGTGGCGCACCACAGAAGCAAGTACTTTTTATTATAGTCTATTTTTGCCAGATATGGCTTCATATGATTACCTTATTTTAGTTGTATCTTATGAGATACATATCTTCCTTGTTTGAATAGGGGAGCATGATATGTGTGGACGCTAAAAATGTATGTCTACAATGACTCCCATTCCAATTAGGAATTTCTGGTCTATACCTATTAATAGTGAAGAAGATATGGAATTCAGTCTTCACAAGATACAAATCCTGCTCTAGTTCTATAGATAACCTCTCGGTTGCCACGAGCACAAATTTCCTGAGTGACATGATTAAATCTCTAAACAATTTTTTAGTGGGCATTCTTTAAAATCTGTTGTTATGAAATGAATTACGTGAGTACTACAATATTGTTGTGTCTAATAGTTAAATTTTCGTATACTCAAGTTTCAATATAAAGTTGGTTAAGAAATTGTAAACTTTCAAATCTGAAACTGTTTGGAATAAAGTGGAAAGTGATCAACCCTTGCCTGATGGTAAAAAACATGACGAAATGCCAGAATTGGATAATAGATAACCCTTTTCTAAGGGTTTCAAAGTGGGGCTTAAAAATTGATTGGTAAAAGTCGAGAATAGGTAACCCCTGCCTGGTCAGACGTCGCCATATTGAAAAGTTAGAGTCTTCTATCGATATAGGTCCACGCTTTCGAATTATAAATCGAAGATAAGTGTCACCTCTATGGATAGGAAACAGTGGTATCGGTATATTGATATCAATATATCGATGAAAGTACACACCTACACATGTTCAAATGAGCCTGATAAGAGCGTTACCTATTCTCTACTTCAGCCAATGAATTATATAGAATATCATCAGGTGGAAGTAACTCATCTATCTGGAGAAGGTTAAAAGTCAGAAAGGGTAAGTTTTGATCCTCTGATGACACCCGTCATTAGTACATATTTTTATAATTGACGTTCGCTTGCCCTTGAATACTAGTTTCTAACAAAGCTCATTTATGTGAGGGTGGTGGGTGAATGATGGATGACTCGCTAAGGGACGTAATCACCTCTACTTCTATCCATAGTTAGGCTAAATTGTGGGAGTTCTCCCTGTTGCCATGGGAGAACTTTAATCTTCTCCCCTACATGCCCTGCTTTCGAGCAGATTCTATATCCAGAATGAACAGGCCTACATTTTTCAGAATGCCTAGTAGGGTCTGTGCTATTTGGGAAGGACGGTAAGAGTTGAAAAACCCCCTTGATAGTTTTCCAGCAAGGTTGTTACTAATTAATTTAGGGTTAGCCAGACACCATCCTCCATCCACTGGATAATGGGAATACATGCCTACTGTCCCAATGGACCCATGGACTGTTCCTGTACCAATCTATCCCATATAGCTGGCTATTTTGAAATGAACTATGATGAACTTGCTCTCGAGCTCTACGTTAGATGTCTCTCTGCTTAGCGAACTAAGAGGATAACGACAAAATAAATGTGAACTTCCTTTACATATAACCTCCTTATCAGTTCCTTATGGTTGGTTATGTTGAAGTATAGGGAGTGAGTCCATCGGTGTTAGCAAGATCTTGGATCATGGGGATTAGGTAACAATTATTTCCCTTTTGTAGGCAGCTTGCACGACTTCTTGATTGGTGAAGGAAATACTTGAAAAGATCTTTGTAGAGTTGCAACTTTCTGTTCGCATAGCTTCTGACGTTCTTATAAGATTAATGAAAATATTCAATTGCGAATATACCTCATGTAGTAGTCTTTATAATAATCGATAGGTAGGTTAAGATATAACATACTTAACATTCAAAACTGCTTGTTACCATTCTCTATTGGCAGGCTCTCAGTTGCAAAATCAAGCTGAGAGGTGGATGGCACGATGTTGGTCCCAATAAATAGTAAAGCCAATACAATCAGCAGCAATCACATGACAAGATGTGATCATAAGCTCAAAGACATGAAGCTCGGAAGAAAATCTGTTTCAAAAAAAGAACATGAACCGATCTTGCCCATAAGGAAAACTTCTTTTTTACCTACTGATTTCAAAAAGGCCACTTCTGCTGGTTTTGGACCACTTCAAGACAGCAGTATATCGAAATGCGTCTTGCAACCTTTGGAAGTATTGAGGAAATCAAATTCAGTTAGGTATCTATATCTACTGTTGAACCCCTTGATTTCATTATTTACGTTTGCATTGGCTCTGTTAATGCACACACGCTTTAAGTATTTTAAACTTATCTACAGTCTTGCTGAACTAGCTTTGCTTAGCTTTTTATGAAGATATTCAAAATAAATGAATAGTAATATAATCGTTTCCAACACGAAAGTAATAGGTTAGAATACTTTATTTCACTGTAGTGAGTTGACGATTTCATCGTTCTAAAGGATTAGGGGTAGTGCAACAGCCCGCGAGCACTCATGGTTGAAGGTAATATATTATGAAAGCAAGCTAAACCTACAAGAATCTGTTGGGGTGTATGTGATGTGTTTCCCTTGGTTCTCGAACGATAGGATACGGACGTTGCATCTTGTTCTGCTTGTTCCCAAATGAATGTGTATTCCCCTAGCATATTCTGTCGCCCAACATGATATCCCAAAACTGGCGTCCCCTGAGAGGGTTCCACAGATAGGAGGCGTACAACGACTCCACCAACCCATCAAACTTTGAAACAATAAAATGGGATCTACTTACAGTGGGCGACTCGCGGTAATCGTTGAAATTCCACTTTCATTAAGACGTATAAAAGTGGGGTTAATCAAACCCATAGGTATCATTAATCATTGGTTTCATTTCCAGATTTCTCTTTCGTGTGTAGAAACAATGATTCACAAATAACAAAAAAAGCAACATTGATGATTGATTGAAAGCTAACTTGATTGAGTGGCAGATATAGTTGGAGGTGCCCATTGTGCCCGAATAAAAGACTTGTTTTTTCACTCAAAGTTATGGCTGAACGCAAAATTACGAATCGTGAGTCTTGTAAACTCATTTCCAGACGAAAAAATGTTTATATCATCTGTCATAATGAATTTTCGAGGTTAGAGTTTCCTCTTTTTACGAATAATTCTTGATTATGTTCGGGTTTACTCGTAATAATTCACTCCTTGTCTCTATAAACCATAAACCAGTTTACTTAGTAACATTGCTTTAGCTTTGCTGTCATCCTGATCACCTAGCTGCTGTACACCTAGTTATATTTCGCTAAAACGTTTGGCCTGGGATGTAATATCGATTTTGAAGGACGATTCTTAGCGGATACCTTAATTGAATTTAAGCTTAAGTGGTCATCAATTACGCATAACAGCATAACACTTAACAATCACTCATCGGTCTCGTAAGTTGAATTATTACACCCATAACGAGTACTGGAATTTTGATTAAACTGCTAAATTAGCTTCTACAGGTTTGAAGGCTGAGGGAGGAAAGGATGTAATTTGTTTCCTTTTCTCCTCCTGCACCATTTTTCACCTGTTTACTAACATTAATCTGCCTGAAAAATTATTGTAGAACGTCCGTTGGACGTATGTTAACTTTAAGATCATTTATAGGGATGTGTATAAATACGTAGATAGATCTAAATCAATAACACAATTTAAAATGAAACACAAACATGATAATGAAAAAATGTACAAATGATGAAAATACGATATATCATAGACAAATATCGATTAACAAAAAATTAATTATAAAATACAAATAATGTAAAAATTGAAATGAATGGAAAAAATAGTTCTAGGCGGCTAATTCTCAAAAAAAGCATAAATGGTATGTATTTTAGGATTCCTTCAGATATGTGACATCTTGTGTTGCATTTCTTGTTTCAAAATATTTTAAATACCAACGTGGACATGATCATGGTCAGTTAGGTATGTTTCTGTTCATAAACCATTTTTTATGTGACGTTAAAAGCCCAATTTATCATTACCACCTGTAACAATCGCATTTCCATTTGTTACATCCTCTCTTAGATATTAGAATGTGGAGCGTGTATTTTTTGTTGAAAAATCTTTTAAAACTTGAAAAACGTAGTTGAACCTTTACAGAAATGAAATCATTTGTCTTCTGACGTGATTGTAATGCCTAGAAACCCATTTGAAAGTTTGTAACTATTAAAATTATCATTACCGCCTCTTAAGGGAAGCAAAAAAGGAAATTTTGACTGAGGGTTTTGGAAGTGGGTGGCAACACTGCCAAAGAGTGGGGTAGGCTTCCCAACTAACCTCTCTTCAGTTAGTTGCCATCAAGCATAAAGACAGTCTACCGTTGGCTTGTATACATTTGTAGGTCTCATTATCAAAGCTCTATCAATTTTCAATATTGAAATGTATGCATGTTTTTAATTTATATGTTAACCTTAAAACGACTTTTGAAAATAAAATGACTTTTGAGTGTTTAAGAAACCTGCAATTTCTTAAGAAAAGACAGGCTCACAAATTTCAAATTCTCATTACCACCCATCAATCTTGTGATTGAAGAAATTGTGGTTTGAGCATCATTATTGTTCTTTGTTCTTTGTGATTGCTGGAGGCTGTATGTGATTTTGGAAGAAATTAGGATTTGGATTTGGTTTCACTGTCTTACGGTTTCAGCATTGGAAATTGTGGTTTTTTAGAATCACCCAGGTGTTGAACTATGTAATCAGAGAAACCATTGTAGAACTCAGATGTTCGGCCAAGCAACCTTATGAGCGAAAATCTGAATACATTTTGTACACAAAATTTGTCGGCACTTGAAATCGTTGCGAACAAACTTGTTCTGAACGACCATTATGTTATAATAAAATTATTTAATTAGTCTAAAAAATAATGACATAAATTGATCATAGATCAAGAAGTCTCAATATACCATAGTCTTCTCACTGACAAGGGCAGCATCCTTATAGGAATAAATACTGGAGTAAGTAAATTAATATACCAGTTTTCTCGTCTTCTCAACAGTTTTGACTTTAATACTTTTCGTCAATACCTCATTTTTAAGCTATGGAAAAACCTTCAAAACTATGTCATCTTTTGAGCGTTGATTTTTGGGGGAAGAAAATTAGTTTTTTCCGGAAAATCTCTTAGGTCACCAATATTAATAGGTTCCTGATTTGACCTTAACAAATTTTATCAATGTCTTTTTTATTAGTTATAAAACCACTGAAATTCAAGTCGAAAAATTCTTGGCAATGAATTTATTTAACGAGTTCTGCCCACAATGAGTGCAACATCCTAAAGTTTTAGAATGATTTAGGTTTTAGAATGAACCAACAATTATTTGACGTAATTTGTACAAGTTTGCAAGCTTTGAAAGGGAATATTGTGAAGGGTATTGTGAAGCCTTTCGCTGGAAGTTTTTCCATTTCATTTCAGTTTTTTTCAATTTATTGTTCCATCTCATACTTTTTTGGCTAGATTTTAAAAAATGTAATAAAAAAATACAAATAAATAAAACAAAACAAATGTCACGTCTCACCCACAATCCTGTGCTATGCTCTTCAAGTAATAACTGAGTTGTATTGTTCAGTGGAAGTGTGCTGAGAAACCAATAAGTTAGTTGAACAATAACATGCGAAATGTAGCTTTCATTGTAATAAGAATTGAGCCGTTTGCTGAAGTATGGCAAATTAAATTCCGTATGTCTTGATGAAAGCAATAATTGTGATCATGAAGCTCTTGCTAATAACTGAGACTTATTTAGTGGGTGATGTTTCTCTCATATGAACTCAGCTTTAACAGGTTCTCTAACATTTTATCAGGTACTCAGTTGATGACGACTTGAAGAAAAATGGTTACAAATCTGTTCCCCTTTGTAACTTGAACTACCTGCAGTTGCGGTTTCTTTGTCCTTCTGATTTAGAAGAGGTGAGTAGTGGTCTTTTTTATTCGTGAATACTATAATTTTATTACCTGTGAAGGCTGTAAAATCAAAATTTGGCTCAACCTCATGGCTCGCATCAACCGCGATGTGACATTAAAAATCGCACCGAGCTACATGATTGAACCCAGACTTTGATTCAGTTAATCAGATTGAATGCATTCACGTTATGCATTTATTACTCTCTTTCAACGTAAATATCTACCCCTTTACTCAGAAAAAATGCTCGAGTATTTTGATGCACTTCTTAGAATTAAAGTATTTACATATTGTTGCTATAAAATAGTTTGTTTCAACGTGAAATTATGATCTTATTTGTGATGATTAGATTTGATTTTGATGTCAGATTCCAAATCAGTGGATACTTATTGTTTAAAGGGAACTGTCGTGACAGTGTCAAAGGTGGTCAATGAGTGGAGGAAACATGGGTGGGGTTTATGGAAATTCCACCATGTCCTTTTGTCTCAGTTGAATGCTCTGCTGAATGTCCTGTGTGCAAGGACTACATTACCTTTGAAATTTGCCATAATTTATGATTATATTACATTTCTTCTCTAGATTGATTAGAGCTCTAATTTATGGCAACATAGGTGAATAGGAAATAAGGCTTCTAATTCGATATCTTTTACAAATACACTATGGTTTCTCTTATTATAACTAATCGTTGGGTATTTTATATCACAAAACGTAAGTTTACTTATTGTTTCCTTGTATATTCGATAAATAATCGATTTTTTTATCTGACGAATTATTATAAACAATCCTGCGGAAAATCAGAATTGTCCCGGAGCATTGAATATACCTTATGTTTTCATTGTTGCAGTGGACAAGAATGTTCAAGCTAAAGATGTGTAGAGATCTAGTGTTGATGTTGAACATGATTATTTTTCCAGGTGCGTGCCCTTTGCAGAGACTGGTTTCCAATAGATTATCCATACACTTGGTATGAGGACATCACCTCAGACCCCAGGTTCTATTCACTGGCTGCTGTGTATGAAGGGGTCATTGTAGGTCTTATTGTTGCTGAAATAAAGCCTTATACAAAACTGAACAAAGAGGTAAGCGTGAATTTGTAAACATGTGACACGCTAGTTCTGTAAGTAACCAGCCTGTTATGCTTGTCCGTATATTATAATGTTCGTTCCCACAAGAGGCGTCATTACGAGAATGATTACAGTTTTCAACTGCTGTCTGCTCGGTAGTAGTAGTAACTGCTGTACCAACAATTCAAGCCTGACTTGTTGAAGCCTAGTTAACTTTTGACGCATCGTGAGCAGCTGTTTCAACTTGAAGAAGCCGATTACAGTGGTTGAACTGCTATTGGATGGTAATGGACAGCACTGAGTGGCTCCCTCACTTGCCGTTAATGTGGGAGACCTTTTTCAATTGAAACCTCTCGTCTGACGTGTTCATTTCAAAAATTAGTGCTAACTGTGGGAAAAAACTTTCAAGTGTGTTGTGCAAATTTTTAGTATTGTTCAAGAAGGGAAATCCTTCTTTCCTTGATTTCTTTCAAGGAGCCACTCTTATTGTCGGATTCTTTTGTGTTTTGAAAAATTTAATTTCGCCAATCAAGAAGAGAGGACAGCTCATGAGGGTCACAACACCTTCAACAAGAAATTAAGCTCGTGCTATTCTGCAAATTGGGGACCGCTTGTTTTCAACAACTCTACCCCTGCAAGCTTCACTCTGTGCGTAACATTGCTGCGCTCATTATTACCATGGTGTGTCCTTTGCAATTTGGGTTTTGCCCTTGTCATCTGACCCGTCCCTCAAAATGGGAATGGCAACATAAGAAGTTAGCATCTAGGATGACTTCGATGAAGATGCTCGTGACACCAATGAAGTAATAGCCTACTGCCAATACCTCCTCCAAAAAATATGTTGGGATGTCTACTTGTTTTTGACTTGAAATGCTCTCAGTTCATGACCGTAATCATCCATCAACTTTGGCTTCTGTAATTTGATAATATGGTGACTGAATGATTCATTTTAAAGCCTTCTCCAACCCTAAAAACATAGGCATAGATGGCAGCTTACTTTGCCATCAAATATTTGCTAAATGTCTCCCAAAACCCCCTGGCTTTGCGTAATGCGATGTGCAGTGAGGTGAGTTGAGTGCGTGGTTGTATTGTAGTGTCCCAATAAACTTTATTTGCACTTAACGGTTGTGAACAGTAATCTAGAAGGCTGTGCACTGTTGTTATCTGCTATTGGATGGCGCCCTTGTTGGAACTGACCTGTAGGTAGTTGAATATTTTCAAATAAAGAATACAATATTTATTGTGATTTCGTAGGTTTGGTGGATCATGACAGTAAAAGACAAGGTGCATCATATTTGCTATTCTCTTTTCAGGATAAAAATATCCTGTCTTCATGTTTCGGTAAGTCGACTTCTGTGGCCTACATGTTGTCACTTGGCGTGTCGGAGAGGCACAGGCAAAACGGAATCGCATCTCTCCTGTTGGATAACCTCGTATCCCATTTAACCGCTCCTGAGAACAGAGACTGTAAAGCTCTCTTTCTACATGTCCTCACCACAAACAAACCTGCCATTAGGTTCTATGAACACAGAAACTTCAGGTAAGTGATCCATGAATTCAAAGGTTTGGTCATTGTTGATTCAGCTGGAGTTTTGACGGTTGAAAAAAGTTAATCTGATTTTGAATTGAGTTAAACGTACATATTTCTAAAAAAAAAGTGCACTTGATCACCCCTTCCTTTTGCTAATTAAATTTTTATGAATGTAGTCTATCTGCTTTAATTGACAAATTTCGTGGAGTTCATTGGTTGGATAGATATTTTTTTCTATCCTAGAATAAAGCATTTTTCACTCTCCTTAAGTTTCTTCAAGTTTTCGTTGAGTACCGTTATGGAATCTCTCTGAAAAACTTGCATGAAACTCCCTAATAAGTATGGCTCTGTAAACCTTTCTCGATGTATTTATAAATAAACAATGAGTGGCATCAGGTGTAGCTCGCCCATTCTTTAGGTGTATGATTAAGATAACGTTAGGCTGGTATGGATATTTAGCATTTCAATATTTTGACTTCTCCTTACACCTAATACGAGGGTTGCGGAGTGACACACCTACCTCCCCAGCTAGGGGACAAGAGTATTCCCCAGTATGGGCATTTATACGTTCAGTACAATGCCGACTAAAATCATACGATAAACATGAGTGTCTAAGCTGTAAACTGAGGATTATTCCCATTATCCGGAACGAAGTAGGAAAATATCTGTTTTAGGTATCCAAAGTTTTTCTGAGTCAGAATGAACATTTTCCAAACCAAAATGAGCATTTTCATCTCATAATTAAAATAATTTAGGGGTTTCTTCCAAGAACCAAATAAATCCAAAAATTTAAAAAACCAGATGAAGGTGCTATTTTATTCCTCAAAATAGGAGCAATTGAGGGGAAAGATTGTTTCTGCAAGAACCGTGTATGTCCACTTGCTGCAAGGCTTCGAACATTGGTCTGATGACAAGAAGAAAATAAGTAACAATAACAATAACCAAAGAAGCCCATTCAATCAACTGCTGGGTAACCCATGCGACAGGTTACTGGGTCTCAGTTCGCAGTTTTATTGTCATGTTGCTTCCCTGTTTTCTGTTGAGCTGTACCTTATGTTGGTTTCGATAATAGATCTGAATAATAGATTGGCTTCTCCCTTCAAAACTATCATGCGCTGTGACTACCAATCAATATAATACACATGAATACAAAACTAATATGTTGAACAAAACTTTAACTAAATTAAACAGCTGTAATTCTGCAAGAACACCAGTCGTATTTTAGCAGAGAGGCAGCTTTTTATTTTGGCATTTACAAATAGGTGATTTACTCAGTTTGCGATTTTCGGACTTATTTGGTTCTTGGAAGAAACCCTTCAATTAATTAAAAGGAACATAAGTTCATGGTAATAACGAAATGGTGGTGCATTAAGGTCGCTCACAAGGTCACCAAGAGCCAAAAACAACTTTCATTTCTGCGCTCGGTGACATTAATGTTTTCATAATGGATAAATAAATCTCGAAGCGCTTAAACTTCACTACCGCTCTCCATTTCTTTTGTTACTTGAAAAATCTTGATGAAATTTCGTTAGTAAGAATAAGTCGATTACTGCGTTGGTCGAAAATGATCCTTTTGATTGAAAATCTAAAAGGCCCTTTGCGAAGTAGCAGATCTTAAGGTTCGTAACTGATGAAAAGAAGAGTGCGAAATAAGGGAAAAATTATTGCTTTTAGTTATCAACCCAAAAGTCTCCAAAGATTTTGGTGGGACTTGCCTCAATAACACGGTGGGCGGTAATACGCTGAACTATAATTATTTAATGAGTTCATATTTCTATTTCAGATTGCACAGTTTCCTGCCATATTACTATTCAATCAAAGGAAAATCAAAAGATGGATTCACCTACGTGCTCTACTTAAATGGAGGACATCCACCTTGGGGCCTATAATATCCTTTTTCCACAAAATTTACTGATACTCCCTCATCTCGAATTACTCTCCCCTTCCCAAAATGATTACAACTACCACAAAATCAAGTTGCTTCCTCTTTAAAATTATTTTCAATTTGATAGTTGTTAATGACCGGCAATAGATGATAATGAATCGTATGCGTTGTCTTCGGGGAGTACAATTACTAAGCACCTGGGATTAAAACTTGATATTTAATATGAGTTGGTCTATAATGGCACATCTAAGGGCCTCTGTCACCGTTTGGGGTAACAGATAACTGTCATCAAGGGCCTGTCACTATCTGTTACCTGATAATTATAATTAGCTCTGACTCAGTATGAAGTTTTTAATTAATTTCACATTAGAGCGATTTTTTTCATCAATACTTTCGGTCAGTTAAAATTATCTTAAACTCTTGACGTTCCAATTACCAAAGCTGATGAGCTTCAAGTACCGAACCTCGACATACACAAAGATTTTTACGGATGATATCATTCGGTACATGGAGACTTCAATTTTGTCCATTTCCATTAAAAAAATAATGTACATTAGTTGATGACTTCAAACGTTCTAATGATAACGTCGACAAAAAAAAAAAAAAAAAAAAAAAACGAAAAATAATTTGTACACATGACACTCCTTAAGCCGTGCATGGTGAAATTGTCTAATTTCATCTTGAGCTAATTTAGTTCAAAAGGTAGAATTTGAATGAAAGATCACAAAGCGCTGCATGTGGCTCCGTTGGTACGTCCTACATTGTTTCGTTTGATGATTATGATTATTATTCAACTGACAACATTGAGGACGTGTGGAAAATAAATTTCACGGCATATAGGTGAAAAAACCTCTGCCAAGTGGGTGTGGCACATAGCTTATCCTCGTATCCATAACATGACTGTATAGATCATTGAAAATTATAATTGACTAAAGAACTTCGTTCAATTAGGTGAAGTAAATATTGAATTAGGGTAAATTTATTGTTATGCAGGAGCATAACTTGAGAAAATAAAGGTAGGCATATTCAACTATTGAACAAACTATAAAATATACCTAAGAAGTCCGAACAATCCCTGAAAATTTCATCGAAATCGGTCAAGAACTCCCGAAGTTATGCTCGTAACAAGGATTTCACGTTTGCGCATGCGCAGAGACTACTATTCATCCGGGGGTCATGAAACTTATAGAGGACCATCTACACATCAAACCGAACAATTCCTGAAAATTTCATCGAAATTGGTCAGGAACTCTCAGAGTTATGCGCGTAACAAGGATTTTGTTTGCGCATGCGCTGAGACTACTATTGATCGGGGGTCATGAAACTTTTAGACAGACACACAGACAGACTGACAGACACACAGACAGACCCACAGACAGACACGGAACCAAAATTGTTCTGAAAGGTCTAAAACGCAAAATGCGAGTGGAATTTTTGATTTTGGAGACAAAAAAATTTTCACATTCCGAAAGTGAAAACAATGCTTCCGCTACTTTAGTAGACTCGGAAGCAATATATTACCGAAGTTGAGTTGTTGACCTATACAGTATGAAGTAGTTGGATACGTTACGGCGCAAAATATACGTACCTCTGATACTTTAAGACGAAGCGAAACCATAGGCCGCTGGCTCGTTACAATATGTGTTTTAACTCAATTGATTGAGGAAATGAAAGCCTTTTGGGTCGAGAGGGGTTTAATTAATTATTTTTTCTTGTTATTACGGGTCTTACTGCCTGGCCCAACTATTACGGCCCAAAAATACTTGCACCCCTGATTGAGTTCGAACTCGCGTCATTCAACTAACGGGGAATTTTTCCTTAGTTGCAACTCTTAACGGATTGATGTATGAGGCCGATTTAATCAAACCTTTCCCTTGAAAGTAACGTGTAGATACCTGGATAATTGGTTCCAACCCTAGGTTAATAACCCGATTTATGTGTTCCCTATTGGAGCTTAGATATTTGTTTCTACTTCTCATAATACGAGAAGTAAGTACATAATATCACGATGGACGTTTCCACAAGTTTTTGAGTCACCACCCTTCTACATATCCACTAGCAAAGCAACTTCTAATAGCAGTTGAAGATAGAAATCTGGTATAGCTATTCTAAACGACAAGTAGACTTTAAAACATTAACATTAATCACGATGAGAACTAGAAACTTAATAAGAAACCATGACCCAAACAGAAGTGTGTTGTACAGGTTATGTTTACATGTCTTGAGAGCAATCGTTCTGTCATATTGTTCATGATTCTTGGACACATCATTCATACATATCGGCCAATACTTAACTAAACCATAACCACTCAAGAACTGAGAACTTCGACATCCGAATTTACATAGTCAAAGTTGAATTATTAATGTGAATCTTAATCCCCAATTTCCCGTTACCATTTGGTTAAGCTGCCGGGACATTAATACAAATTGGTAAAAGTTGCATTTATGAAAGATATCGTTTCTAACTAACAATAAAATTTACAATGAAAGGATCATACATCCTTCAATCCAAGGTCCCAATTTGTGTACTATTCTACTTGTACTTTCCTTAATGTTATGTTTACTGATTATTTGAAGCACTACAGCCATGTCGTTTTCCGAGGGGACATCTGCAGGTAAGTCCATCTGTGGATAAATCAAAATTTTTATTTTTTATATAATTATGTCTTTTTCAGTTGTGTACTTACCTCCTAAATTAAACAATTCTTATATTTCCAGTAAACCCTCTTCGTACTGCTGTTTTCTAGATATCGAGAATGCCTAATTATATTATTTACAAAAATATGTTGCGTTGGTTGTTGTAAGTAAATTGGCTGTTCGGAACTGATTTGTGATTAAATCTCTCCCTCTACAATCGAGGAAAATCGCCAAATCACAGAAACCACCAGATATCTCCAGAATCTAATAACAAAATTTTATCATAAAACCATATAGAATGGTGATTTTCAGGAAAACTATCAATTTTCTTGGGAAATCAATGTTTTATCGAAGTTTTCTAGAACAAAAAGCTATCACTATGGCTCCATTAGTTTTAAAATACTATTTTTCAACAATTGTATTTCAGGAAGTTCGTTTTGAGGCATTCTGATTCTACTCCTTGGGTTTTAACGCTTGTTCTTTATACATATGAACAAACGTCTCACTTGAAATCATCAAGCTAAAACTCAATCTTCCTTGAAATCCCCGGTCTTGGTGAAGTTTCTTGTATAATTCTCCTTAAAATCTTGTATTTACTTCCAAATTTATGTTTGCGCCGAATTCTTATCAACTGTTATTTTTAATTGTACATTGTAATTTGAAGGAGTTATGCCTGTTTTAGTAATGTAAGATCAAAACAAAAACAATTGATAGGGTGGAAATTCTCCCAAAAGAAGCCGTAATCGAAAAATGCCTGGATAGGAATTTCTCAATTTGTTTCGGAATCTGTCCTCGAAGTTTTAAATTTCAAAATGAAAAAAAATCATGTCTAATGACTCCATATGAAGCAATGTTTCAAAACAACTGAAAAGTTAAAAAGATATTAAAAAATTTCGGTTTTTTAAATTTTGGGGCCATTGCAACACCTCAATTGCTTATAATATTCACTAAAATGGGTCGTTACTATTTATATAATTAACCAGGTAGTATTGTGTGCTGTCAACTTAAATTATTAATCCATTTCTTTACTCGTTCCTTGGTTTAGATGGCTGGTGGTGTGGGTAAGGTCTGCTCTCGTGTGGGTGATGCCTGGCCTAAGGCGTACAGCTGTAGAAAACACTGCTCTCGTGTCTCAGTATTCTTGGGCCACCAAATGAGATGAATGGTTAGTGACAGTCCTGCGTTACCAATAAGTTTCTTGTTGTCTGAATCATTATGTATTCTGATTTAGGTGGATGACATAATTAAGACAGATTAAATTTGATGAAATAGCAGTACTGATGTTCTCAACTATTATTTTAAGATTCGGCAAAGGCATTCGGGCTATTTGTTGACTCTATACAGGATTTAGAATCTTTGCTCTAGGATCAGAGTTGCCAACTGTTCGTCAATTCTCATATTTGTGCTGTGATTCGAGCGACATATTGGTATCCCATTACAGTTACCAAAAATACAATGAAACGGAATATCTACTTCTGTTCAACATTGATATTTTACACTGATCGATCAGTTTAGGGTGATGTCTTCATAGAGGCAATTCCATGTTGAGCAACGAAAAAATTTACCTCGTTTTGTAACTTTGGTTGTGATTTTTATATTATCTAGTAATAATTACTAGAAGAAAGAATTATTCTTTCTTCATATCAATTGAGGAGAACTAGTGGAAGCATTATTTTTACCTGGGTATTTCATCTCATTAAATTTTAGTTGGATTTCTGTGTTTTCTTGTTTATCTAGGAAGGCTCTTGTTGTACAGTCCACTTCTGGTATTCCAATGATCTACGATGAAAGGTTAGCTAATACTGATATAACAAACTGTTTCTATCGTAATTTGCATCTGTTTTTATTTGAAATTTCAGGTTAGACCGCGAGTGGCTGTGCACTTCGAATTTCCAGACATCGTCGAATCTACTGCTGCTGGAGATTGCACCCCCTTGAGTCTGCTGATTTTCATCGTAATGTCACCAGTGGAGGCTCTTTGAAGGAATATGTCCCCCTCCGTTACAGTAATGATAGATTTTGTCACATTCCCATCGATACTTACCTGTCCCCTCCATCACCGGCCCCTATAATTTCATTATCTGTAAACCCTAAATTTTACCATCTATTTTTGTATTTGCGCATTAAAATTAAACAATTAATTAGGGAATCCTTAATTTATTGTAGATCATACATACAGTATTAAAATCCTAGTATCTAATCATAGTTACCTTACATTTAAATTTACCTCACCTTGTAATAAGTTTAAACGCCTTACACATTGTTCTTTATTGATTTATTTATTTTCTTCTTTGCATCGAGACTGAATCTAAACTTTCTATGTTATTATCTTTGTATTTTCTATAGGTTATGCGGGTTTCAATCTTAGTAATGTAATTATGTAAGTACCTATCTACTTGTTTCTTTTGTGGCATTTTGAGTTTCTCTTTCGCAAAGTAGTCGATGATTTGTTCTTACCACGACAATAACACTGATCGGGTACCTATTATTGTTTATTTCTTAATACCACCCTTTAAGAAGTAGGTAATGGGTGCTTTTAAGCTCCAGTACTTATATTTTTGTATTCAACATTTAATATTCCTACTTCCTGAACTAGACAATTCAGTTTATATTTTTTGAATAGGCACTAAAGGCAACAGAAACACGAACATTAAATAATTTTGGGTTCTAATAGGTACCTACTAGGTCGTTTGTCACAAAAAAGTGGACCAAAAGAGGAAAACATGTCTTTTAAGTCATTGATACAGACATCACACTTGCTGCTGAACTATGTGCCAATTCTCTGTGTATGTAGAAAAATTAAGAGTTGAGATTTCCATTTCGGGTTGCTGGTTTACATTTTCGAACGTCGTATCGTTTTCAAATAATTATGTAGATCTTCGTTAAGAATGAGAGAGCTGTCGAACTTTGAATAAACTCATAAATGAAATATTGTGTATAGCATGGTGCATGTTTCATACTAAATCAACGAAATATTTGTATTGTCTTAGCTTTTTAGCCCCTCTAGGTACGTGTGGATCTTCCATTAATCAACCCGAGTGGAAATTTGTGTGAACATAGTGATTCATATGTTGCCCGTTAGTTGTTCAGCCATTATTTCTACCTACCTTCAGTATATTGCCTAAAAAGCTTTACTACGTTTTGATCATGAATTTTTACTTACTGAACCAGGTCTGAATATCTCCCATCATCAACATACGTCGATACCTGAGTGAATAGTTGCGGTTCATAAACACAATATGGATACTTTTACATAGCCGATTTTATCCGTTCAACCTATATTTTCCAAGCTCAAATACGTATTAGGCACGTGCATTTATATACCTCCAATGCAACCTGTTATTAGTGTGCTTCGTATTTCATTTTCCAATATTGATTCAATTTATTGTTGGTAGCCTGAAACTTTTACTCCTCACCAATATTTCCCAGTGAATTCTAGACAATGTTGAGAAATATTAATTTGGATACTAATAAGAAATACACATTTGGAAAATGCATTTATTTTCCTAAGCTGTTTGCTAGGCTCTAATAGATAATAAACTAATAAGTCGAACGATTTAAACAATTTCTCTTCAGACAACATATAAATAACACACAATTGTTTTAAAATATCTAACGGATCAAATAATGCGTACGATAGAATGGTAAGAAGTATAACTATCAATCGTCTCCCCGTCAATATCAACGTTGAGAGTCTGAAAGCAGCTGCAATAGGTTCACAAGATAATTACTATACGATTAGGAACTATGTTTAACTGAACATTATTTGTTATTCGAATAATTGGTATTAAAATCATTATTCGTTATCTAAATAGTCATTTCCAAACGGTTGATCTAATAGTTATATGAAATTTATTAATTTTATCCATCTGAAAAGCGAATCATTAATCGATATTTCATCTAAATATCTAACTATTCGACTATGCTTAACCCTGATCGTTGGGGAATAAGCGATATATTGGGTACGAATGGATGTACTAGATTTTATCTAGTGTTTGGAGAAAATCACCAGAAATTTTAGAAATTCAAGAGTTAGAATGGGTCGGGTGCGCACTATTCTCAATAAAGCTCACTACCAAAGAATTCTCTCAGTCTCCCTTACGCTCACTATTTTTCTAGTTTATTTGAATAGTTCATAAATGATATTTCAGCGGACATGTTGGTGGAAATACGCTACATTCTGACTTCTTTTTTCATTTGTTCTTTCAATTAGTTTTAATATTTCGTCTCTATCGTTCTTCGCTTTTGCTCATCTCTTCTTTCGTTACTTGAAAAAAAAAAGATAATAGTTATTAGTTGATCAACCTAAAAATAGGAAAATGTTAACTATATTCAACCGACTGTTTACATTTCTGGTTAGTTGTTATTACTTAGTTAAATAAAGGGCATTTTTTCAATTTTACATCGTCATCCAATAATTTTTATAAAAATAAATCGTAAATCTATTCAACACTTTGTGGTGTGTATAAATTTGAAAACGCCGCAAATTATTGCACAAAGGTTTATTATTTCTGTATTAGATTTTAGTTTAGATAACCAGATTATTCTGTTTAGACAACCTTCCTACGTGGATCACCGGGCTACTAGAGCTGGACTGGGCAGTTGAATGGTTTTTCAAAGATTGAGTTCGATCGGTCCGAGGCTATTTACGAAGAAAGCAATTTCCTTCTTCCTGGCATGGTGATGTTTTCCAAATTTCCAAGTTCTATTTCAATCTATTATCACTGTTGGTAATAGTAAACATAGTTGTTTGTCAGTACTCAACTGCCCGTTGCTGTTTTGTGGAATCGCGTCAGATATTTTTTCCGGGTAGCAAAATTTTGGAATGACTCCCAGCCGTAAGATATATCTATATCAATAACATGCTAAGTTCTACGCCCTGCTATCATGTGACTTTTTATTCAGTTTAAGACAAAATATCTACATTTCTGAAGAAAGATTGATACAAAACTAGATAACTTATGGACAAATTTTATTATACTTATTTGTAAGTACAATATTGTGCATACAAGACAGTATTGTTGCCATAGAACTTAATGGCTCACATCAGTAGAAAACTTGAAGCCTTGAACATGCGGGTAATCATTCCTTGAATCAGGATGTAGTTGATGAGACTACTAACCAGTGATAACACTAGTCGATACAAATTATAGCAATAATTTATCATCTCTTCAAATTGGAAAACACATTTGTGAATCGATGAAAACCGCAAACATCTGTTTTCCGTCAAACTTGAAGACACATGTTTTTCGTAACTTACGAAATCCAACAACTTATTGATTATTTAGGAGCCCCGAAATTCTGCTCCCTCTGTGATATCAAATGACTTGCACTTGAAGTTTCGCCTCGATCGGCCCACCCATTCAGGGGTTACCGAATGGACGGGGACTGAAGAATGTCAAATGTTTTTGTTTCGAAGGTTCACAAGAGGTTATAAAAAGTGCTACATGATGTTCATCGGATGATGAGGAAAAGCCAACAAAAACCGGGAAAATTATTCTTAATGACGTCATTGGTGAACGACATCATATCCGCGTCCGCCTGAGAGGTAACCTCAGCACCAGCTCCTATAATGTAAATCAATTTTCTTTCAAACTGTCAAATTTCCGTTTTTAATCATTTGGAGTTTTAGGCTGAACTCTTGATAAAAAACGAATGATAGTTTCACTTTTTAAGTTGCCTGTTAAAATTACAGAAGTATTAAACCAATACTACTTACGTACTCACCATTTTCGTTTTGTTACTCACTGCCATAGTTTGGATTTATTAATTTATCAAAGATTTCTTTGTTACGGGAAGTACAAAAAATGTAAGTGTTCTTGAGATGAAGCGTACAAACATAGAGCGTTCCGGCCATAAGTGATGGAGCCGAGAACAGGAGTCGTGAGCTACACCAAGTTATTTATAAAACAGACATCGGCTGTATGACTTCTATACATGTTTCTAAACACTTACATAATGCCATTGCAAGTTTTAATTGTAAAGGGGCACTAACTCTCTGAAAGCGAATTACTGAAATTTCGTGTAAAATCGGAGGATTTTTATGTTTTTACTCCTGTATCTTGGCTTGGAGAACATGATTCTTCATTTGTACGTACATTAGTGTTAAAAAATGGAAAATTGTTTAATCATACATAATTTCATTACATGAAAGTTCTATTTTCTGTTAGAGTTTGTGGAAAGTTTTATAATGATTATACATGAATAATAAATTGTATATATATATACATACATTATGATTATATCTATCAGGTATTTTTCTCTGACGGTACGTATGTTAGGTTGGCGGATGGTACCTAGTGGTTCTGTTAAATAGATTAGGTTGGTACCTGTCACAATATTTCCTCTAACCACTTTAATCAAAAGTCAGTGTTTGAATGACACTGTTTCCTTATTAACCTTAAACTATTGAAATGGTAAAATAATAATCGAGTGTAACTGCCGATATTTATTTTGAATACCTCTGTACTGTATATACTTGCTTTGTATTCAGTTACCTTCTTCGTTTTAAGATAAAATTTCACTATTCCTTTAGCCGGAGTTTCTGTAAAACCCTTGATGTTTGATTGATGTAAGAAAATTTGACGATTAGCATCACCTCAACTTTACATATAGTCTGATAGGAAAAGTATTCACCTGCTCTTTACAAGTTGTGTTATCGTATCTTACAATTATGAAAGTCGTTATTCCTTTATCCAGAGTTTTGTAAACTTCCCGGTTTTTATTACGCCCCTCTGAGGCAAGTCTTCCTCAGCAGAGGAGCTCGTGTGAAAATTGATCTATGGGATGCCGTGGGACAACCCAAACGTTAGATGAAGAATAATTGAATACAAATCTTTGTAAGACCGAACCCACGAAAAAAACTATGGTTTTCCGATTGTCTGTTCATATGTGTTACTGCCCAGCCTGCAATTCTTAACAGATTTTTACGATTCTTGTTTTGTCGGTCTCAATCGTCCTCAGAATTAAAAAAAAAAAAAAAAAAAAAAAAATCCGTCCATTTGTCTTTTGAAGTTTTAATCCGAAACTATTGGACCAAATTTTGCGAAATTGGGCTCACAAAACTAACACCGATCCGGGATTTGCTAGTAATCTCGGTATCTTGATCGATCAACCCTGAAGTATAATGTTTGAGCAATGAACTATAAAATTTATTTGTTTTATGTAGAAATTCGTTACTTGAATCGCTGTGCGATCATCCGTTCGCGTAGGGAGGCCGTACAGTGGACGCGATTTCGCTCCGTTGGCCTCTTCGCGCGAACCTTTGGACGGAAAACAACATCGGAGTCCAGTCCACTTCGACCGTTTTCCACTCATTTCCTTCCTTCCCTAAGTAATTAGTAGTTCAAAATGTTATCAAGAATGTGGCAAATGTATGCGTTGGACTCTCCACTTCTCAGTAGAAGACGTGCGGCCTGTGTATTATCAGGGAACAGTGGGTGAATGTTTTCTTACAACGGCCACAGCTTGGAGGACTCATCTTCAGAGACATTTTGAGACTATTTCCAACTAATAAAAAATAACACCTTTGGATACATGTATTCGTTCAAAGGTAGAGGGCCGGTTATCTTGAACCCCCAATTTTAGGGAAACCCTTTTCTCAGCAGAACGATTTGCAGTTAGTTACCTTTAACTCGAACGTTTCTCAATTAGTACTTCGGTAATGTTTGATTCCACTGGGTTGGTCGCTCCTGCACTAAAACAATACATTTTTCGGCATTAATTTCGCTTGTTGACGCTTGAACAAACGTTAAATGTGACCAGGAAGTTCCCGAGTCAATATCGCTGGCGTAGGACATTCACCCCTTATAGGGAAAGATTCGATTCGAGGACATTCCAACAGCGATGGAAAGACGGCGCAAAGAGTATATCCCACCATGAAGACCTAGCGGTCTTGCTGGTTTTGCCTAACAGCGCCCCGTCAACATATTCGTGTATTCACTATATTGAGATGTATCAATGTATCGACGAGCGAAGATGCATCAAGAACCCTCCACTTCTCAGTAGAAGACGCGCGGCCCGAGGTGTATTATCAGGGAACGGTGGGTGAATGTTTTCCTACAACGGCCACAGCTTGGAGAGTGGCGTCACCTGATGGAGGACTTATCTTCAGAGGCATTTTTCGACTATTTCCAACTAATAAAAAATAACACCTTTGGATACATGTATTCGTTCAAAGGTAGAGGCCATTATCTTGAACCCCCAAGTTTAGGGAAACCCTCAGCAGAACGATTTGCAGTTGCCTTTAACTCGAACGTTTCTCAATTAGTACTTCGGTAATGTTTGATTCCACTGGGTTGGTCGCTCCTGCACTAAAACAATCAATTTTTCGGCATCCATTTCACTTCTTGACGCGGTGAAAAACAAACTGGGTTTTTTTTCGTCGCGTTCGCCCCTTTTCGCTCAAAATCGACTCCACTGGACCTTACCATTTTTGTTCAATCCCAATTTTACTCTAGTTGTGCAACAAAATCCAATAATTTCAAATTTCAGGATGGAAGAGAGGAATTGGAGGAGGTAATGCCTAAAAACCTCGTTTGTTTTCGCTACAAATTTTGTCGACGCTACTCAGTTCAGTATCTCAATAGATTTTTATTTCTTCCTTTCCCAATTCTAGTTGTTTGTTGCACTTTTGCTTTTGTTGATTGGAGGGGGTTATAGCCTTTCAATCGCTGCTGAAGCGAGAATTCCCGTTCGATTTATGTCTTTGCTTAGTGGAGATTCTGGTTTAAACATATCCCAGCACATTGAATTTTCTTTATGAAAAGGGATGAATGGAGAGGGAAATTGTGACAACTCGTTATTTCTTCCCTATTTTCATCTTATGTCATTGACTGTTTGAAATCGTATTTTTTTACGGCTCCAATTTTAGTCTAGATGTGCAACTAACGTCGGAAATTTTGAATTTTCTGTCAGGAGGGAGATGAGAGCGGTTCAAAACATAAAAAAAGGTTTTTAACAGTTAGGTTTCACGATTTTAGCCACAAAAACATTAATCAGGTTCAGATGCAGAAAGATATGATCAAGTTTCAGCGAAGGAACTTTTTTAGGCGGACCTGGAACTTTAGGCCGTGATAACCGAGATGAGGAACCTAAGAATCGGCTACCCAGTGGCACCACGTGATGAAGTAAGTCCCAAGGAACGTTTCTACGCTGAAAACGGCGTTTCGAAAAATTTGTTGGATGGAGCGTTTCTAGAGGGACATTTCATTTACAAGTCTGATGTTACAAAAACCGGTCCCTGTGTTGCATGCATTACTTACGAAAATGTTCGATCTTTGATTAGATTTTGAAAATTGGATCATTAGTACCTATCTGCTAAACTTCATCTAGTATAGATAGTATAGTCACCATAGATTGTCTTACTGAGCAAATCGTGTTGCTATTTGGTACAAGTTCTTGATCAACCTTGAAATCGTACCTGCTTCATCGGAACGGTGTTGAGGTGTCTCCCCTTCCCCGCAACATAAGATGTTCCTGGCAACCGTCCCCCTCGCCGCCCTCCTACGGCTGGCTAGAACTATTCTTTCCTCTGTTTTCCCACCTCCTTAGACCATCCACGCCAATACAGATCTAACTGGGACGACTACACCGGCCAAGAAATGACCGTTCCCTTTCGAATCCCCCTCTCTCCCCCTCGTCATTCTTGATCTTCATTTTCCAGAAATAGACCACCCCGCTCGCCTCCCAGTACAAGAGCGAACGTTCTGCTGAAACGGGCTCGCCAAGATATTTCGCATTGTAATATCTCACATCCAAGTGTTAATTGCATTTTCCGTGTTCTAGTGATAATCATTTGACCTCATCGGATCTTGTGCTGTGTCGTTTTCCCGTATCAAACGCCAATCGGTTTCCGTTGCTGTAAAGTGCACACATTTCCCGTGTACCTAACCTACAATGTCCTGCCCGCCATGGGGAGCAGCAGCAAGTTCAGGCTGAGGGAGAACATCCATAAAATTCGAGAAATTGAACTAGAAAAGGTACCTATAGTTACAGGAACTCTTCATCCTAATCATCTTAAGCTTGATTTGTTATATCAAGATAATACTCATACCAGTCATAGTTAAAACTTCTTGAGAACATCGCATCCTACTTTGTATGAGGGCCAATTAATTTGCTGATCGCGGTCTGGTCAAAAGCAATGTTGGCAACTGTGCTCGACTGGGAACGTGAAGGACCATCCTAATTTATCGTGGCGCTTACTCCATGCCCATCAGTCCCATGTTTTTGAGATGTTAGCTGTTTGGCAGAACTCAAGTAGGTACTTTCCTAAGTTGATTGCCTTTTAAAATCCAATGGTTTGACGAAAGTCCGTGGTAAACTGCGAAAAGATGATGATGATCATCATCGATGATTCAAAAATTGGACAATTTTAGAGTAAAATATCCATTTTTCGTTTTTATAAAACTTCATTGTTTTGAGATTTCCTGAGACAGGTATGCAAGTTATTGTGGGAATTCCAGCCAATTAGAATTAAAGTTCCATACGTTGTACATTTCTGAAACAAAATCACTGAAATACCAAAAAAATGTTATTGCATATTAGTTAAAAGTACTGATGCCCAATCATTTGGTTAGGTTTTGAAGTAAGAAATGAGTACCCCTTCACCTAAAGATGGTGCTTCTAAGATTTTGAATTTCAAACTCCCAAGTGTTGACTTAGGTACCACATAATATAAAATTCCTAGTACAATTCTACTGATTCTTACGTATTCTACGTATTCTATTATACTATACCACCACTTGATCTGTTACTTTCTCTTCAGTTTGAATCTATTGACTAGATTCAGGAAAATAGTATGACAGAACAATGGGCAATTTCAAAAAGTAAAGAACTAATTCGATTTCTTTGACCTAAATAAAGATTGAATGTTAGAATCATCAGACTGCTTGTTTTTTTAACCACTGAAGGAAAACGATGTGTTCAGTCTTTAAGAATCTCGGGGAAAGGTCGTTTTTGGCATTTCATAATCGGTAACGAACGCTTGCTTCATGGTTTTTCTAAATTAACTGTAGTTCTCTGTTCGATTTCGAGTTCTTATTATCACCGTTGGTAGGTGTTTAATCGTATTAAACCAAAACTACGGTACACATATGTTCCTCACATTACTTACGTCACTACTCGCTATTCTTGACTTATTAGACAGAAAGTCGTTTACCCTTACAAGTAGAGCTCTGTATCAGTAGGTACGAGTATAATAACCTGAAATTCATATTCATAACTTTCTGACGGTCTAGCAGACATAATTTTTGAAAGAATAACCGAAAGCCAAAACTTGCACTATGAAATATTTATTTTATATTGTCATAGAAATTATCAGAATTTAAATCTGGAATCATTCAGGTAAACAAAGGAGGACTTTGGGTACCTATTTCATTCCACTAAATTTCCTTTTCTACCATTGTAGGTTTAATATGAATATGAAAGTTAGCATTCAATTGTGTAACATAGGGGAAATATTCTTTTATCATAGTTCTTTTCACATTTTGCTCCATAAATTTTCCAAAACTCAAAAATCCAATTTCTGATTTCATTGCCGGAAACTAGGAATTCAACATCTTCTAGTTTTTCCTGCTTTTATTTTCTTCGGTTACGAATAGCAGCCGTTTTCCCTGAGCTTTCATGTAGGATTTAGGAACTTGGTGTCTTGAAAAGTATTTATTTATTCAAGTATAACTAAAAAACGGACTTGAATCGAAACGTGATTGTAAGCCTACAAGCAGATAGGTAAGAAACCACTAAGAAAACATGAAATACAAGAAGATTCTTTTGCTCCACAAATTCTCCAAAAAGCGAAAATTGCGGCCAATCCAACTATCCTTCTCTTTTCTTAATTTTCCGATTTTTATTCCTGTTTGATGATAAAATCAGTCATTTATCCAGGAACTGTACCGATCCAAAGTGAAACACAATTAAAAAAATAGAGGGTAAGTAGGTATCTACAAGGAGCTGATGGGCACAATCCCTCACTATTTCATCGAAACCGGCTAATTAGAGTAGAAGTGTCGTCTGTAACAAAAAATTTCAGATTGCTCATCATACAATGGTTATTATTAAGAAGAAATTCATAGGATGCCTCCCATGATTGTATCCTCGATTGTAAGAAATCAAGGTTTAGAGAAATTTGCTTTTGCTTCTCATCCACTCATCTCCAGATACTTCAGTCTATATCCTTGTACATTCAAAATGGGTGCGACCGAAACCCATAGAAAAAGAAATGGTAAATTTCTCAATTTTTGTATAGGAAATTTTATTTAATATTCAATTGCACAGATCATTAACAGTTTTCCCGGACTTGATTCATGGTTTTTGGGCTTGCTGATTCCAATTCTCCAAATTCCCTCCTAGCCTCAATCACGTTAGATTCGATTGTCAAACATGCCTCGTATTGTAAAGGAGGGCTTTTATGAGGGCTTTCACAAGCGGCAAAAACGTCTGCAAACTTGGGTATGTCACATCCCCTCTAGGTCTAGGTAACATGAACGTATCCAGATCTTTCGAAATGCTTTAGATAATCTGGAACGATGTACAATGTAGGCCTGTTACAGCGGTTCTGGCATACACCAATTACTTCAAAAGTTTGTCGATATGTATTTCGGGCCCGTCGTGGTTCTACATCATATGGAATGATGAAATGGTAATGTAGAAATTGATTTGAGATTATTAGACCGTTCTTATCCAACTAAGTACCCTAAATTTTTTTTAAACGATTTTAACGATAACTAGAACGTGAGAAAACGATGGTAGATGGATTTTACTTTTGCACAGAAAGTATTAGAGTGCTAAGAACTGATAAGGAACCAAGCTCTGTTGACACACGCACTGATACACAGAGACAGACAGGGAACGAAAGTTATCCAGATGTTCTAAAAAGTTAAATACGAGTGGAAATTTCGATTTTGAAGAAAAACAAATTTTCATCTACGGAAGTGAAAAAAAAAGCTTCCGCAAGTACAGGTAGACCCAGAAGCAATAAGAAATCTTATCTTCCCTTTAATTAAAGTTGAATAATTCACTTCCTTGTTTGAGATTGTAATAATATAAAGTTTGGGATTAATTAGTTTGTAAAAGGACTAATATTTGGGGTAGTTGATGGAAAAAAGGGTATAAACCTGGTTGATGGAAGAACAGGTATAAACTTCTAAAAAGTAAAGTGGATTATCCATCTACCTGTATAAATGAATAAAATAGAATGAATAGATATGAAAAAAATAAATATTCATAAATTAAAAAAAATTATTGTTCAATAAACAACCGTATTGTATTAATAGGAGCTTCCATTTTCAAACGACGATCGGGTTAGGAATTGTCCTACCGAAAAATCAAACCATTTGGATTTTCCGGTGTACAAAACTGTTTACAACAAAATATAGCCACCTAACTGTAAACATTTTTTGTTTAATCCTAATATTGTGAGAAAGGATTCACTCAATAGAAGTGGTGTTCTGCACTGCGCGATGCGGAAGCGAGTCAGGCGCAGGGTATGCAAAACTCCGCAATACGGCTAGGTTGTGCGGGTCTGTTGTTTTACTTGAAACGGGCGATGTATTCCACTTTTTTTTGTGAGCTCCCTTTTTGGGGTTTTGTAAAAAGTGAGCCGAATTCTGCGGTTACGACTCAGCCTAGTTCCCTTTTCTGATTCTTTCTTTGTTCGATTCCACATTTACTCTAGTTGTGCTGGAAACCTCGGAAGTTACGAATTTCATGAGAGAAGACAGAAATTGGAGGGGCCAACTTGTTTTTTTTTAAACAAGTTTTATGGACTGTAATTCGATTGATCGGCTAGAATTTACCGAATCTAGTGATTCTAATTTTATTTGATCCTAATTTTTAGACTAGTTGTGCGATGGAGAGGTAATATTCGATCCGTTCAAGCTCTACACATGGTGAAATTCTCATCCAATTTTCTTGGTTCATGTTTGCTCAATAGCTTTTCTATTTTTAAAATCGGTATAATTTTAGAAAGCATTTCAGTTTCAAATTTCATTACAAAAGGAGGAGAATGGAGGGAGTAATTCCTATGAATTTGGTAGTAGTTTATTTTAGATGTGCAAAAAATCGAGAAAAACATTCCAGTGATGGATCGTTAATAAGGACAAAGGGTTGAGGAAGAAAAGAACTGTTCTATTTAAATTTACATTACTCTCAATCGATTTTCGTGATTCTTTCTTTCTATTATTAGAAGTATTTTTTTCTCTGTAAGAAATCATTCTCAGTAAACTCGAAAATATTTCTTTGTTGGATTGTAGAATGCAAGAGCAGTTCATATTTTATGATGGTAGAGATGGAGGGACGGGTAACATCTTTATTTATGGTCTGTCAACGTAATGCACCTAATCAAATCATGATCTATTCTGTATTTTTATAAAATCATACACAAACCGAAGCGACTGATGACTCTGTAATGCAAGCATTTCTTACCAAATTTTTTTGTTTGGACGTCCCTCAAGCAAGGCTTTGTCCCTGTAGAGGAGCCTATTAGAATTTATCCATCGGGGTGTGAAACAACCGGAACAAGAAAAAACCAGAATATAAATCCGGTTCATATCGTTCCACGATCGAATCCGTGAAAAAATTATACATATTTTGTGTTTGTGTGTATGAAAAATTTTGTCGACGATGACCATTGCAATTCTCAATCGTTTTCCGTGACTCTGATTGTACTTCGAACCTCGGAAATGTCGAATTTAATGACGGAAAAGAGGAATTGGAGGAATACTGCAAAAAAAAAAACATGTTTTTCGAAATTTTTGTAAACGCTACTCAGGTCAAAGTTTTTAACCGATTTTCTTCAACCTTGTTTTGTTCGATCCCAATTTTAGTTTAGATGTGCAACAAACTTGAAGAAAAAAAAATTGTTTGCTGATAGAAGGAGAATGGAAGGGGAATTAACCAATCCTACCAGTCACTGCTCAAGCAAGAATACTCTGCCGGTTCATGCCAATCTTTTTTTGTTCAATTTAGTATTTAAACATATTCGGGAACCATTCCCATAATGAAGGGGGGTGAATAGAATGGATAATCGTGATATCTGCACTAATTCAATCTGTTTCAGTGATTTCTTTTGTTCGATCCAGATTTTTGACGAATAAACTTCTCTTGTCCGATAAAAATCGGAAATTTTGAATTGCTGTTGGGAAGAGAGATGGAGGGAGTAGTGGCTTTCGTTTTTTTTTTTTTCAAGAATTTGGCCTAATAACGATAATAACGATAATAATGATGATAAGTGTTTATAATTATGTCAATAAGTGTGATAATATAGAAACCAGACATGATGGACGTCCCTGTAATGCGTGGATTACTGACCAATCCGTTTTGAAGTTCACACGTATAACACTACGAGTGAACGGCCTTTCATCCTATCAATAAAATCAACATAGTCGACCTAAGAATCTCAAAGAGGACCACACACTTTGTTAATCCTATTAATATATTTTTACTCATCAGAATCGTATCGGTTCCTGTTCTTTGTATTCGTGCCAAACTGAACAACGGCCTAACTCAACAAACCTTTCCACAACCCATCCAATCGATAAATAATTGATGAAGAATAGACTTGAAGAGCTTAGACGCGGACTAAAATATTATAATCATTTGAAACAATTGTTCATAAGGAGATGGAATGTGGTGGATTCAGTAATATTGAAGACGCTCAGCATACGTTGGCAAATTTCCCAGTTTCCGAACTGTCTCACATCTCACCCGCATTCCATTCATTCGAGAGTTAGCTGGCCATCACTCTACACCTATGTCGCCTGATTACATTCTACACTACGGACAAGTCAAGCGTCTGTAGATAGGTCTGCTATTTTATTCCATTTGTTCCATCCATGAATTTCGACGTCCAGTATATGTATATGTACAATAAATTGCATGATTTTAGGTATGCAGGTATCAGCCTTTGTTATGTACCTTCTGAGGGACTAGTAAGACGTTGATATTACCGGAGTTATATTTATGACGATCTGATCCTATCGTCTTTGTTTCATCCAAAAGTATGGAGACACACTTATTAGCTGCCATACCCTTGTCCCATATTTCATTCCTAATCGATCTACGGTGCTGAAATATAAATAAAACTCTTTTTGAGGCATCTAAAATAAAATCACAACATGTAACCAACATGTATGAGTGATTTACCTACGCAGAAGGCTTACCTATTACAGAAATTAATCATTTGCTTTGTTTTAATTGGTACTTAGCGATCGCCAGCTCAAAATGGAATACACAAAACTTGACAGTCCCTATTTAGTTCGAAAGCGGGAGTAGCATTTTAAATCGTAGTCATTCAAATTTAAATTTGATTAGAATATGTCTTGCGGCTGGGAGTCAGTAGCAACTTTGAGAGTAGGAAAGTGAACGAAACACGTACTTTTTTCTTACTATTCAACCAGCTCACACTGTTGTTATTTGAAAACGCTGCAGAACCACTCACATGTCAAGGCAAAAAAATTATTTGTCACTGAATCATTATAGTGTAGGAATTGAGAGCTAATAAAAATACTTTACTTAACAATTCTAGCTTTTCAAAGGCCACATGACGCCTACCTATCACACTCAACATCTTTAGAAGTCCAGAGCTCCGCAATGTTGCAAAACAATTGATCAAACCGTGATCAAACTGATTATCATCCAGTTATAGCATTGATAGCACTGGAACTATGTTTGTTCTTCTCCCTCCATGTTTTAGCCTTTTCTTTATTTTCGACACCAAATTTCTTGGGCAATTAACTCTTTTTAGGAGGCGTCTCTATGAAAAAATATAATAATTTAGTAAGTAAACAAAAACGCTGCAAATTCTTTCACTCGGGTTTATTATTCAATTGGCTTGCGTTCATGATTTGAATATATCTACTAAGCTTTGGAGTGTGCGTTTTTCACAGGTGATAGAGCGATTATAGAATTTCAGGAGGCACACAAATATGATCAATCCAAATAGGTATTTTGGTGGAGAACAGATTACTGGCTAGGTTACTGATATCAACACAAAAACAATAATAAACCAAAATAAAGCGAATGTTGGCACCATAAATCGGGCCATAGATCGGGAATGGTTTGACCTACGGACCTGGGGGGGGGGGGGCTCATTCGATTCCTCGTGGAGTGTTCTTCAAAAAGAGTACAAATTTAGGCCGCCTTGACTTTTTTTGCGGTTTTTAGGGATTTTACAAAACTTTGACAACCCTTAAAGGGCACTTAAAATTAAGTGAGAGAGCTGGCTCAAGAATCGGGGCGTCGTCGGACCAATATGGATTTTTCCTGAAAATTTTAGATTTTTTGCTTCTGCCGTTTGGGAGAAATCGTGTGTACGGCGTACGGCGGACGGACGGAAAAATTTTCATTGCAGATTCGGATTCTACACCTTTTGAAACGTAAACCATGAAATTTTCAGGGGGGTTTAGAATCTTTTTTTTCAAGATCGACTACAATGGTTTATTATTGAATAATAAACCAAAATACAACAAAAAACGGGAAGAGGTACAATAGTTTGAAATAAGAAATGACTAGTTGGAAAATAGTGTTGGGGAGGAAGAGGTTACATTCACAAAAACTCGGAATGATTGCTCAAAAGGAATTTACTATTCAACCAGCTCACTTTGTTGTTATTTGAAAATACTGTTCAACTACTCACATATTTACTCAAAAATATTATTTTTCACTGAATCAATTTGGATATCAGCTTCTGATTCGTACACAGGAACAAGTAAAGGTTGGTGTTCACGGAGTTATGTTGAAGACGAAGTCATCCAACTGTCTTTAGACATCTAAAAGTCAATTACGAGGAAAGGAGATCAGTGATCACCTGAAGGCCCTTGTGACTAATTCTGTCCCTAATCGATATAACGCGCTGATCAATAAATGGAGCTCTTTTTATGCCATCTTCAATGGATAAGACAAGGTATGTAGGCTCCAGGCGCCCAGTTTGGACAATCCCACTGACAATGTTCGGTACTGATAGATCGGTGAGTTACGTAGAAGGCTTATTTTGATACAGGAATAATGAACCTCTGTGTAATAATTTGCATTTTTTTTAAATTGGTACCATCTCACTAAATCAAACTCGGCGCTGGTTCCCCGGATGCTTACTGCTCCGAGCCTGCGGCTGAAATGAAAAAAAAAAAAAAAAAAAACATGGAACATGCTTTAGCCATGCTATTTTTGCAGTATACCTTTTGCTAATTTGTAATCATTCTGCTGGTCTCAATTTGCTATTTTCGTGCCTGCTATTTCAGCTTTACCTATGTGACGGATGTGCCCCAATACTACTGATCTCTGTGGTCTTCTGAATAAAATACGAGTATATCCATCTTAATGATGCTGTTAGACTGAATATGCAAGTGAGGCCTCATACCTCCGGTTCTCGCAGAGCTATAAAGGATCATAATATGATCATGATATTATCGCTTATGATGACTCACCAAAAGGAAGTACATTATTCTTATCTTGTAAATATATTATATTATAATTATAAAATCTCGTTCCACCCATCCAGCGTTACCCTCCCGCGTCCCACTTCCGCGTGACATTCCAGGGCAAAGCACGTTCCGTGATAAAAAGCTTTAGTCTCATCCCTTCACAAACTACAATGACGGCAATTGAATTATGCTATTGAGAAAATGACCGCTGTAACTTTTGGGCGATTTTGTTGAAGTCGTTAAGCGTAGTTAGGTATTGAAATTGAAATTGATTTCATTAAATTCAATGAAGTATCTTATTCTTCACTCCTCTTTAAGCAATGATTTGATTCATTGGTTGATACAGTGACAAGTGCATGCTGTCGATTCTGTATTAACTACCGTTCTACCGAAATGACAAGTTCAAGTCCTTTAACAGGAGAATGATTAACAATCGTCAGATAAGTCGAAGAGGTGTTTGGTCGAACATTACGAATTAAATTTGTATATCTTTTTGACTAACTTGGCTGCAAAACTAAGTTTCTTCCTCCCGTGATGGTGGAGGCGTAGGTTGATGGGAAGATCTTAAACCCACGTCCTGGCTCAAGGTGTCAATGTCAACAACCGATTTGGCTCAGTTACAAACAGGTCGGCGGCAGCTAGAGCATCGCGGTGTTGTCAGGTCAAACCCATCGAAATGCTACATTAAATCAGGTTTAACGTTTATAGTCATCTGATTCTATTTGTGCGATTTCGCCGACGTTTGCTATTCAAAATGCGAAAAACCTCTCAAGATCTCTCCAAATTGCCAAAGCTCAAAGAGCTCTCTATAGTGAGAAAGCAAAGTTGTATACATTTCATGTTAACATAGAACGTTCAATGCTGCAATTAATAACTCAAAAGTTCATTATTTTAGTGTTAGATATCCCTCATACAGTACGTCCTAGTGATCGGTTAAAGCCCTTTCATTTCACGATTCTCTACATAAAAAATCCGGACCATTTTGTTTTTTCATATTGGCTCATTTTTTTCGTATTACAGATTCGGCTCTACAACGAATTTCATAAAAATTGGATCCTTCGTTCGATTTTTTCGGCCCTCGCAACCAGTTCATCGAGCGAGCAAAGTTTTCAAGTCACCAAAACTGCGGATAAATCACCGTTAGCAAACCAAAACTGTGATAAATCAATTTTCATTGTTTTCAACGCTGATCTCGTTTTGATGCTCCTTGGAGCCTTACCGTCCCATTCAAGCTCCACTCCGTCGTGGCTTCCTTCACTCCCAGGGGATGATTTATTTTACTTTTGAAATAGGCTATTTTGACAATAAACCCGTTAAAACTTTTTGAAAAAAAAAAAAAACAAAAAAAAAAAAAACAGATGGCATTACGTTAATTATTGTTGAAAAACAATGACAATGATTTGTCTCGTTGCTAATAGTGTTTCTAAAGAATGAAATTGCTAGCGTTCATGTGTGAGCAGATTAAGTGACTTGGCAATTTTGCATGCTAGCTGAACGGGTTGCGCTCTACCAAAAAATTGAATGAAGGGTAATTTTTCATGAAATTTATGAAGACTTTGAATTTGGATTAAAAAGAGGTTTCCACAAAAAAGGGTAGGTACGCTGTTGCGCTATGCCCAACATAATTTTCCCCGATCTGCCATACGGTAATTGTCCATGCATCTGTGATGTCTGGCTGTTTCGTACAAGGCTACAGCATTGTCATACCACGGAATGCGGTAATGGTAAGTCCCACAGAGCTACTAGATTTGGGTATCTCGTCATGAGCACTTCGTGGTACCCGCTTCGTGGCTCTTACTTGAATGGTGGTTTTTTATAGGGACATTTCCTTTCATACTTTTCTCCCTCCACCACATCCCTCAAGTTCCTAAATCCCTGAGGTCGGCATCGGGTCAACCGTGGCGTCCTCTTCTCATTTGTGTCGGGTCCACGGAAAGGAAGCGAGCGTCCAGTTTCCCCTCCACCTGGCTCAAGGCGGCCTTCCCCCGGGAAATTGAAGACGGCAGGAGTTTTCTTAGGAAGCAGGGAACTGTACAAAATTTAGTCCGGGGAAAGCTGCGGTAGAAAACAATTCGCTGTTGTTTCCTACCACATCCACGACTCCTAAGACGAATAGCCCCGTCGTAGTATCCAGTGCTCGAAGCAGTCCCCTCGCGTTCGGAACAAGCTGTCGCCCCATCGTTCTCGACGTTAAGGTACCATATGAGGAGAGACTTTAGTTTAGGGTTAATTAATAGATAATTAGGATTAAGACGAAGTTGTTAATTATAGTCTATATTCAGCTTGATTGCCGACTTTTCCTTAAAAACCTAATCAAATCAAACACCCCTAAACTAGCACTGACATTTGTTTCATTTAGTTGTTGCTGTCTCATTTAATGGTGTACCCCTTCCGCCAATGAGGATAGTTTTGAAAAACTATAATACACATTATATTATACAAAGGTGTAAACAAAACAGATTTGCAATCGGCGGGAGTCCCATGTGAGCTTAGCCTAACTACCTACTTCTGCAGAGCCCGCTATTAGAATTTCTGAAACAGGGAAGCGATACTTCCGAGAGAAATTACACTTTCTGAAGAATGTTCTGACGAAGAGGAGCGAGCAGCTTAAAACATCAGTCCAATTATTTGTTCTCGTTGTTTATTTTTTACAGGCAAGCGCCTTATTACAGAAAGAGCTCAAGAAAAAAGAAAACTGAACAGAAAATACCGTAATGATAGAAAATAACATGTAAATTGTTGATAAAGTGAATAAGTAGAATACTGGAATTGAAATTAAACAATCCATTTAATGCAATTGAACGACAAGAGGAAATTAAAGGTTTTTGCAAAAAGTCACATTCAAGGTCTACAGCTACGATATCAAGACGAAAACAGCGGGCCAAAAATATACACACTTCCGGATGATTTATCTCTCTCTCCGCATCCGTATCTGTGTGAATTGTATATTACGTTGGAAATAGAAGATTAGGGATCGATTATGTTGGCGAATTTGGAGATAGTATGTAATTGATTACTCACTCGAATTCCAATTAAGTACTCCAGTTCAGAAAAGTAATTTAGATGGATAGAGGGGTAGGAGGGGATTGTTTTTGAAACATTGTGGAGCTCTGGACTTCTAAAGATGTTCAATGTGTTACGCTTCTGCAGTGGCCTTAGAAAAACTGATTGGGTAGCAAAGTATTTTCATTCAGTCTCACTTCCTTAACTATATTTGGTTCGGAGAAAAATAGTATTTTTGCCTAGATATGTGAGTAGTTTTACAGTGTTTTCAAATAACAACAGCATGAGCTGGTTGAATAGTAAGAAAAAAGTCGTGGTTCATTCATAAGCCAAACCATCGCCCAAAACCTTACTTCCTAGCCAAATTAGGGTTTTTATAATGCCTAGGTCTTGTGAAAATGATGAAATATTGAATTCTTTATGGCCAATTATTCAGAGTATTTGGGAGTGTAACCTCTTCCTTCCTCCAACACAGATCTTCTCTCAGAGAAATTTACACGAGAAACACTACTTGCAGACTTCGATATTTTTCTATGAAGTTTTCAAGTGATATTTCTAACTTCCAACCATTGTTTCTCTTCCCATATTTTGTTTTATTTTTGTTTCCTTACTAAATAATTGAATATTTTTTCATAAAGGTGCCTTCTAAAAAAAAGAAGTTAATTGCTGATGAAATCATGGGCCCAAAATAAAGAAAATGCTAAAAGAAAGTGGCAGAAGATCAAAAAATATCCAGTTTTATCAAATTTTGAACAAATTATGAGATACCTATCTAAAATGTAGGCATTAGTATGCTGTGCTGGACGGATTGGGAGCCTTCCGCCATCGTGTGAGGGAAAAAGAATGTCGATACGATGGAGTCAGCCTGTGGAAACACGATGCAAACCCCATGAGGGATTCTGAGCGAATGCAGGTGCGAGACGTCCGGACATCGGCGCGGCACACCGCGGCGCTTGGAAGGGAGACGCAGGCGAGAGTGGGAATGCGTGAATCGGGCTCGGTTTTGAGACCCGTCTGCGATTCCGTGGTACCAGGAGGACATTAGTTGGCAAGAGCTCGCCTCCAGATGGTGCAACCTCGTCACGCGAACTGTAGAGAAAATATGTAGATAGGTAGTGTCTAAACAAGAGTTCTAAGGACATATGATTGGCGAAATTGGAAGCATAATTCCAAACGGAAATTAAAGTGCTCTTGCAGTGAATTTTAATGCGATTGATTATACGATTATGTGAAATGCAAGCTGATATTCTTTTCGTTCATTCTCATATTTTTCTAGTAGATGGAAGACCCACCCTTTTGCCAGATGAAAAATTGTTCGTTATTGTTTCGATTCAGAGTATAAGTAGCGGATGCTTTGTTTTCACTTTCGAGAGAAGAAACATTTGGTTTATTACATTTGTAATTTTTTCTACTCAATTTTAAATTTGAATTTTACTTTTTGGGTGTTTCATATTTTTTCGTTTAGGTATGTATCGTGTGTCCCAAACTTCTTTTAACAAGCCTCATTGCTTTTGATCCGAACAAGTTTTAATCCGATTTCGATAATAATTTCGGGGAATGAGAACGCGCTTTGTCATTCAAAAATATACCAGCCACTATTGATGGCACATATTCATACAGTTAACAAATTGTACAGTCTTTGAGTCTCGAAAACCCTTGACACGACCATCCCAGCTGAGTACCATTTTGGTTTTTTTGGGAGTTCGGGTGTCCATGACGGTCACAAAAATAGCGATTTTAAGGCTCATGACAGCATTACCACACACTACCGAATGTCTATGCAGAAATTGTGTAGCAGGAACATATTTTGTGGTAATTGGATCACGGATTTAGTGGTAAAAAGAAGACGGTTACTTCTGGGAATGTCATCAATGTACTGATTGTTACGCCGATCATCTAGAGGATTGGGGTCCATTTGGTTTCCGAATCTACCTAGGGGGAGCGGAAGCTTTATTTCACTTCAAGGATGGAACATTTTTTTCTCGAAAATCAAAACTTTTACTCGCATTTCACGTTTTAGACCATACTAAACAACTTTCGTTTCATGTATGTCTATTTATCTCTGTATGTGCAATTGTTCGTGTGTCCGTAGACCTAGACGTAGACGTAGAATGTGAGGAACAGTTCGGATATCAGTTTCATAACTCTAAAAGCAGTTTAAATGCTACTCAGGCTGAAATTCCATACCGATTTTTGCGGTTCTTACCTCGTTAGACACCAATTTCAGGCTGGATCAAGGCTGCTCCTCTGTTATTTCTGGAGAATGTTGCTACTATTGAAATCACTGGAATTAACCACAACACTAAATAGAAGATAGATTGCGGGGAGGTAGAATTTGAACATGTTATGAAGAGTAATGAAACTGTAACATCCGAGGTTTCAAACGTTATGACTTTTGAATCTCATGCGTTGGGGATAAGAGGCTTTTTCGACTATTCATGGCTTTCGACCTTTTTTAAACGGGAAAGACTAGTTTAGCTAAAATTCGATCAATGAAAAGACTGTGAAAAAAGTTTCAGAAACCACTGCCATCTCAATTTTGACCAAAATCGGAAAGAACGTGTTTAGTACTCAGTGCTTCAATTCAAGCAACAATTTTCCATATGGGCCAAATATGCTATTTTAGAGCAATTACTGTGTAAGAGAAGATACAACGCTGTGTAATTTATTTGGCCCATGATGTCATATTATTCGGATTGTTAGTTCCTCCTATTTGTGAGGAGGGTACTAAACCTAACGGAATGATTCACCATTCGGCGTAAGGGGTTAACACGGCGCGACGTCTGTACGCTTACGACACAAAAAAACACGTTTGGCTCTTCCCGAAGCTCCGGGACGGGTGCCAAGGCGTGGGAGTAAGAAATGATGACCGCTTGGAAATTCACAAGATGTTGGAGGGAATTGCCGGAATCAGAAACATTGTGTCTCATCTGCTTGGGAAATAATATCATCTACCCCGAAACGTAAATCCTTCACCGCCCTACTTGTTTCCACGTAGAAGTGGTTACGAATAATTATTTATTACCTACTCTTTTCTAGTCTACGAGTGACAAAAGTTAAAATAAACCCGGTCTTTTGAAATGGAAATGTCGTATATAATTTTTGTATCAGCTGGTCTGATTGTTGTAGTTTACTAAAAAAATTTTATGGCCGAAGGTAGAGTATTATTAGAGTATAGAGATACTCAACTTTTTATATTAGCGCCGAAAGAATTTCAGGCATCAAGTCAAAATGTTGACGCCATCCCTTCTGCATTCAGAGCTTATTGAACAATTTTTCCCCCCCCCCCCCCCACGTAGTTCTTGTTTTTACGTGTGTGGCTGTCGTATATTCGCAGATCCTTCTAACTATCCCATGTTGATGATATTATCAGTTATGTGTGAGTTTCATTGCTCACAAATAAATCAGTCTGTGCCAAAACTTATAATAGACTCAGCAACTTTTTCAAAGCATAGTGGGACGATCTCTCTAAAAATAAGAAGGTAGCCGTTGAAGAATGGTTCAATAATGACACAAGTTTCAGTACGACTATATCACTAACAGCTGCTGCATGCGTAACGTGAAATGCTTGTAACAAGCTTAATTTTGACACAGTTTTTATCAGATTTTTATGTGTTTTTCGGGGAATGTGCGATGATTCCATAGGAGTTCCATTTCTCACTCAAAACGTAAAATCAATCAATCACCATTTCTCACTTCCTAATTCTCACGGTATACGTTACTGACAGCCCAGAACAGACACGATCTGCCGGTCTGCAGATACGTGTGGAAATGTGTCCAATGAATCCTTGTAACGATCATAATTTTTCCATCTTTTGAGATTAAGAATCAGTCAAGATTATTTGTAACATTCCAACAATATTTTCAATCGGGTTAGTAATACTAGGATGATATGTGCCATACCCAATTTTCCTCAATTTTTTGTATTATTCCTCAGAAAACTCATTTTTGTCAAAATTCACTGGTTGAATAAAACCAACGTTATTACGCATTACGCTGAATCGGTCAATAGTCGGCCCCTAGTAAATTTTAAGGGACCTACATTACAGTCAGTTGTAATGTAGACATTTTCTTAATTTTCTCTCTCGTTTTCAGATAAATTTGGCGGAAGAGTTCGACATTCTGCAGATCGTAGGCGAGGGATGGTTCGGGAAGATTCTTCTCGTAGAACACAAGGTGACGGACACGGAAATGGTCCTGAAAGCCCTCCCCAAGCCTTACGTGTCCATCAAAGACTTCTTCAGAGAGTTCCACTACGCGCTCCAACTCGGACCTCATCACAAAAACATCATCACAACGTATGATGTTGCCTTCGAGACTGCGGGCTTTTACGTCTTCTCTCAGGTATATCCCTCACTTACTACTCATGTTCTCTCTTTTTTGCGAGGAAAAATAAAATTCTGCATCAAAATGATTAATTTTTAGGTAAATATTTTAGTTTTTCTAAGAAAATGAGAAAGTTCTTTCGATAGAAACGTTCGGTAATGGTTTTGTTTGTGATTTCATGTTATATTATCGAGGTTTACGAAAGTAGTGACTTTGAAAAGTTAAAATGAAGCTGTTTCTGAATTTTCTCTTACAATTTAAATATGAAGAATAATAAGAAGAAAACTAACTCTTTTATTCAACTATTATCTCAAATAATTAAACAATTGTATTATGTCGTAAAGTACGAGAGTAGAACTAAGTCCTTTTATCGGAGAGTGCGCTAGACCACCGATTCAATAAACACAATTATACTGTACCATAGGCGTAATGATCGGCCTTTTACAAGGTCTGCAGTAAATATAATTCAAAATGTGATGTTAATTACCAGTTAAACTCTCTGATCAGCTCGGATCTATAATACTGGGAGCCCGAACCATACAATCACCATTCAGAGGCTGCACCTAAAGCGATCTCTGCTTCCAACCCATGACCCAAGATATGCTATCCCAAACTCTCTCAGTACCTACTGAGTAGACGCAAAGAAAGTGGTACACATCTTCCTGCGCCCTCATATTTCACACATAGCAGTCATCTCTCTTGTCTGTGGCCAGGAAATGGACGGACGATGATTCAGTCCTATAAGTGAACCTCTTAATTTCACCAACCAACTGCTTAAGTGCAAGGTTGATCTGGGATTCTTAACCATAGGATCAATTGACTGAAAAGTCAAGTTCAACTCTTAGTTAGGAATTGATCGAGGCAAGCGCAAAAACCACAAAACTCTCGTGATGCTGCACCCTCCACATTTCCAGCATGTCAGCCAGCTGTAATCCACTCTGTTGCAAGTCTTCAAAATTCAATGTACGTCCGAGGTGTTTCGCTATCTGTTCACCTTCACAACCCAACAAATATCCTTACTTACCTACAATCTGGTTGTGATATTTTCATAATGCGCTAGACGAGGAAAATGTACCAACGAGTACAGTAGGAGATCTGGTTGTAATCGCATTGTCGCCAAAAGTAATCCTTTACGAACGTGGTTCCGACCAGCTGTACGATAACGCTAGCGGCTTTCTTGCCGTTTCTAAAATGAGAAAAGAAATTGAACCTGAGTCAATAATAAAAAAGTTGTGAACAATTCATTCCAGGGAAGCTAATATTATATATTAATGTAATTAGAATATAATATAATAATTGCAAATTGTATTTACCACCTAACCTTAATGCACTTCTAAAATATCAATTTTTAGGAATTACATGTACGAATTTTGTTGGCGGGTACTTCCATATATGTATTGTTTCAGGAATACGCTCCTTTAGGCGATCTAACTTCTAATGTTTCCGAAACGGGTATAGGAGAGCTGCATAGTAAGAAAGTAGCGAAGCAGGTGAGTGCATATTGGGTTTTAATTGTCCCAGAATTGATTGTGATGTAATTATTGACTCAGTGAACTATCAATGATACGTGTCATCCTGTGTGGCAAACAGTGATGAGTAGTCATTTTATTAATTCTTCTAGTTCCGTATTTCATTTTTGCCTTATAAGTCGGTAGCTAGACGGCAATTTCGGTTTTCGACCAATTCAAAAATTCGAAAGGGTGCAATTCTTAGAAGGGTGTGATGAATACCTATGGATAGTGCCCCTTCTGTATTCTTGAAACTGCTAACCTCGAGCATAAACCTGACACCTTTTCTCTTCGGAGATATCCTCTGTGAGGTGCGGGCATTATCGCCTCAGACTTGAAGGGGCAACTGGACCTCCTTGTTACAAGGGGCAGAGGCCCACACCACCAAGTTTGACATAGAGAATATGGCGGGTCTGTTAAGAACAGGAGTTCTTTTTCTCAATTATTCATGAATAAAGTGCCTCCATCTACAGCGTCTAGTAGGCTCGAGAACATAGGTCACTAATTATCTTCATGTATTCACCAGATGTACGGAATGATACCTTATTTAATAATTAATTATAACTTATTTATTCATTCAAACATATGACCGAGCCCAATTACTTGTAGTATTATCAAAATGTGTTAAAGAAGTGTTGAGAATTCATTTAACTTATGGAACATCGATAACTAGACAGCTATATCATCTGAACTACTTGCAGTTATTCAGGTTTACTGCGAGCAAAATCAAGCCAAACAAATATCTGAAAGTCTTGTTTATAAAGAGCCAAATCGAGCCAAATTGAAAGAATTATTACAATTTGGGGTGTCTATTCCCTAAAAAAGCCTGCAACCAACAAATTTAGATATAAACAGAATGAGAAGCTTAGAAGAGTCACAAAATAATCTTATCTTATAAATAAATAAATAATAATACCAGCTTCAAGAGGAATTATAATAAGTATGGTGAATCAGGTTTATAAATGTAATCAAATAATCTCGTAATTTAATTTTCAACATCACGTTAAGAATGACCACCAAATTTATTAAGTAGAAGGATTCAAGGATTTTCAAAAGGTAGCGTACATGTAATGTACCTCTGAACTATAAGACATGACTTGTACGGTTAGGGTTTATCTTATGCATTTGTATAAGAAGTACTAGAACAATTATCAGTCTAAGTCATTCTACAGGTCTATGGCATCAATGAGTGAAAATCATTGATTCCATTAAAAATAACTGTACAGGAGAGACCATACTAGTTCTCATAAATGCTGAGTGCAAGTGACTATAGATATCAGTATGAGAGAACAATCAGTATATGTGTATATAAAAAACATAAATGATCAGTATAAGTAAAAGTATGGGTTTTGTGGCATCAATAAATTAAAATCACTAATTCTATTAAAAAAAGCATACAGGAGGTTGGCATACTAGTTCTCATGAATGCTAGCTGTAACGGAGTGGCAATTTTCTACTCCAAAAGAAGTCCGAGTTCTTGAGCGAGCCCACTACTTTTAAGAGGTTAGGCGAAATGAAAATTTAATATTTAATTTAGTTAAATAATTCCGAATGTTTATGTAAAAAATGAGAGAGGCAATTTAAACTATAATTGTTTGATGGAAAATAGCCTGGAATTTGGGTAACGATTGTGCAGTTTTGTAAATGTGATACGACACATTAATAATTGCATTAATCAGCCCATATCAGGAAAATATAGTTTGCATTGTTTTCTATTATGTTCATATGGCAAATCAAGAGTATCGTAGCTGCTTAATTTATGGCACTCTCATCGATTGAATCTAAATAGAAATCTTCCAACTGATGAAAATTAATATTTCTATCCCTTAGACTTCACAAAAGTCAAAGTAGTTATGCCTTCTTAAGAGACTCATCTTTTCTCCCTCAACACCAAGTGAGGTCCCCTCCATTATACAAATGTACAAAACTGCCACCGCGGGTGTTGTCACTTAGCCACCATTCCATAAATCCCACAGCCGGATAATGGGGAGACAAAGGCGAACCTGAAATCTTCCCTAACACCTCTCGCCTAAAATTCTTGGCGACCGTCCAGCCGGCCCCGACTGCAGGTCTGAAATGTTGGCTGGCGGCCCTCAACGTCATAAGATCTCACAAGAGCGTTGACGAAGTCGGACGGGAACCGCTAAACCTAGTTTATTTCCCCAGGTTGGCTAACGAGGCTAAACGAGGTCGGAGATTACCAACCAAGAGCGCTCATTATCTGATGGTTACTGGTAGATCATCGATCGTTAATATCACGTTATTATTCACAAGATATTATTCACTACACTTAGTGCATGGTTCGCCGAGGACTCATTGACGGTCCCTGGTTCCAGTAGATATCATGAAGCAACTATAGAAACAAAAGTTACTTGTAACTTTTATCCCCCATTACCAATTTGATTGATCTATAGTTGTAGATTTATCATACTCGTTAAAGTTCAAATTTTAAATTTAAATGAGATTATTAAAAAAATAACGACGCACAAAAAAATAGAAGAAATTAAATCAACATCTGGTGCCTGCTAATATAAAAGACCAATTGTGGGTGTTACACAATGGAAACATTATGCTTAGATGTACCTAAATTCCATTTATATGTTCTAAAAAAATAGGTGGGAATTGAAAAAAATCTCCTGTTTGTTTTAGGAGCAGAATATTATTTAGAATAAGTTTTCTGTCATAAAATTGATAGATAAACATTGTTTTGAATACAAAGTGTTCGAATTTGAAAACCATTTAACAAAGGTTTTGCTAATGGTTATGATAATTTTTGAGAACTTGCTCATAAGACTGCTGCTTGGCTGGAACTTTTATTGAAAGCGATTTTGTTGCAACGATATAATCGATTAAGAGATTATGATGATTGCCATTAATTGATGGTAAAATATGTTTCTAAAACACCAACTTGTCAATCAGTTTTACTTAACTACAGTTCTACAAAAATCGCCCCGTTTGCTTCCTTAAAAAGTTGACGACATGAACTCGTTTTAGGGACCCATGAGTCGTACACTGAATCTTCACACTGCCAGATCTAAAACTAAACATTTGTACCTGTCAAAACAGTATCTACACTATCTGCCCTATACATAACATTAATAATAGATAATAGTTGTGATGTTGCATGTGCACATAGAGATCTAGAAAATAATCATACAGGCGACGATGATCTAGAATACGTTTTTGAATGTTATCCCATAAACTCTACATATCTGCACGAAAAAATCCTAAAGTATCCTAAGTATCCTGGTTGTATCTGGTTGTGTATGATGTTATCCAATCCATCCAATACAAGTCGTGGTATTAGAGGAGGTACCCATTTATCATAGCTGCTATTAGCTACCAGACCTAAGTGCTCTTGCTGTGTACGCCAATTTTAAATCCAAAAACAGTTTAAATATACCTGTAGTACTAATTGTTTTGAACGTCATCTTCGACGATGAAATCCCAATTTAGTTTTTTCAGAGAAGAATCCTTCCCGAAATACGTTAATTAAGGGTAGGGATATTTGGACAAATTCCAATTGTAAGGTAAATTTCCTTTTATAAACAAGGATATGGTTGCTTTGAAGCCGGTTTTCATGTCAAATTAGGAGTGAAGTATTTGCCAAGTTGGATATTCTTCGAATCACATTTTGTTCATTAATAACGTGATTGAAACTCAAAGGAATGTAATTCAATAATAAAATATAGTTAACAATAGGTTTTCGTTTCAGTATAGTTTAGGGATGAATGTTGTTCTAATTTTTACATTTTCACGATTTTAATTTTTGAGTCATCCGTGAAAACCAAAACTTTTACCATTGTTTACGATATTAACGAAACATCTAACATTTCAGTTGGCTGCTGCTTTAGAATACATCCACTTCCATGACCTAGTTCATCGGGACATAAAGTTGGACAATATCCTCGTCTTCAAGTCTGATTTTTCCCGAATCAAAATCTGTGACTTCGGTGAAACGCGGAAGGTAGTTATAGCATGATTAATTGTGTTTAATTAGAATGACCTATCATGTACTAATTGCCGAGTTGTTTTACAGCTATGAGGAACCTAGAATTTAATAATTTTTAAATATTTTATGTGTCTGAATATTCTCAACCGTTTCTACATTCTCTTTTATGATAACATGCATAATGGAACTGAATTATTTTAGGCTGGAACGCCAGTTTTGCGGAGGAACGAATGGCTGCCCTACGCTCCACCAGAAGTTTTGTGTCTTTCAACAGATGAACACTACAAGTAGGTAACCATAACCAATTTATCGTGCTAATGAGCTGACTCGATATTGTTTTCTCTACCATTAATTACTAATTGTGAATATTTATCCTAACTTATTCCTCATTTATTCTCAACTAAACTAAGTATCACAATGTTGGTAGAATGAATATACGATTTTGTACCCCCACCATCGTCACCATCCTCATGCAATTTCAATAACGTTTGAAAGTAGGTTCTGATGAGGAGTCTGAAAGCTCTTCATGCCAGAAAATATTACCTCATGATCAGCTGAAAATAAGTGTGTCTCTCAAGTTGCATGATTCTCGTTGGGAATTTATGTGATGAATGGCGTTTTAAGGGTGCGGGATACCTACTGACCAGGGCTGTCTTGTATTCAAGTACCTGGATTTAATGATAACGAAAAAAAATGGCGTTTCGACTTAATTGTAAGCGAGATTAGCAACTGGTGATCGGTGCTTCTTGCCCAATAACAGACTTCTCTGTTTCAATGCACTCCCCAGAAGAGTGAAACATAATTTATGTAACACAATGATTCGTGCAATGGTTACATGTATCTCAGGCAGGGTCCCCCTTATTATAATGAGAAAATAACTTGAGAGTCTGGGCGCGAAAAGTTCTTCCCCTTATCTATGGACCTATATTTTATTTGAATATTGCTGGAAAAGTCGTGTCAATGCGAAAAGATTTGTATGGGAAGCAAAACGTTCAAAGTTGAAATAATCACATATTAGTAAATTTAATAATATCCTATGACCATCACGGACCAACAAATCTGAATAACAAGGTTTTTGGTTTATTATTCAATAATAAATCATTGTAATCGCTCTTGAAAAAAAAATTGTAACCCCCCCAAAAATTTCATGGTTTACGTTTCAAAGGGTGTTGAATCCAAATCTGCAATACAAATTTTTCGGTTGGAGCAAAAAATTTGAAATTTTCAGGAAAAATCAATATTGGTCCGACAGCGCCCCAATTCTTTAGCCAGCACTCTCATTTAATTTAAAGTGCCCTTTAAGTGTTGTCAAAGTTTTGTAGAATCCCTAAAAACCTCAAAAAAAGTCGGCCTAAATTTAGACTCTTTTTGAAGAACTTTACATGAGGAATCGAATGAGCCCTTCCCTAGGTTCGTAGCTCAAACCATTCCCGATATACGGCCCGATTTATGGTGCCAACATTTGCGTTTTTTGGTTTATTATTGTTTATGTTTTCATCGCAGTGACCTAGTGATGTAGTGATGCAGTAATGTGGATACTGAAGTGAACTCCTAAAAGGCTTTGTAGCCGATACACGGGTTGAAGCATTCTGATACACATGAAACGCTGCATATTCTTTCACTGGGGTTTATTATTCAATTGACTTGCGTTCATGATTTGAATTTCTACTAAGCTTTGGAGTGTGCGCGTTTCACAGGTGATGTAGCGATTATTAAATTTCAGGAGATATGCATAGTGCACGTAAATCTGTTCTCAACCAAAATACCTATTTGGATTGTTCAGTTCATCATATTTGTATGACTCCTGAAATTCAATAATCGCTCCATCACCTGTGAAACACGCACACTCCAAAGCTTAGTAAAAATTCAAATCATGAACGCAAGCCAATTGAAAGCCCAGTGAAAGAATTTGCAGCGTTTTTAAATTGACAGTTATATACTAAAATCCTACGATCATTCAGGACGACTAGGACACAAGCCACCGAATGGACTGCCCTAAATGCACATCGATCACAATACTAACAATCAACTTGAAAATCAATAGCACCATTAATGAAATGTACTGCTTGCATTACGTTAATGTAGGTATGATGCTATGAAAAACAACTTTTTTCTGCGGTAAAGTTACAAAATTAGCACAGAAACGTTTATGGTAGATAGATAGTCAAGGAAGATCACTGGTGTGAACAAGTCATGTGGCACATTATCTAACATTTATTTGAATCTTTAATCCCCATCGTTTAATTGAAATAATGAATGTATCTGTGACGCCTTCTATACCACTTGCGGTGATCTAATTTAGGAATGTTTTAATCCACTCTAACTGCGACTACACTAAAGATGTCCAAAGAAATTCAAAGTACTATTCAGTGAAATCAGTGTTATATAAATACAAAGATAGTGAATACATTCAACCATAGCTCCTAGTTGATAGTGCAGGAAATTTTAAAACTTTTCGATGGTCAAGATGCGAAAAAACAATTTTGTAGAGCTGTATCCGCGATTTTCAGCAATTATCACTAAAAGGTTCTAAACGTTATAAAGCCCTGTCAAGTAGATTTCGGAGTTTCGTTGGCGCCGTGCCAAATTTATTAGACACCTTGCACTACTTTAATATTTACCTACTAAAAACTATCCGGATTCGGAAAGCTAGTGGAGAGGCAAAAAAAGAAAAAAGTAAACTTGGGAAAAGAAAAAACTTTTAACGGTACTTACTACTTTTGTAGTATTTATTTGGGAACAGTTTCCAACGATCTCATCGTAAAACCCAGCAAAACTGACCCAGTAACAGTTTGAACGGAAGGGTGAAGACGTGTTGAAAATTATGTGTTGGCGCAACGATTGCTCTAATTTTCTTTTGGGGATATTTTCCAATGAAATCCCGTTTTCCTTGGGGCTTTTCTCAGTCTGGGTTAACAAAGAAAAACAACGAAAAACCAAATAGGGGAGAAGACCAGAGAGTTCAAAGAAACGCCCTCCCTGTTATCGGCAACAAGATTTGTCGCCGTTCCTAACTACTTTCTTTGGAAAACGGACAATATATTTCTGCAGTACGTAATTCCCTGTATTTTTTTGGGGGGTGATTCACGGAAATGGAACAATAGTATGAAATAATGGTTTATTAGTATGGCGACTAATAATGCTGCACTTCTTTGGACTGTACTTGCACTAAGTCCGGACTGTTAATTGTGGCAGCCGAACGTGTGCATTGAATCACTGATTTATTTAGTGCGTTAGTGGCCAGTAAGTGGCCACGTTCAATAAGCTGTAAAGTGTTATAGTTATTGTTCATGCCTGCTAATTAGTTATCTTTGTTCCTAAATACATAGCATTACTTACATACGCCAGTTGGGGTAGAATATATTGTCATGCCCATATTTTAACAATGTTCAAGAGTTTTTTGGCTAGAAATAAGATGTATTATTGTCACTTGTTTAGGTTTCATTCAACATTCTCTTTGAACGACTTCAATAACATACTTCTCGAAATTTATTCACAGGTGTGAAACTTGTCATGACGTATGGCAGTTCGGAATCGTCATGTTCGTTTGTCTGACTGGATGCCTTCCTTGGCAGAAAGCAGCTTTAGACGATCCTCGTTATTCCAGGTATATAGTATCTTTAATTACAAAAATACATGATTTTCCAATGTAAACAATTATGGTTGAAGAAGCAGTCAAAAACAATTATAACTTGATTATGTCATTCAGTGAGTATACGTTTATACCGGAAAAAATAGGCAATGCCTTTGTCCGAGTCCAGTTAAACCTCGGATCAACACATTAGTTTCATGTGAAGTAGGAACCAGATTGATTGCAATGAATAGCAGCTTTAGTATGGTTGGTCATCTCGTTATTCCAGGTATATAGTATTTTTAAAACAAACACCCATAAAAACATTTAATTAAAAAAATAAAGAAAAAAACATGAATTTCAGAGCAAACCATTCAATCTGTAATCAATTATAATAAGAGAGAAGAAAGACCCTTAGTGACATGGAAATGTGGTTATGGTATGTTCGGAATGCCGTCATAATAGAGAATATACGCTACGCAGAATTCAAAATCTCGCAACAAATCCATATAGTTACCCTACGCTATTAAAATATGATAAGTTAGAAATATGGGAAGAAATGTATTCATTTTTAATCAGAAACAACATAACTGCATAGGTGGAGAACATGTTTAATTTAAAATATCCTTACTAATGTTTAATTTAGTAAAACATGATATATTTTGTAATATTGTAAAATGAGAATATTGTGAATTTATCCATTTAATTTTTGAATTAAGAAATGTTTAATAATAGTTATTCAATATAATTATTATATTATTAAATGTATGGCTGTATGTAAATAAAACAATGGCAAAAAAAAAAAGTAGGAACCATAACTAGTGTGACCAGCAGATATTTTTTACAAAACACTGAAGCAGATCGGACGTAATCACATGGGTGGTGGGGACTGGGATGCTTTTTTTTCCAACTACTATTCGAAGTGAACTATTCAGACTGGAACCTGAACAAAGAAAGAACGATCTTTTAGTTTCGTGTACTGTATAACTATCCAGAATTGAAGCAGATACCGAAAAAAACCTATATTACCTTAAGTAGTAAATTAGTAAATATTTAGTTACCGATCAGGAACTGCCTTTGATAACTAAGAAGTGATTTGGATCTTTTAATTCTCAACGGTCGCTCCTGATTGGTTCGAAAAGACTTTTTTTCAGTCGTTGAATAACAAATCAGAGGACGTTGTTAAGAACAACGACGAGACTTGAGACTTGTTGATCTCGATGAGAACTGTAGTTCTCAACTTCTTCTTCTATCTGGTAGGAGATGAACTGCTTTTGAATTTCTGTAAGGATTCTGCCATTCAAGGAATACCGACCCCTTCTTTTTCAATTAATGTATAACGAAGAGTTGAATACCGTTTGCATCGTGTGAGGGTTCTCTTCCCGGTAATTCAATATCTATAGTTCTATTGAGATTCAATATTAGCCCCATAGTATGCCTTACATTTCCTTCCTACAGTTCTGATTAGTGTTAACAGCAGATGAGGGGTGCGGGAGGTTGTAGGACCAAGAACTGCAGTTCAGATGCTGTTCTTATTGGAGAGTGAATGGGGTCACTCCCAGTCTGTCGAACGGACTGATCTTCCTGTAAATGCAGATCATTTACAGGGTTTGCTGCCAATGGCTCTTCTGAAACAAGTAGGCATTTGAGTCCTCTGGAGGATGGAAGCTGAAATATGGAGGATGGGCAGACAATTACACCAGTTCTTTTTCTGGCAATGAACAACAAATAGGTTGGTTCAGAACGTGTAACAAGGAGGAGTATTGAGGAAACGGTCTAGTTGCCCCTTTCAAGGGCTGAGGTGGTGATGTCAGCAGCACCCAGATGATATCCCCGAAGCTTTAAAGCTTAGGATTAGCAGTTTCAAGAATTGGGAAGGGGGAAATATCCATCACTAGTTCTGTAGCACATGAATGAGAAAAAGCGAAGTCACCACTAGGTCAGGAGTAATGATGTGAAACGGTCCCTATTTGTCAATGAAAAATTTGTCATCGGTTAATAATGTGGTGTCCTGTACTTATCACAAAAGGTTTGCTAAAAGTTGATCCAAAATCTCACACGGTATTTGGTTTATTTTGCCTGAGTGCTCCGATTCGGTTAGTTGTTGGTTTTCCCCTGAAACTCGTAAATCGTCCTAATTTTGGCAGACTTCCTTTTAATCATGGTTTTTATTACTTATAGTCATATTATCTATTGAATATAAACCTTTCAAGTCTCATTAAATAATAGTTCGGACTATAGAAGTGAAATAAAGTTTTCCTGTCAATCATCATATGTGGGAACAAAATGAAATGCTGGCTGCCTAAAGACATCAAGGAAATTGCCAGTGAATGATAGATTGGAGTTTAAGAGTCAATAAGATTAATACAATACGGGACTTTTATATAGATATGTACATAGATACTGCAGGGAGAAGAATAATGGTGAATCTCGGCTTCACTGTATTCTAGTAAAACAAATGTGCTATGTACAGAACATCACCTGTCCATTTGAATATATTGATTAATGATTAATGATACTCTTAGTTTCAGTGATTGACTAAATACATGTGTATTAATGAACCAATAGCAAACTTCCTCTAAGGTAATGTGTGATAATGTGCTTCAGGTATCTTTACTGGCATGGAAGTTCCGGGATGCTTCAAACCGTAAGGAAACCAAAATTGTTCAAACTTCTCTCGTCCAAAGCTCAACGGTGGTTCAGGAAATACCTGGAGCCTAAACCTGACAAAAGGCCGCCCAACCTTGCAGAGCTTCCCAAATATATGGAAGATCGATGGTTGGCCAGAGGCGCCAATGATAGAGGTATGTGCCACAATTGAACAAACCCTAGATTGTAAGGTAGGTACGAATGTAGTGAGCACATCTTCTCCTCCATGAGTTAGGGCACCATCCTAAAACCTATACCAGAAATGAAATCGAACAATTTGATATGGTCACCTTATCTTTTCATTTTCGAAAAGAAGTAACGATGCTCCCATAACCTTCTTCAGAGCCCTACCTCACTCTCCTCCGAGAATAAATATCAGATATCCACAGCTGTTAGTTCTTCACGGTAATCACAATCGTTACCATTGATACCCTTTGGAAAATCGTTATCTCTCGATTTCCAAAAGGTGCCCTGCGGTCAACTCACGAATCTGCCGCAATCGTTAAATTTCTGGGGAACAAATAAATATTTCACACATTAGTGGAAAGGTAGGTCAAGATGAAGGTGTTCTAGTGGGGCATGGAACATGATATTTCTGGAGGAGATGTACGTTCAAAATCATGAAAGTTTTCGCTGTTTCTACGCAGGTGGGGTAGGTCTGGGGTTTTGGAGGCGGAACAACGAAACAGTTTCAAGTTTAGGTACTGTCGTTCACTATTCTTAATAATGAATGAACAGAATGAGTGCGAAATATAAACAACCATGTTAATAACTAATCTGAAAATAAATTTAGCTAACTGGAATATCAGTGTTTTTTAAATTTATTTTTCAGTCAGTTTTTCACTTTTTTGAATAAATCTCGGTTCGATATATATAGTAGTATGTACTGACGGACAAATGTGCTCAAATGTTCATTCATAATGACTGTTACAAAGCAAAAGACAGTCCCGTCGGCCGTCGTTATACGGTTCAGCTTGATTTTCTTCCCTCTTACCTCCTTGGTAGTACTTTTATTTAAATCTCCGTTCGATATATATAGTTGTAGTACTGACGGACAAATGTGCTCAAATTTTCATTCATACTGACTGTTACAAAGCAAAAGATAGTCCCGTCGGCTGTCATTATACGGTTCAGCTTGATTTTCTTCCCTCTCACCTCCTTGGTAGTACTTTTATTTCTCTTCTACAGTTTGGTGGACTGGTGTCCCTTGTCCAACTCTTAACTGCTGCTGCAAGAAATATACGTGTTTCAACTTTCTCATGGATTTAAAATTGTCGTAGCGAAGGCCATTAAGACGTCAATCGTCGCCTTTCCTTCAAAGCGTACTCTCAGTTACATTACCGTTGAATTACTCAAGATATTATTTGAGAATCGACTCGTGTAAGTCAGACAGTCAACCTCTGAAATTAGTTTCAATTATGTATTACCACAATGAAGGTGAACCGAATTATGGAAGTAGGCATCTACCTCCAAACATTAATCGCATCTTTTCATGTGCTTTCATATTTATGGCCTGCTCCTAGCTGTATAATCATAAAATGATTCAGGATGACATTGATTACTTGACTGCTCAGAAAACAATTTAGTTATCTAGGACTGATTGAGGTACGAAATGTTTAAGGTAGGTTAGCTGCTGTTTGTCATGAACACTCAAATATGCCTCAACTGTAATTGGATTTGATTTCAGAGGAAGAACGTGAAGACGAAACTCTCTGCCCCTCGATGTACAGTTTCCACAGCAGTCTCGAAGACAAAAACAACCTCCTCCACACGTTGGCCTCGTACGGCATCGAAACTACAGTAGATAGACGCAACAAAAAAGACAGGATCCGGGCGTGGATTCAAAACAGTTCCATAGTCGAAGAAGAAGAGGAGGATGAGGCGGCGGGGGCTGTCGGGGGCGTTAGCGTAGGGCCTGGAGGTAAGGCTGTCCGGAGGCGGCATCACGGACGAATCGCTTCTGACACTAGCGAGACAGCGAGCAGCACAACCAACGGCCGGTGAGAATGCTCTCACCAAATGGTTCTTTGATGGTCGGAATGAAGGGTGGTTTATCCTTCCAATGTATTCATAAGATAAGCTCGATTTATGTTACTCTCATCGACATCGGCATAAGATCTACACAAGGAAGTATACCATCTTAACTTTATACCATCCCACTTATACTATTAGTTGAGATACGTACTTATATGTTAAAAACATGTGTGTAGTACGTTACTCACTTTATTACTGTATAGAAGATGATGTACAAGACATTCGTCCATTTACATGAATAGTTATAAGGAATGGGTAACACCTGAGTATCACTATTGCCTTGCTAGGTGACCTTGGTAATTGCGTTATCAATTTCTATGATCTAAAAATGGGCACTAAATCGATCGAGATATATTTTGCCTTATGCAGTGAGATACACCATGCAGATGAGATAATAATCATCCCCCTGTCAATTGTTACCGTTCATGAACCGTTCCTTGACTTTTTCTATTCTTGTGTAGCTTCCCTCCAGCCCTAGAAGCAGAATTTTCTTCCTTTCAGAAATGTTTTGGGGACATTACAAATATTACTAGAGTCGTGACGTATTGAACAATCCTAGCCTTTCTTCCTCTCCGAAGGGTTTCGTGGACATCACCTTCTGATGTAATGGGCTGGAAGTTTGCAGTATCCCACCTCTAAATTGGATTTATCTCAAATAATATCCAGTAAATGCTTTACAAAGTTCGATTAAACTAACCACAGTTTATGTAAAAACGTTCATTGTCTGGTTATGAGTTGGTATACCTAATTACCGTTGAAAATGGAAAATTTTAATCTCAATAACGTTCCCACAAACGCCAACAAGATTGATTGACATAACTATTCGTATTCCGATCTTTATCACGAAATGAATCGGTGTATTTGATAAAGGATTGTCTTAAAAAAAAGAAAGAAAAAAAAGTGATTTGCTCATATTGTGTGATAACAAAAAATTGATTTATATTATGACCTTCGATAATAGTTATTTAATAATCGAGTTTTATAAAATAATTCTGCAATTAGTGACATTATTGAACCAAGGTCTACAAGAATTATCCTAGACCCTCTCCATAAAATTATTGAGGGCTCGTACGCCCGTTGGTTGTTGTTTGAAGGAGGAATGATTCGCTTTATTGATGACTGAATATGACTGAACAATGTAGATACTCCGTTCGTGGTAAGTTTCATAATTATTTCTTGTATGATACAATCTACGTACAATCATTGAAATTAAGTTTGATTGAGTGACTTGAAGATGTTGTCTGACAGAAAAAACTCAAATGTGATTTCGTTCTCTCAAATTACGATATTCATAGCTATTTCACTTCAAAGAATCTAGTCCTTTTAAATTCAACTCCTGCTGAAAGTAATATTTTTACAATTTACGCGGAAATATAAGTTATCGGCTATGTATTTGATACCTTTCCTTAATGAATTTTTGAATGTGCGATTGCTATGTATGTTAATTATTGTTACGTGGATGGTTGTTTTCATCGATATTGTAAGGATTCCAATATCATGATCCGATCGATCATAATTTATTGTTCTTAATATTAATTGAAACGAAACTTGTTAATTTTAAATTTGGTATCCCTAATACTATGTGCAGTGTTCACGGACTTACTACTATATTTTACGTTGTAAATAGTTGTATAAAATAATGTGGCGAAGCGTTAGAACAATCGTGTCTTTGTCATATATGCAGTATCCACGTAGCTACTCGTAATTTGCTTAGTTTCTAATCTACGATGGCATTTCGGGTTGACTGAAGCGGAATGTGGCTCAAGAACTTGAAGAATCATGAGTTAGATTACGTAATGTAAAAGCGTACCTTCTCATTGATGACATTGTTACTGAGTTTTTAGTAGATATATAAGTTTCCAGCTATCGAATACTTGTTACTCTAAGTTTCAAGTTAGTAAATTCTGGCCCATAATTGTGAATTTCATGATCTAGTGTCATTTTCCTGGAATGGCTATTCTTAAACTGCTCATTTTCAAGGCGGAAGCTAATTTAGAAAACCGAATAACACGTTGTGATAATCCTTTTTTGATTTCGCTTTAATCGGTTATACAAAAATCAGCACAAAACACTCATTCGAGGGATAAAGGTATTTTATAAAAATGTTAGATGTTGGATAGTTAAAAACATTCTCCGGTTCATTTAGGTAAACAACAGGATTGCAGTTCGTTATGAAATTATTTTATCATTACAATTTTGTCGTTTTATAATAATATGTAGGTATATTGTTCAAAAATGTGCCTCTTTCATTGAATAAATATTTTTTGGTTCATTAATTTTCATCAATCATTCGCATTTTCTTCAAAATCAGTTTATTACGCATGCGCTACGGTTACTAATCGCAGTTACCATCTTGAGACTTGTACCCCAATACCCCGTAACTCGAACGGAATCGGCCCATTGAGAAAGTAAAAAAACGGTCCGAGGGCAAGCAATTTGTAGATAATCTAGGTCCTAAATTTTAGGAGCTGATAATTTGGAAATTCGTGTTTGAGCCAGCGCATATGCCGTATATTGAGCGTATATTGAGAGAGCTGGCTCAAGAATTGGGGCGTTGTCGGACCAACATTGATTTTTCCTGAAAATTTCAGCTATTTTGCTTCAGCCGTTTGGGAGAAATCGTGCGTACGGCGTACGGCGGACGGACGGAAAACTTTTTATTGCAGATTCGGGTTCTACACCTTTTGAAACGTAAAACAAGAAATTTTTCATGGGGGGTTAGAATTTTTTTGTTCAAGAGCGATTACAATGGTTTATTATTGAATAATAAACCAAAATGTGTTTAGTTATACATTGTTTCAATAAATAATGACTTGCGTCTGAAATGTAGAACCATGTAATTGAAAGGTGTGATGGATATGGATAGTTCCCCATACCCGATTCTTCAAACTGCTACCCTTGGGCATAAACTTGATGCCTTATAGCTTCAATATCCTCAAAGTGTTGCAAAAATGTTTTCTCCTTAGCCCTTGGAAGGGGAAACTGTTGCATTCCATCATCTTCATGTTATAAAGAGGTCCAAGTCTCAATTTGGCTCTTTTGATTGCCCTCAATTTACTCCAAATGTTGAATTACACTCGAAATGATGATCGATCCACGTGGGGTAGGGTTTGTAAAAAAGAAAAAAAAGTGAACAATTTTTTATGTAAATGATATAGTTAATTTCACGTTCGCTTCGAAATTCCTCCCGACTCTTTGACCGTATTTCTGGGGAAATGACCCACAAACTTGTATCGAGTTTTCATTCATCTTCAATTAAGCATTTTATTGTTGTCTTAATGTTTCATGTTACTCAAAGCAGTTTCAGCTGAGGAATAAATTCTTTAATTTTTGTCTTTTTTGTTTATCCCATTCCTTTTCTTGCCATGTGCAGGTGTAAGTCCCTTTAGCTCTCAAATCCGGCAGCTCTTTAAATGAGTCTGCTGCCTGATCCGAGCTTGACATTCCAAGGAACAGCTGGATTCGTCATCCAATTATCACTCCATCTTCCTTGCAAACCGCCTATTTATCTTTATAAAAAGTTTGCTTTGCTGGAAACATACTGTGGTAAAGTACGTCATTGCCCGCAACCATTAAAAACTGATATCCACGGAAAAAGGTTCCGAAAGACCGTAAATCTGCCGACTTTCTTATCGGCTCATGTTTGTGTGATGATATGAAGTTGTCCTTGAGACGGTTTGTAGTGGCGTGAACTTTACTATCTCCTTCTTACTATGTCACCAATTTCTTACCATGTACCTAACGTATACTCAACTTAGTTGCTACTGATAAGTAAATCATTCAATGTGACTCAATTCATCTAAGTTCATAGCATAAGTGAAAGTCTGGAGCAACAAGAAAAGAATGAAATGACAGGCTCTTCAGATTCAGTTGATCTCTTATTCTTCCAAGGAAGCTGCGACTTGATAGGGAACATCTCTGAGATATCAAGACATGAACCAACCTTTGTTCTAAAATTTTGGAGCTGTAAGTAAATGTTTTTAGGAAAAAATTTGCTACAGTTACGTTTTTTACTTGGAGAATTTTTATAAATTCTAAAACGATCACCAAATTTCACTGATAGTTTATTATTTTCATTGATGAACTTTGCAATCGATCAAGCAAAAAGGAAACAACAAATTTTAACCCCACACACTCATTCAAATGTTTTTATTCGTTCAAGATGCTTAGTATGCTAAACCGCTGCTAATAATTACACAAAAGATTGTATTCATATTTTTGCAAACTTGGAGCACCTGTGATGCGGCGCAAATGCGACGATTCGGTCTGAGCTTTGTGAGAAATCATCTCCCACTTAGAGGTACAGCATATTCAAAAATAGTTAATTGCGGAGAAGTTTAATTTTTTGAGTTTAACCTTTGACGTGGCCCTTATACATATGAAGCTTATTGGTCTCAAAAGGTAAAACTTACATTTGATATTGTTTTCCGAATATTAATGATAATATATTGACCATAATTCCTCATTTTCCAGTAATAGTGAACATCTGAACAAGGGTGATAAAAAAAATGTAACCACAGCTATAGTTAAAAAGGAAAAAAATCCAATAGTTTTTTTTTATAACTCGTAAAAGTATCCCGTCTCACCTAATGCTAGACATCAGATTACAAGATGAAGGGAGGAATAAAAATTCCTTTTTCACAAGTAAAAACATAGAAACAACTTTGACGAAAATAGACAAAAAATAATCGGGGTGGTACCTGCCATGGGAGCGTTACGAATCTCTGGGACCTTCTTTAGCTATGCGCTAGCCATTCAGGCCGATCCTTCCCCTCAATTTTCCAGGCAGGTAATTTGAAACACGCGTCTCCTCTTTGTCAAGTTATGCGTGGGTGAATCCCTCTTATCCCAACTCCCCTGTACCTCCATCTGACAAAAAATCCCATATCTTTTTTCGACTTTTTTTTTTTTTAGAAAGATGTTTGTATACATTTTTTCTCCCCCCGTAGTGAAAAACGTAACGTTAGACTTTAATCGGGCAATTGAACCCATAGAAATAGAACACTGTTCGTTTTTCAAGGGGCACAAGTCGAGAGTTGTTGGAAAGGAAACATTTTTTCTTCGTTAAAGTAAGATGATATTTTCTTTGTGACTACAGTGGAAGCAAAACTAGTGTAAAAGAAGTAATCTATTTCAAATGGTTATTGTATACGTTGAAGATATACGTCTACGATAGGAATATAGGCAAAAACCTCGAAAAGAAGGGTCTTTATGAAACCCGTATGTGCCAAATAAGTCAGTCAGCGAGCGAAGAAATTTGGCGTAGAGTTTGGGGAGAGTGGAAAACTCATTACAACCATTAAATAAGAATAAAAAGTAAATATATAAAAATAATAAATTCTGCTAAATTTAGTAGGCATACAAGCCCTCATCTTAACTTATTGTCTTAATGTAGGAGAAGTTGACGAAGAAATTTCGAGTCAATGATAGAACGTCGAATACAGAATCATTTGTAAAGACAAAGATGGGCTATGTGCACACGTTTATCATTTTTGGCCTAAAACATGCAGAATGATAGAAAAATTGTTTTCTTTAGTCCATTAATAATTTTAGCAGAAGGGTAGCCCACCACCAGAGGACGTCTCGTTGGACTAAACCGCCTAAAAATGCTGCAAATTCTTTCACCTTTCACTGGGGTTTATTATTCAATTGGCTTGCGTTCATGATATGAATTTTTACTAAGCTTTGGAGTGTGCGTGTTTCACAGGTGATAGAGCGATTATTGAATTTCAGGAGATATGCATAGAGCACGTAAATCTGTTCTCAACCAAAATACCTATTTGGATTGTTCAGTTGATCATATTTGTGTGCCTCCTGAAATTCAATAATCACTCTATCACCTGTGAAACACGCACACTCCAAAGCTTAGTAGAAATTCAAATCATGAACGCAAGCCAATTGAATAATAAACCCCAGTGAAAGAATTTGCGGCGTTTCAAACGTATCAAAATGCTTCAACCTGTGTGTCGGCTACAAAGCCTTTTAGGAGTTCACCCCAGTATCCACATCACTACATCACTAGGTTACTGCGATGAAAACAAACAATAATAAACCGAAAAAACGCAAATGTTGGCACCATAAATCGGGCCGTATATCGGGAATGGTTTGAGCTACGAACCTGGGGAAGGGCTCATTCGATTTCTCATGGAAAGTTCTTCAAAAAGAGTCCGAATTTAGGCCGCTTCGACTTTTTTTTTAGGTTTTTAGGGATTTTACAAAACTTTGACAACCCTTAAAGGGCACTTTAAATTAAGTGAGAGAGTTGGCTCAAGAATTGGGGCGTCGTCTGACCAAGATGGATTTTTCCTGAAAATTTCAGATTTTTTGCTCCAGCCGTTTGGGAGAAATCGTGAGTACGGCGTACGGACGGAAAATTTTTTATTGCAAATTCGGAATCTACACAAATTTGCAATAAAAATTTTCCCGTGGCCCGATTTCTCCCAAACGGCTGGAGCAAAAAATCTGAAATTTTCAGGGAAAATCAATATTGGTCCGACAATCCCCATTCTTTAGCTACATCACTTAATTTAAAGTGCCCTTTAAGGGTTGTCAAAGTTTTCTAAAAACCTCAAAAAAGTCAAGCCTAAATTTGGACTTTTTTGAAGAACTTTCCATGAGGAATCGAAACGTTAGTCAAATGCGGTCAAAACAAACAGTTTTTTTTGTTTTGATCGCAGTAACCTAGTGATGTAGTGAATGTGGATACTGGAGTGAACTCCTAAAAGATTTATAGCCGATACACGGGTTGAAGCATTCTGATATGCATGCTACGTCTTACGAAATTTTAAATTTACAAATAGAATATTTTTCCATTGTAATCGCTCTTGAAAAAAAAAACGCTGCAAATTCTTCCACTGTTGTTTATTATTCAATGATTCATGATTTGAGTTTCTACTAAGCTCTGGAGTGTGCGTGTTTCATAGGTGATAGAGCGATTATTCAATTTCAGGCGCCACACAAATATGATCAACTGATCAATCCAAATAGGTATTTTGGTTGAGAACCGATTTAAGTGCTCTATGCATATCTCCTGAAATTCAATAATCGCTCTATCACCCGTGAAACACGCACACTCCAAAGCTTAGTCGAAATTCAAATCATGAATCATTGAATAATAAACCCCATCGAAAGAATTTGCAGCGTTTTGATTGTTATTCATTAAGCTAACCAGAAATATTCAATATTCATATTCAATAGGAGCTCCATAGCAACATAACTGTTACCATGGGAGTTCTGATTAACTCTGTATCGACATCTGACGGTTTGGAAACACGGTATCTGTACCGGGACGGGGGTGGCAACACGGTGGCCAGGTGAGTGTTGGGGTGCGGGGGGTAGAATCCCGCCAAATACGAGATTAGCGATTCCGAGGGACAACTGTTGCTACGTGGCAACAGTCACTTGGGCAAAAGCGAAGGGCTCCGTCCCGTTTGAATATTTCATCAGCTCAAAACCCGGGCGTTACTAAGTGCCAACAAGTGTTTCATAGCCATATCCCTCCGCCCCCTCACGCAGACCACCCGGCCCTTTATCCTCGAGCCCTTCACGAAGAGCAATTCGCCGTTATCTGAACAACGGCCCCGGAAAATTATCCGTTATTTTCCCCACCTCTTAAACCCTTTTACAGCTATTTCAGGGGCATTTGAGCTATATTTAGAGACATTTTCTGCTTTGCATTTATCGATTTTCCTACGTTGACTCGGTGGAAAAGGAGACGAATTACATTATCCTACTGATGAAATTTTAACAGAGCTTTCCGTTGTATTGGTCGATCTTTTATGCTTTCTCTCCATTCAATGCCCACTTTTTGAACGCTCTTAACGCTTTTGAACGCCACGTTTAAAGTACTTGAGGTTATTATTTTTGACCACATACTTATCATAAAACATGATATCTCTAAGGGACGATTAAGTTGGGATCATTCGATTACATAGTCGACGAGCAGTCGATCCACATAGTGTACAGATACCCCACTGTTTGAAAAAAAGATACTTTGGGATTTTCATTAATACAAGCTGATTTGGAGATAGGCATTTAGAAACATATAAACAAAGAGGTGATTCAATGAACTAGCAGCAGAGCTGAGAAGATACATCTACAATACGAAGGATTCCCTTACGCTAAAAAGCTTCAGGTCTTGTGGCCTGTGAGTTACCATTTTCCGACCAGTATCCGAATTTGAACGAAATTGTAGGATTAGGTGTGAGAAAGTGAAGATAGATGTGCCTTGCGTTTGCGCATGCACAGAGTGAAGTATTGATTTTTGATGAATGAAGCTGATGAAGGGTATGCTGCAGCCAAGTCCTCACATTTTTAGGAATTTCATGCAAATGGATTGAATTTTTAGAAGTTGAGCTTGTTTCAAGGATTTTCGGACCCTAACACATAGTATTTTTCTATCTCTTCGGTGGTCTTCCTCTGCTTCCTAAAGGTTCTGGCATATCACCTCCAAGAGGATGGTGTCATGGGGAGGGCCCAGGGAGCATTTTGGACAGCGGACTGAATAGCGGGGAATCTAACTTCTCTCCAAAGAGTCATTTGCTCTTAAACCAGTTCCATCTAGCCACTCTCGACGTTCTTAAGTCATTTGACACTTAGCCATCTGCCATTTTGCCCTACTGATTGTCTCCTTAGTGTGCCTGCTCATTATTTAAACAAGTTGCATCGTTTGTACCACAAAGCTAACGACCCTCGAGTCACTAGGTGAGATGTCAGAGATGTTGTCATCGGGGGCGAGGAACGCCATGGGGATACTCTGGTGCCACTCCTCATCAACCTGGGAGTAGATACCAGATTGCCAGTTGAAATTGGGTTTGGTCCCGTCCCTCCGGTTCGAGTAGGCCAAATGCATTTGCTCATGATGTCATCCTACTTGCAGAAACCCGCGAGGGATTGTAGATCTCCCTCAACGCATTTGATGAGCAGCTAGCCAGGTGTGGTTTGGTGGTTAACCCAGCTAAGTGTGGGAACACAGACATTCATACTAGAAACCGATTCGAAGTGATCTACTCCTTTTCTGGAAGTATTAGTTACTCGGTGCAACCACTTAACTGTTAGTTAGTAGTTGAAAATGTAGTTAACTACAATAAGTTATTAACCATAGCCTATCACTGCAAAAATCCGATTTTGTATTATCATAAAAATTACAGTCATACAACATAATTTCAAACTTCTACTACTTTTCTTTTAGTTACTTACCATTTAACTGTTACGAAGTTGTTGAAAATGTAGTTAACTACAGTAAGTTATTAACTATAGCCTATCACTGCAAAAATTCAATTTTGTATTATCACAAAAATTACTTACAGCCATACAACATAAACACTTTTTTTTAAAGAATCTCAGAGAAATACCGTGATTTAACGGCGAAATTGTACAATAAAACAATTGTTCCAAAACATTCTGGTTTGAGTAAAGGTAACTTGTTGGACATCATATGTTGACGAAATTTGATTATTCATCTTCTATACTAACTCTTTCAAATAGTAAAGAAGTTACTTCATATTTTGCCTAACAACAATGAACAGGAGAGAAGCTTATAATTACATTATACACCATGTCAATAATGCGAGGGTTATCCAAAAAGTAAATTTCCCAACATTGAGAAAAATCGAAAAACGCTTTTTAAAAATTGAACATAAATTCATTTTGATAGAGTAACAATGTTACGCAAGGTGTTGTGAGTAAGATTTTCATTTTTTTCCGAAGTTCGAAGAACATCCCGTTGGGAATCGCTTAGCCAGTAAAAATAAACATAAGGCGTACGTGAAATATTGGCTGTCTGGATTGAAGGGAGATTGGTTTCATGACGGAATAAAAAACTCTTGAACCGTTAAGAAAAATGTTTGGGAAAAATGGCCATTGTGTGGAGTAGCAGTAGAATGTTACTGTACAAATAAATTTTAATTTTATTTTAAATAGAATTGTTACAATCTTTTACTACTTAGTAAAACTTATTTTTTGTATAACCCTAGTAATTAAGTTCCTCCTGTGTTTCTTTGAAAGATTGAATTTTATATTTTTTAGTAGTATTTTCAGGATTTGTTGAACGACGCGCCTATCATTGAGCAGTAGACATCCATTGATTCAGACTGCTTTGAATGGAATCGGTCTCTAGTAAATGCATTCAGACAACCTTACGGCCGCGAAGGGGCAAGGCCGACACAGCCGATCGATGATTCACGATCTAGAAATATTATGGACGTCCTCCGTCATGGGGTTAGTAGTAGATCGTTGATAAACGCTTGTGTGGTTTGTGTTTTGTAGGGAGAAAAAACTTTAATAGCTAACCAACAAATCCACCCCTACGGTACCACATGCATAACGGTAGGCATGCATAATATATTGGAATTTTAAGAAAAGTCTACTTGAAAGAATACCGAATAATGTCTTTTCACGAATAGCATTAACTACTAAGGATTCTCCTCAACGGACATTTGCTTGGATTTCAAGTTTTAAACCGTTCGGAGCAACTTTTGTTTTGTCTCCATCAGTCTAAGCGTGTCCGCAAATCCTTGTTTCAAGCGTAATTTCCATAGATTTCATCCGATGTAGTTGAAATGTTCAGGGTATTTCCGGGTATTCACGTCAATGAATTCAAAAATCAATATGTCACCCTTGGCATGTACACACGTAAAATTCAACAGTATAATTTTCTCAGGTAAAAGTGATCTGTTATCGCTCAAATTTGAATGAAGCAAAGTCCACTCACGTGAATTTTACCTATAAAAGGATACCCCATGTACCATTGTTCTTAAACCAGTGCATTATCCCACATGCCAACTCTGCCAAATATTTGGGTATGACCCTGGACGCAAAGTTGAAATGGAAGGAACACGTAAAGAAAAAAAAGCAAGAGCTGCAAATCAAATTTCGCAAACTTTATTGGATTATGGGGCGATACCCACAACTCAACGTTTACAACAAAATTCTTCTGTATAAGACATCGCTAATGCCTATTTGGACTTATGGCATCCAACTATGGGGCTGCACAGCAAAATCTAACATGCAAATTACTGAGGTGTGCAGTAAACGCTCCCTGGTACATCAGAAATACCTCCATAAAGATCTCTTGGAAACCGTAAGAGATTGAAAAAATTAGCTCGAAGATATGAACAGCGTCTTCGCGCTCATACTAATTTGGAAGAGAGGACCAAACCCTTGGACTTGGGATGCTGATACCGATGTGATAGTGCAGTGTGGTGCTAGTTAGTGAACTCTCACCATAAAATTGTGTAATTATGTTATAGCTAAATAACTTGATAGTTATTTACTTTATGTATGTATGATGTAACTATTTGTTATGTTCATAATAAATATATAAATTTACGCTTAAAAAAAAAAAAAAAAATGGAGAAAACGGTCTTATAACATAATAGACATTTCAACACGATTCTATCATTAGTAGATTGGTAGATCTTTAGTATTCTTATATTATCTCCTCGTAACAAACTCAATTTTCACTGTTTCATCCTATTTTTACACTGAACATGCGAGTTAGTCTGTCAATGGTCCCCTATGAGTTTCATCTATACTAATGATACAAAGACGCAAAATTTAATTTTTTGTTTGTTTATTACGATTCAACTCAACAACTACCAGACCGATTTTGAAAATGCTTTCACATTTAAATACAGGTGGAATCGAAAAGTAGTGATTTGGAGGATACATTAGTAGTTATCATTTGAATGATTTGATAATTGAAGTTATTTTTGTATGTGTAAATTCCACTCTAAGTTATTCGGATCGAACTTTGTGTTGAGGAGTCATGACGGGTGTACAAATTCTATAAACAAGTCTGAAAGCCTAAGTAAGTTTTAGTAAGTTGAAAAATAATCATTCAAGTATTTATGTTTTATACTCGTTTTTAAATTTGAAAGTCAATCTTTCAATAAAAAGTTGAAATTTATATCTATATCTCTATATAACCGATCGGCTCGGTGAAAGCTATGGCTAATTCATTTCCAGGTAGCTAAAGGTACTGACGTCCCTAGGTCTTTTACTGTTGCTGTCTAACTGTCCACATATGAATTTTGTACAGGCAAGTACACAATTATGAAAATATGACAGGAAAACATAAAAAATGACTAACAGGACTTCAAATGGATTTTAGAGTAATAATTTAGAAAGTGAACCACTAATTTATTTTACAACCCCAGCCCGGGCAACACGGGTTAGATGAGCAGTAGTCATAAACCACTGCATCACTGTTCCAAATCTTCCGAACTTGCTCAAATCCGGGCAGTTGGTTTAATCATCTTATATTAATTTCAACACCATACGTTACAGCATTCGCTATAGAACCAGTGTCAGACTCACTCACGTAAGCATTCAATTGGAGGCAAGATGGTAAGGACACGTCTCCTGAATCTAGGTTAACTTTTAAGTACTTATTGTAACTGCTTCTCCTGAGCTTACCGACGTTGAACAGGAAATAATTCAGCTTTGCATTATATTCAGAAGATTGGGGAGAGTCCGTTGATCGCAACCGTCACTTATGCCCTATTACACCTTGGAGGATCAAGAATCAAACTATCATATAAATATTAATTTTATTTTACATGTAATAACAATTAATTCTTTCTCGTTATTAATTCTTTCAAGAGCTGCATGATTAGCTGCCTTAATCCCTCAAGTGCCCACCCCACCCCAAAACTGAGAATGTAGGATCATTTTCCTATTGACCTACGGCATTGACATTTGAAATTCAGTGTTTCTGTTACATACAATACAATTAAAAGGTATGAAGAAGTGCTGAATAGCTAAGGGGTGCGCGGTAGTCCTTAGTCAAACCGCGTTGTTAAAATTCGAAATGGGGCTCCTATGAAACACCTAGAAATGATTTAGAAGGTATGGAGATACGCAGACCATCTGTCGACCCTTATGACTAATTTTTCTTCCAATCGATCTAAACCTAAGGTGTTAAAATACAAATGGCATGTAGACATATAAGACAATTACAAGACATATAAGCTCTTCAATTTGTCGTAGACTACACCAACACTTATACCTGCTAGTAGTCTCAGTAGAAGAGCTATCTAACACAGAAATATGGAACTTTATGCAACCATTTGCATGATTTTTACTATGTTAACAGCAGTAAGATTCATGCGGACCTTATTTTTTCTGTAAAAAGTTTCAATTTTAAGGAGCACGAAAGGATGAACAGAAATCAGATTGGGTTCATTCGATGACATAAGAAGACACGTCTATGAAGACATGAATGTTTTTCCGAAAGTTTTCGATTGTTTTTCACCTCCCATTGATTTTTTTTTTCAAAATTGTTCATTCAGGGCAATCATCATTGAACATTTCAACCAATAGGATGAAAGCCTTCAGCAAGCAGTAAAAGATGATCTCGATAATGTAGACGACGATTCGATGAATCCGAAGAATGAAACTAATGTAAGAAAATACATGCTGAAGAAGCCCACGTTGTCTGGGCGAAACGTTCAAATATCGATATCCATGACAATGAAGAATTTTTGAAGAGCTCCAAAAACCCGTTCGATAAGAAAAATGATCAATCCATGCCCCACCAACTCAAAGATTTTTAAATATTCTATCCCTTTGATTTCACCCTTCATGGTTGGTGAAATGTGATGCCGATAATTCCTTTTCACATTCACTAAGCATTCACATACACCATACACTAAAAAGCTAAACTAAATTGTTTTTTCCGGGACCTACCCTTCGTGAGTCATGAAACTGCTGAAACTATTCTTTTAAAAATACCTCTTTCAATCGAATGCGATTCGAGACCACTGAGAATGTAAACTGAAATAGCTCAAAGGAATTCATATAATAGAGATGTCTGGTGCCAATTGGCACCGCCGGACCACCTACAACCCCTTTCCACGGTGTTGGCCGCCGGTTCTCAGCATCATTATTAATATTAAGGGGGTAGTGTTTACTCCTTCTCCGTGCCTTCCACGAATTTAGGATGAATGTTTCACCATCAACGCGTTTTTGCGTTTCATTAACCTGATTGCTCCATTAACGGCATTGTTCACGATTCATCAACGTTTGTTATGCGAACAGTTTGGGACGAACTGGGGCGTATTAATGTTACTGTGCATATTGTAGGAAATATTTACTTAGGTTCATTTTGGTTTATTGTTTCCGAAAATGAACCCTTGCAATCAACCAGGGAAACCTCTGGCAAGTACATGAACGTAAACATGAAATGTTCTAGGAAATCCTGAAAGAAGTAGAATATAAGCTCCTCATAGTGATTCACGGGACAAAATGGTTGGGGGTATACATCAACGTACCTGAATAAAAATAACAATCAATTGAATGATAGAAACAATTTTTGGGATATGGAACTTTGAAAATGCAAACATAATATTGAAGCAATTTCTATTTCTATTATTTATGAAGGAAATTTTCGCATCATAGTGCATTATACAAAATTAATAAATCACGGCCTCAAAACGATTGGATACTACTTAGAAACTTTACCAGATGATCATTCCGAATTTTCTTCAGAAATTTCCTCCAATAATCGAAAAAATCCCTCCTTAAGGCGGCCCTAACTATAAGGCAAAATGGACTATAGCCCCAGGGCGCAAGCGTTTTAGGAGGCGGGAATTTTTTATTAGCAATACAGTAAAAATTTATTTTTCATTTTATTAGTTTTCAATCGTTTTTAATTTAAAGCACTTCTTAACATTTTACACTAATTTTTATTTTTTTCCAAATGCGCTGAAAACGATACGTAGAGAAGGGCAACGCTTTATAGGACTAACATCCAACCGATCGTACTTTAGTTTCAGCCGCATTTGAACTGTCGGAGCTGCACTGGAGACTGCAATGTAAGACCACCCACGTATACTCACCGCGTAACCTGGGCGTTTTTAATTATTTAAACGTAAATTGTACCATTTACCCATCCGAATAAAACATAGGAACATACAAGGGGTCACTGATGCTTACTTTAATATTCAAAACGACAAAAGTAAAATTGATTTAATTTTAGTATTTGTTGACTGAATAAGGAGGATTAAAATTGAAAATTAAGTGGAAATTATTAAATTATATTGATATATTCCTAAGGTACACTGAGTGAAACAAAAAACCGGACAAAATTTTAAAATCAAAATTGAATGAAAAATTTTCATTTTAGGTATATGATATGATAACCACAATATTATATTATAATTAAAATAGGTACTAGTGACATTATTGATCAGTTTGCCAAAGAAAAAGTTAGGAAAAAAATTAGTCACATTCGATACATTACGGTAATTTGCTAAATTAAGTTAAATTTGTTTAGATTAACGTACGTTTTTGTTCTCAAATGGGTTTTGGGTCAAATGGGTATTTAATTCAATTTAATTTAATTTTATTTTATTATAAAAGTAATAAATAGTTTTTTTCTAGTTCTGACGCTTTTGTGTTGTATGCATTTTTCGGCTTCCATTTGCCATTCTGTGTATTTTCCTAGGAAGAAGGGCGCATTAGGTATTTTTATTAGCCCATGGGCACCGAATTCCTTAAGAATGAACTACGTGATCTGAAAATATATATGAATCTGTTTGTATTTTAAAATAAGTTTCGAGCATCCTTAGAGAATAGTTCAGGCTTTGAAGGGTAGTAGTTGGCATAACATTGGTACAGAGTGCTCATAAGGACAGCCATGACATCTTTTGCAATTTGTCTATGCCTAAAACGGTAAATCGTGGAAATCCTCCTTTCTGTTAATCTTCACCATCACCTCCCTTCCATACTGCTTAAAATGATCTAACCTTTCCCCCCCACTCATGTAAATTATTTCAGATTATATGGCAGCCTATTCACATCAACCATCGATCATTAATTTAATAATCGAAGTAAAGATGAGTACCTCTCCTATTTGAAGTTGGTAAAAAGAAACGTCTGCAATGTAACGAAGATTCGCCAGGCTAGTGAGATTTTCCATTGGTGATTTGAGCAAGAATGATACAAACCTATGTTGGATCCTTTCATCTTGTACATCGTAGTGCTCCCAGCTGAATCAAATCTGGGGCACAATTAATTTAATTACGCATTTAGATTCATTATCGATTACAATATAATACATACCTATCTAATCGCAGTAAGTGTTCATTCGCTGTTTATTTATAATTAATTGAAAGCTTTCCAACCGTTGTATCCACCAAACAGAATGAGTCTTTTCTATTTCGGTTGATCTTATCAAACCACGCTCATCATTCTTGGAATATTTCGAATGGGCCCTCCCAACCAGGTGGGAGGTCAATTCAGTCCAGCAAACTCCCGCCGTTGTTCTCCCGATAGGGAAATCTTTCGAGTCTCATCAGAAAACAGACAAAACTCTTGTGAATCAATAGTGCCCAACAGTTCCAACACATTATACCCAGCGGTGGGTTGGTGTCGTGCCAAAATACTCCAAGCGTAACAGGAGTTGCGATTACCACAAAACCGTCTCATTCTTGAAATAAACGAAGGTGTTTGTACACAGTCGTTTTCTTTTGTGAGTGGATTTGTAGTTTTAATTTAAAACTAAGATTAACGCATATTATAGAGCAGAGCTTTCTTAATGAAAGACAAACAAGAATCAAGCATTTCAGCTTGGGAGAGTTAGAATCGAAAGAAATTCTATTTCGTTCATATTTTTCCTGATCCTTTGTGATCGGCAAAGGAAAATATTGAAAAAAAACCCTTCAAAATTTGTTGGTTTACATTTCAATATGAATACGAAAAATCCAAAAATCTCATTAGAAGATCCGTCTGTCCGCTCTCCACATCCGCTCTCAAACGTAAAATTTGTATATTTGCTGACAAGTGAACCATTAAACTCCGGTTGTCCCTTTCGTGGGTTTCGACGCCTAAGCCGATATACACCATAGTGAGCATTTATACAGGGTGTCCCAGGAGTTATGCACAATCCGATTCCTACGTGTTCTACAACTCATTCCGAACAAAAACGCATCATTGCAATTTTTTTGCCAGAGACCTCGTTTCCGAGCTATTCGCGATTTAAAATTTTTTTCGTGTTTTCGATCTTATGTCATTAAAACTGTCATAACTCCCTCAATTTTAAGGATAGCTCAAATTTGATGACACCGTTGGAAAGAGCGTTAAATTTGCTATCTATTTGATGTCAGAAAACATTTTTTTAATTGCATTGAAGATGTGCGATTGTCGCGCGAAATAACAGTTTTGTCAAAATCTTGAAATCGCCTGTTTTTTATCTCGTCTAGAAACCCCATTAATGCTTGACGCGGAACTTTGCAGGCCAGGTAAAACGTGCGCCGAAATGTCAGCTTTCCAACGGTGTGGTCGTTTTGGTTTTTAAAAATATTTTTAGTCAAGGAAATGGTGTTTAACTGCAGAAAAACTTGTGTTTTTCTGTTAAAATTGAGGTTTTTGCAAAATTCTCGACGAAAGGTTGGAGGCGGGATAGCGTGACTTGTCTCGCTGAATCGAATGGTGACAAAGCCAGACCTCTCAAGTGACGATTTAAGTTAGTTTTGTCAGACGCATAAACCATTTCGTTTGTGAACAACGGTTTTTCGGTTTTTATCTTAACAATCTTATTCAAACTCTAACTCTTTATAATATAAAGAGTTCATATTATGAACTCTATTCCGAGCCCAATATCTTACCATTGTCCTACAACTGGATAACACCCAATGCTACAGTCAAATCAGATTGGGGTTGATAAGACACGGCGCACAAAGCAACCCCTCCTTCATGACCGGGGGGTCGTGCGGGTCATTGCATAGCCTCGCCCCTGACCAAGACAATGACCTCCTCCGTAGCTTTCGATCGAACACAAGAAAAAAATCTTAAATCGCGAATAGCTCGGAAACGAGGTCTCTGGCAAAAAATTGCTATGAGGCATTCTTGTTCGGAATTGAGTTGTAGAACACGTATGAGTCGGATTGTGCATAACTCCTGGGACACTCTGTATATCAACTTTTGCTATATACTAACAGACTTGTAACATTTTAGTGTTTATGGAGTTGTATCCAAGCCGTCATATCTCTATCATCTTTATTATATCAACTTAATAGTAAATTACAAGGTGTAGATACACGCTGATCAGTTGAAGACCCCCTGTGGCTGATTTGTTTCCTAATCGATTTACGGTGGTGAAGTAAAAATTGTGATATTTATGAAGCAGATCTTTCTAGAGTACGAAGTATGCAGTCGCTGTGTTTAAATAATCACCACAGACTAAGTCTGATAAACAGATCAGTGCTTTACCTAGAGCGGAATAAATAATAAACAATTGTGTAATAATTTGATATTTTTTTCGGATTCTAATCATCTTGAAAGGGAAAACTAACAATTTTTAATTGGAGGGGGTGGGGAGAAGGTTAAAATTTTTTTTTAGTAGATTACAAAGGTTCATAATTGAAATGAATAAACCGAATTCGGGACGGTTGCCTTTAACAGGAGGACTGAGAGAGACGAAAGGCTAGCGACAGCCCTCTGAGCACGATGGATACTTTGCGAATTTACTATCAGTAACGCTGTCTTCCAAGCTTCAATTAAATATAGTGGCAGATCGAGGAGAACTAATGGAAAGATTCCTTCTGCCTAAGTAGTTTTCTGACTCGAATTTTATAGATTCAAGAAGCGGTGGGGTTGCTGTGAATACTTTCTGATTATTGGTCTGATTGGTCAGATTACGATTATTACTCTTGTGTGGGATGCTATTGATCACAAATAGCGGGACCGATTCCTTCTCTTATTTTTAGTTATGTTTAGTAACCTTTGTGATCCACCAGGAAAAAACAAGACATGCTCTGTATCCTATAAAAATGCATTGTTTCAAGTTTCAATATATGTAGATTTTAGAAAAGTGAATAGTTTGAATCCATTCGTCCGAAGCTTTTATGCAAAACAACTGACCCAACGTTGGCGAAATTAGGCTAATACATCAACATTTACCGGGAATGATCTCGGTACTCAGTTTAATGCAGTTATTTGGAATCCACCTATGTGATACAGAACTATTTAACATTTGTGTAACAATTTTAATCATTTCAAACATTTGCATTGTCCACTTTGATTTATCTTATATTCTTAGCTCTCTGATTCTAATCTGACTTCGAGATATCCCAATACTGACTCCAAAATATCGTCCCGACAAACAAGGTTTTTTATTCTCATGAACTCATTTTCTCATGTACGAGGCTTCCAACCCTAAGGTGACTCATTCCCACCTTCCTCAAACCTTCAACCGTGAGTTTCGGTAAATTCATTGAACCAGTTAGAGTCAAAGCTTTATCGGGAGTTTTAAGATAGTGGTTAACTTGATAGGCAGAAGGTGGGTAATCTGGGGTCTTTGATGGAATTGACAATGTGTTTACTGAATCCGTTTCCATATCTAAATTGGATTATACAACTTCTTCGCAGTGATTTAGTTCTTGCCATTGAATGTTTGCCTTTATCGTTCATCTTGGCGACTTTAGTCGGGCCGAGCCGCAATAGCTTGGGTTAATAACACTTTTGTCAACGCTCACGTCTATTCCTAGCCGAAATGTCTATAAATCCGAAAATAGGTCTAGGAATTCAATTTCACCGTTCCATTACTTTCTCGTTAAAGGCGGTATAACGTAAGGTATAATATACGGGCTAGCGTTGGCGAAGGAGGGGAGTTCTTAATTCTTAGTTATTTATCGACTGTGGCCGGTTGACTGCCATCATCGCGCCTTTGAAGTACAAAATAACTCAGACCATCCCGCAGAGCCGTGCGAAAGGGCCGGACAAAAACGTACAAATCAACAGAAGCCCTTCCACAAACAAAAGGGCCTTTGATATATTTTTTGTTTCTCCCTTCTGTTCATTTGATTCGCTCTTCTGGAATGGCGAAGCCCCTAAAATTCAGTAGAAATATCTCTCTCGAAAAGTTACAATCGTTTATGCTCACGTGTTTCGTGGAACTGAGAAGTTTCAAAACGGTCACTGAGTTAAAATGGTGAATGAGCTTGTGTCATCATTCCCAATACTTGGAATTGCGGTGGTCGTTGTTCTTATTCTCTACCCAACTAAATAAACTGTATTATTCATCCATTTCATTTCATAGACTATCGTTTCATCATATTGTATTAGAATGGATTCGACGGTTTGCTCTTCTTGTCTCCCAGCCTTTAGGAATTTGGATGGAGGAATATAAATCATGAAATTCACATCGACCTACTTAGTTGCAACTTTATATTGAAAATGAAGTTATTGCATTGATTTCAAAATGTAAGAGAAAATGATCGATGAACTTAACGCAGCTCTACAGAAGAACAATATCTGGTTAAGTCAAGGCAATGTAACATATTAATTTTACTTATTAGGCTTTCAAACAGATTCTCACTTTCTGGCAGATTATTCAACCCTTGAAACCACTTGAAGCACTCAGCAGGTTGGTTTCATAATTCTACGGTTTGAAACATAGTATTGATTATTAAAAACCTGATGGGAATCATCCCTAAAAGGAGGTACTATACAAATATCGTCCATGGAAGGACGGAACAACTTCAAAATCGTGATTTGAACCGTTGTTTGGAAAAGGGGAGAAGCAGAGAATGGAAGCCTCGGATAGGTGAGAATGAATTTCAAGGAATAAAAAAGTTGCAACAATGCAACATGATCGTATGAGCGACTTTCTCGAAATTATCGCATTACATTTATTGTAAATTGACTTGACATTTTTATCAGCACATTTTTAGCACAATTTAATTGAATTTAGCACAAGTCGTGTCTTTCTTTCTGTTTGTGGGTATGTGTGTCTGTCTGTCCTTGTAACAAACCTAATTCCTACAGTTTACTTCCGATTATGATGAAACATTCATTAATTCATTATGTGCGCGTTATTCTCTAGATATATCGATATCTAGAGTCTCCTATGAATTTCATTGCTCACTCCTTTTCACAAGTTCTAGTGGTACTATCGCCCTTAAATGCTTAAGAACGTTCTACTCATCTCAAAACACTTTTAACATTATCCAATCCTCCTACTTATCCTATATCCTATATCCTCATATATAGTCCTATCAGATGAAGAGAACAGGGCAAAAACCAGGTCCTCCGAGCACTACTAGGGACGAACCGGTTAACATTGTCACCCCCCCCCCCCCTTCATCCGAAGAGGCCCTTCCTCTCTCAAGTACCCAGTTTCTACATCATCATATCAAAAATCAACCACGGAAGTACCTGCCGACTGGTTGGATGTTCTCTGAGGAGCAAGCCATATCCTTTCAAGGTGGAAAAAGTCGAGGAGTCCATGGTGGTGAGTCACCGCACATCTTTTCTGACTCCAAGTTACCCACCAAAAGCTTAACTGAAGACAAGGCCCGTCAGGTAACTGAAAATCGAATTTCCTCACTCAAGTTTCGTCGTAGTGTTTCATCGGGGCACCTTCAAGGAAGCATTCCAGAGCTCTATCATGAGCTCCAATCCTCGTCCACGAACTCGGTGTTCTTCGTGTCAAGTGTTCTTACGGATTTACCTGGTTTTTCTCCTGTATTTTAGGAGTTTTGATACTTGGCACTACAAAAACTATCAATAACAATTTTTAGTACTTAGCTTACATTCACCCATACTTCAACATCAATTGTACTTTTTCAAAAAATAATTTCTGAATAACGTCCACAGCCAAGTAAATAAGGTTTTTGGCAGAAAAATTAGCTTTTCTCGAAATGTGAAGAATCTGAGTTACACGGGTTTCCCCTTGGGCTCTAAATAAAGACCTAACTCCAAAGACCCGCAATACATGACATTTAACCTTTTGAAAGCGTTAGATGTCCTCTGAACATTTAATTTGTTATTGGGGGTTTGGCATATTTTTGGATAATTTAGTTAATGGAAAAATCAATAGACCAGTCTGCGCATGCGTGGACCTATAGTCCATCAAGCATCTTTTTTTGGTTTTAGTGGTCCGAAGTTTCAAGGTAGTCGGGGAAAAACGATTTGATAATCTCATACCAATTCCAACACGGCAGAATCATCTTGTGAGAACCCAAATTCTTACACTTTTCATCCAATTTTGAGGATATTTTCAGGGAGTATGTGGATTCGACAGCGCATAGTCTCCTACGAGTTTCATTGCCCGGTAATCAAAAAATCAGTCTGCACGTGCGCAAACAAAATCCACCGTCATTTCCCCAGGTTCTAGTGGTCTGATCGCGATCAAATTTTCAGGGAAGTTGGAAAAAAACGATTCGATAATATCCTACAAATTTCCACGCTATCGCACCATTATTCTATCTTCAATGCAGTAAGTACTTGTGTTTTTGCTGTACCGTTAAACGAAATAAAGCTATGACTAGAAGTGAAGATCTGATGTGACAGTGCCTGTAGGGCCCAGCAACTCTTAGATACAGCAGCAGACGCTGGGTGTTGTCTGGCCCATATCGAATTTCAATCTACTGGAAGGTCCAATTCGGGCCCGGAGACTTTTAGATGACCTTACGCTGGGCAGTCCTCCTTGAATTGGCGGGTGGAAAGATTATCCCCACGCTACGCACAATATCAAGAGCTACTCCACTGAGGAGTCGTCTGTGAGTAAAACGGGGATGCTACATGATTGTCTTGCTACCCTCCTGGCCTCGAAAAGGCCATGAAAGGCGCGGAATAGGTCCTGAAGGGACCTCTTGCCATAAGTCACCGCAGTCTGATCTGATCTTCCAGGCTCATCTCAATGGAGTTTCCATATCTCTTTTTATTATCGTAATTAACAAGACTGCTGTTATTTTGATTGACATTCGATTTTGAAGAAGAAAAAATTGTGATCTCCTGAAAGTGAAAACAAAAAGCTTCCACTACCTATTGGGAGACTCAGTAGCAGGATGTTGATATTGATAGTAAGCTGGTAGCAGGTGCTTTGCATGGCGGCTCATGTCATTTTCACCTGTGGGCTAACCTACAAGAACATAGTTTTCCTATGATCTGACACTGAAGATAAATTTACTGTCCATTTTATCTATGAACTGTTGGGGGTTCAAAAGAGAGAAAAAGGTGAAAAAATCGGGAGCATATCAATTATTCTTGGTATTCATCCATTTTTAGAGGGAAGCAAGCGCCCCACACGTCATAATCCAACCGGATCATACAATTAAGATATTTTCGGATATCATAACGGGGTTACGGCTTCCGTCTTACTTCCAAAACACGTTTCATTGACGACCGGTGGCTAATGTTGCTAATCCTCTTGCGTGATCAAAGCGGCGAATCCTCGTAAACCTTTCCAGGTTTCTATAAGTGGAATGCGATCGCTATCTTCGACCAGTAATAATCGTCGTGTTGGATTTCTCGACTTGTCGAGCCGTTTTCGGTTACAAAAGTATTCTATTTCCGTCCGGGTGACGGAGAGTTTTCGGGGCGCGGCGAGAGGGGGTGTCGGAATCTCGTAGAAACCAGAGGAACTCTCAAGGCCGAATCCTCGTCTTCTCCCTGCCCTTTTCAGCATTCTTGTTCTTGAACCTGAATCGTCTTGTTTCCCTCTTTCCTTCCATGGAGCGACCTATAGCTTGCCTCGACGAAAGTGGAACTTGGAAAAAAAAGTCTGTTCCTCCGGTGGGAACTTTAGACGGCAGAGTGAGGTATCTAGAGGCTGCTCTAGAGCATGAGACTGTCGTACGATCGATTTGGAACCTCAATCAAATTGATTCGAACCACACAGTAACCTTCCCTAACTTGTTCTACATATAATTCAATAAGTACAATGGTGATATGATGAAGAGCATAATAGGTAAGGACGAAAAAATGTAATCTATCTATCTATAGAAAGTTCCTTAGTAACTCGACGAATCAAGTTAAAAAGGAAAATTCGGTGGAGTAAGCTATTGTTACAAAAAGCTTTTATTTAACCCTTTATGATGAAACAGACCCTTAATGGATTTTTTAATTTCTATAAAATCTCGCCAAATACCTCATAATATCAACGATGGACGAAGAAAACTACGAAAAAAGTTCTCTTTAGGGAGAAAGATACGATCAGGGTAGGTCAAAAGGCAGATGTGTGAAAAGTTGCGAATGATAAACATGAAGTCACTCCGCTGATGAGGGTGGGTCAGTGTGTCGTAATTCTGTTCTACGTGTCCTAGAGATGATTTCAAAGATGAGCATCGGGTCCATTGGCATAGAAATTAGAGTCAATGCTTATTCAGCTGATGTGGGAGATTCTGCAAGCCATTATTTAATTCTAAATTCCGTTAAAATTTAAGAGTAGTAGGTTGATGAGGAAAAATGGAACTGGAACCCACTCACTTGGAATGGAACACAACCAATCAGCTTTGTTTATTACGTTGTAACCATATTAGTCCCTGGGAATTCTCCATAACAAAATGTGTTTACATTTAATGTCAGATCGAAGTTCGATTTGCAATAACATCAACCTCAAGGCTCACTCAGCTGGTCAGGGTGGCTCAGCATGCTGGACTCGCAATCCTATTTCATACAACCATTCTTGACGAAAACTCTACGGGAATGAGATACTAACTTCGTTCTTTCGCTAAGCAATTGGCAAAATCAATAAAAATTCCAAAAACGGCAAAAAATTGGCAAATTACTTTTTTTAGTTGATTATTTTGTAAAATACTATACCCAAAAAAGGTTAATCGAACCTGCACTAGATCATATAAAAACGTATACCCAAAATCTTACTAAAAATGTACTTAGATATCGTCAAAATGAGCTACAAATCAGAGGGAAAACACAAAAAGTTTGAGAATCCACACGTCCCTAAAGTGCTCATACATGGAGTACCTGTAGTACATACATAGATGTACTTGCAATACGACAATTTAGGAAAATTCGCCAATACGATCATGCTGCACTTTCAAATCTTATTATTTTCAAAAATTGCCTGGCTCTCCACAACGAGGGCTTAGCTACCGATTTATTGATAACGAGTTTTGATGCAAGTAGGTTGTTCGGAACCTTCAGGTATTCATACGGATATTTTCATTTGGTAAGTTGGGATCGTTTTAGTGAGTCCCCAAATACGTACTTAAGTTGGAGTTATGAACTTGTTTCAAGGTAACAAGGGAGTGTCTACCGTCGAGGCATGACGGTGCTCCGTTTAAAATATTTTCAGCCAACCTTCGCACCCAAAACAAAGGAATTAAACGCGAATTTAATCCATCAAATTGGAAAAGAAACATTCGCATACATCGCCGGAATTCTGGAGGAGATTTTAGCTCTTCAAGAAATGACAGCAAGTTCCTCAAACAGGAAAAACTTCCTCAAACAGTGATGAGTACAACAAGGTCTTATGAATTCTCGTTTTTGAGAAAATGTTTTTCCCACCCAACAAATCCGCCATCAGATGAGTTTAATAAGTTATTAAACCATCGGCTAATAACCGCAAATCGAAATAGATGATCAGTAGTAAAACAAATAACGTGCAACAAGCGGGAACAAACAGCAGATACCTTCGGAAATTGAGGCATTTAAAATATCTTGAAGGAACTTTTATTCAAGCTCATCTGACTTAAAATTAAAAAATGATTCAAAACCTTGCGGAAAAAAGAACTGCCTAGGACTCTATTGTGGGGAGCAATTCCATTTTTTCTTCTTGAATGTTACCTATTCTAAATGCGAAAAAGCCTTTATATTTCTTCTAACTCCCTTTAACTGACGGATACTTCTAAATTCTGCTACCCTTAATTTCGAAGCCGAAACACCATCTGGCGTCTCAACAGTTCATCCAATGAATTCATAAACCCGCAGTTGGAGGACTGTGAATGCAAATATATCGAGAACTCCGCAATAGACTCAGCTTTTTCTTTCTGAAGCTTAGAAAATTGCAAACTTTCAGAGAGCGAAGTTCCTTTTACAATGTTTTTCATATCTTTGTGTTATAATTTGCAATGTGCTTCCTCCCGAAAGTTTCATCTTTAAAAAATCAAAAACCAAATGTGGAATAGAGCTGAGCATAATTATTGCCGTGAGGTTAGCATGGGAATTATTCCAAGCATCTTGTATTAGGATCCTCGTCATCAGCCGGGAATCCCCCCAGGGGTTCAGTTCGTGCGTACTAGAAGATCCCCCGCCTCGACACTTCACCGCATCGCCTCCGAGCACAACCAGCCTTCACCTTCCAGTTTTGATCAACAGGTCTACGAACCCTCGGGTTGGAATAACAACAGACCAAAGACTACGGAGCACGTACTTGCTGCTATCTTACCTACCAACTTTTTGTTCACCCTAGTAAGGATGCCTCATTATACAGTACCTCGATCTCTTGCTTCCCCCCTGTCCCTCCTGACCCGCATTCATTCACGGTAGAAGGAGATTTATCATATACCTAGGGTTTCAAAGCCTCGAATACCATTTGATACCTGTAAGAATTCAATATTGCTTTGAGCATTTCAAAGTACGATGAATTATTCATTCAGTGCTCACATGAATTTACCCGTAGGCAGTGACATTTTACTCAGCAGGTATATCAATTACAAATATTTTACGCATGGTGACTACCCCATTTGCGTTTATCATTAGAATCCCGTCCATTTTGGAGATTAGCAGGATGCTCTTCAGCACTCCCTGCCACAATCTAATCTGTGGTAACAACCAGAAACTATAACACAGTTGAATGCCATAATGCATAATTGTGGCAATAAGTAATTACTACTCATGTTATGTTCTGGTTCAACTATCAAACATTTCTCTTTCAATTATGTCAGAAATAAACAAAAGTACTGCAATTCAACACTTTATTCTAATAACAGATTGTGAACTAATTATCCAACTCATTAGGATTAATTTAGGATATTTCTTCATTTTTAGATTTTTTTTTGTGCCTTTTGTTTATTTACATATTGCCAGCACAATTCCATGTTAATGATAGGTATTCTTACATATTTACATATATTTAATAAAATCCAAAATTTATCAATTTCACATTTTGAGCTGTCCTAAATTTTATCTTACATTCTAATCCCGGCTTGTTTCATAAAGTTCAACAGGTCTTTTAACTGACCAACACTTGCCTCTTTTATGATCGTACGTAAGTCCTGATCTTGAGAATTTGTCCCCATTCTTCTCTTTCCTCTTCGTAGAATGAACAATTCATCATTCTGTGGACCTCTTCAACGCCGCAATGATCGCAATTTGGTGAATCTGCCACTCCCAATAAGTATAAACTTGGGTTTGGGTTGGTTCTCAACCTGACAAGTTGGACAACATCCTGGCGGTTGAAGCGAAGTCCGGAAAACAATGGTTTGGGTTTGATGAGGGATTGAATCAGATAATGGTGGTATCCCTTACCCAAAGATATCTGGTCATAACTCATCTGTCACTCCATCAAAATCGCCTTGACAGTGAGGAGCAGTGCGTCCGGAAGGCGAACGGGCGTTGGCCCATCTTCTCTTAGTGTTGCTCCCTACTTAGCCGCACTGTCAGCTAAGCCATATCATTTCTCATGACATTAGTGTGTCCTGGAATCCACTGAATGGTTATGATTTTATTGGGACACTCCAGGATGGTAGCTGCGATTTTGTACACCAGGTGGTTATTGGTTGCACCACGATGGATTCTTTGGAGACCCTGGCATGCACAGTTCTGAGTCGGTGAAGATCACTGCTCGAGAGCTGCTTTGATTTATTGCAACTTCCATTCTCAGCAGGATGGATTTTAGCTCTGTACTGCTTCTTTGGGAAACTCCCGATAGTTTTTTTGAACGCATTAGCATAGTCTGCAGTTCATACTCTCCAACACCAACGTTTGCTCCTTTGGAGGCATCTGTGAAAATTTTATAGTGGTCGTTGTTTTATAGTAGTGGTTGATCATTTCGAGAGAGATTTCTGAGAGCTGAGGTGAACCAAAATCCACAAATTTACCTTGTCAAATTTACAAACGTTTTAAAGTCAATAACGTGAATTACTTATTAAAAATAATTGGGTAGTTCCTTTTTGGAGCCCTCTAATCCCGGTAGCTCACTGTTGATCGCCATTTGTAACATTGCTAAAGGGACTTTCAGTGAGAACGATAAATGCTTGACTGCTGTTGAAAGTTCTCTGAATTTTTCTTGAGTGTACCCAAAACATGGAGTCAAATGTTCTCCCAGTTTGTACCACTTCATGGTAGGTGTATTTGCGAGATGGGAGCATCCTAAGCACAATCAATACCACTTCATCGAGACTACCTGCATGTAATGGATAAACAATTATGGCGAGAAGGCTGTTGTATTTCATTAGGCAAAAACTTTTGTATTGCCCCCATTTTAAGATTTCTATATTCATGCAAATCATAAAAAGAGGAAAGATTTGAGTTTTTCTTTCTATGCTTCTTGAACTTGAAAACCACAGTACCGATTTTAAACATTCTCTCACCATTAAAAAGCTACATCTTTATTGATTACCTAGGTATAAATTACACGATGTGCATAATATTATGATCGTCCCTCCTCTAAAATTTTGAGAGATATTTTGCTGCAATCTTGTGGTAGTCGTTTGAATGGCCAATCTAAACGAATATAGTGTGTAATGTTGATAAACAACAAAAATGTGAGAATATGTTTGTACTTATTGGATTGGTATTGGAAAGGGCCGTAAAGTGCTTAAAGTTGAACGATTTTGAAACTTTTATGTCAAAATACTTGTTTTTAGAATACAATGTCTGAGGTCTGAACAGAACCCCAACAGAAGCCCTATCTGCTACTTCAAGACGTACTAAGTAAAGTGTTAAACTCATTATGTGACGTAGTAATGTGTCCGAATACCGCCCGAACTCGCCAGGATGAGTTCCAACATTGGAATGACATCATTTCCGCAATTGTCGATCATTCGCACACAGTTGATTTCCAAACAAAGATAAATTTAATTGTTATGGAGTGAGAACTCATTTGAAACCCCCATCATTCAGAAATAGGAGTCCTGGAAACCATGCGACAAAACCTGGAGTGCGTCACGGCTTCTGACACGTGATGATTTACTACGATCAATAGAGCCACTACAGGTTGAGGGAAAGCGGCGTCGTTCATTTTTTTTTATTCCCCGTTTAACCGCTCTGACCCTCTCATATATTCTCCTTGAAAAACAGGGCAGGGCAGAAGGTGAAAGGTCGGCGGTAGCTACCACAAATATATCGGCACGTATGGCTAAAAATAGACCGGTGGATGAAAGACAAGTCGCGTGTCTGGGGTGCAGTGGCGGCTCTGCGGGGCCTAGGGGTTGGATTTTTTTCAATATGGGGATCCTTTCGCCGTCACATGTACCATAGGAGTTAAGACACGAATTTGAGCCCCACTAGGTTATACAAACCGACACGACATGACAGTGAGGGTTGCTGTTCACCATCTCGCAGGCGCTGCAATTGATTAGATTGTCATGAAATTTACAAAACATTAAACATGGACTGTTAAATGTATTACAAACCATCTGTAAGTAGGATTTGGCACAAAGCGTCCTGGTGCAGGAAACAGGAATGGATAATTGAAATGTTTCAAATAATTTAGAAATTATAATTATAATGACATAGGGTATAACTTGTTACAGCGATTCATGGGACAGAGAAGCCGCCGATATATTGGTTCCCGCAGACATTTATTCATTCCCAAATGGCAACCCCGTTTTGAAATGGCAACGGGAGTTTTGGTTTATTGATTTTGATTTCTACACTACCGGTCTATAATATAACTAAAAAGTAATTTGGAAAAGGGGGGGGGGGGACTTGTAGTTTGACCGCGAGTTTTTCAAATCTCTCAACAGCTAATGCGACAATCAACGTAATCGATGATTAGTAGCTGTCAACAATTTGGATGCATTTATTAATATCCAATATTAATTATAAATTATTAATGAAGAAAAACAGTTCCACCTCTACAATGTTGAAATCCCACCCTTCAATGGGGCATCTCTCTCCTCAACTCGCCTGTCTCATTGTATAGTGGTAACCCTTCAAAGATGGAGGAGCACCAGCTACCCGTCATACTGAACAGGAATATTGGGGCAACCTCATCTGGAAATTAACAAATGTGAATTGAGCAATATGAAAAACCTTAATGGTAAATACGAACGAGCAGTAACAACGTACTACGAATCAGTGGTAAGGATTTTCAAACTTCCGAAAACCGAGTTTTTCAACAGTTGAAATGTATGTCTGCCCAGCAAGAATCATCGTGGAGTTTAAAGCCCAATTCCATCTTTAACCCAAGCTACGTTCCTATTATTGCAGAAAAGAAGACAAATGAAGAAGAAAATTTGGTTAATTACTTCACATCCGAGGAGCCAACTACCTTTTCGTAGTAATGAGGGTTGAACTTGCGAGTCATGGAACGATTTCTGCTGGCCTTTGAGGTTTGTTGCAGTCCTGTCATTGGGACCCATGCATCGCGAATAATCACTTTTTTCTCCACCGACAATTTCTCCAGCTCACGTTTTATAGCACTTACTGAATTCATCGCGTATTTACAGCTAATACAGTTCAGTCACAGGGATTGTGGGCAATCAATTGATAGTAGGATAAGAGTGTGTTTTGTGCTTTAATTCATGGAATGTAGTTCATCCTGTCTTTGTTTGTTCATTCTTTCCATTAGAATAAAATGAAGTTGATGACATAACACAATAGGTCATCAGGCTTCGTATCTCCGTGCCACATGAAAGCACCAACCTCTCGGATTTAGTTGGTCGAAGTAAGCGGTGAAGCCATTCTGTTCTTGCACAAACTTCCAAAAATAGAACCTTCGCATGCTTCGCCAAAGTGCATGTTGCCTTGTTGATTCGACTAACCAAACATAAGGTAGATACGTGGGAATGGCACAACTCCTTGCCGTGGAAACAATCAATAATCATTAAATAGTTTTGATGTCACTAGAATTCTAAATACCATGTACCACCATGGATCCACAAATTTTCAACGCTCCGAATTAAAGTAAGCAACCTTGACCTGGCGATAGTAATAAAAAAACGAATAGAACTTCTGGTTTCCAGTGGTTTAGCAACTGGAGTATAGTGCTAACCTTCGAACTCGTTCGTTGTTACGTGGCGACTGGGTTGTCAACAAAACAGTTATTTTATGGGAATCCCATTTTGGTTTATTATTCAATAATAAACCAATGAAAAAAAAAAAAAAAAAAAAATTCCAACTCCCCCTGAAAATTTCATGGTTTACGTTTCAAAGGATGTAGAATCCGAATCTGCAATAAAAAATTTTCCGTCCGTCCGCCGTACGCCGTACGCACGATTTTTCCCAAACGGCTGGAGCAAAAAATCTGAAATTTTCAGGAAAAATCCATTTTGGTCCGACGACGCCCCAATTCTTGTATGTTCTTAAAGTGCCCTTTAAGGGCTGTCAAAGTTTTGTAAAATCCCTAAAAACCTCAAAACAAGTCAAGACGGAATAAATGTAAACTTATTTTTAAGAATATACCATGAGGAATCGAATGAGCCCCTCCCCAGGTGCGTAGGTCAAACCATTCCCGATGTATGGCCCGCTTTATGGTGCCAACATTTGCGTTTTTTGGTTTATTATTGTTTGTTTGTAACCTAGTGATGCCGATAGCGTCGAGTTGTAGTGAATGTGGATACTGGACTGATAGCCGATGTGGATACTTGTAGTTTATAACCGATTCACGGGTTGAAGCATTCTGACATGCATGAATCACTGATAATATATAGGTAAATATTATTCAATATTATTACCGGGTAAATAAGTATTCTTTCACTATTATTCAATTGGCTTGCGTTCATGATTTGAATCTGTACTATATAAGCTTCGGAGTGTGCGTGTTTCACAGTTGATAGAGAAATTATTGAATTTCAGGAGATATGCATAGAGCACGCAAATCTGTTCTCAACCAAAACACCTATTTGGATTGAACAGTTGATGATATTTGTGTGCCCCCTCTACATCAGTCTACTTTTGGCTACATCGTTTAAATTTGGATTTGGGGAAGTTTTAACGCAATACGAGTGCCAAAGGACTTGATAAATTATAGATTTTTTTATTGTGGGGGGTATTGAGGTTCAATAAAAAAACGCTGCAAATTCTTTCACTGGGGTTTATTATTCAATTGGCTTGCGTTCATGATTTGAATTTCTACTGAGCTTTGGAGTGTGCGTGTTTCACAGGATAGAGCGATTATTGAATTTCAGGAGATATGCATAGAGTACGTAAATCTGTTCTCAACTAAAAAACCTATTTGGATTGATCAGTTGATCATATTTGTGTGCCTCCTGAAATTCAATAATCGCTCTCTATCAACTGTGAAACACGCACACCCCAAAGCTTGGTAGAAATTCAAATCATGAACGCAAGCCAAATGAGTGAAATGGAATAATAAACCCCAGTGAAAGAATTTGCAGCGTTTTTATTTCAGATTCGGGCTCTAGACTCAAATTCAATTAAATTTGAGAACATGATTTCATGAAAACATTCTTTGATGATGTTTGCGCTGCAACTCAAATCTTCTATTCATGTGGAAAACATTTTTTTTTTTTTTTATCTGCAGGTTTTTATTCCTAAGGTCTCAAATATGAACTCAGCACCTGCTGTCATTGAAATGGGAACCCCATTTTTCATTTCAGATCCGGACTCTGCGGTCAATTTGATAAACATAAATATCTTCGTAAACGATAACCAAGCTTAAGACCAAGGCTTAACTTTGCCAGAAAATCATAATTTCAAGAGACAGGTTGAGTTTGCTGAACATCACTTTGTGTGTGAGCTTACTAAATTGACCAAATTCTAAAGAAATATTCTTACAAAACCACAAAACAGCCAATAAAGTGTTAGAAATCAATATACTTTTAGAAGAATTTTAATTTTAATATTTAAAGTTAAGCTTCAACTAATGATGAAATTTGTACTTCTAATTTAATTAAAATGTGCTAAAAAATCGATAAAACTATACAAATGTTTTAAGTTCAAAATCTTTGTTTTGATTGATAGGTTCTATATAGATCAGGGGTTTTCCGTAAAATTTGATAAAAGGTATAGTGGACGGATGCTGTTATAGATTTCTGAAAGGTAGTTTTCGATAATAGTATTATCATAAAATTTGTTTAGTGTTACCGCTTTTAAGTAGGTACTGGTTACATTTCACGCTTCTCTACAACATCGTGATTGCGGGAGATGAAACATGAGATGAAATTCTCCTTCTCGGACGTTTCACTTTTTTTGTACTCCCATCAGCCTCTGCGGGTTCGTAAATAAATAAACGCCTGTCGACTCGATGTGACTGCTTTAACGACTTTTCTGGGCCCTCCGGGGTGGTAGAAACTTGAATCCTGCAGGTAGTACTGGGTTATGCCTTTGTTTACATTCCGCCCCCAGGCGACCGCACGACCGAGAGCCTTCCACCATCCATCTTATGACTCCCCCTGCCTCGCCATCTCCGTGCATCTCAACATCTCAGATCGGTCGCCCGAGGGGCTTTCCGGTGGAGTTATGGAATATACTTCGATTAAATTCGTCGTTATTAATCGTTTTCCGTGGCTGAAGCTCGACTCATTTTGAGAAATCTAGATTCAGAGAGCTTTCGTACTAGTCAGCGAAACGGTTTGTGCACGAAGAGAAGTAAAGTCACGAATAGCTTCCAACTCCGTTAGCAAAGAACCTAAGTACTTAATTGCTACATATCCAGGAATAACTTTTTTGCTAAGGGCCCAGTCTATCAATTGTATTTGCTCGCCTGATTAAAGTCTGACTACGTCAAATCTGTTACTCTCTCATTTAAGCATGAAAAAGTCAGACTGTGATCAGGCTAACAAATGTGGCTGGCCAGCATACCTATTACAATCAGATATTTGGAACGAGAATGGGTAATGAAACAGCAACTCACTCCAGTAGCAGATGGTAGAACCTATCAGCTCATTTGGTGAAGTAGATTCCAGCCATAGGAGACCTGAGATCATCCAAATCGGTAGCGAATTGGTTACCGTTCTCACGTACCTTGATGGCTGGGATGTGTGTATTCCTAAGTTTGTCAAAAAGCAAGGGCACAGAGACATGTTACACATATCTGGCTAGACCTATCAGTCCATAAGGATGGTCTATTTACTTTTACTCATACATAGTACCACTACAATAGATAGGATACTGTCTACGACTCCAATTTGCTCTGGTAGTTGATGGTAGAACCAAATAGTTTGGTTAGTAGAATTAATCACTCTTTCTGCGTGTCAACACGCTCTGGTAGCAAATATTGGGACCAAAACGTTTATTGTTAGAAAGATCACCATCACTGCTTGCACCCTCCCACCGTTGTGTGTCACAATCAATATACCTGTTACAAATCACATATCTAGCAGGGGAATGATTAATGAGACGCTAACTCATTCAAAGCAGCATACCTTAGAACCTAACAGTTCATTTGTTTAATTAGATCACTGCTTCTGCGAAAGCATCGTGCAGTCTTGTTCGATTTACAAGTTTCATACCTTTCTTGAACACCCACGTTATGATAAATTGAAGCCTGTAAGGGCACAAACATAACGCGGAAACCATGTTAAATTTTGTTAATTTTCAAGCAAAATTGGATTTTATAAATATTTCTCAACGAATTTTCAAAATGTTTGGTATGTATGTGAATGTTAAAAATGTAATCCTTGAAAGCCCGTTTTGGACCATAATGAATGATTGAACACTTCCGATGTTGATAATGTGTGTAATGATTAACTATCATAATAATAATGTCAAAAACAAAGGATGAGTTAGTTGGTCAGCAGATTAGAGGTCAAAGTTTGTAAATTTAGGGTCAAAAATAGGTACGGTATGTGGAAATTGTTTTCTCTGAAAACTATCGGGGTTATTCATGAATTGAGGGCTTGCCTAACCGCGAGGCGTAGGCGCGAGTCTCGAATGGTCCCTACAGGTTACGTATAATTACGGATTGATGTAATCAAAAAGTATAAAATTTTACGTTGCTATGTTGCTTGAACAAACATGAGTTATACTATTTGCGCTGAATAACATCGAGTCATACTATTTGCGCTGAATAAAATAACACAGCCTTTTCAAATAACCCTAGCTAAAAGATATTCATGTCAAAATCGATTAATCAGTGCTAAAAAAGTAAATATGTTTGTTTTTTGACAGTATTCTTGAAACGCGTACCTATGTGGAAATTGTTGAAAAGTCTGATTTGATCGAATCTTGGTTAATTCGGGGAAGTTATTCATGAATTGATCATATTTTGCCTAAGGTTACGAACGGTCCCTTCTCAGGTTTTTAATTACGGATTGATGTAATCAAAAATAAAATTTTCGTTTTACGTTGCCATGTTGTTTCTTGAACAAACATCGAGTCATACTATTTGCGCTGAATAAAATAACACAGTCTTTTCAAATAACCCTAGCTAAAAGATATTCATGTCAAAATCGATAAATCAGTGCTAAAAAAGTAAATATGTTTGTTTTTTGACAGTATCATCTTGAGCACGTTGTTGCGTTCAGATTAATAATTATAAAAAGTCTGATTTGATTACAATCCGTAATCTTGGTTAATTCAGTAGCGAATTAGTTCTCTCACCTACAAAGATAGTTTAATGAAGGGGTATCAACCCCGAAAACTCCTTGAAGGCTAATAAAAAAAACCTCAATACAAAAAATACTATCAGGACGTCACGCCAACGGCGCCGCGAGGGACGCGGAAGAAACGATCTAATTTTTCTGATGGAAGGCGCTGGATCTAATGAAAATCTCGAATTGAAGTAGATGGTAACCCATTGGAAGGGGAAATGTTATCACGAACGCTGGGAGCCGGGGAGGTCTCAGTTTTTGTGTGTTAACTGCTCTGCATCATGCGAAGAGACGGCGGCTTGGCTGTTCACTTCCCTTGTTCCTTTTAATATATCAAGCTTACCTTTTTATTATCCTACTCCCAGGAGCTTTCACACAAACTTCGGCGCACCTCCTACTATCAATTTAAAAAAAAATAAATAAATGAATAGAAATAAAAACAAGTTTATAGAACAATTTTGTAGCATTGAGGAAACCAAGGATCAAAGACCTAGAACAAGAAACGACTGAAACGTCAATGAAACTTACAATCAGAGAGCTTGGTACGGTTTTTCAAACTCATTTTGCCGTGATTTCTATCACGTATGTTTCACTGGTGTTTCTTCTTCGAAATTGTTGGCTTTTAATTGAACGACTTACGCTGAGCTCTGGCTCCATTCTAATTCATTCAAGGGGTGACTGGTGGATGTGAGATTGGGGTGATAAATCGTTATCCTCCCAATTATCATGGTGTTTTCCGATCCCAAATTTTGTCTAGCAAACCTCTCTATGACGAGAAGAAAAAGAAATTCTAAATTTGATATTCGGAAGGAGGACGAAATGGCCGTTCAATTCAAGTGCTACTCATATCTAATTCTCAGCCTTGCTTTTTTCATAGATTAAGATTTGGCCTATTTGAAAAAAAAAAAATGGTAATAAAATTCACGATTGTGTTTATAAGAGTGATCATTTAAAAACCGTACATTCCCTGCAAAGGATGCATGACATACCATTACGTTTCTTGTGGAATTCTTGTCTTTCTCATTTTTTCCATAATTTCTTTATAGTTATTGCTTATTTATTCTATGTTGGCTCGAGCTTTTAGAAAATGTTGATTCATATTCCTTCCAAAACCTCTTGTGTATTCGTATGTTCTCAACGGGTGTGACGACAACAGTCATTCTTCAATAAGAGGTTATTGTCACCGTCGTCATCCTCCTTCACCTTTCGTTCAGAAAGCTCCAAGACTCACAACAACCACCTGTACTCCTTCTTTCCAAGCTCGTCGCCTGCCTTCCACATTTCTTGGAGAAGCATCTTCCCCTAATTGATTTCAAACTCCATCAACCAGGGTGGATCGAACAGCTTCATCACTTACCATAACACTTCTCCTTTTGTTGGATTTTTTTGTGCCTGCCAACTTTGCTTGTTTTATTTTGAAATGAAACGTATTTTGGCTTATTGTCGACTGCATTATAAAAAGTTTATCTGGCTCACTTTCTGAGTGATTGATGTTGGGACATCGCAGTACTCCTTAAACTGCACGGAATTGCTGATCCAATTGCGCATAAGGAACCCCCATACAGGTGTATGGTGAATGATTAGATGCAGACATATGTTTTGGATCGATGGATGTTTGGATGGATGGAAATGGGTACTCCAAAACATACTAGTTCGTGGTACTCAGTTGAGTCAGCGTAAATCATATTATAAAAGGGATGCACTTTGAAACTTTGTCGATCAGTGAAGTTCAGCGAGACACATAGCTTCCTTTTATACATCAAATGAATGAATAGATGAGTCAAATTTGATGGTTTACTTCTCTAAAAACTCCACGTTTGAGCAAAAACTGTCAGTTACAAAATGAGAAAATTATCCTTGCTACGTCACATAACGCATGTTAGGAACAATACCATATTATTGTTGATTACCATGTTGTTCGTACAGGGTACAATGATTTTCTGAATCAAAAATGGATTTCGGATTTAAGATCGGATGGACTATGTCGGTTGAGATTCGGCAATGCTTGTTAAACAGGAAAATTACTTTGCGTTGACACTAGATAAGAGGATACGACTGAGAGTGAAGATTTAGGCTTCTCTTACGCCTGTGTTTGTCCATCCCTTCAGGAATTCCGGAAATTCGGCCTCTAAATAACAATTAGGGGAAGAAAATCGGAGAAATTATCTTTTCGCCAATTAATTGTGATTTGAGCTGATTGAAAACGATTTTTATTCCGCGCTTATAAAAGCTGTTTTTCCGACTTATAAAGCAGAATAATATTTTGTTCCAACTCCAACAGGATGTTCATACTTTTCATTAAACGCCAATACCATTGATTTCTCCTACAATATTCTCTGTTAATATTTCCAAATCAAACCTTACTTGAGGAGTCATCAGAGATAGAAGAATACGCTTATAGTTTTAGAAATTTTGTAGAAAGTAGAAAGTTTTGGAAATATGCTCATTAGTTTTAGAATTCCTACACAAATACATACCTACCATTGAAATGGACTCGTAGTTGAGTAATCTAATCGAATTAAATACATTGTGGGAGGTGCTCTGCGCGTATAATGTTACAACCTCAAAGTAACCGATCAATAATGGTCCGCAGCCCTCCTTGATGTCAATTAATAGTAATGGTGACCTTCCAAGCGTTGCGAGAACCGACTCCGAGACACTGAGTACCTGCCTATTGTTGTTGATACACTATTGTAATCTTGTATAAGTCCACCAAATATAATTATCTTCAATGGCAACAATTTTACTCTGCTTACCTAATCACCCAAACATTGGACTTTTGAAGAAAAAGTTTGGCTTGGATACTTAAAGGTACTTAAAGTAAGGAACTGAGAAGTGAATTGTTACACCTTCACTCTTTTCATATGATTCTACACAATTTGAAACGTAAACCATGAAATTTTCATGGGGGGTTAGAATTTTTTTTTTCAAGAGCGATTACAATGGTTTATTATTGAATAATAATAATTCGCCGTTTTTTGCACTCAAACGAGATTTTCTCGACTGAATAAAATAGTAAAAAATTGTTTTTGATGTACCATTTAAAAGCTGACGTTTTGGCGCATTTTTTAAGCTATAGGCACCTGATTAAATGCAGATTAGTGTGGAGTACTAAACATTTGAAAAAACATCTTTTTTCGGATTTTCTAGAAGTTTGCTTTGTAGAGTGATTTTTCGCCAACTATATGTGAGCAGAAACAATTGGTTTAGCGCTCGAAAGATGGTAAATTTAACGCACTTTCCAACGGTATCCTCAAATTTTACTTTACATAATACTGTATGTGAGTTATAGCCGTTTTGCTGAGACAAGGTCGAAAACATCTTAGAAGTGAAATAACTTAAAAACTACGCGAGAAAAAAAAATTGCTAGGAGGAATTTTTTGTTGAAAATTTGTTGTGGAATACGTGGGTGAAGTACTGCGCACCTTATCTGATACACCCTATATAAGAACGAGACTTAAGGGCATCTCTGTAATGTATGCATTACGTACCAAATGTTTTTGTTGCCATACGTAAATAACGATTTTAAAATCGTAAAAAATTTCCAAAATCCAAGAATCATTCATTTATTATTCACCGTAATTATCAATCTTATTCAATTTCGGATATCAGTTTCAAAAAACACCAATTTTCGGAATGACTTCCCGAAGGTATATTGCTTCCGAGTCTACTAAAGTAGCGGAAGCATTGTTTTCACTTTCGGAATGTGAAAATTTTTTTGTCTCCAAAATAAAAATTCCACTCGCATTTTGCGTTTTAGACCTTTCTGAACAATTTTGGTTCCGTGTCTGTCTGTGTGTCTGTCTGTCAGCAAATCCTTGTTACGGGCAAAACTACACGAAGTTATTGTCCGATTTTGATGAAATTTTCAGGGATTGTGCGGGTTGGGGTGTAGATGGTCCCCTATAGGTTTCATGACCCCCGGATCAATAGTAGCCTCTGCGCATGCGCAAACCTGAAATCCTTGTTACGCGCATAACTCCGAGAGTTCTTGACCAATTTTGATGACATTTCCAGGGATTGTTCGGGTTGGGGTGTAGATGGTCCCCTATAGGTATCATGACCCCCGAATCAATAGTAGTCTCTGCGCACGCGCAAACGTGAAATCCTTGTTACGCGCATAACTCCGGGAGTTCTTGACCAATATCAATGAAATTTTCAGGGATTGTGCGGGTTAGGGGTCCCCTATAGGTTTCATGACCCCCGGATCAATGGTAGCCTCTGCGCATACGCAAACGTGAAATCTTTGTTACGCGCATAACTCCGGAAGTTCTTGACCAATTTCGATGAAATTTTCAGGGATTGTGCGGGTTAGGGTATAGATGGTCCCCTATGAGTTTCATGACCCCCGGATCAATAGCAGCCTCTGCGCATGCGCAAACGTGAAATCCTTGCCACAAGCATAACACCGGGAGTTCTTGACCGATTTCGATGAAATTTTCAGGGATTGTTCGGACTTATTAGGTATACTTTATAGTTTGTTCAATAGTTGAACATGCCTACCTTTATTTTCTCAAGTTACGCTCCTGCATAACAATAAATTTACCCTAATTCAACATTTACTTCTCCTAATTGAACGAAGTTCTTTAGTCAATAATAATTTTCAATGATCTATACAGTCATGTTATGGATACGAGGAAGCTATGTGCCACACCCACTTGGCAGAGGTTTTTTCAGTTTTGCGCTGCAGATAATGAAGCGTAGTGGAACTTTGAAACCCACCATTGTACATTGTAAGTTGATGAATCCTAATTTAAAGAAAGTTCAGTTCACCCAAAGGAATACATCATCAATGGAACATACGGTGGCCGGTGAGTCAGCAATCAATGATTTCAAAAGCCGTTTGTAGTTCAATCTGACAAGAGCAAGATGGTAAACCGTGGATAAGCCTTCAGTAATAATAACACGACAGAAGGTACCGGGCGAGGAGCCGAGTTGAAGAAGATCGTGACCGTGGAGAGAGACGGAGGAAGAATGTAAGAGAAAGAAAGAGACAGAGCGATAGTGTGAGAGGGTTCAGATACCATCTAATAATGCCCAAGCTGGTTACTGCACCAAAGATTCCTTTTTTTCCGTCAACGATTTTTTTTTCTTCTTTTATTAAGAAAAAACGTATTTTCCCCCTCCGCTCCGTCTTCACCCAGAGCGCTCCATCTTGCGAGGTCTGGTACCTTCCCGGCCTCCTTATTGGTCGACTCTCGTCGTGGAAGTCGTGACAAAGCCGCCGTGGCTTCTAAGTACACCCTCGCAGGAATGCGTCTGGTCTGCCTTCCTTTGTGAGTGGAAAGAAACCATTCCGAATGGGAAGGCTAAGTCCGTGGAAGAGCTCTCATTCAAGATTAGTTTCATTTATGTAAAATACCTGGCTGCCCATTGAAGTGACGGTACTGTTGAAATAAAGAAGGACCAATCGTGCTTCATTTACCAGCACAATTTTCTATTTTTACACTTTTCATTCAATCATTTAAAAAAGTGAGATTTGAACTCTTTGTGCTTTGGACCAGAATACCTGACTTTGAAACTTGTGTATTTAACGCTGAAATGTGGACAATTCCTGACTGCTTAATGAATTGATGATCAGGGTGGAAATTAACAAAAATCAGTCCTGGTTCATGGTGTAGTTGGCTCGGTACAGGAATGATTTCATGTGGGTTTGCAAAGGTTAAGTAGACTGGGGCAGGGTGTTGTTCACATAGAGTAACTTTCGTTGTAGATGCTGCACTCACTTCCATCTGACGGGAAATACATCTACATTCCACAGACAGGAAGAGGTAATCCCAAAGGTACAAAGGTTTCCAGTTTGCTGATGATGATATAGGTAATCCACAACTTGTGGACCACAAGCTAGCTGTGGGTACTATACAAAACAACGAAATGGATGATGTTGTAAGACGTAACAAATGTCTTGAAGATAAATGTATTAATAAATTATGGAAGAAAACATTTTAATTGAAAGACGAAGGCAAGATGGTTAGGTGGTAGATGGCGAAGGCAGTAATCGTATTGAAAAAGGCAACAGAAAAATAAAACCTCATCAATCAGCGATGCAGAATGTACATAGACACCCGAAAACGACTTCACTTAATCGTCAAATTAATCTAACAAAAAGCAAAAAAAAAAAAATTGTAAAACATATTTTATAAACAACGACGAAATAAAAACTATGAGTGTAAATTGAGAAAGCAACATCCAAATCATCGCTTAAGAACCATCATGACAACTAAAACTTTCACAATTTCGGTTTTTTACCAATTTTAACGTGGAATTCTGTGTGGAATCGATTGGTGCTATTAGTTTTTCAGTTTCAACGCTAAAAATGTCAATTACGCCAATTTAACGATTATGGCGCAACTACATTTTGTTTTCATCATGACATAACTCAGCGGTTCCTATGCAACTTCAGGTAGTGACGAGTGGGGAGCAGAGAACTGGTAAGCTTATAATTATTAAATAATACAAATTTTGTATATTAATTTATTTCATTTGTCACTCTCTACTTCAAAAGAAAGTACTTGAAGAACTCGTTGGTATGATTTTCGGCAATTTTCGTCAGAAAACAACTTCACACACTTGTTAAAAAACGAGGGCTTTTAGCACATTACAGTTGTGCTATGATGAAAAAGGCCTAGCAAACTTACACCTTTTAAGAATAATTCTACGCAAATTTAACAAAGGAAGTGAGTCGAATATATACCTAAACTAACTAGGTTGTAACCATGTGTATCAGCCAATTTTATGATGAGCGCGAACAAATTGTTTTTATGGTGATGATAAAGGTTCATTATTGATCTCAAAGTAACAGCAACAAATAGGCGATGCACTACGTCGATACAGCTACATCTCCCATACCGTCTCTTCCAGGTATCATCCTCTGACCTTTACTGGAGGATATCAACCTCACTATCTACCGAGACAACACCACGGAGAATTTGGGATGTTAAACAGCCCCGCGTTAGTCACGCCTCGCGACCACAATCAAACACCTGTTAGCAGTTAAAACAATCGGCATGACTCACGACGGCGTGCCCAGTCCACGACTTTATCCCTGGATCCACGCTTCGGTGCTCAACCCCGTCACCAGACGCCAACAAGCAACGATTTTTCGTGGAGGAATTGAGGTTTTTCAACTTCCCTCCCTCCTTCCAATTGGTTAGTTTTCGCACCCGCAATCAGCTCTTCCATCTACTGTAATTACTCTTCTGCCGTCTCTTCAGGAATAATATGGCTTTTGTCTTTTCGTATATAGGTGGAGATATAGGTTTTACAGGAAACGACGTGTCGCCTCTGACGAGCAGGGAATCACAGGGCCGTGACGAGTGCGCCACCTGTTGAGGTGCGGTGAACTTTCCGTGATGAGACCACCTGCAAGCACAGATACGCTTCGTCAATCTCGTTTACTACGTAGTACTCACTCCGACATTCAAAATTGATGGCAATCACTTTTTTTTTTCTTCCAGTCTTCATAATAGCATGCCACTCTAATTCGGTCATCTGTACTATTGTGCGTTAAGTAGAGGCCGAATTGTTTTTGTTTGGACCCTTTGTTTGAATTCTATTAAAACATCATGATGATTAATCAACATCACGGATCGGTACACTTCTATTCAGCTATTCTCTCCCAACTGTGAGAGGAATATATACAATTACATCGTTAACTTTCTGTTTTTGTTCTGTCCGACTCTAAACAATCGAGGAGGATGCATCCCCATGGTTACACGGGACTCTAAATTAGGATAGGCTTCCGGTGTAGTAATCCAAAAAAACAGTGACCCGTTTGTTGAGCTTTTGTGGTGCGACATTATTTCAGATGAGTTCCAGATACGCTAATAACTCTAACCACAACTACATCGCCTCTGATCGGGTTATGGATGTCATGCGGAGAAATTTATATGGAGAATTACCTGCTTCGGTGCCTACCTAAAGGTGGCAGAAGCATCGTTCACCTTCGGAGGAATAAAAAAAAGAAGCTTTTACTATAATTTTACAATTATACCAACTATCGTTTCATAACTGTTTCTGTGTATGCGTTATTTGTCTGTGTATTGCAAACCCTTGAAACAAGCATAGATTCTACGGTTTCATTCGATTTTGATGATTTTTTCAGGGAATATTCAGATTATTCTCAAGATAATAATGGAGTAAAAAAATTATATATTTTCACAGCAGAGTGGCGTATCAACATCGTGGGTTTCGCCCATTTCTAAAACGCAAACTAAATGCTTTATATTCAATAAAGTTACTCTATATCTTGATGAAAAAGAAGTCATCCAAGTGGGGTGTGGCAAAACAGCTTTCCCGTCTAGATAACGTGAACGACTAGATCTTTTAAAATGTTTTAGATAATCTCGAAGGATGTAGAATGCAGGCCAGTCAGAAAGTTGAAGGGGACGGAAATGCCGCAGGACTTGTTCTCACATACTCCAACGCCTTCAAAAGGTTAGTTGATCTGTATTGTGAGTCTGTCATGGTAATTCTATCGCGGATAGAAAGATGATATTATCAGATCAGTAGGGTGTTCTTCCCCAACTACCTCAAAATTTGATAATCGCGATCGAATCACTGGAACCTTGAAAAACGATGCTTGATAGATTAGCGCATGCGCTGAGTGATATAGTGACTCGTAAGCAATAAAATTCTTTAGAAACAATCTACATTTTAACTCGCACTTACCCTGAAAATAACATCGAAATCCGGCGAACCTGCAAGAATTAGGGTAATTACAAGGATCCACGGACAAACAAGCAGACTCACCGACAAACGTGAAAACGAAAGTTTTTCTTAATGGTGTAAAATACAAAATGCGAGTAGGAATTTTAATTTTGGAGACCGAAATTGATCATCTCTCGAAAATGAAAACAAAGCTTTCGCTGCCTATAGGTAAACTTTCACTCAAATATTAATAATAATTTTAAAAATTAGAAAAAATTCATATCATTTTCTCACCGCCTAGTCGTTCTGACTTATTCAAGTTAGGGAGGTTGTGGGGGAAAGACTTTTGAATCGTTTCATTTCTAGTTCATCTTGATTTTGTTATAAGCCCACTGCAGAAGTAACTGCCGTTTAGAATACATAATTTATATATTGACTGTACACTAGTAAAAATAAACTGATGTGGACTTTATCAAAATGTGGAGAGGTGTTTTGGATTAGGGTTTGGGCAAAGACCAACAAAAAATAAAATCATCTTTTCATCATCTTGAAAGTGCATTATAGTTAATCCCATCCCAAACCTTCTTGATAATGCTATCAGCTTGACAGTAAAGTGGTTTGCATTCATCACCTGATTTCCGCCTTGTGTACGATCTTTGATAAAGATATACATACCCATTCCTCCTTTCTCTCGCCTTGTATACTCATATTTACGTAGGGACGTGCAACGAATGAAATATAAAACATGCTTTGAGTCACACGGAATCGGATTTCCCATTTACATGTTGAGTTTTAGCAGCGTGAGATGTTGAGATAAATCGAAAGCTTTCCAACAGTGTTCGACTATTCTCGTGAGTTGAATACTAACGGATTTGCATAGATACGAATTGGATGTGCGTGGAAACCCATCAGAAACATTCGTAACGCAATTTCATTATAGTAACAACCCACGCTATTTCGTCATTTGGTGACAGCGGGAGCATGTGTCATGCTAAAGTTTTGAAATTATTTTCATTTATCCTCTGAACTAGGAGAGAAGCCTTCCCTCCATGACCACTCATTCCTTTCAACTTCATTTCGAAATTAAATTCTTCATAAAAGTGTGAGGTAGGTTCAGTCTCACTGTTGATTTGGAATTCTTCCTCTTTTCTGGTCCTGATTCAGTTACGGCTCATTTCTTGAAACTCAGGAGTGTACAGAGATCAAGAGTGGCTAACGAAAGAGGTACTTTCGTTCTACAAATTTCTACCTAGAATTTTTCATTTTCAATACACATGTCCAATAGACTTGATGGATTTATTTCCAATGTTTAGCAGCTTAGTTAGATAAATTTTACTGCATTTCATTCATCGCGGTCCCTAACACACATAAAAGGCTTCGAAAACATGGAAGCAGAAAAAATAACTGAAAACAATCTAAATAGAAATAGGACTGAGCGGTTAGCAAAACACTGATAACGAAAACGATAAGACCCATTTTACACCCCTAGGAGTGATTGTAGAAATAGGTGTGCTCATTGAATTAACTAAAGATTGAAAGAGAAAAATAGATATATTGTGGAATAAGCTCGTATTTTTGACACGTTGAAAAAGCGATAGACGGGACAGAACCTGGTCTCAGTTGTTTCAAGCCAATAGCCAGTAATATGATCGGTTAATTGAAAAAAAGGAAGAGGAGAGAAACCTAACGCCTGGAGTAGTTTGAAAAGAATGTTCCAGACTTGAAATGTTCATAATTCGCTCTTTCTTTCCTGTGATGTAGCTTGCGCTTGTTCGAAAGTGCCGATAATGGGGCGGCGTTTTTAGGTGGGTGTTGAATTATGAAGATTAAACAGAAACCTGAGCGACAATAAGAACATGTCTCGGCTTCTGATTTCAATTTTCCTATTCAGCTACCTCCATCAGCACAAAAGATACCTACTACTAGTTGTAGCTGACTGAGCTTATTCACCTCCTGCTCTGCCAGTTATGGAAGTGCCGTTCTATAAACTTCTAAATCTTAATAATAATCAATCACGTCTTCGGCATACGAATACCTGTTTAATGGAGGACATGGAAACCAGAAATTATTCAGTTATTGTCATACTTCTACTCTTGGAGATATTGCAAAGGGGAACGCTGGAAGTTTATTATTTATGTACATCTATGTAAATCACTGATCGTTCACTAGACGTAGCCTGTGGTACGCGATCTGAAGTCAGCGATTACATTAATTGTAATTGTATTCTAGACGCCTTAAAAAGAGCTACACTTCACATCCGTAGATCGATTATGGTACGTGAAAGGAACTCTTAAAAACAAAATTTCATTGCACCTATATCACCTGATTCTTTCTTCTGCGTGCAAGGACATTTACATTCACACGTGTTGATGTTTATTTTCTGTCTTAGTTCAAGCTCTGAGAGGTAGCGAACGAATGAATGCAAAATTGTCCGAGTGGCATCATTCGATTCATTGAAGGGATGTCTATCAACAGCAAACAGGAACACGTTAATGTTATTTTAGAATACCGCAGGTTTTCGATATTCTGAATTTTAAATATCAGCAATAGGATTTCATAATTTAGGACAGAAACTGATGACTAGAACTCAGTCCTAATTAGACCCCATTTGTGATTTTTGACCCGAGTTTCATTAGGTCAAGTAGTTTAGGAGAAAGGCGGGCGACGGATGGACATATTTTCAATTATTTCCAATAACCTTAGCTTTTTGTTTGTTATGGACTGGGATTTCGAGATTCGACAAAATGGTACAGCATTCATATTCCGTAGTTTTGCGAGGTTGTTATACCGTACATAATGTGAAATCGTGAAGCAGTAGGTAGGCGGGAAAGAGTCGGATACTAAACTGATAAAATGGAAATGAATGTCTAAGTGAGTTAGTGAGAGGCGTGTAGCGAAAAAATTACTCGTAAAAAAAATAAGAAGTGAGATCGGCAACAAGGCCGAACCTTGACAGAGAAGTTGGAAGAAAGCGCGTCTACAAAGGCGAACCCAGAGGTCGCGGTGGGCGGGAGAGGTTGACCTCGCTCCACAGCCTTCTGAGTCACTTACCGGTAAGACCTTACCCTATGCTATCCCGGTTCTCGGCATCTGCGACCTGATTTGAGGGTTATCGGTACAGGCAGATGGGCTACCGGTGTGATAAACGTAGTTATAACGTGATCTCCCCTAGCATAACGAGTGACTTGTTTTCCAACGACCAGCCGGGGTAGTGGAAAATAACCCGATTGTCCCAATGAACGGTTACACCCCTATTCGTTAATTGAACACAAGAAACATATCGGTAAGCAATGCACTTACAGAGACGGCCCTATGTCCGGTTTTTATAAGATCACACTTATAAACATGATTATAAACACATAACGAGTATTTCTTAAAACTAGACCAAATTCTTAATCGAACAGAAAAAAGTCGCTTGAATGAATCGGCCACCACACTCCCCTCCCCCATCACCAAAACTTGGACCGAGACTATTAATCGAATGAAGAATAAATAATAAAAAAATAAGGAAAATTGATAAATACACGCCGTATGAGATCAGTTGGTTGAGGGTTGCCTATTACCCCCCTCCGCTCGAATTCCTCCCAACCGTGAGAAAATTCAAAATTTCCAAGGTTTTTTAATACAATTACGCTAAGATACATCGGGAATGGTTTGACCTACGGAAAAAATGGAAAAAAAAAAAAATAAATAAATTGAATAAAAATAAAATTTTTTAAAAATGAAATCAGACGAAAATAGTGGAGAGATCGCGACTTGAAAAATTCACTATTACCCCCTTCCATATTGCAGAAATCTTAATTAAAAAAAAAACAATGGTTTATTAAATAATAAACCAAAACAATAAAATTAAAAAAAAAGAAAGAAAAAAAAAAGAATGACATGAATTGGTTGAGAATTCTCTGGAGCAGCGGATTTTACGGTTGGCTAACACACCCTCCTGTCAGCAAAAGCAAAATTTCCGATGTTTGTTGCAACTACTGAAATTGCGATTAGCGAAAAACACGTTTTTTCGGCAGTACCCTCTCCAATTCCTCTTCTTCGTAGTCGTGAAATTACCGGACTAGCGGTATTCTTTAGAAACGTCTCCGTCAAATTCGGGAGAAATGATCCCCCACTTTTTTGTAGCAGATTCATCAACGAACTTCATGAGAATTTATTTGATTCAGCTTAAAACAATTATAACGCTGAGAACGTGTAATTTCCCGCGAAAATCGAGGCTTTTATCGAAAAAATACTTTCCTGTGACTTGAGAAGTTAAAGATTGCTATTAATATTAATTTGTTACGCTATATCAAATGGTGACACCTCCAAGCTCCTGAAATTGAGCTCCATTTGAGTTTTTGAACTGTCGAAGAACGAAGAACTAACTAGTTTTGTTTGTTATTGTTTCGTGCCACAGACATGGGAATTTCCGCGTTGTTATAAAGTTTTCTGACACTTAATCGTGTCAAAGATCACACTGCATCTGTTTGAATAAGAAGCCGATTATCCATTCAACAGTTATCCGGGGGAATGAAGTTTTTTTTTTCAAAAGTTGACATATCCATGAACTTCGAATCCTGAAAAAATTTTCATTCTGGATATGTGCGGTTTTGATTCTCAACTCCTCAATTATCCATTCAACAGGGGGGGGGGGGCATTTCGAAAACTTGTTGCGGTAAGCCTTACCGTAAGGAAATTAAATCTTTTATTTTGAACTTTCTTTACTCACCTAGTTCTCCTTCTTTTGACAAGTGTTCATAATCATTATCATCACACATGCAAGTCTCTTTAGTTGCTATTTCGACTGTTAGAAAACTCGATTGATGCTCAATCGTTGAGGCAACTGTCACTTTTTAAATTCAGCTTACAAAATTAATATTAATAGAGACTCTTAAGTTCTAAAGTCATGAGAAAGAATTTATTCGTTAAAAAACCTCGTTTTTCGAAGAAACTTTCTAGTTTTTTTTTTTTGCATTTAATTATTGTTTTTTAATTTTTTCCTCAAATTGAAATTTTGAAAATAAAATCGAGTATACCTTTGGAAAGGTAGAGTTTGGGCCAAATTTTTTCGTAAGATGCGCGGGAATTCAGTTGGATTATGTATGGCATCCTCTGTTTTAAAAAATAGAATATTTTTATGCTTTGAGTTTTATGTGTAATTACAAAATAAGCTCTGCAGTTCCTATGGAGAGTTAAGGGATAAATTCGAATACTAACGCCAATAATAGTGCCGCTATAGTTTCAAACGGGAGATCCGCCAACAAAGCAATACTGATCATATTCATTCTAAACCACTCAGTCCCATCTAATCATCGCAAACAACATTGTGAGAAACATCAAAACGTCTATTCCACGGGAAGAGGAAGAATTGGTAGAAAGAAGAAAGTGCTGGTCTTTGAGTGAGTTGGCGAGGTGGTTTGCGAAAGGTTTGGCGTTAGTACACAATACAGAGGGCTTAAAGGGGTCCCAAAGTAGACGCAGTCTTCATTGTCTGGCCAGAACAATGGAGGTGCTACAAACTCTCCTCCACTATATATAGAAACGTACAACATGAGGCTCCGACTTCTTTGCTCATATTTTTCTTCTTCCCTTTTCCGTTAAGAAATCAATTGGAACATCGGCTCCCTATTAGCCCCCTCCATTCACCCCCTTCTATGATGAAAATTGAATGATCTGATATATTTTTAAATACTATATCAAAATCTTAATTGAACAAAGAAAAAATTACGTGAATAAATCCAGAATTCTTGCTTGAGCAGCGAATGAAGCAATTTGCTGTTATCCACTCCATTAACCTCCTCACCGAAAACAATTTCTGGAGTTTATTGCACAACTAAAGTAAAATTGGGATCCAATCAATCCAAACAATTCCATAAATCAAACCACATGAATAAATGTGACTGAAACGAACATGAAGAAATCTAAATAAAAGTGATTATCAATTGTGATGAATTGTAAGTATTACGGAAATGGAACTATCATTGTCTACTTTTCATTGGAACTTAACAGAATGGTTGTAACATATACTTTAGAAATGAGGATAGTTTTGAAGATAATGATGGATTCAAGAAGAAACAAAATGGAGGGTGAGAAGCGCATGACATAGCACTACTGGTTCGGTTGACCATTGATGGTCATATGGAAAATTCTATGAGAACTTTTATCATAATATAAATTATAATATGGAAAAATATCATACTATTCACTATTGTATCAAATCGAACTAGAGATGCAGCGAAGGGTAAGCATTTAGATGAATATGTCGAGACGTATGGATCCTAATAACAACATTCCCCAAGCTTCATGATATGCACCCCCGCCAACTTAGAACCAGCCCCCCTCGTAAATACTCGTAAGCACCCCTTATTTTATCTAAAACTAATCACGGACAATATTCGAGCACTGTCATTGACATTCATACATTTTCAGATAGAAAAACAAACTATATATAAATTAATTACTAGGTTCATTATTATTTACATTCTGTCTAGTGATGTAATATATTTTTGAATGTCGTCACGTTAATCATTGCACCGAGCACTCTTCTTCTATTTGCAGAACTCCTCTGAGGCTTAGGGGGAGCTGAAGTATCTTTGAGAATAACAGGTTGGCAGCGACTTGAACGTCATAATTGGCCTTCAATATGATTGAAATTAACTCGCTGTCGGAATTTGAGTCACCAACGATGCTCCTAATGGAGATCAAGCAGTTCTTCATTGTCTCGTCCATCTCTGCTTTCTTATCTGCCCCACCAGTAGATTCGTCATCTTCTTCTTTGATGTCATCTTCGGCACTCAAGAATGATGACTGCTGAGGATGACGGTTGTTTCGATCATAGACAAATGCGGCATCGCTTGGTGACATGGGGTAGTCCTCCTCCACGGAATGCCCGTACACATCGTCGTAGCCGTCGTATTCATCTGAATATCGCATAGACCTAACGTTTCTATGACGAAACATTTTGGGTCGCTGAACTTCTTCAAGAAATTCAGCTTCAATACACAACTGTAGTTCTCAAACAGGGAAACGCACCACGATTTTTGTAAAGGACAGACAAGGGTTTCTCACGGGAAATCATTTAAGAGTATCAAATTAATCAAAAAGTGCAATAATTCCTAGAATAAATAGATCACTTCATGTCAAGCGATCCGATCACTTCATGTGCTAGTTCCGAAAACAGTGTCAGAGAATTTGGTACACGTGGCCTGTGAGTAACCCTCTCTGAGTACCAAATTGGTACTCATTGGCAGTTAACGTGTTAACACAAGTTGAAACAAAAACAGATAATTGTTAATGATTGTGCTAAAAATAAACCAAGGAACGAAGAAGCCTGATCAAATGATTCCGCTACACATTCCGAACTATCGATAATGATTTAGCTAACCATTCATTTCAAAAGAGAAATAAGAACATTGGTGGGTCATCTAAATTTTATATCATTATAAAAAAATTCTTCTGGTAAAGTCGAGACGAATCGCTATCCGGGTTTTTTTCTTCAAACAAAAAATGCTATTGAATTGGTAAAATCCGGTTGCTTATCTGGAAATATCACTTCAAAACGAACTCGGTGACTATTCGTTGTATTATCATTTTTTAACATTTGTTTACGCAATCTTTATAATTCTTATATTTAGGAAGCTGTTGAAAATCGCATTCTTATCGGGGGACGTGATTCATTTCCTGAATGGAGAGTGCCGCACTAGTAATAGATTTTTGCACAATAATTCACTCAAGGTATTCGAATGGGTTTAAGAATCCGCATATTTCATGAAAGTGGCAAGATTTTGAGGCTAATACTGAAGAATACGACCACCGCCACTAGCAATAACATAAAACTAATCCATCTGCTATCAAACCTTTTCGTGGATATTCAGCTCAATTTATTGTCAAGTACTCAATATGTAGGCAAGTTAGTTCAACATTAACATTGTTCAATAAACTAATATTTTGGTTCCAACACTAAAGTTACAAAACAATTTATGGAAGAATAAAAATGGATGAGATACGAAATGAAAGTCAAATCACTGGGATCGATAAAATCATTGTAGTAAATTTAATCTAAGACGCTGCAAATTATTAAACGTAGATTATTATTTCTGCTAAATTTTCATATAGCTCTTCAGCTATACATTAGATAGTTCTTATGCATCTATGTCATAAATAAAACCCCTATAACAAAAACAGTTCACTAGTCCCTCAGTATGTGAAATCGTGAACCCTTGAACAGAACATCTGAAATTTAATGAGAAAATGAAACACTAACTTACTTGATGTCCGCAAATTTATATAATATACACTCATATTATTTCGTTTTCTCATTAAATACTTCATTCAATACTTGTATTGAACAACTGGATTTCAGAAGGTACGCGTTAAACAAAATAAAATTGCAATTATATCAGCTGATTCTTCTGTCACAATTTAGTAGGCTATTTCTAACTCCGTGCAAGGACCTTCGCGTTCACATTCGTGTCGACGTACTTCTTTCTTGTCAACGTTACAGCCTTAGAGAACGTGAACGAATGAACAAGCAAGTCGCAAGTGATGCCGAGAACTCGTAAGTGATTTTTAAAATAAGTTTTACAAACTTTGTGGCAGTGGTTTTTGAGAAAACCTGTGGAAGGATTTTTTAATTCGATTTTTGAATTTTATGCATTTGAAGCTCAAGCCAACAAATGTTGATATGGGATGAGGGTGGGGTTAAAAATTTGTTTCTTGATTACAAAGGTTCATTATTGAAAATAATAAACCAACATTGAGATTCTCCTTATGATTTTTACGAAACGTATTACAAGGAAAGTGTATTTAACCTTCAAAACAGTAATCGTTATTGTTATTAAAGAAGTATGAAGTGGAAAGTGTCTAAGGAAATGTAAACACTTGAACATTGAATAGAAAAAACATGACACGGTAAACATTTAAAAGACTACAAGACAGAATAGGTGACGAAAGAAAGATCTTGGGTTGGCATGTGCTACTCAAGGTTTCCAGGTAGGGTGCATCCCTGTATGTCGAGAACCACAAACAAAATCCTATCTAGGAGATACCGTGTGAAAACGAGAAGGACAATAGAAATGCTGATGTAAGCAGATGAAAGGAGATAGGTTGGCAGAGCGTAGCCAGTCGAGTAGGATTTCAACGAAACGCAGTCACACCAAAACATCAATTTTTCCTTCAGCTCGTTTCCATACATGGTTATCATTAACACTTGTCCGAGAAAAACGTGGGGAGAAGTGGGTGACGTGGCACTCGAGAGCCTTCGCTATGAAAACCTAGCCTTTCTGACCGCGAGTTCTTGAAATAAAAGTTGGAGTAGATAAATGAATAATGAGAGAAATGATGGCTTATCCTCTTGTGAGAGACGTTGGCATGAGAATTCGAGATTTTACCCAAGCAACTCCCCAAACATTTTACCAGCAGTATCACATTCCTTTTTGCTTATAACGTGGAATTACAACAATATACATATATGTGACGTTGTATTTTACACGGAATGTACATTTCATACTATGCCCCAAGGGCGTAGCCAGGAGTGGTGCTGAAAGGGCTTCAGCACTCCCCGAAATTCTAAAAAAAATACCTTCTTAAAATACCTTAGTTTTGCTGCTTTGCTGGTTAGTTTACGAGTAAAAAACTATTTGAGAAATCGAATGAACAATGACAGATTAACTGATCTAGCACTCTTGTCCGTTCACTACGGCAATATCAGTGTTTCGCCAGAAGACGTGTTGGATATAATGGCGAATGTGCCGAGGAGGGCTGTTCTCTTGTAGTTTTTCGTGCTATAAAAACTATCTACATTTTACAAGTATCTATGGAACTAATAGTACGTTTAATACGTTTTCTGTTCTAATCAATCAAGCGATAATAAAATTGACATTTGTTGTAATTTTGTCTCTTGTTCGCTTTTTTATCCCATGAAACTATTACATCCTTCCTGCCTATTTCAGCACCCCCAAAATAAAATCCTAGCTACGCTCTTGCTATGCCCCAGGGGTTAGCAGCGCTCCTAAGAACCTGCTCATTAGAAATCACAAGTTCAATTGAATTATCGATATATGGAGGCGCACTGCAATGGAGTAGTCGTTATTGATGCTAAGACTTTCTAAACGACGTGGGTTATCAGAGGACTCTAGTCGCTAAAATAGGAACATGGTTCACGTACTTGACATAAAAACCATTCACAATCTCCATCTTCTTTACTCTCGTACATTTTGAAGAGCTCCATCAAAGATCATGAAATGATATAATATATAAGTCACAAAGCTCGCAGTTTTGGCTGAACGTGGATTAGATTAAAACCAACAATTTATCTAATTGACCTCTCAACTCAATCTAAATCCTCTGCCAACAGAAATCGTGGTAGATTAGAACAAAGAAGAAAAAAGCTAATAACGCTATAAGAGCGAACACTTTTTTCCTATTTCTCTCAGGCAGGATTTTTGTGCTTTATGAGGTATTCGCGTTGTAGTGTGTAGTGTGTAATTTAATTTCTGAGTTAATAACCATTAAACTTACTTTTTGAAAAATTTGCAAGAAAAAAAAAGTCTGCCAAGTGGGTGTGGCACATAGCTTCCTCGTTTCCATAACATGACTGTATAGATCATTGAAAATTATTATTGACTAAAGAACTTCGTTCAATCAAGCTCGAGGCTAAAACTTTATTTTCTCTTTATTACTCACGAGGACCATCTTTACATCAGGGACCAAACAATCCCTGAAAATTTCATCGAAATCAGTCATGAACTCCCGGAGTTATGCGTGTAACAAGGATTTCACGTTTGCGGATGCGCAGAGACTACTATTGATCTGGGGGTCATGAAACTTATAGGGGATCATCTACACATCAAACCGAACAATCCCTGAAAATTTCATTGAAATCGGTCAAGAACTCCCGGAGTTATGCGTGTAACAAGGATTTCACGTTTTGCGGATGCGCAGAGACTACTATTGATCCGGGGGTCATGAAACTTATAGGGGATCATCTACACATCAAACCGAACAATCCCTGAAAATTTCATCGAAATCGGACTATAACTTCGTGTAGTTTTGCCCGTAACAAGGATTTGCTGACAGACAGACAGACAGACACGGAACCAAAATTGTTTGGAAAGGTCTAAAACGCAAAATGCGAGTGGAATTTTTGATTTTGGAGACAAAAACATTTTCACATTCCGAAAGAGAAAACAATGCTTCCGCTACCATGGTAGACTCGGAAGCAAAATTACAAGTCTCTAAGATTTGAGGACGAGTGCCAAGCGTTACATTAAATTAAAATTCATTTCACAAATGGTCCTAATGTCTAATAGCTTAGGATTCGGAAGCACAAGGTAAACTATTGCCAAGTAATCTATAGTTTCCACACACATCTCCACAACTCATAGATGATGGTGGTGATTTTATTATCAGTTCAAGCTCGTACAATAATAGGAAACATTTTTCTTTCAGGTATCAAGGGATGAGATAATCAAGTCGTCTGATGTGAACTATAAAATATCGTGCTACTCAAACTTTAACGTCGAACTAATCTAACGTTGTTACTAGAACTCCATCCTTGGCGGAAATACCAATCAGTACGAACGGAATCGGTATTACAGGAAGAAACCAATGAGCAAAAAGCTTTGGGAGTTCGAAAGGATTTGAAGTCCGGAGCCCCAACCTGAAACATTAATCATTAGTAACTAACAACCCAACTACCGCCTGAGTCTCGAGCATCGTGATGTTTTCAAGCTTGCGGGAGGGTGCGAGTTTGATGGGGAAATCGCGTATCTGCACAGAACGGTGAAAATATAATCGAACTATCTGCAAAACCACGGGTACTGAAAATCCCCGTGTTTGCACGCCATAAAACCCCAGAGAGAGGAACCATGTACGCTCTAGCCAGGAAAATCGTTCGGATTATGGTAGTGGACGGTGGATGCATCGGAGTTCTTCCCGTTCCAGCATCAGTGTTTCATAATTTATAGTTCATTTCGACGTAGTACCTACATAGAATCTCTACATCAACCTACAACACGTTTTTGTTCTTAACGCACCAACAGATTTCACAATCCGCAACTCGACAACGATTTACAATGCAAACACGATTTACAATGTTTCACACTTATTCTGAGTCCTTTTCTTATTTGAATTGGGCCTTCTTCCATCATTTCTCACGAGAGGAACAAATAAATGCGACGACATAAATTGTGAATGCTTTCGATACGACATGACAGCCTCATGGGTCCTTTGGATATACATTTGCACCTACCTGACTATACTTAACGTGGATTTCATCTAAATGGTTAGAGTTTTTGGTTTATTATTCAATAATAACCCCCCTGAAAATATCATGGTTAACGTTTCAAAGGGTGTAGAATCCGAATCTGCAATAGAAATTTTTCCTTTTTTTTAAACGGCTGAAGCAAAAAATGCTGAAATTTTCAGGAAAAATCCATGTTGGTCCGGCGACGCCCCAATTCTTGAGCCAGCTCTCTCAATTAATTTAAAGTGCCCTTTAAGGGTTGTCAAAGTTTTGTAAAATCCCTAAAAACCTCAAAAAAAGTAAAGGCGGCCTAAATTTGTACTATTTTTGAAGAACACTCCACGAGGAATCGAATGAGCCCCTCCCCAGGTCCGTAGGTCAAACCATTCCCGATCTATGGCCCAATTTATGGTGCCAACATTCGCGTTATTTTGGTGAACTTCCAAAAGGCTTTGTAGCCTATACACGGGTTGAAGCATTCTGATACCAATAAAAAACGCTGCAAATTATTTCACTGGGGTTTATTATCCAATTGGCTTGCGTTCATGATTTGAATTTATACTAAGCTTTGGAGTGTGCTATTTCACAGCTGATAGAGCGATTATTGAATTTCAGGAGATATGCATAGAGCACGTAAATCTGTTCTCAACCAAAAATACCTATTTGGATTGATCAGTTGATCATATTTGTGTGCCTCCTGAAATTCAATAATCGCTCTATCACATGTGAAACATGCACACTCCAAAGCTTAGTATAAATTCAAATCATGAATAATGAACGCAAGCCAATTGAATAATAAACACCAGTAAAAATAATTTGCAGCGTTTTATTCGTATGGAAATTGTCGAGCTAGTATAATGACCTTGCATTACCTACCCCAAGTAGGATCAGAATGGAATAAGTTTTCCCAATGAGATAACTAACTTCGCCATATATGATATCTGGTAGCGTATCTTTAAAGAAACTAAGTCCAAAAAAAAAAAACAACGTTTTTTGTAAACTCCGCGAATGACAATGAAAATGGATGCGATGATTAACATTTTATCCTTATATCGATAGTTTGAGTTTTGCCTGCGGAAAATTGATTAGACCGAAATTTCAATAGTTCGCTTTGGATACCAAAGGTTGGTTTTCAATTTTCTTTAAGGTTCCTTCCCCTCCGTTCCTACTCATCCAATTTTCACATCTGTTTTTTGTTTGGAACGTGATGGAAAATTCAGATAGGTGTATTATGACTCTCCAGGGCCTCCTGACTCTTATGATCAAATTGAAGTTAATATGAGATTATTAAGATGTCCTTCTCCAACTAGCCAATCAATTTGAGCAACCTCGGACAATTAGGAAGAGAGACAATTTTGTTTGACGAATTTTACGTTTGCTCATGAGCAGAGCGATGTATGATGGGGAACATTCAAATCAATTAGCGGAAAGTTCAATTCAATTTGAGGAAAGTTAAATTCAATTCGCGAAAGATTTAATTCAAAGTGCATGTGCTATAAATCACGGGATGAGTTGGCTCATTCATAATAAATTGATGCGATTCGTATAATCTGGAAACTCGTTTCACTAGATTTGCCTTCTGAAATCGATGGTAAGCGCGACTTTAAAGGCCTGACGTCACTCACGTCATGGCAACTCTCCCTGCCACCCACGCTAACCCACTTTAATGTCCCGTGCAAAATTCATGTCTTGGCTATCAATACCCCGTCATAGACGTCAATGGAAATCAACTGGCTGCTATAGCTCGTTAATTTTAGACGACTTCTTTTACGAAAAGGCGGCTACCTCAACCAACATTTCTGACAAGGGGTATTGAGTTTGGTGTCGAGCTGTGTACGGTTTCCGTGTAAAATGGAAGTACTTGGGTTGACGTGAATATGTATGTCAATCAATGGACAATGAAGAAATGACCTAGCAAGAGATCAGTTTATATTATTTAAATAATTCGAAGTAGACAATTGCTTTGCTGTAAATATCCTTTACATGCCGTCTTGTGGCACGGATATCTCTTTTTGCTAGGGGTTTCTGAAAGCAATACGTGACTGTTTCCTCTGCCCAAAATAGTGTAACGGAATCTTCTTTTATGTTGTCATACTCCCTGTGAGGAAAATCCCTCAAAGCTCTATATTTTATATAATATCATCTGAAATGAACAACCACTGAATATTCTGCTCTACAGTTATTATTCTATTACTCTTTTGACCCTGCCTGAACTTCACTTCAAGTAATTCCCAGATGATGCCTAGAAAATATGACGAAACTATTCGAATAAAATGACTACTAAATTCAAATTTTAAAGTAGCCGTACACACTTTCTTGTTCAACAACCACACACTAATGCAACGGAAGTTTTATACTGGTATTAAATTACAACCAATCCGAAACTCAGAATAATACACTATTTCATTATTCCAACACATTACATATTGTGTGATTCAGATAGTTTTCACTTCACGAAACTCGTTTATCACTCTTTGGAATCGGATGATTTTGTGGAAAGTTTCTATCTTCAGGTGCTCATGATGCAAATCAGCTATCTTAGATCTTAGAACTAATTCCTATGCTAGGTACGTATCGTAAGAAGCTGTAATTTGGTATGTTACCTCCTTAGAACTTACACTTGAGGAGCTTACTTTCAAACAGGCACATATCCATTCCGACAAAATGTTCAGGAAGTGAAAAAAACGATTTTCAGATTAGTGGAGATGTTTTTCTGCAGTTTCTCATAGGAGTAATGTGTGAGAAGGCACAGATAAAGATGCCTCAGAATATGAATCAATGTTCTCCAAAACACGAGGCTGTATATCCATTTTCACTTTGGAAATGTGCCCTTTTGATCAAAACTCATGGATTTGTGCCTTTTTGAAAAAGAAAGAATTCATTCTCCATTCTGTAGGTTTTATTGAAAACTTTACCTGACTCCATATTTCCATTTGTCATGCCTGCCATCTATCGAGTCTTGTGTAAATATTCAACGTCAAGACGAAGGGGCAATGCTTCTTTTTGGATATGTGCCTTTTTGAAAACCCACGACTTATCGCCTGACGAAATTCGGAGGATATGTGCCATTTCGATTGCAAGGCACTGAAAAAAATGTAGGGGACGGATTTGTTACCTTTCGATGCAAACACATAACTTTAGCCCCGGATCCACGGAGCCGTGGATGTGTTCTGTTTTGTTCGGAAATGATAGGGGGATCTGATTCAACTCATATTCAGAGATAGAAAATTGAGAAAAAACGTTTTCTCCCAGATTTGGATATGTGCCTTTTTGAAAGTAAGCTCCTCACTTGAGGATGCACCGTCAAGAATAGTGGTTCCCAACCTTTTGTGGCCCATCGCCCCTTTCTGAAGGTTGACTAACACCTATTCTATCAAACAACTTCACTTGTACAGTACTATTTTCATTTTTCACCCAATAATCATCCCCCCCCCCCCAAATCGCCGCCCTGATAACCCACTTGGGGACGATCTCCACCAGGTTGGGAACCACTGGTCTAGGATCAGCTGGGGGCTCTAAAAGCGAATTTCTACCGTATTTATCATGTGAAGCTTTACTACTGCTAACCTTCATTTACCTAGAAATATCCATGATCTAATGTTTTTTCCAGCAAGGGAGAATTGTTCGTTGTAACTTTCTCTAACTAGGATTTGTTGTCGAAATATCCACCTCCTTTCACGCTCAGATTCCATAAAAAGTAACATGGAATGTATTACTGAAGTAATGGAATTATATAAAAATAAATGTGTTAGGACGTCTAACGGTAAATTCTAAAATTTTCGCAATATTGAGAGGGGGTTCCACAAACATTGCATTCATTATTGCTATATTTTTATGTTATTGAATCCCCAAAGTTAATAAGTATGGATCCAAGGTGATTTTGCTTCATAGTCCACCTATGGGAAGCTTTGTTTTCTCTTTCAGGGTGTGAACGATTTTTTACTCCAAAATCTAAATTTCCATTCCCACTTTCTTATCATTCTGAACAGCTTCCTGTTCGTGCCCATGTTCCGTAGATCCTTGTAACAACCTTCTCAGGGCTTGTTAGGTTCAATGCTGACAAACTATTCGTCAGTCGGTGCATGCGCAAATGTAAAATTCACACACCATAATTTTCTCCGGTTCTTGTTCCTCTACCTTGCTGAAATTTGGAACCTTTGTTTTCACTTCCAAATGATGAACATTTTTTACTCCAAAATAAAAAATATTCACTCTCATTGTGAAACTTTTTTTTCGTCCATCATGTATTCAAAATTCTCTGTAGCTATCTCATTCCTACGGTTCTTCCATCGGTTTCGTTAGAATTTTCAGGAGTTGCAGAGGTTGTGAGGTGAGGGGGGATAAATGGTCCCCTTTGAACTTCATCGTTCTAAAACGAATACATGTTGCACTAGCTGAAAATCCATCCAGGATGATTTCTCTGGTTCTAGAGGTCTGAAGTCGCTCAAAGTAGTCGGGGAAGAACGGTCTTATTCTCACATCCAGTTCTGTACAAAATAGATAGATAGATAGATGTATTTATTGCTTAATAGATAAACATCTTTAGCAAGGAGTACAGAAGAAAATAAATATGACTTCTTGGAAGTGCCACAAAAGAAAAGAAAAGTACATACTCTAATAATATCAGTCCATATGTTCAGGAATTTAAAATGAGATCTCGCACTTCGACTGCCTCACACAGGAAAAAATGGAGCCTATTCATCACTCTTGTTGCCGAGGAATCTAGAAGTTGAATGAATTGCAGTCGGGTGGTCAATGGTGTGGCTAACAGTTTGGCAAGAAACTTTATTCTCGGCGTGGCAAGCATGGGACAGCATATAATCATGTGCTCAGGGGTATCAGCGTCCTCCCAGTTGCACATAGGACAAGTGCGATCGCCTCTAAATGAAAGCACACCACCAGCCACCAGAATCCGTCCACCCCATCGGCCCATCACCCGAAGCTGCGCGACGGAGCGCACAATGTAGAGAGGAGAGCGGACTGACATGTAAGGCTGTGGCTGTAGAGGAGTATGAACGACCATTTCTTTGTAGACTTCACTATCAGTTCTGTACAAAATATCATCACTAACTACTGCATACTAAGATTTCATTCAATTTCGGTAAAATTTACAGAGAATGTGTGGGTTTGGCTGTAGATGAATGGTGGATGGCTGGAGGCACCGACGTAAGCTGAAAGAGGTTAGAGTGTATTGTCTGAGGTAATCTGCCTAGGGATACCGGAAATTTAAATGCTGTCGCTCTGGAAGAATTGGAATTTCTTCCGAACTCAATCTGCCCCTCTAGATCTGTTGTGGAAATGTGAAATATAATTAATTGAAACGTATGAATCCGTACGTATCTCAGTTCAATTAGGCTTGAGAGAGTCTTCTAGGGAAAATAAGAAATGGTTATACTCGTAGAATCACTGAGAGGAGGAGCTAGCTTAAGCCTGCTTCTTATGACTTAGAGCTTGACTTTTAGCTTTGATATAAATCCCATTGTCATTCAACCAATGATATCGAAATTTGAAATGGAACCTCTCTGAGTTCATTTACCTTGCCAAAGGCTTTGACAAAGTTCTCCTGCTCAGTCACAGTTCCCCGAATGTATACATATCCTGGTGTCCGTTACCCATTCAGCCTTATTATTCAGACAAGTTAGTACAATAATGCGATAATTCTCCACTGCGGGAACAACATCTCTGTTCTTTCACACCCAGTTCACAAGGAAATTATTCCTTCCACAGACCCCCCGAAGGATAATAATTATCCCTTAGCATGTAGGCTCTCACTACACCTGCGCATTTCATTAACCTCACGGTTGAGAGCTAACTGCACATGAAGCTTCATGATTCAATAAACAGTTATCCATGAAACTGTAACTAAAATAGATTAAACAGGCCAATGGACACCTGCCGCCTGGTGCATGCAAGCACCTATAAACTGTTGGTCTATTCTCTCATATATTTATAGAAAATAATGCCGACTTTATAAACAAAGTATTCTGTCTTCTAAACAATAGCTTCCGAATTTGAAAATGTTTGGTGTTCACTATTTTGTTTGAATATCTATGATAAACTCTAATTTACCTGAAAATATCGGTAAGTAATTAGTCAATATCGCGATTTTCTCGTTACACCTATAATTCACGCTCATGTTAACGAAATTTTTTCCTGCTAATGAGATCGACGGATAGACGTTAGGTGTTCCTGGCAAATTCACTCAACTGTTCGAAATAATGAATGAAATGAAGAAGTCTGCCAAGTTGTATGATCACGTAGCTTCTGAGTCTTGGTAACAACAATGCAGATCATTAAGTGAAGAATAAAAGACGGACCAGGTGCACCCATCCCCAAGGCATGAAAAAAACTTTTCTGTACTTTCGATTTCGCTAAACAATGTCACTTTTCTCTGCATACGCACGTAGTTTCCTCAAAAATTTATAGAGTTGAACACTAAATTGAACACAACGCTGAAAAGCTCTGGAGTTGCAAATGTTTTTTCCCGAAATCCCCGTTTACACTGCTCGAGCATCGTCAAGCATCGAGCATCGAGCATTCGCGATCGAGCATGCCAGTTATCAACGAGCACGATAGCAGAGATTACCATTGTTGACACTGCCGGAGCATTTCCGACGATCAGTTGATTGCAAGTATTTCCTGCGATCAGATGGCGCTCGTGTCATTATCCTGGAGCTGCGGTTACCGCTGCATCATATCTATAACAATTTGAAAAATGACGAACGTGAATGACAAAATGGTGGAGATATGACACTTTCAACAACTTGGCAGGAAGTAGATTCGATTCGACGAACACCGGTCCGGGGTGTTTAAACTGAGCGCGAGACGAACGAGCATCCCTTGATGATCCGTGAAAAACATCGGGCACGAGCAAGACTTCCGCGGGAACATTGCTCGGCTCGAAGCGACTGATACACTGCCTGAGCCTCCTACGAATGCTCGTTGGAAGCCCCTGCGGGCGGCAAAAGCTCGAGCAGCGTAAACAGGGCTGAAGAGAGGAACAAAGATCGGAGGTGGGATCAAAAATAGGTTTTACAACTACCACCAGGTTCAACCAAAAAGTTGTAACTGACAAAATTTTCACTTTCGCGTAGTTTTTCACTTATTCACCTCGTTTATAAATTTTTATATTCATTGAGGAGAAAGGAAATTTGACCCTCTTTACAACGGTATCATTTGATTAACTCAGTAACTGAAGTGAGAGACATTATTAGTAAAATAAAATCGATCTTCGAGGAAAAACGTAGGTTTTGCACAAAAGTTCATTATTTCTAACTTAGATAACTATTCTTCTTAAATTACCTAGGTACCTCTGTTTATATTATGTAATCTGTGGTGCATTATTTAAACTCGGTGCTTCTATGAATTATAATCGCATTATAGGTGATATAAAAATAGCCTCATTTATATTTTAGCGCGGTAGATCGATTTGGGAAGGAATTAGTCTCGAGGGGCCTTCAGTTGATCAGTGTGTAATGTCGTAACTCACAGAATGATTTCATCTTAAACACAGCTCCATGAACACCAAACTTTACTACTTCCTTTGTACGAAACAATAGTTAATGTTAAAATACCTAAAATGGTATAATATACTGTAAATTGGCATGACGTAAAAATTTACAAATAAAACAACTGAAATTTGAATTAGAAAAAAATTAAATTCAACACCTATTTAGGCTTCACTCGTCATTTAAATAAGTTATGAAAAACTTTATCGGAGACAGCAATATGGATAGTATATTTGTATATCCTTATTGCTTCTGGTTTGTCGCCTGTCATTATTTATAGCGTTCACCCTTGCGTTTAAAGACAGTCCAGTGATTTGTGAGAGAACAGGCGATCATAAAGGAACCGAAGTGGTTTCGTTAAATTGACGGATCTAATTTCCATATGGATCAAACAAAAAACTCTGGTCAACTACATTATTGAACATTATCGATTAGGGTTGATTGGTCAAGATGCCGAGACTACTAGCACATTTTTTTCTCTTGGTCGATCTTTAAGGTTCATTATTGAAAATGATATGAAAGATCGAAAGTTTGGTCGAATGTGTGAAAAGTAATATTAAATATTACTTTTTCATAAATTAATTATCAAATTTTGATGAGGATCGTGGCGACAAAATTATTGTGGAAAAGTTGTTACAAAATAGGATACACCTGAAGTTTGGATTGTTAAAGTGTGGATAGAAGGGGCTACGACACTTCGTGTACCAAAAAATATGTGATTTTTGATCAACAATTCATAAACTTTGGTCCAGTATTTTGAGAGAGGGCCTTCAGCTTGAAAGTAAAAAAAAAAAAAATTGGAACGTAAATTAAAAATTACGTAAAATTGAACTAATCTTTATTCGTAAACAAACAAATTTAAAAGGCTCAATGAAAATGTTTTATTTTAGTCTTTTGCATAACATTATTATTTGAAACTAGATATCATCAGCGCCAAACATCAATTCAACTACAAATATATTAATAATCGTGTCTTGTATTATTTGGATAACAAATAGCTTATGATGTTGATTCGTCTGAAATCTCACACAACAGTTAACGTTTCTCCATCCGCGTCTCAAATCATTTTTCAATACATCAGTCGCTCGTTTTCTTTGATAAATTATGTCAGCAGGAAAGCTTTGTGATATTCTGTTCTCGTCAACGCATTTCATACATGATTAGAGCTGCCTTCGAGTGGAAAGGACTGAAGACGGTCTTTGATAATAAAGTGATTCTTTTATTCTCCCAAGAAAATTTGACGTGAATTCTCCTGGAAACATCTGTACGTTTCACGTATCATCCTGAATGGTTAGCAACACTGACTTAAATAAATTGAAAAATTAATACATTAAAAAATAAAAAATAAAAACGCTGCAAATTCTTTCACTGGGGTTTATTATTCAATTGGCTTGCGTTCATTATTTGAATTTCTACTAAGCTTTGGAGTGTGCGTGTTTCACAGGTTAGAGCGATTATTGAATTTCAGGAGGCACACAAATATGATCAACTGATCAATCCAAATAGGTATTTTGGTTGAGAACAGATTTACGTGCTCCATGAATATCTCCTGAAATTCAATAATCGCTCTATCTACTACTTGAAATAGTGTTTGAATTATCTATGATAATTAACACTTATTTCTACCCCAAAAAACCTAATTTACTATTTCAATAGTTTAAACTTGAAAATAGAAATTAATGGTGAATTGGGTATTTTTTCATTAATAACAATCGGATTGGAGTTTATATAGATTTATTGAATCTGATATAGGTCCGATATGAAATCAAGAGAAAATTTGGGTTGTGTTAAGGAACCGCAAATAATGGAAATGGGACTTACCAGTTATGAGACGGCTAGGGATCAACTTATTTCATACTTTTCGGGAAAAATGATCGAAAATCATTTCTAATATTCAGACTAGTAAAGTTTAAATAAATCAGACTAGTGAAATTAAAAGAAGTCGCGCTCACAATGTGTTCTCAGAATCTATATCTGATATAGGTTAAAAATGTATTTATTTTTCAGCAAAATTGATATATTATTCATTTTGTTGAAGCTCTCTTGAAAATCATTGAAATCATCATTGAAAATAAACCGCAAAGGAATCACCTAAAAGGCAATGTCATTGTTGAACGATATAATCTTAATAAAAGCAGGTTAACCTACAAAGTGTGAACAAATGTTAACGCGATTACGCGATTGCGAGGAAAATCAAACCACGCGGCGTGAGCGTTTGCCGCACGGTGCCGCGCCATTACGTCTGACACATCCATAGAATCGTATTGTTTGACGGCGCCACGTAAGCCAAGACGCGGCGTGGGGTTTCCCCGACGCCTGCGCCTGTGGCTCACGATTCCTCCACGTACCTAAACAGGCGCCAGCGGCGCCGTCCTGTGGAAGAGTTTTCTCTCAAAAAGCGCTGCGAGGCGAGCGGGCGGCGCCACGGCGCGCCGCTGGACCAGCGCCCGAGAACCTCGGTTCCAGCTTCAGTTTCGATGTTCAGTTATTTTCAATGCATTTCTACAATGCATTTCTACAATATGGAACTTTCATGCGTTCGCGCCAACATGACTCACGCTCGCGCAGCCGTCTATTGACCGCCCTTGCTTCTTCAATGGTTATCTTGCTGGTTTCTCTACTTTCCATTGCAGTAAATACAAAAGAACTAGAACGAAATTCAAAAAATTTATTTTTCATCAAACAATTCTTTACTCTAATCTCCAAAATAATCCAAGTTAATATCTCATCTATTAGATGTAGATGATGTAGATGTAGGATTAAAACTCTCAGGGTGGGGGTTTTATGCACGGAAGCCTGCTGTCTTATTGTACTTTCCTGGGAGTTTTACTTTTAATCAAGGAGATTCAGCCCCTTGGTGAGGGGTTTGAGGCCCTTGATTAATTGTTCGCTCTGAATAGACCTCATTGGGGTTTGAGCCCCAAAGAGTTCAAATCTACGAGATGCGAGTGCAGGACACTCAAATATTATGTGGGATGCCGTTTCGTCAGCCTCCTCACGTAGCCTGCACAGGGTTGTACTTTGTGTTACCCCAATGCGGTGTAGGTGGAACCTTAGGGGTACAAAGCCGGTTATGAGGCCGACCATTGTTCTTAGTTCCCTACGGTTTTTGCCTAGTAGCCAGTCAGTAATTTTGGTGTTGATCTCATCTATTAAGTCCTTATTGTAGCCATAAAACTATTTAGACAATTTAATATCTGCATTCGTTCCTTGTTTACGCTTTTTACACCTTTTTTCATGCTGCTGATCTTTATGTTCTGTCATTAATGTATGTTTACCATTGTTTTCATTATTGAATGTTTATTTAGACAACAGGAGATATGCATGGAGCACGTGAATCTGTTCTCAACCAAAATACCTATTTGGATTGATCAGTTGATCATATTTGTGTGCCTCCTGAAATTCAATAATCGCTCTACCCTGTGAAACACGCACACTCCAAAGCTTAGTAGAAATTCAAATAACGAACGCAAGCCAATTGAATAATAAACCAAAGTGAAAGAATTTGCAGCGTGTTTTTATTGGACCTCAATATACACCCCCCCCCCCCACAATAAAAACATCCATAATTTATCAAGTCCTTTAGCACTTGTATTGCGTTGAAACTTCCCCAAATCCAAATTTAAACGATGTAGCCAAAGGTAGACTGATGTAGAGGAGGCACACAAATGTCATCAACTGATCAATCCAAATAGGTGTTTTGGTTGAGAACCGATTTCTATGCATATCTCCTGAAATTCAATAATCGCTCTATCACCTGTAAAACACGCACACTCCAAAGCTTAGTAGAAATTCAAATCATGAATGCAACTCAAATGAATAAAATTGAATTAAACCCCACTGAAAGAATTTGCTGTGTGCGTGTTTCACAGGTGATAGAACGATTATTGAATTTCAGGAGGCACACAAATATGATCAACTGATCAATCCAAATAGGTACTTTGGTCGAGAACAGATTTACGTGCTCTATGCATATCTCCTGAAATTCAATAATCTCCCTATCCTGTGAAACACGCACACTCCAAATTCTTTGTAGTGTCCGTATTTCACAAGCGATAGAGCGGTTATTGAATTTCAGGAGGCACACAAAATCATATTTAATATGATCAACTGATCAATCCAAATAGGTATTTTGGTTGAGAACAGATTTACGTGCTCTATGCATATCTCCTGAAATTCAATGATCGCTCTATCACCTGTGAAACACGCACACTCCAAAGCTTAGTAGAAATTCAAATCGTGAACGAAAGCCAATTGAATAATAAACCCCAGTGAAAGAATTTGCAGCGTTTTTTTATATGAGCTGCATTTTCTGTAAAAACAGGATTTTTAAATTGAGGAAATTCGTTTTACAAATTATGTTCCGAGAAAAGGATTGATTCATCCAGTGATTCTAAAACCACTTTCGGATCTCTGGGAAATGTTTTTAGTAATTTGTCGCAGTATAATCGACAAAAAGTCCATGTAAATCCTTGTAAACTGAAATATAGTGCAATTGAAATATGTTAGAAACACGTGCAGTCCCAGAAGGTGGAGCTAGACGTCATGTGTAATAAGGACTTACTTTTACGTGAAACCATAATGACGGTGTTGGTGAATCCCCTGCTGGAGTTTCTTGGTCTGGGCTCTTGTGCAACTCTCGAGCCTGCTGCGCTCTAAAGTAAACCCATCTCTGAACAACCACTTTGAGAAAGAACAACGGCCATTAACAAGTGAGTTTGGAAGGAGGTGAGGAACGTTTGTGTTGTAGATTTAAGTGTAAGGTGCCTCTGAAGAGCGAGATTTATGTTGCGACGGTGCCTCTTTTAAGAGCTTACGTCTCCCAACTGCTTTTTCGTCCTGCCCTTGGAGAAAGAAGTTTGTTTGTGATGGAAATAGATGCCAAGGCGTAGACTCAGCGTAGTAAACTACTTTGTCTCGTTCGAGGTCCCTGTGATCTCGTCTCGGAACGTCTGGATGGCTCCCATTCAAAACGAGTCCTTCATCTTTGACAGCTGTTTTTTGAAGGTATCTGGAACCGAAAATCAACCATTAAAGTAACTGGGCGTTGAGATTTTTCAATTTAGAAAACGTACCTATGAATGGGCGGTACCAAAATTTGAAAGATTAGGTTGTGATTGAGTGAAAGCGTAATGAACGATGTCGATAATTTGTGTTTTCTTCACAATTCGGAAAAATTCATGATAGAAACGGAAGCCGTTGGCCAAAGAGGTATTCTCTGTAATATTTGCTGAAAAAATTAATGATAACAATCTGCGATATCTGCGGGAATGGAAATAAAGGCCAATTAGTTGTGATCTCCAACATAGTTTATAATTATTAATTCCTATTTTTTAGGGAGACAAATTTGGTCCATAGCTTCTTTAAAACGGTTTATTCGTTGGAGCTTTCGACAATCTTCCAATTGTCATCGTCAGCAATGTCAACAACAACCAGATGGTCCAGTTGATCACAAACCGAACACCACTAGAAGTGGTTACAAACAATCAATAATAAACGAAGAAACGCAAATGTTGGCACCATAAATCGGGCCATACATCGGGAATGGTTTGACCTACGGGCGTGGGGAAGGGCTCATTCGATTCCTAATGGTATGTTCTTCAAATAGGAAAATATTTAGAAAATAAACCAAAATTGAATAATTTTGAGGTTTTCAGGGATTTTACAAAACTTTTACAGCCCTTAAAGGGCACTTTAAATTGAGTGAGGGAGCTGGCTCAAGAATTGGGGCGTCGTCGGACCAACATGGATTTTTCCTGAAAATTTCAGATTTTTTGCTCCAGCCGTTTCGGAGATATCGTGCGTATGGCGTACGGCGGACGGACGGAAAATTTTTTGTTGCAGATTCGGATTCTACACCCTTTGAAACGTAAACCTTGAAATTTTCAGGGGGGTTAGAATTTTCGTTTTTTTTTTTTTCCAGAGCGATTACAATGGTTTATTAATGAATAATAAACCAAAAATGAAATAATAATGATGTGAGGCCCAAAATCTCCAAAACCAAAACCTCAAAGTATTGTGTCAATAGGACGCACCTATTGTGTACCTGTGTGCTTTCCCAGTTCTTCGATCTGCTCTATTTTCGTTCTATTTCCCAAAAATAACCCTGCTCCAATGAACATCAAACGAAACGCTTCACCTTCTACACCCTTCGTCAAAATGTAACGAAAGCTTCAACAGTTTTTTTTTAATCTTCTTCTTTTTTCGGACCTCTTCCCAATATCAGCAACTCTTGCTATCTAAAAGTTCTCCCGCTCAGTGACACTTCTAATGTTTAAAAGAAGACGGCGGCCTCCATCAAAGGCTGACTGCTCCGTTGAACAGAGAATCAACAAAGTCGCGGTTTGAGTGAAATTCCGAGTCCGGGCAGATTTGCGTGCTCTCTCTCTCTCTCTCTCTCTCTCTCTCTCTCTCTCTCTCTCTCTCTATCTATCCATATCCTATGGATTATCAGGCAACAATATTAGGCCATCTTCACCTGTCATTTTCAATTGGTTTTGTTAAATTATTTGTTTTGTTTCGTATATATTTAATCAATTCCCTGCCACTACTGTTGTTTCAATAAATTCATGGGTTAGTACTGATAAAGTATCTGATTGATTGATTAGACTTTTTGAATCATTTCGATTTAAATGATAGAACGTTATGTCAAATAATTACAATGTCAGGGTATCAGTACGGAGAATACCTGTCGAATAATTACTGAAAACCGCAAGTCCAATAATGAAAATGTTCGATTCAGTAACTGATTCAAGATTATTGAGGTTAAGTGGTATTAAAATATGAAGAACATCACATTTGCACAACCCTACTCATTGACAGGCAGTCCGTTTGTGGTGTAGCTGTAACAGTTTTTCGTTGACTTCCCCACCGCTATCATGTTCTGCTCATTTGATTAACTTAACTAAATAAAAAAAGTTAGATCAAGCTTATTCGTTGTTTTCCATTTAAATGATTCATGCTTCCATGAGCTTACACTTTCATGCTAAATGCCAAATACCTGTTGAAGAGTTAGTTTCGAATTCTTACGCATCAATACTGGAGCCATCGTTACTACACAGTCCTCATCATTGAAATCTTTCTAAAATTGCAATTTCACATGCTTGTTTATATGCCATCAGCTCTTTTCACCTCATCAAAAAGTTTCAATGTGAATTACGTATATTCGATGATCAAAAATGGCCAAAACTTTTCTATTGAAAGCTTCATGACCTTAAATAGAAACGACCTCAACGCACGTCCTCTGGAGAGTTACCTTATCTCTGTTCACCCATGACATAAATGAATTTCCTTTCTTTTGAGTTTGGTCCATTTTGCAGTTTTGCGTTAAGAATTTCCGGCATTTTCATGGACTTCGAAAAAGTTTCTTAGGCCAAAAATGAAACATACAGAAACACGAAAGTTCCTGAGAGCTGCCGCCGGCTGTTGTTGTTCTAGTGATGAATAGTGTCGGTTGCTTTACTCCCGTTCGGCGTCTAGTTGTCAAACCTGACCCCGAAGTTCCTCTATCATCCTCCACTTCTTTCTGGGATCCTGTTGAAGAGGACCCCAGGAGCCTCCAGAGGTAGTTACCCCTTGATGACCTTCTCAGATCGACATTCCTCCGGGGCCCTACGCCTCAACCCCTCCCACCTTCGCCGTCCTATCACACCCCTCACATCCCTCCTTCCTTCCAACTCTTCATCACCGAGCTGCCGCCTCTCTGCTGGGCCCCCTTTCTGGGGTCAAGGAGAATCTCCCTCTTCCCCCCTGTCCTTAGTCGGTCGGTTGTACGCTACTACTCCACGTCCGCTACTATACTCACCAGAGCACACTACTCTCGATTACATCCACCTCCGTCTTGACAACTTTCCTTTGCTGGGGACCTATACATTATGTGTAGGTTGAGGGTGGAAGCAATGAGGAAAGATTTTTTTAAACTATTCAATCAGTCGACTAATTTTGCCAGCTACCTCAGCAAGGATTACCAGCAGTCAACGTTTGACTAAAAAGAAGATCTGAATTCGCTGAGGTGAAATAGTGAAGTAACTGGGATCATTCGGAAAATGTGTTCGTAACCAAGAGGTAATGGTCCAAACTTAACTTCTAACCCTCATCTCCATCATTAAAATGAAGTAATAATGGGTATCTGCAGTCTTTAGCAGTTGTTGTTGTGTTTAGCTGGTGTACGTAATGAAAATTATGAAAATAAGTGAATGTGGTTTTTGGAAGGCTCAATTTTGGTTGATTTCAATTTGATTGGCAAAATTTATTACCATTTCATTTTGTAAAAACAAATAATCATTGTGTTTCAGACCGTAAGTTGTGCGGCTTTGTTCGAAATGAGAGAAAACGGGGGCATAGAGGCAATCAGGAACTGATTAAGCCTAAGAATTTGTACTCTTCCGAGTTGCTCAACACCGCTGTCAAATTTTGAACATCTTGGGATGGACCCTTACGATTGACCAAGAGAATAGTGTAACGTATCTCAACATTTGTATCTCTGCTGAAATGAAAGAATGCTGAAGACGAAAGATGTTTCTAGAAAACTTTTCATGAAGATGATGAAATTTAATGATAAAAGTGTTCTTGAAGACGCTAATCTTCCCAACATCCATTGAGGTAACTATTGAGTAAAGTCATATCATTAAAGAGCTAGACGAAATGAAAACTGTTGAAAAAAGAACCACTCCTTTCTCAAATTACTCGACTACCTACCTAATGAAATCGCCACCACGAACATTTAAAGGCATAATGGTCGCGTAAAGTTTAATTGGGTTGAAGAACAAGTTTGATCCTTCCGGACGAAGTTGGTGAAGGGCTCTAACTGGGGAGAATTTAACTTACAAGATGGAAATAATGACGGATTTTTCCTCTCTAGTTGTGATAAGTTGAGGGAGAAAAAACAAATATACATAAAAGTTTCTGTCATGTACACGCGACGTTTCGCTAATTGCTGAATTGTATTCATGTTGACATTTTAAGCAAATTGCTTGCAAAGAAATCGTTGACCCTTCTGCTGAATAACATGCTGTTATTGAAGCAATGATGGATTTTAAGTACTTTTTGGACTGTTCGGACTTAAGTGAAGCGACTTTTTTAAATTGTTCGGATACTGCGTCCGAGTCTACCTGGGACAGCGAAAGCTCTGTTTTCACTTTAGGAGGATGGCAATTGTTTTCGATAAAATTAAAATTTTCCGTGCATTTTGTTTTTCAGACCATTATTTTTTCAACCATCAATTTTCGCTTCATGTCTGTCTATCTGTGTGCCTCCTCAGATCCTTGAAAAAAGTTTTTTTTTTCAAAAGTTTTCCTTCGATTTGGTGGTATTTTCAGGCTGCAGGTGTTTCCTTATGAGTTACATTGCCCAGAAATCAATACGTGTACTTGCGCAAACGTCAGGTCCATGGTTGATAATTTTCCGAACGTCTCATAACTATGTCAACACTGTCATAGTTGATCGACTTTTTGAAATAATATACTCGTAACACTAAAAATTGCACTTACAGGATACATTTGAGTTCTTCTTAAGCACTTTTTTTTAAGTTTGCAGAATCTACTGCTCATTCAGCTATTAAGTACAGCTTTAAAACTTTGTGGTTGTCTAAAAAAACGATTAAATTCACTCCAAAAATAAAGTTTTCATTTGCGTTTTTGCGATCCGACCTTCGAAATCAATTTTTGGTCAGTGGTTGTATCTTGCCACATTCATCGTACAAAGCGGTGGTTGGGATACCCTCAACTCGGACACTTGAAGAAGGATTATTTGAAAACCGCATATCAAGTGTATGAGAAACTTCTTCGGCGTTATGATGTCGAATTTGGCAAGGTGATCCTTAAAAGAACTGGGTTTGCTATCCGACAAAAAGCAGAAGACAATTTTTTCTCGATAATCAAGAGTTAAGAGTGGGATAAGTGATTTGTGATGAGTTTCAAGAGGCCATGTGGTAAGTTCACATAGTTTTCTGGAGAAAATTGATTCTGCAGAATGACTTGTTTGAACGAAAATATTGTCCAACATGGATCCGTCAAATTTATGAATTACTTTTAAATTTGATTCATCAAGGGTAGGTATTATCCTAAGTGGTGTACATAATTATGAGAATTCAAGTTTTTCCAAAAGCATGAAGTACTAGTGTTTATCCTCTATAGAAAACATGAAGAGTTTAGAGAATAGTTGGTGTTCGAACATAAACTACACAGGGGATCATACCACAGGGCATCATGTATGATAGTGCCAAACCAAGGGATTTTGGCGTCCGGATGCCTAGTTTTTTCAACATTACTAACCATTATCTTTGGATGACTAGTACGTATTTGCGCATTAGTATAGAATTGTAACTGTCTTGACAGTTGACAGCCATTCCAACAGTCGAGACATCAAAACGGTAACTTGAAACTTTCGTTATAGTAATCTAAGGGCCATTAGTTGAGTACCTACCATCCGATTTGTAAAATCTGTAGAAAGGGTTGTCGCTGCGGCTTAAGACGTCATAAACCGCGGGCCCCAATTCAAATTTCCAAATGTCGTTATTCCTCTGAAGGAAAAAACTTCTTTTCTTAATTTGCCTTCGTATTGAGATTTTAAAACAATCTTTAAACATAGTTTATTTACCCCATTTGGAGCTTTCTCGTTCTGTTGAATGACCCCTTTAAGTTCGTCACAAGATTCAGTAATAGGTAGCTTGAGGACAAAACACGATTGTGTCATTCAGAAACAACCTCAAAAACTATCGCTCCCAAACCAAATTCAGAAAGAAACGGGGAGAAAAGAAACATCAAGAATAGCAATAGTAACAAAATCAAAAATAACAATAGCAAGGAGGGAGGGTTATCTTTGGGTTGTTCCCCTTAAAAAGAAACAAAAAATGGGGGCACAACGCCAGAAGTAACACAATAGATTTGTCGCCATCATTAATTCGGTGCCCAACCGTTGAAAGCAGAGAAAGATGGGAAGAATGAGTGAAAGAGAAAGAAGAATTATTGTTGTGGGGACAGGAGGGTACTGACGTCTAAGTTGGCTTATCGCTTAGCGAGTGTTTCGCGGCTTTTATTTTTAGGGACAACCCCCTCCCCTCCCTCCACAAACCCCTCACCATTACCACCACCTTACCGCAACTGCTTTCTGCCGTCTTGTACCTTCTCACAAAATGCTTCTGGGGTTTTGATAAATGGGAAAAGTGTTCGACTGAATCCGATGTCTCCATTGCAGTCTTGTTTGGAAATAAACCAAACTCCGTCGCGGGATGAGGTCATTATGAAATATGACGGTACATTTCTATTTTCTTTGCAGTTCCCCTTATATTTAAGAACCTGGTTGGCAACAAAAGAGTGTGCACTGAGTTAGGATACAAACAACTTGGACGTGAGATAGTTTATTTGTATCCGAAACATGAATGTGTAAAACATTCCATTGAGAATCAATGTGTTAAATAGTGATCAAAGATGGGACGTGTAGAACAATCAAATCATCATTTCGCTACTAACCTCCAAATTAGACTGATGTCTGATGAATGACATACTTAATGGATTACGTACATGCATTACCGACTAGTCTCATGCTCTACCGACTGAGCTAGCCGGGACAGTAGTCACTTATGGCTGCGAGACATGGGTTCTGACTTCCGCAAGTGAAAAACTCCTTAACTGCTGGGATCGCAAGATTTTACGAAAAATCTTTGGCCCCATTCACGAGAATGAAGAATGGAGAATCCGAAAGAATGATGAGCTGAGGCAACTGTATGGAGAGCCCGATTTAGTGGCATTCATCAGGCGAGCCCGCTTCAGGTGGTTAGGGCACGTAGAAAGAATGCCTGAAGCGAGATATCCGCGAAAAGCGTTGTATGGGATGCCAGGTGGAAAAAGAATGAGAGGAAGGCCACGTCTGCGTTGGCTGGAAGACGTAGAGAAGGACCTGATCCAGCTTGGAGTGCGTAGATGGAGGACCCAAGCTCTGGAAAGGAAGGAATGGAAATCCGTTGTTGAGAAGGCCCTGGTTCTCAAAGGACCGTAGAGCCGATTAAATAAAATAAAAATAAAAATACGTAGTTCAAACTAATCATTTCCAATGATGTAATCCATCCACCTGCTGCTTCATCTGCAAATCCCCTGACAAAATCTTAGGTTGGTACAAGGACTTCACTTTCGGGCACCCACTACACCTACTAATGGTACTTTAGTTATGGAGTAGAAATTATTTAATCGTCAATAGCGAACTGCATTCTAAGTGTGAGAGAGAAGCATTAATTCGTGATTGCTGAAACTCGTGGGGGCATCTAAGGCTAACCCACAGATTCCCTGAAAATTTCTCCAAGATCCGTATAAAAACCGTAGACATTCTTGTGTATTTCTACAGCATAAGTTGGACAAATTTCATCAAGATGTGCTCTGAATATGAAATAGAAATGTTGTTGTTTGTGACCGTCAGGACAAATCATTTCACTTATAGATAGATGTATGGGACGTTTTCCGTTTCTTCGGCACATTTGAGGCAAAGGGCAAAATTGTGTTCTAGCTGTTAGGAAGAACAAACGTTTCGGGGCTCAGTAGATTTTTTGAAGGACTATATGGTGACGAATTGAGAACAATACTGGTTATTGTGAAGTTTTCGATATTCAGAGTTTCTGCATAAGTTGGACAAATCATCAAGATGTGCTCCAGGTTTTCCGTTTCCCATTGAGGAATGACAGACATAGAACAAACGTTTGACCATAATTTTTTCAGTCCCGAACATAGAACAATACTGTTATTGCGTTTGTTGTTTGCCATTCTGCTTGATTAGAAAGTGATGACCATAACTCAGTCCCAAGTGCATATTTTATGCATTCTGTTAGTCGTAAAACACTTAGTAAAGGCTAGTGGCTGAGAAAATGTGAATTAGAATCTGACCAATAAATGAATAAATGGACAAACTGAATAATGCCCCAAAACTCTGGGTGATATTAGAGAACCGGCTTCGACTTTGTGTTTAGCACAGCACAATGGCCCTTGATTTGACATGAAGATCCCCGTTACGAGACGTCACTTTTTCTAACATTTATAATTTTCTGTTCATGTGTTACATGTAGTTTAGAAATAAAGTATTAGTTGTCAACTCTCGGTCGCCTTTCAGCGATTACGTAGGTAAACACAAGTACTTTTCCTTTCTTTGCAGTTTAATTTCCTTAATTCTTCAACTACCTACTTGCATTTACCATGTAAAGGAGTGATGTTTCAGTTTTCACTGTGATCCCGACGTGGACCATCTTGGAACAACCCACCACGAAGGGCCAAGCTCTCCTTCCCATCGCCGCGGGGCGCTCTCCGATTCGGAACTGGAACAAAATTGCCAACAGGTGCACACGGTACTCAAGATGTAATTTTACAGCCTTCCTGCTTCTTCATTATCCTGCAGGGCAACAGTTTTTCGTCGTACTTAGTATTCAAAGTTATCTCCAAAGTCGGCTGTGGACTATTGCTAAGTTGTGGAACGGTGGAACTGCTCCAGATCACAATTACAAGGTTTTTAAGCGCCGATGTAGATATTGTACCACAGACTACATTTTTTAAACATAGATCACCGACGTAATTCGAAGGGTCATCTAATACAGAAATAATAGACCTTTTGTAATGATTTGCAGCGTATTCAAACCATTTTGTTTTACCATTGTCATTAATAAACCTTTGTGTAATCGATCAAGAAAAAGGTTTAACCCCTCGAGTAGTTGTTTAGCGTTTCACGATGAACAAAAATCGAGAGAAAACCCGTCCGTCCGGCATCCAGAGTTTTTCTCATAAACTAATGAACTTGTAGAAAATGAGTTGAAAAGTCACAAATGGCGTTCGGACTGAGTTATAAGCGTCAAGTTTTGTCAATCCTAAACGGTGAAACTGAAGGGCTACAATATTCAAAACTCAGAATATCGAAATGATGAAAATGTTTTTATGTTCGATCCATTCAATGACGAATCGGCCCTAGTCAAACAGCTTTACCTTCATCCTTTTGCTCTCCCTAAGCGCTAAACCTTCAACAGAAACAATATCGTAAACCCGAATGTGAATGTGAACGTTCTTGCACACGGTGAAAATCCTCCGGTAAATTATAAATATAGAATCAGCTGCTATAATTGTGACAGTTTCGTTTTCGAGAGTTCATTTCAAAATCGAGTTTTCCATAACTTTTGTTATATAGAGAAATGAAGTGCAGGAACTAGTTTTATTTTATATCGTTAAATTCCAGCAGTTATGTACTGTTCGAATGTAGGTATGTAGATATCAGCATTTTTTATGTACATAGAAACTGGTACAGTATTAGTGTTCAGAAAGTTAAATTTATAAGTTTCCTTTCGTTTTCGTTTCGGGGCATCTAGAATACAATTACAAGGTATGGAGACATTGAACAGCTGAAAGACCCTTGTGGCTAATTTCTTAATCGGTTTATGGTGATGAAATATAAGTAGAGTACTTTTTAAAGTGATAGAATACAGTCACAAGGTGTAAAAGCTCTGATTTTAATTAACGACTTTTAATGCGTCTTAGTTTTATAGGATGACCCCCAAGCCACAAGACATTAGACAGAGGTTATAGGTTGGAAAAATAAAAATGAAGCATTGTGTAATAATTTGCAGGGTTTTGAATTTTACCCATTTTGAAAGTGAAACAACGAATTCGGAGGGGGTTTAATTATTTTTTTCAAGGTCGATCACAAAGGCTCATTGTTCAAAATACGTAATAAAATAAAATTTGCTAAAGTTGATGATGCTGGAGTTTCATGAGCGGAAAAAAGGTTGGGACTCTCTGCACCGTTTGTGTTCCGTTAAATTCGCAACATAATTGGGCTTCGCCCATATACTTCGGGACAAGATGAAATAAAAGGGAGTACCAGAAATTCAGGCCAATAAACGCTTAGGGTTCCCCAGGGTTTTGTTTTCATTTTGTGCCGGGCGGCGATCCTTATTTCCAATTTCAAGAAAGCCGTCTTCAAATCCCAAAGACTTGCCAACAGACCGGCCAAGTCCGTAACTGCCTTCCACAAAAATAATGGCCATCCCTGCGAGATCCCACTGGTTCGGAACTCCCTTCCCCCTCGCCCTCACCTTATAAAACCCTTCGAGACAAACGCTATTGGCTGAAAATCCTATTGTCTCCCGGAGGAACCGCGCTGGCCGGCGGCATTCAGCGAGCTATTGTTATCCGCAACAGACGCGAGTGAATATGTTTCAAAAACGCGTCGCCTCTTCCAACTTCGGGAGGTTTCTATCCAGCGAAACGTTTGTTCAATTTTCTTTGTCCCCTGGGCTCAAAATAATTCCATGGTTTCGACCTCAGCTGAGCGTTTACGGATCCAGAAAAAATCCAGAACTAATCGCTCACAAGATAGAACAAAATGTATTATCAATAATGCTCTGTCAAATATCTGAATAAATTATCACTGATTTATTTATTATTTGCAAAAGAAACAATGACAAGAACATATAAAATACAACAGAACACCGTCAAAAAGTTCAGTGATGAACTTGCGGTAGCCGGTGGAGTTGATAAGTAAATGAGATTAACCACTAAGCACATGCAAATCAAGAAACACATACAAAAGAAGAAGTCTCTATTATAAGGATTCCTTTTGAAAAATTAAGTTCTACAAATCGATAATCTATTACTGGATTCGTGGGATGAACTTGAATGACTTGTGCTACACAAGTTTTCCCTCAGAACACCAGTCTTAAAGACAAACAAACAAGAACTCAACATCAAAATCTACTTATCATTGAGCACCCCATATTCTATATACAAAGCTGTAAAGGAGAACCTAGAATGTTTATTTAAAACAATCAGTAATAGTGTATTGTGAACAACTTGTATTTTAGCGATATGGTCTGATTCGCAGCCCCCCACGCCAACCCACCATATTTTATTAGTGAATACGCCAAACTGTAATACATAGACCTTATTTGTGATTTTGACAAAAAACATCGAAGCTCCTTAAAAATGTAAAAAAGCTTACTTAGTTTCATTATAAGAGCTGATATTTGTAAATCAAATTAGAGGTGGTGATAAAAAATTACACCAAGATACCTAACACTAGTCTAAATAGTAGGGATACACATGAACAGAAATTCGGCTGATGGAAACATTAAATATGAAAATATAAACTTTCAGCACATGAAATGCCTCGACGTTGTAAAGTAAAACGAACCACAGAAGTCTTGTTGATATTTAGACATTATGTATTCACATTAAGCCAATGCTTAATCATGAATGAGGATCTATTGATCTTATCCAATAAAAACTTAAAGTTGAAATCCCAAAAAATAATGGCAGTATCATCGGCTAAACAGAACATAATACCATCTAATTCAAAATTTAGAAGCTCATTAATTTAGATCACAAGTAGAATGGGTTCCAAAACAGTTCCCTGGTACACTCCACAATTGACAACCAGCTCATCACTCAAAGTTTCACCAACCCTAGTGTTTACGATCAGAAAAATAGGTTAAAATCAAATCGAGCTTTTCCACGGATTCCATACTTATAAAGTTTTTGAAGGTAATGAACATGTTGCACAGAATCGAAAGCCTTTCTTATATAAAGAAAATTGAGTTCCAGTTTAGTTCAAATAAAGCATGAACGGTCCCTAGTTCTCTCGAAGTCATACTGGGTCGACGAAATTATGCCATGCAAGTTCAAAAAGGAAACTATTCGTGAGTTCGAACATTTGCTAAGGACAAGGTAAGGGGTTTTTCATTTCACAACTCTTCTCCCTCATTACATAAAGGTATAACTACCGTAGATTTCAACGATTCAGGAAACATTCAAAACATTCATTCAGGAAACAAATTAAAATTAAAAGCAAGAGGGCCATTGATTTCCTCGATTATTTTAGTTAACTAGTCGTCAAAAACAATGTTTTAAACAATTATATTTTATTACAATAGGTTTACAATTTATCAACAATTTGATTTTGGTCATATTCACTGCGAACAGAAACCAAAACAAAGTTGCAGAATATTTTTTGGCAAAGTCTGATCCCTAGCTGATGACGTGGTCATTCCAGATTTACCGTGTTAGTTCTTGTGGTTTTCTTGTATTCAGCCTTCCCAATAGGTCCCTTACGTAAAGCAAATAGACAGCTTCGATGTCGAGAAAACGTCTTAGTCGCTCTTGGTGAGTGATTGCAACAGTTTCATCATTGATCATTCCATCAATAGTTTCCACATCAGAGTGGTCAACTATCCTGATGATGTACCGGGCTGCAGTTTTTACGTTCCTGCGCACACCACCTTGAAAAGCCAGAATAAGCTCCCGATTCCTGTGCTTCGGAAGTCCATACAGGCTTGAGGGCTTGGTTGTACAGGGTCAGATAGTTTTGAGCAGACAATTTAGATCGATATTCCATTAACCAGGACATTTTTCTGAGTTGAGAGTCAGTTCTGTTTTTATCCTGAATTTCATCATTGCTCATAAATTAAAATACCCAGTCGTCTGATACCGCTCAGAGTTTAACGATCCATATTAATTTCAGGCTCGATCATATTATTAATGTCTCAATCAGCGATCAAGTCTATTGAGATACAAAATAACGGTTGTATCCAATAACTATAGTTTTCAGTTATCTTTGGTTTTTTTGGTTATGGCTAACAATGTAGGTCATTCACACCACAACACATCCGTGTGACATACACTGTCCGAAGCTTTACTCCAGAACCTCTGGTCCGAAGTTTAAGAAATTTGGTGTGAAAATCCATCAAAATGTTCCAGTGATATTTACAGCAATCAAACTCAAGGGGTAAAATTGGGAGAGGAGGTATTATTATAGTTCAATTGTAGAAGACCATTAGGGTTGCTCTAAGTTCATCCGTTTACATCCGATAAAGAAATCTTTCAGATCTGACAAACTAGAGACGCCCGACAGAGCTTTATAAATTAGGTATTAACCCATTCACCAGATTTTGGTTCTGGGTACCTGCAGTTACCGGAAACTTAGTTTCCTCGAGTTGAATATTTTGCTTTCCAAAATCAAAATTTCTGCCGGTATTTTTCGTTTTAGACCATTCTGAAAAACTTTTGTTTAGCGAGTGTCTCTCTCTGTGTGCTCGTGTCTGTTTGTCCGTTTGTCCGCAGATCATAGAAACAAGCCTAATTTCTGGAGTTTTCATCCGATTTTTATGAAATTTTCTGTAACTGTGCTTGCTAGGATGGTCTCCTTTGAGTTTCATTGCGTAGAAATCAATTAGTCTGCGCATGACCTAAAGTAATATTTTCTTGGGCTCTAGTGGACAAATTAAGTCAAAGTTACAGCTTAGTCGGGGAAACATGGGCCTGATAATTTCATGTGAATTTGAACGCAATAATATCATTAGAAACTACTGTGCATGCGTCAACTTGAAATCCTTATAATAACCCTAACTTCTGAAGTTTACGTCCCGTTTTGATGACAGTTTCAAGGGATGGGTGGTTTGGAATGTAGATGGTCCCCAATGAATCTCATTGCGAACAAATCAATACATGACCCAACGCATGCGCAAAGAAAAAATCCTCCAAGCATCATTTTCTCCAGTCCTACAATTTTCAACGTAATCGGGGGAGAACGGTCTAATAATCTTATATAAATTTCAAAATCATCGTATCATCTTTCTATCCGCTGAATGATTAGCTCGACGATTCCGGCGGCATTTCTCTCCTGTGAAACGTTCCAACAAGCATAATCTGCAATGTTGAATGAAGATATATTATTATATATCCTTCGTGATTACCTAATACATTTCATATGATCTCTACGTTTATATAACCTAGAGGTGGACGTTTTGCGACTTGGTAGACTTTTTTCTGGGATTTGTTTTTTTTTTAATGTAGGTATCTTGAAGTTTGAGAAATCAAAGTGAATAGTTTCCATTGATAATATTTTGTTTGATACGTAAAAGGGAAGTTCTACCTTATTTCAGTGTTAGTAATCTATTGATGGGGTTATTTTCGTGTCAGGGATGACGTAATAATAATATTGTTACGTGACTTCGGTATATTATTATCATATTATGACATAATAAATTATATTTTGATTCACAAACTCCCTAGCAGATGTTATTCTCAGGAAGGAGTGATATTCTCAATTTACAGAACTTGCGAGAAAAGCGTTTTTCCTTCAGAGTAAAAGGGAGGTGGAGAGTTGGAGCCGAGAAAAGGTCAAGGGTGCCACGGGCGGATCTGAATGGTAACCAAGGCAACGAGCCGCCCACGGTTTTCCTCCCTTCACACGTACAACCCTTTAATTCATTCCTACAACCCTCGCGGCTCAGTTACGAGCCCCTACCGACACTTACGACCCCTAACCCCATCCACTACCCTGGTGACCAGTCTAATCAATTTCACCTACCATCGGGACTAGAAAATCCCTCAACTGAACTTTTAATATTCCACATCTGGGGCGCCTGCTGATAGGAGCTTAGGAGCATGTGCACCCCCAAACACCACTACACAAAAAAGACCTCTATGTTAGACAACCTTTCTTCGTAAATCATTTATCGATGTTCATTAGCCATAGTCTAAATTATCTAAACTCGACACCTCGAGCCTCCATTCCTTGTAGTTGCATTGAAGATGTAAATACTTGAGCTGCCGCCAGGCAAGCGTTCTAGCTAAACTGCCCAGCCCGGCTTTCCTGCTGGTACACTGTGATAGTATTGAGCCAGAGTGGGTTACGGCCATCTCTGAGGAGCCGTTCGCAGTCTCCCTTCCTCAGTCGTGCATAATGATTGGACCTTGCTTCAGCAGGGCTGGAATTGAAGTTGTAGTTGCAGGGTCACGTTCTTTATGACGGGCATGCGACCAATCTGGCTGCTGATGCCTGGGATGGCCAGTTCACTGGCATATCACGGTCACGAAATTGGTAAAACGGGCGAGGGGAGCCCCAGGCGCCAGATGCAGTGCTTCCGCAAAGCATCACTTGCCTGCCCCCTGTAAGCGGTTGGCTTCTTGGTGGCAGTCGTTGTATACTAAGGCTGGATAGCTATGCTTAAAAGGTAAAGGGTACGTTCTCTCCCAGTAGATTCGTCTTCCAGGATCTTGCTGGCATGTGAGTCATGTGGCTTACCAATAACGCTTAGATGGTAGGACAAGAACCTCCCCAGCAAGAGGGGAAATCACGTGGACTATAATAGGCAGTCATCTATCGGTATCTTGATCAATCAACCCTTAGGGACTATTTAAGGATTAATCCATTTTTAAAAAATCGAAATCTAAAAAACTTTCGATGTAACAGGGTAGTTTTTCTGGTTGGATTAAAATAGAAATTACTTGAAGTTCCCTGAATCGTAACAGACCACTTGGGTTGCTGTACCAGCAGGACAATGAAGAATATATTCCCCCCTGGGTTTCACGAATACTATACTGTATCATTCATATTATAAAAATATGCATGGATTACTGCAGTACTGACTGTTTGTAATTAGAATAATTAGAACAGAAGCGATACGATTCTACTTGAGACGATTCATCAGAGTACTTGTCAGTATATAGCCTGTCGATCTAAACAATATGGAATTATGAACCTTTGTATGGTCGTTTGTATGCTATGCATAGGGGCTTTATTTTCGGAGGAATAGGTTACGTCTGTCACGCAATGGAAGTGAGCTCCATTTTTATAGAAAATCCAAAGGTCATCATTGTGAATAAAAATGTAAGTAGTTCCAGAGTAGAAGAATAGACAATCATCTCTGTTGATGTTCAGTATCAATAGAGCAAACCCTATGCAATATAGATAGTTCTAGTATTCTGTAATATACGATACTATTTACTATAATAAGAAAATTTTCAATAATGGTTCATTGGTAGTTTGATAGGGCCGCATCTGGCGGTTTGACCTTTTTTAAATTTGGCCGGAACGAAGTATTTTCTCCGTTAATGTTCGAAGAGAGATTCTTTGAGTTTGAAAGATATGCATACTCATCAGACTCTCAAAAAAGTGGTTTAGGGCCATTATTCGGCACCACATTCTGTTACCTGATTTTTATCATAACCAGCTTCATCAGAATATTTGAAATCTTTGTTGATGATCTCTGCTGCGCTGACTTGGGTGGAAACTACAGTTGTGTTACAAATTTTCATTTATTCACGACCTTGGCGCATGTTCCTCGAAGTACGAAAATTAATTTGACCGAGCCGTTATCAGTCACGCACTTCTGCCACCTTTCTGAGTTTCTTGTCCTTTTTTGAAGGAATCACTCAATCATCTGCTCCTATCCAACAGAATCTCCATCCCTACACTGTCGATTGGTAGAATTGTCAAGTTTAAATACAATCACCAAACGAAAACGAAAATGTATTAAACAAAACAGCAACAAGATGCAACCTTGACCGTTATCTGGATATTTGATCAAATGTTTTTTTTTTTTTAATTTTAAGAAGATTTTCTGATTTCAAATTTAGGTAGCAATTGAAACAAGGGACCATTGTTCTGCCGAGGGGCTTTCTAGACACTCCTTCTACCATGAATTTCCACCTAACACGGTGAGTTCAATATGGAATCAAAATCCGTTCCTCGTAATTTGACCTTGTCGCATGCAACACGCATCACGACCAATCATTACGTCAAAATTGCAGATTGAGAAGTTCCCAATATTTCTTGAACGGCTCGTTCGACCAAGTTCCATCCTATTCTTCGTTAAATCTATCAAAATAGATATTAAAAACGAATTGCATGCACGAAATGTGGTTATTTCACAACATTCAGTCTGTGACATTCAAAGAAGTTCACCTTATGATGTAATTGATACACCTGCAGGGTCTCTCTTGTACTACCTCATCCTAAGAATATCAATCCAATATTTAAAATCGAGCTGGCTTCTTCCTCAGGGCAAAACGCACCACCGAAGACAAGAGACATATTTGCCTTAACACTTGAACTGTTTTGGAGATTAACTACCCGCACGTATCTCCCCTGAACAGCCTCTGAGACCAGGGAAATCGAGAAAATGCATGAACGACCTCCGCCACTGTCGCCATTCAGGTATGAGTAGGGTAGTCTCGAATTACTCTTGAAGAACTACCCACAAGTTATAAATTATCTTCATAGAACCTGTGACAAAACAGCTCTGCCACGTTCAGGGTCAGAACCGATCCTGTCGAAATATGTGGTACCTCACTTTTAGAAGTCAGAATTCATCCGTTTCCTATTGGCATTGGACCATCCTCACTTGGATTCAACTGTACCTCCCAACCCACAAGTAGTTGCCGATATCTTCTACAAGCACAATACGTTAAAGTAAAAAAATACGTTAAAGTAAAAAAATTGCAACTCTCCTCTTCTCACCAGCCCTTCTGAGGACCCACAAATGGAAGTTTATTCTTCACTATTAACTTCGTACTACTATTTCACTATAAGCGAACTATCTGACAGAACAACGAAATATCCTTCAAGAATTTGTTCATTCCTTTTGATTTTATGGAAACCTTCCTATAGGGATTTTCTTGCAGCATTTTCTTCAAATTACCTTCGACACCGCGCTTGTTGAAGGTCCAATCGGATCTTCGACTAATTGGTACTTCAGAATTGGAATTATTTCCCCACTTAGATAATTAACTTTAGCCACTACTGCATCATCGATTTATGGACCGAGAAAATAGGGAGAAGTATTAGCGTAAAAGGAAAACCAATTTCCACCACTGGCCGTAAATTACCGTTCGAAGTAAGTTAAAACTTGTTTTGACCCCATTCGGAGTCGGACTGGGGAGATGATGCTTTTCTCCCATCCCAGCTTCCATTTTCCATTTCTCATTCGCCCTTTCCCTTTCCTGCCGAGTTCCAGCCCCAATTTCTCAACTGATTCCCTCACACTGGGCGTCATTACCGACGGCGCCGCGGCACCAGCCCGTCGTCTACCCCTGGAAATGCTGTGATCCTTCACCGAACGACAAACAGAAAGTAAGTGCGGCGAAATTCGGTTGCTTTCGACGACAAGAAGGATCCTATCTCCGACAACTTTTCCTTCATCGCAGCCTTGATAATAAGAGAAGTTCTGAGTTCTTGAGGTCTCCTCTAGGAATTTCAGAGAAATTTCTTAAAGCAGTTCTTTTAATCCAAGACAGCCGTGTTTACTCCCTGTTAGAAAGATCCAACCCTTGATGCGAAGCAGTTTCTTGAAAAAATAGAACACCATGAAGATTGAAATTGTGGTGTGAGGGTGATATTGCAGATTCAAAAGGCAAATGAATAATAATTATAATTTCTGTTCGAACAATAACTTAGACAACAATTATTGCAATGTTCAGCTTCCAATTGATTTTCCACCTGTTCCTCGACCACATAGCCGAAATATTGTTTCTTGACATAAAAAATACTCATTTGCCCAAAAGCAAAATTACCAAAATTCAAAATTTACACTCAAATTGAACATGGTAGACAATTGTGAACAACTTCGTTTCTGTTTCTCTTGTGTCAGATAATCCTAGTAACAAGCTCAATTTTCAACCCGGTTTTATAGGATATTTTCAGAGAATATGCGGGTTTGTCTGCAGGTGGTATATTATGAGTTTCATTCGAACACAAGTCAAATCTTCGCTTTGTTCATCCGCAAAGGAAAAAGCACAATTTTCTCTTGTTCTGTTCTTCTAATTTCGAATAATGTTTGCGGCTGTGTTTAGCACACGAGAATTGTGAGGACTTTTTTCACAAATTTATTCGAAGAATAAAGTGCATTATAGAAATATAATTAATTGATAATCATGATCAATTCACACCAATTAATAACTATTATTATTCACTCACTTATTTGAATCATTATAGCTTTTATATCACAATGAGCGGGTTGCAGATAACGGAAAATGTAAATCACTGGTTTTAATCGACCCAGCTGTTATTGGTCTATGATGTCCAAAATAAAAACTGTGGAAAGATAATCACAGCAATGAACGACGCGATAAATTGGTGGCGGAGCAAGAGAACAGGTGAGTTTTTAGCATAGAGAGCAATAAATGCTAACTTGATTGGCATCTGACGGAAAATGCGGCGTCGAATGGGTCCCCACAACATAGAAGGATTAAAACCATGGCTTGCAGCCGAGTTTCTATGATCAATATTTGATGCGACAAATCTTCTCGTGGTATTTGAAGGGTTTGTGATGGAATGCCTAACCCGATTTGTCTATGGCATCTCTGACGTAAGGAAGAGCAAGATCGGGCTCTGGTTTTAGAGTCAGGTTTCGGATCTGCTCAAGGTGACGGAAGACCGATTTTGAACATGTTCCGTACACTGGCAATGCGTATGTTAATATCGGTTTAATGAATCCTTTGTATATCAGACTTCTTTGGTCAAATGACATGTAGTACGAGGAGGAAGTACTAGCTCAGACGTTGTAGCTGTAAGACAGTTTTTCAGATCAGCAACATGTTCACAAAATTTCGGTCGGTTGTCGATTATAACAACGAGATATGTATGAGAAGCAGCAATGGGAATTAGACTGATTGATTTCGACTGATTTGACTTGGCAGGGTCGGTTTTGAGCCGTCATCGATCACTACTTCAGCCGAGACTTTCAATGGAACCTTGCAATCGATGAGCTATCGAGCTTCGATCAAGAATGGTATTATCTGCAAACTTTTCATGGGCACATAATGACTATAAAATGTATATACGTTACATACATGTGTATATAAACGCGTACACGAATACGCCTCCCGTGACAAACCAGCATCAATGATCATTTGGAATGATGCTTCATTCTGTGCTGTCCCCTGAAATGTACACCCACCAACTTAGCTTGTTATCAGGTTACAAAGATTGTTGGGGATGTGTGGAAGCGTCTTTAATAGGAGACCATAATGCCTATATCTATCAGAAGCTTGTTCGCTGTCAAAAAAATCCTGCATGTCACGATTCCTTTTTGTGGTGCCTCCGTTTTGCAGATGGTGTGATCCATTGCACTTTCAATAGACCAATACTCGTACTAGTCAGCTTCTAATCAAAAAGAAAAAAAGTAAATTCCAAAACAATCAAATGAAACGATAAAATGAAGTTAGACGGCTCCCACGGAATTAATACGTGACTTACGTCTTAAAAATTCAAATGTGACTTTCTAATATTTAAAAATGCCATCGCCAGAATCGTAAGTTGTACATGAAAAAAGGGACACAACGATTATAAATTTGAACTGGAAAATACCTAGACGTTATGTAAAAATAGTCCAATGTTCTTGAAATTTTGAGTAGAATTCAAATTTGCAAATGAAATATTTAAATTTTTTGTAAAGACCATACCACTGTGGTTCTCAACGTTTGAATTTTTTCGTCACCTTTCAAATAACGGGAATAAAAATACATATCTATCACTTTAGAAACACCTCGCATAAGTATTGTTATGTGTAGCAGCCACCAGTAAAGATGATCAGCAAAATATTGAGCTGGAGGGAGTGTGCTCTAGTGGAAACTTTCATGCATCAACTTGGAGGTCGTTCAGGATTTTCACATAGTGTTCCCCTAGGGGAAGTTTTGTTGGTATCACAACCTTTCCCCCCGGATAATGTTCAATAAAAGAAAACGTCAGTATCTTGATAACTGGAAAACGTTTCTTGGGGAATTAGACAGTTAATAGTAATTTTTCTTTCCCTTAGATCATGGAAATGGTGCAGGGGTTTTAAAAAGAGGTTGAGACTTCTTATTCTCAAAGTAGGTCAGACAACTTTAAGCCATTTCAAAAGGAATAATCCTCTTTGCAATTAGCAGCGGATGTGCTTTGCAGTTGATCTCATTCCAGGGAAGTTGGGAGTCAAGACGGGATTATCTTTTTAAAAACACAGCCCATCATTCATTTTTGTTTACTGTTAAAAGCTCGAAATCCCTTTGACTGAGGAGCCCTCTGCCCTGACCCTATCAATCACTTCTTCTTCTAGCGGAACCGTCTGAAATCCCCTTCGAACCCCCCTTCCCTTTTTTCCTTACAGAAGGTAAACACGATGAGCATTTACAACTCGGAGCTAGACAGAGCGTGGTTATGATTAACAACTGAAGAGGGCGCAGCGGTGAAAGGAGACCGGGTGACGTCATTGAAAGATGAGTCGGCTGGAGGTGACTGATAGCGTCGAGACGACCTGCCAGCCAGAAACCTTGGCGCCCTTCCGCGACAAACTTCCCCTTTCGCATTTATAAATTCGTCAGTGGTAAACAAAAGCTTCCATAGTCTTATTTCTGTAAAGGAGGATTTAAAATGGTAGAAAACTTGTGAAAATGAGGGTAATACCAAAACGCCTCTCTACTTTCTTTCCGAACAGGTACAGTGGAACTTCGACAACTCGTACCTCTTTAATTCGTAGTTCCGTATAATTCGTAGTAAAAGGTCGGTTCCCTGGAAAAAACCTCTATAATTTATCCCTTCCATAATTCGTAGTAATTTCGCAGCCCTGGAGGGCGCTGATTGATCGTCTCCTTCCATAAATCGGGGTCAAGTCGGCAAGAACGTGCTATAATTCGCCAGAAAACTTTTTTAAATTGCAGTGAAGACGTGCGATTGCTGCGCGAAATGGCAGTTTTGTCAAAATCTTGAAATCGCCTGTTTTTCATCTCTCCTAGAAACCCCATGAATGCTTGACGCAGAACTGTGCAGGCCTGGTAAAACGTGCGCCAAAATGTCAGCTCTCGAACGGTGTAGTCGTTATGGTTTAAAAAAATATTTTTAGTTAAGGAAATGGTGTTTAACTGCAGAAAAACTTGTGTTTTCTGTTAAAATTGAGGTTTTTCCAAAAGTCTCGAAGGTTAATGCAGCTCATCGCAGTCGGAAACAATTTGTAGAACACGTAGGAGAACACCCTGTGTCACTAAAAAGACCTAATGTTTGAAAATTGGGAAAGCTACGGAGGAGGCATTGTCTTGGTCAGGGGCGAGGATATGCAACGACCCGCACGACCTCCAGGTCTTGAAGGAGGGGTTGCTTTGTGCGCCGTGTATTATCAACCCCAACCTGATTTGGCCGTAGCATTGGGTGTTGCAATGTTGATAATTTGTTGTTTCTGACCAATTCCAGTTTTAGTAAAATGTTTATTGACTCGAACATGTTATCCAGTTGTTGGAAAATGGTAAGATATTGGGGTTTAAATCGAGTTCTTACGAAGAGTTAAAGTTTAAACTAGATTGTTAAGATTTAAATTAAAAAATAAATATTTAAAAATGAAAAATGAAAAAGGATTCAATGGATGAAAACGTTCGTTTGTGATCAGCGTCTACGGCATTTCCAATCTGTCTAACCAAAGTCAGGATAATCGAAGATCCGAGAGACAGCTATTGTTTTTGTTCATTTACGATTGATTGCGATGGTTTGCTTTCAGTTGAGTAGCTATACCACAAGTGAGTGTGTTGACATGATTTTTGTGTACGGTTTTGCCAATGGTAATGCTTCTGAAGCAGAAAGGGAGTCACACTCCTCCTGTGTACAACTCACACAGTAGCGAACACGTCGGATAGTTTGAGAAAATATTGGTAGATAATATTGTTTATGCCACTGATCCTTCTTCATCTAGTAAACTATCCGTTTTTTATCTACTAATTGTTTTTCGTCACTAAGGTTTTGATTATTACTACCAGATATGTTCAATAGCTATAGCGCACAATGATGAATGGGAATATGCAACAGGGAAAACCTCGCTGAAGGAAATACAGCGAGGATGAGACGAAAGGGAAGAGTTGGTAATGGTACGGAAGCCTGGTTTGATAAGGGTCCATAATGCCAGCAAAAATAAGAATGCAACTCATCTCAATCAATCGTAAATGAACACGAAAAATAGCCGTCTCTCGGCTCTTCGATTATCCTGACTTTGGCCGGACAGCTTAAAAATGCCGTCGACTCTGTTCACAATCGAACGGGTTTATACATCCGACAAAACTAACTTAAATCGTCACTTGAGAGGTCTGGCGTTGTCACCATTCGATTCAGCAAGGAAAGTTACGTATATCCCACCACCAACCTTTTTTTTGTAGAGAGTTTTGGAAAAACCTCAATTTTAACAGAAAACATATGTTTTTCTGCAGTTTAACACCATTTCCTTAACTAAAAATATTTTTAAAAACCAAAACGATTACACTGTTGCAAAGCTGACATTTTGGCGCACGTTTTGCCAGGCCTGCACAGTTCTGCGTCAAGCATTCATGGGGTTTCTAGGCGAGATGAAAAATAGGCGATTTTAAGATTTTGACAAAACTGCCATTTCGCGCAGCAATCTGACATCTTCAATGCAATTTAAAAAACGTTTTCTGACATCAAATAGATAGAAAATTTAACGCTCTTTCCAACGGTGTCATCTTATTTGAGCTATCTACACGATTGAGGGAGTTATGACAGTTTTAATGACATAAGATTGAAAACACGAAGAAAATCTTAAATCGCGAATAGCTCGGAAACGAGGCCTCTGGCAAAAAATTGGTATGAGACATTTTTGGTCGGAAATGAGTTGTAGAACGCGTAGGAGTCGGATTGTGCATAACTCTGGGACACCCTGTAAAAATAAAAAAATCATAAATTTAGGAGAACAAAATTTTTTAGTCAGAATCAAAACCTCGATTGTCCTGTTAAATGAGAATCACCCTTATGACTCTTATTCACATTATTATCGCCGCGAATAATAATTGTGTCTTTTTTTTCTGTATAAGATTTTACCTAATTCACCCCTGTATGACAAAAACCTCTTGACCGTGTTGAGATGTCCAGGGTGAACAGGGATGGGATCGGGGTGGAGATGGGACGAGGTGGGGGTGGAGGGGGAGGGTTGCGAGGTGGCGAAGGGGCGTGGACTGTTGGCCACCCCCGCTCCCTCCGTCACCCCCGCGGCACCACGCGACCGCTCGCCGCCCTCCCACGCTCGGCCAGACAACCCACGGGCCCGCCACGCCACTCAAACCCGACTCTCCTCAGTATCTGACGAGCCTTCCCAACGTGTGTTCGGTGGGGCGCACACAACCGCAGTCGCTCTGTAACTCCCGTTCATTCAACCGCAACTAAAAATATTAGTTTTATTGCGTTAAAAAAAAATTATACCCTCGTTCCAATCTATTTTTTTTTAACGGAATAGTGTCGTTGGTTTAAGACTTGAAATAACTCAAAGGAGGAATTTTCGGTATATTGTGCGTGTTTCGGGCGATGAAGAGGAACCTACGGAATTCTGGCGTCTAAAGGATTTTTCCCTGTAAGAGGTATTCTAAATTAACCTAGAATAATAAAAAATATTAATCCCTAATTTTTCATAAATTAAAATATAAACTCAAATAAAACAACCAAATGAATAAAAAGGCAATCTACTTCTATTTCAAAGGAATAATTATATTTTTTTAACATGTAAACAATGTTAAGCCTAGTCTGGTCCTTGTTAACTAACAATGAGCCATTAAAACTCATAATATGTCACTTTATGGGGCACCATAAAAGTAATTATGAAGTATATATCAACCATCAGCATTTTTTGAGTGAAGAAATCGGTGAGCTACTAATTGAAATAACTGGATTTGGTTTCTTAATTTTGTTGATTCTCAATTTTGAGTAATTTAGTATATTTACTGCTAAATGAAATTCTTGAGGTTTTTTTTCATCGTTCCATGAAACAGTGACATTTTTAATCTTCAACATTTTTTACCCTCCTTGATCAATTACCATTGAGGAGCACCGTTGCACTGTTTCTAGGTGAATGTTCCAACTTGATGGAATATGTTCGTAGTGACCATTTTCTAGATAGCTTCCGTTATTAGGATTTCCGTTTTGTGGAAAATTTCTTAAATCAAATTCTCCATCACTAAATAATTAAAATCTAGGCTACTGCTAATTTTTTTAACGTTAAATTGGATTCTGATTCTTTCAAGCAAAGAAATTGGAAGAACATCAATCGGAGGGATATCAGTGTTCGGTTTCAGTTATCTAGCTCCAAAATTAAAAAAAAAAAAATATATATATGACCATTCTATCATTTTTGATATGACTTAGGTATATTGTGTTTTAATGTTTGTATAATGAGTCTCAATTTTATTTTTTATTTTTTGGTGTTAAAACAAGGAAATAGAATTTCCTGTTTGAAGGAAGTTCTGATGTCGTTTTACTTATCAGGTTTACTTTTTTTCCAATTTGATAATTCATGCACAAATAGAAAGTAACCGCGAGAATCAGCCATTGGAAAGTTTTCAGTAAATTTATAAATGAAATTAAATTTAGGGAGGCGTGTAATATTCTGAGGAGATACAGGTGGTTATGAAGGATTAGTGCACAAATAAATTAATGTCACTCGCACAATTCAGACGGAATATTTCGCCGTTCGTCCAATAAAATATATTATTCAATATAATAGGTACAATACAAATATTATTTGTATGATCTGTCTCTCAAGTGGTTATTTGTAATAGAACATTGAACTGGGCAATGTTCACTGTAATCACTCTAAATCTACACATATTGATTTTAATGTTTTTAAATAATTTTTTGTGCAGTAGTTTTCGAACATTTAAGTGCTAGGAATATGTGCTTTTCTTAAATTGGTACCTAGCTGGACGTTGGATGTAAGCTCATTAGAACAGAAGGTAGTTGTTATATTCAGTTTTGCCTCTGTCAAAACACGCGGATTGTCAACAAACGGAATAGATTGTATCTGAATTAATCTTTCAGACTCGAAAACACTAGGACTTCAAATTAACTTTAGTTTCCATTCATTTGAAGATTAGGCAGTAATTAATAGTGTTAAACGGCTTGTCAATAACTTAATAAAAACTTCAACGGCATAATGGAATATAATGTCTAGTAGAGGCTTCGCATTCAGGGTCAAACAAGAGTCGCTGCCTGTGGTTAAATTACTAGCAAAAATGCACTGTATTAACACGGATAATTTTCTGTGCAAAATAAAATTCACATAGAGCAAATACAATTATCAGAAACTGGCACACACGTTGTTCCTCAAAATTTCAAAATACCTAATTTTTCTATTTTAATTTTAGTCTACATTGATTTTAAATTAATGCAACTGTCTCGATAATCAGTCGAGTTATTATGAATAGAAAACTTAGAAACGCATGAACGCTTTTAGTAATATTTTCTGACGTGAAGGAACCTAACTTTATCAACCATGAATAAACTGCTTTTTTTATTATTGGATCGTGAGAATGAAGAACGGTAATTAAACCATCGGGAACGTTTGTGTGCAAGCTGCACAACACATATAATTGGCTACAAGAGGATTGATTTAATCTTAATCTGGGATTTACTACATCCGATAGCGAGTTGTGTGCAACCTATCGTCTAATTATTGAATCAAATCTGGGTGCTTATAATGAAACATCAGTAATTTCTTTATATGAAGCTCGTTCAATGTGACGCATTCCGCTGAATCCAGTTCCTGGTCGGACGGGACCCTTATTTTCTTCATTTCTTCAGCATTATTTTCATAATACTTCTTAGAGAAATTACAAGTTTAACAACCTGTGTTTTTTTGCGCCGATCCCTATCCACAATTCCATAGTCCTATATTAATTGTACTAATGCCACATTAATCATTTAAATAATTTCGAGTGATATTTAACTGAGTACTAGGTAGGTTCGGTGCTATCCGACCCCAAATACCTATGATTAGAAACAAGTTCCAGCTCATCACAGATTCAGCCAACTGGGTCAGAACATCGGCGTAAATAAAGTGAATAATGTTCTACACCACTCTCAGTCGCTGTCATTAATTTTAATAACCGATAAGATACTCCAACCCTTTAACCGTTTGGGAAGTGTTGTATACACCGAACGTCAAAAGTATTTAACCAAAAAACCCCGAAGTACAACAACAACAATCTTGTAGCAATTTATAAAGTAATTGCAATAAATAACAACCATTTGTTACTTCCAATATTTATAGTGAAAAGTTGTGAATCAATGCTCGCAATAAGTTTCTACAGAACATTCCAACATGTTTTAATCTTAGCTAACCGAGGTAGTGATTTTAAATAACCTGTATTACAGGAACTGTAGAACACAAGAACAGCAAAATTATTTTAAACCCGCTTCATATTAAACACAAATGAAAAATTTTGGTAGTTGGCTTTACATTGGTTCATATTTATTAATGAAAATTATAAGAAAAACCGAGAAAACCATTACCAAGAAAAAATGTTTCTAAGAAAGTTTATTGTTTAAAACTTCAAGATGAATTGAAGTAAAAAAAAAGAATACATAGAAAAAATCCGACCACCATCCGGAGCTTTTCCCAAAACTAATGAACTGAACTTGATGAAAGTTTAAACAAAATCACATAGTTGGCACCGAGTTTTACGCTTAATTTTCAGTCAATTCTAAATGGGTGAAATGGAAGGGCTGTAATATTGAAAAATCAGATTAGTTAACACTTTCGAAATAACAGGAAACGGTTTTTTCTTCGTTATTGATAGCGATCTACACAATGGATCGAATGAGTCCACCAGTACCGCCTTACGCTCATCCTCTCACAAGTAATAATGTGAACGAATTTGAACGCTGTAAAAATTGCCTAGACAATCGAATCAGCGGATATAATTGAAATCTCATTGTCTTTTAAAGATTTCCTTTTGAAATCGAGTTCAAATTCTTGTTCTTCTTATGTTATAATACCACATAGAAAAACAAGAAGCAATCGAAGTGTAGATGGGCATTTTATTCTATATCGTTAAATTTAAGTTGTTATATCTTGAATTTCTTCGTCTGTGTCAATACACAGTGTATTGCACCATTGTAGGTACAGAGGGATCAGTACAGGTTGTTGTCCAGGGAGTTTCATTTATAATGAAGTCATATTACCGTCTTTGGGATATCTGTTATAATTATTGATAATTATATAAGTTGTTGGGAAGATCCGGGGGCACATTGATCTAATTTCCTTCCTTATCGATCGGCGAGCTGAAATATAGATGGAGTTCTTTTTATATCATATACAATACAATTATTGGAAAGAAGGCGTGAGGGCCCGAGTTAAGATAATGTATACGTAGACTATGTGCTATAAGTAACAGCAAGGTTGTATAATACAGAAATGTTCAACCATCGTGTAGCAGTATGCAGAGTTATTTAAAATAAATCTGAAACTGAATGAAAAAATCACTTGTTCCTTGCTTCCCCGTATATTGGGTTCCATTATGATGTGCCGTGTCTTCACGTCCGAATCTCATAAAGTTCGGGTTACTACATCTAGGGCTGTTCTAGGCGTTTAAGAGAACTTTAAATGAAGATTGAGGTAGTCATTTTTTGGCCATTTTTGCATTAAATAGAGTTTATTTCAATCTACCTTGGTAAAACTGATGAAGGTACATCACGTTTTCAGACTCACGCAAAATGAAGCCCGATGTTCGATTGATTGTAGCTTTCCATTTTAGGAGATATTTCATAGTTACTAAATAGCTTTATTTTTTGTTATTCTACGTTCTACAAATGTTGAACCATGCAAATTAAGGGAGAAAATGTATTTCTTGTTTTCCTTTATCCAATCTTGGTCCCTTTCTATTCCTTCAGCTCCCAGAATCACTTTGGAGGGAGCTCTTTATACCTGCCCCCGCCGCGACAATAGTTCGTGAAATACTCATATAGTTGCGACCCCCAAAATACCAAGGAAACGCGATCTTAACACAAACAGGACTTCTACCGCAACAAGAGAGAATAAGGAGGGTCCCTGGGGTCAATGCGGCGCCTGGTGGCTTGTCAGACGCTCAATGGCCGCACAAAAGCGTCCGGAGTGCGGGTGTATCACGGAACGACCAGTTCTATGGGTCTTTTTCACGACTGGAGTGGGTGTCAGAGGGAAAATAGTAAACAGAACAGCTGAGAAGTGAGTACTCAAGCTACCTACAAACCAACCACTACCGGCCCTGCAAGTCTTGGGGCTATCCTCATAGATGTACCTGTAGGGTCCCAAGATTCACGTATTCATGCACACAATTCTGTAGGTTTACTCAAATTTGGTTGTATTTACTGTTTATTCACAAATATTTGACATTTCCCCAAATTTGGAGCACGATTGGGAAGGGCGGTGCTTTCATTGCATATAAATTCCAACAGGACCATATCATTAAAGGAAATGCTATAGAATTAGCTGCCCGGATTTCACTCAGTTGACGGCGTTGGTGTCTTTGATATTGGTACCCTTGGGTCCTTTTAACAAGCTTAATTTCTACTTCTTCAAGAACTTTAAAGAAGAGATATAACATTTAAATTATCAGTACTTCAATATCCAATGATGAACTTTAGAGTTTTGAAGTTTCCTTCAAGAACGACTGGAATAGTTGATTGATGAAAGGTACCAATAGGGCCATGGGGCACAGTTGGAATCTAGCTCAGTTTTTTGTAAAAACAGTGCTTTTAAAGACCGTGTCAGTCACGAGCAGCGTAAGCAAGACTACCGTTGAAAAAGGAAGGTGAGGAAATTTCGAGGGGTTATCTAGTTGAACGAATCATTTACTAACTTGAAGAGCCCTCCTCTTGAGCTAATGAATCTGCCAGAACCAAGGATATGTTTGCTGCTGCGATCACACTTATTCCAATTAACATTTCTTAATCCGACCTCGGAGTTGTTGTACGTACGAAGTGTTGGGGAAATAGTAAACAAATACAACACATTTAGATGAAAAGAAATATGAATAGTTACGTACCTACTGATCTCTTTGCTAGCAACAACTTGGTTAATATTAAACCGAGGGGGTGTTTTTCTAGCCAAACAGAAAAACGTAAACATCTCGAGAATGAACGGTTTAACAAAGTGAGTGAATGTATTGTTCCTCCTAATAGTAACATGAATGTGAAGGTCATGGAAAAGTTTCAAATCATCTCAATTAAGAGATTACAAATTAAGAGCGAGGGTAAAATGGTCAAATCGGTCAATTAGGCAATCGTGATGCTGTTGTGCTGTGACTCACAGCGTGTGAGGAATGAGTTGGGAGAGATGAAATTGATTGAAGACCATCTACAACCCCCCCGGAAAATCCCCAAAAATGTTATCGAAAACGGATCAAAAACTCAATAGCCTTGTCAAGGATTTGAGGATCGCTAATCCGCAGCAGCTACTAATGACACGGTAATGAATCAAATGTGTATTTCCAACCATCTTCCGAGTTTGAAAGAGAGATCGGATGAACAGGCTGTGTGAAAATGACGCATCGCGGATCTTCCGTTCACATGCAAAGTGAATTATTGATGGAGCGAGTATGAAACTAACTGACGTCGAACCAAAGCATAACCTGTAAATCACCTGAAAATTTCATCGTAGCCGGATTAAAACTACAGACATTAAACATATTACAACGATTTCACTTTAGCGAAACGGAGGGTATTCTAAATTTGATAGGATCATCTTGAATATTATTTGGTTGGATTTGATCTGAATATGATAGATATGACGTATGATATGATATGACCTTCCGAATTTGAGCGAGATCTTGCCGTGATAAAAGTATGCATGATGGCTTTTTCGTTTGCGCTTTCCAAGAGTCGGGCATTGTGTTTTGATTTTGAAACTGTTAAGGGGTCCATCTGCAGCACAACCCGAAAGATGTTCAGATAACCTAGTAGATCTATTTTTTCGAAAACCTCTTACCTTTCAGTTTAAAGTACCCGCGTAGTTTTTGTTTATCACATCAAACTCGAGTTTCCAGCCGTTTTAGTGGGTTGCTCGTAGTGAGCTCGTCTGCACAAAGACATAATTTGCATATTGGCGAATCTAGAATCTGCAGTTTGTTGAGTGAACTACTAATTTATCTGTCCGGTCGTCCATAGTAGAGATAAGATCGTGAGAGCCATTGGTTACATACCAAGCATTCAAGGACACAACCACCAGCCGTATACCTGTATTTGGATAATTCTTTCCCATGATAAGGTCATGTGAACCGTAAAAACGTCTTCATCGAACATCTAATTGAATCAATCGATCGATTGCTACGTCTAATTGCAGTAAGCAGCAGGCAGGTACACGATAAAACCGACCTTTTCAATTTTCCTGTAGATATTCACAATGCCATTCTTATCAGAGCAATCGTTCTTGTGCCTATCAACTCCTAGATCGTGTTTCTTTCTGATTTCATCATGAAGCAATTTATAAATTGGAAAAATACGGAAAAAGGAAAGTTGATCAAATATAATAATGGAACTGGAGTGACTGGTTGATCTTCCAGACAAAATGCAAGTAAATTGGAGAGAAGTGCGTGAATTACCGGGTTGTCCTGAAGTTCCCAGACGTAATATCCCAATATTACGATTCTCTAATTATTACGAAATTTTAATTTACATGAGTTCTTATTTGAATCCTTTGTTCTGGACCCTGGATGTTTTTTTACACAGAGGCTGTGTCTATAATCCAAGTAATATGGAACTTGGTTAAGCCGCATCTTGTAAATAAATGTAAAACGGAGAGTTAAAAATGAGCATTGATTCGAGAGGTTTCCTACGGATGGTGAGCGATTTCTCTGCGATGAATACTACGGAACTTTCATTCCCCTTATAACGGCTTGGTTGTACATGAAAGTCCTCGGAAAATTTCTATGACAGATTTTTGTGACATGAAAACGTTACACTTTTGGACAACTAGGACATGGCTATAGCTAAAAATATGGCAAAACGGATTTTATTCTAGATTTATGCAGCATCAGAGCTTGGTAATCATTCAACACGTAAAATCATATTACTTGGCCTTTTTCACATTTCGATCAAGTTCGGTTAAGAATAGGAAGTAGAGCGTTCATGTTTACAACTGGTATAGTTGACATTCCGATAACATCTCGCATAAGTCAGACATGGACTGTTCGTTTATAAAGAAAAGCTATAATAATGAACGTGGATAAAATAAATTAATAGAATGATATTCTTAAGGTAGATGTTGAAGTTACAAACAATACAATACAAACTGAAACTGAAATTATTCTAAAACGCTTGAAGAGCTTATTCATAGTGACTTATGTGGACCATCCCATGAGGATTCATGAGGTTCACGGCGTTTCTGATTATTGATGATGATGATCTTCCAATAATTTAGTTACTATTGAAAGTAGCTTCAACTAGTTTTGTAACAGTTACAATTTCTTTCATTTGAAAAAATTCTATGATTGTGCGGGTTGTGCGTGATATGGTCCTCCACGAATAGCATTGCTCAAATACTATTAAAAATATTTAATTCTGAGAAGGAATGGATCATAAAGTGCGTATCAAATTTTCACGCGAATCACGAATTGAGGGTATTTTGGTGATCTTGCTAAGTCGGCTTTGTTGGTGGTCTTTCTTGCAATATCATTGTGGTATTTTTCAATGGCTTTGCTCCGCTGTAAGATTTAGAGCACACACCCTTCCCCCACCAGGTTTGTCTGCCGATCTTCAATCAACTCTAAAAAAGGTATTAGCTGCACACTTGAAGAAATGTGACTGTCGAAATGCAGGTGTTTCGATCGGCTGGCTTTGGTGTTAAGCACGGCCACTTTTTGAAAGATTAAGTAGTGATGGGAGCACCCAAAAGTGTTTTTGGCACAGACGTCTCCCCCTCAAAGGAGCATTGTCACAAGGATGTATATATGGTGCAAGTTAAGAGACCTGGCGCCAGTCCTCACAATGGAGTTCCATTATGATGAAGCGACCTTCTCACCTCGGCTACCTGCCTCAGACTGCTTTCTTAAGTTCACTATACAAACGATGATGAGGAGGCGCTGATAGAGAAAAAAACAAGTTGAGTGGGTTCTTTGAGTGTACTCAGAGAAGGGTGGGGTTCCGATAGGAAGGTTTGGCGGGAGTGCGGTTGTCGGCCCATAACCCATAACGTTTCGAGATAAGTGGCAGGTAGCTACGGTGTAACGTACGGCGATCTGAACGAGTGATAAAGCCGATCGGCTGGATCCAGTATCATCCTCTCCCAATGGGGCCGATACCGTAATGCTGTTGTGTACTACAGAATTCCTTTCGATTCAGTTTATGATGTCATGCGATTTTATTCACTTTTCGAAGACATAAGTTTCTTTTCCGCCTTCCGAATTGCTGGAGTTATTTTCCGGAAGTTTTGCTTCCGGTTACCGAAAATTGGTGTACGTAATTGACAGTCCCTTTGTTTTTTTCTTTCAAACTGAATCAATCAATACGTGTGTCAAACAAGATAACATAAGCCTGTAGGTCTTTTTAAACTGTTGGAACAAATCCCTCATCTAAAGGGCAGTGGCATGCTCAACATGTCTATTAACTCCAGCAGGTTGATCGTCGCCCAGTTATGAGACCGACGCCATTACCAGGTTCCAGACAAACCATATTTCCCATACCGGATATATTTGTAGGTTTGTGGGTGTAAGCATCCATTCATCGATAGGCTGGTGCGGTTTCCCACTGAATTCCTGAGTGGCGCCGTAAAGTTCTCCAGCTTAAAAAGGGTTTTCAACGAGGTATTCTGAGGCAGAACCGGGAAAAGTGTTTGGAGTTCATCGACCGGCAGAAGTCCTCACCTGAACAGTCACGGCCAGGATCGGCTGAGCATCCTCTAAACTGTACCAAACATCAGGAAGGGTCCCGGATGTGAACTAGGTCACAATTGAATGATGATCAATCAAGTGGTTTGAACTGAATTTTGGGTACAATGGCTCTGCCATACCAAGCACAATCTTGGTGGCTATTTGGACGGTTTCAACCACCTCCTCAGGTACACACATGGTGCAATTAATGTTAAACCCCAAACCTGTTGAAATAACCTCCGTTTTAAACATATTATTACCATACGTCGAGTTTTTGTCAATTGCTCTGAAGAAAGCAACTCATTCTGCTTTCATATCCAAGAACCTACTCGGACACAATGTGCATCCTCCTGAAGTATCTAAAGTAAACAACGGGAACAATCTATTTTATGATTGGATGTAGTGAACATCGTGGATGTTCAATAGATTTTATAAAATCAGTAAAAAATATCGAAGTTTTAATTCCCCCCCTACCAAATTAGACTACTTTGGTGAAACTAACTCATTACATTTGTATATTTCAATGTGACTCTTACCAGCTACTGTAACTTCTCCCGTTAATTATAATCACGGGGGCGATAAAATACATAAAACATGAATTGATACAGCCTTGAATATGGAAACACCACAATCATCCTTCCAGATTATTTGGAAAATATAGTATAGTTGCATTAAACTGATCTTTATATTCGTAATATGGGCCCAGCAATGCCCGGATCAGTGAAATAAAATAGGTGAGGAGTTCAAACTCATTATTACCTCATAAAAGTCCAGCTGAAGTCTTGTTAATCATGTTCTCTATTTCCCCCTAATATTTTTATAATTGGGTTCTTGCCCGCAAAAATGCAAACAATACAGCAGCAACCATAAACTACCTACAGGCTCCGACTAAAATGACAGTATGTTTAGTGAACCGGGAAGAAACAAGACACAGGGCTTACCCAGCCCATCGGGGATTCTCCGTAGATCATATTTATCACCCAAAAGTCTTTAGGACTATGAATTTCATCATTGCTGAAAGATTGATATCCAAATTGATAAACTATTACTCAACCTTAACATTTAAAATGGTGTTCGTTGATAGACTAGGAGTAGGGAAGTTTCTCATACCGTGACATTCCTTTACTAGGAGAATTGTACACCCGTAAAGAAAAAACTATCAGACTAATTTGAACTTGAATTTAGGTACTCCTACGAAATCAACCTCAATAAAGAAACCATTTAAATGGATAAGGAAAGGGGTACCAATATCATCTCTATTCGATACCACCCGTATTGAAGCTTAATAATTTAAACAAAAACTGTTATTGTGGTTTAACTATAATAGTTAGGCATATGCCATCGCTAGTTTTTTGTGGACAATCGTGAGTACAAATGTGAAGGACACTATTTAATATACCGTCATTAGTTTTCGCAGCTCACTCAAAATAAGACCTTTACAGGCACGCATTTCATGCTTAGGATACATTGTTAAATTTAAAGTAATGATTTAATATTCCTCCGAGAATATAATACGTGTAGCCTAAATAATTGAGTTTTTTTTAATTGTGGAAGGTGTTAAATAATATTAACAGCTATTCCAATTACTGTTTATGCGGTTACATAATTTCAACAAATTCGAAATTGTATTAGTCGAATTCTGTCAAATAAAGCCTTAGTAAAGGTAGTTTTACAAGTTCATTCTTTTCTCATATACTACAATTTATTTGTAGTGTGAAAATCTCTTTGTGCTGAATCGTAAAAAATAAACATACGGTGAAAATTTTCCTGTTTACAATATTATTATAAGCTCTGTGACACATCCACTTTGACAGACGTTTTTTTTTTACCTTAAAAAGCTGATTTTTGGATGAAGCAATTGAGGGACGTTACAAAACACGGTCCACTTCCCTGATCCAACATTTCAATGTCATATTGATCGGCGAATGGATTAAAGTTAATTAATTAGCGCTATCCAACGGCGGCATGTGAATATTCCCTTTCAACTCCGACAAAAGAATTGAATGACCGAGCTCTGAAAACGATTTGGATAAATTCCTGAAACAATTGAACTCTAACTTCGGTTTCCCTACAAACCGAATTCATTACTGCGAAAGAACGTCCCATTCGGACTGTCGTCAGTAATTCAAGAGATTGGCCCAAGCTCAACATTTATTCAGAAGAGTCGGGTTGAAGCGGCATTGACTCGTTTTAAAAGTCGCAAGCTACGATCCGAATTTTTCCGACCGATTGATTTATTCCGGTCTTTCAGTATCCGCATCGCTGTCTCGGTTTCGAACTCCTGATAAACGCTCAACTTCGTTTATGACCAGGATCTGTTCGGTATCGATAAACGGCAACAGTACCAATTGGACTCCGAATTCCACTTCTGTTTGCCAAATCGGGTTTGATGCTCAAACCTTAACTCACTTGAATCTGGAAGTTTTCCTCACTATAAGCGATGTACATATATTTGCTTGTCATCTTGTTTTTCTATTTATATCCAGTTTTTGTCAACTTCTTCGGAAAAGGAGGTTCTATATTTTATCCGCGTGAGGGCTATTTTTCAATCATACGTTTTTTTTTTCAATGTACCCGATTTTGGACGAGAAAATTGACCGACGTTCTATGCACTTCTGTAAGTAACTTTCCCTACAAGAACTTGAAATGATGTATTTCAATCCATTATTGTACTGGGTATTACCCAAATTATGACATTCTTATTGTTTTGTTTGAGGGGTGGTGTAATTACACTTAAACCACGCGTATCTAATTATTCTTCCCGCTTCATGATAAACTAACGAGAAATTTGATCTATAAATTGTAGTTGGAGGTTTTTCATGGTGCTGAAGTTGAATAGGTATAAGGTGTTGAGTGGAAGATTCCTTCACCCGTAAAACCAGCATAATTTTCTTCTACTTGTTCATTGAATTCAGTTAAGAAGAAAACAACTAAGAAGATTTTTTGGCATTGTTTATTTGCGCACAGCGACATTGCTTCATATAAAATTGAATTATTACAAGTTCACATAATTCACAAGTAGTACTTCACATAAAACAGTTCCGGAAAAATTTAGCATAATAATAAAACTTAAATTTGAATCCCATTTTCTTCTATACATTTATAAATTAATTGAAATATCTCTAGTTTATTCTGAAGGATGAATTTGTAATTAAATGGCGACTCTATAATGGTGTACAGCATACCAAACATATTCTCTCTAGATGCCGTGTAGCGATCACAAAACATAACAATATGCTCCACATCACCGTTTCCTCCACAGACAGAATTCATTAATTACGTCATTTCGGTCATTATTAATTCTGGGCAAATAATGTGGGCATAAGGCATGATTACTTCTCATTCTGCATACAACTCTTACGAATCTACGGCTTACCGATTCACCGTTTGAGAACCAAGGCCTACTTCTAATTTGCGGATTTATATCCTTGAAAAGAAGTCCTTTTTCACCCAGCACATATCTTTCTTTCCATTCCTTTTTCGTGCGTTGTTTTTATCGAGGAGTAGTAGTCTTCTTTTGGCAACAAACAATCTTCCATCTCTCCTGTGATCGCTGCAGTTTTTGCTGCATTATCAACAGCCTCGTTATATATGAGACCGCTATGAGCTTTAACCCATATAAAATGTATTAGGCACCACATTCTGCTGTTTGCACCTTGCTACTAGCTCCACAATTCTAGCAATAACATGATTATTGAATTTTTTCAATTGATTACCAGAGACCGCTCTCAGGACACTCTCTGAATCTGTACAAATTAATGTGTGGTCATAACTGAGTACATATTTTAGAGCAAGTAATATTGCAGTGGCTTCCGCAGTATAACTACTAGCTTCGTTTGGGAGTTTGTATTGCCTCGTTACCCTATTTTGAATATCAATTAATGCACATCACACCGATTGTCCCGACTTCGACCCATCCGTAAAAATGATGCGATAATTTTGCCACCTCCTGTTGACAAACTCATTGAATTGGTTTGTAACTACCACCGGCCCACAGCTCGGCCGGAAATAATGCGCTACTACCTTTGTGAATAAGATGGTATATTCCACATTTATCATGGACAAACTGGACTCGTAAACATGTCTGGATACAATGAATATGTATCAATTAGAGCCCCAATTATAGGAGGTAAAACTTTATTTATCCATTTTGGGTTAAACATGATGTGGTCTGCCAAATCTTCAATATTATTCAATACTATGATATATTGCGATTGGCTCTTACTCGTATCACGTACCTTTCGGCTAGCATTCGTCTTCTTAAATTGTCTTCTTAAAAATATGAGTGATAGTGCTAAATGTAACAAACATAAAGGCGAGAGATAGGTAACAATAACACCATTACGAGCATTTAGCGGTATAGTTGTAGAAGTGGCCAAAGTAAGGGCTTTTAGAAATGAATTTCTACAGCATCTTCTTTCAATAGCTTGAAGCACAAGTCAGCACACTGTAACGCATTAGTCACCCGTGAATTCAATTTCTCTCATTTTAAGACAGCACGAATGAGGAATTTAACCTCTGAATTCGTTTTTTCGGAATTCTTGGCATTGAAACCGAATATGAGGCTATGAGTGGAAGATTCCTTTACTCGTAACACCCTCATAATCTTCGACCACTGGTACATTGGGGTCAAGTAAGAGGAGAACCATTAAAAAGATGAGTGATAGTGCTAACTGTACCTATTATAAAGGTGACAGATAGGTAACAGTAACAGTTATACGAGCGGTCGGCGGTCTAGTTGACATTCAAGGACGGAACGGCGGCGTCTTCGGAGGTTGGTCGAGGTCTTGCTTTCCCGAGCGTGAACGAGAAAACCGGCTTGGGCTCGGGGCAGACCGCTCAAGTTACTTCGGGAACCCGGTGGCTTCGGGTCGGGAGGTTCTGAACGATTTCACATCCTTTCCATTCCAAGCAAATAATGTCCTAGGTGAAATTATGAGTCATCGCGATGCCGCAGCAAGGAAAGTCTTCTCAATTGGGCAATTTGGTTAAGAAGATTTATTCTATTTCTGCTACTGAGGTAGTTTTGACTTGATTTGTCAGACACGCATGCATGACCAACTTTCTTCTTTTTGTCCCCAATAAATCCCTTAATGGTAGGCAGTAAAATGTATTTTTTGCCAGACATAAGAACTTACCATTTTTTGGGTTACGGGGGAAGTAATTCGATTCCTTCCTTGGTTCTATTAATTGTTGTGTTAATTGTACCTAAGCGCTTTAGTCAAATATTTTCTTCATGGGGAATAGTGTCTTAAATACTTGTTCCTCGAGCTTTGGAAAGCGGGGCTGTCATTCCTATAGGACTAGAGGTATTCTAGTACTGTTTTAATAGCATTTATGTTGTACTGTCTTCTGCTTTCTGAGTAGGGGATTCTAGTTTTGGCATATTCACCAGAATATCCCCAAAAGTATTTCAAAATGGTCCCACTGAGTACCAGAAGTGGTGCTCCAGACGACCAAGAAAACTATCTCCCCCCTCTCCTCCCTGAGAGGTTGGTGGCATACGTTTCAGGGTACGTAAGTAAATTTCAAGAACCGAATGAGAAAAACAAGAAATACATCCGTCCGGGGTCCTAAGATTTTCGCCGAAACTAGATACTAGACGTTTACACGTTTACGAATACAGTTTCAAAAATACTACATTGATCCAGGATGAGCCAGTAATCTCGGCGTCTTGATCAGTCTCAGCCTAAGGGTTGATATTTAAGGGTAAAATATTTTAAAAAAGAAATCTCAACATCTTTTCATGTAAGAGGGTAGTTTTTTGTTTGATTAAGATAGAAATTAGTTCCCTGAATCGAATGAGACCACTCTAGTTGCTGTACATTCATCCATTCACTCGCCAATGAAAGGGTTGCCTTTAACGCGAAGAATGAGTGTGGAAGAAGAAGAAAAACGGTTTATTAAAAAAAATACATATTTCATAGTGACAATGAATTTTCAAAATAAACAATACAGCATGGTTCCCATTGAACCGTCTGCCGGAAGAACGGAACCTAATAACTAGCTTGAAAATGAACATTTCAGGGTAATGTAATAGTATAAAATGAAAGCTGACTTCTCAGTAATTAAATTCACTAATGAGCATACTGCGGTATGGCCAAGCCAAAATACAAAATTTTGCCAATATACTCCATTGGCGTATCACGTGAAAAACTTCCCTTGCCATGTGCACGTCTCCTAAATGCCGACCAATATTGGACACCTGCACAAGAAATGAAACGTCGTCTCAAGCTCACCAAGATTGCACATGGAACACCGCTCAGAGGGGTGGTGTGCCACTCGGTATGGTTTCATATTCAAATGGAGGACCTCAGAGTGCAAGAATGAGTGTGGTTACAACTATAAAGTAGCCGGGTGCAGCCTCAGAGCATGGTGGACACTCCACGATAAACGAGCCATAACGCTGTCTTCCAAGGTTCAATTCAGTTTAGTTCACTTTTCCTTTTGTTCTCGTTTATCTTGTTAAATTTCAGTCATTCTATTTGTGGGTATCTTTTCTGAGTGTACCTAGAAAGAATTGTCTTAGGCTGCCCAGTCCAGTTCCGGTAGTGGTGTGATCAGCGTAGGACGGCTATTCTAATATAGAAATAATAAACCTTTATGTAATAGTTTGGGGTATTTTTATTTAATTTTAACTTACAAAAACCAGACTTTCAGTTTATAGAATGCAAGAGACAACAAGGTATTCAACGAAAGTAAGAACTATCACGCGAATCAAAAAGATATTGACGCATTGGGGAGGACCCGTGAACCATTCACCATAACAGCTATTCAAGGTTACCACACACACTTTCACTCATGGACGGACAGATGTTTCTGTAGACCACAATGGAAGTCGATCGTTTGTGAGAAATCCTTAGATCATTCGAAGATCGTCCAACTCACGAAGACAGAGCCGTCCGTCAGACCATCCCAAGACCGAATCCACCAAAAACAACGAAAGGTGTATGTCTGTGTGTTTATGTGAGCAATTTTTCGACGATTTCAGTGATTCTTTTTTGATTCGATCCCAATTTTACTCTAACCACGGAACAAAGTCCGGAAATTTTACACAAGTACCGAAGATGAAAAATTGCCTATGCAACCTACAAATATGGGATTCTAGCTCAGAGGAGAGGAGCTAGTAAACAGAGATGAAAGCAACGGCTGTGGGAGGGCTAACAAGGGTTTACGTGAGCGCATTCTGTGTTCATAATCGGTTCCTTACTGAGCCTAACCTACTCCCTGGAAAAATCTGTAGATTCAACCAGAGCACCAGAGAGGCTAGTGCTTACCAAGGTGCCAGGTACACGAATTTCCCTCGGGCGGACGGAAAAGTGGCGATGCCGGGATAACAAATGGCGGAAGGAGCCCACCCGAAGGTTAGTTGAAGTAGTGTCGAGCGAGAGGGGACTGTCGGGTCGGTACGGTCGCTAGAAACTCGATTGTACTCCTGTTAATCATTTAAATGATAAAAATCGGACGGGGGGACGGTCCTATAATGAGTGCATTACGTACCACTATATTTGCGTACTGAGTTTATTACAGTCCTTGAACCACACGGTTTCCCCTTCAAATTTCATCAATAGCTCAAAATGCACTAACACGTTGTTTTTTCATGCTGGTTTTTCGTACATCAACAAGCAGTATCATCAGCCCAAAGAAAGACCTTAGATCATATTTGTCAAGTGGCAACTTGACACCAACAAAAACTTAATTCGTAATTGCCCGATTTTGCGCTGTATGTCATTCTGGAGACAGGCCAATTCACGAAATATCATGTGGAGTCTTGATTCAACTAAAAATAGGGTTTATTATTTGAAAACCAACGTTGGTGCACGATTTACAAGTTTGCCCATGAACTTATAGCGCAGTTTTGTTGTATTGAATTTTTTTTTTTCGGCAGCTGTTTAAAGAAAATGAATGGAGGAGTACCATTAACGTTTCTAGCTGAACGCAACGTAAAGTCGGGGTTCCTAGATGAATTGTATTCAATGGCAAACTTCCTTCGATTTGTGTACAGAAGTTCCTGTACAGACATGACTTTATCTTCCGAGTCTACAGCTAGCAACAATACTGTAAGGTAGCTGCAGGTGTGTAGGTAGCAGAAGCTTTAATTGCCTTTCGGGAAATGAAGCATTTTTCCTTGAAAATTCAAAGTTCCTGTTGCTTTTGCATCTTATACCATTTTGAACATCGTCGTTTCGTGTCTGTCTGTCTCTTTGTGTATTTGGCATGGAGCTACTAGTTGCGAATCTGGTTAGGAGTTCTTCGTGGTACCACCACCTGCGTCCTTCTGGGCTCTTACCATATCTAGTGGTCATTTTATGAGGCCACTTCTTTTCAATTCTCTCTTCTTCCTCCATCGTCTTCTACTTCCACTATCTGGTGAACCTGGGCGTTCTCCCCACTTTCAAAGCCTTGCTGCAGAGGGACTCCATAAAAAACCCGGAGCGAGCTTGTAAAAAAATTCCATTTATTCATCAGTGTCGTAGATCATCCGTTCACTCTCCGTCAGTGAATCTTTAATCTAAGAGTCTTTTGTGCAGGAGGACATAACACACGGAAACTCTTGTTTCAAGTTTACTGGAGAACAACGGCTTTCTGGAAGCGTGAGTACGAGAAGAATGAAACATTATCAATGAAAGATGGGGGGAAAAAATCCAACCTCTATAGAAACACGCTATTAGTCCGGTAAATTAAAAGGCTCGTTCACCGTAGAGAGATGACTTTGGAAACCAGGAGGCGAACAGTAGATGAACTTTCCTTGTCGCCTTCTATCAATTTACAAGAGCTCGGGAGGGTTGGGCACAACAAAAGGCCAGATGGTACCGGTCAACCGTAGGAGCTCACGGCTCGCCGACTCACAAAAACAACCTGAAACTCCTCTCTCACCGAACTGATTCAGGTTGTTAGGCGGACCCGAGGCCTTGGTTGAGTGAGAGATTCAAATGGTAAGAACAGAAATCGAGAATAACGACCTGAAGTCATCAAACAAAAGACGCAGCAGGTTATTAGACAAAGGTTTATTCTTTCAATGTTGGATAACCTTCCTTTGCGGATCACCGGACTACCAGAACTGGGCTAAACAACCAAAGACAGTAGGTACTTCCTAAGTACACTCGGAATTACACGTTGAAAACAAACTGAAATTTAACAAGTTGAAATAAAACCAGAGGGAACGCTTGATAGGTACACCCAGAACACATAGAAATCCAACTGAAATCTATCAAAAGCTGATATCGGAATACTTGCAATGATGTAACGTACTGATTATTGGCAAGTCGTGGGATTACACGAATAAAATAACTGAAATGTTAGTGGAGAAAATTAAGCACCAGTCGACGCTTCTCTTGTTCGCGAGTATGTTAGTTATGAAAAACCCGATCGGCGACGGCGATATTACTAGTATATTCGAGTAGCATCCATCTTGCAACAGGTCTACATGCATAAATCTTATGGTCTACTGCGTTTTTCGTTACTGAAAACAATGGACCAAAATCTGCTCTTTCGCCGTACACCGTAATAGAGCCGTACAAAGCTTTCCCTTGAAAAAATTGGAACAACGCCCGAATTTGGCTCAATCATCTTTCAACCGAGAAGCAAAATTTGATCCTTAATGATAGAAATGAAGAGAGAAGGAGTAATTTTCGCGGATGCTGAATTCGCTCAAAGATTCAAAAGTTCAGTACCTACGTAGAAGGAAGATGGGGAAATTAGAACGCCAGAAATTGTTGAGTAGCTAAATCATAAAAGGCTACTTTTAGTATTAAGAGTCTCTGCACTGCACCATTGTGCAATGTAGATTGCATTACTGAATGGTAAAATCCAGCAATCTTTGCATCCATGCAGCTCTCCTATGTAATATGCCATGACCAATATCACCGGTCTGCCAGTAACAAATAGCTGGGTCGTGTAAAACTTAATTATGAACTAATTTGCAGCAGTCATAAGCTCCGTTTAGTGATGCAAGGTCAGGCACATATCAATCCCCACAACTAACTCGCGGGAACATCACTTGACGCCGCTGTCGATGGTTAGGCGAGATGCCTGACGGAGAACTGTCGTAATGTGAATACCAGTCCTTTTTTTCAAAGCGTTATTTATTCTGCCAGTAGAAATAGTTGGTGGAATGTCATGGTTCTACCTTTAAACAGAAAACACCATGGCATGAACAGTTCTGGACTTTCGCTTCAATATAATAACCAGTTCCATCTATTGTGCGCCTTCTTCATATGCTCTGCACCAATAACTCTACCAACTAAACTATTTGGTTTTAATATCTACAACTAGAGCATGCTGGTGTCGTCATATCCCTTCGCATACTTAAACTGATCTGAACCGTAATAGCTTTGGTGGGTGTGACACATGAGAGTGTCAAGGTATTGTAGAGGCGGGGACAGTGATCATTTCTACCAACTAAACTGATTTGCTACTCGTCATAAAAATTACCCAATTGAGAAACAGAAATTGGCTCATCAAGATGCAAGTTGTTCGTTCAGCTCTGCGTGATGTGGAGAAAAATTACTTATAAAAAATAACTTTGAAAAATAACTTTGTCAACATTTTTGGTGATATTGTGATTCGGAACACGTGCTGGATAAATAACTGGGTAAATTAAAGGGGAGCTATTCAGACTCCAAAACGTTGAACGTTAACAAACGGGCTCATTTCGTTCGACTGACCTCAATTCACCATTCAAGCTCAAATGGAAGAAATGTAGTAATGATGGGATGTCATGAAGAGAAAGAATGTCCGCTTCTCGAAATCTCTAATGTCAATGGGTCAATGGGGAGTCAGGTAGTATTTTGAGAAGAAAATAAGGTAGATAAAGTAGTATAAATAACGACAACTTGACAACGAATCATGATTCAAAAATCGCCTTCCAAAATGTTCAAATTTGGAACATTTTCTTGTAACCAAATTCACGAACAAAGCTGTATATGTTTGGATGACAGCACTTTTTCATGTAAGTTTTGGTGTTGATACTTGAAAAAGTTTCAAACGATCAATAAAAACTACAAAAAAAAAAATTTCTTGTGCCACTAATCAATACAAATCATGTATGAAGGTTTCTTAAGTCGTAACGTTAGTGTTGACGGATAACGTAAAAAATGACTTTGGTAGCCTCTCAGCTGTTGTGCAGTAACGTAAGAATCTTAGCAGTGCACATGCTACATAGCAGCTTGATAGTAAAAATAGTATATAAATTACTTATTAGTACTTAGTTAGTAATTACTAAGTGGTAGCTTAGTTAGTAGGTTATTAATTACTAATTGGTAGCTTGAGGAGCCTCTCAGCCGTCCCAGGGCCTAAGCATCATCAGGGAAAGTCAACTCTAACATTCTCTTGAGGAGTGTTTCTTCCCCCAAGATGCTATAAATTCTGAGTAATGGTAATTTATATTGTGAAACCACGTAATCTTTCGATATTGAAAATTACTAAATTCCTCAAAAAGTATAAACCCTTCACGCTGTTTCATTGTAACATGAATACTTATGTATTTTTGCGCTTAGTAGGTGGTTCAAACGCCACTCAGCTAACAGGGGCCTGCATCGCCAAGTAAACACCCTATGGAGTATGCATACTGAATCGCAGCTTCATAGCGTGATAGAATAGACACTAGCTTTAGGAGCCACTCAGTTGACCCGGGGACCATACATCGTCTTGTAAAAGTCCTAAGAAGTGTACATGCTAAATTGTAGCCAATGAGAGTAAACAGCGGCGAAATGTACCTTAGGAGGGCAGACAATGATACTTCATGATGGCTAAATTTTCGAGCACACAACTTTGAGGTAAAACATGAAAAACTAAGATTTTTCTGTTGCTCAGGGGATCTAGGGCTTAAATTTGAGTACTAAACGTTGGGGTTCTATTGGGTGGAAATGGTCGTACATTTAGATCGTCATTGTGGTTGTCTAGTTTTATTGTTAATATTTAACATTTTTTGTTCAATCCCAATTTTGTCATACTATCCTCTCTTGAGCAATAAACCTCAACATTTTTTAACTTGACGTCGGGAAGAGGGATGGAGAAGTTAATGTCTGATTAATTTTAACGCTGCTTGTACCGACTAGAATTCTCAGCGGGTTTTGTTCTTTTGTTCGTTCGATTAAGAATCTGGACTAGTTGAAAAAAATATTTATACGAGTTTATAAGACTTATAAACACTTAGTGTGATCACAGAAAAACTGGACATAGGGACGTTCCTATAGTGCATGCAGTACTTACCAGTATGTTTAGAATTTAATTCACATTACCCATAATGAATTTGGAAAATTTTCATAATGAATATAATGTTGAATGGATTTGCTTGAAAAATGAACTAACGATGTTGATGTTTGTTTCAGAATGTCGAGGTCATGATGAGAAGCGTAGCCGGCGGAGGGAGTATGGTGGACCCCGGGAGGCCGCCGCCCCTCCGCCTCCCGCCACTTTATCCCGCAGCGGGGGCGGCGGAGGTGGTGCCCGAGTTCCTCAGGCCGCTGCCGCCCCCGAGGTACGCGCCCCCCGTCCGACCCCTCACGACCTACCGCAAGGAGGACGAAGACACGTTTTCCACCTCCTACCGGTAAGTCACGTTCATCCATTTTGAACTCAAACTAGGTACAAATCAAACCCAGTAGCAAGGAATTTTATAAGGTTACAAAGGAGAAAATAAGGTTCAAACACATTAAACAAGTGAATCCATTTTGAACTCGAAATACGAGTCAATCTTAAGGCGAGGAAATGTATAGGGTACTTTCTAGGAGCTAATCCTCAGATTGATTGTAGACTTAATCCATTTTAAACTCAAATACAAGTCAAATCATATGGTAAGGAAATTTATGGGGAAGAACAAGGTTGTTTCCTCTACGCCGGATAGTTACGGTCTAGAAGAAAACTCTCACAATAACTTGAAACTATTGTCAAATCCTTCGGCAAGGAATTGTGTTCGGTACTTGCTGTTTAGGAGGTGCCACTGCAATAACTGAAAACGTTATCCACGTCTATTCCCCTAACTCAAACACCAGTAAAATCCATGGCAAGGAAGTGTATGGTGTACCTATCGTTCAAGCGTTAACCCGGTTATTACTGAAAACTTTATCCACGTGTACTCATTTTGAACTCCAATTCCTAGCTCAAGGGTACTGTCTAGGAGAAAATCTTCATATTGACTGAAAACTTAATCCATGTTTATTCTTTTTAAAATTATATAAAAGTCAAAACCTTCAGCAATGATATTTCTTGAGTAGGTACCGTCAAGGAGCTAAGCCACACAATAACTAAATACTTTATCCACGTTCATCAATTCGTTCAATCCCAACTTTAGTCTAGTAGTGCTACAAACCTCGGAAACTTTACTTTGGTGATAGGAAAGGGAATAGATGGACAGCCAATCCTTTCAACCGCTGCTCATTTACCCTATACTGCCGAATTGCCTGATTTTTGTTTTGTTTGATTAGGAGCTTAAAATATTTCACATCTTTCTAATTTAATTTTGAAAGGGAGTGGATGGAGAGGGTAGTGATAAATCGTGGTCTTCAGATCTCTTTAGTGGAATAAACCTTAGAAATTTCGGATTTTATGTGGATTTTATGCCGATTGATGCAAGCGATCCTTAGTGGTTACTAAACTTCCCAGCCAATTTTCAAGCTCTTTTGTTCGAATAAAAATTTGTTCAAGTTTTTAAAACTACTCATTATGTGTTTATATATATACGTATATGATAACAAGTGTAATGATGTACTTAAGGTCGCCATTGTAGTACATGCACCACTCACTTATATCTTTAGCCCATACCCCATAGTAAGAGTGTGGGGCAAACTAGCTCTTTAGAAGTTAGGACCAACGTGCCAACTGGATCCATATCTTAAGGGACGGATTTACTAATTGTTTATCGGGAAACGCATTTTTGTATGTATTTTTAGGACGAACGTTGGATAAATATCTTTTTTTTTTACATCAATTCTAAGGCCTTTACGCCCTGTATGGTGGATGGCGGACGAACATTGCAGATTGACTACCTCCTTGAAACGTAAAAGGACATATTTGAGGGGCTTATAAACCATTTTTGGTATACAATTGCGAAAACTTATTACTGAAAGTAATAAACCAAAAATATTCACTGGTTCGGTGATACTTCCTTCACTTTCTTAAGAGAACGATATTTTGAATTGAAGATAGTCCGGATGTTGAAAATTTTGGAATTCAATAATTGAATGTATATATTCAAGTATTGTGTGTGAATAGCTTGATATTGTTGCTTGAGTCTGGATACTTTAAATTGAAGATCAAGCAATTTGTGATATCATCTCATTGCGGAAGGACTTTTGAAAAAGAAAAAAAAAAAAAGGATTTATTAAAAGCTCATATGGATCCATAATTTCTATTTAGCTGTTGAGTCTGAGAATTTAGCAGTTTGGAGAGATGAAAAATCGTTTTCCTGCAATTTCGAAAAATTCCGCTCGCATTTTACGTTTTAGTCCGTTCTATCTGTCTGTGTCGGTCGTGCCCGCTAATCCTGAATTGTTACAGTTTTAATTCGATTTCGATTCCTTCGAGTTTTATTTCTCAGAAAGCAATACATCAGTCTTCGCATGCGCAAAATTAAAGTCCATCAAGCATTATTTAACGATCTCTTACAAATTAAAAAAAAATGGTGTCGTTAGTAGCTGCTGCGCTCGCGCAAGCTCGAAATCCTGGTAACGTCTAATTTTTACAGTTTTCATCATTTGATAAAATTTAGAGGGAATGTGTCCTGTTGATGGCCCCTCGTGAATTTTATTTCTTCAAAATCAATGCATCATCCTGCTCAAATCCTTCAAGCCAGATTTTCTCAGGTCCTAGAGGTCAGATCTTGCCAATCAACGGGAGGATAGGTGGAGAACGATGATCAACCCATGCCAATTTATTGAAGCGGCAGACCCGCAATACATCTCGACTCACCAATTTGAAGTCGTTGATGTGTGCCGGAATTTATCTCATAGTATTTGTATTCCTTAAACCGTCATAATATTATTAAGCTTAAATTCAACTTCCTAGATCACTTACAAAATTTTCTTGATCAATACATTGTTATGCTGTTGTTATCAATATGTGCGAATTCCAACTCGGTAGATTTTTCATAATCAAAAATGAGATATTTATTATTTCAATTCCTGGATGGTTTCCTTTTTTAAACCTTGAAAATATGGTTCGCCCATAACTTTTGAGTGTGCATGACGGATGTGTACAGCTACACTAACTGTTCGTCTAAACCATAAGTCAGAAATAAAACGATTAACGCCTCTATAAAGTTATCTAGAAAGCTGTTGTAACTCCTTTTGTCAGGACTGGTTCTTCAAACAACGGATTCCATCCCGTTTTTGGTCTGACAGCAATCCCCCTCTGTTTTCACACCCAAAGATCCGGACTGTGAATTTATGGGCGAAGGTGATGATTGTCTTTCGAGACGATCAAAATTCTACTTCTGCCGTTTTACAACATTTCATGGGCTTGTGTCGATCGTCCAGGAAAGTGAATGATTGCTTTTACCTAACGCGTATACTCGTAGAAACTCCACATAAGGGGTGGCAGTAAATGCAATGAAATCGACTCCAGAGAAATTTCCATTTTCCAATCCATCGAACAAACGCATGGGAACGTGAGTGTTTTGTCCAAACATGCCGTCTAAATGCTTGCAAGGCTGAATGCCATGGCGAGTTCATTCACGATGACTAATGTGAGCGTAAAAAGATTTTTGACAGGTTTTATTAACTTGATGTCCAGAAACACATTTAATATTCCCGTAACTGTACAATGCGATCTGGTGCCTCGCGGAAAACTGATAAGAACGGTACAAAAAAAGTGTCACATTTGCTTGTGGAATCCAGTTGTGTTTGATTATTTTTAAAGAGACGTAAACCCGGAGAATACCCCGGGTCCAACACATAATTTGACAAACGAAAATAGAACTGGCTCGATCGGGTTTCATAATAGTTAACACAAAAATATAGTACCCAACTAAAGTATGATTTAAACGTTTGATCCGAACCTGAAAAAATTAGGTTTGGACTTTTTTTTTATAGAGCGTTTATTTGTTAATAGATCAACTAGTTACATCTGAGGTAATGTCCAGACAACTATCTAGATATTTACTAAACATAAATTCCGCAATAATTCTGTGAGTGTTAGTCCATTGACGTATTGTCAATGGTGTATTACCACATTTCAGCTTCACATCAGCACCCAAGGTCCAATGGCTTGGTCCTTTTCAGGCGTCGGTTTACTTGGGAGTTGTAGAGAAGCTGGATGGCTTGAGGGTTGGTACCATGTGGGAGAAGCCTCTTTTCGTGGCTCCTTGCGTATCTTTTAGTGATATCGCTGACTCTTTCGATTTTGAGGACCTTGTGGAGGTCATCATTATGTATGTACCATGGAGCATTCACAATACTCCTTAGTACCTTATTTTGGAATGTTTGAACCATTTTCATGTTACTTTTAGCTGTGCATTCCCATAGCTGAATACCATAAGTCCAGATAGGCATAAGTACTGTTTTGTATAACAGCAATTTATTGTGTAAACTTAGTTGTGAATGTCGGCCCAACAGCCAACAAAGTTTCTGAATCTGATTCATAGCTCTTCCTTTTTCTTCTTGACATGTTCTTTCCACTTCAGCTTCGCATCTATGGTCATTCCTGGGTACATAATATTAAAAACTGAAAAAAAAATTAAGGCCACCATTTTAAGTACCGATTTAAGCTCATTTAAGCCAATTATGGTTCAAAGCCTGTACGCTAGATCGGTGAAGAATTCTTGTCAAGTGACAGAGGATTAACTTGCACGTATCCCAAGTTGAACCGAATTTCTGGGAGATCAGAGAAGTATAACGAAAGAAAATGTGGTTTGATGGATTTTACGTTTGCGCGCACTGAAGTAAGGTTTGTGGGAAACTCAAGCCTAACCCAGACTTCACTTGAAAATGCCATCAAAATAGAGTGTAATCTGTAGCCATTGGACTACTAATCAGGAATTAGGTATACTTTAGGAGCTACCAATGACACCATCGTGTGCACGCTGCCAATTACATCCTAGACAACCAGAATTATGTATGCGCACACAAAAACGGACAGGCAGAAACTTTGTCATTTTTTCGAGCCACAATGGTACGGTAGACTCGGGAGCAATATACGATTATTTCACGGTTAACCCTCTTGGTTTAGTTGGAGCTTGTCCTATTTATGCAGCCCTTAATGTTACAGCAATTGTTATGATTATTTATACAGAATATTATTTTTGAGATTCTTTGTTGTTTCAATACGCACAGGGTTTCTATCCTGTGTCACACGATTCAATGTGTTTTTCACTCAGGTTTTTGTTTTTGTTTCAGGACGTACCCTTACCCCTATCACTTCCCCTACCTTACTTACCCCATGATCCGTCCCTTGGAGGCCTACCCCTATAACTCTCCCCCGCAGAGCCCTCTAGTGAGAAAACCTCCCCTCCGCCTCCCCTCCGTCAAGGAGAGAAAACTCAAGCGGTCGCGAGCGGGGCCCGTCCGGGGTTTCGCCAAAGGTTCCCTCATCAGGCTCACCAACGGCGAGCTAAAAAGGGTAAATACCTCAAGTAATTCACTTCATCAATCTCTTTGTATGTCTGTCCCGATTTTCCAGGTTCAAGAAGAGGGTACATGAGTGTGGTATAAAATTCAAGTTTTCCCACTAGAATCTCTTTTTGAAGCAGAGATTACTCTTTTTATCTAGTTTAAACGAGTTCTTATCCTCGACAGAATAAGTAAGGGGGTTTGAGAATAATCAATGTTCGAATATTTGGTACTCGAACATAAACATCAGGTAGTAGTATTGGGGTTCGCCATCATGTATGCTTGCGTAGAGTGTCGGGATTCTTAAGGTCCCAATGGCAGATTTGTTTACTTTTTGTAGCCGTTATCTTCACATAACTAACATCCTGTTAGCCTGTATAATTGTATTGACTGGTAACAGCCATCGCAACTGTCAGGACAACAAAACAGTACCTTTGAACGTTCGTTGCGGTAATCTAAAGACTATTCGAAGGGTGTCTATAGAATCCATGAGGAATTTTTCACTATGGGTAACAGTTGTTCCTTTTTTACGTTTGCCGCGTTCAGCGTCACTTCGATTGTTAAAGAATATAGTCACGTTAAGAAATACCCTAGCTCATATAAATATCTCGTTTCCCCTTTTAGTTATAATATATTAAATTCACGACAGTAGACTAAGGATTTCAGAAAACTGTAGACAGGGTTGCCATTGCGGCTTAAGTCGCCGTAAGCCATACGGGCCGAATTTCGTTAAGCTTTTCATGTCAACAATCTGGATTCGACTCCAGGGGACAGTGAGAGAGATATAGAGATGGTTTATTCTCAGAAAAACTTCAAGATTGTTTAAATACAATAAGAAATTGCGGAATAAAACGCCCTACTGTAGGCAGATGCGACAAAACAACTCTGACATTAATTGAAAATAATTTTATACAGACGTCCTTCCGTTGTTGTGTGAGGAATAAAATAATAATAGATTAACGATAATCACAGAATAACTACGAAATAAAATCACAGGTAAACGTTTCTGAAACATGAACCAAGAGCATCAGCTCCTTTTTTAATTAATAACCGCGAGACATGGTAATCTAGATCCTCGTGGAGAATTTGAAATATTTATAAAGGACTTCAGGTAGTCTTAACTACTCGAAACTTACGATTAATTGTATTAATCTGGAATACGAATACTCAATTAAAAAGTACAGGTATGTTAATGTCTAAAATTGTCGGCGTTTTAAGATAATTTAGCAGCAATGATTTGGCAAATAGTTGTTAGAGCATGAACTTAGTGTTTCTCTGAAAAGCTGAAATAAGGGGAACTCATGGTTTTCTTCGGTTCTTGATATTGGGAATAGTTTTCAGAAGCATAACAACGCGATTGAAATTGCTCTACCCACACCAGGATGCTATTCTGCATAATTGACGGAACGACGGCATGGTAGATCATGTTTAAGGCTTGCTGTTCCAAAACATGGCGGATATTGTAAAAAATCCTGGTTAACTTGCTCGTCGTATTTACTACGTAGCTGATATCTGACTCCCACGTTAGCACCTCGTCGTGACGATTATCACACCCACATATTCATATTTTCAGTGTTTAGTAGATCGGTGTTCAGGATCATTCGGACTTAACAACCTTCACGCGGCCCACCTGTATAAATAATATTATACTCTCTTCACAATTAAAGAAGTTATTCTAAGAAAAGGGAATAATGCTGTAAAATAAGTAAAATGGTATAAAACTTGAATCGATAAGATGCTGAAGAGGGAAAGATAAGCAATCCTCAACTGCATATGCTCTTAACTGCTACTTCTGAAGAAAAAAAAAATCCTTGAGCTGTTTGACCTGGTTCTGACCAGCTGTGAATAGTTCTGAACAAATGGTGAATCATCAGTTCCAAACGAGTTCTCTGACGAACGCATGAAAGAGGGAGTTGTCAGTTCGGAACCGTTCGGGACTGTTTGTTAGCTGAACAAACCTTGAGGCACCTAGCCTTCCACAATGAGGTAGTAATGCAAACTTTTGTAACATCATGGAACCTGCCATTTGGGGTGCTAACCGTTAGTTAGTCCGGAAAGTTCAAAATGTTACTTGATGGTGTTCTTCAAGTTTTTGGAGGCAAGGTTGTTTTGCCTGTCCTTCGAAAAAGGGGTTGGTATTCTTAAAAGATTATTAACGATAGTAATTCATATGCCCCACCTTTTTTGACAACTGTCAAACTCGGTAAGGAGATGAACCAGGGATTCACATCTTTCATCAAAACCCAAATTCAAGTGGGCCTACGTTCGAGAAAGAGGGGATGTTGCATTATGTGTATTATCTGAGATAACAACATTGTCACAGCGTTCAGCTCGTATGTACTGTAAATAAAAATAGAAAACCTTATCTCACTGGATGAAAGAATCTTTTGATATAATAATAAAATAAATAAATTAGTTTGAAAAAAACGGTAGTCCAAAATGTCAATTATAAAACCTCACATATGAGATAGAAGGACAACGGATTTCATATTTGGTCCTCTCGGATCTGTTACGCAACCTTGTTGAGTCGAGTGTTGTACTGCAGCTCGTTTATGATGGGTTATTATCGTAACAGGCTCTTGTCGGTAAACCGAGTGTGACGTGGTGGCAGATAAGTACCTCCTCGACGCTCTTCGACCTTACAAGGGCATTCGATAACGCCTGTTCGCACTAAACTGATAAAACCGTTGCAGATTTTTTTTTCTTTCTTTCATTCCTTTTTTTTAACCGCATATTGTTTTTTAGAGAGGTCGATAAGGAGCGGATTACTGTTGGCATGTGTGAAAAGAATGTTTCGCCGTCGAGGGGGAAGGTCGAATAGGCCTCCTCGGAATGAGGTGTTATAGAGAGTTATTTCATAATTTCTTCTAGCTTTCACTGATTGATTGATTCGATCTCTGGATGGTCATTGATGAAAATTAAAGGACTATATACCTAAAATGATGAATTAGTTCAGTGGAGTCCTTTGATTCGGAAAACCCTGAACCACTAGCGTAAAATCTGGCTGAAATGATGCAAATTCGAATATAGAACTTGTGAAAGCTGATAAGCAATATCGTCTGCAGTCTTTCATTCTAAATTTTAATGACAGATTTCTGATCCGCATTACATTGATCTTGCATAATATGCAATATTATTGCAAGGAAGAACACTCAATGAGGTAAAAGTAGCTACTTCGGTTAAACAAGCTAACATTTCCATCAATGTCACCGCCAAATTCGTTAAGGTTTCTGGATTCTCGATAACGTAATTATTATATTTCTATTCGTGATTCATTTTTATGGAAATCCAGTTAAGTGCAATTTTTTCTCCCAACTTTCCTTTGGCTGAATTTTCAAGAAAGCACTTGCCAACCATCCTTCTGTATCTATCATCAATATTTGGGTCCCCATACCTTTTCATTGACGTTAAGATACTTTATATTTCAGCACCTTAGATCATTTATGAAAGAAATCCACAAAGTATACTGATACGAAGAAGTAGAACAACTGGAATTTTACGAGATAAAATATAATATCCACCTGCGCTTGACTTGTCCGTAAATATGTAACAAAATTATAATAAACTCTATTTCAAGAGGAACTCTTAAAAATATAATCCTATTGCAATTATACCAGCTGGTTCGATAGTCACAGTTTATTAATCAATTTGTTTTATGTTCTCACACGTAATTATCCACGTTCATGTCAAGGTTTTTTCCAATTAAAATTCTAGCCTATAGGGAGAGAACGGATGGATGTAAAGCGGTCCGAGTAGGCCCATTCAATTCTTCGAAGCGATTTCTGTCAACATAAAACATTAATTCTATTTCCAGGACTTTTCATTGTTATGATTGTTCAATATTTCACTCAATTTTCAAAAATTTTGGTCCAGTACTTTCCGAAAAAAACATTGGACGGCGGCCAGTATACGGCACATTGTATCCTAAAACTTCGTTAACACTAACTTTGATGAAACCTATTCACAGTATTTGTTAGGGCGAGGTGAAAACAGGGTACTTCGTTTCCTACCCATCAAAAATATTAACTTTTGTCAAAATCCAAGATAATGTCTCGAAAAATGGTTAAAAGTCTCATTTGTCCAAAATATACAGAGTAATGAACTTCAACTGTTTTCAAATATCAATAAATTCGTTGACAAAATGTGAGAAACGGATTTAAACACATGAAATTCCTTTTAAAAATACCTTGAAAATGATTGTATACTAAAGGTTTTAGGCCTTGGTTTACCAGACGAGAATACTGTCAATCCGAAAGGTAAGTGACTTAGTGCGTCTATTGTTATAAACATCGCTTTTGATAGGTGAGGGATGAATTTATTGCTTTTCAGGGTGTAAATGCTAGCTCAGGCCTCCCTGCTTCTCAAACAATAACACTTTGTGGAGCAACTAAAAACGATTTTCAAGAGCAGGCAACTTTGGTTATTATGGTGTATTTGTTTTTATTGATAGTGTTAATTTTTTTTTCGAAAGACTTTGATTTTTAAAGGTATTTATTCCCCACTCAACACCATAGAGGCTTTAATACACAAACAGAAGTTTTCCATTGAATTCAACATGAAGAAACAGTTAAAGTTCATATGCCGCTTAACATTTTGGGGAAATTCGATTTGAGCGTATTTTTCATTTGTAGGACAAAGAACCCTGTTTTTGAAGCTTTCGGACAAGGTTGGCCGGTCATCATTACTGGAAATCAATTTTTTTACAGATCTTCCAAGTAAATCAACAAATTTTGTTTGTTGGTCGATTACAAAGGTTTATTATTGAAAATAATGAACCAAGAAGAAACCTGCCAACTGAAATGACCTTGTTAGTCCAGGTTATCCATATCCACCGGATTAAAATTTAATTTATGATTTAATTGATATATATAAATATAAAAATAATAATATTGATATATATAAATAAATATAAAATTTATATTTATATGATTTAATCATATTCGTTAGAGTCTCAGGGGCCAGAGGGGAGGTTACCTGTTGGCACACCTACGTGGTTCCACTCTAATCGGTCTATTCGCGATGTTGTACCATTTCGCTCCGATCACAAGGGGTTTCGAGAAGTGAAGATTATACATAGGGGCATCAGAGTGATCACCTGATTCGTCTAGATATTTCACAGTTAACAAGGAAGGATAACCCTGTGACCGCGACATATGTATCCGTTTGTCGATACGTCTTAGGCTTTGTGCTATTCGAGCTCTCCATTATAACTCTCTATTGTACGTTCACTCAAATGATCGGACGATCTTCATTACACAATATCCCTTAGATGAGCAATTTGCAAAACATTTTTTCGGAACGCGCAATCGATCATTCTACGTCGGGAAGTAAGAAAGAAGTCAAAAGAGAACTACAACTTAATTCGAGGAGAACGCCAACTTTATCACGCTCGCCGAGAATTTACGAGTTCACGCCCCCAGTGTGATGAATGTTACTTTATTATACTTTTTTCTCCTGTAAGGACGTAATGCTCGTTCGTGCGTAGATTCTGTAAAGGGAACTTTGCCAGTAAATCATTCGAGGTCGGCGGAAAGTGTCTATAATGCTAGCGAATATCTCGACAAAACCGAAAGTAATCAGATTCAATTTCATATCTTAACAATAAAAAACAAGTTGGGTGTGGCCCAAAGCTTCATCTTGCAGATCATTAAAATGTTTTAAATTAATGATTCTTAATCCTAAAAGACGTGGAAATTAAGGTTATTTCAAGAATTCTCGGGATAAACTTTTCAGGGGTCATGTTCCTACAGCTACTAGTGCCCCCAAATTGGTGAGTTGACGTATTATAGGTACGTCGTAGCACTAATTCTATAGTGAGTACAATTACTACGATCGACTTGGAAGTGATAGAGATGGTTGAACCGTCGCCCAGTGGTTCAGAATCGTCAAGAACCGGTCAAAACTTAATGTTTCCTTGTGTAGTTCGGATGAATCAGACGTTTTCAAGCGTCTGGATCATCCTTTGAGCGTGGCGGAGCATTATCAATGTATCCAGCTGATTGGAAGGGGCAACTATACCATTCCATCACCTCAAAAGTTGGACTAGAAACCTAAAATTAGGCACATTTACTAGTCATAGGACTAGAATGAAGGTACCAATGCCAAAAAAATTTTTTTATGAAGTTCACATTTGTTTTGGTGTAATCATTTGCACAGGATGTACCTAAATGATGAATATTAATTACAATCTCCGATATTTGAAGGGCTATTTGAAAGAAAAGGATGCGAGCGCGCAAAGTTGCCAAGTCTATGATGATGATGCTAACTCAAATTATTCATCTAAGAGAAAATTTGTGTTTGTACAGATGGGGTACATAGTCGCATCTGGCAGTGTGTGGTCACTGTACAGGTGGCCTGATGAACAAGCCAATATAATGATGGGTCTACTGATATATTTCAAAATTTGAGTTGATACTGACTGAGACATTGCAAATAAATGTAAAATATCGACAAGGTGACAACCTAATCCTCAGGTTCATTTATTACATTGCGAGAACGAGAATCCGTTGGATCACGTTTTGACTAGTTCAGTGAGCTCTGGTGGTCGCAGCTAATTTTGGTTTGCGGTCTTTCTATACATGTTTAGGAAGTGCCCAAGCCCAGAATTGAAGGTGCACACGGATGCACATAAAGTATAAGTCAAAAAGAAATCTGACACTCGAAAATCCGTCAATTTTTCATTAACCCCTTTACAAAAAAGACTTCAAATTACGAGACAAATTTTTTTTGCCCTCTTGACACCTAAATGTATTAAGAAAAAATTGCTCCTATCACCTCTTGTCAAAAATTAAAGAATAACAATATTGTAAACATGCATGACAATTTTCGACATTTCCACAAATGCTGTGATTGTAACGGTTATTGGTGGCTCCGATATCATTTTTGACGCCTGGAACTCAAGGAAAAACTTCTTTGGGATGTTCTTGCTCTCTAAAAGTACACACTCCATCTTTTACATGATTCCCTTCACTCTCGATCGAGTATTAAAACCTTCGGAATATGCTCGAAACGGTACAAAACTGAACCCTTCACTCCACTGAATGTTTCCAAGTAGTCTGGAGTGTTGTACTATTTTTGAAATACAATGAATAATACGAGACGAAGACGTAGTTTATCTAAACAAGCACGTATTTATGTTTTCTATTTTAAAATTCATGAAGTGGTATGACAGGTTAAAGTTATCGTCCCGAAACTGAAATCACACACCGAGATACCCGCAATCTTTGTTTTTTCCCCCGAAGTCTCAGGGTCGGCTAGCCGCCATGCGACGTATGGTGATTCATTAGAGCGGCGATAAATTTCGCTGAATTTAATCCAGACGATGGAACTTTATAGCCGTTTAGATTCCACCTGGCAGCCTGCCCGGTTCGGCCTACTGACTCACTAATAGACGGGTCTTCCCGTTTTCTTCTTTTTTTTTCTCCCCCTTCCTCTTCTGTTATTTTCTATTCTCTCATTTTTTTTCTAGATGGGTGAAGGAAATAACGCATTACCAAGTCAAATTAAGATTATTCCAAACCAAATTGTGGATTTTCCCTAACCCCATTGACTATTTTCCAGAAAGTCTCGCCTTTAAATTCAAGGCATTGGAATGTCAGCCGATAGTTTTGCACCCCATAGTAACGTTTAGTGAATTGTTGAGAGACCATTAGAATTAATAAGAAGGAGACGAAAAATTAGATTATGTAGGTACTGAGTTTTAAGTAAATACTTTTATTAATAATTCATTTATTTATAGCTTCCTTTTTGTAGTTGATAAATTATTTCGGAAAAATTCACACTTGCATCTTACGTCTTAGACCATTCTGTATGACTTTCTTTTCGTGTATATCCGTGTGTCGGCAGTGTGCTTGCAACCGATATATGGAGTACGGATGGAGTAGACCGTAGTGGACGCCGTAGGAAACATACCTACAATGTTGAGGGTGGTTAAAATTTTTTCTTGAACGATCACGAAAGTTCATTTTTGAACAAATTAAACCAAAAGTCCTTATCACTCTTGTCGAAATTGGTGGACAACGAAATCGCTGCCTCTTCATGATGACTGAAATGGCAAGTTTTTCACTAATAATTCCTGAACTGTTAATGCTCCAGAAATTCGCATACATACTAAAATTGTAGATCATAAAAAAACAAAAAGATTCGACTAAAAAAATAGTCAATTATCTCTTTAAACAAGGAAGTTACAGGTATTTCAAAATAGGGCTCATTTTGAGTGAGTTCTTTCCTCCTCCGTTTTTGCCATTCAAAATCAAGTCTTCACCTCAATACTTCTCTGATTCAAATATTTCAATGCTAATTCGAGACAGTGTTAGTTACTATCCAAGGTTTATATCGAACTCGTTGTTGCTCAGACATGAAACGCCGTTTCTTGGAGTTTTCTTTACAAAAAAACTCAATACTTTTGAGTTACGCTGAAAGTCGAAAAAAGTTGTTCGATACGAGCATTGGAAAACTTTTAGCCCTGAGCCGAATGAGTTTTGGACGACTAGAATCAGACCAAAATTGAGGTTACTGTGTGATTTCGAAGGGCAAAAGTCTGGACGGGGGTTAGGAGACAACTAACCCAACATTTGCCCGATATTCAGATGAATTTAACTTGCTTGTTTTAAGAGTTAATTTACGCTTTGGAAGTCGAATCGCTCTGTTTGTTCAAGACCTACAAATTCGTCATGTATGAACATTTCTGGAGCATAAACGTTTTAGGAATTATTAGCAAAAAACTGTAAAATCCAATCATTCCAATCTACACTCAGGACCAGTTTAGAATCAGGATGGACTCAATTTTCAAAGCCTATTCCCAACCCATCTTCAGAAATGACGTCCATTCCCAGACTCTGCAACCCGACAATGGAGAAGCGCGACTTTGCCCAATTTCCGGGAACAAAATCAGTCGCTGGGTATGAGATCACAAGGCTTCCACTGGAATCAGGGAACGTGGTAAAGACTAGATTTCCTCTGCAGAATTGAGACTGAAAATCTAGGAATGCTTCATACCCTCCAGCAGGTACTTATCAATACTTAACTTGAATTGGTGGTAGGAATGAATAGTTAGAAGGAAAGACGGTAGGTAGATAATTAGGAAACAAAGTACCTAGGTGGCAGTTAGCAAAATTTTGCGAAATCACAGGGAAAACGAGGTTTTGCGATATCTTGAGATTAAACGTCAGTGCTGGCACCTTCTTAAGTGATTGAAAGGATGTTACCGACTAGACGGAGTTACGAGTCAGTGCAAAAGGTAAGCAGATGGCTAATACGTGTGGCAGTTGACAGGTAAAGGGAGAAACAGATGTTCTACCTACTGAAGCGCCGTCAATGCTACTTATGAAACGATTCATGGAACAACATTGAGGTTTTTAAGAACTCCCTTGGCGGAAAGATGAAAAGCAATTCATGTGTCAAAAACTGTCATTAACGACACAGTTAGACTTGTAATTAAAACTTCTCTAGTATCACTAGGCGTGTAATGAACATTGAAGATATAGGCTTAAATTAGAATAATTCAATTATTGGTTATTAACGTTATAAGTTCACAAATGTCACTTCTTTTTTCCCCGTACCTAAAATTCGTTTGGCCTCAAATTAGCCAGTAATCCATAAGCACCTTCATAAAATCAACCAGCGATTACGATGGAAAATAGAAATACTTCTAATTGTACATGGCATTTTTCGAGTATTTCAAATTCCCTTTAGTTATCGAACTATCAAGAAGATGAAAATGGATAAAAATGATATTGTTACTCTGACTAAATAACGTTGGTAATCGAAGAAACATTACCTATATATTTACCGAATTATAAAAAGCTAAAACAATTTTAACTAACTAATTTTTCAAAAGACATTAGTCGACTGAAATGAAGAATGTGACACTCACTTTTTCAGGTTCATAACGATTATTTTTCCAAAACATTATTTGTTACTCTTCTGGAAAACAGTTTTTATCATGGTGATCATTGTACATCCTTAAATCGTGTTCCCAAAATATAATTTAGACTGAAATTACATTTGGGTGAAATACAATAACGACAGCATCAAATGGTCAAGATGAGTAGTTTGATTTATGTCCAATGAAGAGTCATTGCAAGATCTTCACACTGCTTCATACAACCGCAACAAAACCTGAATCGTTAAGTCTGCCAAGTTAGGAGGTATCACGTATTTCCTTTGTATTCCTGAGTTATTTTATTCAACATAGGTGTATAGAATTCGTTTAGAAACATAATACGAGTGAAAATGTTAGAGTGCAAAATATTACAGTGATATATGATTGAACTAGAAAATACACGAGGTTGGACATTCATGTTCGTGCATCCATGCACCCCACCAATCCAGCAGGTTCAACATAAAATGGGTTAGTAAAAGCTAACACCCATAATTCCAGAAAATTTCATCAAAACACCGCTTTGTAGACTAGGAATCAAAGAATTACATATCTTCATCCAATTACCTTTCTCCCGAATTAGAAAAATATCACTCGTAGATTACAAAAAATTAACATTACGAGCAATATAACATATTGAAATTTTGAAGAGGTCATCAAAACTTTATAGAACAGTGGGGTGTATAGTGAGATGGATTTCCCCCTGACAGACATTGGTCAGCAATCTCTCAAACCAAAATGTGAGTGGAATTTTTCGTTTTGGGGAGCATAATTTTTTCAATTTTTTGCATGACCACAAATGTTTCTACGTTTGGTATTGAGGGAGCAACACCAGCGTTTAACTCGAGAAACAATCAACAACTTCATACGGACTTGCCTGTTGCAAGTTGATGCACAAAAAGTCCCGAAAATATGAGGAAGAGTGATCCAGAAATGGTTTTAAACCGCAATCCGTGGAATAGTGAAAATTTGGTCAACGACCTGAACTTTTTCCAATCACATTGAATCCTGTTTAGGTTGTTGCAGTTTTGTTTGTTCGACCGAAAGTTGTCATAACTAATTTCTGTTTTCAAATTGCTGCAGGTGGAAGATATGAGAACTGAGGATTTCATCTCTTCCGCTGAATCGTCGTCGTTACTACGGTTGGACCCCTCGACTGTTGTTAGAATAGAAAGCACCAACGAATCTACCTCCGCCATCCTCACCCTCAGCTATGGCCCTGACCGATCTCAGGTGAGTTTTGTAACATACCCAATCCTATTTGGTGTGATAATCTTCATTCTATAGTACCATAAGGCAAATTAATATAAGGGTGTTTACCCATCTTGCCTACCCACCAAAGTCTAACAAGAAATAGCAAGTCGGAACCACGCAATTTTGATATTCCCCTTCCTCGATCAAATTGGAACATTTTCTAAGTGAAGCCCTAAATATTGGGAAAAACTGTAAGTCCCAAGAATGAAATGACCCAGAAGATCAACAATTTTTGCTAGAGTCTATACGTCCATTGATTTGTTGAAGGTCAGGCAGAAGGAACATTATTGAGGTGCTAAGATCGATCTCTAAGAACCTTAGGGACTAACAAAGTATGGATCATTTTTGATGGTGAAAGATGAAGTGTAGAATTAACTCCAGATTATGGGGTTATCACCAGTGGGCCCTACCTCTGAACACTGAACAGCTTTGCTTTTTGATGTTTGTAATCAAGGTAAAATGTAAATAAATAGCCGATTCCACTGAGAATTCTCAATGTAGACGTGGAAGCGTGATTTATTTCAACGAAAAATAAAATAAAAAGAGATTTTACATGATATGAGTTTCATGATCGCTTTAGAGGTTAATTTCAAGCCTATGTAGTCGAAGATTCTGAATTTCAAAATGTAATGGCTAACAATGAAACTGCCGGGAGTTTGTTAAGTTGAATAGCATTGATAAGTACGCGTTTTCATTAATTCGTTTCATGGTTTTATTAGAAATTTGGGCTTTGGAGTTTAAATAATAAGTCTAAACCGAGTCGGGCATTTAAAAACATAGTTTGATTTCGAAAAACAATTGGAGCGCATGGGTAAATTTTAATGTAAGGAGTAATATTTAATATATGTCACCCCATTTGGCCTGTGTGAGGAGTGCGAGGAAAAGGGAATTTATTGAAGGGATTGATTTACAATCAATATTACAGGGCGAGTGATTCCAAACCACGATCTGCTGCCATATAACAAGTAGGTGACGAAATTGACTTTTAATCTTAGCCTGCAACACCAGAGGATATCACTACAAAACTATATACCAGAGGTATATGCTTAGGGGTAGCAGTTTCAACAAACGGGAAGGGGAACTATTATATCCATTACAATAATCGGACTTTTGTATAAAGAAAAACCAGCTGAAATCTTGGTGACAGTTGCGACGGGGGTCGACGATGGGCGAATCGGTAAAGTTTTGATGTTTTTTAAGGAGATGCATTCATTAAATAACAGACCTCTTGAATGTCTTTCGACTCCTTGAAAACTCCTAATGTTTCATATACAATGTGAATCGCAAGCCCCAAGTGGCGAACATCTCACATAAAAACCTAGCCAAGTTATGCCTCTCATCTCTCCAACCTGATTGCACAAACCGAATAGACGATTAAGCGAAAAACATAACTTAGATAGAAATACCCACCTCCGTGGCAAGTTTGGCAAGGTTTCAACAATAGAACCTGATTAAATTCACACTCCATTATCCATTATTGAAATTCTTTCAGAAAAGACGCAAACTAATTAACAAGACGAAGAAGAAAAGGCCGCGGTGTTTACAAAACTATTATAGTAGATGCCTAACTTGTTTACCGAAGTCTTTAGCGGAGTTAACTAGTGGTTGTTCTTTCGCTTTAAATCCTTCCGTCTGAAAGGAAAAAAGGAAAACAGCCGCCTGGAGAATTGCTTTTGGGTTTACGTAAGTGGGTTTGCATGAAAATGCAAAAATGGTGGTAACGTAACCGATTCATGGGTTGAACACGTAAACTAAGATCTGAGGACGCTGTTTTTCAAACTACAAATTAACCTAGGGTAGCAACAAGTAATTATTATTTATTATTAAGTTTACGTTAGGTGACAGTACGAGTAAGTTACTAATTTTGATGGATCAATCATCGATAAGTCATAGTGATTGATTTAAAGGAAACAAAAATCGTCTGTCAAGTTGAATCTGGCACGTAGCTTCCGCGTATCCTTGTTTCAAGTAACCATGTAACGAATGCTTGTGGTTTGCGAGATAAATTAAGAGATTAAGCATGAAATGCCAAAATCAATTATGCTTGACAGTGGTCACGTTTCCTTAGGCACAATATTTACTAGTGGTTTGGGAGCGATGAAGATCATAGGGGACAGTCAAAACGTATAACCCTCGAAAATCCATCGACTCATGCAGGTTTCGTGAATTTGAGATTCAAGCCTGCTTAGCTGTTAGTAATGATAAGACCTGTTGAAATTGGTGTTAGGTTAGTAAACTTTTCCCGGATATCTTCTAAATTTGAGCGAGCTTGGACGACTAGGAGATGAGGAAATAAGGTTAGATTATTTTGACGTTCGTGCATGCGCAGAGTGAAGTATTGCTGGATTAGGAATGATGAAGTTCATAAGAAATCATTTACAGTACAAACCGAGCAATTCTTGAAAAATTGACCAAAATGCGAAGCTTATACAAAGATTTGTGAAGACATAACATAATCAACAACACGAAACGAATGTTGTCCAGAATTGTTAAGTTCTTAATTGCTTGAGTGAGAGAGAATTTTCACCTTGGCGAGAGCGAAAACAGTGCTTCCACAACCTCAAAGTTGGCTCAGAAGCAATAGACCACAAAATTATTTGAAATACAAAGATTTAACAGCTCTAGTCAAACAGTAGTATCTAGCATGCATGTGTATGTCATTTTACGGTAGCTGCTCAAATTATGGAAGGTGGTGCTTTTTCCCGAATCGCATGTGAAAGTAAAGTAATTAAACGTCAAAATTGTTGTGTAATTTTGGTTTATCATTCAATAATAAACCATTGTAATCGCTCTAAAAAAAATTCTAACCCCCCTGAAAGTTTCATGGTTTACGTTTCAAAGGGTGTAGAATCCGAATCTGCAATACAAAAATTTTCCGTACGTCCGCCGTACGCACGATTTCTTCCAAACGGCTGAAGCAAAAAAGCTGAAATTTTCAGGAAAAATCCATGTTGTCCGGCGACGCCCCAATTCTTGAGCCAGCTCTCTCACTTAATTTAAAGTGCCCTTTAAGGGTTGTCAAAGTTTTGTAAAATCCCTAAAAACCTCAAAAAAAGTCAAGGCGGCCTAAATTTGTACTCTTTTTGAAGAACACTCCACGAGGAAACGAATGAGCCCTTCCCCAGGTCCGTAGGTCAAACCATTCTCGATCTATGGCCCGATTTATGGTGCCAACATTCGCGTTATTTTGGCTTATTATTGTTTTTGTGTTGATATCAGTAACCTAGTGACGAAGTGATGTAGTAATGTGGATACTGGAGTGAACTCCTGGAAGGCTATGTAGCCGATACGCGGGTTGAAGCATTCTGATAACCATTAAAAAAAATAAAATTAAAATCAAGAAAAATAATAATAAATCGCTGCAAATTCTTTCACTGGGGTTTGTTATTCAATTGGCTTGCATTCATGATTTGAATTTCTACTAAGCTTTGGAGTGTGCGTGTTTCACAGGTGATATGCATAGGGCACGTAAATCTGTTCTCAACCAAAATACCTATTTGGATTGTTCAGTTGATCATATTTGTGTGCCTCCTGAAATTCAATAATCACTCTATCACCTGTGAAACACGCACACTCCAAAGCTCAGTAGAAATTCAAATCATGAACGCAAGCCAATTGAATAATAAACCCCAGTGAAAGAATTTGCAACGTTTTTTATATCCGAAGGCACTAACTTCTGCAAACTACTCACAATCTTGAGAATTCCCGAATTTAGGAGGAAAATCAGGAAACAAGACCGATGGAGGTCAGATGATAAGAGGTTTTCGAAAAAAAATACTAATGTCAGAAGTTGTTTCAAATTAGTTGAATAATAAATCTGTGAAGTTTGTACCAATAATTCTGGGACATTCTCTTTCTATTTTGAAAAGAGTGTATTTGACGTTTTAGTGGCCAGTTGATTTTATTCAATCAACTCTGTAATCGTGCCAGTTCAATAACTCATTGATAGTTACAGACCAATGCTAGACAATAACATTTTATTTTCATTCCTGAGAACAGATCGAGTTTGATATAAATATCTTGAACTGCGGACAAAGGGAAAACTATCGATTCATTTCGTGAAACATTTCGAAACGAAAATTCCTTTGTCGCTACATCTTTCTGTCGCTTCGAAGGTATGTGCATCCTTATACCTGCCAAAATCAAGTTTAATTAATAGACCGTCATTTGAATGGAGGAGAACCAACAAATTTGTCTGAATCCGTTAAAGCAGAACGTAAGAGTCACCAAATGAACAGAATTGTAATTAGGACCTTTGCCAAATTCGTTGAGGTGCTTATAACGGTAGACGTTTCTTCCGAGGGTAATTATAAATTTTCGCTTAAAATAACTGTGATGGAATCAGTAGACAATGTATTTCACAATAACTAATAAATATTTCACAATAATGTTTAAGGTCATATTTATGACTTGGTCTGTGCAATATCTAGAAGTAAGTTTCAAACTGTGGATACACACTGATCAGCTGAAGGATTCTTGGGGCAAATTTGTTTCCTAATCGATTTGCGGTGGTAAAGCATAAAGACTATACATAGATCAGTGATGTAGAAGGGGTGTCCAATACAGAAATAATAAATCTTGGTGGAATAATTTGCAGCGTTTTGAAAATGCTGGAGCGACCATTATGTTCAAACCACTACGACCCAAGCAAAGAATCAAAACATGGAGTAGTGGCTCGAATTTCGGACAACACTTGCTTAGTGTTTATAACCATTTTGGTAATGTGATTCATTCCTTCTTACTTTGATGCCTATTTGCGAACCCTCATCAAAGCATAGCCAGGAATCGCAACGATTTCCCTCATGGATGCGGCGCGTTCATTCTCCCCATCGCTTTGTAAATTTACTTTCATCAAAGAAAGTGCATTCTTCGGTTTCAGAGAAGGAGATAAAAAAACATTCGCTCATTTACCAAGACACTCTCAATGACTTGATGAACCAAATTCATTACATTAGCGACTCCTTTGTGCTTTGCGATGCCTCTACCACCATCTTCATCCGCAATATGGCGTAGAGTCCCCAGGGCATTACCACCAAAAATCAAGGACGATTTTAATCACCTGATGTATTGAGCCCCGTGTTTAGGAAAATCGCACAGGAAATATTTAAATGAATATTTCAAGGGAAAATATTTATTCAAATGCATAAACAGTTTGGATGTTGTCATTTCTAAAATTGTAGAACCTACGGAATTTCGAGAAAGTATCATGACGACGATACCCCGACCTTTTGCCAAAAGCCACATAAACCCAAACGATTTCCTTCCATATGAAGTCCCAAGTATTAGCCTCCCAGTCTTTTATCCACTTTCTTACTAGAGTTGTTAAAGTACCTTATCAAAGAATTTCACGACTGGTATTTTCGTTTAAAGCGTTCAATAATTACTTTTTTCTGTTGTAATTTTAATTTTTAGAAGAAACATCAATTATTCATATATTGCCGTCATTCATAAATCACTGAGACTTACTACTTTGAAAAGTGTCAATCGATTGTCAATAAAATGAAACAATTGTTTTCAGTGAAATGTACGTACATTATAAATTTTAAGGTAGGGTATTCCAGTACATACTGTACGACAAAGTCAAATATTGAAGCGTGACAATGCCTTTTTAGAACATTAATTTCGATGTTGAACCTTTGTAATCGACCAAGAAAACTACATTTTAATCCCTTCATCAAAATATGTTTGTTTACCACCCAGCACACCTATATTCCAAAAACCGCTGCAAATTCTTTTACTGGGATTTATTATTCAATTGGCTTGCGTTCATGATTTGAATTGCTACTAAGCTTTGGAGTGTGCGTGTTTCACAAGTGATAGAGTGATTATTGAATTTCAGGAGTCACAGAAATATGATCAACTGATCAATCTAAATAGGTATTTTGGTTGAGAACAGATTTACGTGCTCTATGCACATCTCCTGAAATTCAATAATCGCTCTATCACCTTTGAAACAAGCACAGCCCAAAGCTTAGTATAAATTCAAATCATGAACGAAAGCCAATTGAATAATAAACCCCAGTGAAAGAATTTACAGCGTTTTTTATGGTTAACAGAATGCTTCAACCCGTGTATCGGCTACAAAGCCTTTTAGGAGTTCACTCCAGTATCCACATTACTACATCACTACGTCACTAGGTTACTGATATCAACACAAAAACAATAATAAACCAAAATAACGAGAATGTTGTCACCATAAATCGGGCCATAGATCGGGAATGGTTTGACCTACGGACCTGGGGAGGGGCTCGTTCGATTTCTCGTGGAGTGTTCTTCAAAAAGATAACAAATTTAAGCCGCCTTGACTTTTTTTGAGTTTTTTTTTTTTTTTTTGGATTTTACTAAACTTTGACAACCCTTAAAGGGCACTTTAAATTGAGTGAGAGAGCTGGCTCAAGAATTGGGGCGTCGCCAGACCAACATGGATTTTTCCTGAAAATTTCAGCTTTTTTGCTTCAGCCGTTTGGGAGAAATCGTGCGTACGGCGTACGGCGGACGGACGGAAAAATTTCTATTGCAGATTCGGATTCTATCCCCTTTGAAACGTAAACCATTAAATTTTCAGAGGGGGTTAAAGTTTTTTTTTTTTTTTTTTTTTTCAAGAGCGATTATAATGGTTTATTATTGAATAATAAACCAAAACGAAAGAATATAAATCTGATAGACTGCTGTCCGAAGCTTTTCCGAACTACTGGGAACCAACGTATGAAACTTTTGAGAAAGCGAGATCTTGGAAACTTTCGAAATACTAGTTTTCTGATTGTTATTGTCACTTCATCGTATCAAATGAGCTAACCCGGATCACTGTGAGCTTTGCTCTCCTTAGGAAAACTAACTTCTACGCGACGAAGTATAAGAACACTTGTAAGCTCAGTCAAGTCCACTTCTAAACGACCGACTAGCTAGTATAATCCCCATGGAACTATCTTTTCAAGGAATGGGTTGTTACATGTAGACAAAATAGTTCGGTTTAATCATTTGCAGTTTAGTAGTTCGTGAACGTAGTAGGTGTTTAATGTCATTAGTGTTCTTTCTTTATCTACGTCTACATAGTTTATTTAAGTAATATGCCGTGGATTTCGATTACAAATTATACGTAAATCAATGATTTGGTTTCTAATGCACAAATTAAAAACCTTTGTGCAATAATTTGAAGGAATTTTATAATTAACGCTCGCATTAGGCGGAATTCGGATTAGTTAGTAGGTAGAACGGCAGAGTATCACTTGTTTGGCATTAAACGACTTGATTATTGCTACTTACATGGTTAATACAACTTAGCACAATGATTGTTGAAGTTGCCTTCAGTGGCGCATATATGCAATATTTTCAGGGGGGTCCGAGAATACAGGGGGGTCTGGGGGGTATTCCATTAATTTTTCAAATCAGGTGTCTAAAATCACATGTTTAACTATTCTAGCACTAAAAAAAGAATGAGAGAAAAGTAGTTCTTTTCCCAGGTGAAAACATATTTTAGGCCTAAATAATATCCAGTTAATAACTTGGAAAGGTGTAAAAAAATACATGATTGAAACAAAGGTTCCATTTTGTCAACATTATGTTTTTTAAACTGCAATATTCTGAATGCAAGTGAATAGCATAAATGTTGAATAAACGAAAGTAACATAGCCTATTGAAAATTGCTGCAAGCAACCGGAGAATGCCCAGACACGTCGCTTGTTATTGCTGACGTGAAGCGGGATGGAGCTACAATGGGCAGGTCCCAGCCGTCCAGGTTAGTGTGGTGTTTTCCACCGTAGGACCGAAAAATACAAGATTAATTTATATTTTCCAAATTTCGGGGGGGTCCCGGGCCCCCTCGCCCCTCTCCCCCCCCCCCCTCCTATTTACGCCCCTGGTTGCCTTGATTCACTTTTCGATATTATTGTCTTAAAAATTGAAAAATGGGAATTAGCTACCATTGACCGTTCAATCGGGTGGAATTACGTTCAGGGTCAGACTACTCTTCCAACTATTTGGCAGAGTGACAAACGCGTGAAATAAATTTTTAGCACGAATTTGATGTCCTGGCAAAATTCCCATTCCTCTGTCCCATAGAACTGTTTATCGAGTGGAGAGATTGTTAGATTTCACGTTGGTCTCTTCCTACATCGCCGGAAATATCAGTTCCTTCGTCTCTAAAAGTTAAGTCCTGCAGCGTAAAGCTTGCTAGGAAAGTCATTTGATTGATGTTTTTCCTTAACTAAGGGTTCCCGGAAAGAAATCCAACTTAAGTCGACTTTAGGGCTAACCCTTGAAAAATGAGACTTTAATCCTCCATTAGTCGGGCCATGAATAGACCCCATTTCGGAGAGGAAATGTAATAGGTAATTATTTCTTATACTATTCCCACTGAAAGGAGAAATTGCTAAAGCCACAATGATCCTTTGAGAAGCAACAATGTTGTTTGTTTGTTTTACAATATTCTTTCTAAAATAAGATCGGTTGAAAACAGTGAAATGAAAATATTAAACGAATCGTCAATGGCAGTGCTACTGTGACTTTGGAAATGTGTCCCTAAATTCAAGTGCAAGACTGTTTTTTAATAGGTTTTAATGTATGACAATCTCATTGTTGAAGAAATAAATAAACTGAACAAGTCTAATATGACTTAAAATCTTGACTGACATCTACGAATTGTTTTATAATAAATCTACGCAATCTCATTCATCCCGCTTTTTGATTGTCCCCGATGAACGTAAAAAACAACCTAATCAATTTTTTAGTAAAAATGCTCAAACTTACCCGGTTCAATGAAACATAATAACTATCACAGGCTATCTATTTAGCATCTTACCCTACATTTTAGAAAAATTCCTTTTTATAGGTTTAAAGCTTATTTTTCTCTCATGTTCTCCAGAAAACTTGACCGGCTACAACAACCATCACGTTCGCTGCAACTTCATGCCTATTCTAAGAATGCTGCTTAGGCTCCAATCCCACTGCACCTAAGATCGTCTCTATTCCCCAGATGCTAAAAATTAACTATCATTTTGATTACAAGAGCTCATCATTATCATTAGGTGTGCATCTTATCCGGAATGTGCATCCTCCGTATTTATTTTATTGCGATGGGTTTTCAGTGAATAAAATGTTTCGTTACCCTCAACTACCTCGGAATTGCAAAAACTGTAGCATCCTGGTATCAACTCCTATTTTGGAGACTACTAGTTTTTAGTTAGTCATTTGTCAAATGCATGAAGATACCAAATGGAGTTAGTGTAACTCAAAGAAGAAGGCTACTGGCAAGTCACTTGGTCGTTAGTGATTAGGGTTAATTTCTGACTGGATTATCCAAGTTGGTCTGTTCGCAATGTCCTTTCAGCCATTTTTAAGTACCTTTACCTACAAATCACCATAGGATTTTACGACTCGATGCTTGAAACTCACTTGCATGGAGATCACGCAGGTTGAGGTCTCGCGTATTCCCTGGATATTTGACAGATGATTTATAAATTACCTTGCCGTTATCGTGCAGACATTCCAGACTGCAGAAAAGGGTAGAGGGAAGAAAACTAATATCTAGAAGTAAAATTGTGTATGGAGGTTATATCTGCATTCTGTTAGCAACCTAATATTCGATTGTAATGTACTGTACTGTGTATGCTATAAACACGTAGAGAGAGGTACTTCCGTGGTTCAATGACTCAGTACCATTCTGACTATTTCGTTTACACATAATTGTCATCCAATGACTTATCGAAGACGTAATAAGAATCATAAGGTTGTTACCGAAAGGATCCTATACCCACCCGAAAAGGTCAAACGTCGGAGGAAAAAAGATGACGACACTCGGCGAATTTACTACTGGGTAACCCCGGGAGTTACTTCTCGAACGGCTTGGTGGCATTATCCTTCAAGAGCGAGAGAGACGAGAAATATGAGAAAGAAAGCGAAAAAAAAACCTCGGGACTTGAAAACCGAGCCATCTCCGAGACTCCATTACTCATCCTGAGGAATCTGCAGGGCCCTTCAGCCGGCTGATTAGACGTTGGCCGCCAGCTCGCGGTTCCTCTCTCCCAGCTATTATTATAACCCGTAGAAATCGCCGGAGCTATTAGCCTCGCATTCATCGGCACAAGAATCGCTCGTTTTATAGTCGGCCGCTATCAATGTCGGGTCTTTTCTATCCAGAGATGGACGACTTAACGTTTTGACCTTTCGAAGGAACTATGTGGCTTCGGTGCAGTCCGTTTCCAGCTTCCGTCATACCTAGTGTGATAGCTTGTGGGTTAGGTACCTATACGAAACGCCATCAATTCATATTATTGATATAGCAGTTGTTACACTGAACTAGTTTCTTCTGCTTTGTTTGCATCCGGTGCAGTGGCGGCTACTGCCCAGAAACCTCGGGGGTGCACCGAGACCCTAAGAGACAACCTCTAAAGAAACGTGAGACAAAAATGTGCTTTTCTCAGCTAAATCCAATTTTCAACTACCAATATGCAAAGGAGATCAATCTTGTCCACTTTCTCGGCTTCAAATCGTGAAACAAACGACTCAATCCTAGCTTTAAATAAAAATTCACTAGCAGGTATGTAAATACTTTAAAAAAAATTAAAATTTCGAAATGATTGTTAAACTTCAGACAACCGTGTTTTGCAAACAGTATAAATTCATATCTGCCCAGCAAGAACCATCGTGGAGCTGAAAGCCCTATTCCATCTTCAATCCAAGCTTCATCCGTATTATTGCAGCAATGAAGACAAAAGAGTCAGAAAAGCTTATCACACATCCTCAGAGCCACTCGACCTTTTCGTAGTAATGAGGGTTGAACTGGCGAATCGTGGAACGATATCTGTTTGCTTTTGAGGTTTGTTGCAGTTCTGTCAATTGTGGCATTGGAGGCCCTGCATCGAGAATAATCACTCTTTGCTCAACCGAAAATTTAGCGAACTCACGTTTTATAGCACTTACTGTATTAATCGCATATTTACAGCCAACACAGTTCAGTCACAAGGGTTGGGAACATTCAACTGATCCTAGGATGAGTGTGTTTTGGTGCACGCATTCTAGCGGGTGAGCAGACGCTTTGGTGTGCTCCGCTTCATTTCGTTCGCTCTCATTTGTTCATTCTTTGAAATCGGATCGAATCAAATGCTGTATTCTACTTCTAAGCTCCGCCCATCAGTCTGACTTGTACCTCTAACCCCCTCTTCTCCAAACTCACTAATTTGAAACTCTTCTGCTCTTCAATGAGGATCCATGGGAACAAGTTGGAAAACGGTGTAGTAATATTATACTTTTGACACTATTATTATATACAGTACTAAATTATTGTAGCTATCGAATGATCCGAGTCCGAATTGAATCACGAAGCTCAAAGGAATAATTCCTCAGTTGGGATCTATTTCAAATAATTATTCTGTTTGAAATAGATCTCTGATACCACCTGAGTTCAAGTGACAATCTTAGTAAACATTAGTGCATTTATAGGTCTCGAATCTTCAATAAGATAATTCATTTGTGTATTAAATTGGAAAGAGCAACATCAATAATTATTATTAGTTGTGCTCATTAAACAGGCTTAGTGACCACCTTTATTCAAGTTTTGATGAAATTCGAGAGGAAACACCCAAGCGACAATCAGCACAGTCCCTGAAAATGTTCTACAAAGTCAAATTACACCTGCGAAGTTTATTACTGGGGATATTACTGTTACTATTAGTACTTTGTTTGCAAATGAACTGAATCCATGGTTAACCTTCAATTTGTACATTTGTACAACACTCCTCCTCAGTCCTTTACTATTCCATAACTTGACTTCAGTGTTGAATCAGTTTGGCCCGCTACAATGTAGAAAAGGCCTTCACTAAATTGTAAATGAAGTTTCTCAATGAGCTGTTGATTTACGAAAAATTCTTGATTTCGGCGGATTTCTGCCAATTTTTTCTCTTCCTCAAAAACTGCACTAATACTTCCATTAGGTTGGTAGGTTTCGGAGTAACATCCGTTTATCACAATAACAGTCCGTGTAAGAAATATCCAAGAGGTGTGCAACATATTATGGCGATATACTCAATGAAAACCAAGCTGTCAATTGTATAGATTAACAACATTGTGTTGTTAGTAATAATGACGTGGAATCACATCAAAATCAAGCTCGGGCTGAAATCCCTGATTTTTATTCTCGCCAACACGCGATAGATCAAATCTTGTCCTTATATGAATGTTTGAAGTTTTATTTCATGCTTTTCTTTGATGTTTCGGGTAACCAACAAAACTTCCTTCTCAGATATCGAAATTACAGAAAAGAGAAAAAAATCCGGCGCACTTTGTGGAATTACTGTTTTCAATTTTTTTTCCACTTCAGCTTGCAAGGAGTCAACGAACGGAAATCTTATCAGAAACTCCATCCCTCGACGGAGACGAAAACATTTCATGATATTGCGTGTCATTGCAAAATAAGGCGAAAGGGGATGTGAGATATCGCTGTTTAAATCTCACATGTTTCCTGGATTCGTATGAAATGTGCCGACATTTGTCGCCATATTTTCCTTGACAGCTTCACTTTTTATTTTAACAATATACAATCTGAATAACTATTTCTCCGACAACAAAACTTTTGAAACTTGCTTAAATAATAGATTTAAGCTGCTCACCTCAAACCACATCACTATGTTCACTAACGGCGACACCAGTTCCCATTAACACTCAGGGGAGCTGTTTTCCTGTCAAAGGTGCCAACGTTTACATCTTCTTTTGGTCTTACGGGGAGGCAACCGATGATTTTTGGTTATTACTCACAATAATGAACCTTTGTAATCGACAAAGAAAAACATTAGACCCTCGAAATTGGTTTTGGCCTCTTTCTGTCGATCTCAAAGGGTAAAATTACGGCTAACATTAAAAAATCCAATGAATAGAATAGGCCCGCTTTACTTTCATCGTAGATCTCATACAGGATAAAGAACTTAAGCACAAATGTGAACATGCATGCATTTGATAACGATAGCCGAGAATATTGTGGCCATCGAATCAGTGACGTAATTGCAGTGTCATCATCTTTTCATCAGTTAAATTTCTGTTATTCTAACCATGAGCCTCTTCATCTGGGTGGATATACAGTACCTACATTGCAAATTTTGTTGTACAGACAACAGCTTTTGTTACTTACTAATGGACTGATGAAGGAGTAATTTTTATGATGAATTTTATGATAGCTTCGAAATTCAATTTCAAAAAGATATTTACCGAAAGTCGCCTAGAAAATTTTTTTCTAGTATAGTATTTCCAAGTCAAATGGAACCTTTTCCAGACCAACTGAAACTTTTTCCAAACATAGTGTATTTCTGTAAAGTAAACAATCATAGATATGATAACAAATCTTAGAAATTCAGTCTTGGAAGTTCAATCAGTCAATGTAAGTCACTACCGGTGGCGGGTCGAGGCAATTGCATCATCATATCCATCATATAATTGGTTAAGCCAGTAGCTGTTACGGTACTGACGCATCTATCAATGACTTGCGTCAAAATGCGGTTTTCATCCGGTTCGCTCAGTCTGTTCTTCGCGTGACATTCGGGCGATTGCAGACTGGGCCCAAATCCTTCCCCCCATTGTAGACTGGGCCCCACGAGCTGGCCACCTAATCCCTTCCTCAGTTTGGAGATGTAAGCATTCACGGGGAAACAGTGAAACCATACATTGCAACGATTTATTGCGTAGTGATAGACGTAGGTGGAGGGAATTTCGATGTTGCGGTAGCTATTATTCGCAATGGTAAGTTCAGAGGCTTAATACTTCGAGGTCGTTCGGCAACTATGATTTCAAAGCACGGTTCGACGTCTTCTGGCTTCAGGAACACCATGCCGAAAAACGTCTTGAGCCATTTTCCATCATCGTTATAATATTCGAAGTCTGCGGCCAAACCTAGGTTTTGAATTTTACGCCACCAACATTGGCATAAATGAAAACGGCAGCAGAAAAACTCACAGAGAGGCCATGCGGTACGACAGGCGTTCCTCAAACCGACTTCCAGATCGGCCCCGGTTGTTTTTAATGATGAAACGCACAAGTTTTTACAGCAACTACAACAAAAAACAACCTTCATCAATTCCTTCCTTCAGCGACCATGAATTCAACAACACAAGGAATGACGAGAGAAACTTACCGCCACCTCGTTTCTCCTGTAACCAATTCTCGATGTCTTATGTATTTGAAGCCGTCGATTTCTAATAGGATGCATCCTCGCTACCCGAACATAACGTTGGCCTGTGCCATGGTATGAACTGTGGGACCAGTCTACATTGCGAGACGACGAGCGGATTACGGAAGGAGGAGGGGTGGGCCCAGCATACACATCGGCTTATCTCCTTGCCCTTGCCCCTCCGGCTTGCCCGTGACATTCAATTTTCGAGAATGCCTTTTCCACCTGGATTCAACATAGGGTAAAAAGGAGGAAGGCAGTGAACTTGAAACCTCACTTCTTCGATGAAGCGCTTCACTGCTGCAGATTTATGGATACTTTCGTTGTCTGGGTCAGGTATTTTCTGAAGCAGTTCAGCCGAAAACTCGACGAAAAGTTCAGCATTCGTCGTTCCTTGTGAGGTAACTTTGGATTGAACAACTCTTCGGTTATTCAAAGCCAAAATGAGGCTCACATTTGGAAAATGTTTCATTTGATTTGGAAAATGTTTCATTCGGTAAGGAAAAGGGTTCATTTGGCTTGGAAATGCTTTATTCAAAGAAATTTTTCCAATCGACCTTCGGTAGAGGAATTGGAAATGTAGCTCCTTCTGAGAAATATAGTATACAATTACAAAGTATGGAGGCGCAGAGTACCAAAAAATGTGCAAAAGATTACCTGTAGTATAGAAATAAAAGCGGTATCTAATACAAATATACGTTTGTTTAATAATTTGCATAGTTTTTCGATGATCTTTTCGTTTATCGTCACATGAACCTCTCCTCTGATCAACATAGGAAGACGGAATTCGATGGAGCACCTATCCGGGACAATAAGAGATGAATATGACATCACGGGCTCCACCCACATCAGCTGAGTAAGCTAAATCCTGTTCGCTTTAGGAGGTTTAACTGTCTCTGGGATGACAAGAGATTAATGGCATCATGGGTCCTAACCTGGTCAGCTGAAAGAACTACATTCTCTCCTTTATAACTTGAGAAGTTGGAATTTTGCAGTCAGTCTCTCTAGAATAGGAAGGGACATCACGAGCCCCATCCTGATCAGCTAACTGGACTAAATTCGATCCTGTTCACCATACGAAGTTGACATTGCATTTCAATTCGATCAGATGGATACATTGAAACACGTCAAAAAATTGAAACACGGATGAGACCAAATGGTAAATTTATCCCCATCCAAAGGTAAAGACGATTACCCCGCACACAAACCCTGAACACATTTTTAAGCTAAATACGGAAGTTTCAAAGAACAACAAGGAGAAATCATCCTTATCCATCTTACGATTATGTCTAATAAGTGAAAACGTATGTTTAAGGCTGCTTCCTAATCATAATCATGGACGAAAACGTATTTTTATTGTTAGTTATACTTTTGATTTGATATAACTATGGTATTTCTCTATTAGATCACAATATTTGGGAATTTAGTCCCTTTGAGTTGTACGCTTTGTCTCTCTGTGGCGTGTCACGCATCCGAGTCGTGGCGGCTAAGAGATCATCACCCCTCCTCTGAAAAGCTTGCGGAGGAAGGAGGACCCGCTCATTAAAACCACTTCAGGAGTTTTGTCGTGGTCTCGTTTGTGGATGCAATTATAACTTGAGGCTCGCTCTCCAACGAAGGCGAAACCAACGTGTTTCATTCGTTGTGCCTACGCAGCGCTGAGCGAGCTTTCGACGCCCATGCACTCACTCCCACCCGGCTCAACAAGTTGTAGCGGCGGTTCCCGATTTGTCGAGGGAACCAACTTTCTGCGGTAACAAGAATAAAGCTGATTCAAGTGACATTGTGTTTTCGACCCTTCCGCGTAAAGTATGTAACGCACCCATACAGCATGCAAACTACCGCAAAATGTCAGTAAACTCCTTAGTATTGTTACCATTTGCGGAGGACAAACATGACGGCATTTTCTTACCTACAATGGAATTTTACTAGTTGGCGGCTAAGAAGTTCTTAGTAAGAACCGATTACATCCAAACTGTCCATCATTATTCACGAAAAAGGTCATGGTCAACTATTGTAAATTTACCAGTTCTTAGAGTAACACATGAAGATTATGGTTCCCCCCCTTGCTGAGAAATGTTTAGCAAACAAAGTTGGCTAATAGTTCCTTGCATGATCTAAACGAGAGAGTGATTCAAGCATATATGGTATTACTGAATTACGAGACTGAATATTAAAGGGCCAGTGTATTGTGAGTAGATATAGGTACTAAGAACCTGGTGAGCGAGGTGAGCATCCTCTGACATGAGCGTGCAAAACTTGCGGTCACAATGCGTTTTCTTGGAGCTCCTTTGGGAAATGATATCATAGAACAATCCAGAACAGCAGAATGTTCTCTGAGTCATTTTGTTTGATTTTCATTCTACTGCACTTAAATCGATATTAAATAAATTTTCTTCGGTGCATTTCTTCGCTGGACAAACGCCAGCCCGAGCCACCAGTTTGGAACATCGATTATCTCACGAAGGAATTCAAATAGACACAACAACCTTCATGAGAAAATCAAATGAGTTTTACATCCACTCGGATCCTGGACGAAAGTGGTGTCATGTAAATAGATGAAACAATTCGAACGAAGTTTCCACTTGCTTAAGCGCTTTTGTATATTTGTTATTTGAATATTTTATATTCAACTGCTGCACTTCAATATCAATTTTGTACATAGTCAAGGCATTTACAGACAAGGCCTTATTTGTTCCATTATCAACCCGCCGGCTGAGCAAAGTTACGACAACATGTAGAACGGAATTTACAGACGTAATCCAAGTAAAGGGTTTTCTTTACTAGAGAAAGTAAAGAAATGTGACTATGAATAGCGCAAGTAGCCATCGCGCCTCAGAGTATCACTTAACCTAAGTACGGACTTAGTGAGGAGTATGAGTTCCGCCTTTAGTATCACCGTATAGTCCCTCTCTGAAACGATTCTTTAACGTTTTAGTTAATCCTACGTTTAAATTCATGCCTGCCTACTCAACGAGAATTTATTTATATAATACTATCAGATGTTCAAATATGGACTGAACGACTTGTAAAGCGATTTTTGATTAATGAAGAATCTGACTACTTCGTGGTTTTCTATTTTAATGATTAGTTTGTGATATACAATGATTGTAGAATGAGGTGTGAAGAGGAAATGATGTCATCAGACATCTATCGGTATTATTCTAAAGATCCCCAAAACCTCCTGCACAACATCATTTAGCTGCTTGCCAGTCTACCACTAGTTGTACTGCTTATATGAAAAAATACTGAATATTGTATGAACAAGCATAAAATAATAAAGTCTGATCTGAATTCTGGAACCAAACGTAGATAACTTACTGTATTGGCAATCAGAAATATGAGGTGGTCAACAAGCCCTTTAATCAATTAAGTTTGAAATATATTTGGTTGGATGTTGTCCAGTGCTTGAAAGTGTGAGCATGCTTGACATTCGGAATGAATTACTGCACCACGACCTTCAGGTTGATGCTATCGATGAAACGATTAAGAAAATTGACTCTCCTACTTTGGTGCGACTATGAGGTCATGTCAACACCCAAGCGGTCCACTTTGTCATCGACCTGTTGAGTAGGGGTCTGAGAGGATTGAACAGAAAAAAACTGTAGGTACGGAAAACCACAGCAAATGAGGTGATTGCGTTACATATTCATTCGAAACTTTCAGACAACTGTGGCTACAGTTTTTGAGGTGTATTAGATGAAAATTAATGGAGCAGTGATTTGAAATATAGTAAGCGTTCAAATTCTTTATAATCTGAAAGAACATCGATTAAGTTGGTATATAGTTGTTCCGTAAGAGACGCATCACCGTAATGTGCAAACCACGTCTTACTCGACTGTAATCGTGAAATGTCATTCATTAACCATAAAATTCATCCCCACCAGATGCCAAATTTTTAATCTCTACAAAGTAGTTCACCATTAAAAGTGTATCGAATTCGAAAAAAGACACGGAAATTTTTTGGGAATTAAGTTTACTGCTGAAGTCAAGAATTAACGAAACTTAATCGATGGTCCCCTAGCAGGAAGGGTGACCGCACTGTATTGGTCACGGGTGGCGACGGTATGAAGCACTCCTGCCGATATACCTGTGTTGCGTAATCGACACACTTTACTGTATCAAATGATGCTCCAGAACGCAACCCGAATTCTGTTCTATTGGCCACATATCCATTTCGTTGCACATTCTCTGGAGAAGCTCTTTTCTTACGTATTTATGGTTGGCCCTGTGCCAACTTGATTTATGATCTATAACATACATGAATAAGTACGTACCAACATACCCCATCCGTACATTTTACGGATGTGGATCCATGTGCTTTTGAAACGGATTTGTAAAGAGAGTTTTCTCTTCAGCTGAATATTGTTCCCTTAAGACCTAAATCAAAAACTTGAAGGCATAAGCCATGTTGAGGTTTTGTGTGTGAATTTGTAGTTCATATCAGTCATCTTGAGCAAGGTTTAGGTCAAATGCCAGTGTACAAATAATTGCGAGTTAAAAATAGGCTGATGAGGAGCTGGTTCCCAGCCCGCCAAACGTTAATGAACTAAAATGAGTGGCAGAATCAACAGGTGATCAATCCCTCACACGTGTAGGACTTTCCATACACACGCACGCACACAATGGCAGTGGTGTGGGAATGACGGGGGGGAGGGGGGACCTTGAAATCCTTCACAAGTGCATTGCCTCCCCTCCCTCCATCGCCCCGCCACTATGGCATACGAGCTCTTTGGGCATCCTCGTTCCTCACAAAAGAGACCTGCTGGTTCCTTCCCATTGTATTCAGGCTAAATGGAAGGTTCATCCCCCCCACTTCGGCCTTTCATCCACTACATCACCACACCTTCGAGAACTTCACTAACCCTCCCGACTGAGCACACAACTACGGCGGGAAAGGGAGCGAAAAAAAATAGAATGCCATGAAAGAGAAGAGGAAAAAAAAAACAGAGAAAGAGATAGATCGAGTCAGAAGGGGATGGTCCAGAAAAAAGGATAAGGACGAAAAAAGAACAAAAAAAAAAAAAAAAAAAACAACGCAACGACAAGCTATTGTATGAGGGGGCATTCACATAGAAAAGATGCTATCGTACCTTCTATACGAGGTTGGGAGCCTTCCGTAAACTCTTCTTGCTGCTCCCCTCCCCCTCTCTCTAATGAGCATTTGATCAACCGCTGCTGAGATAACGTGAGCATTCCTGAGCACCCCCTGTGTCTTCACGTCTCATTCCGTGATAAACTGCCCTTATAATGACTCAGTCGACGAAAGAAGGTATAGATTGGGAGCCATAAATCAACGGATAGCAAAGACGTCGCAACGTAATTTTTCTCATTTACCGCCTCGTCCGGTCTTTGGAAGAAGGATTGATGTGAAGAGATGTCTTGGTTCCATAATGGTTTGGCAGGAGTTGGGGCAACAAACACCATCGAGTTAGATATATTATATTTGCAGCAGCGAGCACAAACAAAATAGTTCTTTTATACGCATCGTATAGTTTCCGGCTTGATAGTAGATTTGTTCGAGGAACTTGAGTGTAAGTTGATTTTGAGTGTGGGCGTGAGGATGCTAACATGCTCGCGCTACTCGAACGGAATTCACTAGGATGTAGGTGTACTCACGCGTTAACGAGTCAGGTTACCTTGGAGTGAGGAGAAGCTCTCTCTCCCACTGTACCAAGGACCTATCCCTCAAGGACCTACAAAGTCCCTTGTGGTCCGCCATGAGCTTCATGCAATTCGGAGATGTGAATTAGCGCCTTGGGGTTGTGCGGTCTTAAGCCGCAGTAGCAACCCTGTCTACGGATTTATAAAATTCGTAGGCAACCCTGTGATGGATATTGTTAGTTGGCCCTTGCCGATTTTAGAATCCGACGCCATGGGGGATTTTTTTTTCCGTGATTTATTAATTGCAACTAAAAAATCACATACATTTCATCTAGCAATTTTACATTTCAATATAGGTACACTCCAAGAGGGTAGGTTTACAGCAAAACCTAGCCCTTTATTATATAGCTCAATTAAATAGCACTGAGTTCGATATTCGGTTTCTATTCACGCAGCACAACTTAATCCAGTGGTTTGTTGAGCTTGAGACGTCGGATTTCACCTTCGTTGTCCAAAACGTAGAGCATCTCCGGGTTCTCATGTTTGTGGAGGCGATGTTCATGCTTCCTTGCGTATTTAGCAATAATTTCATAGACTGTCTCCATCCTCAAATCTCGATGAATATCATGTACCAAGGGGCTCCAACTATACTTCTCAGTATTTTATTCTGAAAGGTTTGGATTTTCTTAATATTTGATTTCTTGGCACAGCCCCAGATCTGTATCCGATAGGTATGGGGGATGAATCAGACGTTTTCAAGCGTCTGGGCCATCCTGTGAGCGTAGCGGAGCAGTAATATCCGCAGCCACCTCAATGGAAGGGGCAACTATACCATTTCATCACCTCACATGGTAGCAGGGCGTGGTTACGTCGACGGGCTCTTTTACGACTTTCTGTCCTGAAGCCCCTAATTATTCGCATTCCCCCATAGGCTTGATGCTATTACTCATGAGCCCCTAAAATATGTCTTTCCCCTGCCCTAAATATTGGGAGACCCCCCTCCCCCCCGGCTTTTCTCAGAGCCCAGGGAGTGTGATGGATATGGTTAGTTGGCCTTTCCCGATTTTAGAATCCGACGCCTGGGGGATGAATCAGACGTCTGGGTCATCCTCTGAGCTTGGCGGAGCACTAATATCCGCATCCACCTCAATGGAAGGGGCAACTAACCATTCCATCACCTCTCAACCCTACAAATCGTCCGTAGATTAACATACCGAACGTTCATAGTTACTGTTTTATTACCTCGACCAGTAGGTAAGTGTAAGTTAAGCAAGGCAATTAGAAAAGCTTTTTTTCTTTTTGAATTTATCTTTATGTACGCAGGTGAGGAAATCTTAAATATCCCAAGGTGGAAATCAAATCTCGTAAGATACACAGAGGGGGCTGTCTTCTGGTTCAAAAGCACGAAAACCTCCCCTTCCTTAACTCGGCCTGGACTGTTTAACACATTAGTTCAGACGACATTACTTCAGACTTCATTACTTGGCCCTATTAGATTATAATTATATGAAGTTAATGGCTAGGAAAAGTTAAAAAATCGTCCATTTGGACCCCAAAATCTCTAGAGCGATCCGAGGTACTACTGTTTGATATTAATGTTCAAGCTCCAAATATTCACACGTTGATTATTCTGTAACCCCCTCCTGTTTTCTGTAGAGGATTAAAACTCATTTAAACTGGATAAAAACTAGTAGTATTTCCTACTTCTGTAACAGATGCACTGGGAAAAAATTGAATTACCTACCTCACCTATTTACTCCATTATAAGCACTTACAAATATTCTTCAAAATGAGATCAAATTTTGAATCGAACAAAAAATGCACAATGTTTGCTAAAAATTTTTAATAGGGATGAGTAACGCTCGAATGGATCGGCCATTGACCCCTCCATGCCGAAGGGTGAACCAAAATTCGTTCTGATAATTTGGCTCAGCGCCCTCACCTCCATCTAACCCCCATGGATCACTTTGAGCGGTGAGTTTTAAGGTATTGATGGTGAGAGTGCGGGGAGGGGTCCAAATACATGCCGGTAGATTCCCTAAAACTCAGCATCAGCACAATGTTGTCGTCGAAATTAATGGGGAGGACCATTTAAATGAATGAAACATACAAATCTGTATCGCTTATCAATATTCAACTTGATGGCACACAACTTTCATCATTTATCCATGCATTAACCCAAGCCAGGCAGCCTCAATGCTGCGACTGATGCTGCGACTGAATGGCACTCATACATAACTGATGGCACTAAAAATCCGTTATCACGTTTCAATTGAAAATGGGAATTTTTCTATTCCCCGGTATTGTTGAGTTCCTTTCAAGAAATAACGCTTTTATGCGATTTCAGAGCTTGCCGTTAATTTATCGTTCATTGAAACGACCGTATCGTGATCATTTATTAAAGGGCATGTAAATTTCACACTACCCATCTGCTGCCGGCATGAGTTGACCTTAATTAACTGCTAGACCCGTCCGCCGGCACCGTAAACTGCGTTGACACTTGGCTCATTCTCGGGAAACACGTTTTGAATACTTCAGTATTCTCCTTGAGCTTTTACAGCTCTGCTACTCATTCATTAAAGAACTGATAGTTTAAAGTGTTGCAGACTAACTGGTTTTTCCACACAGGGAAATTTCATTGAAAATAGCATTTAACATGTTCAATGTTTGTCAGAAATCAGGACTTCATCTAAGCTTTCTCTTTGTTTCAGGTAAATGAATGAATAACAGTACTATCATTTTGGAAAAAAGCTCTCGGCAATAAAAGGTAATCAAAATCTATCTGGGATTGACATAACATTACTACATTACTATATCCATTATCAGAATTCCTCATTTTATGATTGTATAATCAAAGGAAACGATTAACATGGAAAACAGAAACAAAGTTTTATTGAACTCCCTTAACAAAAGAACAATGCATCTTTCATCGCTTTATTTTATTTTTGTTTCATTATTTATTTTAGTGAATGTTGCAAAAAATTACTCTTTATAAAATTATATCAACTCTTTATAGAGACGGTATTGGATTTTTCTTAATAGAATGCCTATTAAACAGCCTACTTTCAACAGAGAAAGTATTCCAGAACATGAGCTCATTATTAAACTCTAGGTATGAGAAGAATATCCCAGAAGTAAATGAATGTCTACCACTCCTTATATCAATAATGTGCAGTCGTCGGAATTTCCTACCTACGCGGTAGTATTTTCCTCTTAATATAGGAAATTCCTTAAATTTCAATAAATATTGAACATAAAGGAAGCAGCGTAATAAGTATTTCTTCCCAATATAACATCGTTTCTGAAGTTACTACTCTACCGCATTGAGAAAATAACAAGGATGGACAATACAAGTTAGAGATAAAGTAAGTCTCCCGAAGTTCACTCTTCGCTCGTAAGAATAGTCCTAATATTTAAGCGCGTGATGCGATTGGGCTGGCTTGACGTTAGAACCCATACGCGAAAAGACTAATTTTCACATCAATTCGAATGCCAATTATAGCTCGAATGCGGTACGGACTTCGGAAATTTGGAATGTACGCACCTCGAAACGTGAAATGACAAAATTTGAGGGTCGTTACAAAAAATGTTTCCTATATGAAGAATAATAAACCAAAAGATGTTCCCGTTAAAAAAATAATTGCATGTCTGTTACGTACGTTGCCGCATGTGGGCATAATCGAGATTTACTTTAATTAACGAACCAAAATTGGTCAAATTGATCCGAAATTCAGACTCTTTGAACACTTTTCCAAAATACTGGAGAGATGGTGGGGATGAGGGGGGGGGGCAAATTTTGGGTTCATCAAAAACTATAGAACGGAAACGTGACTTGTTTTGGTAAAGCCACAAAAATGTACATACTTATAAGAATTGTACGTAAAAAAAGAACCTAGAACCTGAGATAATAATGCTAAATGGGTCTTACTTATACTCTTGCGCAGACTAATCTATTGATTTGGGAGCAATGAAAGCCTAGCAGACTAGCCTCACATTCGCTGAAATTTTCATCAAAATTAGGCGAAAACTTGTTACAAGAACTTCACGATCGCGCATGCGCAGTAGCTACCGAAGGTACTACCGCCTTGAAATGTAATTGAGATCATCAGACCGTTTTTTCTCGACTACCTGATCTAACCACTGTAACATGAGAAAATAATTCATATTGTATTTTACATTCGCAGACTGACGTGTTGATATGTGAGCAGTGGAACTCATAGGGGACCGTTCGCAGTAAAGCTGCTGGAATTAAGCTTGTTAAAAGTAGACTCAGAATGTTCTGAAACGCAAAATGCGAGTGGAAAATGTTGATTTCCTTGAAAATTCATTTATCATCTCCCGAAAGTGAAAAAAGCTTCCGCTCTCTACTGCTAGACTCGGAAGTAAATGTGTGAAATTTGATTGTAACATACATAGATACTCAAACTTCTTTGGTGAGGACCTTCCTTTAGTTATAGTGTTCTTTAGGGAGACAAATTTGGTCCGTAGTTTCTTTAAAACTGTTTATTTATTAAGAAAGTTTACTAAGAAAGCTCCAACGAATAATCAGTTTTAAAGAAACTACGGACCAAATTTGTCTCCCTAAAGAATAATACATAGGTAGATACATAAAAATACAAGCCGAATTAATTACTTCCCTGAATTTTAAGTCGTTAAAACAGTGTAAATGTTCTCATTTTGGAATTTCACTATTGGAAGACGTAGTAGAAGCTCAAAGAGATTTATGACCACTTACGCGAATTACTACTGCTTCCACTAGTTACGCAAGTACTAGTAATTAGTAGTAGCTGTTCAACAACGGATTTGAATTTATTTTAAGAGGAACTCTTAAGTCACACCAAATAGCCGGCGTTGATTTATCATTGTGAGCAGAATCCCACTTACACGAATCTATATAGCAGTTCCCCTAGGTACCTAACGAGGAACTGAGGAGTAAAGAGTCCTTTCGCGGAACCCGTCGTTTTTTCGGTTCCCTCCTCAGCCTCTCATTCTTTTAACGAGTTACAATGAACTGCTAATTCCCTCCATCCTCTTTCTTCTTGCGAAGGCAATTGCCGTCGGAAACATCTTCTACGAAACAACGAGCTCCTTAGGCTTTTTTTGCCTCATGACACATTTTTCCTTGTCCTTTAACAACGCCACGAGTCTTTCCACTCCACGCGGTCTATTGGTTGAGAAAATGAACCTCTCTCAGTTACGTACGCTCTACTGCAGAGGATAATGACAATTTACGAGAATCGGCAGTTTCATCTATTTTATTCCGTCGGCTGAGGTTCTTGATCGAAGCTTCCCAAACATGTGCAGCGTCAAGAGTATGGGATGATGGGAATTGGAAAAAATAGCTTTGTTGAGAAAACTGAATGATGACATGTAAGAACAACCTTAAACTTCACTGGCGTCAATTGAACTTTTTAAAACCATTTTCCGTTCTGAGTTGGAAATTTGTAGTTAGGTATTTCAATGCCTAGAATCAGATCATTAATGAAAAATGCCTATGTTTGAAAACAGTCCATTCTATTCGGTTCAGTGGAGATAACAAATCTTTATCAACATCAATCGCTTTTGACCAATATTGGCCTTTACCATTTTCTTCTCCTAGAAAGGATTTTCAAACCTACCTGCTCGGAGCAGGTTTGGGGTAAGGCAGTGAAGGGCACTTGCTGCTCAGAACCACTCCGGTGTACACATAAAACTACACTGGGTTGGAAAATGAAATGGAAGTCCCAGAGCAACCTTACGGGAGGATTACCCTTGAACGTGAAACCTTCCTCATCTCGCACGGCTTTATTTTTCACAATATTCCTTAATTTTCAAATGATCCTTAATCACGGGAGTATTACCAAATACCGTTTAAACCTTTAAAAATCGTTGACGTCGTACTGCTCAACGGTTCTTTCGAAATATTCCCCTTTCCAAAGGACATCTCGATCAATAATTACCTCCTCGGCTAAAATATCTAGGATCTCCGTGTCCGACGAAGAATTTTCTCTCGAGCATTTCACCAATGAATTCCGAGAACTCCATCGCACTGGAAAATAAGTACAAACCAACCCACAAAACAACGAAAATGAAATTAGGAAGGTTAAACGTTATAGTAGGTTACCCCCAGGTTTCCTGCTCAGTGCAAGTTGCTCCGGCCTCAGGCTGGATTAGCCTGGGGGCAGTCCCGAGCAAGTTCTGTGGCCGATTGAAATTCAGTGCAAGATGCTCCGAAATTTCACTGGTGACGGTTGGAAAACGCGTCATCCTGCTTCCTCGTTAGTGCGCCTGCGCGCTGGTGTAGCTCGGAGCAAGCGGATGGAAAATCATTTTCATGTGGATATACAATTTGGGAAATACCCTTGTAAAGCTAACATGAAAAATTCACAATTCACAGTAACATGTAAATTATACTGAAAAAAAAGTTGTTTGACCTGTCAATACATCAACCACATCAACGTCTGTCTTTGACAGTACTCTTAGTCCAAATCGTTGATCTGTCCCACCATGGACCATTTCAAAGCCTTATATACTACCGAAATCCTGAAGAGAACAGATGGAAGAAAATACTTCAATAGAATCTCTGGTAACTGAATAGGAGTTCAGAAAGTAATCTCCAACGTACTTGCTTGCATTTTGTTAATTTGTCGATTAGTGTTTCTAAACGTATTATTTTGGTTTATTATTATTAATAATGAACCTTTGTAATAGACCTAGAAGACATTGTTTATCAAAAATTGTTGGTTTTCTAACTTCTTTCTTAACAGTATCACTGAGCTTCTGTTCAGGTAGATTGTGCCACGAAATGCAAACGTTGGTGCAGGTAGTTTGAATTTGTGTCTGACCTATTCACCCTAGGGTTGGGGGGTCGGGACCAGGCACGATCGTGCCTCATATGCAAATCCGTCCCTCCTTCAACGGAGCTGCAAGTTTGTTGAACTTGGGCTTAAGCTCTCAACCTCGCACGAGCTTCGCGTGTTTTCGTGTTCAACCTCTTGCCCTTGCACGCTGGAGAACATCCATTTCACTCGTAAAATACCGACTCCGCGCACTTCCAACTCGAGACACATCTCCCCGACGTCAGCCGATGAGTTGCAAACCTCTTTTTGATGCCTTCAAAATGCATTTTTCGTGTCGAAACCTTTAACGGCTCTGGTAAAATGTCAACAAACGTGGATCTTTTTTTTTCCTTTCTTCTTTCTGTCCCCCTTCTACTCAACCGATTCCTCCAGTCTCTCGTGGAAATGTTTTGTCAGTCTCCGACGGATTTTACGATGAGGGGGAACGGCTTTGCGTTTCTGCCGGGAACGACATGTTGTCGCAGTTAACAGCCTATACGGGGAGACGAACGAGCTCTCCGACTCCCCAACTGGGATGGGAGTTTATTCCAAGACTCGAAAGAAATACGTTTTCTTACATCGATTCCGATTGGACTGCTGGAATAAAATTGTGGACAATTATATACACTCTTCTCAATTCCACTGAACCATTAAAATAAACTTTGATGGTGGAAAAAGGAATTTGATGAACCCAGTACCCAACCATTTCGTGCACGGTACACTATTTCGCCTCCCTTCAAACAGTTGGTAGTATTTGGTGCTCAGATTGATCTATTGAACATAACACTCCAATCTTCAACAACTTTTGTTAGCCTAGGCTAATTCGGCTATGTGCTTGTTCAAAGGTAGAGCTCTTCGGTCAAAAGCCAAATTGATGTGCAGGTAAGAGTAATGCCAGAACTCGCACCCTTCTTGTTTGAAAGACGGGGCAGACAATTATATTTTAAATTAATACGTTGAAGGAAAGGGTTTTCCAAAAACTAGGTACGTCTAACTTTTGTTTTGAAGTGAAGTTGTTTAGATTTTGTGAAACTGGGAACGTGACAGAAATCTGTTAATAGGTTTATCCACATACAATTGAAACCAAATTATTGTTCCTTACGGATAATAAAAGCCAGGCTTCCGATTTATATATGATGTAGATTTTCAATTGCCAATCGATAATGCTATAGATGTGTGCAGTTAGTTGTTGCCGATTGGACAGAATCGTATTGCATGCAATTCACCAATCACTCCTCCCATGGACTTTTTATTGATACATTAGTCCAATCCAATTATTCTCTCATGCACTACTATACTACAGAGAAGATTGTACTGTAGAATTGCAGGATTTATCCTCGAAAACTCAAACTAACTAATTAACTACCCGTTCTCTGCGGTTAGATGTTGTAAAACCTGAGGAAGTGCAATTACCAAGACGTTGTCACAAATGAAACTGTTCTTTTTCCCCCAGTTAAGTATCCATTTATTATTTTATTCCATTGGTAGTACATGTGCATACATTAATTTTGTGCTCCAACAATCGATATTTCTGGTTTTTTGAAGTTTATTGAAGTAAGAATGCAGTGGATTATTAGCAGACCTTTTTCTTTGAGCCATTTTTTAGAATTCTAATTAACTAGTATTGTATCTCTAACTTGAAGTTAAGCGCATTATTTGTAAGACGAAAGGCTCATATCGGCAAATAACGAATTGAACATATAATCATGAGGGCTGGCTCTGCTTTTCGGTTTGCCACTTCACCGTGGCGTTTTAGAAAGTGATGATTAATGGTACAAATCCAGATGATGCTTATGGAGACAGCCGGCGTCGCAACGTTCTGGGTCTCTGTTTCGAGTTTGCTCTCTAAGAGGTCGTTGTGCAAGTTGCCCAGCCCCCAGATTCCCGACCAAGTTGAAAATCGCTCGTGAAAAACGCTCGACTTCATCTCCTGAGGCCTGGAGAAGTCAACTCCAGCCGAACCATCTGGCGGCGATTAGCAGCTCTTTATAAAACCAGGCGGGGGCTACCGCCGACTTACGTCACCTCTCAGCGCCTGACTTCGTGAGGCCTCCTTGTGAAGGGTTATTGAAACCAGAATGCCCCCGCACTTTTTTCCTTCTCCCTCACTAAAAACCCCTCACCCGCTGTTCTCTTAATAAACTCGACCTAGAAAAGCAGATGCGGATCTTGCGAGATTCGAGTAGGATGACGGGATTTTACTATACTTAGAATTAATTCGACTTTAATTTGAAATAAAAGCATACCTACAGTGATATCCATTCATAAATGAATTAATACAAAACTGATATTTAATAATCGTGCCTACTAAAATTAGACTCCTTCGGTTCAGCTGGGATGTGGTGCCACTCAGGGTAGTGAAGTCAACTAATGCAAGGATAAAATTTAATTTGTAAAATCGGCAAAATCCAAAATACAGCCTGGAAAATATTGAATGATTTAGATAATTGGAAAAACTTTTGCAGTCTCTGAAAATCATTGTATGGTCTGAAACAATCAGGTAGACAATGGTTTTTGAAACTAAACTTCAAAAAATTCAGAATCCAGCCTTCGAATTCAGATCCAACCAACTGCAATATTTACAGCCTTTCTTAAAGTTCTTTCAAAGTAAAAAAATATGTCGGATTCAATATTGCCTGGATTCTAAATGAGCCAGAAAAGGGGGCTGTTTATGAATAAAAATGTTGAGGAGATTAAATTGAAATCTTGTGAGCCCTGAGTACGCTTCCGGAGGTTGGTGAACTTCAAATTTCTAGCTTCTCAAAATCTTCCCAACTCCGTCACATGTAGACAGCCGATAAGATCTCTAATGTATTTGAAGATGGGAACTCAGGTGGATGTAAGGCACGCTACCGATTTTCTAAGCCAGTTCAACTCTCAATTCTCAGGAATACATTGGGGCTCTAAGGTGTCTCCAGGGTACTCTCGATTCCTTTCTCAGCCCCCCCCCCCCCCCCCCAGTCTTGGGGAAGTTGCAATCTTGAGCTAAAATCTTACAGTGGCCAAGTCTTTACACCCTATTGAAAAGCAAAGGACTGCTGCACTTTCAAGAGAATATTTTAGCTTTTAGGGAGCTGTGAAGGAAGCTTCGCACTTATGGAGACTCTTATGATATTGGATTCCTAACACATGGCTTAACACTTTGACATAATTACTGCCAGGGGCACAAAAGCAAATCACCAATCCAGTATATCATTCGAGAACAGAACACTTACTTATCAGGGAAAATTCGTCAAGCAAACATTGAATAACAATTTTGTGGAAGTCAAGTACCTCAAGACAGGTGAAATTCCTGCTGATTTATTTTTAAAAAACTGTCAGCTAATCGAAGCATATTTACTATTCCAAGAGTAGGTGTGGGTCCTTTGACTTAAGGGGGCGAATCGGAAATGACTTCAAGTCCAAACCTTACTTCAACAGATACTTCAGAATTAAAAATGAAGATGAATACTCACATCTCAACAAAATTAAAGCAGGGGTACCGCAGGGAAGCGTGCTAGGACCCCTACTCTACTTATTATATACAAATGATATACCTTGCACCCTAGGAACAACTATAGCCACATTCGCGGACGATACAGCAATTCTGGCAGTAGCAGACACGGTTGAAGAATCAACAGAAAAATTACAAGAAGCTACAGATGCCATTGGAGAGTGGACTCGAAAATGGCCCCTCAAACTAAACGAAACTAAGTCTGCTCATGTGAACTTCACGAATAAAAAAATTACAAAACCTCCTTTGTATCTGAATCAGTGCACAGTCCCATATTCCAACTCAGCTAAGTACCTAGAATGACCTTAGATGCAAAGCTGAAGTGGAAAGAACAAGTCAAGAAAAAAAAGGAAGAGCTATCAATCAAGAATAGAAAGCTTTATTGGCTGTGGGGCCGACATTCACAACTCATTTTGCACAATAAATTGCTGTTATACAAAACAGTACTTATGCCTATCTGGACCTACGGTATTCAGCTATGGGGATGCACAGCTAAAAGTAACTTGAAAATGGTTCAAACATTCCAAAATAAGGTACTAAGGAGTATTGTGAATGCTCCATGGTACATTCGTAATGATGACCTCCACAAGGATCTCCAAATCGAATGAGTCACCGATGTCATTAGAAGATACGCAAGGAACTACGAAAAGAGGCTTCTTGCTCATACCAACCCAGAAGCCATTAGGCTTCTCGACAACTCCCAAGTAAACCGACGCCTGAAAAGGACCAAGCCATTGGACCTTGGATGCTGATGTGAAGCTGAAATGTGGTGTATTGTCAATGGACTAACACTCGTATAAATATTGCGGAATTTATGTGAAGTAAATATCTAGATAGTTGCCTGTATATTACCTCAGTTGTAACTAGTTGATATATTAACAAATTAACGCTCTATAAAAAAAAAAGTCCAAACCTAATTATTTCAGGTTCAGATCAAACGTTTAAATCATACTTTAGTTGGGTACTATATAGTATTTTTGTGTTAACTATTATGAAACCCGATCGAGCCGATTATATTTTCGTTTGTCAAATTATGTGTTGGATCCGGGGTATCCCTTTCATCCAACTTCCTTTTGGCTGAACTTGTAACTTTTTTTGAATTCCCAGAAAAAAACGTCGGATATCAGAAAGAGGTCGGTCGGACGATCACAGAGGTTCAAGAGTGATGCGACTGGCCGTTAAAAATACCGCACTTGCATGATTCATAGATGATTTTTTTGAGACATCCCCGCACGTCGCGACAACGTCCTGTTGCTGCTATTTGCCCTTGAAGCGAGCAACCACACAAACGGTCGATTGAGGTTGCATAATTCATCATTCAGAACTGGTCGCCGCACGTAGCCGAGAGATATAGTTGGAAATGTTTGTTTAGGGTTCTGTCATAGTCACCGCCATCACGAGATAAAAATCTTGACTCCCGTCCGTCTCCCGAAAAATCGAATTTAGTTTCAATTATCTGACCGTACAAGTGCATTCAGTTTATTTCTTTTTAAAAACCTCATGAGTGAGTTCTATATGTAAGATTATTTGTTGTAAGTTATCGCGAGCAAACATTATTCAATTTTCTTCTCGATTCATACAATAATAATTTCCGTTGGTATTTACTATCATTTTTACTTACCCGATATAATACCAGACAAATAATGTCTCACAAGGAACAGTTCTGTAAATTACGTTTTCCTATCTTTCTCAGCTAATTTTGGCCTTTTTTCCCCAGAATTTGAACCGCATTTCGACCATGAGTATCGTTAGCGGGTCTGCCCTAGGTGTCAAGTTGGACACTGAAACAGGCACGGTTCTAAACCGACTAGTAAACTTGGACGTTTAAATGGCTGGCCTTACGTTACATCTAGAGGGAATACAGCGATGACTGGATAAAAAACAAATATATCGTAATTTAAAGATACGTGACAATCCAATTATTATCTTGAATAATTTTTCTATTTTTTAAAATATTTTGATAAATTTTAATATTATTTGGAGTAAAGGTTGATAGTAGGCATAGAAATGAATCACTGGATATATTTTAATATCGATTTCTTTCATCGTATTTCAGTAGAAAGGTATTATGGGAGGTGGTTTGGCAAAGCTGGCTGGGTATTGACCATACCTCGGTTCCTCCTTGAAGGTTGGATCACGAAAAGGCCAACCGGACAGAAATCCTGGAGGACACCACGTAGACCCCACTCGCCATTGCTCAAGGCAGATGGAGTTTGTCCTAAGTTGCATGTAGGAGATCAGATCCTCAATGCTCTTAGGCCAAATCTCAATGGAGCTATCAATAATGGCTCTCCTTGCTGGAGTAAAAGTACATAAAGTGCTCTTATGGCCTCAATACACTCTCTTATATCATCATATAATCTAAGGTGTACGGCTTATGTGTTCGTTCTGGTCATACATAAGCAGACCTAGGGACCTTCCCGTGATGCGTGCATCACTTACCAATATGTTCCCTAATAGGTTCTGGAAATATGAATTCATGAACATCGTAATGTAGTTCAATGTGAACAAATTAGGAAAACTATGCATGTGCAAAATACTGAACACCCTCAAAAACTCTTCTGTTTAGAGCAATTTTAAGAATACAATGTGTAGTGATAGGTAGATAGTGATTGACAGGGAATTTCTAGTACGTTCTGAACCTTGTGATGGATTTGGTTAGTTGGCCTCTTCCCGATTTTAGAATCTGCCGCCTTGGGAGATGAATCGGACGCCTGCAAGTGTCAGTCTGAGTCATCCTCTGAGCGTGGCGTAGCATAATAATGCATCCACCTCCTCGGAAGGGGCAGCTATACCATTCCATCACCTCACAAACTGTTTACCTTGATCCTTGGTATCAGATGGAAAGGGTTCAGAAAATATTTTCAAGGTACATTTCGTGGAAATTACATGTCTCTTACGATGTTTACAGCTCCCAACTCGTTGCGAATCATTGCGCTGTGGTCCGACTTGAAACACGTCGCAGGGTAGTGAACATGTTCCTGGGCTATATGCTAAACAGTCAAGATCTTTTGTCTGAATTACGACTCCATGTGCCTACTTTCACAGCAGGTGCTATCTTTCCAATAAATTTCTCCGCAACATACTAACTTTTCAGCAGTACTGCTCGTATGGTGAACTTATTACTCCACCAGAATCCTGAAATCAATTTCTTCCACGACCGGCCTCCGCAATTATCATCAGCATTGTTAACGAGTTCTTTTAAATTTAGTTAGGAAAACGACTATAGCGTTCACTAAGTGTAATTGGATTAGGTTCTGACTAGAAGTTATCACCAAAAGAAAATCAATACGAATTGTATTATTTATGTTCCTTTGAAATACAAACCTTTTTTTATACAATAAACATTGTGTATCCGTGTAACAGTGTTACTCCCTCTGGGATATTTGTGTTGAGTTTCACACAATCATTGCTGTGATAATCATTCTAGTTTTTATCTACTTCTAATTATGTTCCTATATCAACTGTGAAAACAGGATGCCGATTATCTGTAAGGAACTGATTACAAGCTCAAGAAGGAAAACATTTAAAAACGATAACATGTTCGCATCATATCCGACAAATTGACTTTCAACTTTTCTGTAAATAAATTTGGAAGAATGTGCTCTTACGACTGGTTTCACCAACAATCCCTAACCGTGGTGAAAGTCATTGTTTTACGGAACCAGAAATTTGATCGTTGATTTTTCCAAAAATGTAATAAATGGTTACAATGTTATCAGTAATTAACAACTCTAGATAAAACGTCGATTTACAGTTTAACCGTTGATATACACGATATTGAGGAGGCTTTTACACGAAAAAATGTGGTTGCACGCGAAAATTCCCTTTTTGTTCAGTTATTGCTTGCTTTACTTAATTGCTTCTCTTGCTTTTTTCCTTGTTTTCTGTTTTTGTCAATAGTGTTGTTCATCTTCATAGTTCGTTTGTAATTATTGTTGTTATCCCCTAGTCACGAAAACGTAAACCGAAATTCAAGAATCAAACACCTGTAAATAGTTTGGGATTACACTACAATGAAACTGATATTTGAGGTACCTAACTTTTTTATATGCCCCCACTATCAGTTTCACTTTTTTGAGTAATTAAAACTAGAGCAATTGACCATTACAAGCCTGTGTGTGTGGTAATTTTGTACTATATATGTTAACATATAACTAACGAAAAATTAACAACTGAAAAAAGCACAAATACCACGATGAACAGTAACGAAGCAAACAAGCAAACAAAGATGGCGATGGTATCAATCGCTGTTTAGGACGCTGGCCAACAAAATTTGTTTGGTTGATTTTGATCGTCCGTTTAGCGTGTTTGTTCGTTGGTTTATCTGAACTGGAGTTGGTGGAACCGAACATCGCTCCTCGGTAGCTGAAATCTCCGGTTTAATGGATGAACGTTGATTGAAAACTTTGGTGAAACCAGCCTTAAATTTTTCTGAACGATTGTGGACCCAAAACCACTACGGAGTAGATGATGCCGGGAGGATGAGTCATTCGGATTGGCGAGCGGAGCGCGGAGTTTGAGTCACAACCGGATCGGGTCAGGCGGGATGTTCTCATTGCAAGGCACGTTTTGCCGGGGCGTTCCCAGAACCGCGTGTCAGGAGATGGAACTGGCATTATGAGCAACCCTGGTAATTGATATTCAGCTCATTCAGTCATTGTTTACCTTTTCCCGAGTCAACACCTAAAATGGGATGGACGCTGATGATTGGGACAAAAATGACGTCGGCCGCTCGCGTCGGTATTCGCGAAGATGATGCATACATCCCAAAGAGTTCGTTTGATTCGTTCCTCAGAGGCGATGGCATGAAAGGCCACTTTAAGCACATTGATTAGTGGGTAATAAAAAGTAAAACGGTTATTACCCCGTTTACGTTTCAAAGGGTGTAGAATACAAATCTGCAATAAAAATTTTTCCGTCCGTCCGCAGTACGCCGTACGTACGATTTCTCCCAAACGGCTGGAGCAAAAAATCTGCAATTTTCAGGAAAAATCCATGTTGATCCGAAAACGCCCCAATTTTTTAGCCAACTCTCTCACTTAATTTAAAGTGCCCTTTAAGGGTTGTCAAAGTTTTGTAAAATCCCTAAAAACCTCAAAAAAAGTCAAGGTGGCCTAAATTTGGACTTTTTTTGAAGAACTTTCCATGAGGAATCGAATGAGCCCCTCCCCCCGTCCGTAGCTCAAACCATTCCCGATGTATGGTCCGATTTATGGCGCCAACATTTGCTTTTTTGGTTTATTATTGTTTTTGTTTTGATCGCAGTAACCTAATGATGTAGTGAATGTGGATACTGGCGTGAACTCCTAGAAGGGTTTATAGCCGATACACGGGTTGAACATTCTGATATGCATGAAACGCTGTAAATTTTACCGTCCCTCTTACGAAATTTAAAATTCTCAAATAGAATATTTTTCCATTGTAATCGCTCTTGAAAAATACGCTGCAAGTTCTTTCACTGGGGTTTATTATTCAATGATTCATGATTTGAATTTCTACTAAGCTTGAGAGTGTGCATGTTTCACAGGTGATAGAGCGATTATTGAATTTCAGGAGGCACACAAATATTATCAACTGATCAATCCAAATAGGTATTTTGGTTGATAACCGATTTAAGTGCTCTATGCATATCTCCTGAAATTCAATAATCGCTCTATCACCTGTGAAACACGCACACTCCAAAGCTTAGTAGAAATTCAAATCATGAATCATTGAATAATAAACCCCAGTGAGAGAATTTGCAGCGGTTTTTTTTTTTTTTTTTTTACATAAGATCAATTTTTTAATGAACTACTATCGTTCACCTCAGCCTCTTTAAAAATGATTTTCTTTAATCCTGCCTGCCTAGCAAAATAAGTTCGGCTTCTTAGTACATATTTGGATTACTGGTAATCTAATACCGAACGATATTACCCTACTTATCGATTTTTGCGGTGTTTCCTCTAGGTCAACCCAATATGTAGCTAAGTACTTGATTAAGAAACCAAATCAGCTCGAGTATCTAATTAACGGGTCAAATCAACACCAAACCTAATTAAGGAGCCACATCAATGGAAGGGTTCGCAATCACACTCATGAATACCTGTTTATAAATAATGAGAGCTGCGAACGTGTATTTTCTCGTAAGTTACGTCCTAATGTATCTGTCTGTAATCTTCTTGGTATTTACTTCATCAAGATTTGCTGTTTTACTAATAGTACGCGGCAGCAGTTACCAGTAGTGACATGGCAAACGGGAGTTTTGACATTTTCATGACTTTTGCTTTGGCACAATAACTCAGACGCAGACTCATGCTTTGAGTTAACTCGAAAATCATCACGAAACGGAGCATCGCGAGAACCCATTTTGCAACCAATAAACAAAGCAATTGTCATCGAGTGCTGTTAATAAGAAAGCGCTTGGTAGTAAGTATATCGCTAAGGAATGATATTTATAAACGAACATTACTGTTAGCGTTTCATATGTTTAGTCGGTACAATTTCGTCACCCAACCTTAACCAACGATGATTTTTATCTCCTCCTTTTTTAAATCCTCAAGTTCAACGTTTGGAGTAGTAGTAAAAAATTGATTCCTAACAACAATTATTGTTATTATGGAGAAATACATCGAATCTTAAATTCGACTTTCAACTGCCCGAAAGCATTCAACATTAAGCTGTGATAGCAGCAGCAATGCCAACTCGGAAATGCCGTTCAAGAATGAAGATTATTTTTCCCTTCGGAATTACATGGAAATTACTGTGTTCAGTGTTAGTTCGCATGCATTTACGTTGAGTATCACCAAAAATATTCGTTTCCATGAAATCCTTGAATATTCGCCTCAAATATCCGGTTGTCAAGTTTTCTTGGCCATTGAAACGAGTATTGAGTTTGGTTACTATTGAATCACCTTAGTACCTCGAAACTTGTTTACATTAATTGTATTTTCGCAGTTCTTATGTGTTTCGTGTTGTTATGTATTTTCGCTGTGCATTTGTGTTATGAATTTGGACACGATCCGTTGTTTTTTCTGACAATCCCTTTTCCTCCACGGTATAGCCTCACAGATTAGTAGGTACCTATACAATAAAAAGAAAAACTCTCCAGAGAAAACAAGATTGAGCAAGAGATACCACAAAAACAACGGCAATTTCCAAGATCGTGAACGAAATGTGACACAGGTGTTGTGTGTTGTGTGTCCCGATCGCCTCATTAGCAGTTTCTCTCGGCCGAGAAATTCCGAGAAGCTCTCCTCCTACTTTTGATACCAGCTTCTCGAGAAATGCGGCGAGACACGCTTCTGTACAAATACACTAGCTGGTGTTCTGAAGAAGTTTGTTTATTGAAAAACATTCGAACCAACTCGGGGAAAATTTACTGAACCGTTTGTTCGACAGGATCAACATTGACGTTTAAAGCTCCAAACGGATACTGGAAGATAATATCAACATCAACATACAGGAGGCGGACTGCAATCGCCTGTTTTTTCTTTCTTTCGCTGCACAGTTATCCGAATGTATATCAACAAAGTCAGACTCGAGAAAGATAATGGTGACATTCACATGCGGTGAGGTAATTATTCGCCTTTGCGAATAATAAAACACGAAACAAGCTGTGTTTTTCAGGAGTTTAAGACATGTTACGAACCATAGATCTGTTGGAGTCCTTTTAAAGAGAACGGACGTACGAAGACAGGTCACGTTCGGTATCTGCAATGATTAACAAAACGAAGCATATTTTGAAAGTTTTAGAGCTCAGGATTTTTCAATATTTTACCCGTAAACTGTTGGGTTGGTGAGGAGTCTGGCGAAGCACAATTTATTCCTGTTACATTAAATATAACAAATCCACGCATTGTGTTAAGCAGTGGTTTTCTTGTTGTTGTTTACAGCTTCTATTGAAATTGTTGCTGTTGAATGTAGCTTTAAGTGACGCTTGTTCTGGATGACTGCACTAGTTGGAGTAGGGTTTCGAAGGAGTATTATTTCTTGTTGCATTTTTTGGATTTAGCACTGGTTCTCTCGCCATTGAATGCAGCTTCCATGGAAAGTTGTTACTATTCAGCACACAACTTGCCAATGGATCCCGAGGGGCGATATTCCTGTTAATTTTGTAGAAATAGCAGTTGTTGCTGTCGAATACAGCTTCTGTTGAAATGGCTGGGGTTGAATAAAGATCTTTTGAACCTTGTTGGTCTTGAATGCAACATCTAATACAGTCATCATAATCTTGTTTCGTAAATCATTACAATGAAAATATACATCGAGCGATCACTGTAGGTTTATTCCGAAGAAATGCAAGATTCGACTTTAAAATCATAAATTTGTAATATTGTTGTGGATATTATTAGCACAACAGTATACATCTGCCGAATTTCGCAGGTTTATTTCTGGAAATACGAAATTGTCGTCAAAATAGTGAAATTGTTTCTAATGTCATTTCTACGAAACATATATATCTGAGGAACACTTGCTTAGAATACAAAATTTGGCTCGATTTGCCTATGTCGAAATAAGAAACTTTTTTTTTTTCTCAGTATATATAGGTAACTTTATTATTAACTCAATGATAATAAAGTTTTGATAGCTTTTCTTATAATAAATAAATTTAATTTACGTGGTACTTGTGTTCGGGTACAACCCAGTAGTTGTCCCTAGCCAGTCAATAAATAGTTAATTTATTAGTTAATGAGCTAATAAAATAATGTCTTAAACTAGGAAAGTATAACAACAACAATAAACAATTATAGGAACTTTTTTTTCCATATGGAACTTTTTGGTTTTCATATATAATTATAGCAAATTTAAGTTGGATAATTTTGGTTCTCTGGTTGGAGTAGTGAATCTTGAGGCCTCTTTCGTTTTAATCTTCTTGCTGTGGAGGGAGGTGTTGGTGATTCGGATATCAATGCTATTAATGGATTTTCGTGCTGTATCATTTCTTTATTTAGTGCCTCGTATGTTTCTTTTATGACGGTGTTTACTTGAGGAATGTCGAGGTCAGCGTGCAGCCTAGAGTTGCGCACATACCAAGGAGCACCTGTTATCATCCTTGGAACCCGATTCTGAGTGACTTGGATTTTGTTTTTGTGAGATGCTAAGAAACTATAACATTGTTTTTCCAATAGTCCTCCAACTTCAAATTTCCAAACCTGTTCATAGTTACTCAATATCACGTGTTGATGATATTGGCAGTTCTTGTTTTACAGAATATAATTTCGCGAGTTGTCCTCAACACTATTTTTTTCACTAATTAAATTCAACTGTTTAAAGGACTTCATGATCGTAAATCTGTGGATCTTGAAGGGAAGGAACGGTGGGAAGGGGGTGTCTCCGAGTCGTAGGTTGTAATCGTGAAAGGAGGTTGAGGAGGCGATGGTGGATCAATATGAGGAGGAGAAAGGTCTGCAGTCACCCTGTGTTCCTACCTTATGCTCAACCTTCCGTAGGTGAACCCCTAACGTAGCTCTCGGATTCCACTTGACTCCTCACCTACTCGATCTCGGATAGCTCTCTGATCAAAGATTGACAGTCGTGTTGAAACCCGATGTCTTTCCGATTGTTTGTTCTCCGAAAGCGCAAATAGGTTTCCAATGTGCCAATCTTCCAACGTACATCGCTCATTCATGACAACTAGATGAGACACATTCATACTCATAAGCAAGCAATGTTAATGGACAAGCGGCACCTTACGTACGTGTCGAATGTTCCAATCTATATATTGATAGATAGACAATGACACTTTAAAAAAATCCTCTCAACCTCGTATTCCTAATCATTGATTGTCAGTAGTGTTGGCGAAAATAAATTGTTCAATGTGCCACTCATCATATACTTATGCACTCTCTTTCTTTCACGAGATAAGATAGGATGCGGTGTGAAGATAAGATAGTGAACGGCCAAACGGCATTCTTACGTAGATCGCTAATGTACCAATCTAAATACATAAACTCAAAACTACACTATTAAAAACCCTTAACTCTCACACTCTCTCTGGTTCCTTACCATGGATAACTCCCTGAACCTGTGATTGATTTTCAAAGCGTAGATGGAATTGATGTATTTTCAATATTTGCCAGATTCACCATTGGATTAGTGAGTTTTAATGGATTCTTGTTCAATGACAACAATCCGATTCCTCGGGTGAAATGTTTTTAATCAAAGACTAACAGCCGTGTCAGATTCGATTGTTTCCGTACTTAAAATACCTCGTATTGATTTGGATCCATGACCCATGACTTACAATGGAGTTCCTCTAACCATACATTCAATAATATTCACACTCAGTTAACTCTTGGGTTTCTGCAACTTTTTGTGGCAAACGACTTGTGTTTCACACCGTTTCGACTTCTTTCCTCCGATAAGACCCGATGAATGATTGGCAGTAGTGTCCACACTCAATCCCGTTTTGATTTGATGTCTGTTATGGATCGGCAAATGTGTTTTCAATGTGACAATCTCCACACTCATAAAACTGTAAAAAATAGATTCACAGCACTCAGCGAAATCATCACAGCGAAATCGTTGCATTCATCTAGTCTTATTTAGTTCACTAATTGTAGTTCAAAATCGTCCCCATTTTATTGCCTCACTTCGCCAGTGACCCTGCAGGATGAAATACCGCTAAATTCTTTAGTATTTAGCAAGTCTATTAAATGCATATTACACCTTCCATACAAAATCGATGCTGTTCTTTCTGAACAAAAGAAAACATTTAATTGATTTGAGTGACAATGAGTTTCCGGAGAGGCGGAATCAACTAACTTCAGTATTGACATAAATATAGACTTCAGAACACACACATCTTTCAGAATCATGATAATAATTTCCTCTCAATCCCGAATTAATACAGGACTAATCCAATTGTCTCTCTGTAGCTTTCAAGGGATTACTACCGATTCTGGGTTAATTATCCTTTAGCCCTTTAGGGTGGTCCTAATACCCCTTGGGAACAGAAAGCTATTGACTTGTGTCCAGCGGTCGTCATATTCTCCCAATCGATTGAATTGGACGAAGGTAAATTTCATCAGAAAAATTGATGTTTTCATGATTCCGAGTTGATAGGTGAACGACATTTTCTTATATGATATTTACATCCTTGGCGATCATTCCATCTTGATTGTTAGACAACATATAGTCATAAGTAGAAGCTAGCTTTATAAAATTGAACACACAATTACAATCATATTTACTGTTCACTCTAGAAAGCCTGTAATTGAGTTGTTCAAGAATATCAAGATTTTGAGAAATGATTTTCTAGACACTCGGATCTAAATTCAATATCTGCATGAATACAGACAGGCTGAATATGTTCACATCTCTTTGAATCGTAAAATCTACATTAGTTAGTAGTTAGTTACCTTAAGGGGATGCTGAAAGCCCCTTACTCACAGAGAGTTATTGCCTTATGCCCAGCGATCGTCGTAATATGGTCACTTAAGGTTGCATTTAATCGATTAAAATGACTTGGAATTTCATGGGAATATTTTCTTGCTCGGTTTCATGTTGGTAGGTGAACTACAGCTTCGTATTTAATATTTATATCCGTGGCATTCATTCTACTTTGATTGATAGGCAATTTATTGATTTAATCCGCGAAAGGTCGTTTTAATGTGACAGTAAGCTAGTAGTGAGATCGAGACTGTTGTGGGTTGGCTGATGGAGTGGGAAGGGATGATTGGGGGTTGGAGAGGGAGGGGGTATATTGATCGTCCGGAGGCAGGTTAAGCCATGAATGGAAGGGGAATAGTGGGCTCTCGAGGGGATGGCGGGGTAGGGTAGGGGGATATCGCTGGTAGCGAGGGGAAATAGTGAGGGGTGAACAGCCCCATTCAGCGGGGGTGGCAACCCCTTCTGCGTCCATTCAATCTGAAACCACCCCCGCTCTTTTACTACTCAACCATTCAACTCGTCTCTTTACTTTTCCTTCTGTCATACCCCTCCCTCATTCCACCCTTTCCTCCGCACCCCCTTCCCCATTTACCGTAGTCTGCTCAATCAGTTTTTCGGGCTGCCCACGTTTCGTTGTTTCGTAAGAATGTGTGGGTCTCAATCAATGAATATCTAAACCGGTATTTCTGAAATTGGGCGCTCGTTTCATCCAACAAATCATTAATCGAGGTTGAAATATCAACCATTCCATAACTCAACTGTTTTCGAACAATTCCACTGAATGATTTGCGGTAATTTTGATTACATTTTTTTATCCGACCTTGCAGTTTATGTATACGGGATGAGTATGTACCACCCCAAGCAGATAATAATTATCACCATACTGCAGGTAATTATTACCATACTGCAGTAGGTACTGATTGCGGCATAGTGTTATACGCAGCAACTTTTGTTTTACGTATATGTATATTTTTTTAGGAAGAATGTGTAATTGAAACGGTTGATCTTATCGTATTTGAAGTGTACATGTGGTCTCAAGTTGAGGTCTTCGTTAAGGACAAGCTCCTGATAGTTTGAGATGCCTCCGGCCCAATTATATTTTAAGAACAGGTGTTATTAGGCTTCTGTTTAATCTGTTTAATACATTTTAGTGAAAACGATGCAACGCCGATCCAACTATCTCACACCTCTTATCTAGAGCCCAAAGTCAGGTTCGCAGTTATCTCTCACATGAAAGTGAAACAAACATGTAGGTAAAGGGTTATTCATTGTCTAGGATTGTTCATAATAGCTTGTGCCCATGTTTCAACGTATTTCTATAAAACCCTGTTTTTGTCATGATCAAAATAGGTGTATAAGTTTGGTAAAAAATCCATGTTCCGTTGAGGTCGTGAAAACGGGATTTTTTCCGGGGAATGATGACGTCAATGACCGTATTGGGTCTCTCGCTTGCCGTAATAGAGAGAAAGAGAAAGAGAAAACATGCTTTATTCATGGAACAAGGAAGCACACATGAACATAATTGACCTGCAGGAAAAGGTGGAGGTTTGGAATTCAGTTCGATCAGCTAGCGACTCATTTACAGAAGCCACCTGAGCGCATGAGGTGCTTGTCTCGGCTTCAGCAGATCCGCGCATCTTACAGTGCAGTCGATATCACGAGAGAGTGTGTTGCTGGATACCAAAGCACGAGCCAAGATCTCATAACTATGCGAAGGTAAGAACATATCGGACAGCTGACTGTAAGACTCAGTATTCATCGTGAAGTGGGAAATTCGTCTACCTTTAGCTTGCAATAACAAAACAAACAAAATTAAAACTTGGTCTTTTGAGCCAGCACCCTGGAGAAACCTGGATGCCTTTTGCTCAGAGCCTGAGGCTTGAATACAGAAAACTTAAACATGCTTTAGCATCTCTCAACTTATAAAGGAAAATTCTCACACATATCACAATGAAAATTGTTAACTGCCCATTCAGCCAGGTTGGACGATCGTTTGATTCCATATCGTAAAAACGATGACAACCTAGTACATGAAAAAAAAACTCCGTTAAATCGATTATGATTCTCACCGCGATAATGTTTAAAGTTCTTTCAACTTTGAGGTGTATGTCAGATTCTTTTATATTTACAGCGGTTTGGACAGTGTACAGTTTCTGCATTGAACTGTTTTGTACGACCACAAATGGTGAAGATGAAGTTCCGTAACAATGACTTGGGTGAGTTGATTGTAAGTTGAAATTATCGCCGCATGACATTTTTGACGAGTTACTCCAAATCTGAAGCAGGTCCCTTACTGAAATACTGTATGTAGGTACTCATCCAAATGATTTCGAATATCAACAAAGATGGTGAAATGTTCTCATTCCGAAATGATGGGACGGTATTTTAATCGCAATCCATTTCTTATCCATTTACACCTATCTGATGTTCAATATTTAAAGATTAACTAATGAAATTCTGATTCTCCTATCTCACACCTCATATCCAGGACCCAAGGTCAGGCTCGCAATTATTCCTCGCGTAAAATATACAAAGCGAGCGGAACCAATAAAAAGACAACAGGGGGCCGGAAAAATCTGCATGTAGCGGATGATGAGGTGGGATGATTGCGGTTACCTACAACAGGTAAAATGATGGTCTCGGGTCTCCACGACTATTATGCCGGGGGTCTGGTGCCTCTGTGACTCACCCCATAGAGTTGTGAGCGAAGTGTGATAGCGTGTGTGAGTTTAGCGAGTGAAACGAGAATGATAATAGCGGATGAATTGCCAGCGGAGAAGAGCTCTCTGTTGGGTTTCAGGAACGCGATGGCGGCTCGGGAAGGTTTTTCCTCTTTTGTCCCGAACTTCCGGCTTCCGGCCGCGGTTCCTCCCGCGCGCCCGTTCTTGACATCCGGAGTCCGGATCGGTTCGTTAACCCTGAAAAAAAAAACCTCGGCGCTCGAAATCCTTTAGCGGTTCATACCGTGACCTCAGTAATGAATCACCGTAAAATATATTAGTAAAGGTCGTTTATTTAACGATTTCTAATCGTTTAAGGGAATTTAATGAATCATAAATTAATGTTTCCCTCTGGGTATGCGCAAACGAAAAATTCATTGGGCATCATTTTTTTCGGTCAGTGTGTTTATCCTGTGTTGGCATATCCTTCTAACAAAGTTAAGTTCGTACAGTTTTCGTCTGATTGTGATGAATTTTTCATAAATTGTGAGTGTTAACATCATTATCACTCTGCACATGAGCAAACTTAATATCTATTCATTGGGTATCATTTCTGTTGGCCAACGTCTTTCCGAATGTCCTTGTAGCAAGTTTAGTTGCTACAGTTTTCACCTGATTATGATGGAATTTTCAAGCAATTAGCGGGTTAAGACCCCTATGAAATCACTGGTCGAAAACAACACTTCCCTCAATGCATACGGAAACTTAAAATGCACTAACCATTGTTTGCCCAGGTTCTAGTGGACTGATCTCACTCAAATTTGGAGGGAAGTCAGGAAAAACGGTTAAACAATCTCATATAAATTTCAACACAGCCCAGTCATTGGCAGCTGCTTCGCATGCGTTTAAGTGGAATGGGAACGTTCCTAATCTCTATAGTTTCCATCCAGTGTTGATATCACGTTGTTGGGACAAAAGATGCATTCGGCTAGTCGAAGTGAGGTGCATGTGACACTAGAAGGAAGAAGATGCAGGCCTGACATTGTGTAAACGACTTCAGGCTGTTAGATTATTGATGTCAGATTGTGTCAGACTCTAAAAGGAACGTGCTCAGATCGGTGAAAGAAGGTAAAATATTGCACTACACAGATTCGATCTCAGTTGCAGAGGCTAAAGGTGTTGTCTAAGTGGTTGTTGCAGCTATTGCATGGAAGGGAATCCGGTGTAAGCAATCTACCCAAGAATGAGAGAAATTGGGTTTGCCTCACTTCATGATAGGCAGTGAATTGCATATTAAATGTTAGTGCAGTTCTTTGGTCGCTATTTGTCCATGGGCGAGTTAAAAGGCAACTCTAACCTTCTCTTGATGGTTAACCTTCTCTTCCTCCAAGATATTGGAAATGCTAGTACGTTTATAATTTATACTGCAAAACTATGTAATCATTTAATATTGAAGAGAACAAATATTTCTCAATAACTATCAACGCTTCACGCTGATATACTGTGACATGAATATGACTTTTTTCACTGAGTGGGTGATTAAAACGCCACTGAGCTGAACCGGGGCTTAAAGATCGTCAAGTAAAAGTTTTAGGTAGATTTATAATTATACTTATATAATTCTTGTATAATTGTAGCTTCAGAGTTTAAGTAGCGCGAAAATGGAAGAGTCTCGCGTTTCCGTTCAAGGAATGCTTGCATCAATTCTGATTTAAATATCGACGGCATCGCTGCATCATAGTCACAAAATACGTACGTTTAACATCAAACGGCACTCGCATAGGAACAAAACTTCATCACCACAAAGTTTCATGAAAACAACAATTGTATGCTCAGTACTCGTCAATAATATGAAAATAATACCTACCGAAGGAAAGTTTGTCACAGTCTCGTAACTTGTACGGCTTTTAACGTAAATGTAACTCACTCGGCTTTTCACCTACAAAAATTGTAACCCACTCGTAGCCCACTAGTTAGGGATAATTTTGGTGACACAACATTGGATTGGCCCCAGCGAAAAGACATATTCATGTTTAATAAAATCCAGAAAACCGTCGCATAATTCGTCCTATAATATTAGGAGAATAAGTTATTTATAACAAAAATTTGATTGAGGAAAAATAGAATTCTTGCCTGGAGATAACGTGACTGCTCGTTGAAATGTGTCAATGAACCTGATAAGATTAGACAAGTATGTCACATTTTTGTTATGGCTTTTTACCTTATTTCATTTAATGGTGTTGAGGGGAAAAAAATCCTTGGATAGAACAGACAGTGAAAGAGATGGGTTCCATTATGTTATCAGAAGGCCTGAGTACCTATTAGAAGCATTTGAAGAGAGGACGCCCGCTATTATCCACGTTGAGAGCTTATCAAGATGAGTCACAATGACGCCAGTCTAATTATGAACGAGTATAATCTACACTGCCCTACCGTAATGTGTACAAATGTATACGCAGGTGTTTGGTTTTTTCGTATCTCAATGCGTGGTTTACAGAGTGTTTCAAAAGTCAGATGAGCTCAGTGGCATCCAGGATTTTGAGTAACTCTCTCAGGACCCCTTCCACCATAGAGTTGTGACTTGAAAGGGAGTTATCCTCAGTGCCGTGAGTTATCCTCTGAAAACACCAGTGATATAACTTGATTAACTTTGAGAGAATTTGTGATCTCTAAGAGTTCCACACTAAAGTGCTAAATTGTAGTTAACCCTCTGTCGTGAGATATCCCTTAAATTAGATCAACTCTGGATCGATTCATGGTCTTTCGACATGGAACCCACTTGAGTACTGCGTGCTTTGTTCAAACTCAAAAATATGTGCACAAAATTCCAATATAAAATCCATTTAAATTTTTCTAAAATTTATTGAAAAGGAATAAGAACTTCTAAGAATTGTTTCAAGACATAAAATTAGTTTGTCTAGTATGTTTATGTTAGTAACAAGTTTTGCGTAACTTTCAGCGACTCTCTCCACGCAAAGAACTCAAGTTGTTAAAAGTTTTGGTCATGCAGCTAATTTTCATAAACGATCGAATTTTATAGTTATATATTATTTAACTAGAACTGTTTGACATATGAACGTGTCGAGTGCTACGGGATTGTTAAATGAATAGTTGACACTATAAAGAAAAAAAACTTGAACGAAAGATCGATACACGAAAATGTTCTTATCAAGTATTCACTCTTGATTTTCCTGCAAATCTATGCTAAAATAAATATAGGTAAAAACGCTATCTAGCAACTAATCCGCATAATTCCCAAGAATTTCTTAAAAATCCGTCCTCTGGTCTCGGTATTTTGCATGCATCAAACAATTTTAGTTTTGCGTAAGCCCAAAAGTTATTGCTGCACCAATAGCAATAAAATGTATGGAGCACCGTCCTTGAATATAAATCCAACCACCATCTGAGTTTGTTCTAAACAGAACCGATAGATCGTAAGAAATTGACTAGAAGCTGACCCGCACAATCCTAGAAAATTTCATGAAAACCGAACTAGATACAAGGATTTACCACAGGCACAGATACACAGACAGGAAACTAAAACTGATCAGCAAAAAGCTAAAACGCAAAAGGCAAGTGGACATTTTCGTATTGGGGGACGAAAACTTGTTCATATTGCCATGCCACAGATCTGGAATTCCATCCTTAGTTATCTTCTCAGAACGTTCCACACCGACTAAGGCCATAGCTAAAGTACGTGTCATTTTCTAAATGAAGTTCGAAGTAATAGCTTTTTTGCTGTAAATCAATCAAAGGATATTTTGCTGGTTATCATGGATAGTAAACATTTAACACGGGGTCAAATGAACATTGACAGATTGCAATCAGAGCTAAGGTCACAAGGTAGATCTTAACAAAGAATAACTCGACCTACCCAATTTTCAATTTATTGTAAGGGACCTATTGTAGAAGGTAATGTTTGTGTTCCTGAGATCAAGCGGTATTGCTTTTTTGTACTCTAGATCTTTAGTGTGTATGTAAATATTTGCAGAACATTGGAAGCATGAAATGAGTGCAGATCTAAGAAATTTCAATGAAGTTGTACAAACATCAACTTCAGTGTAGGCGTCCAAAAGCTAAGTCGTTGAAAAGGGGAAGTGGTTAATTCCACAGGTGATTTGATGGGGCAAAGAGAATGTTGAACAGTGTTGCGGGAAGACAATCGTGGCACACGGATTCAAAAGCAAGCTTGCAGGGTAGTCCAAGAGATTATCAATAACTTTTGAAGGAAAATGATATCGGCATGGATACAATGGATTGCCAGTTGCGATAAAACCACAAAACCCAGTGCCACAAAACTTACATTGCCATGTACATCTCTTCATCTGAAGGAATTCCAACCGCAAAAAACTGTTTTAAATTCAATCTTGAGATCACCGGTAAGTGTCGTAGTTGGGTGTACGAATTTGAGAGGCACATCCGAGGATGATTAAAACCGTAGCTTTGTACGGCACTATGATGGCCTTCAAATCCAAAAATTTCTTGTTAGATCCTCGATGTTGAACAAATACAATTGAGGGCCCTTCCCTCAAGAAACGAAAAGGTCCCGTCCACGGAAGATTCCAAATAGATTGGTTGGGTTTAGCAACAAGAAAACAAGTTTACTTGAAACTTGAGCTTCAATGAAAATTCATGTACTTGAACATCAATGAGAACAAAACAAGTCACATTTTGGAGGCTGGAAGGCATTTACCTACCTAGGAGAAACCCGTTCTACAAAATGATTGTTCCCAGCGTTTCACAATTTTGGACCTATTTCGGTTCTTGTAGGAAGCTCATACCTTTTTCGTTACAAAAACAATTACTGTTTTTCGAATACCACCCCATAATCCATCACCTCAAAACTACTCGGCAGCCTTATACCGTGCCCAATATACAAAATATTGGTTGCCTGGAACGTTAGGAAACCACTGCGCATTTCAATGGATTAAGATATTAAAACTGTAATTGGTCGTAGGAAGAATATGTCCATCGAACTGGACACTAGAGACAACTTTCTTAGAATTTCCTTGAAATTCTCAGTTTAAAAGCCGATAAAGAATCTCTCTCCCCCCCGTTCCGTGACCCCCGCAGAGCTACGTGACTTGGTTAACAACGCACTAAGATTCAAATGCCAACCAGAAGTTTCACGTAAACGTATGCGCGGGCAGTTATGACAAGTTTTACTGCGCGTTCAAACCAAATACTCGATACTCCGGAGGTTTGTTTAACGTTGCAAAAAAAACCATTAACATGGTATTCCTCCGGGTTGAAAGCTTGTGCATCTAACGTACTATTACGCGGAAGAAAGAATTTACAGTCGTAAAAAAATAGTTATCCAACGAAGATGACTTTTACAGTTGGTTCAAAGGCATTCCTAACTTCATGTAAAACTTGGCCAAGATCGGAGGCTGAATAATGTGATCGGTATTGCAAGAAGCCGTACTCCAAAATCATCCACAACTTTTATTCAATTTAGATACAACTTTCAGAATCCCTGATCAGTTGTCGAGTAATTTCAAATAATGTTTGTCGTTATACTTTAGTTCATTGACATGAGATTTTTTCCGAATTCCAAGGAATATCGTGTCCGGAAAGATACTGCTTTTGCAACAAGTTTATAGCTGATATTTTTTTATACATAACATTCTAGCAACATATTTCTTAAAGAAAAAATTAAGAAACCATCAAAGTTGGCCATTTTTGAGAAGATTTTCAAGGCTAAGGAGGAAAAATGTCATTACCGTAACTGTCCCACAGCATTGGTCATGTGTTCTCTGCTCCAGGATGTAAACTGGAGGGCTTGGTTTTTAGTACTTTTTGATGAGTAGGTGTTGTCACCATGTTTCCCTTGTTTTTTAGAATTTTCTTTTAGTTTTGTGAAGTTTCTAGCAGATAATGCTATGAAAAACGCGCTTCTCTCGAAAAAAAAGTCATTACCATCACTGAAATTTTAAGTGGTAGTACACAAACACGTAGGGGAAATTCGGGTGAATGTTTTAAGGGATGACAGTTGCCGAACCAACCGATAGTGGTGCCAAAGGAAAAGGAGCTCCAGCTAGCAGTTCCTGTTCGGTTTCAGCAAGGTTAAAGTGAAAGTATGAAACCAGGTTCTTATAAATTTTTTCGTCATTAGCTTGCTGCAATCATCCGTTAGGTGGTATTCATCATTCATTCATGAAAAAATGGTGGCTGAACCCATCCCAAACACTAATTTTTGTCTGAATAGTGAACTCTGAAAGAGGCCAGTAATCTTGGAATCACCCAAGTATAATATTATCAAACTGTTTTCCAACTTTTCCCAATGAATCCTTATTGAAGAGCCGAAGAGTTTCAAATCCACACGGTAAACAGACCCTCAGGATGGACGAGAGGATGGTGGAGTCGTGAGTTTGGTGAGGGTGGTAAGGGGTTCGCTGTCCGGGAGTTAGAACCCATCTGTTCTCCGAATGGAAGGGGAACGTCCAAGCGGTGATTGGATCCGCGTCCAAAGAATGAACCAATGGTCTAACTGGGTTTTCGAAATGGTGCATAAGCCGCGTTTACACGAGGGCAGCTGGTAGTCCAGCTGACTGGCGCCAGCTGATTGTGAGAACTAGAGCACGGCTGACTGGCTCCATAAGGTACCTAAACATCATCCAATCCGGCACCTGACTTTTCAATCCTTTTCCGGTTTTCCACTTCTAGGTTGTAGGTATTTCGAAGTGCCTTTATTTTAGCTTTTGCTTCGATAACACCAAAACCATCCAACACTCTTGTTCTTTGTAGGCATCAAGAAACTTCACTTTTAACACTTCACCCTACTTTTTAGACGTCATGTTGTAAAAAAGCACAAAATATTTCGAACAAAAGTCAACGGAAAAGATGTTACAGCAATGATGTTCCATGCAGACAGGTCTGTACTGGGCTGGCATGAGGCCTGAGTCGTTCACACGCTTCCAGTAGGCCGCGCCATTCTCGGTTTTGGTGGTGGGGGGAACAAATCTACTCCTCGAGCCAGTGCACTGGATAGGCTTTTTTCCACAGGACTGGAGTATCAGCTGGCACCAGTAGTGTTTACACGAAGCCATCTAGCAGTCCAGCTGACTGGCGCCCATTAGCTGGATTAACAGCTGGCCTCGTGTAATGCGGCTTTACTGGGCAGATATGAATTTCAACTGTTGCAGAAGAAGTTCGACAATCATTTCGAAATTTTCATTTCTTTTTAGGTAGGTATTTAATTAATTACTGGTGAACTTCTTTTAAAAGTAGGATTGAGCCGTTTGTTTCATGATTTGAAGCGGAGAAAGCTGACAAGATTGATCTCCTCTGCTTATTGGTAGTTGAAATTTGTATTTGGGCGAGGAAAGCTCATTTCTTGTCTCACGTTCTCTTCGAGGTTGTTTTTATGGTCTCGGTGCACCCCCTGGGTTTCAGGAGAGATGCCGCCACTGGAAGTCATTTATGCTGGGCCCGTTCCATAGTGTGCTTGCGGCTGTTGCTATAGTTGTAAACGCAAATTATTGCTGATATCTTAGGCGTTCGAGAACACTCCTTCAGAATCGTGCTTCGATAAAAAGGAGCAGGGCCCAGGAGAGACCGCGAGCTGCGGGAATGTGGCGGGCTCTGGGACTCCCCTCTGCATCAACTTCGCTATTGGCGTAACCCCCCTCTTCCCCTGCATCCGCTCATCTGAAGCGGCCTCATCCAACAAAAATGAGACGAAAAGAGAGAGAGAAAAAGAACGTGAGTGGGGAAACTCCTCCCCGTCCACCGTCCCGAAAAGGGGAGAAAGAGGCACGAAGAGAGGACGAGAGTGAGTGGAGTGACCTTGAGGAGGGTATCGCTTGTCCTTGGTAGTACTACACGTCCCCACCAGGGGCAGTGCGGTCAGTCACCCCATCCACCTCTCCGCATACCGCCTCATCCCGTAGCGTACTCCCGGCAGATCCCTTTCCATCCCACTTTACTATCCTGTCCCGTCATCCCGTGAGATGTAGAAGAAAGACAAAGCCCATAAATTTGTAAAAGGGCAGTTCTTAGCCTAGAATAGTGACTCGAGGTTTAAACAATGCACCATCAACGTTTTTTAGATCATGCAGTTGTTTTAGATTTTGTGGCACCTGAGGATTGTGCCAATAAATACCCGTAACATTCACATTCAGTAACTCTCTGGACAGGTTTAACGAATCCCAACAAGGTGAAAGGTAAAAAACAATCCATAGTACCTAACACAAATATTTCAACACCCTGCATTTGATGAGTAAACATACAATGGAAAGCAAAACAAAACGAAAATATTTGAATCTCTTATTTGGAGCGTAAGTATTTATTTTCTTCATATTAGAAACGTTTCATCCTGCAGCGAGGACTTCTTCAGTCTATAACTAGGCATAAAAGTATTCTTTGAGTTGAATTCAGATGACCATATTTCTTTCATAAAACCTATTGAACCTATCAGCTTATCTACTAAACATCTTATATAATAATATTGCTTACCTTATTATGTCTTAAGTACAGGCGGAATTTAGGCTTTGACGTAGTGGTGCCACCACACATCTCTTCAGTTTGTTTGTTTATTACTGAAATTAATATTTGTTACATGTTATATTGTTATTTGTTTATATGTTATATGTTTATGAGAGATTTACATATATATATATAATTTTTTAGATGTTATCTGTTATTACTAGGGCTAGGATTCGCATGTAATTACATATCTTTTCTGGAGCCTTATATCGCCATTTAGATCAAAGAACTTTACGTTTCACATGGTTTCAGATCGATTTAGACCATTTTTATTTTACATATTTTTACATATTTCGGTTTAATTACATATTTCAGTCATAAGTACATATTTGGTTCCATATTTACCAATTATCAATCAACCTCCTTCAAAAATGAAGCAACAAGAAAAAAAGGCTTATTATTCATAAATAATAAACGAAAATTGGTTGGTACCTACATGAAAAAAGAAGGCGATTCGTCATCGTCACCTGCTTTCAGGCAGCTCAGAATTATAGGGAGAACAATCCTAGAGTACCTATCTTGCTCTAGCGCTATCTCGTGTACCACATGTACGAGTATCATCCTAAGACAGCGCCTCTAGAGTGTATGTGGAAATTTTTTTAAAAGCCCCAAGCCGGGTGCAGCATTTCTAGGAGATATATCCCGAGTTATATTTGCCTCCTCAACCAGTAGTAGCAAGATGGGGAACTTGGTTGGATGCAGCTGACTACTACAGCAGTAACTTCGACAAAATAAAGGATATTATTTCACACCTAGATAAAGACTCGGCTGCAGCCTTTCCCCGTGCCATCGAGTTGATGGAGAAATGCACCTTGAAAAATGAATTGGCATTTATCAGCAGCAACTACACCTGTTTGGGGGAAACCATCACTTAGTTCGAATCTCAAAACCAGTCATTGGTAAAAAAGGTGGACCACGCCCAAATTTCAGTCCAAAAGTTGGAAAATACACAGGGAGACGTTGCAAACAAAATCAAAACCAAAATCTGAGACGTTTTCAACAAAAATCCGGGATGGAAAGATATTCAGCTGATCGCTGATATCATCAACGGAAAACAAGTAACAGACCAGTTGAGCGTAGAACTCACCCCAAGCGATACTGCGGCTTTCTTCAGTGCCCCAATTACATCTGTTGATGTCGAGAGGTCTTTCAGCAGATACAAGACCATTTTAAGACCCGACCGTCTAAGCTTTTCGTTTGAAAATTTTACAAATCATGTGGTGGTAAATGCAAATAATTCTGATTAATAAAATTCCCTTTGAATTCAGTGCAATTGGCACCAGTGTTTATAATTTTCGATTTTACATATTTTCTATTTTATTTTACATATTTGGCAAAAATAAATACATATTATATGTACATATTTTGCGTTTTTAACTGCATATAAATCCTAGCCCTAGTTATTACATTGCATTGATGTTTTACCTTGTAGCTTGGGTAAGCGAAGTTGTTAAATAGCTCTCTCATCCTTTCCCATACATACAAACTGGTAATGATTAAAAACTTTGTTGGTCTCAACTGCGTTAATTATTTTAAAAAAATTTATTATGAATAACAAAAGGGAGAGAGGAGAGCAGCAAGCAAAAATTAAAACTCATTGAATGACTGTCTAATTGATATCATCCAATGTTGTTGTAGAGGGTTTTATTTGTCCCTGTTGTGTGTCATAACTGTGTGTGTCACCATTTCCGTCGTCTGCCTCTTCTGTATGTTTAATACATTAATTATTATTGAAAATAGGGTAAAAGCTGTCACTTAAGCTATATAAATCATTTTTAAGATTAAGAGCCTTCGATCCAGCCTTTTTATAGATTTTTATGCCTAGTTATGCCTAGGAAGAAGTCCTCGCTGCAGGATGAAACGTTTCTAATATGAAGAAAATAAATACTTACGCTCCAAATAAGAGATTCAAAATGAATGTGGTCACCCCACTATCCACACCCACTAAAAACGAAAATAGTGACAACCCATCTATTTGTGCAATTACCGAATTTGACGATAAAATTCTGAAGAAAAAAAAAACGACCATCCAGCAAACATTATAGAATGTACTAATTTAACGAGAATCAAAATGAGACCATGTAAATCAATAACGAAAAACTAATTCGCAATTAATGCAGGTAATCCTGAAAGTTGGCTTTACCAAAATATCATTTCACTTTACTATCCTGTACCGTCATCCCGTGAGATGTAGAAGAAAGACAAAGCCCATAAATTTGTAAAAGGGCAGTTCTTAGCATGGAATACTCACTCGAGGTTTAAGCAGTACAGCATAAACATTTTTAGATCATGCAGTTGTTTTAGATTTTGTTGTACCTGAGGATTGTGCCAATCCAGCAAACATTATAGAATGTACTGATTTAATGAGAATCAAAAAGAGAATAGGTAAATCAATAACGAAAAACGAATTGGAAATTAATGCAGGTAAGTTATCCTGAAATTTGGCTTTACCGAAATTTCACATCGACATTTCTGCCTTTTGATGTTCCAATTTCAACGGCTAAGTTTTGCCTGTGAACCATTGAAGCTCCTTACATTCCTTGTAATATCCTTACCCTTCTGTTGATTATAAAATGCTTTTCTTGAGCTCTTTGGGTTCACAGAACGCCAAATGTCTTTGTCAGAAACAGTCTGTTTGAAGAGGGCTGAATGGTGCTAACGGTGTCTCAAGTATTTGGTATTTCTCTGTTAAAGTGGAATAGCTGTATATTCCGAACTTATCCCACATTTTGATGCTTGATGGGGTTGTACCAATAAACGATTTTGCTATCAGTGATTACGTTTATTAAGCTTGGTCACTGGTACTTTCTCTAAACTTGACGCATTCATAACTTGGAATTGTATTATGGATGCACTAAAAGCTGCTCAATTTATACTTCATCTACGTAGATCGATTAGCAAACAAATTTGCCACAACGGTTCTTCACCTGATCAGTATCCACAACTTATCCGCACCTCGCAATTGACTTTCAGACACACCTATGACAATACGATGGTGCAATGCACCGTTCATAGACAGGGACGTTGAAACGAATAACGAAAATTTAACAAGACTAAATAAAACACCTAATCGTCAATTGTCCACAAATATATAATTTACCTATGTTATGAAAAACTCAATTTCTAGGGAACTCGATTGCAGTTATATCTCTTAATTCTTTTGTCACAATTCACTAGGCGATTTGTACTATGTGCAAGGACGTTCACATTCAAACCCGAGTTGACGTCTTTCTTTCTGTCAACGGAATCGACGAAATGTGGGCACAATTGATTCATCGTAGGGATGTCTGCGAACATAAAAATATTAGTGTAATTCAAGTAGTTATCGATATTTTGATTTTTTTAAAGATTTGGTCCTTAAAAAATTGACAGAACCTGATGATCGGAACTCAGTCCCGACTAGACCCTATTTGTGTATTTTGACCCAAGTTTAATTAGTAGGAAAACCTGTGTACGTTGGGCCGTTGAATTTCTTTAGTTTGACTTTCGGGAAGAGAGGGGGCCGTTCATCATCTTGGTTGATTATTAAGATTCATTATTGAAAACCAAATAAACAATAAACCGAAATGTTTAGTGAACATTAATATTTTACTTTATTTACTGGAGGGGGGGAGGATAACAGGTAGGTAATCTTTCAATAAAGGCTACCTAACCTGTTGGTAGTCAACTTCTTCTTACCCTTGAAACCCGAACCTGATCTCCAGTGCTCTCTCGGAATGAAGAATGTAGTTCCGGCAGAGAGCCAAATAACTCGAGACGAGGCGAAAATTACAAGGAGCCAATTAAGCAAGCTTCACCCGGGGCGCGTATTTCATTCCCTCTTTTTCACTTCCGAGATTGAATTGAGCTCAAATTAATGCTCTAGCTCTGGAAAACGCAATTCCTTTTTTTTACGTGTTATATGTGTATCTAATAATAAACCGTTGCAATCTCATTCCCTGAGAATGTTGTAGTTAGTGCGGTACGGCTACAGCCAGCGAGGAGTAAAATGTATTAACAATTTACCTGTCAAATTCTTGTAATTGGTCATTGAATTCCAACGTTACAATTACATCTAATTTTAATTGCAATTACGGAGCTGACAGAAGAAATTGCTAAGTAATAAAATTTCGAATACTTACTTTGCGGAAATGGAACTAGCGTAGTAAAAATAATTATACTGTAATTAATTAGTTGTTGCAAAACCAATAATTGCAATTACCTTTGTATTTTACCTGAACCTCAATCATAAATGCTAGTAAGTTTGCATTTAGTGATACAAATGGCTCCATATTGACCTCCGTACTGGCTTGAATCCATTTAAAAACGAAAAATGAGGAATTATAATAAACTACCTCATCACTTAGTGAAAGATTTCAATTTGACAATGAAATGAACACATTTTACCTTATTTCTTCATTTCTTCTCATAGAAAGAAAGGAAAATGCGTTCAACATTATTAGTCATTTAATTGGTTTGCGCCTAAAATCGTATCGGCATTGAACATTAATGAACAAAATTGTGAAAAGTGGGAAATATTAGCGGTTGCGTTAGTAATGCTCAATAATGGTTGATGGTTAAAAATAAATGAGATAAAATGTATTTTTTCCATATGATCAATATCTCGTATGAGTACAGTGTTGTAATATCCATTCTGATAGCCTCACTATATTATGCCTGGGGGGGGGTCACTTCCTCCGCAATGCTAAGTACCCCACCCTCTCTCAAGCCAGTAGTCAGTCGTGTAAGTTCGATCGTTTAATAAAGTTATCCCTCGCTATATGCCGTGTTATTTCTCAATTACCCGAAATACAGCATCAATGACCGTTTGTTTCGTCTAAATTTGTAGAGATAGATGGATCACTATTCAACTCTAGATTGAATGTTTCACCCATGAAAGTTACTAATGTTGCCCCTTTTGAGGTCTTCAATTTCACATTGAGATCACCACATAGAATTATTGGAATTCTGCTCAATTCAAGTTCATCATTATGATTCTCACAATGTTGGACTGTAGGCCAATGGATGAAGGGCGAAAAATTGTTCCAATTTATGAATGGAAGTTCGCACTTCTCATCTAATATTTCTCTTAATCCATTATCGAGCATTACTAACGCTACCGCTAATATTTCCAAATTTTGTTCATTAATGTTCAATACCAATAAATTTTTCATAAATGTTTTTAGAGTATTTTATTTATTTCATCATTTTAATTTTTGTAATTACACCTTCAACAATGGACACATCCATGATCTATTGTTTTTCCTCTCAACGAAAAATTTCTTCAAAATTTGAAAAAAGTGTTGAATAACAAAAACCCATTTACTCGTTTACCAACAATGCTCCTTATACAAATCAATCGACACTTGTTTTGACAACTGCGATCTCACTCATGAACAATACCCCAATTTTATTTTTGAATTACACGCAACTTGAAACGTAAATCAACAAATTTTGAGTCAGGGGATTTTTTTAAATTGAAAAAATGAACCAAAAAAGTAGGTACATTTTTTTCCAACAATTGGAAGAAAACTTCATTGTTAATTTTGGACCCTCGACCATAAAAGAGCTTACACGTCTTCGGCTGAGCGTCTTGGGAAAGGATTCTGGTAATAGCGGCTCTCTGCAAGTCCATCTGCTACTTCGTCACCTCAAAGGCCCGCCGCCTCTAAGGCGGCTTGCAGAGCTTGAAGCTCGCGAGGCGGAGAGACGAGTTTAGTGTCACCTTGAACTTCTGTGTTACGCCAAAAGGTCTTCGCACAACCTTTTCCATCGTCGGGCTCGAGGGTCGTAAAACGTTTAGAAAATTATGTCTGGTGAGGATCGGAATGCCTTAGAAAAACGACGACGCTCCCCTTCGCCAAAAGGAGAAAATAAACATAAACGAGGTTTTTAAAACGTTGTATGAGCACTTTTTTTTCAACTTCAATATAGAAAAATGATATGCCGAGAGACTTGGCGATGCTGCGAGTTCAGGTGAAATTGAGTTGCTAAGTCCTTAGGTTTAGCTAAAATGAAAATTCTTTCTTATCAGTTGAATTTAAAATTTCAGCTACAAGATCATTAAATAAACAAAATAGGTGTTTAAAGTTTCACAAAAAGAAGGGTTAACTATAAAATTTACACTCGTTGCTCCATTTTATGGAAAAAAGGAAAATCTTGGATTGCTTTCTTGAGAAATAAATGTGCACGACATGCATTGTGTATCGATGTCGACAAGAATTTCCATGTCTCTTATACAGTTGACGGAGGCCCCCCCCCCCCCTCCAAACTTAGAATCAGTCCCCCCATGTAAGTTGGAACCCCCTCCCAAAAACAAAAAAGAAGATTTATATAGGTATTGAAAAAATTCAAACCCAGTCGGCAATAGACAAAAACGGAAGATAATTTAGCACTACCATTGTAATTTACACATTTCAAATAGAAAAACAAACCATATTCAAATTCTTTACTACGTTCATTATTACTTACGTTCTATCTAGCGATGTAATAGCTTGAATGGTCACGTTAAACACTGTTTCAATCAGCTTTACCCCCAAAAACATTTTTGGACCCCCCCCCCCCCCCCCCCAAAGAATTTCGATGACGCAGTCTGCGTCATACCCCTTCCCCCCTGTGGGCAGCCCTGCACATAGAGGATTTATAAGATGTGATTTCCTTTGATTCAGTTTCTCCCTTCCTCTATTTTGTTCTTTTATGAACGGTAGATTATGATTTAGTTAAACGTTAAAGAAGAACTTCTTGTGTCACTATGATGCCAAGCCACCCCATTACACAATTCAGCCCTGAAATGGCTGTATCTCGAAGTGATTCTGGGCCTAAATGAATTCGTCTGAATTCATTGTGAACTGGGCAGGTACACGAAAAGTCAAATACATCTTCTCGCTCTCCAACGTGGCACGACTAACATTCTTCTTTTGAGTTAGAACTAAATAGTCTCGTATTTACCATCACAAGTTCACAAACAAGTCAGAAGAGCCATCTGGCTTCGTGACGTCCCACAGTCGGCATACGGAAGTACCCTGCACAATGCATAACTTTCTAACTCGCTAGCTGTGCGTCTGAAGTCGGCAAGTTTTCCCTCGCGGTAGCCAGTCAGCATACTTCCCATGTTTGACTTCGGGTGATTTATATCTTAAGTTTCCAATGGGTTTCTTATGACCATATATCTTATTACTGCCAGTCAGAAAATAAATTTGTTATGACAAGGTGTTACGATACATCCGATAAATAATGTCACTTAGCCGTTGGTTTTGCATTGAGGACTTAGAGGATATCAGGAGCTTACTAATTAACCAGTTATTGGTTCTGACTCGAACTGTTGAGAATGAGTTCCCGTTTAGTAAGTCTTTGATAGAGAGTGAAACATCGTCGTGTCTCACATATCGTTCGATGTATAGATTGCTATTGCATAGAGAAATGCATCACTGCTTCAAGTCAAGAGGCAATGTGAACGGAATGAACTCAGATAGATCTGTTACTATGTACTTTTGTGCAGTGATAGTGCATACCTCTTTAAATATCATTTCTGAAAAATTTCACTACAGAGTGGATTAATCAAACCTCAAAGCGCATTATCAGTTTCAGTTTCAGACTTCGAAAAAACCCTTCAAATCCAGCACAGCCAATTGGAATTGTGCCTCATTGTGCAAATGAGGAAACAGTTGAAATCTCTTCAGACCACACTGCCCATACCTTCTTTGTAGGCGTCAAACTTTTTCAACAATAATAACAGATTGGAAGAACATTCTTATTTTTGCAGTGGGCAGATCCGTCAAAATACTCTCAGTCACTACCAAGGTCGTCTTGAAAAAGGTCGAAGCCATTTCCAACCCCTCTCAGGCTTGTTATGCTAATGTTCGTTAAAGGCAAGTCTGGAGGGTCCGCCTGGATGAAGTATTCTACAGACTCTGTCGGGATAGAGCGGTTGGGAGGGCAAGTTGTTTTGAAACGCTCCACACACGGTCCACCACAGAATCCCATCGCCTGTCGCATCTTTTTTTTCTCGCTCTTCGTCCTTCTTTTTTTCCTTCATCTTCTTCTTTTTCTCCTCCTCCTCCTCTTCTTCCCTTCTCCTTCGCACATCTTCCGAGGTATCTAATAGGACCCCTGGGGACGTTTACCTGCTTCGTCGACCCGGGTAAGCCACATTCCTTCTCCCTTCGCCTCTTCCCCACGATTTTCGAGCTGGGGGATTCCCTGTGAGTGACGTCACCCCACTGACATCCAACCGGCACATTTTTAACGCTATCCCAAGCCCACCGATATCCTGTTCTTCATAATTTACATTTCTTAGCGTGTCAAGTTCCTTCATTAACATGCCTACACGACAACATGTTATAGGTAGACATACCACTGAACAATGGGTTACGACGTTCCATTTTATCGTAAACATTTGAAAGTATGACACATAGAATAGAAAAGGGAATGTCTTTGAAAATGGATTCTGTCGCTGTCCTCCTAATGTTGCTCCAATTTCAAGGGTGCTTGGGAGAGGACTGTCGAGTCATTATACCTATACATTTCCAAAACTGTTGTATAATTTCAAAATCCACCAGGGGCGGCTGACAAGCATGTGCACCGTCAAACCAATTGAAGCTAGTGACACAAAACTGGCCTCACTCTATTTGAACCAACAGGCGAAATAGAACTTCCAGGGCTCTGGTTGGCCTACAGTTAGGAGCACCTGAAAAATTAGAAGGACACGAGCACCAATATAACAGGACACCAGGCAGAATCTTGGGGCACAAAGAGATTACCGAACAGAGAACTCGAAAAACCAAAGAAGGAGCATTTGGGTTCATTTGCTCCATTTTGCGTATTGTGATCTTATCATTCAGTTATCTAAGCGTTTCTACCGCTCAGACCTTCATTGTTCATTTTTCGGTTGATTTCGATGTTATTTATCAGTGGCCTGTTTACACCTAACAATCACCATCCGTGAACACTGTTTTCAATCAACCATCGGCAAGATGCTTGGTGTGGTGTGAACTGTCAACCTTGCGGAACAGAATTTGCGAATCCCGTTCACAAACGTTCTTGAATGTCCAAGCTCTTTTCGCCATTTTGATAAACCTGTTAGGTATTCTGCGCTGTAAACGGACGAATCTTCAAATGGATTCGTGTTCATCGTGTGAACGACGAGGGAACGAATGACCAGTGGTACCTACAGCGATATTCAGAAGTTTTCAGGGAACATGTCTCGTGATACTGTTGTCCCGTCACTTTTTTATCTTTCAGTAATGACTGACTGGATCTGGTAATATTTTTTACTATCCTATTTACGCTGCAAAACTAAAATTTGAAATGTAGCGTCTCCGGATAATAAAATGTAGGGTTCGGACTAGTTCAGTGGCTCTAACTTGATCAGATGAGTGAGCTAAATTATCTTATATTCAACATGGAAAGCAGAAATTCGGTAGGATATTTCAGCTTTCAGCCGTACGGCGTCCAAAGCTTACGAAATTTGGCTCATAAATCCAACATCAATTCGACATGTGCCAGTAATAATCTTGATCAATCAAACCTAAGAGATTTTATCTAAGGATTAAACTACCAGAAAATTGAAATCTCAAAACGTATATAAGAGAATGGTTTTTTTTTAAATGTTTCTATCCATATAGGAATTAGTTCTGTGAATCTAATGAGACCACTCGGATTGCTGCACTATCATTCGCTTGCTCAACGTTTAAAAATTTGGTTAGGTAGACGGTCAGGATGCAGACCCGTTCTGTAACGAGTGGCTGGTAAGACGCTTGGCTGGCGATAGGCCATATAGCCCTGTTGATGATATACCATTATACTCTCAATAACATCATCTCCTCATCTTCAATACATTGAGGAAACCAATCGGTAGCATTCTTCTTGCCTATTTTTTTTAATCATCTCGTTCAGTTTCAATTGGATTCCTACGGGTTTTTCCGAGGGTACCAAGGAAGCGTGGACTCTGGTTGTGCAGTCCAGTTCTGCTCGTCTGGTGAACCGAGTAGGAGGGCTGTTATACAAATAATTTCTCTGTAATAATATAATTTGTATCGTTTTTATTTTTTAACCAGCTTCATTTTTACATCTTTTGATATTAAGAAACTCACAAGATTCATGTAGTCAGTACGATGAAGCCATGTGCCACACCCAACTTGGAAGACGTTTTCAATTTATTTGTTGTCCCACTCGTGAGTTGTAATCTCCAGATCTAATTCCGTATCAGCTACTTCCCATTTTCCACCCCGTGCAGGAGGCGTTTATATCAGCAACCCACCGTTCTTTCCAGTAGAAAGCCCCTAAGGTCGGTCGTGAACTAGGTGGAGTTGACGTAGGTACCCGGCGTCCCTGGCTCGCCGTCAGCTGAAGCGAGCTGATCTGCCGCACGAGTGTGGACGACCGCGATGGGCAGAAGGATATCGACAGAGGAAAAAGGTCAGTTCCGCCACGGGCCGGTGAGCCAGATCACACGGACGCCTGAGCTTCCCCCCCGTTGACGTCATATTGGTGGCAAATCGACCGCGAAAGGTTATTTTCTGAACGAGGTCGGGATATTCCAAGACAACTCGGATCCTTTTGGATGACGTCGGCTTACACGAGCCACTCAACTGAAAACAATTCACCATACGTCGTACACATCGCTTGAACCATTATACCGAAAAAACATTTAAAAGTGCTCTCAAATAAGGTGCACTGGCTGTGCCGACATAATTTCATCTAAATTTACAGGCCTGCAGCCACATTTTCTAACAAAAAATGCTTCGTAGACTTTTTGGATTATTGTTATTAATAATGAGCCTTTGTAATAGTACACCAAACATTTTGTACAACCCCTAAATCTTTGTCACTTTCCGTTCCAAGGTGCTTAGATTCAAAATCTACAATTCCGTCCGCCTAAGATACGATGTAAAAAATTCGTTCTTTCGTGCATGGACTCCACTTGGGATCTATTTGGTCCCAACGTCTAGCCGACCCGATGGCTTCCCACGTGTCGATGGTACGGCTAGTAGAGGGTCATTTTCAAGTAATTTCGGCCGTTGAATCTATTTAGATGGGTCTCAAACAATCTCGAGCTCGTCGTATTTGAAAAAATCTAACTTCAAAAGTTAAACTGAAGAAGAAAATCGGTGTAAAGCTGAAGAGGATGAAGGAAATTGCTGTTTTTAAATCCCTTTTTTCAATTTTCTCGCATTGACGACTCAAGAAAAGTTCATGTGGAGGGAGAGGGGTAGGTTGTTTTTAAAGAATCCGATTTTTTGATCGAATTTCCGGCACATGAAAGTTGCTCATGTGTAATGTTCATAAACGTATCTTATCCATAATGTTTCTTATCAGAAGAAAGAAAGGAAGATGGTTGAGGCAAACGAAAGGAGAAAGAGAAACATGGATGTTCCTAAAATTACTAACTCATCTTACACAAATTATTGCAAATCAATTGTAGGGTCCCCATGTTTCCCATAGGATGGCAGAACTCATGCGAAGCTCATTCGGCAGTTGAACCTATGAAAAAAGATGTTATATATTTTTATCTAAAGGGAATAAAACATTCATGGGACCCAGATGAACTGTGCTTTACTGTGCTGCCTGATAGAAAAATAAGACCTTTTCCACTTCTTAATAGTATGCCCACTTACGAGACATACTTAATACCAGAGGCTACACTGGGTATCGCTAGAGAGGATTTCGCTGAAATACTCCTCAACTGTACATTTAGGAACCAAATAAATGAATTACTCTACAACGTAGAAAACTCACTTAGAATTCGCGCCTTTTTAAGAAACGAGTAATGCCGGTTGTGAATTGATAATGATTACTATTATGCTAAACATGTTTAACCGGTGCTACTCATCTGCAATATGATTCGTTACTAAATACATATATTATCTATGTATCTAACTGTCTATCTGTAATGTTTCTTATCATAATGTAACCTGAAATAAGTAAAATGATAGGTAATAATGTCTAACTCTGTTGTTTGTCGAACTTCCTAGTCTGTTAGGTACTACTCGTACTTCCAGGTGGTTTTGAAGATGCGAATTCGAGAGACGAATTCTGGGAGGGGAAATGTACGTCTATTTATTTACCGCTATACTAAATATTTCTCGACAGATCCTCTCAACAGCATAAATCAACATCCACTCACATTCAACTGACGTAATAAATCGGTTGTCTGTTTCAGGTGGAAGTTGAGTGCTCGACTGAACATCCCTATTTCGTTTACGGCCAAGGCTGGGCTTCGTGCCGCCCGGAGCGGACCTTGATGACATATGGCCTCAAAGTCCATCAGCTTCAGGTATGTTAGAGAATTTTTATGCAGTTAATTTGTTGTTGATCAATTAATTCAAATAGGTGTGTAATATACAAGGGGAGCAGGTATTTAATATTAAATACATTTCACTTTGATTTCTTCCCTAACATTGACAACTATTGAACACTACTGTAGCTGAGTCAGAAAAAAATGTATTTATAGCATTTCCAAGTCAAATAAAACCTTTTCCAAATCAAATTAATCCTATTTACCAAATGAGTGAATACCTAGATAGGCAGGTGCCCACTTACATTCAAACTTGATTCCTATTCTACTGAGGTGAGATCTACTTTGTTAATCCTATGGCTAAAATTCATAGAATTTTAATTTTATCCACTACTTGCTACGACAGGTATAATTGCATCTACCTGCAATTTCACTCATGAGGTATCTCATTTCACTAATTTTCTCAATAGGTATTATTTGATTTGGAAAATGTTCCATTTGGTTTGTAAAAGGTTTCATTTGGCTTGGAAATGTTATATATCTATTAGTAAGTAATCATTAAAAAATGTTTCATTATTTTGGTTGTGTGCTTCTGAAAAACGGACTTATTACCCTTAAAAACTCTCGTAACATATGTTGTAAAATCCGTGTAGTTTGCCGAGTTTAACTGAAGAACATGTCGGGGTCACTTTAGACAGGGCTGCAAAATTCTAGAACGATATTGTTCAGAGCCGTTAGTTGGGAGTGGAAGTTAATCTTCTTCAGTTGTATTTGGGTGTCATTAATTTGTAGTATAACAAGTTCGCCCATTGAGTCTCATTAGGTACTCGAGTAATTAAGAGAGTAAAAACCTTCACAACTACACAGAACCTCTTCCAATACTTAGGTTAGATGTTGATCTAATTTGATATAATCTAGTGATGACCCGCCAAGTGATTTTTATTACTAATTCTTTCTATTTCCGGGCTATTACATAGGGTGAGTATTAATCTCCATAAACTGACCATTCACCATTCCGACCTCTCAACCAGGCTCAAACTGTGTAAAGGAACCCTGTCAGGCATCTAGAGAGAGTGAAGAGTCCAGTAACATGGTGATCTCCAATCACAAAACCGGCACTTCGGGTTGGGGGGAGCCTCAAGCTCAGTGACTCAGCCTGACCCCCTGCTGTGGTATGATAGAGGTATTGTGGTACCATTCGTTGAATAAGCCCCAGCCCATGGTATGCCCTTGGTGCTCAGGAGTAGAAACTGCATCACCTGGGACTAGTAACCTGGCTATGCATCTCGGCCTGCCAATTTTGTTACAAGCTCGGGTACCCGCTTGAAGGTTCCACCTGCAATTTTTTGGCAAGCAGGTATCTCACAACGGAATTTTGGAATAAGTTCTCCTGAACGGTGACCCATATCATTCCTCTTAGCCTCCCTGATCTTGAGCAGTTATCCCATTTGTTTGCATGCTGTGAGAGAAATGACTGTCTAAGAAGGATAGGCTCACTCAGGGAAGGGAGATGAATAACTGATGAAGTTGAACCATTTGTCCCGCACGAACGCTGTACAAACAACATTGTTCATTTCTGGTACATGAGGAAACGTTAACGGAAACCTATCGCATTGAGCATCCGAGCTGAAGATGAATCATTTGTTCTCCACAATCTCAGAATACTATTGCTCAGTTCTCCACCAGGCAGGCCCGAATCGCGTTCTGCCTGTGTACATGAACAACACAAGGACCATTTAGCATGCACAAACGCACATCAATACTGTTCTGATCTTGCTCCTAGCCAACCCCGATAGCCACTTATTCCAATGAGCCTGAATACTCAATCTGAACAAGGACCGTTTAGCTTGTACAAAAACACATGAATATCTTTCAATTCTTGCACCTGGCCAGCCTGAATAGCGACTTTTCCCAGTGCGTGTTCATGCTAATCAAGGGCTTGGGTTTGTACAAGCACAGATCAATATTGCTCAATTCTTGAGTGTGATCAGCTCGAATAGCGTTTCCCTCCATGCAAACGGATACTCCAATGGACAAGAATCAGTTGACCTGCACAAACATGATTATTTTTCCCTGTATTGTTGGTATAACCGTCTCAGGGTGTTTTCATTTCCTTACAGGTGGGTGACGTTTGCATCTCTCTGTCGCCCAGGCCGGGAGCGGCGGTTCCCACATCGTCCACGGGCCCGCCGCCTCCTCACACCTCCGCCCCGCCGCCAACGTCGACTCCGACATCCGCCGCCTCCGCCCTCGCCGACCGGAAGCGTCGGTGGTCGGCACCTGACGACATCCACGAACAGGCGCCGCCCCCGGGACACCACGCGCACGAGTCCGGCTGAAGCCGCTTTCCCCTGATCTCCTAATCGTTCGTCACCCATCCATGACAATTTGTATTATGAAAACCTACCCAACTACTTTCAAACTATGTCGTAAAACGCTATTATAAATGTTGTATTTTACTAGTGCCCCTCCGTAGAGAGAAAATTGAACCAACTTTGCTGCCATAAACTGTTCACAACCACACCTACTCAAAAACTAAACCACCACTGTGCATCTCTTCACTGATTTTCTCTTCTTTTCAATTTCCAAACTTGTATCCGTTTAATTTCAAATTTGCATCCAGTTCGCATTACCACCTCTACCTTGAATGAGAACTTGTTAAATATTTTCAATATCTTCCTGAGTGAAATAGTCTCACTCCAGTTTCCCCAAAAATTGCAATTGATGAAGATTTTCTAGTGTTGGATTCGAAGCTCGAGTTTTTCCTTTTAACACGTCCTAAAACTCTCCCACAATATATTGTATGCAAACTTGAAGACTTTGTAAGTGAAATGAGGAGGGGATAAACGAAGAATTTGAGTGGTGAGTTGATTTCGAGTTGATAAAGGAGCATATTAACGTGTCAGTCATCTTTTAAATGTATAGGGATCCATTATCTTACGATTTTAATGAAGGGCTAGTTTCTCGTTTTTTGGAATGATGAATCTGAAAAATGCAACCCCATTTTTTCTAGGATGCAAACCTTTTTGACCTGCCATTGCTACTACATAAATTTATCGCTCGAAGCGATCCTACTCTTATTCCATATTCTACTGTAAAATGCTTAAATGGTTAATTTTGCTCCTCCCGCAGATTGTACACACATGAAACTTGTTGTTTAAAGTTCACTTCAAAAGTATGTTTTAATTTCTTGGAAAAATTGAAGTCTTTACACCTTTAATATGATGTGTTCGTGATTTCCAGGGTTTATACCTTTTTGAACATTCTGGAGGTTGTGATACATCTCAAAAAGTCGGAACCTAGAAAAAACAGTTGCCATTTTCGGATTCAGTAAACGTGGTTTTAAGAATCATCGTTTCAAACAACAGAACCTTAAATTTATTTAATTAATTTCTTGAAATCCTGTGTGATGAGTATGAGCATGAACATTGAACTTCGTACCAACAGCATGAAACAGTGATTTGGTTGTGATTCTTCAAAGTGACCACAAAACAAACATGTTGTAGGTTCTGGTATTTTTTTTAATACTATCACACGTGGTTGAATTAATAAAAGGAGTGTTCTGGGAATATGACTAACGATAGATTCAAAGCTGAGAGACCAATCGGATCCATACATTTAAACTGCCTGATGTTAAGGGTAGTAAAAACTACCGAAAAAATGGCACATTGTAAATAAAATATCATACTTTTGTAGTTGTGAAGTTACCTCAATTTTAGCCATGAGCGAAGTACGAGGTTATAAATGATTTTAGCACTCAATTATTTTGGTGCACCGCCTTTACAATTTCCGTGAATTACGTCATTTAAAAACGTGATCAATGATGAGAGCGTTTGCAGGAAATAGAAACATAATCTAACTCGATAAACTACAAAATGAACAGCCTTTACATTTGTAAATTGTTGTCCATTTACTTCTTATTTTACAATTTGTAAATACATATTAAGTGGAGGAGGATGTCATGTATTTACTCGTATGTATAAATCAACTTCAATTTGAACTAACCAATTTGCCCGCTTTTCATATTCATTCGTAATTCCTCGTTTGAATTACACTGCATTGATCAAGTACTATCATGGATCCTATTGGTAACTCTAAAATTGATTTATTTCCAACAGAAACCTACCAATAATTCAGACTAATGCGTTACAGATCCTGAAAGAGAATGAATTAACAATATTGCAATATAAAAACACGTAAAATGTATTAATGGTCTCATCGAATTATAGTCAAGAATGAGAGGAAAGGAAATTTATGTTTCCTTTTAATTTTAAAATGTTATTAAACTTCTTTTTAGTAGTTTGTGTCAAAGTTCATTTTTGAAATTTGTTATAGAAATTGTGTGATGAAGTGCTTTTTTGGGTTAATGTTTCACCCTGAATAAATTATGGGAAAATTCAATGTTGATGTATACTTGGATTTCATACAAAAATGAGCCAAACATTTTATTGTGTTCGAACACCCTGTCACTGTTACAATTCCTTCATATCTACATAAATCTACAATGCTTGCAATGACATCAGAGAATAACGGCTATTGGCAAACGTTTACCTTAACGTGATATTTCCCGCTCTATCACTTTAAAAAGTACCTCAAAGTGCAAACACTTTTTGTTAAAATGGACTACCGAATGATTGAAATGATTGATCAACATCCTTCACTTGCTAAATGCTGGTATTTAATTGAACGATTCTCACAACTCACCGAAGTCTCGTTAACCTTAAACCTCACAGTTACCAGGAAGTGCCAAATTCACAGGAAAATGGGTAACGCGCCGATTGCAGTTTCTTTGTGGTCATTGTAAACATTATACATCCTAACCTGCTTAGTTATCAGAGACTCATAGATCATGGTTCTCACAGATATAATACCACTGACATAAGGACATGACTTCATGCTCAACCCATCCTTCTCATCATTCATAAATTCGTGTCTTTCTCTTATCATGACATCGTGAGTTTCCCCTCCCGTTATTCGAGAAAAAAATGTTTAATATTTTGTACAAATTGTAGATAAGTACTTTTAACATTAAAATTTTTTTTTGCGCAAGTCATTGCGTTGTGTTTCTCCTAACAGTCTTTCATTGTTGAAGGAATCGTTTGTATTAAAGTTCTTTTTTATGTCATTAAGTTGAACACTGTATCACGACATTTTGGGTGAACGTGCAATTTTTTATTGAATTTATGTCATAGTTTATGCTAGAAAGCATTTTTATTGTTTATTTTTTAAATCACGAAAAGGTAGATACTTACATAGCTGTTACCTATCGTATGGAATTTTGAATTTGTATCATAGTGAGCGATCAAATTAAGGTCTCCATCCAATGGCTCTGCGAGGATATTTGGGGTAGAATGATTGGGGTACGCATACTGAACGTTTATACTAAAATCGCAACGTCTGATTTAATGTGTAAACAAAAATATCGGCGTATACTAGCAGATTATCACGAAAACATCGCAACAGGTTGGAAAACGTCGACACTAATATTACATGCTGGTTACTAATTTGGTGCTTCAACAAGTTGCCGTGAATCATTTTAGAATGTGCTGGAAGGTTTCCACTGCAGGAACCAACTTTTCGTTGGGGAGGAAATGGGATTTTGGGATTGTACGAATTGGAAAGACGAAAGGTCCTAACCTCACTATGATGTTCCCACTGGTACTGGAACAGCATACTAAGCAATGCAACTTTAGTGGTAGGAACTGGAAGTGAGAAGTGCCCTCAATGAACCGCACTTTGAGGTGAAATGCACTCAGTGGGAACAGCAAGAAAGGGACGGCAGTTTAGTGTCATCCTGGATGGAACTGGTTATGGCAAAATTATTCGAGGACTTTTGAGAGCAGTTCTTCTCGAACTGCCATTGAGTACTGCGTGATGACGTGGAACTGTCGTTTTCATTGAATATTCCAATTCTCTATGTCGGTCTCCGGTAAGAGAACAACAATTCTGTTGTTGCTGTTGGAATTCATATAAGTATATCACAGTTTCTTATAGCTCTTGTATTATGCAAAAACTGTAGAAAACGTTTCTTCTCGAACTGTTTAGTAAATCACTTCAGGCCGCATCCTTGAGAGATTACGCCCATACGCTGCCTTCTCTGTATCTCCCGTTGTTGGATGATCTTTTTCGTTATCTTTAAGAAAGTTAGCTACAGAAGTCCAATTTCTTTTAAATATTTTGGCTGCTGTCAACTCTGTTGTCATGCCCCGAGATTCTCTTCCAGATCATCCTGCAGGCGTATATTTCAGTTACCCACCGCTTACATCCGAAGAAAGTGTGAAACACATCATCGTCGGCTTCTTGAAGGTTTGGAAAAGTTGGAAGTCTAAATAGCCCATATCCTGAAACCACTCCGATCAACATACCCTGCCACGTATGGTACATTCTATCTCTTCTTTGCTATCACGAGTCTTTCCCCATCCTCCCGCCCAACAAAGATTCGTTTCTGTTCTGCAACCATAAATTGTATGGGGATGGAGCTCATGAATACTACTATGGCCTGCTCTGACACGGTTTTATTGGAATATGCAATCCTTAGCTCCCCTCTCCCATGAGCTGTTACCATACCAAATTGGTTGAAAGCCACCATCATGAGACGGGAGATGCATGGCCTTGGTTCATTTATGTTTCCTTAGTTGACTTAGAGCAACTGCATGTCAGCTGATTTTTTATCCCAGAATGTAATTTTGGAGGTTTCTTGTATGAGATGAACCATCCGTTGTTGGATTTCCTATGAGGATCACATCTCAAGTTCTAAGGTGTAGCCTTCCTGTGTAGCCAATGTTCGTGATGAATTTAAATTCTTCAATCCCCATTACTGAGTCATTTCCCTAGTTACTCTCGACCGTATGTTTTCTACACGAAAGCAGAGGAATGGTGCTCACAATGATGGCGCCCCCATTCAGATACGTTAATTTTCAATAAATTAGCAGTACCCTGATCGCAGTACCTGTAATCACCCCATATATCACCTCTCACCCTCTCACATATCGTTCACCTAAAAAGTACAGGTGAAACTACTAACGTAGGTAGATATTTCCTTGAATGTAGGATTTCCTTCTTATTTTTTATTTAACACGTTGACTGCCATGGCTACGTAGGCCGAGGGTTCCGCTCAGGCCAAAATTTTTTTTTTGAAAATTCTTGTAGAAACACCTCTGAAAAATGATATTTTGATGGGCCGGGCGACCTTTTGACGAAACCATGGTCTCAGGGACCCAAAAAACCTGAGTACCACTTTGGTACTCACTGGCCCAGGAGTGAACCTTTTGCTGAGTACCAATTTGGTACTCACCCCTAATTATCTCATAAAAAAAGGTAAAAATACGTTGTAATGATTATCTGTCAACGCTAACATCTTGCACAAAACTATTTATTAAAAAAAAAATTGGCCGAACCCTGTCTCAAATAAGAAGGTACCTAAATCATCGGTTTTTCAAAACCACACTCACTTCAATACGTACGGAAAAATACGATGCTAAGCACTGTACATGGATGCTAACGCACCTCTTAGAAGATTTACACAGCGTTCTAGTTTCGAAAACAGTTCATAGAGTGTCAAGAGTCAATGACGTCAGGATCGTAGGTGAGTACCAATTTGGTACTCATGGCCTATGGGTAACCCTCTCTGAGTACCAATTTGGTACTCACTGGCAGTCAACGTGTTAATTGAAATTGGTCGGTTTGTTTTCTTGATTTCACTCAAATGTTAGATAGAATCGGGACAAATATATAACTTCGTGTTCAAGAAGGATTGATTGAAAAGGCTTCATCGTTACAAATGACCAAATGAATTTGTAGGTACATTTAACGCTCATTGAATTCTTCTACACATAAGTACGAACAACTTCAGATTGTCTTATAAAGTGCAAATCACCTCTCAAATACCAGTATTTGATCAATTTTCATTAATTTTAATGGCCACTTTGTACAGCTGGACACACGCAACTAACAAATAACACGAACAAGAATAGTAAGAAAGATGATAGAGAATACTTATACGCTTTTTTAAATTTATAATAATGAAATTTTGGGGGTTTTTCTTATTGGGTGTTGAATCACAGTAACCGTATTTTATCAAGAAATGCGTTTTATCAGATCGTCATACCTTGGAATTACATAAAGCCGCAGCATTAATGTTCTTCCGTTTTATTAAATTTTATGTTTTTTATCAAACTAAGAAATATTCAACCATTTTTTGGGACACCCCCAACTCATCCCAAAACCTAAAATTCCTACGTTAGTGTGGACGGATTACTCTCAATAAACCAATCTGTTTTTCATAAAACGTGTTCAACTTTAAACTAATTTTGTATTAAAGACAAATTGTATTCAAATCCGATGTTAAGCCAACGTATTTCAACGCATACATTAAATCTGCTTACCTTCTATTTCCACAAGTTTTTTTTTTTTTTTTTTTTGAATAGTCGCCATCACTTTTATTCAGCCCTAATTTCTCAGTGTATTATTTTTCTTATAAAACCAATATTATTATTAATAATGGGGTTCAGATAATAGATGGATACTGTTTTGTTATTCAGAGAAGGCACCAATACCTTTTTTTTTAAATATAATGTATGAATTATGATTTGATTTGCATTAAAGCTCCAAGACGTAATGTCTGGAATAAGTTTTTCCACCCTTTCACTGTACATTTTCGTACCGTTCGCAAAATGTGATTCTATCACAACGCCATAAACTACAACCGTGCCACTAAAAAAATTTACGTAGACATTTAGGAATTCTTTGTATACGTCTAGATTGCACTCATTGTTCGTTTTGAGGCCGATGTAAAATTAGGCTCCCAATAATTAAGGAAAATTTGATATTTTTGAAGAAAAAAACCCGATTGAAAAATTAACATGTACTGTAAGTGTGTATACCTAGAGTAGGTGTACTAATTATTTTTATGATCTCTCACCAACATTATTCGGTCGTCAGAATACACTGTAAACATTATTTTTATTGAAACAATTTAATACGTTTCTCTTGGAATATATTTCTGGATCTTAGTTTTAAACGAAACTCTTTAATGGAAATGTGAGATATTTCCTTTACTTCTTGTTGCGTTTGAATTTGTTGCACGGATTGAATTCCAATCATCCTGTTATTATCCATGTAAATTTTTCATGTTTACGTTTCATTCGATGGATTAAATGTTCGTAAATTTTATTGTTAGCGTTGAATAAAGTTGATTTAGTTGTAAATGTATACAACCTATTTATAGTGAGTTGCTCAAACTAAAGAAAATAATCTTTTTAGAGCGTACCCAATGGTGTAAAAAGACTACTGAGTGCCAAGTTGAGAAGTGGTTAAAAAAGCTAAGCTTTACTAGATAGTGAAAATGTATGTTTGTACATAACTACTAAGAAAACTCTTCGCTGTAAATTTGAAAAAAAAAATATGAAAAAATGAATTAACTAAAAAAATTAGTCAGTGAAACGAATTTTGTTTCAACTTGGATGTCAGGGACCAATTTTGGTTTCTCGTTCCAGTTCATCGTCATAACACCTTATAGAACATAGAATTTTCCTGGTGTCTTTATTAATCCTACCGATTTGTGGATTTTTGTATCATACACTAACGATATATGTATTGGCAAACTGAATTGAACCTAAAGCAAACTGAATCAAACCTACCGCTAACTGAAATAAACTTTTCAAGATTCAAATTAACTTTTTTGCACTTCGAATTGAACATTTCGCAAACTGAGTATTATCAGTGAGAAGTTCAATTTAGGTTCAATTCAATATCGAAATTTTTAGTTTCAATTCTGACGAATGTATTTCAGGTTGTGAAAGGTTTAATTCAGTCGTCAAATGCTACCATTCGATACACAAATGTAAAGAACTTGAACGTTCAGGTTTCGGTCAGTCGCAAAATGCCTAGATCATTATTTTCATTCCGGACTAAAAATTTTGATTTCGGGTTTCAGAAACTCGTTCATTTTATCCACTTTTCAAGAATTCAACTTGCGAGAGCTGATCCGAACTTAGGTTTCAACAAACCTTGTGAATAATGTTTCGAAATCCAGTTCTTCAGGCAGCTGTGAATTATTTACTTTTTTCTCCAGTACTTATTTGAAATTCGATGTCTCTAATTGATTCAGAAAAAGACGTTCCCACATACATTATTTTGTATTTTCTTCAGTGTGTACACATTCTCGACTTCTGTTTTACATGTAATAGTCCGTAAAGAAATGAGTGCCTTCTATCAGTGTAAGTTATCGTTAAAACTATAAAAAGGAATATAGGAGAGAAAAAAAATACAAAAAAAAGTATATTGTGTTTGAAAATCTGCTTTTAAAATTGTTAGAAAAATGTTAAATAAATGTCGACTGAGCAGCTTGGGGAGTGCCATAGGAAAATCTATTGAGCAAAACAAATGCAAGGCCAATTTCATTGTACATTTTAATTTTCTCATTCTCATGAGAAACTGTTAAATAAAGACGATTCGTTATTGCTAAGCTGAATATTCATTTACTTCATCCTGAAGAAGCACCAATGGTCATCTAAAGCACATTCAATTTAAATTTAAGAAAACAATGACGTGCCGAAAGAGAACGAATTATTAATATATTTTCTAGTCGACCGACCTAATGTCTTGACAAACATTATGAACTAAGCGTATTTTGTTCTGGGGCAAACATATTTATGCGTAGGTGGACCTAAAATGAGAACAAACGTGGACTCCATCTTGTTCTTTTGGGAGAACTAAAAGTGTATGTAGGTCCTTTTTACGGATTTCATTAGCTAATCCGTATGAAGTTTAATTGATCCATTTCAATAATATGCAGATACAAATAGTGGATTGCCCAGAATTGGGTTGCCAGAGACAACGCTTCCTAGGTAAGCTCAGTAATGAAACCCAGTAGAAGAACAACTGTGTATTTAACGAGATAAAATCTTTTTATAATTTCTGTATTATGTAGGCATTTCACTTAAATCACCAATCTACGCATATAAGACGTACTCTGTCGTACACCTCGCTCCTCCATTTCTTGGAGGCGTTCAACATTAAAATACTTGAGCGGCCGCCAGCTACGCGGTCCAGCACGACTGACCCTAGACGAATAAATTTTTGAACCAAATTTCGTTAACTTTGCTCCAGACGTTTTTCTTGGTCGGTTACAAAGGTGCATTGTTGAAAATAATTAACCAACACAGGGTAATATTCGTATAGTGTCCATTTAGAGTTGTGGCCGGCAATTTTTATACTATCGCAAACCCTAAAATTGGTGACGAAATAAAAATCGTACAGCAGCCGGAGTGGTGTTAATCAATTAAGGGAAATCATTTCTGTCTGAACTAAACAAAATTTATCCTCTTACTTCAAACATTTTGGGGGTTTCGTTTTTTTTTTTTTTTCTTTCTTTTTAATAATTGTGCCAAGAATGATGGGCAAGATTGCTGGCTCATCCCGGATCGATGTAAGATTTTAGAGCCAAATTTCATAATCTTTAGTCCCTTAGTTTAGGAGAAATTCTCAATTAGAAATTGGCTCATAAAGAATATACTGTGGTGGTGTTCTGGTACCTTGTGGTAATGTTTTTCACAATCGCGTTTCAGTTCAGGATAATGTATGTTGATTCGAGGACCTTCAAGTTCGTCAACGTAAATAGATTGAATAATGACATTAAAATACGATCTAGCAAATCGACTGAACGACAATTAACCTATTTTTACCCGAAGGTTGCATTGCGATTCACTTATATTTAGGGTTATTGATTCTTCCCGTTCCTGAGTAACTGTTAATAAGGTGGTACATTAAATTCGAATATGTTTGGTCTGATTAGAATCCTTGAAAAAAATTGTTGAATGTTTAGTCGTTTGAATAAAATGAGCTAAACCGTTTTAAAAATGATCTATGATGAGATAGAAGGGATGACGACGAAATTAGTATAAGGGACGATAGACGAGACGACGACATGACACATTTTAATTACGAGAAAAGAATCAATGACGACTTGATCGACAAAATAAGATAATCATTGCTAACTAAATAGAAATAAATGTGATTATAAATTAAAATAATTTCTTTCGATAAGTAAATTTAATTTATTCTTTTATAATATTAAATATTATTAATTGACAAATTTTGTTAATTACATTTTCATAACAACAACCAATCTACCATAGCCTGTTGAAAAAATGCAATATATAATATATTAGTAAAATAAGTCGAATTAATGTTATGTATGTCGAAGTAATACTATATATTTCAGGGTTAAGGTACACAACTTAGTCCCATGTCTCTTTAACTTTCACAATCACTTCCTACACAAGTTCATGTGGTTTTACTCGCTTAAGGCGACGTGTTATATCGTGTACATTCAGAAGCTTGACAGCTTCCTCATTTACATGATATTTGAGTCTGTTAAGGTGAGGAGTAGCCTGCTTTTTAATTACTTCATCCACGGTGTCAACTCGAAGTTCACGGTGGAGGGCATTGTTTCGGAAATACCATGGTTCATCCGAGATACATCGTAAACCGGTGTTCTGAAAACGTTGGATTATCTGTATATTGATTGGAGCAGTGCTGCCCCACAACTGCGCTCCATACTCCCAAACTGGCTTTAGTACTTGATTGTACAATAGCAGCTTGTTACCAATGGTCATGGTGGATCTCCGGATTAGCCAGTCCAAGTTTCAACACGAGTTCAGATTTATTTTCTTACACTTGTTCTTTCCACTATAGCTTAGCGTCAAACGTCATGCCCAGGTATTTGGCTTCATTAGCGCAGGGAATTACCACGTTGTTGAGGAAGTAGGGATGTAGTTGATTTTCCGATTGGTAAAGTCAAAATGCACTGACTTGGCCTCATTCAATTTGATCTTCCATTTTGATGTCCAGATGTTTATTTTAGAGAGGGATTTATCAAGTTTGGAAATTGATTCATTGTTTCTTTCACCCACTGCCAGGACTGCAGTGTCATCTGCAAATGTTGCTGTTGTGCTTTGATCTACTTCTGGTAAGTCACTGGTGTACAGGAGGTACAGTAGTTGGCCTAATACACTTCTTTATGAGTATAGTAAAGTATTTTAATTAGGTACCCAACCGTTGGCAATCGTATCTTTCCAGGTATACACTCAAAAAGATTGATACAATCGAACGAAAACATCCGAATCCACGATACCCTTGACAATCATTGACTCACTCCTTGGTTCGTATTTTCGTTGTACAAAGTAAACATCACCGATAATTGCGTTGGAAGATATTCAGAAAAACAAACTTTCTTGTCATCGCCTAGGGGATCTTGAAGCAAAAGGGCCTTCCCCTCGGAATTATAACATCAACAATACCATTACGAGAGATATGTATGAGAGCTGCTGGCAGCCGCCAATTAATATCACATTTCTACGATCGCAGGAGGGCAGCCTTCCCGACGTCTTGTTTGTGGATCATCGTTCCACCCGCGGGGCGTCGTTAAACCGTCTTATTTTTAGACAACGATTCGCGTTGTACACAAGAAACTTTGCCGTGATAAGCGGCGTAGGGATAAAAACAAAGATTACGACGAAAATTCACGCAACGGTGCAGTTCTAACAGGATGTAACGAACGTGGAACGGGTGTGATTCTATTTTGAATTATTGTTATTTAAGCAAAGACGTTTGTCCGATAATCTTGTTAACATGATACTTGTGAACCAGTCAAGACCAATTTAGAATTTGGGTTCTTCAGCACCTTGACATGCTCTCACACTTGCTATACATCTCATCGCATCAAAGGAAACGTTTTATTACACAAACGTTTATTATTTCTTTATTAGGTAGCCTTTCTTCGTCTATGTTTACCTACTAGGCGCGGTCCATGGAACTTACCTAACTCGGACCCTCCATACCTCGTAATTGTATTTTAGATGCCACAAAAATATCCCCATTTACGAGAATATTTCAGCATCGTTAGGCAAGAAATTAACCGAAACCAACTGACCAATGAGAATCCGTGTATTATAATTCTTTTCTCAAAGTCCTAGAGGAGCTCCACACTACGGTTGTTCAGAAAAGTTGTCACTTAGTCGTAACAATTTTTGTAACACCATTTCGGTACATATTTTTGAAACATAGTTCTGTGGTTATCAAGCGATAATCTCCACTAAATGTCAACACTTAAACACTAACACTGTACTAGTTCCTCTGTAGGAAACGATAGCTGATATCAAAACACTTCCAGTAGTGCAATTCACTCTAGAGCGACACAAACAATTTCAGTGTATGGAGTATACTAGTAAATATGGTAAACTGCTGAGCGAAGAGGCCCTTGCGTCTAATTTATTCCATCCAAGGGGCATTAAGATCTTTTTAAGACGAATTGAATAAAGTAACAAGTTATTTAAGCAATTAGTATAATAAACACCGTAGAATACCAACGTTTAGTAGACTTAGACGTAGAAGGTATACAGAAACTCTAAACCTTTGTGTAATAATTTGTAAAGTTGTATCATGTTCATACACGTTCGCATACAATTTAAACTTTTTTTTCAATAACTGCCCTTACGGATGATTGCAAGCGGTTCGTGAAGTCTCATTCGATTCATTGAAGGATTTTCTATCAATAACGAACATTGAGCATTGGTGTTATGACGAAAATCTTCGATATTATGTTTTTACAATATTTCAGCCCTTTGATTTAGGGCTCTTCTAATGTGACGCCGATGACTCCGGAATATCGTTGGACCCTATGTGGTTTTTTTTTACAAGCTTCAATAACTTTGATCCAGTAGTTTCGGAGAATTCGAACGGGGAATTTTTTCGATCAGAGATTCTAAGAATCTTTAACGTAAATCAAAACACGTTAAGGGGGGGATTAACTTTTTTGTGTGTTGTTGACAAAGGTTCATTATTGAAAATATTGAACCAAAACGCTACAAATAACCAATTATTTTTTGTTTGGTCTTTCTAAGAAGATTACTGTTGAGTTAGACGTTACCTTAACACCACACCTCCATACCTCATAACTATATTCCTTATGCCATTAAGAGAGCTCCATTACACTTCAGTACCGAACATCGATTAGAAAATACATTATCTGCAAGAGTACGTCAGCTGATCAGTGTGCCTCCTCGTATTGTATTTATGAACTCGCTATAAAATGTTTAGAATACGATCAGAATACGAGGAAGCTATGTGGCACACCCATCCTACTAAACGTGTTTTTCTTCACCCTAATAAACATTGACGTACGCAAATAAATTGAATTAGATAATGCTTTCAAAAATTAAAATCACTTAATTTTAAGAACATGGTGGAGAAGAAATTCAACAAAATATTTTAACGACGATTGAAAATCATGAGAATTTCATCTAAATAATCTAATTAACCTAAATCCCTTGATTTTTATAGTTAGCGAGAAAAATCAATGGTATCATAAAAAACTTGCCCTCATATTTTTCTCTGACTACCTACAATTCCTATTGGCTCTGAAGTGAACTGGACTCCCTCAATATTTCATTTTCTTCTTGTACAACTTAAAGTCCGTTCGACGCCCATAATAGGGCATGCGTTGGTTCGCGACAATGGCCAGTTATAGCTCCAACAAGAGGGGAAGATCGAAACAATGCAAATTACAAAAGAAAAACATCTTTCCAGCTTGTGCTCAGTTGGGATGGATATTGACTCTCGTCGATAATTGTTCTGAGAAGAATGGGCGGCACGTCTCAATATGGCAATTAAAAAAAGTTGTTTGAGTGGAATCGAAGGGTTTGTTACTTAGTTCTTCAGGCTATGCAGGACTCCCCATCCTAAAAATAGTGGAAATATAATTGGTAAGGTTCCCCCCCGTCTCTGCCTTTTCCTCTTTTTTTCATGAAAAGTTTACTGTTGACGTCCGTGACTGACGTTCAGTCGAGACAATTTATTTCTTTGCCGTCTGTCCTTCGGTTTTTACGAGTTTGACCAATTGATTGAAGTTCACAACGGAACAGAACTTCCATTTAAGTATGGGTTGATTATATTGGGATCTAATTTCTCTACCGAAGTAGTGAATATTTTATGCAAAAGGTATTACTATGTTCAAGGTCTTTTGGATTGATGACATCATTATATTCGAAAATCCCATCAAAAACTTGGAAATTCAAGGAACCTGAAGGATAAGTTAGAGGAACTCATGAACGTTCTAGAAATTGATGCTGAGCAGGTTGTATAGAGTGAGCGAGAGGTTTAATCACCAAACGGGTTGATGGGTTGTTCCGGTTAAAATTATAGTTCTGAGTTACAGTTAAAACCAGTGGTGTTTTCATTATTGGATAATTTAGAAAGATTAGTTAATTCAGTTGTGAGAGTTTAGTGAAGTGTAAATAATGAGTTTGCCTTTGCTGCTGTCTACTCCTTCAGTTCCACATGAAGATGAGGGCGACGCGCTACAGTGGGGTACTCCAGCCTCACTGGTTCAGGAAGGAGGATATGGGATTCAAGAGAATTGTATTTCTCAGGAACAAGCGGATATTCACAATGAAACGAGTGATATTACTCTCACTAACAATCAAGAGAACTTCTAGTTGTTAGTTTTGAGCGACCTACTAAATCAAAAAGAAGAAGAGGAGGAAGGCAGCTGAATGAGTGTATGCTGGCACTACGAGAGTTGTTGAAAGACGAATTGAAGGAATTTTTGGTTATTTCAGGAAATTTGCCAACTAACCATGAGGGCCTTACATTGGTTCCAGCAAGTGTTGAAGCACAGAAAGTTACGTCAACGGGAACTCGAGACATCTCATATCAAGTTGATGGTGGCTCTTCAATTATTCAGCAGTATGTGAAGCTAAAACCCAAGCCCTATTATGGGAGTGCAGATTCGGAATCGTATAAGGTACAATTTGAAGTAGTCCAAAGGAAATGGATGTAACAGTGATATCAAAGAAACTGGGTTGGCTTTCAGGTTATGGATCGATGTTGGTTTTTTTAAGACGAATTTCGTCAACCTTGGTCCGGTAGTTGAAACGTACAAATCATGATAGGTAAACCAACAATTTTTATGGGGGGGGGGGGGTTGAAATTGTTTACATAGGCTTCGCTTATTTTATCTTATTAAATTTCAGATGGATTTCTACGCGTTTCCATATGTACCTAGGAAGTATAGTCCCCGGATGTATAATCGATTTCTGGAAGTACGATGATCCGCGTAGGAGGGTATCTAATACAGAAATAACAAACCTTTGTGCAATAATTTGCAGTTTTTTTTTTTTTAATGTCTGGGTTGTCTCCATCAATTCCAATAGGCGTCCCCCTAATTGTGAATTCAACAAGATTATTGTGGCCCCAAGGGGTGAAGAATTTTTGAGGCAAGAGGAAAGGCCTGGTATCAAATCGATCTATAGGTTTTCAAAACGAACTCCCAACAGGTTTCCCAACAGGAAACATCTGGATTCAGTCACAGTTCAGCTTTGATTGTGAAGGAAGGCAAAAGTAGCTTCAGCGATAGTAAGTTGAAAACAAAATAACACTATCCACTAACACTATAAGCTATCCAGGTGTTTACTTAGGGCGACCTCCAAACACAATTCTGTCAGAAACCGCTTTGAGAGGCCTTCGTTCTTCAGTTTTAGTTCCACTATGGGAGTGAGAATATGAGTGGAAGTACGAGTTAAAAATGACTGGTCCCAGTTTTCCTACCGTTGTGAAGTTTGACGTTGGGACTCTCCTCTCGTATCAACAGAAAGGGATGCATCATTGTAAACGAGCAGTGAAATGTGAGTTGTGAGTATGAACATGAAAAGCTAAGTCATTGATATAGGTAGAAAATTGGCAAGGTTCGAGTAATATGAACCCTGTCTATGCTAACCTACAACTGAGTGATTTTGACTCTGAAATGATTATCTTTCCTTCTGTGATTTCGGAACTTCTGATTGCTGCTGGAAATAACGAGAGAGAAAGAAGAAGAAAAAAGTTCGAAAAATGAGGGGTCGATGACTCGAACGTGCTCTCGGCCCATCGGCCCATTAGAGAAACGTGTGAATCGCTTCAACATGACCTTTCGGAGCCCAATCAGTGGAGCTTCCCATCTCCTAAGTTATGGAGTGAGATGCCAGCAGAAAACGTCCAACATGTTACCCTCTCCTCTTAAACATACCTTTGTTCTTGCTGAGTCAATATTTTGAGTTTTTGAATGGTATCCAACTAAGAAAGTCTTCTCATATTTCAATAACATCAGGCATAAACATATCAATATTACCGATTGGTAATAGCAGCCTGCGTCACATGGGCATCCCTATATCCGGATTTTGTGTGATCATACTTATAAAGTTAATTATCAACACTTATAATATATTTGCAAAAACTATACCAACAACACGAAAACAGTGCTGATATGGATCGGCTATCACCTACCCTCTCTATCACTCTACCTGTCATAATCCCAAAATTTCTAAGATTTGTCGTACGAAAGAGGTTCGTTGAACAGAAATTGGGATCAAAGAAAATAATATTAAAACTCTGCAAATTCTTTCACTGGGGTTTATTATTCAATTGGCTTGCGTTCATGATTTGAATTTTGAGCTTCGTAGTGCATTTATCAGAATGCTTTGTGTGTCGGCTACAAAGCCTTTTAGGAGTTCACTCCAGTATCCACAAACTACATCACTACGTCACTAGGTTACTGATATCAACACAAAAACAATAATAAACCAAAATAATGTTGGCAATAAATATATATAGGGAATGGTTTGATGAGTCATTCGATTCCTCATGGAAAGTTCTTCAAAAAGAGTCTAAAGGCTTTTTTTGTTGGGATTTTACAAAATTGGACAACTCCTTAAGGGCACTTTAAATTAAGTGAGAGATCTGGCTCAATAACTAGGAGCGTCGTCGGAACTAACATGGGTTTTTCCTGAAAATTTCAGCTTTTTTTTCAGCCGTGAATAAATACAGTGAATATACTATAAATACTTAAAAGAAAATGTAAGGTATTTTTATTTATTATTATTTTTTTATTTTATTTTTTCATTTTTTATTGAGAGAATAAACTATTATCAACCATTGGGAACTATAGCATGTGTAGCGTTAAGAAAAAAACAAGTTTCTTCGTCATTAACCCCTACAATTTGAACATGATATGAATCACAAAAATTGATTAAGAATTGCAGGCTGTACATACCCAAACACAGAGGCACCAATTCAATCAATTTTATTAGGCATCAGAGCCTTTCATAAGAATGACACAACAAAAAACCATTGTCCCAGCCAAAACAAAAGGTTTTCACATTAAAAAACGCACGAAAGACTAAGAAATGCGTTATTTAATTTTTAAAATAAAAGCTGAACCTTATCTTACTGTTTTTTTACCTGTACCATTCCCAAATCTTTTTAAAATCTTACATTTATGGACCTACTGGCAGGAAACCCTTGCTTTGAACGAAATTATTCCTGTCCAAGGCTTCTCCAGTTGCCAAGATTTCCCGCCGCTTATAAACTGGCTGTTGGGAACCTTTATAACAAAAGTTCGGGAATCAAACAAATTGGTTGCGAAGAATAGCGCAGTTTATGAAGTAGAAGGATGTTTTGGGGGTTCTGACCTAGCCTATGCTGTGCCCTGGAACTCGCTGATCATTTCAAGACCGCTCCCTGGGAGAGATCCGATGCACCCCGTTTTGCCGTCGTGTTAATTTTACTAAACGAAGTTTTTCTTCTGTTGCAAGATACGTACGATCGGGTTCTTTTCACCCGAATGATCTTCTTATCCGTGATCATACGATGTGGCGCCTTTATGTTAATTCGATGGATGGCACAGGAGCCTTGGAGTGAGGTGACCCAGAACCCAGAGACTGTCCGACGGGGTTCCTTCCCTCGTCACGGCAGTCTCCGGCGGATCTCTCTGCCGCCGTCCAGACGACACGTATAAATATAGTCAACTGATGAGACTACGCGGCCTGTTGCGGGTGAGAGGTTGCGTTGTTTCTGATAGTGATGGAAGGACTCGGATTTAGTGGAGCTAATGAGGCGGTCAGCTATTCTCGAAAGCTCAACAGAAAAAAAAAGAAAGAAAGAAAAAGAGTAGAAAAAAACGGGTCGGGTAAAGGTGGAAAAGTCCCGTGAAGAATGATGATGGCCGTTGCGCTAGAGGGGGGTGTAGACCCATCAGTCATCGCGGCTGCACCACCGAAATATTCGTGGTAGCGGGCAGGTGGCGGGAGGAGAGTTCAGTCTGGGCACCACAAATCACCCTGTTGGTAGAGGACGAGGCGGGGGTGGTTCGAACTTTTGAACGGTGTCGGGAGTTTCAAAAATAATGTCGCGTCTTGAAGCAGACAACTAACAAACCAGCCTCAATTATGAAGCTGTGAATCGCCGAGTCAACTGTTTCTTGAACGCCCGCCAGACCGTGAACATCGACTCCTGTCATTACTCGAGGGCGTACAGAGACGTAAATACTAGTAAACACGCTCAAAGCAAACTACATTTAGCAATAACATAATATTGTTTATAACTGTTATAATGTACAAATTACGTATCATTGGGTACCTGCAATGGGGGTGTACATGCGATTTTGTTAGTTTAGTTTTTATTGCAACGTAGAGTCCCTTACGACTATTGACGACATCGTTTTGCGGAAAAAGACCAGTTTTATCCGTCAGGAGCTGAACGAAATTCGGAGATTTGAATTGGCACCTGTGGCTTATGACGTCTTAAACCACAGTAGCAACCCTGTCTACGGATTTCTAAAATCCTTAAGCCACTCTACAAAAAGTTGTTAAATTACCATAACGAACGTTCGAAGGTACTGTTTTGTTGTCTCGTCTGTTGAAATGGCTGTCAACTGTCAAGACAATTACCTACCAACGCTCTAATAGCTAGTTATCTGAAGATGATGGTTAGGAAAAGTAAAAGAATTGCTCATCTGGACCTCAAAAGGCTCCTAGGGCTGACCCTAGCATGCATAGTGCCAATCACTATTCGAAGTTTACGTCCTAGCGCCAAATATTTAATCGTTCATTAATCTCAAACATTTCCTATTCTCTGTAGAGGATTAAAACTCCTTTAAAATTGATAAAAACTCGTATTTTATGCTTCTGAAAGAGCTTCCGCCGAAAAACACAACTCTTATATCCGATGTCTTCAGCCCAGTGGCAACTCTGTCTACGGATTTCTAAAACCAGTAGGCTACCTTACATAGTCTATAGACTACCAGAGATAGTTTGAAGTACTGTCACATTGCCTCGACTGTTAGAACGGTTGTAAAAAGGCCAGTCAATTAAGAATGAGCGAGTTCTTAGCCATGTGTTAATGAGTATTAAATTTACTTTTTTTTAAATATATTTTACTGTGACACAGTGATCGTTGTACGGAGAGATCCTTCCAGGGGGCCAAAATCCCTGGACCTCTGGGTGATTTTGGTTGGACCCTACAGCTGAAACTCAAGAAATTCTGAGCGCTCCCCATTTCCTGATGAGAAAGTACCTACTTTCTTTTCAGCTCGAAAGTTGTTTACAGTCCATTTAACAAGGTTATATGTTCCTTCCACATCGTAAAAACGATACCAACCTATCCAATATATGAATAATACTCTCCTAAATCGATGTTGGTTCATACAGCGCATGTTGTTTCAGTTCTTTTATCTCAGAGTACATAACGGTTTCTTCCGTATTTACAGCCGTTTTATTGGTGCACTATGTATGCAAAAAGTGAGTGCATCCCAACGAATGCTGAACGATCTATGTACGGTTATGTACTGCAAAGATTAAGTGCCGTAGCAACGACATGGGTAATTTGGTTGTAAGTGGAAATCATTACAAAATGTTGGCATGAACTAACAATTACAGAAAATGTCAAGAAATTCTGCCCAATAGTCACTTCTCTTAGTCAGTTTTGTCTCTGACAAAGAATTTAGGCCTACATGAGGCCAGGCAGCTAAAATTTGTAGCTAATCCTTCAACTATCCACCGATTTTGAAAATGAAAGATATCAGATGCTTCTGGAAATTCCTGACCACGTGCCTAGGCTCTCTTGTCGATTAGATTTTCTTTTTTAATGAATCGTTTATAACATGAATTACCATGAAGTGTTGAACGGTTGCACCCATCTCGTTAACATGTGAGTAATACGTGATACCTACTTGAACTAAGAAGGTTAGTTCACTAACCTTTTCTCATCAATTCCGTTCTCACCTATTCGTGGTGGGCGGAGTTATCCTCCCTGTGGCACAACTCTATCGAATGGAGCGTGAGCTAAAGAAAGGCGGTAACCTATCCTGCCGAGAAGGATTTATCTGGTAACAAGGCTGTAGATGTATGGGGGCAGGGAACATTTTTATTAGGTAACGAACAATCGAAAACTACAGTAAGCACTATCGAATAACTGATTTTGCGGTTGGAAGAAAAGCTTAGCGGGTTGTACCTCCTTTGCCCATAAGAATATCCTTGAAGGAAATGTGGATTCCTGTAGATGGTGATACAAAACATTCGAATCACTACTTACTCATTCAGAGATGTTGTGGTTTACGGAATGCTATGTCTGACCCCCTTACTAGATAGGATAACTGACAACAAAAGCCCAACGAACTAATTCTAGAACAAATTGTGAATGAGTTGCTGATTTAAAAAGTCTTTCAGTCCAACAGGAGTGGGAAACCATTATACTTGGAACGGTAGCGTCTGAAGTGTTGAGGAGCCGGCATCCGGCTGAAAAACAATTATTGGTTTTGACAAGGATTGCGAGAAAAACCCGAGAGAACGGGCTTTACGATCATCCTCTAAAGTATATGCAGAGTACAAAAGCAGGTTCAAAAGTGTGTGAAAGGCAAAGAAAAAAGAGAATGGCAAGTAAAAGCTTGAAAAAGTATATGACAAATTCGAAAGGGGGCAGAGGAGAAACTTCGATAAAAGAATTGGCAGGATTAACAAGAGATGCTGGATTCAGGATTAACAAGATTAGTGCAAAGATAAGGATTTTCATCTTGTGAAGGGGAAGAGTGATTGGAAATTTGAGTACTATAGTAATTCCACGATTTTTTTAATGTGTTAAACAACGAGGAGTGAACTGGGTACTGAGTCAACAATGGCAGTTTTGTCAAAGAAAAAGGGTTTTCCCGAATACCATTTAAAAATTGGAAGTCATTCATCATCAAACAAAACTTGGCAGTACAACAAGGTTTGTGAGTTTATTTTTAAATAATTCTGATCATCGCTAAATTTGTATTGTTGGAAATTCTATTTCGTAAGCGAACGTCTACTGTTGTTTATGTTAGATGCATTAAAGAGGTTTATTTAATTCTTTTTTATATCTGGCGGTAATACGATTGTGGTTTCTAATATAGATTTCCAAATTACGCTGGATCGTAGGAAATGGTCCTACCCACTGCACAGAAAGATAGACCCGTCCATGATTTTCCACGATCTATGGAGAATATGCCTTTAATACCAACCAACTCCAGTTTTAGGTAAACAGAATCCAGCTATCTATTGGATTTCTAGCAGTGACGAAGTTAGAAATATTTTAGAAGGTGCCTTTCAATGAGTGTGATTCTCAATCTACGGGACAACCGAGTTTTGATTGAGACTAAAAAATTGTGTTCTCCTAAATTTATGATTTTTGTATTATACAATCTAGATGTTACTCTAATGGTATAGTGATGTACAAGCACGCATGATTTTCGTTTGTTGCCTCAAAATTCAGGTTTTAAAATTTTATAGGATACGACAATGATACTTTGTCCATGACAATGAGCTTTAGTCAACCAAATAACGATAGAATTATGTAAACGATGTGTAGGTAAGGTAAGGGGGATCCGATATGTCCAGGTACCACGACACACTAAAACTAAAACAAAGTTGAATGAGACATATATTTAAACCCAACATTTCAATTCCTTGTTGAAACAAGATGATTTATTCAGTTAGTTACTACCCCCCAATATTAAAAGTATCAAAATAATCACGGTTCACAAAAGTGTAGGTGGGCGCGCATCTGATTTGAGTTTTTCCTGACTTTGTGCTGACAAGTATCACGTTTTATTATTGGTATCATTTTAATATCAAATACCTAACTTATCAGAAAAAAAAAAACGCTGCAAATTCGTTCACTGGGGTTTATTATTCAATTGGCTTGTGATCATGATTTGAATTTCTACTAAGCTTTGGAGTGTTCCAGTTTCACAGTGATAGAGCGATTATTGAATTTCAGGAGATATGCATATAGCACGTAAATCTATTCTCAACCAAAATACCTATTTGGATTGATCAGTTGATCGTATTTGTGTGCCTCCTGAAATGGAATAATCGCTCTATCACCTGTGAAACACGCACACTCCAAAGCTTAGTAGAAATTCAAATAATGTACGCAAGCCAATTGAATAATAAACCCCAGTGAAAGAATTTGTAGCGTTTCATGCATATCAGAATACTTCAACCCGTGTATCGTCTACAAAGCTTTTTAGGAGTTCAAATTCTGACTGACGGACAGATCATGACAATGAGATTAAGGGTACATTTCGATCAATTACCGGCATGTAAAATGAAGAGTAGCCTAACTTTATGAGTATGCCTAATTACCACATAAAATCTACAAAAATAGTTTTTGGAAAAAGTTGAACAGAAAATTATTTATCAATGAAGAACAATGATTGTCGAATCACGCATGAGTCCGTCCATAAAGCGTGTACAATATTGAAATAAACAATTGCTTAAAAATTTTCAACATATTTAGCAATGTGTTTATAAGTTTGTTCGGCTAAAGACGTGTCCTTCAGTCATACAACTGCATGATGCACAGAAAGATATCTTAGAATAAAATCTATTTATAGTGGCCATAGCGCTTCTTTAATTGGAAACAAAGGAGAAGAAACAAGGAATATCTACTGGCGAGACTCGTAGGGTTCTAAAAATACCTGCACGATGTCGGCTGGGGGGTGTAAATACGTTGTGACGGCTTCGAGAGGGGCAAAATCCGAGATTTTTCATATCTCAAAAAGCCGTTCGGAATCACGACCTCCCCCACCACAGTTTTGTCACAACTCGTGTGGTCCTCTTGTGTGGTCGGAAGAAAAAATGGAAAACACTCCTTCACAGCTGCTTGTCCGTTTGGATCAGAAAGTGTTTACGTATAGAAAAACTGTAAAATATGGGAGTCCGGAGAGGAAGAAATAGTCTCAATGGTTTACAGTGGGATGATGAGCGATTTGATATCCCATTATTCCCGTGTTCTTCCAGAGGGGTTTCGCTGCTCACCGGATTATTACTTCAGAGATTGAAACAATAGTTCGTCCAGCTTACTGGTCCCCCCCTACCATAACTCTAAAAATTATTACAAAGAGTTTTATCATTTCTCTATTAAAATGATTATTACCTATACCTAAATCACTGATCTTGAATATTAGACGTTGTCAGTGGTACATTGTGTAAACTCGCCGCCTCAACCCACCATATCACCTTGTCCACTCTAGATGACATAAAAGCACCCCATTTATACATCACAACGTTGGATCGATTAGAAACGAAACTAACCACAAGGGACTGATCACTGATCCCAAACATTGTTATTGACTTCTATATCTGTCCGACGACAGAGCGAGACTTGGAGTTTAGTAGGTATAACTCCGCGAACACCAACCTTCATCCTTTTACAAGTTTCGTTGGAAAGCCCTCGATTTACTCCAAATCATCATGCTACCATTGAAATGTCTACTTTCTAGGTCGACCGGTACAGAAAATAGCCTTTGGGCTTATGGAATTAACCTATTGGGCAACATGGAGTGTCTACATCTACAATGTTCCAATATATTGTAAATGGACTAGACGTAGAAATCCAAGAGTAGATCAACTGAAATTCAGCTTGGTAAAATAAAACATCTATGTACGCTTCAATTACGTATGATTCGAAAAACTCGATTTCAAAAGAAACTCGTAACAAAATTCCACCGCTATTATACCAGCTGATGCGATCCTCAATTGACACTGGGTGATTTTTACCATACTCTAGTAATTGCACATTCGCATTCGTGTTTACGTTCTTTGTTCTGTCAGTTTTAACCTTTAGGAAGAGCAAACGGATGAACATAAAGGGCCCCGAGTGGGCACATTCGATTCTTTCGAGGCACTCCTATCGATACAAGCATAATAACAATGGTGTTATTTCGAAAGTTTTCGATATTCAGATTTTTGAAATTTCAGCCTTTCGGTTTCATTTTTAGGGGTTGACTGAGTTCGATGCCGAAAATTAAGTCCCAATTAGATCCCAAATGTGATAATTGACCCATGTTACATTAACTTTCGTTCAGTATTTTCGGACCAATGTTTTTCAATTAACACGTATCTTGCACATAAAAAAAGCAAATTTTGAGGGGGGGTTCAGAATTTTTTCTATTGGTTTTTAAAATAATGAACCAAAAGAATAACCCTGGAGGATTTTAAAGGAAATTTGACGCTGAACAAAAAACTTCCTACAAACATAGGTCTGCAAATTAGGTCTATCCAGTAAAACACTTAAAAAATTAAGACTCGTTATTTCAAAACATGTTTTGAAGTCTACTTTCCAGTAAATCTAAGTAGAGTGGAAAGATGCAAACCGCTCGTTTCTTGTTTGAGAATTTATGACAATATCATATAAACATTATTAAACCTCATATAAACATTATGATACCTCAAGAACAAAGCGTTTCACCGTGCATACTATAATTTCGAGGTTTATCCGAAATTTTTCTTGTGAAATGGTCAAACTTTCTTCATTATCTGGTTTCTACTGTAGGAACTTTACCATACTGAGGAAAATAGCGCTGATTCCTATGTTGTGATTCAATATTTTAACAAATGCTGTACTGATCCTGAACTACCGATGCCCAAGATACTACTACTACTGCCCAAGGTACTATCTCTACCCTTGGGGTAGGTAAATTGTTTTGCCTTGCCTGTATCTATTTCTCGTCTCTATGGTCAGGGACATCACTCCTCCTTTTCCTTCCACTATCTAACCCCCTCCCAAACATTTATAAGTTGAATGATCTATCTGACCTCAAGATAGAGAAAAAATTAAATACGCTACCCTCCAACCAGCTGTAATTTTAGAAAGGACAGCACGGTCGTCTGTCTTCGGGAAGTTTTTCAAAATTTTAAAATGAAAAATGTGTTCAATAATCTGCAGTGATTCACGTGCTATTACTGTGTACATTGTGAAATAGATCTTAATTTGCGAATTGATGCAAATAATAACAGAAATTTGTATTGTTTCTATATCTGCTCATCTATACGATTTATTGGCATACAGAAAATTACTGAACGAAGTATTGTAAGGTACCATAACTAAACATAACTTCATCAACGAGGTCAACCGATTGAACTGCAAGAGCTAGAAAACTGTCAAATGAACTTCCACATAAGTCAGGGTTGTATCTTTCAATGCGGAACTTCTCAAACAAATTTTCTTAAAATTTGTATTTTAGGGGTTGGCCACTTTGGTTCCAAACAAATAAAAAATTATAAATAATCTTACGAATATGCTTGAAGAATTAAAGCAGTCTCAAAAAGTGCGAGATATTGCGTTACAATTTTTCTCATATTTAAGAAAATATTGATTTTTTTTCGTCACTCAAACATTATGAATATTACTTGCTATATAGGTAATTAAGTATAATGCTGCTAATTTGTGAGGATATTAAGTGTGATATAGAGAAAATGCAAATATAAATCAACATTTAATAAACAAAATTATATTTTTACGAATTGGGTTTCCTCGGTATTTGTTATAGTTTTCTCCAGTACCTACCAATCTTTGTGTTCAAACTTCCCAAGCCACTGCATTTTCCTGAAGGACAGAAGGCGATATGTGATGGGGAAGTGGAAAATTAAAAAGATGTACGTGACGACAATAGAAGAAACGGCATTCTATTTTTACACGGAGGCAAAACTTTCAGCCACCGTCTGGAGAATTCGGATACGGTTGCCAGATAAATGTAGAACCTTTTTTCTCGCCGCAACATCTTTCCCTTAATTTACTATTATTAGAAAGGAAGTCTCTCTTCGAAATGATTTTTCCATTGTTTTCGTTTCGCCCCACAAGATCAGGGCTGCTGTGATATATTTGAAGCACAGAGGATCATTTTGTTATTTATTTCTGTATTTAGAGGCTTCGGCCTACGTATTTTTGGCCCAAATATATTTTTACAGGTAGTTATTTTGGAATTTGTTGGTGCGGAAACGATCTGTTGTGGTGTATTTATTAATTTTATACAACATTCCATTTTCGAATTTACAGGTGGATACATCCTTAAGTTTGATAGGGATATATTTCCCAGGTACCTGAAATTTGATAGGAATATATTTCCCATGTACTTGAAGAAGATTGTATGAACTCATTTCCCATCATATATAAATGTACAACGACATATTATTGAAATGAAACTTTACAAATGAATGGCTAATTGGCTATTTAAAAAGATTAAGCTTCAAAATTCAATGAAAAACTCTGCCTACGATCTTATTATTTATTCTGAGTGCAGTAAAAAGAGCTCCCATCTTTATTCCAGTATCTAGATCGATTTGGAAAGAAATGAGCCACGGGTGTATCTCCTACCTTGTGATTAACGTCTAGATTTATTAGATTTCACTCGCCTCCACAATTTGTAGCACACTACAAATTCATTATGTTTCCTTACCAGCAAGATATTTTCCCCGTAACGATCTTGAAAAATTGTTTCACTTGCTTTCCTAGATTTGCCAGCGAAATGTATTTTGTTCTAAGTTAACATCAACTTATCGTAAATACCAAGTACTCGGTGTTTGAAGGGGAATAAACTGCATCTGCCATGGAGAGACTAGATATGGCAAACATCTGTCACAATTTATTATAGCACTGGTTCTACAATATTTAAGAACCATAAAGGATTGATGAAGAACCAAGTAATAGGAATTAAAACTAAGAGACCATAAACTGCTAGGCATAGATAACCACCACCACATAGGCACTACTTAAAACCATTTGATCATATTAATGAATGTCAAAAATCTTGTACGGGAATGAATGATGATCAATGCCATCGCACTGTAGTGGCAAATGTTGGAACTAAACACTATAATCTCTCTAGAAGCAGATATTGGTACAAAACAGATTGGTTGACTGAATAGATCACATGACTCCTCAATTAATTTTAGTTAACTAACTTCAGCCATTTTCTGCCACTTTAAGAGATTTTGGTTTATTATTCAATAATAAACCATTGTAATCGCTCTTGAAAAAAAAATCTAACCCCCCTGAAAATTTTGGTTTACGTTTCAAAGGGTGTAGAATCCGAATCTGCAATACAAATTTTTCCGTCCGTCCGCCGTACGCCGTACGCGCGATTTCTCCCAAACGGCTGAAGCAAAAAAGCTGAAACTTTCAGGGAAAATCCATGTTGGTCCGGCGACGCCCCAATTCTTGAGTCAGCTCTCTCACTTAATTTAAAGTGCCCTTTAAGGGTTGTCAAAGTTTTGTAATATCCCTAAAAACCTCAAAAAAAGTCAAGGCGGCCTAAATTTGTACTCTTTTTGAAGGACACTTCACGAGGATTGCATTCATGATTGGATTTATGAGCCAACATTCACGTTATTTTGGTTTATTATTGTTTTTGTTTTGATATCAGTAACCTAGTGACGTAGTGATGTAGTAATGTGGATACTGGAGTAAACTCCTAAAAGGCTTTGTAGCCGATACACGGGTTGAAGCATTCTGATAATTTTCAGGAAAAATCAGAAAATCTGAAATTTTCAGGAAAACGCTGCAAATACTTTCACTGGGGTTTATTATTCAATTGGCTTGCGTTCATGATTTGAATTTCTACTAAGCTTTGGAGTGTGCGTGTTTCACAGGTGATGGAGCGATTATTGAATTTCAGGAGATATGCATAGAGCACGTAAATCTGTTCTCAACCAAAATACCTATTTGGATTGTTCAGTTGATCATATTTGTGTGCCTCCTGAAATTCAATAATCACTCTATCACCTGTGAAACACGCACACTCAAAGCTTAGTAGAAATTCAAATCATGAACCCAAGCCGATTGAATTATAAGCCCCAGTGAAAGAATTTGCAGCGTTTTTTAGCATGTATTAGGAAATTTTATCAATTTACTGAGCTCGAAAAGTATCCAAGGGATTCATCGTTTTGTTTTTGTTTTTTTTTTCAAACTGTTGACAAAATTAGAAGTTTTATCTTAAATCTCAAGAGCTTTTGAGCTCCCTATGAGGGTGACACGAGTTCAGAGCTGCTAACTGATAGTACAATTTTCTTTAATCCAATGGGTTTTCAATACGCACTGATGATTGCTTCATCGGCAGTGCTGGCCGTGTTCGCCTCCTTGGAACGCTATCCCTTCCTTCTCACCTCTGCCGGCAACACCTTGACATGCCTTCATGCGATTCTTTCCCCATTCACCGCGATATGATTCAATGCATATTGATTGAATCCATTTTGAACTTTACCGACCCTCCGGCACTTTGAAGTGTAGGTCGGTATCTATCAACTGCAATGTGAACTGACTTCTAAAGTGAATCGTTCTGCAGAGAGCTATCTGTGTTGAATAAATTAATTATGACGTTTATAGCATGACTCGCAATGAAAAAATAACAGGTGCGGCTAAGCTGGATGAATGGACTGTTTATATTTTCATGTTTCTTTACCTTTTGAAGATTGTTGTTGAACTCATTATATAGGTAATTAAAATCAGACCAAAAACAATATTTTGCTGCTGTCCAAGTGCTTGAAACCATATTTTTACAAATTAGAGAAACTTGTGGCATACCAAACGAGGTGTATACAGATATGTTGACTTATCTGAAATTGATTGCAATAAACAAAACATCGTAACCAATAGACACCGCTTTTTTATGAAATTGTCAGGATTTATGCCAGTTATTCCGCTCGTTACACGGTTTTCATCATGTGTTTTCATCAGGCTTCCATCAGCTGTAATATTTACACCACTGGATGCCATCAATATCCTCACATCATACTGTCTGATCATTTGATCGAAATTGTTTGATCACTGCAACATTTACTGTGGCTGGGTCAAAATTATTGAGATCACAATACTTTTGCTAACTTGAACAGTATATTTGTAATCTCTAGAGGAAACGGAAGGAAATCAAAATATAACATCAAAATTCACTTCATGTTTACAAAACGTTCAAAGCAATTTGCATTATTATTAATACGAGCTTGAGGTACATCTAATACCCCACATCTCATTCATCAAACTCAACTAGGTTCCATTTAATACTCGTCAGCCAAAGGCCAATGATCGATTGGCTTCACACTTTTTGGTAGTAACACTAATGTTGAAAACATGTGGAGAAACCAATGTGAAGCCTCACACCAGGTGCCTGTGGTGTATGAACTATATTTGGTTCTGTTACTCCCTGAGAATTACGACACAAAAACTCAAATAAAAGACTTACGACATAAAAAATGTCTGGTACGGCACATAGCTTCCTTGTCGAGGTACATCAACACATAGATCTTTTGAAATGTTTTTGATAATATCGAAAGATGTAAAATATAAGCTCGTTACAGCAATTGACGGGACAGATACACAGCGGGATATGCTCCGGCATACATCCAACCCTTCAAAAGGTTATTCGACATGGATTGCTAGTCTTCTACGCTGAATATAATCATGGTACGATCATGTTGAAATTGATATGAGATAATTGAATCGTTCTTTCCTTATACTACCTTAAAAATGTAATCCTAATCGAACCACTAGAACCTGAGAACATGATGATTGGTGAATTTTTCGCTCATGCTCAGACTGATGTAACTATTTCTGAGCAAGGAAACTCATATGGGACGCATACAGAATAACTAGCACGCTCTCTGACAAGTTCATCAAAATTGGATGACACGGAACGAAAGTTGTTCTTAATGGTCTAAAATGTAAAATGCGAGTAAAAATGTTTGATCTTGGAGAACAAACATTTCACCTAGTGAAAGTGAAAAAAGGTTCGGCTAACTTCATATAAATTAGGCTTTGTGAATTTGTCGACTGATGTATTGATTTCTGATCAATGAAACTTATAGGGGAGCATCTACCGCATCAACCGCACATTTGTAGGAACTGAAATTGTTGATAGAACTTTCTTTCGTGAATATATTATTGCTTTATCGTAATACAATATGCCAACGCTATATGTATAGTTTATTATCTTCTTTACTTAACAGCTTCCACACGTAGTTTCCATTAACATTTTCTGCGAATTGCATGAAAATAGGAATTTGGTTACTTACAAGGATCCACGGACAAGGACATTTAGGCATACAAGAAACGAAAGTTGTTCAGAATGATCTAAAACTCAAAATGCGAGTAGAAATTTGATTTTGGAAAAAAAATGCGCCTTCCTAATGTGGAAATTAACCTTCCACTAACTCAGGTTGACTCGTAAGTAATTGAAATATTATTCAAGTACAGTGAGGACGTTATTACCTAACAATTTAGTTCTTTGTTCTAGTTAGGTTGTAATGTACCCGCTTAGGTAATCGATCCTAGACCATCTCAAGGGTTCAAAACGTTCCCTAATAATTCCGTAAGATTTTTCTTCAAGGCAAAAATTACTATTTTTTTTTCCTCCCAAGTTTCTAAGAAGACAAGGAATCGGTTACTTTACATTTTCATGGGGAAAAGATCATAATTTCCACCGTGGGTGTTGCCTCAGGGTGACAGGAGGTTTGATGGATGGACCCATCTGGCACCCCCAGGGCGCTCCTGGACCATCTGAAGAGGGTGGAGACCCTCAGAAAAAGGTCGCAGACGCGGCAGGTCCCTTTACGGGAAACGCACACCCGAGAGCCACCGACATCAAAGGCCAGAAGGTGCTTTTGTCTTCAGACCGTGCAAACTTCTAGCTTTCGTAAGTGAGCTGCTGTGGCTCGTGTTATGTTTTTGGAGGGGGAAACTCATCTTTCTGGCATCACAGCCAGAAATAGACTCTGTCAGACAGGAACTCGGGACAAAATTTCATATTGTGAGGAACAGGTATGAGTATTTTTGACTGCAATATATTCTTTTCTTTAAAAATACTTAATCCTGAAATGAAAAGGGCGTTGAATCCTACTTTTCCACCAAAAGAGGTTTCTAATCAACATGATTGTCTTCGAGGGTCGTTATAATTTATCTAGGAGAAGATTAAGCCTAAGTATTTAAACTGGGGACAGTACGTTAGGGGGAATGATACCCAAAAACTAGTTCTTCAGGGCAGATTTTCGTAACCGTTAGGGGCCACTATATACGAGAAAAAAGGCACGATATGGAGAACTTTTATTTTAGCCAAATCGAGACGTTTGGTGGCAATAATTTTGATGTTATACATCTATGCATCTTAACATCGTAGCGCACGTCTTTGCATCAAAACGCAAAGACACTAGTTTTATCCTAAATTCCGATCTATTTATCCAACTGATTCGTGCTTTACTAGAAAAATTGATTTAGGATTGCCCCCTAACGTCACTTGTTACTCGTTATTTGAAAAGAGCTAAGCACTTTTAGTTTTCTATGAGAAATCATTCTACTTGTTGCTCAAATTTAAAAATAATAACTGTTTAATTGACAATTTTTCGTTTACTAAAACCAATCTTCCACTAAAATTGTCAACTTCAGTGTTAACCCACCTTAAGAGAAATTACGTATTTATCCGGTACTGTTTTAGTCAATTTTGCAATACGCAATTGAATCGGTTATCACAGAAACGTCACATGTGACAGTTTTACTATTTTTTAGAAAACGCAAAAAACCTTGGAAATTTTAAAATTTTCAAGTTAGAAATTAACAAAAATTTGGGGATGTAAACAACACATTTTTATAATACATGGACCCGTTCCCGTAATAAAAATCTCAATAAGTCGCCGTATAAAAAATTTAAAAACAATTTCACATGTGATATTTCTGCAGTAAAAACTGTTCTCTCCTATTCTATCACATTTTTGAAGTTACATTTTTTAATTTTACATGAAATGTGAAAAAATATTGACCCACAGCTGTCGTAGATAGAACACCTTTTGCACAGGAATCAGAGGCAACGGTTGATTTTGCATGTAATCAAAAGATATTGCTAGTGTCGTCACCCTTGTTGTTGGCAGCTTCTTGCAAAGCTGTATGAAATTTATTAGCTCGCCTTCCGTGAATGAACCAACTCCGGGCTGGGCGACAGAGTACACTATCCTGCTCGGTCATCGGTCATTATTCAATTGAAGAATGTAACATGTGACGGAAAAGATGTAGAATAAACTATCTATCTAATTATCTATTACAAGTCAAGCTCCAGCTGAAGCTGACTACACAGCACCTAGGTGGGGTGCTTACAAAGTCAACCTCAACCTCGGACCTCTATTCAATGTTTCGGGCCATTATTTCGACGGCGTTGGAAGAAATTCGAATTCATCAATCGAAGTCGAGGGCCTTTTTCTAGCCGCGGAGACCACTTTTGGGATTGGCATTAAGGTCTGTGCACGCACCACCGCCAAGGGTGTGCGCGCACCGTCCATCCCTTACTAGAACTTTTCCTCCCTTTTACTACGTTCGTTCCCACGTGGTGCATCTCAGGTATACAAAAGGGCTGCACACTTCTGGAGGCCCGAGATGACGAGCTTTTCAAACCGAGCCCTATTGTGTTCAGAGGTGCAAGAGTGGCGCCTTCACTGACCCTGTCCCTTCGCAAACGTTTGAAGTACCTTTTTCAACGGATTTATTTATTCGTCTTCCCTTTCACATTCTTCGACTTTTTTGTCTCCTCCCACTGACAAAGGGACCTGCTCTAAGATGTGGGCGGAATATTTTGGGACCGACTCCATCTTATGATTTTTAAGCACAATCCTTTTTCCCATCACCCAGGTAACCGCACCTATATTTAACAGGTGGAGAGGATGAATATTACGCCGAATGTTGTACATTTTGTCATACATGTCTATCATAAACTACAGTACACTGTAACAGCCGAGTTATACAGGGTGTCCCAGGAGTTATGCACAATCCGACTCCTACGTGTTTTACAACTCATTTCCGACCAGAAATACCTCACAGCATTTTTTTCCATAAGGCCTCGTTTCCGAGCTATTCGCGATTTAAGATTTTTTTCGTGTTTTCGATGTTATGTCATCAAAACTGCTATAACTCCCTCAATTTTGAAGATAGCTCAAATTTGATGACACCGTTAGAAAGAGCGTTAAATTTTCTATCTATTTGATGTCAGAAAACTTTTTTTAAATTGCATTGAAGATGTGCGATTGCCGCGCGAAATGGCAGTTTTGTCAAAATCTTGAAATCGCCTGTTTTTCATCTCGCCTAGAAACCCCATGAATGCTTGACGCAGAACTGTGCAGGCCTGGTAAAACGTGCGCCAAAATGTCTGCTTTCCAACGGTGTAGTCGTTTTGGTTTTTAAAAATATTTTTAGTTAAGGAAATGGTGTTTAATTGCAGAAAAACATGTGTTTCCTGTTAAAATTGAGGTTTTCCCAAAAGTCTCGAAGATGAATGCAACTCATCGCAGTCGGAAATGAGTTGTAGAACACGTAGGAGTCGGATTGTGCATAAGTTCTGGGACACCCTGTATCACTAAAAAAGACCTAATGGTTGAAAATTGGGAAAGCTACGGAGGCGCCATTGTCTTGGTCAGGGGCGAGGATATGCAATGACCCGCACGACCGCCAGGTCTTGAAGGAGGGGTTGCTTTGTGCGCCGTGTACTATCAACCCCAATCTGATTTGGCCGTAGCATTGGGTGTTGCAATGTTGATAATTTGTTGTTTCTGACCAAATTCAGTTTTAGTAAAATGTCATTATTGAATTTTCTAAAATAATAGTAACATCCATTGATCTCCAAAAAATATCATCGAAAGACCGTATCATCAAAAATAACTCCCTCAGCCTAAGCATCAAACTTTTTTAAAATGAGAACTTCGTAGAAACTTCATTACCTACATCCGTTATAAATATCCTGGAGGCTGTCAAATCTTTCATACAGTATAGTCAACAATACGATTTTGTTTAGATTTGTTAGACCAATTTAAGCTGGCTTGTGAAAAAGGTTGACTTCAGCCTTTCAAGATTATTACTTCAGAAGATTGATTTCATTAAAAAGTTGTTACATTCCAAAAGATTTTCATAAATTCTCATTTTTCATGGGTCTTTCCATGATAAATTTTGCAAAATAATGGATATCAATTCTTACATTAAATCTAAAACATATGATGAAAATGTAGTCAATAATTTGCATAAAGTTCTGAAATATTGGTTTTTGAGAAAACAATTGCGAACATATCTAATAATTCCAACATCGTCCATCAAATGGCTTGGTGGTCCCTTACCTTGCATGCTTACCAAACCTAAACATACCATACTCAGTACCAAATCAAACGGAATCGTGAAGTTGACTCTGCAGTTTGAAAATTTTGTTGAGAAATTCAAAAATCATCTTGATTTTTTGTTGGAAAACGGACTTTACTCGGTAGTTATAAAACTCATTAAAAGATAACGAATTTTCCGCATTTGGAACTACAATAAATTATTATCAACATCTCTTGAGAATAGAATCTCATCATTATTCAACAAAATGAATATTTTTTTGTTTTACTTAATATGAAATTTAGTGAACTCGAGCTAAGCGTTTTAGACCCCTCAGAACGACTTCGGTGAAATTTTCAGGAACGCACCAGTTGGTCCTCAATTTAAATCCCCAAATAACAATAATTCACTCTGCGCAAATGCGAAATCCATCACGCATTATTTTTTTCGCTTACTAGTGAATTTGGAATTAGTTTCATTAAGACGAAATCGCTAGTTAGAAAGTCTCAAAGATTTTTCAAATTGTGAGCGAACGGATGATCGCACAGCAACACGAGAGGTCTCAATCAATTGTAGGAACCAATTTCTATCTGAATCTAACAAGAAGCTCCACCAAAAGTTTTAGAGAATTCGATTTTTTAAAGATTCGTCCTTGAATATATTGATCAACATGTCAAGATGACAGGCCCATCGCTGTTGGATTTTTGAGCCGAATTTTGTAACCCACCAGTTTCGGGAAAAAGCTTCAGACGGCACTTCAGATCGTTAGTCTGGAAGCTTGAAAGTCCCAAAGTGATCTAAAAGCGGTGGAGGGACTTGATAACAACGTCATAGGTCTTAGGAACGAATGAAGAGAAGAGAGTTTTGAATACTTCCTTCGGGAAATATTATTAACCCATGATATCAACGATTTTTTTTTTTTTTTTTTGGTTTCGCAGGCCAGCCTGACGTTTTAGACCTTCCTGAACAATTTTGGCTCCGTGTCTCTTTGTGTGTCTGTTTGTCTGCCTGTCGGTTAGCAAACCTCAATAGTGCCTGCACATCGCCACAAGCATAACTCTGGGAGTTCATGACTGATTTCGATTAAATTTTCAGAGATTGTTCAGATTTGGTATAACTTATAGTTTGTTCAATAGTTGAACATGCCTACCTTTATTTTCTCAAGTTATGCTCTTGCATAACAATAAATTTACCCTAAATCAATATCCGTGTGTGGACGTTTGTTCTCTGTCCCCTTTGACATGATCTTTTGTTGATGTCCCCGGATACAATAGGCTGATAATCCGCCATAAATCCGCTTTTTCCGAAACACTTATGCGTTTATTTCAATTTTGATATACATTTCTGAACTCTACATTAAATCATCTAAAATATTTACAAAGTTGTAATCGTATCCAATTTGGAGAAATTAGGTTTCAACTACTAAAAACATGGTGTTAGTATGCCGCATCTCTTGCAATCAGCAAAGGCTTTCGATGAAGCAGAAAGGAAGAATGAGGGCACAATCAGGAACATAAAATAAAATACAATGAACGTTTGAATTTAGGTTGATAAATCTCTCAATCCAAAATCATCAATATTAGCTATTGATTTTACATTCTGCACATGGGTCATTTCAAAATTTCTTTCACATTTGGGTATCAGTTATTGGCTACTTTTCAAAACATTGTAGGGAGTGAGGAAAAACCGTGTGACACTGAAATAATGGGCTGATAAGGCTACTTGATTTGATCCATTTTTTTCCTGAGGCGGATATCCATTGTGGATGGTATGTTCTTTCATAGTGTAAGTGGATATAACAGCCCCAATAAATATTTCGCTGAGTAGTGACGATGGAAGTTGTACACCTCTGGTTAGTGACAGCTGTAGGGAGTGAGAAATACGGACTTTGTTATTTTCTCCTGGGTCCTGTAGGCACAACTTTTACATACTTTTCCATGGAACATGTACATCCACATAGGAGAAAATTTTAGAACACTTACAAAACTATATTTAGTTGAGATTTTACGGCAATACTGATCAGTGACATAAATGAGAACGAAATTGTGAAATTACCCACATAACACACTGTTTACACCTATTTGCCGATCGCAATTGAAATTGTTTTTCACGATTTCCGAAGTGAGGTTAGAGGACAGAACATAGAATAAACTTAACTCTATTTTTTGTGGATTAGAGTGATGCATTCTAATAATATGAGTGTACATTTATACACACTCAACATTGTGAAAAGATAAATGCACATTTTTTAAGCGTGTCTGTGCACTTGATAAGTTCTTGCACACACATAGCCTAAACTTGCGAAAATCAACGTCAGGGTCGAAATTCTCTCAACAGCTCGTAAATACGCGAGGCGGTAGTTGGCGCCGATGAAACCGATGAAATTACATTTACTAATGACCCCTTAACAACTTACATTAGGTAACAGTTTTCCAGTTCCGCTTGGTTCCCAAAAACACAGAATATTTTACATAACACTTACATAACAAATATTCAATGTTTATTCACTAATCTTCAACATCTATTCACGCAAATAAAAATATCCGTGAAATTATCAGAGAATCAAAATATGAACCACTTACCTTCTTCAAAGAACTCCATCACTGAGCCAAATGCGGATCAAAAATCGTACATTTTTTTTTTCAGTGCGACTCACCATTGACGCCAGCCGAAGAGATACCATGGGCGGTCCCAGGGGGGGTCAAGATGATCCCCCCCAAAATTTTTAATTTTATGGTTTATAATAAGCTTATTTTGCAAACACACTTCCTTCTTCCTCTGTTTTCTGTTAATTTTAACCTGGATTAAAAACCGTCAAGTGAAGTGATTAAATATGAATTAAACTAAGTCTTTAGGTAAGGACTTGGCTTTGGTTTGATAAAAAAATGTATTACATTTTCTGACAATGACCCCCCCCCCAATGTAAGCCTAGGACCGCCACTGAGAGATACTGCCCTCATTAACACACATTTTTCTCATATTCAATCCATTATTAACTCTAAAAGCTAAAAGTTATTTTATCCCTTACTTATAGACAACACCCAAACAAGTTTTGACGGGAATCCCACCACCTTCTCTTTTGGACTTGTGAGCTCCGAGATTATCGATCTGGCAGACCGTGCGCCCTATGGAAGGATTATTATTATTTATTTATTTTTTAATTCCCCTATCTTGAAACATGAGTCAACAGCTTTTGAGGAGGTTTAAAAATTTGTTTCCTAAAAGTTTGAAGGTTCATTACTGAAAATAATCGACCAAGATCGCCTGGTAAATTGTGACGAAATAATCAACTAGTGTAAATGCAATGGAATATTGTTTTCAAGTGGTGTTTGTTTTCATTTTGTTTTGTTTTCTCTTGAAATCGAGTCGTTTGTAACAATTGGTATAAAGGGTGGTCCACCTAATATGAACACCCCTTTTATTTTCAATGCAAACAGTATATTTGATAATAAAAAAATACGTGTCTAATGATTTTTGACGAGGATTCAACAAATTATGTGTTTGTCCGCAAGTGCGCAGTCTACACTAACTTCCTTATTGCGAATGAGAACACTTCTTTTTTATTCCAAATTCGGATTCTATGCCAAATTTCATGAAAAACTGAACCCATACATGATTTTTTAGGCTCGAGAAAACGTGCACAAACTTGATTTTTGCGCGATAAAAACATTTTCTCTGAACCCCAACATACCGCACATGACTTTCCAGTATCTTTTAACGCTGAATCACGTGGTGAAGTCCGTTCTTCAATCAGGGTAGAAATATCAAATGAAAACTACTTTCAACTTTCCAAATTTCATTCATTTCCAGATCAACCAGATAACCAACTTGTTTGAACAAGCGCAACAGTTTATCGACATTCGAGTTTGGAACCGACGACCTACGAGTACAATATCGGATCAATTGTCAAAACAAAACTCGGCTAGTTTGTTAGAAACGGTTGATTCGTTTCTATTAATCCTATGATCAATTTCCTAATCGTAATTTTGGAAATAATAAACAATAATCATTAAACAATAATACCAATAATAAACGTTAATAACAACTGTTGTTAACGACATTCCTTTGGGCAAAGCCCCTGCGAGGTTCTGCCTAGGCAAGCCTGCAACATTTTTGTGTGCTGCGTTTGTCTGGATCAAGTCTCACATAAATAGAAGGCGCTAGGCTTTTATATTATGCTAAGTTGAACGTATTAGGGTGATTCCAAGATTATTAGCATCTTTCAAAGTTCACATTTTGTGTTTAGAATGGGTTCAGCCACCAATTTTATTGCTGAGGGGATCCTTCTAAAGACATTTCAGTGATCCAGCAGAATTAGAATCAACTTTTTAGTTAAAATTTAGCATTTTGAAATTCAGAACTGTTACGGTATGACAAGTCCAATATCAGTTTGTGTCACGTCTTCATGATTTTCTTACTAATCATAAGGTATTTGTATTGTTTGAATATAATTCAACGGCAAAATATTATTCATTTGTAAAAACGGTCAACTTTCTCAATTGCCTACAAAATAAAATAATGTTGAAGTTAACATTCTTCCGATACGAATAATATTAATTTATTGCAATCTCAGAGTAACACACGAAATAAACATTCTTCTAATACAAATATAATATTTCTAGCAATTCCTGTTTTTCAATACAAAAATTCAATAACCTTTTTTTCTGCATGACTAATTATAGTAATAAATACATTTAGTTCTCAGTAAAATATACTGACTAAGGGCAGAGTTTGTGAACGAATAAGTCATAAATTCGGAATGTTAATACTGTTGGCAAAGGATAGCTTTCATTATCACTCCAAGACCTGAATTATCACACGTAGTAATGAGTAAAGGACATTGAAACTTCGGCCTACAAATGGTTAGAAGAAAACTCTAACCCAAAATTAAAGCAAAATCACGTGACCCTCATGTTGAGATGTTGAGATTCAGGAGTGCTAGGAGGGGTGCTCATATTTGTCACAACAGCTTTTCTCATTGGGTAATTTCTAGTGTTCCACCCAGAATTGTTTTTTGTTCCTGTCTTTTCTGCCTCTAACTCAAACTACCAACCAATTTTTCCTCCTTTCACCCTTGTCTTGTATCTCATGTGTTTTTTCGTCTCATCCATAGCTCTTGGAGTTGGGTCCCTCTTCCTCTTTTCTCGTCTTTCCTTTGCTGCATTTCCTCTGCTCTTCTTCATTTTTCTTTATTTCGATATTTCTTAGATCACCCCAACTCAAACTTAACAATGTATAGAAACATGTCAACCCGCGAAAGTGGAAACGGGAAAAACTTGGTTGCCTTTGTAATTAAAGAATAATAAATCCTAAGTTTCATTTTTATTTGTGCTCTTCCTACGCTGTTGGAACAGAAACAACTTTTTCTGGTGCTTATTTCAGGGACCAAACGTTATACATCTAGTTATTAATCTTTGTTTCAACAGAACCCGGTAAATACTACCAATAATTGAATTGTCGTTATTTTTGATAACCAATCACTACTATGACAAAAACGTCATTACCACGATGAGAACTACTTGTAACGGTAATCGCAGGATTTCGGTAACGGAGGTGACATTTCAGATTTCAAATGATCACATCTCCTCTAAAACTAAACGAAATAAAAAACTTGACACGATATTTCGTCGCCCCCAACAGCAGAATTCAAAATAATTTTTCTATAAATTTCAAATTTGACATGCAGGAAAAACATTACGGTAATGACGATAAAATGTGCAAGAACCTGGTTTCATACTTTCACGTGCTGAAACCGAAAAGCAACTGCTAGCGGGAGCTCCTTTTCCTTTGTCATCACTGTCGGTAGGGTTGGCAACTGTCATCCCTTAAAAGATTCACCCGAATTCCCACTGTGTGTTTATGTGTTGCCACTTTCAATTTCAGTGATGGTAATGACTTTTTTTCTTGGGACGCTCGTTTTTCATAGCATTATCTGCTGAAAGTTTCACAAAACGAAAAGGAAATTCTAACAAGCCATGGAAACATGGTGAAAACACCTTAATCATCAAAAAGTACTAAAAACCAAGAACTCCAGTTACAACCAGCAGCAGAGAACACGCTAGGAAACTCATGGCCAGTGCTGTTGGACAGTTACGGAAATGACATTTTTCCACTTTAGTCTTGAAAAACTTCTCGAAAATGGCCAACTTTTATGGTTTCTTTATTTTTCCTTCAAGAACTATGTTAATAGAATGTAGTATATAAAAAACATCAGCTATAAACTTGTTGCAAAAGCAGTATCTTTTCCGGACGCTAGAATGGACAGTAATGTTGGAATCACCCATTAAGGTTTTTTCTGGCAGATAAGAACAGTTAATTTAGGAAACAATGAACCAAAATTAACCACACGTTAGGAATGCCGTGGGTGTGAGGCTCTGCCCCAGAAGTTCTTTAAATGGGTTTCATCTCTTGATAAAAATCGGTATCATTTATAGTTTTTTGAACTAATCTTTCAATCGTGAAGGCAGGCTTTTAGGCAGGGATTAGATAATTCGAATATTTAGATATTACCTGTTTTCTCGAGTATAGTACTAACAGTTAAATATTGTTTGAGGCTTTTTATTACTTCCTGAAACATTTTTGACAACATTCAATACATACTTTAACTAGGCGAAAGTGGGGAATTAATAGGTTGGTAGTGACACGTCAAGGTGGACACTCAGGTCAGCTCTCCACGTGGATCTACTACTCTGAGATGCTGGCTGAGGCGTGACGTCATCTGAAGGTAATAAGAAAATAATAATACCTGGTAATAGGAAAATTTTAAATCCGAATTTCATTTGGTAGGTACCTAGGTAGGTACTTAAGATTGCCCAAACTTAAGAGAGATGTTCGGTACTTAACAATTCTTATAAAAACAGTTTGAACAGTTTTCTTTGAAAGAAGAGTGAGTGATTTCTCTCCTTCCTCAGTTTCCGTCGTTATTTTTCTAGTGGACGTCTGCTTTATATTTTCTGCTGGGCACGTGATACAGTGGAGCAGCAATTTTGAAAAGTTTTCAAAAGCCGGATGCTCCACAACGTTGAAAGGTAGGTTTGCCATGCAGAATATATGAATGATCGGGTGGTTATGTCACTAAAAGTAACGAACGAACGAACACAATCCTCAAAGGGAATTTTTTATTTCCCTAGTGTATCAAAAAATATTGTAGGTGCATCAAAAAATATTGATGAACAATCAATCGGAAAAGTGGAAAGTGTCAAATCTTAATCATGATGATCACTGAATGATCATTTTTGGTTTATAATTCAATAATAAACCATTGCAATCGCACTTGAAAAAAAAAAAAAAAAAAAAAAAAAAAAAAAAAAAAATGCTAACCCCCCCCCCCCCCCCCTGAAAATTCCATGGTTTACGTTTCAAAGGGTGTAGAATCCAAATATGCAATAAAAAATTTTCCGCCCGTTCGCCGTATTCACGATTTTTCCCAAACGGCTGGAGCAAAAACTCTGAAATTTTCAGGAAAAATTCATGTTGGTCCGACAACGCCCCAATTCTTAAGCCAGCTCTCTCAATTAATTTAAAGTGCCCTTCAAGGGTTGTCAAAGTTTTGTAAAATCCCTAAGAACCTCAAAAAAAAGTCGAGTCGAGTCTCTTTTTGAAGAACTTTCCATGAGGAATCGAATGAGCCTCTTCCCAGGTCTGTAGCTCAAACCATTCCCGATGTATGGCCCGATTTATGCTGCCAACATTTGCGTTTTTTTGGTTTATTATTGTTTTTGTTTTAATAGCAGTAACCTAGAGATGTAGTGAATGTGGATACTGGAGTGAACTCCTAAAAGCATTTGTAGCCGCTACACGGGTTGAAGCATTCTGATATGCATGAAACGCTGCAAATTCTTTCACTGGGGTTTATTATTCAATTTTATTCATTTTACTTGCATTCATGATTTGAATTTCTACTAAGCTGTGGAGTGTGCGTGTTTCACAGGTGATAGAGCGATTATTGAATTTCAGGAGATATGCACAGAGCACGTAAATCGGTTCTCAACCAAAATACCTATTGGGATTGATCAGTTGATCATATTTGTGTGCCTACTGAAATTTAGCATTTTCTCCCAAATAGAGAAAACGTACGCATGTTTTTATTGTAGGGGGGGATTGAGGTTCAATAAAAAAAAAACGCTGCAAATTCACTGGGGTTTATTATTCAATTGGCTTTATTGATTCAATTTTATTCATTTGTGCTTGTTTCACGGGTGATAGAGCGATTATTGAATTTCATGAGATATGCATAGAGCACGTAAATCGGTTCTCATCCAAAATACCTATTTGGATTGATCAGTTGATCATATTTGAGTGCCTCCTGAAATTCAATAATTTGCTCTATCACCTGTGAAACTCGCACACTCCAAAGCTGAGTAGAAATTCAAATCATGTATCATTGAATAATAAACCCCAGTGAAAGAATTTGCAGAGTTTTTTCTACTAGCGATTTTTGGAACTTAACAATATACCTACCTAACTTTCTAGCAACAGATTAGTTTACTGTCATCGACTGACTCATCGATCACATAACTGCGTTGACTGAATAGATCAATAGTGCATTGCCATATTTTCACCCACAGAAAATAGAATACACAAATAGTTTACTCTATGTTCTGTGTTTTCACCCGATATTGGAGGGCATATCGATGTCGCTCTCAAACATCCACATCGATATCAATATCGATGTATTGTCTCGATGTCCCATCCCTAACGCGCAGGAATCTAACAGAGTTAGCGCTCCACGCGGACCGTAGGAGAGTTGCGCTTTCTCTTACCAGGGTTTGGATTCGATTGAAGGCGGGAAAACAGCTTTCTAATCAATGTGCTTTGGTAAATCCAAGGGCCCCTTATCGTTAACAATCCCCTTTACAGAAAACATTCAAAATAAACTATTACATTTTTTTTCAAAATAGAAGAGAAGAAGTGATGTAAAACGTACGGGAGACGTAGAAGTTCATGGCATCATCAACATAGATTGATTAAATTTTACGATTGAAAACCATTAAATTTTACATTTAATGACTTGACCAAAATTAACCTCTGAAACGTTATGATGTTTGTAATTATTTAAAAAACGGAATAAAATTGTATTTAATTTTTACCATGAATGGATCTTGTCTATTTGATTTCAGTGGTGACAATGGTTTTTTAGACAACACTGCTTCATGAACGCTGTTCAGTCCCGGAACCCGACATCTTTCTTTTGAGGAGTTGCGAAATATGGCGGGGAAGCTGTTAGCTCGCTTTGAAATTTGAGCTATTCCACTTATTTAGTAGTTATCGACACAATTCTCATATTGGGATCCCAGTTAGTTAGAAACGCTCAGAAGGTTATCGTTATACGTAGAGCAGCTGCTCCTGCCCAACATATATCATCCTTCAGGTAAATATTTTCGCTTGAACTTCACCGCATCGGCCAGCGTTCCTCCGACTAACCGAAATTTCGTTCCAGTAAGTTTTTCATTAAACCTCGGTCGTCATCTACTTGTCTCTTTGAAAGTCACGATCCTTTTAGTAATCTTATTCTATATGCGTCGGTGCATTGAACGTATAGTTCGAGAGTTCATATCCTTACGAAACCGTAAAATGGATGACCAGTGCGAATGACCGCTAGCCGAACTCAGTGCTTCGCGCCAAGTGCCACTAAACTCAAAAGTAATCTATCTAGATTGGGATAAGTACACCATGATTTTCAAGTTGATTAGTGCTGATCGTTTGTAGTGCTATTTGCAGCTATCAATAAACAGTTCTGGCAGTCATATGTCCGTATATATAGCTTTTGATTTATTCAAATTGAAAATTCCCTCCTGAAATGTCTACTTCACAGCGTCCCAATGTTTTTCTCCGTTATGTTACTGTTATACTAATTATGCGCCTTTACCTAAATGCCAATGATGGTTACGTGCTACCATTTAATTACCCTTGAGTCTTAATTCACAGACTGCTATAAAAACTATCGATTCTAATGAGCAACTTGGTATGTATTACACCTAGGGTGACCAAACATCCATGAAAACCGGGATTGTCCCGGTTTTCGATCAAGTCATGTGATGTCCCGAAAAATTCTACTTTTGCAAGGATTAAAAATGTTGACACATAAATGTAGACCAATGCAACGTATATTCAATGCACATTCTTACATATACGATGTCTTTGCCACAATAGATTGGGAAGTCGTCAATATTGCTCTCTATTTTATAAATAACGACGATTGATCCCATCAACTAGCAGTGCTGATATGTAATATTTTATTAAGACTACTTCTCATTCAGACAACAATTTACCAGTTGGTTGGTATCCGGCGTGGTGAGAGGGAAGGATACATATTCAGAGCTGTCCCGGTTTGCTCTGCTGATGATTTCGTCACCTCAATTACTCCACATATTTTCCTCATAATAACCCTAGGCAGGTAATTTTATTGTTTTACTCATGCCCAATGCTGGTAGAAGTCGAGAATAGGTGACCCCTTTCTGATAAGTCCGTCGCCATATTGAAAACCCCGACGTCTACTATCGATATAGGTCCACGCTTTCGATGTGTGTTCTGTCTAGTTTACAGTTTTGATTCGTTGATCTTACCAGGGCAACCATTCTGAGTTGGACTGATTCAGGTTGTAACCTCATTTGTACGAAATCGATGTCATTATAAATATGTGCAAACGCCTATGGAGACCGAAGTTATTGAAAATAATATAGGAGCAAGCCATTCAAAACCCTCATCCGACTTGGACTGCATCATAAGCGATTCACAAGTTACCCACTTACAATTCTATAAAACCTAAGATAATCCTCCATTCTTTGCTGGCAAATACTCCCACGTCAAACCTAAGAAGCAGCAACGCGGATATTGCGCTCTTGTGGATTCTAACTACATTGATTTTAACCATGCTGTCGCACTTATAGGGGTATATGGAATATTCTCAAAGTATCATATTTTAGTTAGTTGAAATAGATCTACCAAATTAGAATCTTGCTCCTTCAGTCTGTTCATTCTTGAATGTCAAGAAAATGCTGTTCAGGTCGCGTGGAGCCCAAAACTTCGTAGCAGATCCCACCCTTACGCCCTGGCATACAATACCTGAGGTCATCCAAAAGTGTGACACTACTATTCCCATTACCAGTGCAAATGCACGATCTTTTAAGATGTATGAAGTTTCTGGCTCCTGCAGTCCCTCTTGGTCTTGGATATAATTGCAGAGGTTTCACTACTTGCCAGACATTTCTTGTGTTGTCTTTCTGCGCAATTCACTTTCGAATTCAGTTACGTTGTATGAGACTAACTAGTGGAGATACATCTGGTTTGAAAAAGTATGTTTTTGTAAACGCCAACCAGTTGACACCGTACCAATTACACGCTCCTTCGGAGTGAAACGTGGTTTGCTCAGGTGTCATAATTTTTTCAGTTTCCTTTCAAGCTCAATTTGTCATACTTTTTCCAAAAGTAGTTTCTATTATGTAAAATTTTATTGCAGGTCTATCAAGAACCTCTGCACGATGGCCGAAGGTGGAGGAGATAAAGCTTCTTCAAGCAAGGGGCTCTCCGTTGAAAAAATCTATCAGAAAAAGTCACAGTTGGAGCACATCTTGCTTCGACCTGATACTTATATTGGTAAGTAGTGAGAATATTATTTTAATTTTCTGATGTGTGCATTCCTGATACGGAGCCGTTGTTATTCCTCATGGCGGATTGATAATTTATAGGCCTGGAAAATGTGTAAACCATTTTGTCGAAAATGCCGTTTTTTTTCCAAGAAAATGTATACATATTGCACTTTCTCATCATGAAAGGGTTGTTGGAGAAGATCCATCAAGTTCTGGCAAATTGTGACGTCCGCCGTCTTGAAAATCCCTCAGAAAGATAACTTACTTATAAGCAAATTATTGCTGTCGGTACCGGTATTTCTTAGAACTTCAGATGCCCTCATTTGAAAATATAAATCATTCTCATTCAATCATTCTTGAAAATGCCAAAACTTCTACTAGGTCAATTATAATTAATGTTTATCTTTATATTAAGGACTAACAATAATGATTCACTATTCAGCATCAATTGCCTCCAACTTTCCTGCCTAAATTCATGTAATTTTCAATGTCAATAATATTCGTTAACCCCTCACCTTGATAGATTAATTGAATAGACGACATTCTTGATTAACTTCCGTTTTATTCTTTGATACCCTTTTTACAGTAAAAACATTTCTGGTGGTTGTGCACTATCTTTGAAATTGAACTTACAGTTTTCAAGTTACGCGTGACCTATCTCTCGTTTACTGATGTTGTTCTCTTTCAGGTTCTGTTGAGCCTGTGACTGAACAAATGTGGGTCTACGATACCGAGGGAGAAGTTATGGTTCAACGTGAAATTACCTATGTGCCCGGTCTGTACAAAATATTCGATGAAATCCTTGTCAACGCTGCTGATAACAAACAACGAGACCCCAAAATGAACTGCATCAAGATCACAATTAATCCGTACGTTCCTTTCCGATTTTTCCTATGTGAGGGTTTCTTAATCTTATGTGTAAATAATCAAGGACTCCTCAGGGCTTTTCTATAGTGGTTTTGCTCTACATTTAAATATGCTATATGTTCTACACATTTCTTCACTGATTAGTGTCGTGGTGGTGTCCATATGTAAAAGGTACTGCATTAAACTTAGATGCTATGATTGTTAACATTCTCTAAGTCTGATTATAGGCTTTCTCTAAATATGAGACTGATTTGTCCTGTGAAATGCTAATGTTTCCTTTTGAGTCACTAGCGCCTAAACATTATCTAAATTGACGTTTTTGTCAAACTATTAGTGTTGGGGGGAAATGGGGTGTGTTCAACAACATTGTTTCTAATAGTTCGTATTACCATTTCGAAGTGCAGTTTCGCTGTGTAACTAACATATCTCCATTGATAATGTTGATACTCCTTTCCTCGTCTTATAGTATAGCGTGAACCATTGTCTTATTTGATTTTCTCGTTTCCAGAGAAGAAAATGTCATATCTATTTGGAACAATGGGGCAGGAATCCCAGTTGTAGAGCATAAGGACGAAAAAATGTATGTGCCTACCATGATTTTTGGGCATCTTCTCACCTCGTCCAATTACAATGACGAGGAAGCCAAAGTTACTGGAGGCCGTAACGGTTATGGCGCCAAGCTCTGTAATATTTTTAGTACTAAATTTACTGTAGAAACATCATCTTCTCAGTACAAGAAAGCGTTTAAACAGGTACGTGTTTATGTAATCCTAATTCGACCATGATTTAGACCAGTAAACGTAGCTGTACTCTTTCTGACGTATTAAAATGTTCAAGAATGTCTTATTTTCGCAGTATTTAACCCCACTAATTTGAATGTACATAATGAGTTAGAAAATTTCACTTTTCTGAATCGTTTGACATTTTTAATCGTTTAAATGTTTTTCAGACGTGGACTAACAACATGGGAAAGGCTGCTGATGTTAAAATTAGATCTTCATCCGAAGATGATTATACGAAAATCACTTTTTCTCCCGATTTATCCAAATTCAAGATGGAAAAACTCGACAAAGACATTGTAGATCTGTTGTCGAGGCGAGCTTATGACGTAGCTGCCTCCACCAGAGGAGTAAAAGTCTTCTTAAATGGCACCAGACTTCCTGTAAGTCTACTATGTACACTGGATCATTCCTTGAATCATTTACGTGATTTAGAAAGAAACAATTTTATTCATTACGTTTCAGGCAATGACATTTGGTTGCGTATTAGATCAGATAATTGAGTTTTGTAGTTGTTAAGTCGTCAGTCATGGTCCATAATTTCTAATTAATTTTTTCAGATCAAAAATTTCAAAGACTACGTTGAGCTGTACATAAAAGGCAAAGAAGATGACACTGGAAACCCCTTGAAAGTTGTTTATGAATCGGTCAACGATAGGTGGGAAGTTGCCCTCACAACTTCGGACAAAGGTTTCCAGCAAGTGTCGTTTGTTAATAGTATTGCAACTACCAAGGTGAGTCTTAAAACTGTTGTACTTTTTTTATTTTAATTCAATTTAAACTGTTTTTAATCGTCGATTTATGAACGCGTGGAAGCGTGCCCATTTACTGAACATCCCACTAGAAAGCTTTATCTTTGTTGGTATAGTTTGTCAAGGCTGATTATTTCGTCTAGACCTAACTTTTGGGAACAGTATTGCGATTCCGGAAAAACAGGCAGTTCAAACATATTGACGTTACTTTAAACGATTTTGTTCTCACAAAATATAAACATGTAATAGGTTAAATATGGTAGTGGTTTGATACGAGTAAAACTAAAGGCTTACTGTTTTCATTGTTTCTCCCTCTCCCCATCCCTTCATTTGAAACTTCTTCAGACAAATTTAATATATGCCATTGCAAAGTGAAAAGAGTTGAATACGATGTCAGCTGTTGTTGACCTTGAAAGGATTAAGTTTTGCTCAAAATCAGTTGCCATTGATGAGATCATAGATAACATAGTGTCTTGGGCTTGTCTTGTTCGTCTAACATGATCCATTTGGTCTATTATCGTTGTTTCTTGGTATCTCACATACCTACCGACGAATTATGTGCAGTAGACCTCAACGAAAAGCTGTTTCAGAGCCATAATTCATTTCATGAAGCTTTCCCCATCTGGTTTGAAAGTTTCCATACTGACTTGAAGAAATAATTAAACCAGTAGTAAAGTGGGGTTCACATCCATCTGGGACGTCCGGAAATAGGGATAGGGGAGTCGCGGAAGTTGGGAAGGCGTATAGAAGGGGTTCATAACCATCCAGAATTTTGGCTGTCCAGAACAGCTGTTTCCCGTGCTTCCTCCCACAGCTGTTTTGATTACCGTATGAGTGGCAGTGAACTACGCAGATGCGGAGCGGAAAATATCTGAAAAATCTGATGCGTACAGATCGCTTCAAAAGTGCATCTCTGGAAAAAATATTCCCCCCTCCCCAGCTGATGTCCAACAAATCAGCTGATCGTAAGCACTTCCCGGGTGGATGTGAACTCTGCTTTCGAGTGGTATGGGCAAAACAGCAATAGTGTAGACAATTCATTCAAACTAAACACCCGTTTAGTGTTTACGTGATGTAATGTACCAATCACGTTAATACATTGGTTCCTAACTTGCTTCACTGGATAGCCTGTAGATGGTCTATTATGAAAACGCTCAATTTTATCATGAGAGTTTCAAAGTTTAGATCAGATGTTTCGATCGAAGTGCAAAGCAAACGAGAAAGGTGCAAACGGCTGAACATACAAAACTTTAAGGTCTGACTAAAAAATGTATGTTTAGAAGCACTCTTCAAAAAAAAAAAAATGTTTTGCGGTTTTTAATCATTTCAGTTCGGAAGAAGGAAGAAAACTTGATACACTACAGTAACCTGATGTACAGAAAATTGGAAGGTTTAGAGCACCCATTATATTGGGACAGAGGAAAGGGGGGGGGGGGGTTCAAATAAAGGTTATTAGTTATTTCCAGCGTTGGTAGATGGGGTAGCGTAATAAGGGGTTTTCGATTTGAGCAAATCACTTGGGAACTTATATCAAAATTATCCAAGAATGTCGATTTGGCCACATAGGCAACTGCTGGTTAAATTCAGTTTAACATTGGAAAGTCAAGTTGTAATATATTTGATAATGACTTGATATGTTTTATCCTCAGGGCGGAAGACATGTTGACTACGTTTCTGATGCCTTAATCAAGAGCCTCATCGAGCTCATCAAGAAGAAGAACAAAGGCGGAATGCAGATCAAGCCCTTCCAAGTCAAATCTCACATGTGGATATTCATCAATTGCCTCATTGTGAACCCAACATTCGATTCACAAACGAAAGAAAACATGACACTCCAATCCAAGAATTTCGGTTCGAAATGCACTGTCTCCGAAAAATTTTTGGGTCAAGTAGGCAAAAGTGGATTGGTCGAGCAGGTCCTCACTTGGGCTAAATTCAAGGCTCAAACTTTACTCGAGAAAGCTGGAGGCGGAAAAAAATCGAAGAAATTGAGAGGTATATGATAGTTTTCATAGTACGACATTCTATGTTCAATTTAATCCTCTATTAAAAGACTTGAAGCACCCAATGTCTGATTTAGAAATGAAATTTCACTCCCCCTCCTTTATTTTGTATGATTCAGTTTGTAATTCAATTTGATATAAATTGTAAGTAAATATTTTCGCTGTGGATAAAAATGATTTTTTGACTGAATTGCCTACTCAGGATAAGGCAAAAAATGTTCATTTTCTCATCACTCTGTTTCTCCAAAACTGTTAAAAAAGTATTATTAATATTTTAGATCGTGGATAATTTTAATCATAATTGTTCGTCATTTTTCAAGAACTTATTTGAGAATAACAGTAGTATGTTAAAGTGAATCACCCATTTAGCAGATGTTGCAGGAAAATACTTATTGGAACTCATATTCTAGACTATTTTCCTTGTTGCTTTTCGTTTATTTTTAGTCTTCATCGGCCTATTCAGGAACGTTCTATTATTGATGATTAGTATGTATTTGCTTGGCTTGTTGCCTCCCATTTAACAAGTCCTCCTCAAACCAAAAAAGCAGCCCAAAAATTTGTCATACCTCTGGCCTAGTTCAAACTCGTGTGGCATCACTCTAACGGGTTGATGTATGAAGCCGATTTAACCAAACCACATAGACTGTCAAACCCTAAACATATATTTGAGGAAGAAATAAATTTAAATTAACATAATATATTATATTCAGAACCATGATGTAAAGTTCTACATTATAAAATGGTTGTAATGGATCAAGTTAGTTCTTATTCTCGTCCATAATGGGTGAGATGACATTTGAAAAATATCTCTAACTCAGTACAAAAAGATCGCTCTGTAGTTAACACAGAACTCCTCTGCAATGAAACAGAAGTTTTTACTAATCTTGAAACAAAATGAAGTTTCTTATATATCTACTGCAATGTATGTTAAATATCCAGATATATTTACCTCATGTATTATTTACAGGTATTCCCAAACTGGATGACGCTAACGACGCTGGCTCCAAAAATTCGCTGTCATGTACTCTCATCCTAACTGAAGGAGATTCAGCCAAAGCGCTGGCTGTGTCCGGTCTCGGTAAGAGACAGCTAAGTTTATTTTGATATTTGTACTCTAATAATGTTCTTGATTGTTCTTATCTTCTTTATTTTATTATAATCGATGTATCATAATAATTCATTGGGATTCTTTTTCTAAACATCAGGCGTCGTTGGTCGGGATAAGTATGGAGTGTTCCCCCTCAGAGGTAAACTTCTGAACGTTAGAGAGGCAACGCATAAACAGATTTTGGAAAACGCCGAAATCAACAATCTCATCAAAATTATGGGACTAAAATATAAGATGAAATACGAAACCAGAGAAGACTTGGAGACACTGCGATATGGAAAAATTATGATAATGACTGATCAAGATCAGGTATTTTATACGTAAACATATTATTATTAATCGTATCTCTTGAATAATCCGAAGTTATTACGCTAACTAAAACTGTCAAGATTATATAGGAAACGTAGCGCACTGTTCAATTCGACGTTGTTTTTGTAATTTGGATGAATGTTCTCCTTATTTTCTTCTTTATTGACGTGGAATTGGAAGAATACAAAGATAAAATTGTTACATTTTAATTACCAAATAAGTGGATGAAGTAAATACGAATTTTTCCTCTTGGGTTAAATTTTAACTCTTTGAAACCTCTGTTGGAGTGATGAAAATTTGTTGTTGTTTGGAAAGCACCAATAGCATATGAAGTAATGCGGAGTAGTGTGTAACATCAAAGCCTCCCATTGAATTTTATTTGAATTTATTTCTTTCCAGGACGGTTCTCACATCAAAGGTTTATTGGTGAACTTCATACATCACAATTGGCCTTCCCTCATCAAAATGCCATTCTTGGAAGTGTTCATTACGCCCATCGTGAAAGCCACGAAAAGAAACCAGGAGCTTTCTTTTTACTCAATACCAGAGTTTGACGAATGGCGCGCTGCCACTCATGATCACAGTTCCTACCGAATAAAATACTACAAAGGTTTTAATTTTTCACTCATATCTTCCTCTATCTCAGTAAAGTTAGCGGTGAATGGTTAGCTCCACATTTTTGTTCTTTTTTTCAGGTTTGGGAACGTCAACCTCCAAAGAGGCGAAAGAATACTTCAGCAACATGGATCGACATAAAATAAAATTCAAATACAGTGGCCCTGAATGTGATCAGCATATTATCATGGTATTAAAAATGATAAATTTAGAACAAAATTGTATTTTTAAATATTCAGAACATTGATTTCTCTTGACAAGAGCTTTCCTATAAATTGCTACATGACGATTATATGGATTTTTGAATGTAGCCCTACCACACTGTGTACTGATGATTAATGCCTTGATGGACTTTTATGATGTTAGCAACAATTGACTGATAAGCTTCTTGAAATTCTGATTCCTCCCCACAGTTTGAATGGATTTAAAAAAAGACAGTACAACGATTAAATTAGACACTGTATATAATTGTTAAGGGTTACAATTAACAATAATATGTTTTGAATTTAAAATTAACCCCACTAATTTACTTCACATTGCATTTCTTGTTCCTCACGGTTTAAAGGTGCTCTAGACCTATTTTTGTTTCGTCTACCTTGGTTTTAGAATGTCACATTGTGTCCCTTGATCTTCCAGTTGGCGTGAGACCCACTTTAGGTCTCTGTGAAGGTTGATTGATATTACAGTACTGCCATATTACAGTATTCAATTCCAAATATATGTTAAGGGACTTCTTTCAGTATCATTTATTAACGAGGATGTATTACTTTTTCCAGGCATTCAGCAAAAAGTGTGTCGATCAAAGAAAAGAATGGCTAACTAATTGGATGGTAGAGCGCAAACGTAGGAAGGAACTTGGCATGGCTGAGGAATATCTTTACACTAAAGAAACTAAACAGATAACATTTAAAGACTTCATTAACAAAGAATTGGTTCTGTTTTCCAATATGGATAATGAAAGATCTATCCCTAGTTCCGTGGATGGTCTGAAGCCTGGTCAAAGAAAAGTGAGTGTTTTTTTGACACACTTTATGCCTGCGATTCGCAGCTCTATTAAAACTTAATTCTTAGGATTAATTTGTCTTCCTCACTGATCGGAGTGTGTTATCTAGGTTCTATTCACGTGTCTCAAACGAAACGATAAGCGGGAAATCAAAGTGGCTCAGTTGGCCGGTAGTGTGGCTGAACACTCGGCTTATCATCATGGAGAGCAGTCCCTTCAGTCGACTATTATAAATTTGGCTCAGAATTACGTTGGTACCAACAACATCAACCTTCTCCAGCCCATCGGTCAGTTCGGTACGAGGTTGCAAGGCGGAAAAGACGCTGCTAGCCCTCGTTACATTTTCACTATGCTCAGGTATGTCATCTGCACTTGTCATTCTGTAATATTCTGCATTTTTATTCCACGAGAATATTGGGATTGTTACTCGTCAGATTCTACATTTTGGTTATTTTGATCAATTAAATCATCCAGTTAGGCCTGTTATAGGTAGGTTAAAGCTTTTGAATCACCTCGGTTTCGTGGGGAAATGTAAACTTATGCACCTGTATGTGTCGAAAAATAGTATGACGTATTATTATTATTAGCAAATAACACCGAACAGGTACCTCAATGTAAGTGAATAAATTCGATTAGTTTGAGTACAAAGGCAAGAGTGGCAGGAAAAAGCTTGAGTAGAAGTGAACTCTCGAACCAAAAACCGCTCGAGTAAAAACTTAAAAAAGCTTACTTACTCGATTCCGTAAATGTTGGAATCGAAGCGTGATCTTTTAGGTAAAGAACACTATGCTTTGACAGATCTCTTTTAGGGAGATCTAGAAGTTCTCCAAGATGAGAATTCATTCTCGCACTTCATGTATTCAGAAACATTTCATGTATTTGGGTTCTTGACTGGTTTTCTAATCCTTGTACTGCGAAATTCTATACCAACTCGCAGTTCGATTTTGATGGTATTTTCAAGAACTGTGTGGAGTAGGGAGGAAACCATTTCGAGTTTGATGTTAACATTGGATGTCGAACATAATATCAAACACCTAATAATATTAGCTATTCAGTTACTGTAAGTCTTGTTTAATAGTTAATTGTAGCCTTCCCAATAAAAACCGTAATGAACACTATGTCTGCTGTTTATTAGCTCGTCCCTTTGAAACAAGGCTTTGCCATGCCGTTCTGTTCATTTAAGATTTTGGTTTAGAATTTGAAAATATTTCAGTGCATTCCATTTTTATTCTGAAAGGGGAGAGTGGAGAGAGTAGTACTGATAAATCGTTATTTATACTCTATTTTCATCTGATTTTATTGATTTTGTTTAAAAAAGTTTTTTTTTGCTGGACCCCTATTTAGTCTAGTTGTGCAACAACCCTCGGAAATTTTGAATTTTCTGTCGAGAATGGGAACAGAGGGGGTAATAGGGAATCCATTCAAGCCTTTTTCAAACTTCTTATACTGCCAATTTTCTTGCTTCTTATTCTGTTCGGTTAAGCATTTCAATCGAGCTACAAAATACATTTCAGATCTTTCAAGTTTTCGTTCATTCATTAATCACTTATTCATTTCATTATTTTTTCAACAAACCTCTCTTGTGCAATAAATCTAGGATATTTTGATTTTGCTGACGAGAAATGAGGGGGTAGTGGTCGATCTATTTAAATGCTGCTCATGCCTTCTGGAATTCTCAGACGATTCTCGTACTTTCTTTGTTCGATTAAGAATTCCTTCTACTTTTTATGTTTATAAGAAATTATAATGATGTTTATAAATGTGCTCATGTAAAACCTGGAAATAGGGACGTCCTTTATGCATGTGTTACTTACTTTCTTGGAAATAAGGCAGTTTTGCGTAAAACTCCGTTATTAAATCAGTAGATTATCGCTTTTGTGAATCCACGTCATTACCAGCTGGTGTTTGAAAAACGTTTGGTTTAATTTTCAGTCCGCTGACGAGGCTCATATTTCACCCACATGATGATCCACTGTTGAAATATCAGAAAGAAGATAACCAACGAATAGAACCGGTCTGGTACATTCCAGTAATTCCCATGGTGTTGGTGAATGGTGCCGACGGTATTGGTACTGGTTGGATGACTAAAATTGCCAACTACAATCCCAGGGAAATCATCGAATCCTTGAAAGAGATGATTGCTGGAAAAGAACCGTCCATCACCCTGGTGAGATGTTTTTCCAAAATATTGAATATGGAACAATATAATTAAATCCATTGTGAAAGCGAAGTACAGGGAGGACAATCCTGGTTATGATTTGTTACGTTATACTTTGACTATTTGGGATATTAAGAATATTTGATACCGTAATATAAAATCGCATCATTCCCTATTATCGTGCTCATTTTTACTCCAAAGTTGAGTTACTGGGTTCTCAATTCAGTGATTCTAAATTATTAGTCCTGGTTGTTATTAGCAACTATACATCACCAAATTGTTAGCTTTTTGACTTTGTGCTGACATGGGATATTAATTACTGCTTTTCGCGTGTTTCAGAAACCCTGGTACAAGAATTTCAGAGGAGAAACAGATACAGTTGGTGGAGATAGGTTTGTCGTCTCCGGTGAGATCGCAGTTTTGGGTGAAGAAAAGGTAGAAATTACCGAATTACCTGTCGGAACCTGGACGCATCATTACAAGGAATCTGTTTTAGAACCCATGCTTAGTGGCAATGATAAAACTAAAGCTCCTCCTGTCATCACGTGAGTATTGGATTTATTACTTAATGCATTCATTTGATTTAACAAAATGCTGTGAGGAACTGGAAAGCACACGTGTGCTGATGGTTGGGTTAGTGACAGCAGTTAGCTGTCAAAAGTGGTCATTCTTTTATCTGTGAAAAAGGCTGAATCACAGAAAAAGCATCATTTTCTGATCTATACTTTACTGAAATATATAGGATTTTTTGTTGTTTTTGAGATGCGAGCATCCAGACCAGCAAACTGGACTGTAGGAGACACGATTAAGAGGTGCGTTTTTCTGTGATTACAAGACGATTTTTTCTTATTACAATATTCTCCTTATTGTGTTACTAATTATATGTTTTATTTAATCTAGGGACTTCAAGGAATACCACACAGACACTACGGTCAAGTTTGTGGTGACAATGACGAAAGACAAATTGTATGAAGCTGAAAAAGTCGGACTGCACAAATTCTTCAAATTGCAATCTATGATCAGCACCTCCTCAATGGTAAGTGGCTCAAATTACAAACTCTTCATCTAATTGATTGAAGATTTCCCTACTATGTGATTGTATCTGTTTACGTTTGTTTTTCAGTGTGCTTTTGATCAAGATGGTTGCTTAATAAAGTATGACAACGTCAATCAGATCCTTAAAAACTTCTTCGACTTGAGAATGGAGTATTATGGAAAAAGGAAAAATTATCTCGAGGGCATGCTCCAAGCAGAGGCAGACAAATTGTCGGCACAAGCGAGGTAAATTTGGGCCAGTTTTTAAACTCAATTTACTTTCAAAACTAGGAGCTTATAATTTATTTAAAACGAGTCGTTAGCCAAAAGGGGTCTAATCGCCGCCAGTTTTCTTTTTCTTATATCTAAGAAACATTAGGTTTCCCTCGCTACATCCACAAAAGTAGGTGTCCGGGGTTTGGTTACTGCATTTGATTAATAGAACTCAATAAACATTTCTGGCCCTGGTAACATAATCACCTTTGGTCTTTTGCCGTCTTCAGATGATCTTATTATAACTAGTTATATTTATATTATAACTAGAGAATATACAATTTGAAGAGAAAAAATTTATTTAAATCAAGGTTTTGGATCAAGTCATAGTCCAATAAGGTCGTTTGTCCTGGAAGAAAACCCACCGTTTGTGGGGTAGCAAGAAACTCATGAATTTTGTTGGCCCTTGGTTTATGCTGTATCTCAAACTCACCTTCCAAACCTGATCCTTGGAGATGTAAAGATTCAATTCCTCCTTGTTAAATGATTCCTCATCTGGGGGACTCAATTTGTCGATACTAGACAGTGGTCTTAAAATTTTCTTGAGCCGCAATCATGCGCAGCATTCGGTCGATTACCATCCAGTGATGTCGTTGTTGGCACTCATAGTGTGGGTTGGGAGAGAAACGGGATGTGAGGGGGGTTAAATATTGATTGAGAGACAAGATTTCTGATTTTGTTTTTCATTCCTCCAGGTTCATTATGGAGAAGTGTGATGGAAGACTCACCATTGAAAATAAGAAGAAAATTAAAATGATCGAGGAGCTCAAGAGCAGAGGCTACCCATCTGATCCAGTAAAAGTCTGGAAGAAGAAACAAGTTGAGAAAGGAAATATGGTAAAAGAAAAGATTAATTATATTAGTAAAATCTGTTCATTTTTCGTTTCATAATCCCATCGTAGTTTCTTGTATTTTGGAGCCGAAATCATTCTCGATTGCTGGAACGTAATACTGCCCTTCCAAGCATTTTCTTTCGATTGGTATATTAAAATGAAAAGGTAACATCTGCTGAGATTATAATATGCGTTGATAGAACAGCAGGGGACCAGGGAAAATAGCTTTGAACTTCAATTATTTTTACCGGCTGGATAATTTTAACCTATTTTTAGTCAAAATTACCATCAATTTAGTAGCGTGGAAAATGTAGACTTGAGGTGTCGTTCCGCCCATTTCTTAAGCTTTCGGCTTTCTTTCATGTCAGCAAAGGTTCTCAGAATATTATGATGACTTTTAAAGAATTTCTAGATAACTTTGTCATATGACCTTTCCCCATGAAACTTTTTGTAAATTTGCTTGCCACAACTATAATCAATTTTATTATTTGTTGTTTAGCCTTAATTAAATCATCAGTTATATCCCTTTAGGGAATTATGAAAAGAAGTTTTAAAAAACGTGTCAGCCTTCTTGAAAAATCACTTGTATTCCTGGTGCGTGTAATATATATTCGTTTGAATACCCAATTATCTTTCAGGATGAAGAAGAACAAACTCCGCAGGAGCAAGAAGCAGAAGAAGAACAGACTGCGTCTGACCTTGATTACGATTACTTGCTGGGTATGACAATGTGGTCATTAACCCTTGAAAGGAAAGAAGAGCTAATAAACAAAAAGAACAACAAAGTACAAGAACTGGAAGATCTCAGGTTGAAAACTCCTGGTGACCTGTGGACTGATGATATGAAAGCCATTCTCGAAAAGGTACTATTATATAAATTACTAGCTGGTGGTTGCCCTGCGTTGCCTAGGTTATGCCCAATTCAAATTATTTCAATCTGGGCGTTCCATTGTTTCAATAGCGTAAATTCAAACTTTCAAATATATAACAATTATTCAACTTGAAACTGTTAATTACTACCTACTTGTTAACAGATCAAACCAAACCGAGTAAGATAGTTTGTTCAAACCTTGATATTTGTCTTACCTAGCGAATTTTTGTGCCTGTCATTACTCCTGAACCAAAAGTCCGATCAGAATTATTTAAAGTGGAATTTAGTTTGTTGCGGAAATGTATGAGAAGTGATACTGTTAGACCCCTGGCAGGGGAAAATGATAATGTCTTAATTGCTCAGTTATTGACAGGATGGCAAATTAAAAAATTACCATTATCACCATAAGAAATTGGGATTAGTGGTAGAAGGACAAAAATGTGCGCATCATTAAAGAAAAAGAAAAAAAGAAAAGAAATTGTCCAAAAAATTAGCATAAATATACCTTTTGAATACATATGTACAATTTCATTGGGATTGGTCAAGCCGTTTCGGAGTAAAATGGCAACTAACACTGTGGCAAGAGAATTTTATATATTGGAAAATATTGTTCCTTAACCACGTGTCTTAACCAATGAAATCATTTGGAAACAGCATTAGGAGATTTGAAGACAGTTCTTCATTAAAATTAGTACAAACTACATCATTATCTATGGATGAAACATATTGAAACTCCTCTCCTATTTAACATTCTCTAGTCCGACTACACCAGAATATCAACTTGATTTCATTTCCATTTTAATTACCAGCTGTTTCGTCATCGTTTAGTGCTGACAATTTCTACCATATCATCCATACTTAACGTACAATTTACAAAATCGTCTTCGTTTGCAGGAGTTGTAGTTTTTGTGATTCCACGTACTGATAGGTGCGAGTATTTCTGCTTAACTCACTGGTTTTTTTCTCCCGGTTTTCAGCTTGACGAGGTTGAAGAAAAGGAGAGAGCGGAAGAAGCTCAGTCTGGGAGCATCACAAAGAAAGGTAAAGGCCTTGCGGCGCTGGCCAAGGGAGGTGCCAAAAAGGCTCTGGATTCGCAGCCATCTGCCCATGGCAGAAGAATTGTTCCGGAAATCAGTGAAGACCTCAAGAAAAAAGTGGAAACCCTCATCAGGGCTAAAGAACGCAAAGCTGAAGGTGGTGGTCCTGCTAAGAGAGGCAGGGTGAGTTTGAAGAGGGTTCAATTTTCTTTTAGCAAGCTGTTGATATCACGGTTGTGGCCTGGTGTTCATTTAATGAAGAATGTTTTCTGCGCTTTGGTGTGATGCTGGTTACCTTTTTCCTTCCAAACTTCAACTTGTTTTGAGCACTACTACTCATTGTACTTCGAAATTGCTCTATAAAGTATGATCGAGCTACTTTTAACCAACTAGAAACCTATCTATTAATTTCAGAAAAAGAAAGATGATGATGAGGGTGGAGAAGAAAATGGTGAACCTGGAAGTGAACCGAAGGAAAAGAAAACCAAAGCTCCCGCAAAGAAAAGAGGTAATTTATTAAGTACATATTAGACATAATATGCATTGTTTTACCACTATCAACGAGAGGGTGCTCTGTTTTTGACGGTGTACGATTTCATTCTACAAATGTTTGGGCTTCAAAACCTTCTGAGCAATGTCAATTCGCTGTCATACGTAATTCCTCGTACGTGTGGCAAGTGATTATTGATATTTTTGTTAGCTCGTTTTTTTGTGCTATTCTTTCATTATGCACAAGTCCAGAAATTACCAACAAAAGACGTACTATGTATGACTCACATAAACAGCATCTTATTAATTTCGAAATGTTCTGTAATAAATACTGATTGTGCAGAGAGAGGTCCGAAGAAATCCCCCAAAAAGAAGAGGGGGATGATGTCGGGCTCAGAATCGGAAGATGATTTCAACTCTTCTGTATCGGATTTGGAGTTTTCGCCACGACCTGTGGCAGAGAAACGGCAACCCAGACGAAGTGCAGGTATGCAGTAACATATTTCTATGGAACATATTCAAAATCTCAGCTTCATTATTTCTAAATTTGGTTTGGTTCATTATTTCTAAATCTGTTTCCATGTTATTTTCAGCTGCTAATGTTAAATTCAATTTCGATTCTGAGAACTCTGAAGAAGAATGGAATGAAGTTAGGACTGGGAGGAAATCTGAAAGTGAGGGTGATGACGACGCATTGATAGATTCTCCTGTTGCGTAAGTATGCCAAACCACACTGATGGCTATATATGAATCAGATTATTTCGAACCCAAAATCCAAATTTTCTTATTAATTGTCGTTAGCTCATGAACTCAATCGTTTTCAGGACGAAAAAGCCACCTCCAAAACCTGTTCTGGAAGTAGAAAAGTTCACTGACAGCGAAGATGATGGTTTAGCCCACAATAAAAGTACGTAATTCTTTAGATTGATCTGTAGTCTTCAACTTTATCGGAAACGTAGGTTTTTATCGCTGTTCTGTATCTTCTATGTTGTGAAGAAATTGCTTTACCTATTTCCAGATAATGTGGAAAATAACAAAAACGACAGCGACAAATTGTTTGACTCTCTCCTGGGAAGTGGAGATGAGAAGCCCATGAACATTTCTTCTGAAGAAGAAGAGAAGTCTTTACCCAAAGGTAATATGATACTTATCAGGTATTCAATAATAGTATATTATTAATTAGTGATAATTAATGAATAATTACGATAAGGCAAAATACAAGGTTGAATCCAAGAATAGTTGTTATTGTTATTAGGTTAGAAAATATTGTAAAAGGTATTTTATATTTCACTATACAGGGTGCTCCACGAGTTGTTTCCCCCCTCCCCCCCTAAAATCGTCAAAATGGGAGTAAACAAGAAAAGCTTTATTGCGCAACAATGCGATATTGACATTAACTTTCTTATTTCAAATGAGAACCCCCATTTTCTATTGCAGATTCGGATTCTACCCAAGATTTCATGAAAATTTGACCCCTCAACCAATTTTTTTGATTGCGCGTAACCGGTTCAGTGAGCACGCAAAGTTGCGCAACCCCAACATTCCCAAATAGCGGATGATGGTGAACTGTAAAGTGTGGCACATGAATTTTCATTGTTTTTCAACTCTGATGCTACTCTGATTCACTTGATGCTATCCATTGCTGTTGATGCTGTTGTTTCATGATTACCAAGTAATCTCAGAACCCCCTCCTATTGATTCGATTTTGGGCATTCTAGGTGTATTGAGAAATGTTATTCGGAATATTGGGACATTTTAAATACGTTCCTCCCTGGGATTCACGAATTCCAGGGTCTAGGGCCTTGAATCAGAGACACAAGCATCTGTTTGCTTGGGGCACTACAGGTGGAGCTGCCCGTTCTAGCTCGCCCTATCAACTGTGCAGGTTGATACCCGAGGTATCGACAAGCCACATAACTCACATGCTGGCGCTATTTTGGAAGACGAGTCTACCAGAAGAGTGGCTACCCCTCAGCTTTCAAGCTTATTCTTCCAGCCTGGGTAATCAACCACTGCCACCTCGAAGCCAACCTCCTTCTGGGGTCAGAGAGGTGACGCTTTGCCAAAGCATTGCGTCGGTCGCCTAGGCTTCCCCCCGCCCATGGTACCGATTGTGTGTATGAAATACACCAGCGAACTGGGCATCCCAAACACCAGAAGCCAGATCGGTCGCTGGCCCGCTACAGTAAATGGAACCCTGTAACTGCCACTTTATGCTCAAACCCCCCCAGTGGGGTAAAATCATTATAGGTGATCGAGGATGGGAGTCTATGGGCTAGGGATATTCGGAGTGGTAATTGAGGACTGTTAGACTTTTCAGTTCCCAAGGTTTTCTCAGTTTCTTCTGGGATGATGGGTTCGTTTGACCGCAGCAGTGAAAAGTAGGTTTCGACAGTACATGTATTGTGTTTTGGCACCGTAAAAATTGAAGTTGACTTTATTTTGCATTTGATGTTTTAAAACTTTTGTACATGTCTTTTCTCGTTCTGAAATATTATTCGTTTCGCGGTTAGTCTATTAAAAGATACTGTCTACTTTATGGTGGGGTGGGGTATGATATAGTTTTTAGAAGTAGGTGCAGCGAATTGATTGATTGAGTGAATCTGAAATCAATACTTTTGTTACAGCTAAACCGGCGAAAGCCCCAAAAGAAAAGAAGCCTCCCAAAGAGAAAAAAGCTCCAGCACCCGCCAAAAAGAGGCCTGCCAAGAAGAAGGCTGGTAGTTCAGATGATGATTCTGATGGTGGTTCGGATGACGATATGTTCGTTTCAAAACCTAAAGTAAGATAATCACTAATGATATATTAGTATTTTGTAATCCATTATTTAAGAACTTTGGGACTCAGAGGTTTTTCATTAAGCTCAATGTTTTGTCGTGTAGCATCTTGATCTTATTTTCTCTGGATATTTGTATTCTTCAATTATTCTGCTGGCACTGGGACTAGGGACTGAACTCAAAAAAGGGATCAAGACCCGAATGGCTAGATTCAACCTAGTTCTTCACGAATGTCATCATTTGACCTACCAAATGAACACACAAGGTGTCCCCAACCCTAGGAGGTGAGCTGGCTAGGGAGGGAGTAAAACTTTTCGGTTTTGCCGTTTCTACAAAACTTGACTGAGACTTTTGCGCTTTTTTTAGGCGTAAAAGCCGTAACTTATCCGACTATTATTGAGCGTTTGAAATCAGTGAATTTCCCTGATTTGTCAAAATGAATGTTTGGGCTGATTTTTCATCCTCGAGTTCCCTTCGAAAAATTAATTGTACAGTCTAAGACGTTGAGGAATCCCATTTACACTAAAGGTAAATGTAAAGGTAACTGTAAGTCAGTGAATCTGCTTCCACGTAAAATGAAGTAAATTTGGTTTACTTCTCAGTTGAGAACGGAATCAGAAATTGCTTCCGAGTCTGCTAAGGTAGCGGAAGCATTGTTTTCACTTTCGGGATGTGACAATTTTTTTGTCTCCAAAATCAAAAATTCCACTCGCATTTTGCGTTTTAGACCTTTCTGAACAATTTTGGTTCCTGTCTGTGTGTCTGTCTGCAAATCCTGTTACGGGCAAAACTACACGAAGTTACAGTCCGATTTTGATGAAATTTTCAGGGATTGTGCGTTTTGGAGGTGTAGATGGTCCCGTATAGGTTTCATGACCCCCGGATCAATAGTAGCCTCTGCGCATGCGCAAACGTGAAATCCTTGTTACGCATAACTCCGGGAGTTTATGACTGATTTCGATGAAATTCTCAGGGATTGTTCGGTTTGATGTGTAGATGGTCCCCTATGAGTTTTATGACCCCGGGTCAATAGTAGCCTCTGCGCATGCGCAAACGTGAAATCCTTGTTACGCGCATAACTCTGGGAGTTCTTGACCAATTTCGATGAAATTTTCAGAGATTGTTCGGTTTGATGTGTAGATGGTCCCCTATAAGTTTCATGACCCCTGGATCAATAGTAGCCTCTGCGCATGCGCAAACGTGAAATCTCCGGGAGTTCTTGACTCGGCCCAGTTGTGTTCGGAGACTGTTTTTCATACTTCTTACTATTGCAATACATTGGAGTACTTCGTTCCATCTGGAAGGCGGATTAATTTTGCTTAGTTTTAGGCATATTTTGCATAGCTTTAGTTATTATTAACACACCAAAAGAATTCTATGACTTGGAGCAACGGTTAATACACAGAATTTCCGAGTCTGACCTAGACTTCTCCAGTTGCCACTATTTTCTGGTTAGCAATGATAGTAACAATATTTCGGGAACAAACAAATCGATTGGGAATCATAGCGCCGTTTATGGAGAGAAAGATGCATCCACTGTACATGGATCATGTACACCGTCCATGGAGTGAATGGAAATTACAGGAATGATTTTCACAGTTTTTGATATTGGGTTTCCCACTGTCAGCCAAAATCCCCGAAAATGTCAAACAGATGACTATAGGTTATTGAAATTGCCTTCAAGGTGGCAATTTAAAATTAAATTCAGTGCTCCCCAACTTTGGTCTTTGGTCATTTGTGTCTCAGATGCACCTTTCATGAACGAGGTGGAAATTCATCGTACAACGTGGTGAGAAATAGCCTTTTTTTGAAATATCAACCTTCCAGGGGCCTGCAGTTCCAAGCCTATAGGAAATGCAATAAGCTTTCATTTTATTGGAGTGTAAAATGGCTTACCGTATTTGGGTTATAACAAAAAGAAGTCAAAATAGGACCTTTATACTCTCTCCACTCAGCTCACCTCCTAGGGTTGGGTACATCTAGTATCGTCATACGTTAGGTCGAATGAAGATATTTTGCGAAGAGATTAGCTTATATCCAGCCATTTGTTTCTAGAATCCATGGTTGTCTCGACTGTCTGCCCAAGTTGAATTTGTTGTTAGGCTGGTGATATCTTTTATCTAAGAAGGTCGGCCCTTTCCCTTACAGATCATACAAGGCTTAGCAAAATTCAGGCTCATCGTTCAGTAGAACTCTGGATTTTGAATTGATCGGTAATTTTAGATTTTCGTGGGGAATGTTGTTACCCGTTGATTCTCGTACTATTATTGAAATGATTACGACGCATTGTCCGGACAGTGCGTCTTGTGTTACTTATTATTATTATTATTCGTATTTATTTATTTTTAAATGATTTTAGTTTGAATTAACGATTCCAAATCTCTTAGTGTAAACTTCTTTGCGAATCGTTGCATTTTCAATACCTTTATAACTTGTTTGAGTACCACAATTGTGTTCTACACAGAGAAGTTCTTTTTGTAGAGAAAAGTCGGGGATTTCAAACGAAGAGTTCAGTAGGCACCCTGAAATTGTTTCCTATACTTTTCTAGCATCTGCTGAAACGAGTAGCATGGCGTTACTTCATATTCTTTGGGCACTGACGTGCCATTAAAACGATAAATTATCTCCCCCAAGTTTCGAGATTTTCAATATCATCAATATTTCACTTATTTACAGAAACAAGTAAAAAAGAAGAAGAAGAACGATTCGGATTCTGATGTGGATCCTGATGACTCATATTCGCCTCCCCCACGGTCTGCTGGGGGTCGAGCCCGCAAACCAACCAAATACACAATGGATGACGATTCCGGTTCCGACTTCTAACATTTTTAAAGTTTAGTGTTAATGGAGCGTTTTGTTTTTCACAAAGGTGAATACAAATTTGAAAAAAAAAAAAAAAATAGGATTTTAATAATGAAGTTGAATTGAAGTGAGAGTAATCGTAGGGAAGTATTAGAAACTTGGAACAAATTGGCTCGTTTGGAAACCTTTCGCAGTGGTAAATGAACTAATTAGGAGTGGAGAGGTACACTGAATGGTAAGGAAAGAAGTTGAAAAGGTCTCCCAATCATTATATGGACCGTCGATGAAAAATAATTAATCCTATTCCGCAGATTCTGGATATTTTTCTTCCACCCTACAAAATGCCGCCTGTTTCTTCTTGAAGAGTCTTAAATGAACCGTTCTTGATTATTATTTACATATTATAGTTTTTATAGATATCTTTGGATGCAACTTCATTACTAAAATCCTAGGAATCTCATGGCATATTTGTGTCTTTCCAGTGTAAATAATTTTGTGTTTGTCGTTGTAGGTATTTAACTATGAATGTAATATAATATATTATTCAATTTACTACACCTACCTAGCTTTTCGTTATTTCGTGATATGATACTCTGTTTTGTTCTAGATAATTTATTCAGCCTTTGGTTGTGATTTCTAAGATATCAGTAATCAATAAACTTCTTACAAGCCGAGATATGTTTTTAAATTGGTTCTAATTTTTTTATATTATTGAAATATTATGTATTTTAAACTTGTACCTTTTAGTTCGTTTAGTTTTTTTCTTTTTTAAATAAACTACGGATTTCTTACGAGTGCTTTGTTTCCAATCCCGCTGAGCGTGAACTTTTTTTTTAGGACATCCCTGTGAACAAGGACTCGTCAGTAGAGGGACGCCTATTAGAATTGATACACAGAATCTTGAAAGAAAACCGGTCGGCATTTGTCTGTAAATAGGTGACGAATTTCCTCAACGCTGACCATCCTGCAATTTTTAACCGGTTTTCATGATTTTTTTTTCAAATCCACACTTCAAAAATTTCGAATTTGATGTTGGGAGGAGAAGAGGTTGATCCGTCCAAGTGGTCCTCATACCTACTAGAATTCTCATCCGGTTTTTGTGCTTTTTTTCGGTTGAGGATTCGGTCTGGTTATTAAAAACATTAAGTGTTTATACTCGTAATTACAAATCTTTGGACTCCAAGAATTATAATTAACCTCTTAACATTGAGTTATTATAGGAAGTTGAATTGATTTCGGGCGCTTCCCCCTCCCAAAGTTTGCCCTTCGAAACATGGGGAACTGTTGGGATTAGTCAAATCACATTGGACCCAGTAAAGTAAAGAGCTACTTTTCAGGTTTCGCATACTCCAATTTTTAGCACAGATCCTCGCACTGGCTTTAAACATGAAACCACGGTTTTTGCAAAATATGTCATGCATAAGGGCTCAAAACGCATTACCTATGCTTAGAGATGGGCAAAGGGTAAATACTCAAAAGGTGAAAACCTGGGTGTTTTCGTAAATGGGTGAAAACCCGGTATTTATGTGGGGAAAAAATCCAAGTTATGGGTATTTTCGTCTTTAATTATTAATAAAATGGTAATATTTTATTAAGAAATAATTACCTATTGATAGAATGTAGCAATTATTGTTACATTCTTACGAAGAGATGCAATATAAACTATACCTTCATTGTTAAAATCGTTTGCGCGCTTTGTTGTTGGCAAGCCGACAACAGAAGTGCTGGAGCCCGCTTAAGGAGCTATTGACAGCTTCAAACGCTCGGCATGCGCTGTAGTGTCGGTACACGTTGATGAGTCAAACATTAAATCGTTTCAACACAAAAGTTCTATCTTTTATCTAGAATCTATAACTGTAGAAATAGTTTGGGAAGCTAATTTAAAAATACCCAAATATTTACCCAATCGGGTAAAATCCCATCTCTACCCATGCTGGAAGGGGAATAGCCTTTGTTGAACCTTAGTCGATACATGCCTTGGAGACTATTTACCCAGGGTCAAATGAGTATTGGCTAACATCAAGCTGGTTTTGAAGGGTGAGAGTCTGGTAGACCGAGGGAGGGCACAAAAGCGCCTCAAAAATGCAGCTCTCTTATTTTAGGTTATTTATAGTTCTTGGGGTCAGTTGGTGTAAAAACAAACGAATCCGTCATTGTTGAGTTCTGAGACAGTACCCTCTTATTATTTATAATACGAATAAGTAGGTATATGCAAGTGTAAAGCGAGTGGTATTCGACCGCTCTTCTACTCCTATTTTCTAAAACTACAGTTCTAGTTGTTCTGCAACTATTTCCGACCAAATGTGTCTCCTAGAATGTCGTCTGCACTCGCTAGAATCCGGTAGGCTCTCGACCCAGTCCTGACCTCATACAACTTTGTTTATCATTGTTGTGGTGTGAAAACTTTCATTTTAGACATCAGATTGGAAACGTTTCCGAAAAATAGACCTAATATACGCTCCAATCTGGTGTCTAAAACTTTGTTAATAAATTTCCCCTGAGTTAAAAATCCATGGGAGTGAGGGCAGGACTGCGAGGAGACCATCTCACTCAGAGTACCAGATCTCACTGGTCCAATTTGCCATATCCACCTACGATCGAAAACGGGCTTCGATTAGACTAGAGTAGTAGGGGTGGGAGATGGATGTTGATTTACGACGACTCTTATCAGTTAGACAGAAGAATTAATTGTTATTGGTTATGTTTTGTTGATGGATTTGCATTATTTTTCAATTGAATTGGTGATGGAAGGCAGTAGGGGGACAAAAGACCTGTCAGATGGTCTCCTCGCAGTCCTGACCTTACACCCATAAATTTGTATTCCATTTTCACCAAATTTAAAAACAAAGCTGTATGAGGTCAGGATTGAGACGAGAGCCTACCGGATTCTCGCGAGTGCAGACGACATTCGTAGAAATCATAGACAGCTCCGAGATGCCGTCGACGCAATGCTCCGGCGAACAGGCTTCTGTATACCTACGCCAAAATGGAGGACAGTTCGAACAACTTAATTTGCAGTAAAGTACCTAAAGACTGAGAATTCCAAACCCCAGACCTAAAATGATAGAAAAATCACCAAATACCTTGCTATTAGTCAGTCGGGGAGAAGTGTGTCCCCACTCAATTACAAAAAACTCAAGAGTTAGCCTGAAAAAAAAAAGAAGTATTTTGGCAATCTAACCTCACTCACACTGTGAAATCCAATTACTAAAATCAATTTGATTAGTCCATTAGAAAGATGACGATTTGCCTCAGTTTTTAGGCGGTCTGCACAGTCCTGCTACAAAAACTGATAAGATAACGAAGCGTTTGAAAAACAGATAATTTTAAAATGTTCGACCAAATTTACTTTTTGCACTATTTTTTTGTGCCTTAATTCTGCTTCCAAAAAAATGTTTACTCATTACAAATACAGCAAATTCAACGCTCTTTCTAATAATATCCTCAAATTTGAATTTTTCGTGTAAATTTTAAAAGTTTTGGCAATTTTAGTGAAGTAAGGACGAAAGTACGACAAAAACTCAAAAGTGAAATAACTTGGAAACGAAGCATGTCAAGAAAAAACGCTAAGAACTTTTGGTTGGAAATGAGTTATAGAACACGTAGAAGAGCGGTCGGACACGACTCCCGTTACACCCTGTGTATGTACTGCACTACGGAGAGGGTAATGGATAGACGTTCACTTAAGACATTTATTTAATTCAGTTACGTAAATAATTTATATTACTTCAACATCAGTATAGAAAAAGATTAGCAGAAAAGAATTCATTCAGAGGTAAAGGCCATCAGGAGTGCCTTCCTTCTTTCTGTAGAGAACACTTTCTTTCGATTTTTTGAAATCTTCATTATTGACCTTCATTCTTCGCTCCCTCAAAGCCATCAATCCTGTAAGCAACGAATTATAACTGGATTACCCAAGTGGAGACTAACATTAAACATCTGAAGTTATAAACCTATCGAATTTATTTAGTTGAAAACGGGGAAAATTACCAACTAAGTTTTGACTAGATTTCTACGGTTTCGTGTTTTCAGAACGATATCGTCGTGCCAATTTTAAATCAGTTTATTATCAGTTGTTTTTAATGTAGACAATAAGGTCATATAAGAATCATTATTTTGTGTAAGTCTCCTTATTCTATAAATTAAATTCCAAATAAGTCCGAATAAGCGTTAGAATAAAGCAAGAGAGAAGAAACCCAGGAAATTAATACACATAATTACACAGCTTCGACAACTGCTAAATTCTAAGTGGACCCTCATCATTCTCAACTGGTGAAATGCAAACATGAGATGTACTGCAGTCCTGAATTGAAGCGTTTATCCCAAAATGCATGATAAATGAACTTACCAGCTTCGGTGCAAATGGCTTTAATGTCAGCACCAGACAAATCGTCTTTAGCATTGATAAGTTCAGAGAGATTGACATCTTCAGCCAGAGTCATTCTCGAAGTATGGATGTTGAATATGCGCCTCTTGGTTTTCTCATCGGGAAGAGGGAACTCTATTTTCCTATCAATGCGGCCAGGACGGATAAGCGCAGGATCCAGAGTTTCAATGCGATTCGTGGCCATGACGACTTTAACGTCACCTCTAGAGTCGAAACCATCCAGTTGATTCAGGAGCTCCAACATAGTTCGCTGAATTTCCCTTTCGCCTCCCGAGTTGGAGTCGTACCTTAAAAAAACGAGTTGAGTTAGGGAGAGCAGCAGAATCAAACACAAGTTGATTACCTACGTACTTGAGCAATCAAAAAAAAATTTCAAGTTATTGATGGAGGATATTCCAATAAAATCTACCTTTTGGTGCCAACAGCATCGATTTCGTCAATAAAAACTATAGAGGGCGCGTGTTCTTCAGCAACACGGAAAAGTTCTCGCACAAGTTTTGGCCCATCTCCTAAATATTTCTGGATGAGCTCAGAGCCAACTACCCTCAAGAAAGTGGCAGATGTTTGATTTGCAACGGCCTTCGCTAATAGGGTTTTTCCAGTTCCAGGTGGACCATAAAGAATTACTCCTGTAAAGAAAAATTTAGTTTCTTAACCTTTCATAATTTAGTAAGCATGTGAATAAACTATACTACAAAATCTATAAGAGAGATTACTTGCTAAAAATCCTGAATCACTTAAGAGACAAGTTTTCTGTTAACCATCAACTCTGAGGAATAACAATGATATTTTTGTTATAATTAGCTGGCCCTCTAGTGCGGCTTTTTTCGACAGGCCAGGGTTTTGTACTTAAACCTTTGTAGGTTCTAAGACAGTTGTTTCGTCGTTTTCACTTCGCTGTGTAACGTCTTGGAGTAGGTTTGTAAAATGCCTGTAGTTTCATTTAGTATATTTAATTCTATTATTTTAATTCGTTTTGATAAAGCTAAACATGGTTTGGCAGTGGAGGAACGAGCATCTAGAGTGTTTTCCCTCAAATATCAATGATATCTAATGTTTGCTGAGACTTAATGACTAGGTTAACATGACGCCCTTTTTACTGGATGTTGTACATGTGCACGCCATGAAATCAGTCAAAAACAATACAATTAATAATGGTAAATTGGGAGAAATCTAATATTCAAGTTGTCAAATAATCCTCAGAATAATCACAAAAGCCCCCTGGTACATTCGAAACTCGACCCTTCACTCTGACCTTGATAAGCCTACGGTAACGGAGGTTCTCAGGGAAACAGGCCGTCGTCACTTCGATTCTCTTCAGTCTCACCATAACGTAGAACTCCAGAACCTACTTAATAATCAACCACCTGCCCGTGACCAAAGAAGGTTGAAGAGAAAAAGAACTTTTGATCTGACTGTTAACACTTGATCTGAGCAATTCCATGTGATACTGTACTCTTGTTAATAATCTAATTGTTATTTATAATATTGTTAAGGATGTCAATTCGTAATGTACCTAATTTTTGAGAGGCGTATCAATGGACACGCACCTCTCGCCACGTTCCGCGTAAATTAGACTTCGTCTACTAATATGCCATTTGAAAAAAACTAAAATGTACGTAGTACAAATAAAGTTTACATTATTAATAAATAAAAAAAAGTTTTCAAAATCGATTTTAGAGGTGAAATATAATTTTGATTGAAAAAGGACAATGTATCTACTTTTAACACGAGATTGTAAAAATAGAAAAAAAAAAATGAATTTCAGAATGAAATCAAAGAAGCTAGGATTGAGAAATGTTACTTCAGAAACTCTGGTTGAGTTGTTGTGTTCAGCTGTATAGGTGAATAATTACATAATTGTTTACCTTTAGGAGGTTTGATGCCCATCTCTTCATAATACTCAGGATGGGTGAGAGGAAGTTCCACAGATTCCTTAATTTCTTGAATTTGAGTATCAAGACCACCTGCAAAATCACAATCATGTCATTCAACATCAGACACTAATTACATCCAGGTAAAGACAGGAAATTTCACTCCATATTGGTTTTAAGTCTAACTATAGGTAGCGGAAGCTATGTTTTTTCCGTTATCATTATTTTTAATCTTCTAGCAATAACTGATTAGCATGATAGTTTCTGTATAAGTACTATCGAATTTGAGATAAGTTAATGTTTCGGAGCAACACAAATATGTTGATTTAAAAAGCCGAGCAAAGGATGATTAGAAAGCTCAATTTCTACCTACAAACGAATTAAGCATTAAACAAAAGAAGTTTAAATTTAAATGCGTTGCAGCAACAACCGCTAAGTAGTAGTGTCAAGGAAGAATCCAATGGGGTGTATACATCCAATGAGCCCGAATCCGCAATATAGTGAGAATCACAATCTTGTAACTGCCTACCCCACTTTGCACAAGAAAGTATGTAAATGAGATAAGTGTTAAGGAACAGGGTCTTGGCTACAAAAGCACAATAATTACCTCAGAACATGACAGTATCAAATGCTAACTTCGCATGAAGAGTGAAAAGGTTCGCTACCATTCTTACAGAGTTTCCTTTTGAAAGGTGCTAATGTTTCTTTCGAAAGCGGTATGATTAACGTATCTAGTAATTGAAAATACATACGGCAAAATTTTACTTACCAATGTCGGCGTAGGTTTCTTGAGGAGCTTTTTCAAGTTTCATCACAGTCACCATAGGATCAGTGTCGTCGGAGAGAACTCCAACAACAGCGTGAACCTACAAAACATACTTTTTTGAAAAGGTGTCACATCTCACTGAGATTTTTAATAAAGTAGAAAAAATTCATAACCAACAAATTCTCAGGTAATAATACTAAACATATTAAATTGTACCTGTACGAAGGGTTTTAAAGAAAAAGGCTAAACATTTGTTTACTTCAAGATAAAAGAAATTTCGTTATTGGAAGTAAATTTTCTAAACTAAAGTTACGAAATTTACAATTCCAACACATTTGAAAAACAAAGTAGTTGTTGAAGTAAAATGTTTTGAAAAATAAGAACGAGTAACATTTATAAAAGACAGAACAATAATTATTGGCAATACCATACCACTCACCTTATGATTCAACAAGACAGAGCATCCTGGCTCCAATTGATCTTTGTCAACAAATGATAAAATGCTAACATAGTGCTCCGAACCGACAGAAGTAGAAACGATGGCGTGATTGTCATCGATGATTTCCTCCAAATTCCCGACAGACATTGGAGTTCCTCTCAAGTCGTCCACTTTTGACCGCTCTTCTTCATTCTTTTCTTCCTGAGGCTTCAACCTGCAACGAATATGGTAAAAGCATTACAGGGAGGAAATCGGTTACCTGCTAAGAGAGAAATGGATGACTAGAATGATATTAATGGAGAGATGATTGTCAACTAAATGATGCAGATCCTCGCCAAAGCCTTCGACGCATCGATGCCCAAAAAATCTTTGTCATTTGGTAACAAAACAGAAAAGAATCATTTTTTATTTTGGAAGTGTTTAAGTTTTCAATTTCTCAGTTTTCCAATTCAACCTAAGATGATGATAGGTCAAGACCATCTCGTCGCCGATGTGATTTTTGAACTGCATGCGTGATTCTAGTACACACTTGTGTTTAAGAGTGTATGAGTGTATTAAATTTCGAGTGGTAAGGGAGGGATATCAGAGGATCTTCCATCTTTGCGCATACTGAATTCTTAATTTGCTAATCTAGTCTTGTTCTAGCGTTTTCCTTCCAAATGGGGAACAGAAGCAATTTTTGAATATATTTTTTATTGCAAGCTAGAGGAGAATTAAGACTATCGACGTCATCATTTTGAGGAAGAATTTCCCTTTTATCCGTCCGGCGCCGAACGAACTTTGGGGATTTTAATTGGCCCTTGCGCTTATGACTTCTGAAGCCGCTGTGGTATTCTAATGGCAAAATTCGTAGCCTAGAACACGAATGGTCACTAGATCACCATAAAGAAGGTTCAAAAGTACTGTTTTGTTGTCTCTACCTAGGTAATGGATGTCAACAATCAAGATAATTGAAAACGCGCTTACAGCATACCAGTTATCTAAAGGTAGTCGTTAGGACCATCGGAACCCCGAAAATTCCCATGTGCGACACATGGTGGCGATCACTTGTCTACTGGTTGAAGTTCATGTTCAAGCGCCAAACATTCACATTGATTGTTCTCACTCTCTCCTGTTTTCTGTAGATTATTAAAGCTTTTTTAAACTGGATAAAAACTAGCATTTCATGCTTCTTGAAAAATCGCATTTCCAACTACACTTATATATCTCATTGCATTCACATATTATTTTGACAAGTCGTGATGAATAGTACATGAAAAAATTAAGATATTTGGATATTAAAACATTAATTATTCATTTTTGTGGAAAATACCGCTTCGCCCGAAATATTAAATTCCTGTCTCCAGTTGTCACAATTTCCGCTGCTAACAAATCGCCTTTTAGCAACCACCATAACTCAAGTTCGGAAACCAAACAAATCAGTTGTGAAGGAAGTATGTTTTGGTGGTTTTGACCTAGTGTACCTATATTGTGCGCTGAAAATTTCATGAATGCTCCCACCAAAATCAGTTTAGCATTTTACAAAGAATGACACATCCTGAAAACTAACTGACTGATAGTAGAAAGTAAACATAACAAACAGGAGTACATCCTTTTCCTAATCACAAGGTTGCAATAATTATGGTTGTATCGCATTTTATGTTGTAGGTACTGTCGCTGTCAATGAAAGATGGAAATTATTAAAAGCTCGCTAGAATATTAGACACCATTCAAATAATATATAAGGTAACGGCACCGGTAGTGGCCACAGTTAAGAATTTTTTTCTTTAGTTTTGACAATTGTGGGCCAACAGTAGTACTGACTTTCTTCAGGACTCATTTAGAATATAGCCCGACTCTTCCCTAACATATCCATTGCCTAAAACTATCAAAAGAACAATTTTTTATATTTTTTATTAATTTTTTCTCACAGCTTTATTTTGATCTAGTAGTGGCCACATCAAATTACGAAATTTCCAGTAGTGGCCACGTTGTCTCAGTAGTGGCCACTTGACATTTTGCCCTCCTTACGTGTTTAATATCATTAAATTCAATACCAGATGAACAAAATTGATTCTATCCAGTAGAAGCTCTAGGATACAGCCCAACAAACGAGGAAACTAGGGACGGTCATATTGAGAAGTTTACCACAATTTCCAATGATGCTCTGCGCACTCCTAGTTCAACCTCTGACTACAAGATGACATGAGCTGTACCTCCTGCAAGTTTGAAGCCACTAGGAGACCGGGAATCCTTATTTCTCAAATATAAACTTTAAAATGGCCACTACTGGAGCAGTGGCCACTACCGGTGCCGTTACCTTAAAACCAGATTTATTTAGAGCAAATAAGGGAAAAAATAATTCGAATAAGGCTAGTTTGATTTTGAATACTGAGAATGGTAGGCAAACACGGCCGAACTCTTAGTGGGTTCCACTATTTGACACAACGATAGCCTGTGAGGTCCCACTAATAGAATTTTAGTTATAGGATTAAGAGGTCCCAGTAAACACTCCATTCTTCTGTTAGCAGTTTTTTGGATCACTACAAACGCGAACTCTCACGCCTTCACCAAGGTTGGTAAGGCAAGCAGGTTCGGAGGCAGGCAACATTCTTACAGCCTGAACCGCTTCCACCCATCCCTAACCATTTTCAAGTTCCTTCAGCCATCTTCAATCACTCAGTATAAATTACTGATGAGAATGTAATGCCACTTGTCACTTAACGTGGAATCTAGATTTATGGCCCATTTCATGAAGTCGGTACATTTATTAGCTTGGGATAGAATTTACTGACGGATATTTAAAATTTCGTTTTTTTGCATTCTATACAATACGAAACGTGAAATAACAAATTTAGAGATGGGGTGTAATTTAATATTTATGTAGGTCTAGTAGGTACAAAGCTTCTTTTATTCCCCTTGACTTAACATGTGATGCATCTCACCTTTCCTGGTTTCTGATGAACTCTTCTTCCATAAGGAGATAGTCCTTTATCCTTTCCAATTTCAGTAGTTTCAGACGGCATTTTGTGTGCGGAGTCACTTGGGGAAGTTTAGTAGCCGCGTCTGGCCCCTTGGTGCGCTTCTTCTTTTTGCCCACACGAGTTGGAATCGGAGGTTCGTACTTCCTCTTCTTATCTTTATCGTCTTTCTTCTCTCCACCGGAACCTCCAGCTCCGGATTGATTCTGGCCCATTATTCAAGCCTATAAAGTAATTAGTTATGAGCCACAAGCTATAATGATGCAAAAAAACATTAAAATCTGGTGAAGGATGATGGTGGAGTCCATCAAATATCACTCTGGTCTCAAACACCATTTAAACAATAAGAGTCATAGACATGCGAACTAAATCATAATACTCACCCTTAAAGTATAAAACACAGTAATAAATTGACGTTGTAAACTCAACTTAAGATAAACTAAATTCAATCGACGCACAGGAATATAGACATGACAATCCAGAAATGAAATTAATGCTGAGGTTATCTTTGAATTATTTGTCCTAGGTCATTCTGTAGCGTTCTGTACACGGAGAAGGAATGCAACCATGGAACTATGGAACATTCCATTTCAATTCATTTTATGTGCAGTAAATTTATCATCTACACTTTACTCATTGTCTTCTTTTAAATTTCGTTGTTAGACTAAATACTATAGAAATTAAAGGAACATGAAATTGTCCAGTATCTCCAAAATAAATGAGTAAGTTAAGCGAGTTACTGAGGATGTCAAAAAGGTCTCTGTTTCCTGCTTATTCATGTTCAAGATTATAATAATGGGTAACACTGATGGCGCCAATTTCAAAATTTTCCTCCGTTTGTTGTTGCAATCTTAATTCGAATTAATAATTACTTTTCAATAAATAATTTCTCTAATTATTATTCATTGATTTTTGCAATATTCAGGAATCTAAAATGGCACAGAGTTTTGTAGGTTAGTAAACAAAGTTGTTGAAAGGTGTGCTTCCATTCCATTCATTTTTCTGTACAGTACATTTATTATCCTTCAGTGGAATTAGTTAATTATCACAATTTTACCTATTCCTTAGCATAAATTAAAATGTGAGGAAACTTAAGATTACCTAATGTCTCTAATGGAAATGAGAAAATTAAGACAGGTGCCGAAGTTGTCAAAAGGTGTTTAATGTTTATTCCTGCTCAAGGTAGTGAAAACTGGGTAACACTGATGGCTCCAATTTGAAATGTTTTCTCCGTTATGTGTTCCAATCTTATTTTAAATGTGTAATTTCTTTTTAAAGAATATTTAACTTTACGCATTATTCAGTGCTTGAAGCCGTGTTCGGTATTCTGAAATGGTGCGGAGTTTTGTAGGTAAGTTTAGTTTTTAAAATGTGGTTGTTGCTAAAATCACGTAAGGTTAGGTGGTATCAGTCGGTTTTCTCGGAGGCGGACTTTTGTATTCTTACCTCACCAAGGTCCTTACCAAGTTTTATCTGTTATGGTAGGTATTTACGATGATGCGTTCTGTGTATATAGTGGATTTGTTTCTATATGGTTTATAGCTAGTGGTTTGCCTTCTGTTGAATATCGGGGTATGTAAAACCAGCTGTGTTCTTCAGCTTCAACACCTTGACAACTTGTCCTTATACTGAAGCTCACATTTACAACTATGTATTCTACGCATTTTGGACTTCTCTAAATCGTTAAGGGTCCAAGCTTTGAAAAGACAATATAAGACATATTTATAAGAAGCATGAAACCAATTATGGGGTTGACGTCAGTTATCGTCAGAGAAGCTACAATGTTTGTCGTCGAATCACACCAAATATTGAATAGGGACGCTTCCTCATTAATGAAATGGTCCAGCTGCAAGCCTATCTGTGTTTATTGGACCAATTGTTATGTTCTTGTATAATTGGGAAGGAAATGCGCTCTTTGTGATGCAGAAACGATTTAGTTAAACAAATGCATTTAAAGGAACTAAGGTTTCCTTCCTCCTGTTTCCAATGAAAGAGTTGTTGAGGCCATCTACCCAAATTCATCATAAAAGCTAATTTCGGAAGATGTTTAAAAAACCACAATACAGGAGGTTTTTGCTTCAGTATTTCTGTTAGAGACATAGTAATGTCAGAAAGAATGCTAGATTGGTTTTGCGTTTCAACTGTCAGATGTCAATCGATACCTTGGTTCTTAGCAATTCGGTTTCTTGAGAAATTTGGTATGGTTGGCTTTGGTGGGTAAGAGGTGCATTCTTAACCTTCCATCAAGCGATATGGGTGCTGTTTTAGTGTGTATTGGAGTTGTTGTTCCATGCATTTGTTCGATAACACTCGATTTAAATCAGCCCAGAATGGTTTGAGCCCTAAAAACAAATGCTCCTCCTGTTGTAACCCTTGATATAGGTAAGTAGGTACTGCAGATTGTCACATTGTACATCTGAATTCCGTAGTTTTTCTGTCGTATTCCTTTTTATGAAATCAGAGATACGTACGCTGACTTCTGCTGTGTATTCAGAAATATACCTACCTTCAGAATGTTACCTTTATCATCCAACCATTCTCACTTTTACTTATCCTCTACTCAGCATCGATTGTTTTGCCTTAATAAGAAGGCACTCTCGTGTGTTTGACTAAGCACTCACTGTTGACATTATGGTTAGATACTCTACCTTCTGGATTACCGTTATCAAATAGCATATCCTACACCTATGGCCTAAACCTTTATCATAAGCACATCTACATCTGAACCTAATTAACTGCCCTTTGGTAACTATATCAATGCCCTCTTAAGAAAGGGTCTTTGTATTCTGAAACCATACCAAAATTGAATTTATTCTCACGTTTGTCTATCAAACTTATGTCACTTCCAGGATCTAACATTCTGGATGTTATAGATCCTCCAAGTTTAACCTTAGTTATCACCTTGTACACTGAAGTAGAGGGAAAACGATTGAACAGTAGCCAAAGTAGCTGATGATTTCTTTGATTTTCCTCTAAAGGAGAGACAAACCTCACCATAGTGACCAGTTTTGGAGCATTTTATATTTCACTTCACGATCGCACTTCGCGTAAGTAACACTTACCGATGTGAGAGTATCCACATTACGTTCAGGGGATTTTGGTTCTGAAGAATCAGTTTCCGACCCACGGATCGCATTGACAGTCGTAATAGGGATAGGGACGTCTATAACTTCGATTGTTCTTGTGCCAGTTCTAGGGAACTGACTTAAGTATCTAAAAGCGAGAGCGTTGGTGTTGATAGGAGCTTCTGACGTTTATTAGGATTTATCAAACCACGAATGAACGAATCCCTTATAAGATCGCCCCCTTTTGTCTCCACTGTCAGTACCTTGGACTGGCAATCTCGGCGAAGGAGGAAATCAACTGATTCAGTAGCTTGCTGTCGTCGTTAGTAGTTTATTCCTGGCGAACTTTCCTCTTGATTGAATATTTTTACCTCGTTGACAGTTTTGGCAAAAAGTGATTTCAGTGGCAATTGCATCAATATATATACTCACGTATTCCCGGCATCTTAGAGCGCTGAAATTCGGCACACATCCTCATGAGAGCTAGGGGGAGGGATTGGGACGATGTCTGATCAGCTGGAAGGTCAATAATGCAAACTAATTCCCTCCTGTTCACCCTAGGGCGCTGAAATTTGAAAATGAGGATTTCCGTACCGATTTTGATGGACCTCGTGTGTCTGTGCGTCTTTTTGTGCCTCGAACGCGCTATGGATTCCATTCTATTCATTTTACGGCACTGAGATCTTGAGGCCATATCGAAGTGATTTTGGGGGAAGTTCCAGTACTTGAGAGAGCAATGATGCATGTGGGCCCTTGCAACGCTGGAGAGCCGCCTAGTTCAGCATAAAATGCGACAGATATTGAATAGACACGCGAGTTTGGGTTTATACTACCGAGCTTCGTTCGTAGTACAGTTCCGCACAGTTCCAGAACTGTACTACGAACGAAGCTCAGTTCGTATAAACACGTAGGCAACTGCATAACGAACCTGCCGGTCCGTGTAATAATATTGTATTGTTTTTGGCCCACCATCTAAAATTCTACCGGCCTGATTTTGATTTCAGACGTCAGTATCCAATAATACTCCAATGCCTTGGTATCACAACTTTCAGTAGTTTGCTAAATTCAATGGTAAGAGTCGCATCTTAATAGCGAATCGTATGGAAGTGGAAAGATTTTATCGATACAACAGAATAATTCTCCTGATCAACAATTATGTAACAATATGCAATTGATTAACAGATTTATCCAGATTGGTCCCCACAGCTTTGAGTGGGTTGATGAATTTATATATCTTGGGACGCAGATGAATTCTGTAAACCATATAAGCCCCGAAATTAAGAGAAGGATATTTGCTGCAAATCGGGCATATTTTGGGCTGCTGAAACAAATGAAGAATAAAACTCTCTCCCGAACGTCGGACGACTTCGTTGGGCAGGTCATGTAGTACGATTGGAAGACTGTGAGATTCCTAAGAAGATGCTGAGCGAGAGGTTGTACAGCACTGGAGGTGTGGAAAGACCAAGGTTACGATGGGCTGATGGAGTCTCATTTGATGCCCCGACCATTTTGGGTGTAAGTGACTGGAAGACGACAGCTCTGAGCCGCACTGTCTGGAAGAATTTGTTAAAGGAGACCTTGATCCCACGCCGATTGTCGCGCCACTGAAGAAGAAAAATTAAGTTGATCAGATTAAGAAAGTGATTGGAGAAGTCTCATTTGATGCCCCGACCATTTTGGGTGTAAGTTACTAGGTCAAACGGAGTTAGGATTTTGGAGAAATACTAGGTCAAACGGAGTTAATTTTGGGCTGAATCAAAGTACCCAGAATTCGGGCTGGTCATGGTATGTCTCGACCTTCCACAGGCAGGATCACGCTCATGCGAACTCCTTCGTTCCTATTCTTATGTCACTCCCCTCGTATGTAATACTGCTGTTGAAGTTTTGTAATGCGAAAGTCACTTACGAATTTCACAGACAATCAAATGGTACCTTGTTGCGAAAAAGCTGATACCACAAAAATAGTCCAACATTGGTTGGGTAGCTCTTTTACGGTTTTCACTGTATGCCTTTAGTTTCATGACTGTTGTTAACATCTTTGTTTTAAAATTTGCTGATGTTTTTTTCCCTTGCAGTGAGCTAAAATCCGCCCAACATGTCTTCCGCTGTGGCTTTGAGTGACAACCTTTTTCTCGTCAGTTTGGCCGTTGGACCAAATGGAAGACAGGAGTTCGAATTGCACCCTGGAGAAGTAAGTCATTTTGAATAAGTATTTTTATTTTCGGATATCCTCATTAGTGCTGAAGTCAAATGTTTCGAAAGTGGATTAAATGATAACCCTCATGTGAATTAACCTCGTTGAATTATAACCGAGATACAAAATTGGTTGTGCTACTCCCTGAAACCAAATTATTTATGCGAAAATACGCTTTCAGACTGTTAAAGGTAGCCACAGAAAGAATAGGAGATTAAAATGGGATTGTCCAGAAGGGACATTCCCTTGTAGAATCTTTCCATACTTTGGGTGTTTTCTCATTACCCGTGTGTTTGGCTTCATTCTCCTGTTACACAGGCTGTAACAAGAGGATGAATTAATGATTGATTACCTCGCACAAGGAATTAATTCAAAATGAACAGACACGTGCTCAATATAACCTTTTTATTTGGTGATGACAATGAATGGGAATACGCCCTATCACTCTTATTAGTATTTACAAACCCATTAATTATTGAATAGCTAGTTCAACAGTAAATTGAACTGAAAGGGCAGAGGGGAAAAAGGAAAGTAATGCAGTAAAGTGCCAGGACGATTAATAACTATGTTTACGCATGGAGGAAGACTCACCATCAGAGGATAGATCCACAATGGGTAGGAAGAGTTCCATCTAATCGGCATCCCTTCCTTCAAATCTACTGTCATTTTTTCTCGTAGATGATGAGGGACCAACGGTCACAACAATCCTAGCGTTAGAAAGTATAAGTTAGGTACCCCTATGAAAAGGTAGTCAACACATTTCCAAAGGACATTTCCTGTCAGAAGTGAGCCCCATTTTTGAAATATTCTTGAACACCCTGTTTACAACACTGATGAGTACGCACAATTTTTTTCTATGAAACACCTACATAATAGTCTTTGAGAAGCGCGAAAAATGAGGAACTGTTTGATTTTCTTTATCCAAATAAAAGTTTGAAAACTGTGTGTTAAATTTCTATCTTCTTTCAGAATATAATTGGGAGGAACAACTTTGCATCCATTAAACTGCCCCACCTGGATGTGTCAAGGAAGCATTGCACCATTTTTTCCACGGGTGGAATGCTGGCTTTATTCGATCATGGCGTGAGTCTTGTATTCCTTATTTATTTATATTTTTTATTTCCTAAAAACCAAAATCACATACGCAAATATTCTATTAAATCAACCCATAAATACCCATTGCATATTGTGTCAACCATTCTATTTTACCTATTTAAATGATTTTTAGAGTATAAACGGCACGTTTGTCAATGGCCATAAAGTAACGCCAAGAACCTCAGTGTCGCTTTTCGAAAGTGATATCGTTGGATTTGGAAATGACTCCACGTCTGCGACAGATGAATGCCATGTCAATCAAAAAACACTTTTGGTTTTTAAGGTTACCAAAAAAGTCCCTACTGAGTTCTTCGAACGGTTAGAAATGGAAAGCGTGAGTATCGTGTTCAATAGCTCTTTCAAGCATTATTGTTAAAATAATTGTCGTTGATCCAAACACCTTCAGATTTGACAAATCTGGCTTTTCATCAAACCAAAGCTCATGTGGTGTCTTCCCACCTAGAACACGAGATGGCGAACGGTTTACCAGGTATGCAGCTGTATTTACTGCTTCTGCCCAAAACTCCTTACCTAGATTGGCATCAGCAATCATAGATCTTGCTTTCTCGACTAGAGTACGTTGTACACGTTCTGCTCGGCCATTTTGCTGTGGCGTATATCTGGTTGACTTCTGGTGGGCAATACCTTTGCTTTTGAAAAAGGTTTGAATCTTCTTATTACAGAACTCAGTTCCCTGATCAGTTCTGAATGCTTTGATCTTTGCTCCCGTCTGACATTCCACCATGGCACAAAATTCCATAATCTGTTTGGCTACTTGATTTTTCTCACTCAGCGCGTAAACAAACACATAACGTGAAAAATCATCTAGCAATGTAAGGAAATATTTGTTTCCTCCAATGGACTGGTTCTCCATTGGTCCACACAAATCGCTGTGGATGAGAGCCAACACACTTCCAGCTCGTTTCTCACTTGAGCGAAAAGATTTTCTTGCTTGCTTCCCACGCATGCAAATATCGCACAGCTTAGACTTCAGTGACACCAACAATGCCCACAGAATTTTGTTTCAAAATCTTGATGCCCTTTGGATTAAGGTGACCCAAACGCCGGTGCCATAGGTTTTGATAACAATGGAGTATTATTTGCAACTGCAAGCCTCGAAAATGGTATATATAGGCTGAATATGGCAGAACAGCCTCCACAGTCTGGTTTTCTGGCGGTATCGAGTTGCGACCTATGGCACCGGCGTTTGGGTCGCCTAGTCGTCCGCGGGTGCTCTCAGACTGCTGGGAGAGATTACCAGGAGACGTTTTCTCCAGTTGTTAAATATGCTTCTTTAAGATATTTATTTTCTCTGGCAGCTGAGATGAATTTAGATGTGGATCATATGGATGTGAAGACTGCGTTTTTGTATGGAGTTCTAAAGGAAGAGATTTACGTCACCCCACCGCGAAACCTGGTCGGTCCTAATGAAGAAGGAAAAGTGTGGAAGTTACACCGAGCTGTTTATGGTTTGAAACAAGCCGGACGTGCCTGGAATGAGAAAATTTCCGCGGTTCTGAGAAGTTTTGGTCTCCGTTGTTTGAAGGCTGATCCATGCGTTTTTGTAAACAATGGGAAAGATGATGCCTTGACCGTTTTGGCTATCTGGGTCGATGATGTTGTGATATTTTCAAATGATTCGGACATGGGGCTCAAGGTGAAGGAAGGCCTTATGAAGCACTTCGAAATGAAGGATCTTGGAGAAATTTCGAGATTCCTAGGTATGAATATCGAACGTGATCGCACAAATGGTACCTTATGCATCGGCCAAAGTGATTATATCACCCGTTCCTTGGAGAAGTTCGGGATGGCTGGATGCAACCCAGTTTCGACGCCTATGGAGATTGATACGAAGTTTTTAGTTGTGGATCCAGGCATCAAGAACCCCTACGATCTCGATGTTCCTTATCAGGAGGCTGTGGGATGCCTGCTTTACCTTTCACAAGTGTCAAGGCCGGACATTTGTTTTGCTGTTAATGTCCTGTCACGTTTCAACTCCTGCTACCAGACACAGCACTAGCAGGCTCTCAAGCGCGTCTTCCGTTACCTGAAGGGGACTATTAATCTTGAATTGTGTTATTCAGTGAGTGCCTCTAGTGAGTTGGTGGGCTAAAGTGATAGCGATTGGGGCAATGTTTTATCTGAAAGACGCTCAGTCGCCGGAGTGTGTGTTCTGTACAATGGCTCTTTAATTTCTTGGTTTTCGAGGAGACAGCCAACCGTTGCCCTCAGCACGGTTGAGGCCGAATACATGGCATTAGCGTTTTGTGTTCAGGAACTGTTATGGTTTAAGTCGTTGATGGGGGAGCTAATTCCCAAGCTGAAAAATTATGTTCCAAAAATTTTGTGCGACAATATGGGGGCCATACATACCAGTAAGAATGATGTTGTGAGTAACCGTACAAAGCACATAGATATTAGGTATCATTTTATTAAGGACAATGTATATAAGAAGAATGTAACTGTTGAACATGTGTCGACGGACAGTATGTTGGCTGATGTTTTGACCAAGTCTTTGCCGTCAGTGAAGCATGCTGGTTTTGTTGAGGCTGTTTTTAGTCTGTGCTGAAGGTCTATTGTTTATTGTGTCTTGTTTTTTTTTTTTGTATGTTTGAGGGGGTGTGTCGTTGATCCAAACATTCAAATACCCCGCCAGGCTGATTAGCTGATAAGGTGTGATTACGCCCTAACCTATTAATTGTGCAGTTTACGATCGGTAATAAAACGTGGTGTTTAATGAGACTTTTATTGTGCGTTTCTCCCTTTATTTCAAGTATAATTGTATACCATTACTTTTTACTCAAAGGGCGCTCTAATCAATAAGAAGTTCTTCCAACCTGAAAGTTACTTAAAATCGTCGATTATGCCTAGCATTAAGTTTCGATAGAGAGTTGCTTCATGTGGTCAACAGCACACGGTGCTGTCACATGATCTGAAGGTGCCCCTAAGACGCCACAAATTTGGCCAAATGGTTCCGAATACTGCGGGACCGCGCTAAGAACCCTTAACATGGACCACCCCTACCACCACGGGGACAATGAGTAACACCAGGAGGAAGGCCACTGTAGTAAGCCTACAGTGAACTCCGCACTAGATTACATCTCTTCGTGTTTCCCTAGATTTACGGCCATGGTGCCTTCCAACCATGTGAAGCAAGAACTCTCTAATATTCAACATTGCAAAACGAGGTAGTGGAATTGAAATCTGCGTCCCATGATTAATCAATCATTCTTAGGGTAAACTGATGGCTACGATTTCACTATAACGTGGCAATAAGAAGAGTATCAATCTATATATCTCGAACTTGTGAGTGTCACATTTCGACCCCAACACTCATGACCCTTGTACATTCTATCAAAATCGGATGGAATTTACAGTTATTTAGAAGAGGCTGTGTACCTCACCCAATTCCCCAAATTTTGGTTTTTATTTATTTTTGGAACGTTTCGTGGAATATGATTGTAGTTAGCTTGGTATGGGATTTGAGCACGTGTAGTACTAACTTAATGAAGTAAATTGAAAAATTGATTGAATTTGATGAGTTGTAGTGTTAGTTCAAAATGATCATTCATCTATGGCTATCATACGTTAGATCAGGATGCCTTAACGATTCGTGCATATCAGTGTATTCATGGTTCGAGAGGTACCGTTGTTGGTTAGTGCCTAGACCGTTTTCATGATAATTTAAAAAATAACTGGTAGCTTCAACGGACGATTACCGCCTGTTCTTTTAATTTTTTGTATGTGATTGTTCAGGAGAAGGCGCAGTGTGTGAAACGACGTGCGGACTCTGTGCTCAATGTTCCTGCTAAGAAAAGATCAAAATCGGATACTTCTGTTCCCTCTGTCGCCCTCCCTACACCTGGGGCGTTGCAGGTACAACACCCTCCAACACCTGCCATTCCAAAACCGACGAGTGCTAACAACCACTTATCATCTTCGTCCAAAGGAATGGTGGAGATACCAATTGTTATTGACGATTCTTCTAATGAGTCTGAACCCTCTCGCCCTTCCATTGTTTCAGTGAGTCGAAACTTAAATCTTAATCCATTCCCGCCTCAATAACCACAATGATTTCTAAAACTAGAAGAAAATATAATGTAGTGTGACAAATCACATATGCTCAAAATAATAGTGGTATTCAAGTATTACTTCACATCCTAATGATTCTAAACTAATTTATTTTGCTGAACCTCTTTTCATTTTGTTCAATTTTTTCTAAAATTTATCTGTTTTAATTGATTTTTTACTTGTAAATCACTGCCAGATTATTCTTTGTTTTGTTGCATCCCTTGTTGGCTTCAAGATATAATAAAATTGTTACAAACTTCGCAATAGTCGTTACATTAGTTTTATAAAAAATTTATAATCTCGAATGTGACACGCGGGACAAAACTAAACTCAAAGTTGTTGGCAACAGAAACTGAACAACCTATAAAACATATGAGACAACTCCCCAACAATATTATATTATCATACCTACATTGACAATTGTCCTACCTTTTTTGCTCCCAATATACATTGGGTACAGTTCGATTATAGATTTGTTCAACAGAAGTTATAGTCAGACTACAGCTATTTCTTCGGAAAATTCTTTAGCTGTTGTGCTTGTTTCTTGTGTTGTTACGAAAAAAGTCCACTTCCTTCACTTTATGTGGGAAAAAATTGAATTGGTATCTACTTCGATTGAAAGTACTAGTACATAAAACGTTTGTTTACGTTTCAACCACTGACCCCGAAGTCATGATGGAAGGTTAAATTCCTCATGTTCAGTTGGTTTATGCCCATGCTTTGGGTGCATTCAGAACGTGGAGGGAGGAGGGAAGCTAGGAGGCAGGATGTCACGATCAATGCAGGAGAGAGGTTGTGAGTCATCCTCCCTCCGGGCTGGTCTGTCCAGAGGACAGGGGTCGCTGAAGAGGTCTGGAGAGAGGCCGAAAGGAGGGGAGGTAAAGAGAAACTCACCACTCTAGACAAGTTGGAGATGAGAGGTGGAGAGGAACGGCCTTGAAACAACCTATCACGGGCCAGGAAGTAGTGATGACATTTGAGAGTTCCTGCTCCTCAAGGTGTTCGCTCACCGTAAACGGGAATCTAGGCACAATCGAGTAGGTGCTAACGTTCACCGTCATCTCCCGACGGTTTCGGTGTTCCTTCGCGGTGTTTCTTATCATTAGATTCATAACCTGACTCCGCAATTTTAGTTCAAGTCTCCCAGTTGAGTCAAGTTTTTTTTCTGTACGTTTTGCTCGTCTTCAAGTTTGGATTATGAAAGGAGAAGTTGTGGACTTCATTAATCTGTACAACGCTGATCTGTACAACAGACAGCGAGTTAGCAAATGTATTTGAGGAGTATCTTCTATTCGTAGTTCTCCACACTCATTTCAAAAAGTTGCTTTTGAACTAGCATAGCTGAGTAGAAACATAGTTACGTCGTAATTTATTAGAACATACATAGGATGACGAGCTCTGCATTAGGTAGATATTTATGTTTGTTAACTCAATGAAGAACTTGAGTGTCGTCAGGCTTGTTCAGCAATGTAAGTACGTAGGTATCTACATCGAATACCCTAGCCCTACACTGCACACTCCCACTTGCTACCATTCCTGACGTCAAAAAGTGAAAACAATACTGATTACTCCCTAACAAATCGATCTGCTAAATCAAGGTAGGTAAGTTTGTGGTGGAACATGATGTTGGAAAGAAGATGTAGAAACGAAATGTGTTATCAGTTGAAAACTTCTTCAGGTTATCCAAACGTTAGGGCGGGAACTGAGTAGAACGTGGGGGGGGGGGGGACTCAATTACGCGGTGCGGACGCGGTGTTCCCCCTACAGCCTACCGGCTGTGAGGCGACCTTTACGGACGATCGTGAGCTGTCGGCCATCATCGGCGGTTCACGGTCTCCGTGAAATCGGCAACCGTCAGGAGCAGGAACTCTCTATTGTGACAGCGAGGCCCTGGAATCAAATTTGTTTGAATATCAAAAGCATCCCCTCTCCAGCGTCCCTCCTAGCACGACTGCTACCTCTCTGTTCTGAACGCCCTCATTCATTTCTATGTACTTGTTGTATAGTGATAGGTATCGATAGCGACATCCTGCCTCCTAGCTTCCCTCCTCCCTCCACGTTCTGAACGCATCCTTAGATTCCAATGTCCTCCGTTGGGTTATTTACTCTGTTGTTTACTATTATTTCTGTAACTGGTGGAAAGGAGGGAGCTCAAGTTCATTCTTCCTTGTTATTCATATTTCCTAGTCGTTAATATTCTTCTGTGTAAAGGAAATAATCGCATCTGAATGGTAGGTACTCCGCCTTCAGGTGTCTGTTTGGTTTAGGAAACCCAACTACAACTAGTACTCCCCATCTTTAGTCATTGTGAATGATGCACAATTTATTTGCTTTACTGTTCCAAATTGCAGGAATTGAAGCAAACTCGTGGAACTGAAAGTTCTCTCAGTGCAGTTGGACCAAGATTACAAAACACATCCCTGACGGTGGGTTCTTGAAACTACCAAAATGTATGAAGTATATATGTGTGGTACAATCGTTAGTTAGAGAGACTCTTCAAATAATTGTAAATTCTCTACTAATTTTTATTCTTTCTCCACGCAGAAATCGGTTGATGAAAATTCCACTCTAAAAAATGGGTCGTTAGCCCAATCTTCAGAAATGGATGCAAGTATTCCGGGTCAAAGTAACAGCTCCAAAAACAACTCAAGCTTGGTTTGTAATACCAATCACTATATATTCGTGATTTCCCAATAATTTACAGCTATAAATAGTTGTTGAAAAGATGTTTGTATTTATTATTTCAGCGATCAAATGATGTTACACGCTCCCTTCAAAAGAGTACTGAAAAAGTTGAACGTCATATTGCAAGCTCAAGCAAGGTATGTTTGGTAAATGTAGACATTTCAAAACTTTGCCAAAACCAACTTCTTTTAATATACGTGTCTTCTCTTTTTACAGAAAGTTATTTCTGCGCAAGTTGATGATAAAATATCATCCAGTGCTAAAATAGGGCTTTTTAAAACGCCATATGGAGATGTTAGCGTCAAGAATGATAAGGGTGACAATAAGATTGAGCCGCCCAGATACGTCGAGTTTGGCTCGTTTCATAATGACAATGAAGACAGTAGATCAAAGTCAACTGATATACCAACTTTTTCATTGATATCAGATGACGAAGATGATGATGATGGTATGATGTCTTCCCAGATATTTATAAAACCAGATGAATCCCAAAGTTTTGTCCAAGTACCTTTGGGAATGGATACAAACGCGGTGGACGATGAAATCCAAGAAATTTATGATTCAGATGAGGATTCGTTCTTTGACCATCTTTCACAAACTCTCTCCCAGAGCTTTGTTCTGCCCGAAGAAAATGAGAAAGAGGAGGAGAAAAAAAATAAAGTGAGAAGTAAGTCTAAGGAAAAGTTGAAGAAAAGAAGCAGTAAAAAAGGCACTCCTAGTAAAAGTGCGTCTAAGCAAGAGGAGGCTGCTCCTAAAAAAGTACCTTCAGATGAAAACAAATCAAAACCTGAAGAAAAACCTTCAACTTCCAAGAAAGTCTCATCTAAGCCCAAACCAAAAAAAGATACGAGTGATGTTTCCATCAAAGTCAAGACGCATATACAGCATAAAGAGGATGATAGGGCTTCTAACTCACTGTCAGAAGTCATGGTTAAAAATAAGGAGGTTCGTAGATCATCTCTTGATGCCGATCTCCAAATCGGAACAGCTAAGCGTTCAAGGAAAGATAGTGGAGTGTCAGAGGTTGAAGTAAAAGGTAGGAAAAGCTCTGTGGAGAGATTGCAATCCGCAAACAAAACTGCTGTTGGAAAAACTGATAAAGTTGCCGTCATGGAAGTTTCCAAACAAAAAGACGTGGGGAAAAGGACTCTCCTAATCGAGCCAAAAGCTTTAACCTTGAATAACAAAGAAAATCGGATGCTCAAGTCAGCAGGCTCTACAGAGGCTCATGTAGTTGTTAACGGTGTTGCTGTTTCCTCCAAAACAAAGGCGAGGGTAACGTTCAAGGAACAAGACATGGTAGAAGTGAAGGAGTTCGAGTGTTTGGGAAACATGAAGAAGTTGTCATCTATGCCATCGCATTTACTAAAAGAGCACCCACCAAAGATCCCATCTCTTCAATGGAACGGCAATCTTTTGAGGGCCTGCCAGCTTATTTCTGACGTATGCCAGTGGAATTTGAAATGGCTTCAGGTATGCTATCTGTCGTTACGTAGTTTGTTGAAGAAACATTTTTTCCCAAACGATATTTATTTACAAGAGGATCAATAGTATAACAACTGAGCATACCCCCATCAAGTTAATTTACACTTGTACAATAATTTTACAGTTTATGGAGTAAATAGCCCAATGGCTATACTCTGGATAGAACCCATTCGCTACACTGACTCACTAATCACTCCGCTCACTGTTTCCATTTTAAAATCCCGATGGAGGTCGTCATTGACGATACTCCTTAGCACTTAGTTTGACAAGTCTAAATCATCTTAATATTAGACTTCTTCGTACAGCCCCAGAGCTGTGAACCTACGTCCTCACTGGTTTCAGAACTTGCTTGTACACTAGCAGTTGATTTGGTATGCAAAGCTCTGAATGTCTACCAAGCAACCCATACAATCTTCTAAATTTTATCTTCAGTTCTTCGTTTTTCTTCTTAACGTGCTCTTCCCATTTTAATTTAGTATCAAGAGTCATTTCTTCCTCATATTTATATTATTACTCGTGTACTTTTGTAGTGATGTAATACTAATGCTGATGCTAATTTTTACCAGGAATTTCAACGAGTGGATGCTGATCCTCCATTGTATCATTATCATCCCACACCCATTGCGAACCGGTATAAGAAATTTGATGATTACTACTTCACCATGATGTCTCTTGTGTTGCACGAACTGTGGAGCGACTTATGTAAAATTCATCTAATTCAAACGGAGACTCAAAGGTGAGTTTATTAAAATTTTATTCCATAAAACTGTGATATTTTCGACCGAAAATCCGAGCTCCTACCCTCTAAAACCTCAATAGTTACCATTTTGAGGAAGATTGCTTAGTTATTCATTATGTGAATGATAGCAGTAGAATTGAAGCGAATGGCTTTATAGGTAGACAAGACAGCAGAGTCTAAAATCTAGAAAAGTCCTACAAGTCCAAATTTAGTTAATTTCCAAATGTTCTGAAGAGCTGGTTAATTGCCCGTTATGACTGGTAATTAATTTTTCAGGTTCAACATATTTTCTGGGGTTATTGAACATATTGAATTGAATTTCGATAAGAGGACACAATTTTCCCGGTGCAAAAGTAAGTACTTTTTAAAATATCGACACAAGTAAATTATATAAACGTTTATTGGTATAGTCGTGAACATATCGGTGCTTACCTTAATAGAATTTGTTTTTCGAGTGATTGTCCTCAAAATAACGCATGATTCCATCATCAGCCCTCCTCAATGCAAAACAAGAAGGCAATTAATTTAAAAGAGTTAATAAGAAAAAACAAGTAGTTATTATAATGATGCCTACATGTTCAATTCTTGATTTCATAGTTGTCACCAGTGGAGAAGGTGCTCCGTTCCTCCCAAATTTCGGAGATGTTGTTGGTATACAAATTTTAGCGCCCAATAAAGAAAGAACCCATCTTTATGACTCTTTTGGGGTGGTGACTCGACAGTATTCCAGGGAACGCCTGAAACCATCTCGAGAAGCTAATTTTCTTTTGAATAATCTTCCTGCTAATGGGGTTGATAAAGGTAAAATGTTCACAATTTCTATGATTAATTTTTTGATCTATTTTAATTTTTGTTGCTGATTGTTTTACCCATATTTATTTACTTTTCGTAATGAACGGTTAAAACATAGAACATACTTAAGCCCTACGTTTTTAAGAACCTACCACCAACTTGAGAGCTGTAAAGAACTTGAATTGGTAGACGTATATTGAGTGACCAATGCTCCTCTTAGGGAAAGGAAGGGAAACTGTTGTCTATCTTGAAGAAAAAACTAACTAGTAAGTATCTTTAATTTGTTTGTGTCGACTTACAATGTCCGACAATTAATGAAATAAGCATGAAAGTGTATGCACCAGGAAGACCAAGGACCAGGGCAAGGTGGAGTAGTCCTTAGCAACTTCCAGAATTGAATGATGTTAGAGTTTCTAGGCAGTAATGAACGTTTGTAAAATTGTTCTTGTCCATATGCTCCTATGAACTAGCCACCTTGGAGCGAGGTGCTGGAATCTTGAGGAAATGTCAGCTGACAGAAAAATTGTAAAACCTTTACTCTCTCCTGGTATCAACCAGGACAATCCATCGTTGAAGAGAATGAAACTTTATTTTATTGGCCTAGACAAAACCAAAAACCTCATTAGATCAATACAGACCAGAATTAGTCACACGCTCCCTTCTTCAGTCGTTTATGACGTACTTAATAGCTGTGCTTGTTCAAATTGTGTTCGCATTGTACCTACCCTTTTCTCCTAGGTGACAAGCCTGAGCGCTCCTGCTCCAAGGAGCTAAAATATTCTGGTTGAAAAGATTTATATATATATTTGTTATCACTTACTCTATTCCATCCAGAAAACAGACTGGACCTCAATATTTGGCGGTCCCGAACTATAGGTAACAATTCACACATCTGTCTTGTTAACCCATCCCTCTGCCCTAGCTAATGGAGAAGAAAACAGCGCAGTAGTTCTAATTATATCGAAGTCACCATACATGAGTTAATTTACCGTGCTTTATTCGCAGATAACATGGTTGTATGTCCGATTGAACTCATCTTCCGAGCTTCCAAGACTCATTCGAATGTTACCAAGGACTGTTTTGTACATATTAGAGTGAGTAATTTTGGACTTATAATATTGTATTTCATACTGACAAGATATGAAAAGAAGGTTAATATGTAGGCTTCCATTTCAGTGAACCAACTGAAGTGTGTAAGGTAAGATAGCTACCACTTTGTTGTTTTTCATTTTACCAAATCTGAGTTTTCACTTAGTTATCCAATGCTACAAAAGGAGATTTTCTGTTCAGTTAGAGAACATGGAGAAGCTCTAGATTTGGACTCTTGTAATTAATTTCAGATTTAGAGTTTACTTTCCAAAACTGCTCAGTCAGGGTTTCAGAATGAAACAATAGGGAACTTTCAAGGAATCCCTTGCACTGCCAATTACACGCATGCTGCCTCCAAAGTTTTGATGGGCCAGGTTTTCAAAATCTGGCTAGAAGCTCTTGAGGACAAAGTATTTCCTCAGCATTTTCCAATCATCTTATCCTTATAATTCTGAATTCATGCACTAGTTAATCGTGATCATACAACGTGAAAGAAAAGGAAAAGGTTCCGTGAGCTATTTCATGCATTACCGAATTGCTAAGAATGCCTTTCCATTCTTTGGATAATGATAATGCATTTTCAGGAGAATCCTTTTCCAAGAAGTTTCCGTGGAAGTCCTGTAGGGGCAGTTACAAAGTTATCATTCCAAGATCCAAAGAGGGATCATCCTGTGTGTCCTTGATTGGGATGATCTTGCTGTTTCTAACGATTTCATGGATAGTCAATTTTGTAAATTACATATACGCACTGAATCATTCATGCGACGAAACTGTTGAAACTCATGACAAGAAAAACACAGAGTTTGTGGAAGAAACTTAGTCTATTCCCATAAAAATTAAAAGAGTTACAACGTCTAATCGATTTCGACAGTTACAGGGCAACTTTCCCTGTAGCGGATCTGCTACCGATCTGGCCTCTGGTGTGTGAAATGACCAGTTGACTGGTAAATTTCGCATGCTAAATCGGTACCATCTGCCCCAGGATACTGACTCATCGCATTGGCAAAGCGTCACCTGTCTGGCCCCCAAAAGCGGTTGGCTTCGTGGTGGCATTGGTTTATCTCCCAGGCTGGAAGGTCAAGCCTAAAAGCTGAGGGTTTACTTGTCTTTCAGAGAAGTGCCGGCAGGTGTGTTATGTGGCTTGCCGATAACCTGCTTGGTTGGTAGGGCTAGCCAGAACGTCCAGTTTCACCTGTAGCGCCTGGTGCAAACAGGTACTTGCGTCGTCATATGCGGGCCCTTTGACTGTGGGTTAATAGTTTCTCACAGTACTCTACCAGGGATTTTCCTCCTTGTTTGCAAGGGGAGAGCGAGGACGTAAGCACAGTGTGCCGGGAGACTCCCTTTTAAATTAACTTTGGGATTTATAAATCTCCCGGGGGGACAAAATTCATTGCTCTCTATTACGGAGCTGAGGTTTGCGATGAGGGTCAGGTTGAATGATTTTCTGTAAATACCCATGCTCGATAGCATTCGAATTCAATCCTTTCCTTGAGAAAAGTACAGAGAAAGATCGCTGCCTTTTGATTTAAAATTGTCAATAATAAACTTTTTTTTATCTTATAGCAAACATTTTTATGAGCCCCCAAACGTTTTTATTTTCCGTTTCAAGGTGCGCCGTAAATCTATACAAGTATCGTTAAATGTGAACCAACAAATTTTAAAGGGGTGAACAGTTTTTTTTAGTCGTCTGCAAAGGCTTATTATTGAAAATAATAGAGAAAAATGCAGGAAATGTTTTGGTCATATCTGCCGCAAACACGAAAAGTGTAATTTAAATTATTCCCGTTTGACATATCCTTCAAAAATAAGGATTTATGCACGAATAATTGTATAACTGACTCCTAAGTAAGTAAGTTAGTTTCACTGAAGGTTTTCTATTTTAGGTATACAAGAATGTCATTAATCAAGTCAAATATTTTATGGCTCTTCAAAAAGTACACTCATCACCGTTGAAAGCTGTGATTTTGGATCCCACAAATTCAGCCAAAGGAACACCTGACAGTAGAAGGGATATCAAACTTCCGCCAAAGGTACGAATTAGATTTTGTTCGGCCTTTTCCCTTTTTATTTGTTCAAACATTTATGCATTGTTGTAAGTATTTTACTTTGTTTCAGCAATTTCAATTTCCTCTTAATTCACTGCAGAAAGAGGCAGTTATCGGTGTCACAAACTCGGTGCTATACCAAGATTACAGCCTCAGCTTGATCCATGGACCCCCTGGTGTGTGAAAAATCAGTTTATAAGTTTATTATTAATTTATCTGAATCAATATACTTAGTGAGTTTACTTTTGTTTATGGTAATAGGTACAGGAAAATCAACGACGATAACCAGTATAATCCTTCACTTGCTCCCTACTCTGAGAAAAACTCATAGAAAAGGAACGCCTCCCAAAATACTGCTTTGTGCTCCTTCGAACACAGCGATCGACGAGTTATGTTTGAAGTTACTCGACATCAGGAGAAAGTTACCAGGTAGTTTATGATCTTGTAATTATGTCTCAGGCTTCTCTCGAAATTGTAAAACCATATCTATACCAATTGGAGTGAGGTTGCCCACCCACGTTGGTTCCGAAATGGTGACCCAGTATGGGCGCATGCGCAATGTTGGGAAGACAACTAACGTGTTAGCAATTCAACTTTTGTTGGCCCAGAACAAAGGACTGCAATCAGCGAGACGGTTGATTTCTATAGAAAATAGATTGTGTGGGCGATGTTGGATTCGTATACGATCCATTTCCGCTTACGGTTTCTCCTTTGTTGCTTTGTAATGATCCAATAACCTTATTTTTGTTCAATCTATATTTTTGAAACTTATTTTTTCAGACGAAGACAAATTTAAGCTGACAAGAGTAGGAAATGAGAAAATGATGCACCCACTTGTTAATGAGATCTCGTCTTCAATGTTGGCAAGGAGAGGGCTGTCGTCGACTCCTGATCCAGATATTCTTGAAACGGATGTAGGTACTCATGCGATTTGCGTTTTGATTTTTTCTCTATAGATCAATTTTGTTTGGAACTTAACATTCTTGTTTTCATATAGTTAATAGTGATTCTCAAAAATAAATTTCATTCGGTTACAGGTCATGCTTCTCAGAGCTCGAATTCAGGGGTATAAAAACGGCCTTAACTCCTCCAAAGCTAAACAGAGCGATCAACAAAAATTTAATGATCTGATAGAGAAATCAGAAACTCGGTTGGCGTTCTACTCTAAGACCTTGGTGAGAACTCCCATGTCTCGTTTTCTTATTCCCACTCAAGATTTGGTAATTTCCTTCAACATCACCTGGATAGATGATATACAACGTGATTCTTTGTTTGACCAGGCGAACATCAAATCAGGGAGGGCACCGTGCAATCCTAACGAAAATAGAAAACTGTTGAACCAGGAGGAGTGCACAATTATCACAGGAGCCGAAATAATCGCTACTACTCTTTGTTCAAGTTCGTCTAAGAAGATATCCGACGCACTGTCGTAAGTCAACTATTCCAATTTGCATCGCTGCTCAGATAGGCCGAACAGTATACTGGGTGGAAGTGTACAAGGTGGTCAATCATCCGGGTTTTCCAAACACATATGCAGCTGAACCAATATGCAACGTTTGAAGCAGTAATGAAACTGTCCAATAGTGATTTTTCAGTTATGGTTTGATAATGGGCTTAATAGTGAGAACCGGCAAAGCATTTAAAACAAAGTTAATGAGTGTTTCATGTGATCCAATTCGATTTATTGAACTGAGTTCTACATAAATCTATCGACAAAGTTTCCTTTTATCCAATAAGTCTCCGATTTTTTCTTAAAATTCCACCCTTCAATATTACTCATCACGGTTCATTGAAAGGGGTGTGGAGGTTCGACCACGACCCATGTGTGATTTTAAGCCAAATTTCTGTTTAGGCGGTATTTTCTTAAGTTCATCAAATTGAGTTGAGTAATATGATTTCTTCAAGATAAAAGATAACTTGTTTATAACTGAAATGCTTTTGAATCCCTGATTCCTCTTAAATGTCATTGTTTAACAAGCCGAGGAAACTCTTAAGGATTACATGGTCCGTTATTTAAGGAACAGATTAGCTGCACAACTGTACATTGTTACAGAAGATTCTCAGAGTTCTAAGTTACCAGAATTCCCAACTTACATGCATTGCGTGTTCTGTTGGTAAACTGAACATAATCGAATAAATGATTATTTATAATTGAAATAATCCTATCTTAAATTTGATTTCAGTGACTCCACTCGGTTTTCCTGTTGTATAATTGACGAAGCCACTCAAGCAACTGAGCCTGAAATACTCATTCCTCTGCATCATGACATCCGACACCTGATTCTTGTAGGTGATCCTCAGCAGTTGGGACCTACTGTGATATCCAAGGTACCAACGACGCAATGAATCTGAAAATCCGACCTTAATTAAGCCAAACAAAAATTCTTACTTTGATTTTTTATTATAATTTTCAGTTCGCCAAAGAAAAAAACTTCGAATGGTCTCTTTACCATAGGCTCATGAACGAATGGAAGGAATACAAGGTGACACCTCTGTATCCTCTTAGAGAGCAGTACAGAATGCACGCTGAAATAGTAGCATTCCCCTCCTCCAGATTCTACAATTCTGAGTTGATGACTCCAAATTTCCTCCAACTAGCTCTTCCTTTCACCACGTACCACGTTATTTCGCATGTCTGGCCTGAAAATCACAACGAGTAAGTAATTTTATTTCGGAACTGATTAGTGACTGTAGTTATTTTGTTTTCCTAATCTATATATAATGATATTTTGTCCCAAACTACCTCTAGTAGTTACACCCATCAATGTAAAATTGCAATTCTGATCCGATTCAAAGTGCGTAACTTTACATGCACTTATTAGAATCTTACAATTGTCAATTTATTAAACTTTTAAGCCATTCAGGAGAAATTTCAATTCATGTTTGTCTGCCTGTAAATATGCCTGTTTTCTGGCAGTAAATTAGACCCCATAGATTGGTTGCTACGGTTAGTTTGTACATTTAGTACGGTAGATACATACAGTCAAACTTACCTGGTGTCGAAACTCCGCATTTGGAATTCGGTCGAAAAACCTGTTTGACTGGTCTATCGTTTATTACAGGGAATCAAATGACAAGGAGGCTCGATTCATCATCGAATTGGTGCAGAAGATGTGCTCATCAGAGCATTTTTTAAAACTGACTGTGGGCATAATTGTTCCTTACCAAAGCCAGCGTAGTCTCATCATGAATATCATCAAAGAAAGGTAGGTATATCTTCAACTACCACGTTTCTCCTCTCCCCTTATAAATGGTCTTGTCTTAAATAAGACTAACCCGAGTCGTGTCCGATAGCTCTCCCGCGTGTTTTACGACTCATGGAAGACTAAAAATGCGTCATAGCTCTTTTTTTTACTCCGCAAGAAATGCCACTTCTGTTACATCAGAAGAAGGAAATTTTGGTCGTGTCTTCGACCATACTTCACCAAAATTGTCGTTACTCCCTTAATTTGCTCCTAAAATTCAAATTTTAGGATAGCGTAACAAATTGCTGGACAGTTATTGTTTTTTAATGCCTAACAAAACTTTTCCTCTCAGAATTAAGTGGAATAGAAAATAGAGTACAACAAAAAAATTTTGCACAAGTTCCAGAATTTCCTATTTTTCAAACGCTTTATAATCTTATTAGTTTTTGTCGCAGGACTGTACGGTCTCCTAAAAACTGCAACAAAATATCAGCTTTCTAACTGGCTAATTGTCTGTTGCTATTAATTTCATGAAGGAAATGGTTTTTGAATGCATAAAAACATGGTTTTTCATGGTGAAAATGACGTTTTTCTCCCAAAAATCTACTCCCTTAAAAATGAAGGATTTTCTGGGCCTTTCCCCTGGTCAGAAAGGCTGAATTATAGTCTACTCGATATAATATCGTTATACGCGAATAATATTGGAATTTTCAACTGTTGGCTCAGACCTGAAAATCCCATAGTCTTCATTCGAACTGAAAGAACATTATTCGATTCATCGAAATATGATACATGAAATGTGATGCCAAACTAATTTTTGTCGAACGTAAACGTTGGGTAAAAAACGTTGACTTCACCGTTGAAAAAACACTTTTTTACGCATTCAAACCTCTTTATCTCTTTGAAATTCAATTGAAACAAAAAGCTGATTGTCCTTAAAAGGCTGATCTTTTTGTGCAGTTTAAGGGAGACCTGCACAGCCCTGTTACAAAAACTGATAGGATTACAAAGCGTTTGGAAAATAGATCATTTTGGAATTTAGAAATAAATAGAAAAAGAGCAAAAAGCTCTTCAATTCCACGCCTCAGTTGTGAGTGACCAAATTTTGCTAGGCATTAAAGAAACAGGAAATTTAACGTAATTTAGAACAGTTCTTTCAATTTGAATTTTCAGCCCAAATTAAGGGCGTCATAGTAATTTTAGGCAAGTAAGGTCGAGAACAAGAAAAAGTTCTTTTTTTCCGTAGGCAGGTGAGGAAATTTTCAAGATCCTAAGGTCGAAATCGGATCTCGTAAGATACCTAGAAGAGACCGCTCTTCAGGTTATGTAGGATTCAAACCCACTAAAACCTCACCTCCCTTTCCCACGTTGGAACTCGGTGTGGAACTGTTTAACAAATTACTTCAGATTAAGTCCTTGGGATGTATTTAGTCCTCTCGGTCCATTGGTAGCCTCCTCTGTCTCTCCCGATCTTGGGCGATCTTTCTCTGCAGGATGCCTTCGACATTGACAACTACAGAGGTCCTTTCATGCATTTTGGCAACTATATTCTCCGGTGTCACGTCCTGAGATGGCATTTCCAGGTCACCCTGCAGCCATCTTCTTTGTGTTTCCCACGGCTTACACACGAAGAATGTGTGAAACACATCACCATCCCCTCCATCACAGTTCGGACAAGTTGGATCGTCTACTTTCCCCATCCTGTGAAGGTAGGAGTAAAATAGTTCGCGTCCTGTGAGGAACTGTGTTCCTGCCACCATGCCATGATGTGCTTCCTCTCTTCTTTGATAATGCGAGCTATTTCTCCTTCTGCAGCCAAAAGTTGAACGTTGAACGGAAAAAGTTTTTAACGTTAAAAAAGTGGCATTGTAAGCGGTTGAACAAAAAAGTGCTCAGTGGACTAACCGTCAAAAATCAGTTGTAGAACACGTGGGTGAGTGGTCGGACGCGACTCACGGTTCACCTTGTATACACAATTTATGAAACATACAACAACTCAAAACGATTGTCTTTATTCCAAACTACGCTTCAAATGTTTTGAAATTTACGTTGCTTCAGTAGTGATTTACAAGTCTTTGTATCGTAGTTTGGTGTTCATCAACAATAACACATTATTGACAATTTTCTTTGAAACGTGAGCGTTATTATTGCTACATTGTTTATTAACGTTGATTCTGTTGTTTCAACTAACCTCATTTTGGAATTAAAACACACATCTCCGCTTGGAAGTTATCGAATATGTCTGGATCCGTTGTTCTGGATTTTTTCTCTCTTGAAGAAGAAGTGGTACTGACATTCAAAAAGAACATGAATATGTTGGTCGAAAGTTATCGTCAATACACAGCTCAGTTAGCTGGGGAACTGAAGAGTAAAGAGCAGCAATTGGGTCGTATGCGGTTAGGTGTTTGCGGTGCGAATCAAATCAGATCTTTTACGAACAGCTGTACGGTAGGTGGGATCGTTTTTTTATTCTTTCACTGGATAGATGTTTCCTTACGCATAGTTATTGGTTAGATTTGCACCTGAAATGGAACTTCCTACAGTGAGGGTGTCTTGAGGTCCATTCAGACGAGGGTCTTCACTCTGATGAATGATCAAGAGTACTTTTTTTGAAGATTGATTCTCTAATAATTGCATTCGCTCATTTTCGAAGTTCCTTTCGTGTATTTATGAGCTTCCCAGTCGCAAAGATGTGACCTGCTCTGTGTGCTGTAATCTGAAGACGTGATAGGCAATATGATGGTGTTCCCCATTGGTTTAACGATTGTGAATCGTGAGGGAAACCGTTCTGTTGATATAGTGGATTAATTTTTGGGTATAGTAGTTGCTAAAAAAAATAAGAGAGTTCTAATTTCAGGCCATATGATTTATTCAGGCTATGTAATGTGCTTTATATGATAAATATGATGATGATATGTGCTTTATATGCTTAATATGATTTATTCAGGCTATGTAATGTGCTTAATTTTGTGGACATTTTTCATCCTATTTGGAATTTTTGTGGCAATTTTTCGTATTCTATCACGGTTTTGGACTCAGAAAGTTTCCCCATATCTGATCTTTATTTCTGTGATAATGACACTCGCATCAATGTCAAGGGTACCTCCTCTTCGATTTTCATTCCTTAGACTTTGATTTTCATGTCTTACTCTTTGATTTTTTTGTTTTTTTTTTTTTTGAAAAATTATTCATGATTGGAGCATCTTGGAACTCCTTGGATGTAGGAGTTGAAAGACCTTCGTGGTTCCTGAACCCACTGAGTCAAATTCAGCGTAGGAGTTGCTTATTAAATTTAGAATAATAATCAAACCATTACACCTGTATCCAAATGCAAGATCTAGTCAAGCTTCCAATTTTTATGTGGTTGCCAAAGTAAAATGGTAATTTGGTTTAAAGGAAGGGAATCCAGCGACTATCAAAGAACCTTGTGTTACAATGGCTAAACCGAAGAACCCTTCATGTTCATCTGCTCAAAGTTTTGCAAGAAAAACCTTACAAAAGAGATTCACTCACAAAGATATTTCCGTCTCATTGACATCAAAAAGCAATCACACTAAAAACTGTCCGGAATTGGCCAATGGAACGAATCAATCTGAACCCTCTAAAAAATTGAAGTCTGAGAGGCCAACGAAAAATAAAGGCCCAGAAACTTCCATCATGTCCTTGTTCCAGAAGACTACTCCAGGAAGTGATTCTATCTCCCCTGTTCTGCTGAAAAAATGCACTGTGTCTCTTCGTAGGTTGAGTAATAATCACTGGATATTCCAACCAACTGTAGCATTAAATAGACTTACAGAAGAAGAGATCAACATTTATTTGTTTGAACCTGCGGAAACATGTACGCCTCCATCGAATCTAACGACGGTTGGTCACGGAGGGAGAGTAAAATTCTCAAGTTTGCCTTTCGAACCTGTTCGAAAAACACCAAGGTTATCCACTAAGGCGAAGAAGTCAATTTTAAAGCCCTGTCAAACCCCGTTGCAAAACAAATTATTATTGGACAGCAGTATGATGAAAATAATGGAAAATGCCATCAACAGATCAGCGTGTGATTCTTTGACGCAATGGCCATCATCTTGTCTTAGTACTCCAATCACGCTTAAAACGCCAATGAGAAAAATCACTGTCTCAACACCTCTAAGCAACATATTTGGTTTCAAAACGTCGCTTAACAGTAAAAAAGTATCTAAGCTGCTGAAAATTGGGGCATCAACTGGTAAAGGAAATAAGAAATCTTGTTTCATTCGTCAGATCAACTCACCGCAACTCACTGGCGCAAGTCGAACTACATCTGAACACACTCAAGAAATTCGTTGCAAACAATAGGAATCTAGCCAGAAACCAAAGACAACATCTTTTGAGCCTACTGATGAACCTGCTGTCTTGATTCCGTTTGAGGTTTTTTCAACGTGTTGTTCCTCGTTATTCAATAAAATTTTTTTTTTTTTTCTCGATGTAGTGTGTTAATATTATCACTATGTTGGCTCTGCAGATTGAAGTGTGTAACCTTATAAAACCCACATAAATAGTTATACTACTGTCTAATATTTATGATGCACGCTACAAGTAAGTCCACATATATGGAAAGTCATGATTTTTTCCTCTACGACTTCTTCATATTCTACATTAAAGACTTTTTGGTGGACGATGACTAGGAAACCATGGTCGCCAAGTTGAGGCGAGCAGTTGGATGCTAACATTTCCATGACGAATAGCATCAAGGCTACTGGCTGTTGAAGTCACGTTTAACGTGACGTCTACATTCATTGGAAGTTGTATACTGTCGTTATTGTGGATTGAAGTTTGTGTTATTGAGTTGAAGTTGTATTTTGTGGATTGTTGACAAACAACACGGACGTTCGTTATTGCTACTGCGTGCAAAAAAACTTGTACAATGCCGAAAACGGAATATGAGAAATAGGTAAAATGGGTTATAAATATGGAAGGTTATGTTACTGCCAACTTGTCAAGGAAAGACGTATAGGAGAACCGCGGGAAACCGATTTCAGACGGTTCGTCATGACGGCTTGCATGACGGATGGGACGTCACGCATGCGCAGTCTGCATTTTTCTCCAGATGGTACCGTCTACGTCGTCGCGTGAACCGCACCAAAAAGTCTCTAATAGAGATTTTAACTCAAGGGACAGAGAGAATTCTTACAAAAATTGCTGGAACTTTGCCAAGATTTAGGTTTGAACATAATTTAAACTAATTTATATTAGTTAACTTAGTGAACTGACTATATTGAGCAAACTCAACTAGCAGTATAGTTTTTGTACTTTTTGAATGATAAGTGAGTAGTTAGGTGGTAATAGTTGCATTTCGTGTGTTCTGGTCATGGTGCAAGAAGGAAAGTAGTATACTGAGAGGAACTCAGTTTGGAACTCGTGTGGTCCCGATGATTGAGTGGTAGATGAGGAACAGGTTTATAAGAAGAGTTAATTTTGTATGTGGAATGGCTGTAGGCCGGTGGTACTATCGTTTATATACTTGGTGCATACTCCCTCTCTGGGGTAAGCCTAGAGAGGTGTGAACCTCCTACTTCAAGATGGAGGGACTCAGGCTGTCTGTTTTATTGAGAAAATCTACTGACATGATTGAGAGGAGAAGCTCACAACAAGAGTGGAAGCGGCTCTGAGAATTTGTGGCAAATTATGATGAATTATGGATGTGCAAAGTAAGGTTCAATCTATGTGAGAGTGGAAGACTAGGATGTGAGAAAATGTTGGCTGAAGCAATTCACGTCTGTGCATGCACATACTGTACTATTGGTTTCTTTGCAATAAATCTCATCGGGGATCATCTACAGTCCAACCCGCACATCGTCTAACAAATAGGAAGAAAACTATGGAAATTAAGTTAATCTGCGAACAGCCATACATACATTTTCACTCAATTCAATTTCCTAATAAATTGCTATTTTTCATGTAACTGACTACCAAATAATTGAAATTCTTTAAATTTCAACAGAATTAACTATTAATAGTTTTACAAACTAACTATCTGTCACTATTCTCTTGTTGTGTACAAGAAGACATTTGGGTTACAATTTTCCAAAGTTTTTGCAAAGTATGACATATTTACGATTCGACTAGAGTCATACTTTGAAGGTATCCTTTTTTAGGTTTGTAAGTTCAGTGAATTCAGTTCCAAACTGGCCCTTTGAACAGTGATCTTAAAAATTCCCGACTCGATCTGTCTTGCTTACACCAAAAAAGGGGCTTGGTAAACTCGGAACCATGTCAGACTAACTGTATTTAGAATCGTACTGTCCCACAGTCATGGGAAGAAGAAGTTCATTCCCTCCTCGTATCGCATGAAACGTCGTTAGTTCGTGCAGGAAGCCGAACCAACAACCTGACGGGAAGGTTCCGAAGTACCAAAGCTCAGTTGGTCTCTTGTGAACTAAAGAAGAGAAACAGGGTGGTAGCCATATAATCATTGTATATACCCTTTAAAAAATAGTTTCATTTTAATTTTACTCAGTTGAATGTTTTTTTATTTTACAGGAAAGACAAATCTTTGGATGGCGTTGTAGTTAATACTGTTGACTCCTTCCAAGGGCAAGAAAAGGACGTTATAATCTTCTCCAGTGTCAAGACGAAAAGGATAGGCTTTCTATCGGACAGGCAGAGGCTTAATGTGGCCCTCACCAGGGCTAAAAGATGTCTACTCGTTGTGGGCAACTTCCAAACTCTCAAGGTATGCGATTCATATCCTTCGCATAAGATTTTATGATATTATAACTAAATGTAAAACCAACATTTAATATATTTTTCTTGATTCGCTTAATTCGCACTGATTGGAGTGATTGAGGGGGTGGTTTAATAGTAATAAAGAAGAAGCGATCACTTTTTATCAGTAGACTTGACCCATCTGTTAAGTTATGTGACGTTGAATCTGTGATTAGTGTTCTGAAGCTTAATTATGTGAAATAACCTGTCTACAGGTTTTAGAACACGATTTTTCCTAGGTTTACTCAGGACATCTCTGGTTGTCTGATCTCCGAATTTTTCAGTCATCTACAAGAGAGCCAGATTCTCACTCTAGTTGATATGTGAACATGGCATTGACTAGAAATGGAAGGTTCAGTAGGAATCTTCCACAGTAATTTGCAGGGCTTCAGGAGTAACATTGTTGACCTCTAGGGGTTTTGTTAGCTTCCGTTTAGGATGAATGTAATTTGATTTCGTGAGCATTGGTTCCGGAAAATGAGTCAAGGCTTAACATTCCAGCAAACTGTGGTTTGGTCTCTTGGTGTACCTGCAAGAGGACATGGGGGATGTGAGATTTTTGCTCGCAAATCAATGTTCTGTTCCAGATTATCTCATATTGAGGATTTCTCAATTGGAATGTTAGTTCAATTCGCAGCCATTATTGTTGATGGTCTTGAGCTAGTTATATGTTGTATTTAGGGCATTGACACTTCAATGACCACAGGTGAGTCCCATTCCACGATGGGACGCTGCAAGGAGGTGGTTGGGTGTTAGTTACAGCCCTACAGATCTCTTGTAATTGTGGGCGATCTGAACTTCCACTTTGAGGCACCCTTAAGGGAGACTGATGGTTTTGAGAGTATCTATCGACTTTTGGACTAAACAGAACGCTTTTGATGACTATAAGGATTTGTAAGGATTTTGCTTCCGAGTCTACCAAGGTAGCGGAAGCATTGTTTTCGCTTTCGGAGTGTGAAAATTTTTTTTTTTTGTCTCCAAAATCAAAAATTCCACTTGCATTTTGCGTTTTAGACCTTTCTGAACAATTTTGGTTCTGTGTCTGTCTGTCTGCCTGTCAGCAAATCCTTGTTACGGGCAAAACTACACGAAGTTATTATCCGATTTCGATGAAATTTTCAGGGATTGTGCTGGTTTGTAGATGGTCCCCTATAGGTTTCATGACCCCCGGATCAATAGTAGCCTCTGCGCATGCGCAAACGTGAAATACTTATCACTCGCATAACTCCGGGAGTTCTAGACCAATTTCGATGAAATTATCAGGGATTGTTCGGTTTGATGTGTAGATGGTCCCTTATAGGTTTCATGACCCCCGGATCAATAGTAGCCTCTGCGCATGTGCAAACGTGAAATCCTTATTACGCGCATAACTCCGGGAGTTCTCGACCAATTTCAATGACATTTTCAGGGATTGTTGGGCTTGATGTGTAGATAGTCCCCTATTAAGTTCCATGACCCCCGGATCAATAATAGTCTCTGCGCATGCGCAAACGAAATCCTTGTTACGCGCATAACTCCGGGAGTTCTTGACCAATTTCGATGAAATTTTCAGGGATTGTTCGGTTTGATGTGTAGATGGTCCCCTATGAGTTTTGACCCCCGTATCAATAGTAGCCTCTGCGCATGCGCAAACGTGAAATCCTTGCCACAAGCATAACTCTGGGAGTTCTTAATTGATAATAGTCAATAATAATTTTCAATGATCTATACTGTCATATTATGGGTACGAGGAAGCTATATGCCACACCCACTTGGCAGACGTTTTTAATGATCACCAAAATACCAGAAGTTGGATGAGTAACATGGTATTTTCTGATCACAAAGCTCAAGAATGCAGTTTTTGTTGTGACCTCCCATTGAGGTCTTGCCCACGATACAAACGGATGAAGAATATCAAATTTTCTGCTCTGTTCTCTATTTTTCCACTCCATGACGTGGCTTTTTATATGCTCCATCATTCTCAGCCTCGCTTGATTTTCAATTTGATCACTTCATAAGTTCTTTTCTGGAGTCAGTTGATCTAGGAATGCCGTGGTAACAGGCGCTGCTGAGGACAGTTGTGTGATTGACCTTCCAGTCGCAATAAACAGTTGGAAAAACGGCTCCGATCTGTTCTCTGCATGCTGCGTTTTGCGTTATTGCACAATATTGAAACCGTGTAATACGATTGTTCCCATGGTCGCATAAGCTATGGCATACTCCTGTGGGGCAACTTATTGGGGCGCATCGCATTCTCCTGGCACACAAGAAAGCTCTAAGAATTATGGCCAGGAGGTCTTTCTGTAGACCTCTCTTTGTAGTATGAAAATCCTTACTCCATCTGGTGTTACTTGGCTTTGCTCTCCAGTCTCAAGAAGAGTTTCAGTCGTGTCGTGTCACAACTCCCAAGGACCTCCTACAGCCAGAGTGCTATCATTTGGCAACGACCCAGAGCGTAACGTCACTTATTTGGTGGCAAAGTTTTTAATTCCCTGCCTACTCGTCTGAAATCCCTGGAAGAGAAAACCTTCCATCAAAAAGTCAATTTTGCTGAACAATCCCGTTTCAGAATTTGTTCATACATTGTTTTGATGACCATGTTTATAAAGACAAATAATATTTTGTAAAAATAGCTAGAAATACATACATTTCTTAAATGCATCTATCGCAGTTAATTTTTTCCTATATCAAAGTATGCTAGCACATCTCAGTAGCCACCGAGTTGTTTCTTTCCTTTTTTGTATTTTACTGATTTTTCTGTAGCTATAATTTAAATTTTCCAGTATCTGGAACTTATCATTATTATTTTTTTGCCCTTTAGAACGACGAAGTATGGGCGGCTATGATTGATGACGCGAAGAAACGAAATCGCTACATTGACGCCAACCCGAATGACAGAATAGCCCCCAGTCTCATCTTCAGCAAGCTCTTTGCCAAAAGCGCAAGTAACCGTAAAAGGTGACAAAATTAATGTTCGAAAAATAGTAATTATTGAAGTAAAATTTCTGTAAGGGGTTTTAATCATGATTTACTCATTTACGCGCTACCGGGTAGGTCACAAGTTAAGAGTGTTTTTGAAATGGTTCGTACTTGGTATCCTGGACGCTTTATTAGTGGGCACTTACAAAATGCTCTTGCCTTGGCTCCATTCTCCAACTAAACATTCTAAGGGCTGGGGATCCGTATGCAGCCTCATTTAATGGTTTGTGAATTCAATCTTCCTCGAGCTTGTCTTCTTCTAAAAATCGTATTAGCTTTAGAGAAAACAATCAAGTAACAGGGGTCATAAAATGGTGGAGTTCCCATTTTCTAACCAATTTTTTGATCATTCTTAGTCTTGGAAATATAAAACGGCCAACTTTATTCAACGGCATTTCAATGTGGCTACCTGGCTTTAATGTCATATTTTTAGCTCTTGATGTCCTAATGCACTTTAACTTGACTTTCCACTCGATGAGTGTAGTGTCAACATATAAATAACCAATCTTAAATCGTTTGGATAAGGCTGAGTGATATATTTTGGTAGAATGCTTCTTGACTCTAAGCTGTACTCAGATTGACCACATGTCCGTCCAATGCTGATCGTTTCAAAAACTCTCTTTTCAAGTTTTGCATTTACTTGTATAAATTATTTTGCTTTTTACTGTTTGCAGTAATAGAATTGAAGGTTCAAGAGTAATCAATGGCGATCAGAGTTGCAATAGCGCTTCTCTCCCAGAACTATGTACATATGACTCATAGTTAGACTATCTAGTAATTCGAAGTACATTCGTGTTTGAATAAATTGTTTCTCCTCATCTTTGTGAACCTCGCAGAAATAGGTCACTCATCATACTAGTCTCCAGGGTTTGTAGGATTGTTGTAAGATTATCTGATCAGAGAATCAGGTTTTCGTTAATTTTGTAGTAAAATATATGTGTGGAGTATGTCGAAAGCGAAGCAGCAGAAGAGCTTTATTGTGTGAAAGTTGGGTTTGGAGCTATTACATACAAAAGTACATATTTTGTTGCTCACCTTGAATTGTTGATGTGGGCCCTGTAATTCCAATGTTGAATTTACCTCTCCGTTACGCGAATCGGTTTGTTTCTGTAAAACATTCTTTGCAGTGTTTGGAATTGTGATTTGCTATCATCACAATCATTTGTAGATATGGTAAAAGAATGAAGAATGAATCATTTACTTGAAGTTATCTTCTAAACGCTTTTTAGGTAAATAACTTTTCTTGTAATCCTTCATTTTAATTTTAGGTATGTATCTGTTATTCCATAATTTTTGTATGAGTTATTGTAGCTTGTTACGATGCCTTTCTTTTGGCTCGTTGTGTACCTGTTGGACAGGTATGTTATGAATCCGTGGGCATTAAAGTTAGTTCTTAAATTATGATTTCTATATCAAAGAGCATTTAACTGTATGCTGTAAAACTATGGTGGCTTAAGGTTCACTTGTCACACAAAAGATGGATTTACGATACCTTTTTTCTCAAGGAATGTTGAAGACATGTCGACTGGTTGGTTCTGTTAGTTCATAAAATTATCACTTTACCTGTATAGAAATTTAGTAAATTATTATGTATTCATTTCTGCCATGTTCATCTTTCGGTGGAAATGTGTGTATATAAATATATAAAATCGTCAGTCTAATTAAAAGTCTATCATTCATAAAGGCATGAAGGATCTCTTCCTTCAATTATGTTTGTTTTTATTTTAAATGGATTAATTTTTCCATGTTGCGTATCAATATTGTTCCCGGTTTGACGTCTTGGCCATTCATCCAGTGATTATGGACTGAGAAATCTGTGATATATAGTATTTGTATGTAGAATCTCGCTTCATCATCATCTATCCTATTGCTGATCCCATATTTGTATAAAGTCACTAAAAATTTATATTTTCGCGTTATGCAATGAGTGAAATTATCAAGAAATAAATTGGTCTCCTAGTTTTTAATCTATATTTCCCTATTTTTCTGTAGCCTTCATTACTATCTTTTGTTTTGAATTCAATTGCGTTGAAAATGAGCTGTACAGGCTTGGGATTGACAATAGCTAAAAGTCATAATATACCGTGTTACCACTGTAAAGAAAACGATAATCTATGGTAATGGTGGTCGCACAAATGCCAACCTCTTTTTTCGTCACTGATCATCGTGGCCTAATATTTAAAATCATTCTATCCGTCAATCTCTCAAACTCCTTAAACGCAACCATAAGCACCGATTTGGAATCACTGCAATATTCTTTGAAGTCTTCAGTAGCGTTCATAGTCAATTCAAGGAATGATCAAATAATTGTGACCAATTTTTGTGGCCTTGAAGGTTTTAAACATTCGGGAAGCAGTGGTTTAAAATTCCAAATAGTTATTTAAGTGACAACAATGGGAAAATCAATTAATTCTAGATCAGTGATTCCCAATTGGTGTGCCGCAAGATTTTGAGAGTGGAATAGTTTTCTTATCCTATTATGATTTGTTTATTTGTATTCTTTATCTGATAACCTTATCAGTCTAAAGAAAATCAACCATCAATAAAACTTGTGAATGACCTCAATTAGATTGAAATTTGTTCACTACCCACATTTATTTTTAGAAAACTAAAGTTCCAGTCATGGAGCAAAGAGCGAATTTCCCAAAATTAACGCATAACATTGATGTTAGATTGAGTTGAAATTTGCGCACTTTCTGTGCTAATAAATTGTTAATAACCAATTATATCGCAAAAAAACTAGTTCTAAATAATATTCTTCTAATCAGCCTGAAATACCGAATTTTTATCGATTTTTGAGCATAGTTTAATGAAATTTAGGTACGTTTTGTCTGGAATGAAAATAAGAAAGATAGATAAATAGTTTATTTGACAACGTTTTCAGCATCCTCAAGCAATAATTCTCCAATGAATAAACAATACGGCACGGTTTAAGTAACTGTCTGCCGGAGGTTCGAGGTTAATAGAAATAATATTAATGTAAACAGAAAGGGTAAGCTCAAAAGGAAAAAATAATTCAAAGAATAATAACAATAGCTAGTTAGTACTCTGTAGCCCTGCAGCATAATTTGCTCCAAAAGACATCCACATCAGTAACCCAAGTCCCCCCGCCTCTAATGCCAGTTAAACTCCACCACCATAAATCTTCGGAATTTCCATGCTCCAGAATTTAACCAAGGAGTCCAGTCAGGGCCATTCAAGATGGAGACCTCCTCTCCACAAGTCAGGATTGCACAACGGAACGCCAGTAGTTGGTACTCAGCAAGAATGGGACATACACAGAGGAAGTGGAATTCATCTTCTCCCTCCCGCATATTGCACAGCGCACACTCCTCTGGCGTCGAGATCGGATATGGCTTTGCATTCAGCGAGATCATCTCCGTCCCCATCCTGAAAATCCATTGGATAGCCTCGACCGAGTAACCAGAATTACCCGAGAAATACGCGCAGTGAACAGCTCGATCCAGTTCATGGTAGAGAGGGAAAGTTTCGGTGGATTCAGCCCTTCTCCAGAAATACGCCCTCTTTTTCTCCTTAAAAGCCTCTAACATAGCATCAGTCTGTGATCTGAACTGTGCAGGGTCCATACTGTATAATATGTCAGGCAAGCTTAAGTCCTCAGCTCGAGAGCACCACTCCTGTGCCCAGGATGTCCCAGCACAAGCCACCTCCTTTGCCACAATCCTTGGCAATCTGGAGTCCGGCATTCCAGCCACCCTGATGAGGTACTGGAAATGTAGTTTCAGGGTATAAGAGGCAATGGTCTCTAAATTAGTCTGCAAGAGAAGCAATTAATCAGGGGCGAACTGGGGCAGACGTAGTACACGCCTAATAAAAAGCAGCAGAACACGTTCCACCACTGCATACTCCTTGTATCCCCAGATTTGGGCAGCAAAGCATAGTATGGCACAAACGACTGCATTGAACGCCCTCAACTTGGTCTCTAGTGGGACCCCCTGACAGTCAGAAAAGCTGCCCCAAACACAGTTTAGGGCAGTCCTTGCAGCACCAGCCTTGCGTGACAGATGTTTCGTAAATGGTGTTAGAGTCACTCCCAAGTAAACGTATTCATTCACGACGTCCACCTCCGAGTCTCTGTAGCTCCAATGCTCCCCCATGCTACGTCTGCCACCATTCTGAAATATCATGATTTTGGACTTGGACATGTTGACAGTCAGCTCCCACCTACAGCAGTATTCCTTAAGGGCATCCATATTCCTTTGCATTTCCTCAGGATTCCCCGCCAGGATCACCAAGTCATCAGCATACATGAGTGTGCTCACCACATTGCCTCCCATCGTGATACCATAGGGCAATTCCCCTGCCAGGTCGTCTATGAATATGGAGAATAGATATGCAGATGAAAAGAGAAAAAAAGAATTTGATATTTCGAATTAAATCTTGGTCAAAATTAGAACAAACATTGGTTTTTCTGAATGGTGGGCGGGGAAGAACCTTGGATGCTGGTCACTATGTAAACATAACGTGGCTTCATGTGTTGCTCAATCATTGAGGTTGAGACCAGGAGCTCGCATTGATCCCAGTACCCACTGATGACACCGTTCCGACTGTGGCACAATCTGTCGTTTGTTAGTTGTGGCATCTTCTTCGAAACCTTCACCCCAAAGCATTCATTGAATATGATTGTGGGATCATGAGCCCTCGCATGCAGCTTTATTGGCAGTGCCTGATCTTGGTTCAGAGAAGCAATGGTTGTTAATCCGCAAGTATAGTTGGCTGGCTTTACCGACAGAAGCTTCATCTCTGATCTTCTTCACACTGCTTACAGATCATACACTTCCGCGACTGACACTCAGCAGATCCTCTACGACTGTAGGTTTGAGAAGTATTTGCGGAGGTGAAGAGAGAGTCCTCAACCACTATCTCACGCCTATTTATGTTTTTAATTTAAAAATTATCATTTAATATTGGGTACTACTATAGTTCTCGACGTATAGCAATCACTCCCTCAAATTTCTCAGATTCCGAGCGGGTGCGTATGGTTGCGAGTTCTGCACATCTGATGATGCCAACCAATTTGGAAGAGCTCTGTAAAAATTTAGCTAGGTAAAATTATTTCACTCTAGGAATGCGTAGCAGCTACTAACGACACATTGAGGTTGATCAGCGGTTATTAAACTGTTCTTTTCCGACTGTCCTTCAGGTTTGAGCAAGATCTGATAAACAGGGTGTGGGAAACAGACGTTCTATAAATTTTAAGCTTCACGCATGCACATTATTTGCGAGAAATGAAACTCATGGGGGGCCATCTAGAACCTGTCCTGCACATTTCCCATGGAAACGTTATCAAATTTTGATGAATTTGGTAAAAATTAACTCTGGAAACATGGATTCGATATTTGAGCAGACGCAGCAACTTGTTCAAATTCGTATGAAATGATCAAACCTTCTTCTTTGACCATCCTCCAAATTCGAATGGGTTCAGATGACTAGGATATGAGAAAATAACGTTAACGGATCTTGGAGTTACGCATGCGCAGAGTGAAATATTGTTTTATGAGCAATCATAATCGTAGGAGACTATTTAAATACTACCCTTGTATTTCCTGAAAAATTCATAAAAATCGGACGAAAACTGTGGAAACTATATTCGTTTCAAGGATTTCATATAAAAAGTCAATCCTCCTCAACCTGTCGGACCGTACGTTTAGCGTTCCAGTGGGGTATTTCATTGGTATCGTCCTGCCTAACACTCTTCTTGAGACAATGGTTGAAAACTCCGATTCCAGCTACCGACTTTGCAGTAGTAGCCAACAGCTATCCAATGGATATCTAACTAACTATCTAACTATGGATTTCCCCACGTCCACCCCACGGATTTCATTGGAAGAATAGCCCAACATGTGACTGGTTTAATCACGGTTGTTCAGTTACACAGTTGAACAAATGACGGATCTAACAGAGTTTTTGGAGAGAAACGCAATTAATTTACTAAAACAATTTCACAATTTTTTCCTTGTATGCTTGTCTTCTCTGAATCTATTTACGAGTCGATAACCGTCAAGTTTCACCACTTCCAGTTTTAGCAAATTCTCTACTGAACACAATCTTCATACAAAATATCAAATTTAGTCTAGTTGAGAGTCAAGTTCAAATCTGGACATCTTAGTTAACTCATTCTTGATTTGGGTGCTTTGTTTACATCACTTGAGACATCACATTGCCCTTATTACTGATCGTTTCTAATTCAAGTACCCTTGTTCATGTGATGTTCACTAATGAAATATAATTAAACTGATTCAAGACTGATATTGGTATTTTATTTAGGGTCATTTCTTGCTTCGATGGATAGAAAGGAGTATTTTTCTTGATGATTTTGTTTTGTGAACATCGGAATGAATGCACTCAAAACGTATTACTTTGACACATGGTGAATACGAACGTGTAGTTCCTCATGAAAATGTTGAAAACCTCAGAACAGAAATCATGATTTACGAGTTACCCACTTGTAATCCCCATTTTTGGATATTGCTCCCGCTCCATGCAAGTCTGAAGCCACCTCCAACACCCATGGCGAGCGGAAACGATTTCGGGTTTCTAGTTGTTCATCACCAAAGGGTTGAAACTTAATGACTAAGTAAATGCTTGTTGCAGCCCTAATCCCTTCCTCTGTAGGAAAGACGCTGTCTACTAATACCAGTAGTTAGATCGGCTGGGGAAACAAGAATCCTATCTTCTATAAATAATTAAATATTTTGATCTTTCAATTTAAACATTTAGGTTGGATAAAAAGTGATGCCGAGATATCAGGTTCATCCTCAGCCCGCTCTTGGTGTGATATAAATAACCTATTGAGAAAGTAATACAGGCATTCCAGCCTGTCGCTTTATCTGATCTTATATGATCACACTCATAAACATAATTATAAATGCTCTCATATAAATATTTTTAAAAACTGAACTGAATTCTTGATTAAAAAAAAAAACAAACAAAAAACAAAAAACCATGAAAAGCGGCTGAGAATTGTAGTAGCTACCTATGAGCGCTTGAAGGGATGGACAGCAAAATCAAAATTTCCGAGGTCTGTTGCTCAAGATAACCCGGTTGCCTATGTCAAACGTTTGGGATCGAACAAAAATCAATTCAGATGAAAATAGTGAAAATATAACGATTTATCAATATTACTCTCTCCTTAGGTACATCCTCTCCCTTAATAAAATTTACAACCTATGAAATATGTTTCAAAACTAGAAAAAAAATTCTTAATCGAACAACAAAAGAGGCAAGAAAATCGGCAGGAAAAGCGGTGTGAAGAGGGCTTGAATCGATTATTACCCCATTAATCGCCCCTCCCGATAAGAAATTCAAAATTTCTGAAGTGTGTTGCACAACTAAATTAAAATTGCGGTTTAACAAAAGAAACATTAGAAATATCAATATCGGTAGAAATATCAATGTAGAAAAAAATCAATTAGATGAAAATACTGGAGGTGTAATGATTTATCGCGATAAACAACTCCATTCACCCCTTCCACAATTAATATTGAAAGTTCTGAAAAAAGTCTGAATACTAAACCTAAATTTTGATTGAACAAAAAATAATGACATGAATCGGTCGAGAATTGATTATTATTCCCCCCCCCCCCCCCGCTCATTTCAGCAAAAGCAAAATTTCCGAAGTTTGTTGCACAACTAGACTACAATTGGGCGGTTCCCTACCTTCGGCATCCAGGCCAAAAAAGCTCTCTCGGCACCTGGCTCGTTCAAAATCGAGTTTTACTGTCGGCACCCAAGTTACGGTGGGCACCCAACTGAAATAGAAATAGGCTGTTACGTTGCGTCAGGCACCTGCGTCGCGTTGAAACACCCTATTTTGTCTTCTCACTTTTACAGACATCAGACTGTCTCCACTGTCTGTGGAGGTGTGGTTAAAAATTTGGTGTCCTTCCAAGATGAAGTCGTCAAATATAAAAACAAAAAAGTATAATTGTAAAACTGAATTCGCAGGCTTCTTCAAAACGGGTCTTTACTTCTGTGATGATACAAAATACACTGCAGGTACCCTGAGCTAACAGTTGTCCGCAGCAAAACGTCTGCTAAGTCGTAACTCGGCTCGTGAGTGTGCTCACCTTGAGCAGAAACCACCTTCCCATCCAACGTTCCCAAATTGCATTTAAACTTCCTTCGTTCCGGGCAAATCCAGCAAGTTTCACCTGATTTCAGTGTTTTTTTTTTTTTTTGTAAGTTAAACGGAATTGTTTGTGGAAAAAAACGTGGCCCCTCCTCAAGCCACCCGCAATGCTCCTGTCACTTTCATCACTCGATCAAAACTGCCAAACTCATATTGATAAGAACGGCTGTTACGATTCCCGGGTGCCGAAGGTAACGTCCATTCGCCGTCTCATTTCAGTTTTCATCTTTGCCGGGTGCCCAGGGCGAACAAAGAAAAGGCGCCCCCCACATTCACCTCTCATTTCCGAAGCCCTGGGTGCCGAGTGCAGGCCTTCCCGGTTGGGATCGGTTAAGAATTGCAGTTTGGGCAGAGCCGCCAGACAAAATCAATGTCAGACACAGACATACACCTACGTTTTTCTAACAGATTTAGTCTTAGAATGATCTGAAACGGATTTGTGATCAGCCATTTTTCTTTCATGTTTGGGTGGTTTCGTACCTCTCTCGGTCAATTCTAATAGGCGTCCTTCAACTGACTACGCCTTGCTTCAAAGGGACGTCCTAAAAATGGGTAAAACGCCGCCAATCGCACTTTCCTACCTCAACTCGTTCCCTAAATATGGTTTTTTGAACAATTTGGTCGACGCCTGGAGTTCGAGCTTAATTGTTTTTTTGTGGATGTAGAAAAAACTTTGAATTTGGTACTGAAATGTCAAATTTGAGTGGGTACTTCAAACGACTGGACCAATGTAAACGATATTTGGCGTATTCAATGTTTCTGTCAACTTGGTGACTGACGCTTCATTTTTTGGTATCTTCAAAGAGTTTGCTACTGAAATGTCAAATTTGAGTGGGTACTTCAAACGACGTAAAAAAAATGTGCCAAATGATCGCATCAGGAGCGTTGCACTACAAATCCGTCCCACAAGAGCACGTGGAAGAAAGAAACGCTGCAAATTCTTTCACTGGGGTTTATTATTCAATTGGCTTGCGTTCATGATTTGAATTTATACTAAGCTTTGGAGTTTCGCTCTATCACCTGTGAAACATGCACACTCCAAAGCTTAGTATAAATTCAAATCATGAACGCAAGCCAATTGAATAATACAGCCAAGTGAAAGAATTTGCAGCGTTTTTTATGGTTATCAGAAGGCTTCAACCCGTGTATCGGCTACAAAGCTTTACAGGAGTTCACTCCAGTATCCACATTCCACTCACTAGGTTATTGATATCAACACAAAAACAATAATAAACCAAAATAACGCGAATGTTGGCACCATAGATCGGGAATGGTTTGACCTACGGACCTGGGGAGGGGCTCATTCGATTCCTCGTGGAGTGTTCTTCAAAAAGAGTACCTACACATTTAGGCAGCCTTGACTTTTTTTGAGGTTTTTAGCGATTTTACAAAACTTGGACAGCCCTTAAAGGGCACTTTAGATTAAGTGAGAGAGCTGGCTCAAGAATCGGGGCGTCGCCGGACCAACATGGATTTTTCCTGAAAATTGCAGCTTTTTTGCTTCAGCCGTTTGGGAGAAATCGTGCGTACGGCGGACGGACGGAAAATTTTTTATTGCAGATTCGGGTTCTACACTCTTTGAAACGTAAACCATGAAATTTTCAGGGGGGTTAGCATTTTTTTTTTTTTTTCAAGAGCGATTGCAATGGTTTATTCGTGAATAATAAACCAAAAAATGTCTACATTACTGTAACGTTGTTTTGCCATTATGTAGTTCTTACAAATTTCGAAGCACACAACCCTTTATGAAAAAGCTCAAATTTCCCAACAACTTAGCACAGGTTAATGTTATTTCGAGAAAGAAGAAAATTCGTTCATGTGGACATTCTACGTGACTGGAACTTTTCTAATCTACTTTGAATGTAAAGTAATAATTTTTCAACCCTGTGGAGGTGTGCGGTGGAAGGGGGTGGGGCTTCTTGAAGCGAGTTGCCGGCCTGCGAAGTCTGCCTCGCCGTCAGTCTGGGTCCACCATCCGGGCTGGTTCGTCCGACTTGAGATCTCTTGAACTACGAACACACGAACCGGCTAGTCGGAGCTCGCGATGTGATAACGTGACTTCGGTTACCGCGAGTGTCACTTCACCTGTGGACCATTTCCAAAATTTCTACCCGAATCAGCAGCCGCAAGACGTGGATAAACCATACAGAAAGGTACATGTGAAGGACAATTCCATCCCATCATCATTTACTTACACTGTTTTTCAATTATTATATTTACATGATGAACGAACATGTTCCTCCTTTTTGATTGCAATAGGATATGCACCATTCTTTCCTATTCACTAATAAAAAATGACAGTGACTGCCTTCTACACGGAAGATACTGGAATACATAAATATGGGAGATGAATGAACTTGAAGGGATTCAATACATCCCTACCCTATTGAAAATGAGTTCTCAAACCCTGCAACATGAATTTTTGAGCCATTAAATAATTAACAAAAGATTTGTGGCCTTGATTTGTTTAGGTTCCACACTTACACTGTTGTTTGCAGGAAAAATGACGAAATACAAAAAAAGTAGGTAGAAGATGTGATAGCCGACGCCATCTAGGTAGGTAGGATATAACAATTCCTTTCTAGTATTACAAAGAGGAAGTAACGGAAAAGAAATGTGAATAAATTGATGATCAACATAAATGAAAATCATGATCCTAAATTACACTCAGATCAGTAGAAAGATCTCAAACCGCAATTCCGCTAAAAGTATTTTATTAAAACTGAGAAATAAGTAAGAATTTAATGAAATTATCAGTTAAAAACCAAGATAGCTGTGAGAGGGAAACAAATATCATTCAATAAAACACTTTTTTTTACTTTCCTCCCTCAAATCTGTCTTTTCTTTCATGGAAATCAAAAATTCAAGCTTTGCGATACAACTAGAATAAAATTGAAATCGAACAGTGGAGGACTGATGAAAATCGGTGAGAATTATGGCCTGAGCAGCTTCAACATGATTTGTTGGGAAACAAAATCAATTTATAAAACACTTTTTTCCTTCCAGCTTTTATATCACATCAACAATTACTTATAGACGTTTTACGACGAGGATCATTATTGATAATTTCGCCAACTAAACTGAACAGTATCCATAAACCAAAGACTCTAACTCTGTAACTAGAGGATGTAAAAATAAAAATCAGTCCAACCTCTATCTCAATTTTCCAAAATTCATTGATTTTGCAAGTTATGCTTTCAAAGTTTTGGGAGCGGGGTTATTAGCTGTCACAATTAATCAAATTCAGTGGATCAGAGTAAATTATGAGTTTCATCATTTGAAGCTTTAGTTTCATTTCTATTGAAAAGTTGAAACACGAGTTTCATTATCACCTATCTGAGTGGGTTTAAAAAATCCGAAACAATTGTTAGTTTATTTAGTTTGTTTTAAAAATGTCAATCTCTTAATTATAGGATTTAAGAGTCGATAATTAAAAAAACTCCTTTAAAAAAAATGATATTCTCAAAGGGGGTCTTAATGCTTATCTTAATTATTCGCAGATAGGAACCTACATATTTTTCTGTGATTTCGAAAGTCGAATTCATTTTCGGAATTGTTTTATAGGACCACATACCTTTTCGTTTACCCTTCGATGTGAACAGACATTAAATATGAGTTTAGTTTATTATGAGTAGATCCTTTACACGTTTCGTAGCACCGAGCAAATTTGTATTTGCAGGAGGTTGAAATAATATTTATATCGTATTATGTTTTTTATTCAAATCAAAATTTGCAGCTGCCTCTTAGCTTTCTGAACCATTTTAGCCTCGTAACTGTCAATATGTCTGTCAATTTATCTCTCAGACGTGCCTGGTATATTCTGGATACTATTAAATTGCAGTAAGTACAATCGGATGAACTGGGACAAAACGGCAACTTCATTTGGCCAAATCTGATGGAATTAGAGCGTTGTTAAGGATTAAAAAGTTGACGGTTTCTTATTATATATTGTTAAAACCAAAGCGCATCGAATCAACAGAAGGTCATGAGCATGATCGAATTAGCCTGCTTCCCAATTGAAACCCCTCATATTGTATCCATTGTTTGGTTTTTTAGCTAAAAATGTGCAAAAATTCGCCTCTTTTAAAACAGTCAGGTTCTGATGGGAATCTTTACCGATCTCATGAGTTAGTGTTCCTCCTTCAGTATTGCAGGGTACTCATGAAACGATCTACAGCGCTGCAAATTATAACATAGGGGTTTTGTTTATTACATTGTTTATTAGCTCTTTAACGTAAATCACTCATCTATGTATATTAGACGTAGTCTGTGGTACATCATCCAAACGCGGCACCGAGTGACTCCATACCTTGTAATTACATAAAAGATTAAAATACTTAGCTTGACTGGAGTTGTATAATCCTTAAAATATTAGTTTTGATTGGTTAAAATGTCAGCATATTGGAACAAATTAATTTGACATTGGATTAATCATATATGAAACTACAAAATTTTATTCCAGCAGATCTGAGCCGGCAACCAAGGCTGTCATTTATTTTGCCATGATTCATATTTGATAATATTCCTGCCATTACCACGCTTTTACAGACCTGGTTTCCGGACAGTTATCGTTAGAAGACATTTAATTGATTTTGGTTGGGTTTATCCCACAATAGCTGCCATTAACCATAACACTCACGATGTACTCACGATGAAAATGAATTTTCACCGAGATCAAAGTTCGGGCTATATTGAGCATGGATTGAATGTTCCGAACCCTGTTTTATAATTTTGCAACTTGCATTTTGACGGCGATAGTTTTGTGTGCAGCTACAAATAAAAAGTAGGAACCGCGATTGAGCAAAACTTGAAGAAACATAATTTTCCATTTAAATTTTTAAATAATTATATTCAAGTAGGAGTTGAAACTAGGACAACAACGCCTGTATTTGATTCGAACATAATGGAAAATGTATGTAAACGCTCATTTGGAGAAAAGGTAGATGCAACCAAATCGTTACGCAATGAGATGTCGTTGTTTCATTGTTATTATGGCTGTGCTCGCGTATATTACAAAAACTTGGAATACATTTGTATCAATACAATAGGAATTTACCACCCGTGCCGTATTCGAATAGAACATTTGGAATTTCGTTCGGATCACATCGAAAACTTAAGGGATATATTCAATTCCATCAACTACGTTCATTGTGGCTACGTTGTATGTAAATAATGCAGATAACGCATTTGTATTGGTGCTCACGCTGGACCAAGATGAATATATAGGTACCTACCAGCTTATGCATTTATGCATGCAGAATGCCTTCGGGTCTATAATAGGTTTCTCGCTGGTTCTCCGGAATTTCCCATTTACAAGCAGGTGTTGATAAATTCCGTTATCTGCCGTTTTAATGGAAACAATACCTATTCCATAATACATTCATGCAGTGTTCCACTCCATCAAGATTTGACTCCTACCAGCTTAAGATGCAACGTAGTGGATGGTAAACGGTTTTGTTGAGAAAGATCTCAAGTGCCGAGGTTATTTTATTCACTAGAATTTTAGTGATTTTACGGTCGACATTAAGTTGGGTTTATGGAACGACTTCACCTCTACTGAGTGGCACTTTGAATATTTAGGTACCTTCACCTACTTGTCTGACCAGGTGATAATTAGTATAGGTACATGTTCACGTTATTCTTTAAAAATTTACCAGCAATTTAACACTAGATTTGGTTTGGAAAGTAGACCATTTGTACACTGAGGATGAATTTATAGGTACAGCTATACACTGCCCTTTCACAAAGCATCTAAGGGAATGTGTGCATTGTCATTTAATTTTTGCTTTCGAGCTTACCTAAAGGTAGCGGAAGCCGTGTTTTCACTTTTCCATTTCACGTTTTAGACTCCAAACCCTAGTCTTTCTTTGATTTTAATGAAAGAACTACCTATTTAACAACTTTTGCACTCAACAACTTTTTCTGGATGGATGTGCAAACGTAAAATCCACTGGACGTCATTTTCTCACACCCTGTTCGTTCGATCTTGCTTAAAATCGGAAGATAGAGGGAATAACTTGAGTGTACCTGCATCACATCTATTAGTTATAATTTTCTCATTGATTGACTGATTTTATTTCACGTTTCTTCTTCATTCGTCGTGTTCTCCAACCCAAAGAGAAGAACACATAAAGGGGGGTATTATCAACTGCACCGGACCACCCTACATATCAGCAGCAGTGGTCTGGTGGTTATACTGAAAGCAATATAGTGCAGTAGGTATTTATTTGAACATTTGGACTCAATTTAAACATTACCAGGACATAATGTGGTAGTCATAAAACTCGTCAAAATAACATTAATCGTAAAAATATTCTATTTTGTGCCGTAGTGTCGGCGGACTGCCTTCAAAAAATGAAAGCGCGAACCCGCCCGTGTCGATATTCCTCGACAGATTCTTCAACCAGTTTTTTTGCGCCGGAGGATTTAACGGTTTTGTGGAGGCGGTGCCATGTGCTTACTGCTGAGGCTGGTGTAAGTGTTAAACTGAATCTTCAGCAAAATGTATATGGAAATAAAAATGTTAGGTGCTGTGTCGTGAACATAGGATTAAACCTTCAATGGGACGATTCGCAGCTATCGGTGGTTCGTTCCTTAATAATTTCACTGTAAGCCCACATCGCAGGAGGAAATCTTGAGGTACTGTTGTGCATGTTTCTCCAAGTGAGGATATCCACTGTAGTCGGTATTTCTTCTATTTCTTTCTCGATCTATCATACAAGTAGCCGTCTACCTTCCTTTTTAAAGCAATTGAAGAGCTTTATTTTTCCACTTGCACACGTGGGAGTCGATCATGATTATGGATTCTCTCTTGTTTTACAATTTCCTCGGACTCGTCAGCTATGTTGATGCTAGCTAAACATCCCCTTTTCGAGCAACGCCACTTGTAACCGTCCAGAATTTCGACGAACTCACATCTGTAAAATTCCATACCGACAACAACGGCGATTCGAATGAAACGGATCGCCATCTCGTTGGATACTGGTTGATTCGAGAGATGCGTAGGGGTTCATCGGTGCAGACGGTAAGGAAACGTCCTTCGCTACCTGCTTAGTAAACAAGTGCAATTGATATATTTACTTATTGGTAATGAGTCCTTACCAGTGTAGATGATCGCTACCCATTACGGGATAGAGATTATTTTAAAAAAAAAACATGATCTATGTGATCTATGTGTTATTTTTTTTGGTTACGAGGAAACAATGTTCTACGTGCCACGACCGAAGTAGAATGTGCCCGATATAAGTAGAATACGATAAAATTGTAAACAATCTGAAAGCTCTACGAATTGATATACTGAGATTTATTATTCCTGTATGAGATGCCCCTTCTGCCAGGACTGTCATTCCATCATGGTTCCAGGTATATATGACAATAATTCTGGTGCTAGATGTTCCAAAGACGGCAGGATGACATCGCACAGTGGGGCAAAGGCGGCTAATAGTCAGTTATAACAACAATTCAATTGTGTAGTTCGCATTTATGTGTCTTTCCTGTTGAAAAAGCAACGAAACCGAGCACGACAATTGCAACCTCTTCTATCATCAGCGAACGTTTCAAACTGCAACAAAATACTAATGTACAAGTTACTTATACGTCCCATTTTGACGTACTCCTTGCCTATAAAGGGAACGTGCTCAAACTCACGATTTCAAAGAATAGCCCAGAATCAGAATAAAATGCATCAAATACAGGTCCTCCAAACACCACCTTTTGTCCGAAACGAAACAATTTACAAGGATTTCAACCTTGAGCCACCCCATGAGGTACTCCTCAAAATCATGAAACTGTTCTACGAACACAATCATGAACATCACAATCCATTGGCGGCAGAAGGGTTCCTACCACCAACAATCCAACGGCTAAAAAGACCACGACACATATTGGATCGAATGCTGATGCTCGGGTACCTGAATGACGAAGATAATTAATAACAATCTGAATTGACAATTAAATAGTGCAGTGGTGACAAAAATATGAATGAGAAATGAACTATATCGGTCAATTAGTTAAGCCTGAAATGTGCTGAGCTAACAGTGAATAATTATAACGAATGTTAATCAATAGTTGTTAAGGTATATTGTATCAACAATGGACTTAAACAATAAATTTATTTAAAAAAAAAAGTTCGCATTTAGGTACGTAGAATGGAAAATTCAAGGAGTGATTAGAAAAAATATCAATTGTTCTATCCAGCGTAAGCACTATATGTTAGGGAACCTAAAAAAAGCTTCAAATGTAATATAATGAAACAGAGAATTTCAAAAGCGGGAATACATGGGATTAAGCAGCCGCTCTATTACATCAAAAGAAATCAAGAATAATTTTCATAAAACTGTCTAGAAGGTTTCAATAGTGGCGATTAAATAAATTTATTGAAACATTTAGTCTCTCACAAGTTTAACATGTAGGGAAATACCTTCCGCCAACGTCCGCCAATTCGTATTTGAAATGAAAACTCCCCTTCTCTTCCAGAGTAATTAGGTAACAAATCAAGGGGCAGCTATGGAGACCTGGGGATTTTTCACTGATCAACATTAGATTTCTCAACCAAGACGTGATTCGTTTTATAAGTAGGTAATTTAAATCATCTAGGAATAACAGGTTGAAAAAAGAGAAACATTTCTAGTAAATAACAAGTGTACAATTACTTGTGCCGAGTAGGTATAAAGGGATTTCGTATAGATGGTTTATCTTGCGCATAGAGTTTCTTCATATTTAGGTTTTTCAGAATCCTATCTTCAAGTTATTGAAATTTCTAACATTATTGTCTTGCACATTTCATATTGCATATATGTTCATAACAAACTCGACTGCATTAGTTCCCCGCCTGTCCCAACAATTCAGTATCGTACTGAGAAGACCTCAGTTTGGGAGTTGTGTTTCAAGTTCCAGGTGAGCGAACGTTGGGGCCACCTCCGGAATTTCAATGGGAAACGTTTTTCGGTGAGAGACGGACAAAGAAAGGAAAAAACTATTTTAAAAGCGACCAAACCGCTTCTTGTCCGTGGCTGTCCAGTGTCATCCATTGTCCGACCATCCTCAATGTGGTTTATCTGGAGAAGACAATGGTTATTTCGTTTTCGATATCATAGTTTCTCTCCATCGAACTATTATGAATATAAGGTGAATGACGGTGGAAAATTATAGGCACTGATTTCCACTCGTTTGAGGAACCTGTATTGACAGGTGGAATACTCCCTCCATCTAGAACATGAAATGTAGGAGATGATATTATAAACGGAGTGCCCAAATTGCTCGTCATACTAGAGAACCTCGGATTTAGGTGCAAAAAACCACATCGCAGTGGTAACAATGCTGATTTTGTTCAAGCTACAAGTTCGTTCCCGATTTGGTTCAAGTTGTTTATTTAGAATGAATCAATACCGGATATACAAGTGCAAATGACATTAAACATGGTGATTGGTATCCAACTTTGTGTTTTTACCTCGAACAAGGCTGAAGCGCTCTTCATTTTGCATTGGGAGCATGGTCAACTCTCTTTGATTCTCAACTGCATACTTAGCGAACTACTGATTTACACTTTAAATCACTGTAGCGTATTATGTTCATCAGGTAAATATTGGAGATGAATTCAAATTGTGAAATCTAATGACAGAATCCAATAATTGTCGTACGTAAACATTAACAATTTTTCTCCACGGAGTCTCGAATAATGTACAAGGTTTCCACGTTGAGGTACATTTCCTTTTTTTAAACTTTTATTTTGAGAAATTAACTTTTTTGTTCGAAAGGGAGGTGAAATTAACTTTTAGGGGGAATTGAAGAGGGCAATTAATAGCAACTGTTTGTAAATCACATGGAAAATTGAGAGGGAGACGAGTATTCTCAATGTTTTGTAACATGAATAGGTATATTATACCTATCTACCTACAAGATCTATGAGCAGCAAATTTGCCTCGATGGTGGTACCAATACTGACTAATGCTATGTGAGTTCAAGTTTGAAATGTTAAATGAACTTTTTTGAAGCTTGAAGAACATTTAGTTTCTTCGTTTTCTCCCTAATTTACATTCACATATTATCACTGGACGCTCTCAATCTTTCTAGAGTATCTGTCTGTCCAATATGTCTCCAACAAGATCTAGAAAAAATCTCATAATTCATCCAATGGAATAGACCTATTCTATTGTGCCTGTACAGCTTTTATCGATAGAGAAACTAATGAAAACAATTAGTAAATTAAGAAACGGTGTTTTTTGTGGTACCCCAACTATAATGACTGAACCCAAGTGGTGACGGAGCTACATCACCATTGCCGATGTTCTTTTATGACAATGATCTTGATTATCATGGTCAAGAATGAACTGTCATCAAAAAAGAATTATCATCCTGGTCAATAATGATGACTAAGATTTTCTGTTACTCAGGTAATTATTAACTAGCATTTTTTGTAGATCCTAAACGCTGGAAAAACCCGGTTCTTTTCATTCGAACAAGAAATTGGAGGTGGTTACGGCTCGTACGGGTGTCAGAGGTGGTAATCGCAAAAACCTTGCTGTAAAAAATCATTGAAGTGTTAGGAAGTTGAAGTTGAAACTGGAAAAGTCCACGTTCCTTTTGGTACTTTAACATTCGAGACGACCTTCTTCCAATATGATTTGGATACAATAGCTATCTCGCGAGCCTACGCACTATTGTAGTTGCTATAATCGTATTTGATAGCAGCAATTACCTACCTACGAGTGTTCCAACTTCATTTCGAGGACTGAATTTACAAGTTTCTCACATCTCCTGATACGTTCTTTACTTTATCTTACACGTTCGGTCCCAGATGTGCGTTCTATCCGTTTCATAACGCTTTTCCTGCGAAAGGAGATGCTAGACGAATTTGTTGCGAATATGAGGCAATCAGAGTATTATATATATTATTCAAACTTACTCTTATATCTACCTGTTACTTGATGATTAACGGTTGGTTAATGAATAAAACGAGTTGTCTCTATCCTTTTATGCTAATCAAACAACTTTTACTTAAAAAGTAACAGATAGCAAAGGCGTTCTTCCTCAACAATAAACGTGTTTTCTAACCTTGTATTGGTTGAACAATAGTGGAGGGATTTCTCGTTATTCCAAGATATATTCCAACTGGAAGTTGAGTTGAGGGGGAGGAAGAGAGAAGAAAGTAAACGCTGTAATGAGCCAGGGCGATGCCTAATTGATTAATAATATGCATATGAGATGACTCTCCGTTGGAGGATAGATCGGGAATGGAAATGTTAAGGTCCGTCTAGGTAGCCAGCGACCTTTCTCTTGAACCTACTTATTGTTGTTTGTCGTTGATGATGAGTGACCAACGATCATAACTTTAAGGCAACTTCATTATGATGTATTATTTTCTGCCGTTATCGAGTCTCCCTCAAACTCTCTGGACTCCACGAACTCTGTGCTTATAAAGCTGTCAGCAAGATGTCCATTTCAAATTTGTCTAAATCAGAATTGTACCAATGAGAGAGCTCCTGAAATACAGCACCCAAAGTTTCAGGGATCGATTACAGTCAACGAATCTGTTGCTAGAGAGCTGAACTAATTAGTTCCACTAATTGCTATTAGCGATTTGCTAATAGAGCGCATTGGTCATTGATGACATTGATGACAACTAGTAACAACTGTTGTCCGCTAACTTGAGGGCATGTAATCACCAAAACACACTCTCATCCTATTATCATTTGATCGTCCCTAACCCTTGTCACTGAACTAAGTTAGCTGTAAACACGCGATGAATGCAGTAAGTGCTATAAAACGTGAGTTCACTAAATTTTCGGTGGAGCGAAGAGACTATTCGCGAAGCAGAGTGGCAGGACTGCAAAAAACCTCAAAGGCAAGCATAAATCGTTCCACGATTAGCGAGTTCAACCCTCAGTACTACGAAAAGGTAGATTGGCTCAGCGGATTTGAGGTAAGTAATAAATTTTTCTGCTTCCCTTGTCTTCTTCCCTGTAATAATAGGAATGAAGCTTGGGTTAAAGATGGAATTGGGCTTTCACCTCCACGATGGTTCTTACTGGGTAGATATGAATTTCATCTGTTGCAAAATGCGGTTTTCTGAAGTTCGACAATCATTTCAAAATTTTCATTTTGTCAGGTATTCATGTACCTACTAGTGAACTTCTTTTAAAGATAGGATTGTGTCGTTTGTTTCACGATTTGAAGAAGAGAAACCGGACAAAATTGATCTACTTTGCATATTGGTAGTTGAAATTTGTATTTGGGGGAGAAAAGATCATTTTTGGTCTTCGTGGTTGTCCGTTACAGTCTCGGTGCACACTCGGAGTTTCAGGGCAAGAGCCGCCCTGATGATATACTCGTACGTGTATCTGATTGCTCAAAACATTGCGAGGTTCCACCGTCAATTGCCAAGCTGCATAATAGTTTGATTGTTACTAATTCAAACGTACCTAAAATCGCAACAACTATGCTACCTACCCTGTTTCTATCGACAAGACAGGATTACCTTGAAGAAAATCAAAGGCAAAGACGTTTAGAAACGACTGTAAACCGTATCTAATGAGCACAAAACGAGAAGATTAAAACACGTAACTAACTATTCTGAAGCCAATGACTTTAGAGGGGTACAATTTACATTATCACAGATTTCTGTGTACCTATGCTTAATCTTATATTGACACTATACATTTTATACACATATGTAGGTTCAAAATGGAAAAAGGTAAATTCGGAGATTTAGATTTGTTATAGGTACTTCAAAACTGATTTCAATGAAAGAAGTCCCTTCAAACTTTGAAACAATCGTATTTTCTGTAACAATTTCTTTAACGTATCATCATCATGCAGAGAATAAAATAATGATAGGTACGATGGGGTTGAAATTAATAAGAGACGATTACAAAAAATCTAATCAAGAACTCAGCGGATTTAAACGGAAGACCGTAGAAATTGATGAAATTGTGGATGATGGATTTCACGTTTGCTCATGAACAGAGTGAGGTGCCTACGTACTGATAATGAATAATGAAATTCTTAAAGAACCAACTACATTTTAGCCCACACATTGCCTTAAAATATCATTAAAATCTGGCGAATGCTGACGGACTTGTTGCCATGATTTCACTGATTCATTTTCAATGATTTGTGCTGCAGCTACTAGGTAATGACTCCATCGTATCATTAACTTTGAATTGAAATGAGATTACCAAACCAATCTTCCCCTACTAACCTCCAAATTGGAGCAAGTTCGGCCCACCAGACTAGGTGACGATTTAAAAAAATTTTTTATTTTGAGAAATAAAATTGTCATCTCCTATAAGTGAAAACAAAGCTTCTCATTGAGTCGGAGGCAAAATAAAGAAATAAAGCTTCGTGGAAGCAATACTTACTAATGAAGATTCATAAAATTTCAATAACTTATCATTTGAATTGACAGAGTATAATCATGGAATTTGGTCAGATGTGGAGTATAGTATTATTAGTATATTATACTAATGTACAAATAATAATGAATTATATAATAAATCGAAAAGTTACCAAAGAGGGCACCACTTCAAGAGGCAGCTACATAATCAAGGTGATTCCTCGATTTCCTGCTCTCAACACCTCAACATCTTCAGTACTGATAAAAAGGGGCAAGAGAGGAAACGGATTGTTTCGAGGTTTCTCACGACAGTAGCTAAATAAAATTATCGCCTCGAGCCACAATCTCCGGTCTCCATCTTAATTAATGACAAATAATTTATAAGAGCGCCTCAAAAGGGCGGTTCCGAACGTCAGGCCCATCACACCACTTCCTTTGGTGTAATGGAAATTCGGACGGATTGTAAATTGTGCGACTGTAAATGTACTCGATTTTTGTGGAGTTATTATCCTCTTCTTGAAGAAATGTTTCAACATTAGTGTTTTTACATGTAGAACCGGTGAATGAAAAAAGTATCTTAGGCCCTTCGGGTTGTAATGATTATAGAAAAAAAAAGAAAAGAATTAGATAAATAAATTAGATAAATCAGTTCAAGCTGATAACTGGTTTTAAATCAGGAAGAGCTTGTTCATAATTTTACATCTTAAAAACTGTCCTCTAATAAAAAACCTCAAAAGCCAGGTCAAATAGGCAAGCCGTTGGATAGGGGGTTAAAAAAAAAACAATAATAATAATAAGTAATAAAATTTAAAAAAAATTTAGTAACCGAATAGAAATTAATTTCAGATCATAGCCCGAATCCGTGAAAAACATTGTCATCTGTCTTGTGTGTGTATGTCCGTTTTTTTGTGTTTAATCAAAATAGTAATTATAACATAAAACAAAATAGTAAGTGATAAAGGATGACATAAACAAAAAGACTGACTTGGAATCAAATCAGCGAGCCCTACATTCCTTAGTGAGGAAGCAAAAGCTGATTTTGGTTAATTATTTTCCATAAAAAACTAGTAATCGACCAAGACAAAAAAATTGTTAACCACTGCCAAAACTTTCAAGATGCGTAGAATCCAAAAATCGAATTAAAAACGATCCTTCGGTCTGCCGTAGGGAAGCTTCTTGGCGTCTACTAGACAGAAGTTCACGAAATTCTTTAAAAAAATCATCCATTGACCAGGGCCTGTAATCTAGACACTTTGTTTAATGTACTTATCTGTAGTCTGCGTAGGACGGCTACCTGATGCAGAAATAATAAATAATTTTCAATTTTAATAAAAATCGGCGCTTTTTATTCCATGTTACGTAATATTGGTTGCAGAACCTTATCTAGAAGACACCGTCACTACATAAAAGCTGATTTTTTAGAGCACAACTCCTTTTTCCGCAACATCCTTTGCCATTCGCATCAGCGTCACCTGGGATCCATTGGAAGCATATAATCTTCTCCTGGTTCTGTTATAAGGTTTTAGCTGCATAGAAAGTATGTCTGTCCATTGTACAGACATGACCTTGGCTGGGTTTTGGTATGAGCTATCAATCGAGTATCCTCATATTTAAGGAGTATGTCTGCCTGTTGGTGTTAGGCTGCAATAAACTCCTCTTAACTTTTTCCATCGTTGACAACTTCGTCAATTGAGTAAACTCTAAAGCTAATTTTTATCCAATTACTATTCTGCAATTTGAAATGGAGCATCTTTTGGAATGCTGAGTTCAATGACAATGGACCATGATCAGCTGATTAGACTCTGAACAAAATTTCTCCGTTCTACTAGTGACGAATGTTTAAAATCGTTTCCTGTTAGGGTGCCCTCATTCTCGCACCCTTTATATTTCAAACAACTGCTACTTTCTGGTAGCGTCGAAGAATGTAATAGGTGGTCTTCCTGTGGAAGGATTCCAGAGCCAGAAATGCCTATTTAGGACTATCCGTGTACATTTTTGTTCTACTCCAACTTTCCCAATTATAGATGAGTTCAAATAATTCCACGATTGCGAAATTATGTCTGGGATTGATATTTGGAAATGATTCAAGTGATAGCGCAAGGGCAAGGTCCTTAGGAGTATTTCATACTCAATCTTCGTCCATAAATGTACCTACTTTGGTATTGGAAGGCAGTTGCACACTTGTATGTGAATACCACAACCTTTTGCTTCCAATAAATAAAAACGGGGAAGTTGTCTTATTAGGAAGCTGGGTCTTTTCACCTGATCATTCAGTCAACACCCAGTTAGTTAAATCTTAGTTAAAGACCACTGCCCAACAATAGAGTTTTTTGGAGAGTTTGGATGAGGGTTCGTTTTGAAACCTTTCCTCAATCAGAGGAAGAATGGTCTATCATTATTTTTCAAGCAAAGCACTCAGCACTCGTTCAATTATAATTGTATTCAACAACACTCCCTAGAAGAAGACTACTTAGGAGAATTTATCGTTGGGTAAAGAAGGCGAGAGGGGTTACGGGTTTTCAGGTTCTAAACATTCTTTTTCCGTCTTCATAAAAATTTGTATCTTCCGCGGTGCAGGTTAGGCACCAGGGCTATTGTTTAGTTTGAACTTTTTTTTACGATCGAAATTCGCTATCTAAAAAGTTAGCAAGTTGTTTACTGGAGAAAAGGATTCTAAGTGTACTTCTATTTTTAGATTCAGTATTACCAGCATGAGAAGAATTATTGACTTGGGAGGGGCGGACCAAGAAATATCGACTAGGCCGACATTAGATACATTTGGGGAAAAATGTTTGGATTGATAAAATTTGAGTATTGTATCATCAGCAATTGCATATATTTGAGAAGACAAGGTGTTCAAGTACGGAATTGTTGTTAAAATTTCAAAACTTAACTATTAATCCCTATTAAGCAACCCAGCAAATAAATGACGCTTTTTAAGATCATTCATGTTTAAATGCTTGATTGCAGGAATAACTTAGGTATATCAGGGTCCCAAAAGAAAAATTGGTCATCTATTCAACTAGTGCTGTTATGAAGAAGCATTTTCGATGATAACCGAATTCGTTAGAATTCGCGAACGTTGTCTTTAAACTGGGTCTGGCCATCGAAAACACGATATTCTCAGGAGATTTTAATCGTGACTTCATGTCGCAAATAAAATACCAGGAGTAGCTGAATTAATCGTATTTTCTGGAATAGAAAACTTGAAGGCTATTAACATTTAATTGCCAATGAAAATAATACCAATTCCAATGATGACATTTCAATGTTTATTACTGCTGGGTTGTTGTAAGAGTAGGTCAGCTTTTGAACGCTTTCAATTTATTCTCGTCTCAATCTAAGCCTTATGTACTCCATTCTTTACGAATTATTGAACTCTCAACTGCCTTGTGGTAGGTTGCTACGTACGTTTCCCACGATCTTTTCGTGGAAAATAATTGAACGGACCCTTTAGCGAAAGGCGCAGGACGCAAAAGTACCGCCGCGGAAAACAAACCGTCGGCATTTCCGTTTTTTTTACAGCAAGGCTGACCGAAAAACTTTATGATTTACCGCGTCTTTACTTTTCTAATTGTAGGAAGTAGGAGGAAGTCGTGAATAATTCATTTCGGTGTATGTTAATGAGGAGGCCCCCGCGCAGGGTGCATAATGCGATGGGGGCAGGACGAAATCTTTACGAGCGGGCAAGGTCGTGTCTCCCATCGTCCTTTACGACTGATTCTTGAACTAAGATAGAACGGTACGATTTTTTTTCTCGTTTCTTCCAATCTATGTCAGTACAAAAGGTTCTTGATGTGAATGTACAGCGGTTTCTACTGCTTTTTCCCTATTAAAATGAAGATTTTGTGTCGATTCCAAGCCCGATATCCGATGGGGAGTTCGACATAGGTGTGTTTGCTATATCATATGTGGTCCTACGCATTTTGAAGATTCTTTTGACTTCACGATGAACAATTCTATCAATATTGGCCGTTGAATTTATTCTTTTTTAAAATCGTGAAACCTCTATTTATAACTTTTATTCCACGTTAAATTATGAAGCAGCTTACTGAGCATTAGTGAAAGTCATCTGATCTAAGTAAAAGTTTAAATGAAACCTGAAATAGGAGGATTGGAAAGGTCGGATTAACATTGTATTCACAAACAACAATTAATCACAAAAATCATTAATGCTACTCGAAGTTCAATTACTTTCATGGAGAACTTTCACCGTTGCTCAAATGATTTCATCAAAACCTTTCCAAATGTACTGATTAAAATGAGTGTTTTTTGCACGTTCAAGTTGTGCAACCTATTTTCATGCTGATTTATCATTTTGACGATACTTAATTTTGAGGTTTTGTCCCAAATGAATTCAATTTCAGGGTAAGTTTTTTCTAATGGTATTTAGTACCAGTAATTCGTTCTGATATCATTACACTTGTATTTTTATCGCCTCTCTGTTCTTGGAAGAATCAGCTAAACGGCCATCGGATGTACCTTTTTTATTTTTATTTTTTTTAAACAATGTACCTTTTTGTAACAACGGATGTACCTTTTTTATTTTTATTTTTTTTTTAACAAACTTATGACATTTTTTTCCTTCCAGTTTTTTGCTCGATGGTTTTGTGTTCTTTATCGTCAAAATTTCCCGAAACGTTCAAATTTGTCACCGCGAACTATTAGATGTTGTCAGGACGTTCCATGTAATGATTTAAAAAATATGTGAAATGTTGATTTTCTTCACTTTCTTCTCTGTATCTTTTTTAGTTTGTTCGAAATGTGTAAACATCACTTGTAATCGCTCAATGATAGATATGCCAAAATCAAACTTCTAATCATTGATTAACGTTACCAACGAAACAAGTTCGCGATTCGATGGTTTCTCGAATATCAGCCAAGTTTTGGAATATTGGAAAACCACTGTGCTGAACGGGATATCTAATGGTTAGATGAAGGGACGGTTGAAGGCATAGTCAGGAAAAACCCGATCCTCCTTCTACCGATTCGGGGATTGGCCATCGTAGGCCCGACCTCTCTTCCCACAATGTCCGGGCTGTGGTGGATATGGATAGTTTTCCCATGAAACTGCTAAGCCGATCGTAAGCGTGAAGCTGTTCAATCAACAAAAGCGGGGAGCGTGATTTACTAGTAAGCCTTTTCAGCAGGTCATCCAAGCAACCCCCAGTTAAGTTGAAGATAAGTTTAAGACCATCATTCAGCTATAGAGTTTTTTTTTTTAGAGAGATTGTATGAGGGTTTGTTATCATTTAAATGATTAACAGGAGTACAATCCAGTTCTTAGCGACCGACCCGACAGCTGCCCCGCACTCAACACTCCTTCAACGAACCTTCGGGTGGGCTCCTTCCACCCTTTGGTATACCGGCATCACCACTTTTCCCTCCGCCCGAGGGGGTCATTCATGTACCTACCACCTTGGTAAGCACAAGCCTCTCTGGTGCTCTGGTTGAATCTATAGATTTTCCCAGGGAGTTGGTTAGGCTTAGTAAGTACCGTTTATGAACACAGAATGCGCTCACGTAAACCCTTGTTAGCCCCCCCCCCCCCCCCAGCTTTCATCTCTGTTTACTAGCTCCCCTCCTCTGAGCTAGAATCCCAAATTTGTAGGTTGCATAGGCAATTTTTCATCTTCGGTACTTGAATGTGTAAAATTAATCATTTAAATGATCTGGCTGTAGAACCATAGAGGTCTTCTGTCCCGCTTTTTGCATTGTTTTCAGCTGGTGAGTTCGGATGTAAGGATCAGCGGAAGAACGGCCTATCATACTCGGCATTTGTCTAATTAAATAATTGTATTCAACAAAACTTCCTAAAAGAAGACTACTTGGGAGAATTCATCCTGAGGGAGAGAGAGGGGTATCGGGTTTTCAGACTCTAAACATTTTTCTTCCACCTTCACATAAATTTGAATCCTACGTGTCGCAGGTCAGGTCCATCTACAGAAGTGTCCTCTGGGTGTTACAGGTATGATGATGATGAGAAGAACGAAACTCAAATCGAATTGTAATCATTAATGGTGAATCCATTTCCCAATCGCCATCCAAGTATCCATTAGAAGATTATTTTCATGAGACTATTTCTTAATAACTAATATCCCAAAAACGTTCAAAATCGATTTCTCCTTACTCTTTGATTTCGTTCCCATGAACGAAACTTGAATCAAATTATAATCATTAATGAATAATCCATTTACGGCTATTTTTATTACAAGTTTTTTTTAGATGGCTTATCGTATTTCGACGATTCTGTAATTTCTAGTAACATCTGCTAAGCGTGACACGGTTCTCCCAATTTAGAAACTAATGGTTTCCCGTGGAAAACACACAGAACCGAGTCGCCGTACCTATATGATTTGCAATCTGGGAATTCTTCCAACATTTATTCCTTCCAGAGTAGGCATCCTTGTATATTTTTGTTCGAGTTTATATTTTCATGAGTTCTCCTTAGTGTCCGATCGTTTTTTTACGCTCCGTCTTTAATGTACTAAGTCACGAAGTGTTTTGTCTCAGATGATCCTCGAGCCGTCACGACCCTGTGCAATAGGATATTCGTGGTCAGGGCTAACGCCGGTCCTACTTCGTGGCTCAGGTTTCCCCATCCTTAAAATTGCAACGATCCCTTCCTTAGCCTCTTCACGTGATAGCTTGAATGTCGATGGAAATAGCTGACAACCTATCCATCAAATATACATTATTTAAAAGAAATCATTGTATTCCGGATTTTACTTTAAGAAACTCCTACAATTCGGGCGTGGTACACAGGTAACTAGTTAAAATGGATCATTGAAATGTTATAGTTAACCTCAAAAGATTTAAAGTATTGCACAGTTCTTGAAATATTGTAAAATTTAAGCTTTTTCTACAGATATACCGGACGGAAGTGCCAAGGAACATGTTCTTGTAGACATTGGCGCCTAAAAATTGATGACTCATCCAAAAAAAGGAAGTTAGCGCTCGTGTTTTCTGCAAATTTCTTCATAAACATTCTCAAAGTGGGGTTCAATTTAAAATAGTAGTTTTCAACATGTCATGTAATAACCATTTGTAACATGAGTCGATTATTGCCCCCAACATCCCTTGGATATCTCAGACACAGATATCTATAAGGCATCTGGTTTATCTTCAGAGGCAATGGATTCAAGAATCGGGAAAGTTTCAAGGGTTGGGGGGTTTCAAAAAACTGAAATAAATATTTAGGTACTGTAAATAGTAATTTAAAACAATGCTACAACCAGAGATCCAAGTATGTAAATGACCTCAAAAGATTTAAAGTATTGCACAATATTTAAAATATTTTCTGTTTTTCTGTTTCTATTAAACACAGGACGGAAATACCACGGAACATGTTCTCGTAGACATCCTAAAAATGAATGAGTCAACGTGTATTGTAGGTTTGTCTCGCCAAATCATTAGCGGATACAAAAATGAAACAAGCTAGCTACAAATTCTATGATATTTCTTTACTATTTCTTACCGATAACCCTCCAAATTTGAGCGAGGTCCCTCAGTTAGAACCGATGAAAATGACACTGAATGAGGTAATGCGTTTGAGAGATGAGTTTCATAGGGGACCATCTGCTGCTTAATTCGCACTTCCCCTGACAACTTCATGAAAACTGGAGAAATGACACTAGTTACGAGGATCTGTAGACAGGTGACAAACACACACACGGGCACGAAACTTATGTAGTTCAGATTTGTATATAGCTTTTCCAAGTCAAATTCGGAAATTTCCAAATCAATTTCAGAATTTTCCATTTCAATTTCAGACTTTTCCATTTCAATTTCAGAATGTGATCAATATCCGGGTGGGAGCGGTTCCTGAAATCGAAATGGAAAATTCTGAAATTGAAATGGAAAAGTCTGAAATTGAAATGAAAATTCTGAAATTGATTTGGAAATTTCTGAAATTGGTTTGGAAATTTCCGAATCTGACTTGCAAAAGCTATATAACGTCAAATGCGAGTGGAAATTTTGATTTGGGAGAAAAAGAAATTCGTACTCCCCTAAAGTGAAACCAAAGCTCCTGCTACCAATAGGTGAACTCGGAATCAATAAAATATGACGATGAAATAATAATAGCGTCTTCCAAGTTGTGTATGGTAGATAGCTTCCTAAAGGATTTTCTCATGTATCCGGAACACGAATGCCATAGATCATTTAAATAGTTGCGATAATTTTGAATTAAACAAAAAAATATGATGTTAAACGCATCTAATCATATTGTGTTGGGCTTGCCCGTATTATAAATAAATAAATATTACGATCCCAAAAGGTTCGACAGAATATTCCCAGATTGAAGAAAATAGTATAATTTTAAATTAAGATAGAACGTATGATATCAGAAAAGGGCCAATTAGGTTATCTGGAAATATTGCTTGATTGATTGGCTTTTGCTCATGCCCAAAAGCTGCCTGTCGATCGGGAGCGGTGAAGTTTATTGGAATTGTATGTAGGATAAACAGTGAAATCTTTGATTATCTACGCTTACCTTTGCAAGCGTTTTAGGTTCGCGAATGCGGAGCCGTCACTTATGACGCCGCTGTGATGAAGGCAGTGGATGTGACCAAATCGTCATTTGTCTGAGATCGGTTGGATAAGCCTTCAGCGAAAATTACGGTTGCTCGACCGTCGTTTACGTATGCGCAGTTATAATGATTAGTTTTTGACTGATGAAATTGATTGGGAACCACCCTCCATCCAATTCGTAAATCCTAAGAAAATGTCATTAATATCAGACGAAAATTGTCAAAATTAGGCCTGTTACCAGGGTTTGCGAAACTTACATTACCTGTAGATTGAGCCAGAAGCAAAAAAGTTCAAATTTGAACCCAAAACTTTATTCAAAACACCAAATGTTGTAGACCTAATTTTGTTTTATTATTTTCTAATAATAAAAATTCGTAATCGCTTAGCAAACAATTTTTTGTAACTCTCTCTAATGTTGTTATTTCACATTTGTAGGGGTGTAGATTCCAAATCTGCAAAACCACCCGTCAGTATGACCGCCCTCAACTGCATATATACAAATTGTACACGTTTCTTCAAGTCCTCAACAGTCCTGAGTTGAATCCTGATCTTAGGTTACCGAAAAAAGATCCTCAACGGGTGATATAACTTTTTCCAAGCTTCCGATTTGAAACGTGAAACTGTAACCCGGTAAACAGTTTTTTCGAGTTTTGCAATCGTGGTCTTCTGAAACCAAATTAAAGTTTCACGAAGCAGTACACTCAGCCCTTTGTAATCATATCAGTCAATTAAAGGAAGACATTTTTTTAATTTAAAAAAATCTTCACATGGGTCATAATTAAATACATTCATAGGTATAAAAAACAAATATTCACAAGGTTCACTTAGCATGGTTTTTATTTTATCAACAGAACTTCAATACTAACTTCATTTTCTTCTAAGAAGGCAAACAATAATTGATAAATATCCACATTTTCTTTTCTTAATATAGATTGGATGTGTCTCCAAAACGTCAAATAACTGTACCATCAACCGATTTTTAGAGTCAGGATATCTTTCGCAACCCATCACAATGTGTTCTACACTCCCTTCGACACTGCAATGCGCAAATGTATCTCAACCAATCCTACCTAAGTATCTCCTACCAAATCTCCTACCAAAGTATCGATAATATTGTCCGTAGATATCCTAGGTAAATAACACGGACACAATGCGTTATTACTTCTCATTCTCCGAACAAATGAAGTTTGAAACAACTTCAATAAACAAACGTTTCAAATTTTTGGGTAAAGATTTTTGAAAAAGAAAAAAAAAGGTGCTGTCCCTATACCTATATTGCCATTCCCCGTTTTAATTTTTATATTACTTATTAACATATTATAAAAATCTCTCTTCGGCAAGAGGCATTCTAGTAAATCACCAAATACTTTTGCGGTTTTTGCCGCTCATTATACACCATACCAGAACCTATACAAAATTAAAATCAACCATCCGATTTCAACAAGTATCAGTCAGTTGCTGGCAGCTTTCATTTAACGTTGCATGAAACGCCTTTCCTCGGTGTCACCGCGACTTGAATTCCTCTATTGAATTCATTCCCCGACTTGAAAACTATGATAGACACATGCTCTCCAGATCAACAAGTTACCGCCTGATATGGGCTAGCTTAACGAATTAATCGTGAAAAATATTTCCACCGCCTATTAATTTGATCGATATTCAATTTTCGCTCCCATTCATCCTCCAAGGATGTTCCCGTTTTTTTTATCGTCTTTCGAAGGATCCCGTTCATTAACTCGAATGTGTTTATATGGAACGCTCATATACTTGTTATTCGGAATCGGGCTAATGAAGGTGGGATACGTATTATTATGATAATATTAATTATATTATTAATTTATAGTGGAGTTATGAGCCGGGGGAACCGTTAAAGCCATTTGTAAAGTAGCTGCGACGTGGTGTGAACTCTTGTCAAACAGGGAAAAGTTGAACTTTCCGAGATTGTGGGGAAGTGCTTTCTTAATTATCCGAACTTTTCTCAATTGTAGAGAACATTAATTAACAAGTTTTGTACACAAGAACTGAATAGGGTGCCAATTACCACGGCACTTTGTGAAACAAACTAATTTAATCAAATTTTCACTGAAATGAGAAAAAACCGTCGGTCCCAACTCACGGGCCTATTATTTTCTGAATAATTCGGGATTGCTTTGTCATTGTGGGGACTAGAAGATGTGATATGGACCCAGACGAGCCAAATCCTAATCATAATTACCTACGTGGGATTTTATTTCGCCCTTCCCGGTTGTAAACAATTCCTGACGCTCTTTTTTGACGATCACCGTTCCATTACGAATGTACTTGAGCGAGTAAATAGACGATTACAGATTGAAGATTATTTTATAGAAGAATTTACCAGGAGAATTCTGTTTCATAAGAAAAATACTGTCAATACGAATAGTACGGAACGGAAAGGAAATAAAATTAGAAAAATAATTCCAATCCATAATGAAGTGGAAACATGAACTATACGGACTTAGTCACTCGCGACGAAGTTGTGGAAACCCATTTCAAATAAAAACGGAGTAAGATACAACGTTGTCTATATTTCCACGAATGTAAAGAGTTACACTGTTAAATCGATTTCGACGGTTAGGTCATCATCAGTTACAAACATGAACTGAAAGTACATCACAGAAAGCATATCTTATATAGGATCAAGTGAGAGGAGATTGAATCCTATCGTCTCAAGGAAGTGAAAGGGGCGGGGATGACCAACCAATGCCGCTCAAGGCTTACAAAGTGAAAGGGGCACAGACAGTATCATTATGGAAAGGCGGAGCCAAACTTATTGCAAAAAAGAACCCAATAATGGTGAAATATTTTCCTGACCTATCTACCACTTTTAACAATTTCGAATTTTTCTAGCACATCCAACATACCTCCCTTTGGGCAAAAGTAAGGAAATTCTGCCTGTTTGTCAGATCAAAACTGAAGCTATGATTGGATTCACTCAGATGTCTTGCAAAGGCAGAATCACTCTTGTTGTCCCTGAAATCCTTTTCATGCTCTTTAATTCGTTCCCAAAATTTCTAATGAACTATGTTAGGTTTTTTCCAAAACTGTTGGATTCAGAGATTGTGATTATTTGCTGTGCGTGAATTTCTATGGACGTAAAATCTATCACAGTTATTCCTGCGTCTAAATGTTTCTGAAAATTCACACCCACTTGCAAATGCAGGAAAAAAACCTCGAAAACCACGGTTTCGGCCCATATTATCTAAGCGCCTGAAGCAATCGAGCGGGCTAAACGTTAGGACCAACTAAGAACGACATTTTTTTTTACATCGAGTCTAAGGTGTTCCCGGGAGTTTTATATTGCACATTTTTAAAAAATTGAAGGAGGGTTTTAAAAAACATTTGCTATATGATTGAACAGGCTTAAAATTGGGAGTTACCCCAAAAACGAGACAAGGTAATCAAAATTATTCAGAAAATAGTAAAACCATGAATAAGAGTTAATTGCGGTTTTCCGTTTGAAATCAAGTTTCTACAAAAAATGTTTCAATGGATCGAAGGACATCATCCGGTGAAAGGGGTGTTCAACTATGCGCGCTTCCGAAGAGTGTGAGTGTTCGAAGAGGGAAAATCGTCAACATGACCGAGACTTGCTAGGCAATGGGCTGAAAGCTTCTATGTTGCTCAGTGGTTTCGTGTAAGACAGGTGGAGAGCAATTTTAGTTTCAGCCAATGTTCAACTGATGGTCTGACTCCAATACATTTTGGTACTATCAGAACAGACAACACACATTGTGATTTGTACAAAATAAAGTGTTCGTATTCCATAAATATGGAAGTCAATGGAAATTAACAATAACTTGGCAAACACAAGAATACGCGGACGTGGTCTTTCTGCACGACTGGTTTTTTATTTTAAATCTAATAAACGTTAATGTGGATCGGGCGTCTGGGCCGACTCACGATCCAGAGTCTCTCAACGAGTCCCTCCTTCATTGTTATTCGATCGTAATTTTTCTCAACTCCGACGTTCGGTCGTACCTTCACAGAGAAGCACCACCGTAATTTTGTCCCTCGTACGAGTCCACCCTCTGAATATAGTACATTTTCCAAGAATATTACGAGTATAATGCTTACGTTAAAGCTAAACAAGAGCCTAGTTGAAACACTCTGGACATTTGTCGGATGTTTAGATTTTCTCTGTAATTTCTAAAATTCTACATTTATGATATAGTAGAACTCGAAATATGGGGGAGGGGGGCTGGAAGCCGTTTCGAATAAGTACCCTTCAAAACCAAGAACTGAGGGGAAAAGATTAAAAACAATTTTTAGGTTTCACTTATTTCAAACTAGAGTATTTTAGTTTCAAAGTGATTTACTGTACAGTATTTACTGGTACAATCAAACATCAATTCAAATTAGAGTACTGAAAATAATTCGCTATTACTAAAAACTCTTGAGGACGAGTCATTCATCTCGCTGACCGGTTTGCAAGACGTAGCAGAGCAGTGGCGAAGTGAGCTACTTACTATACTCTCAGCTTACGAATATTTTCTCGACAAGAAATTGGGTTGAGACTGTTTCGGCTTACCTGAGTTGTAACACTCATTACAACTTTACTCATTGGAAAACCGGAACTACTGAAATCCTCTATGTCAGCACCCATTTTTCACGATTTATATCAATGCATTACTCTTTAATTGTGATAAAGCAACCGAATGGCGAACTAATCTGACTCGGGGAACAATGACTTGGGGAAGCGAAAATATACAGAAGAAAGTTCATTCCCCCGCTCGTATTTTTGGTACTAGAGCGGGGTACCAAGAACCTACGTTGGTACATGAAACACTTTTTTTCAAATAAGTAAGAAAATCTGGGTCATTTCGCGGAAAGTGGCAACTTCAGCTTCGAAAAAAACAAGAAACTCACTTTCATGGAAAACAAATATTTTCCTTACTATTGTCTTCTTCAATATATTGGAAGTAAAATGCCGGAAAATCTCATCATAGAAATGATTCATTTTCAAGATACCACCATTTTGAAAATTTTAGGGGACAGGGAAGTGACTTAGGTCACAAGAAAGTGACTAAAATCGTATGGTTTTGTAAAATTTTTATTAAAACTTCCGAAGATTTAAAGAGAAAGCAAGATATAACAAATACCTTGTAGAAGAGGTCTTTTTTCCACAAAACATGACTAGTGTTGTAGCAATTTATTCACTATGTGGTCAAAATGTCCTCTCGGGTCTCTGGTGACATCATGCGACCCAAGGGACAAGCCTGCACTAGCCCCCCAACCCCCTTATTTAAGAAATAATTTCATTTAATTATTATAGTAGGATTGCTGCAAACCCCTGCGACACGATGTGCCCCCGAAATCCTGCTCAATTTCAAATCCAATGCGAGAACAGACCTGAGAAGGTGTATAACTCAACCCAGGGACATGCCAGAGAAGTGACAAATAGGGGTTTATAAATTTTTTTTTAGTTTTATAGCCATAGTTATCCGCATTCTAGTTGATTCATCATGTTCTTCCAATACATATATACGATAGAATATTTTTAGAAGCATGAAATTCATGTAAATTTTCCCACAACTCAGGACCGAAGTTTGGCACTTTCTACGAAATGACCCATCTAATAATATTTTAAGCAGTCGAGGAAACAAGAACGATTTGTAGCTGCACAGTACTTCGAATGTACTTGCACTCGTACTTATAAATTTCTTTTCAAGTCCAAGTAAATTGGGTATTGCCGTTGTACCTGAGAATTTTCGAGTATTGTACGTCCCCTTAATAATAATAATTAACTTTTTTATACATGGAAGGAGATTTTACCCAAATCTGCACGTTAGGTATATGCTATATGGGCACTGCCTGAAGCAACAGGGTCTTAACAGTTCAGGCAGAAAGGCTATCGGACATGGAAGAGACAACAAAGGACTCTACGAGCAACACTCACGAGCAAGCTTGGCTTCCTAAGTCCTTTTGAACAACCTGTTTGCGTTGTTGCAGTGAAGAAACGTTATTGGACTTCGAAGAAAAGCAAAACTTAGAATTTTGATTAAGAATATGTTCATGATATATGGACCAAGGACCTCAAAAATTAGTGATAATTTTAGACAACAAATATGTAAGCTAGTTTTTGTATAAATCCCCGTTGTTATAGGATTCGATAATGGTATTTTGGGTTCAGTTGTTGCTCAGTTGGCGACTGTTTAAAAAATCACGTGTGCTGATTTTGACCACTTCTTCGAAAATCAATGTAATCGATTTCAAAGCCAGAAATAATAAATTCTAAGTAAGACATTGCCGATAACCGTGTTTTATTCGTGGAACGATATCTCGAAACATCCCACAATTACACTAAAATGAAATAAATCGAAGAGCGACGATTTTTTCCACCAACGAATCCCTGCTATTCAAATTTGTCAGTTCATGGCACGTTACTGATAAACTGTAATGGATTCAATGAGAACCTTCTTGAACAATGAAAGGGAGACTGTCGCAATATGTTTTTATATCTAAAAAACCATGCGGTGAGAATCTAACTCATTATCTGATAATTTTAATCTTCAAAGTACCTGTCACTTTTGTGCTCTTGTCAAATCCAAATGAGTACGTCCATAGTACTCATATCGTTTCGATCTGCTAATAAATATGGTGTAAGAGCTTTATGTTAATTTGCCCAGCATTTGTGAAATGGTAGCAGAAGGTACGAATGTACATTCTATCGTGAAAAGAGAAGCGAGTCGGTTTTTTTTATGAACCCCCCTCTTTTGGAATCCAGCATCGAAGAATACTTCCTCAACTGTAGGAGGGGAAAAACTGGACTGGTACCACAGCAAACAAGCTGTATCATTAATTTTATAACCGTTGGCCGTATCTACTTTCTTCGCTTAGAAAAAAAGTGTCTCTTCTTCCCTCACCTCGGATCTTGAATATTAATAATTTATTGCGGCACTTTTCTCTACGTCTTGCCAAGGAGCAGATGTCATTTTTGTTCGTCGTGTGGTTACACTCTCTAGTACTTCCGTCAAAATGCTGATCCTAATTTCCCAAGGGTTGTATAAAATTAAAAGTTAAATAAACAGCCCAGTTTACTGGTTTAGTGAATTAACTTGATGAAGCCGCTGATCTTTCAGAGTTTATCCAGTGACTACAGGATTGTTTGCACTTCTGCCACTTCTTGTTCCACAACTAACTATACTCGCAGAACCTTGAAACAATTTTTTTTGACGTTATGTTACGTTTTTTTAGCCTGGGTCTATCATTTTACTTGGATCACACAAGTACACAATTACAAGTACAAGTATAAGTACCTGTACCTCCGATTGCAAGTTCTTGTACTCGAACTCAAAACATGCAAGTACAAGTACAAGCACATGTACTTGTACTCACTAAAAAGCTGAACTGTAAGTACCATTAATTTTACTTGTACTTGCAAGTACTTTCGAAGTACTTGCGTCCTGTGAAGCTACATTTCGTCATTATTATTACTGGTTATCCTCGACTACCGTAAAACCTACCTGATTTCCTCAAGTACTTAAGAAAAGTACTTCAAGTACCAATGTACTTGGGTATCCCAACTCTGGCCCAGAACCGACCTTTAATGGTTTAATGTCAAAATAAAACAAATTTCATTTTATTAAAATTTTGCCTTCAAAAGTATCGAGCACGTGCTCCTCACTCGCTTTAGCATAGCTCGCCACATGCCTACGTCGCAATCAGATAAAAACCCGGGTTTTACATCCGTTCGCTCTCCCCAACTCGTGGAAATTGAAAGGGCATCTCAATAAATTAGCCTTTCAAGCCACCCCCTCGCTCCCGGCGTTTCACTAATTTCGCCTCTCAAACAAATTGTCGTGTTATTTCGGTCCCTTATCTGCCCCGGTGCCCGGTTACCTCTGGAGGGCCTTACCGATCCGAGGATCGTAAATATTGGTCCCCTCGCATACGGAGGTGGATCGGTAGCTCTCCGTCTCCCGATCTTGTGAGTCTCGACGACGAAAACCTCCCATAAATTGTCTGGGAGACCCCCAAGAAATATAATAATTCCCCGACGGCGGTGTTGCGTTTCAAAAGGATACACACTCATACACAACCAGATGTCAAGTTGTACACAATGCTAAAATGGAAACATAATTTTTTTTAATAGTATTTTTAAATCTTCTAACAGAATTTATAGCATCTATATATCTACCCAAATTAGTTCCAAATACTACCAGCTAACACATGCATAATTTATTATGTTTTTTGAATGAGGTATTATTCTAATTAATAAGGATAAGTGTGTAAATCACACGATAAGCGGTAATTGCATTGACATTTTGACTAACGATTACGAAGGCATGAGTGCTGCTGTACTGTGTAACATGGGAGGGGATGGATGCGGAGAAGCTGCTCCTTCCAACAGCTGAGGCGATTAATACCAGCAATACCTAGAGGATATCCCTGACACTAGAAGGCGTCAAGGTTGAACTCAGGCGTAGCAATGTCCAGAATTGTGAAGGGAACTATCTATATCCATCACAGTTCCGGAACTTTAAAAATGCAGGACGAGGGGGGCATTATCAGGGACTATATGAAGGGTTGAAGTATTTTGCCATTGGAGGCAATGAGAGGGAATGTCGATAGAGGAGCAGTTGATCATACTATACTCTGCTACGATGAGGTGATACATTAGGAGTAGTCACTCAAGGGCTGAAGCGGTCAATGCCTGCTACACTCAGAGGGTGTCCCTGAAGCTAGAAGACGTCAAGGTTATCCTCAGGAGTAGCAAGTTCAGGAATAGGAAAGGATCCGTATCCATTATAACTAAACATCTTTCCGTTGTTGTACTCGTAGTTTCTGACCTTTTTCGAAATCCATCCTCTGAGTGCCGTTGCTTTTCTCAAACGAAGCAGCGATTTCAAACAGTGTATCGTTGTTTTTATTCTTGTTCTTGTAATCTACATAGTGAGGTGTAGTTCAATGAACTTCAAAGTTTCGTCATCAATCATTACTCAACACTTGAATAAATAACGTCGGAAATAACTTAAAATAATTCAAGAAAACTACGAAACCAGAGAATTAAATTTTGAAAAATACAAAACACCGATTTGATGAATACAACCTGAATAAATCGACCTCGAAAATTGTGGATTCTTGAAAATCATCTCGAAAGCCATGTGTGTCAGCGAGCTCTGGACACAATATAGAAACCTGGGGAAGGATTAAGATGATGGTTTGTGGAAGGGGTCTTTCGGATAAATCATCTCCGTTAGTGGTCGGAGCATTTGGGATGGAAAATGGAGACCCCCACCCCAAGTGCTAATTCTCCCAATTTCCAGTTCTCTACTTCTAGTCATGAGTTTTCTTGTTTTCCCATCTTACCAACATGTTCAATGTATTGTACGCATACAGAGGATTCAGGACGGAATTAATTATTAACCAAAGAGAGGCCTTGTCGAAAATAAATGACGGAGTGTGGATGTCAAAACGCAAAGAGAGAAATCTAGGATGATTTTTAAATACGTTCCTTCAGCGTTAACTCCTCCAGTTCCTCTCTTCCGCGCAACTGGTGAAATTCAAAATTTCAGAGTTTTCTTCATAACTCATGTAAAATTGGGATCAAATTAGGATGGGAATCATTATCAGTTAAGAGTTGTAGGCTGATCCGCGGCGAAAAAATTCAAACTCACACATAAGTATACACCTACAGTTTTTTTTAAGGAATCGGTCTTTGAATGGTATAAAACGGGATTGTATTGAGTTAGTTTTTTCTCATATTTGGATTGTCCCACACCCCCCTTTATCAATTGTAATAACTGTCCCCCTATAGATTAATCCTTGATTCAGAGAGACGCCCTTAAAATGCATGAATATGTCAAATATCCCTAAAAAAACTGAAGCATCATTTTAAAAAAATAATAAAATTAATAAACAAGTCGTTTGCTTTGTCCATCTTTACTAGGGTATAGTGGCATTTACTTGGAATGGTAAATCATTTAAAATGCTAAGCTCTGTGGCCAATGATTCAAGCCTCTCGCTCATTAATCGCCTGATTGTTCCCACGTTCCGTTCGGACGCGGACGGAAATTTTCGAGCGCGGGCCGCGAACCCCTCATCACGACTATCGCCGGTGTCTATCCGCCTTCAAGGCAGTAAATTACACCCTTTTTGCCTTTTCGCCGATTGAAATCAAAAGGAACACAAAGGCTCTTCGTTTAACTTGTGAGGAAACGGAATAGCTCCTCGTACTTGTACGAGGGAAGATAGATAACAAGCACTCTATGAGTATTCGGAAGGGATGCACGTTGCGTACCAACCTATAGACCCTATTATGACTTCAAATGAAGTTTAGCGTACGTTTGAGTGAAGAACTGCTGCAAAAATGATCCTTTGACAGGAAAATACTATCAAATTGTGGGTGACTTGGTATGACCCTTATTAACGCACCTGGTGGTTAGTGAAGGCGTTTGAGAAACTTCTGAAGAAAATATAATTCCACTCATAGATATGGTTAAAAAAACCATATTTACTTCACACTACCGAAATTGCTTTAATTAGTTCCTTCAACTACTAACATTCAATCGTGTTTTATATTAAATGTGTTTAACGCCTGTAACATTAAATTTTTACCTACTCCAAAAAAGCCGATTAGTACAAGCTTCCTACCAGACATCGGGGATTCCACCTCCTCCTCCTTGGCTCATGGGAATGAATTCACCCCTACTATCTAGGTAGGGGTAAGAACTCCGTATAAATAGCCAGCGACTCAAATCCGGAATTCTCTTTGCCCTAGAGTAAAACTTGAGCTAATTTAAACCAAAACATAACGACCTCTTACCACTCACAAAATCGTAAAAGCTTGCCATAGTTATCGCTTAAATTCTATTCACTTCAATTAGGACAGTTTTGGGCATAGGAATCAAACCCTCTGAGACTGGACTTACTGGGGACGCATGCATCTGGCAGAGGTGGGCTTTCAATTAGTAAGATAGCAACTAACTACTACAGCTAACTAACTACAGTTTCTAGTTGATTCTTCAAGTTTCTCCTTCAACTGAATCACTTGTAGTTGTAAGACCAACCAACTAATTTAGTTGCTCCTCACGTAAGTTGAATCTGGAACTAACAACTAGCGGTGAATAACAACCAACTTGGACCACTTATCTAGGTTAATCACTTATTCAGATTATTTCACTTAGCCAGGTTATTCCACTTATCCAGTTATTTTTTCAATTCTTCATTTTCTTTTGTTTGCATGTGCTTATACACATGTGTATGCTCAGGGTGTAAAGCGAGTCGTATCCGAACGCTGTTCTACGTGTTTTACAACCTATTTCCGACCAAAAGCGCCTCTTAGAGTCTTTTCTTTAGAGGCTTCGTTTTTGAGTTACTTCACTTTTAAGATTTTTTTCTCGTGTTTTCGTCCTTACTCAACTAAAATTGCCACAACTTCTTTAATTTGTGGAACAATTAGAAATTGAGGATACTGTTAGAAAGAGCATTAAATTTGTTGTCTTCCTAATACCTAAACATTTTTTTTTTGCAAGAAGAGGAGCAAAAAGGAGTTAAAACCAAGTAAAAAAAGTAAACTCAGGCAAAATTCTAAAATTACCTATTTTTCAAACGCTTTGTGATCATATTACATTTTTGTAGCAGGACTGTGCAGACTGCCTATAAACTGCGCCAAAACGTCAGCTTTCTAATGGACTAGTCAAATTGATTGAAGAATGTAGTAGTGAATTGGATTTCAGAGTGAAAAAGAGGTTTGAATGCTAAAATACGAGTTTTTTTTTCAGGCTAACTCTTGAGTTTTTCGGAATCGACCGACGACACTTTCACATCTCCCCGACTGCCTATTACCCCTGATTAATGGGAAGGAATTAGGTGATTTTTCTTTCATTTTACAATGGGGTTTTGAAATTGAAAAGAATTGAAATTTTTGTTCTTCATTTCTAGAGTTAAATTTTGGGTTTTTGAGGGCTGTATCATGCGAAAAGGCATATTATTGTAGGTATATTATTGTAGGATGCAGAGAGGTCTCTTGAACTGTCTGTACTAAGAGATCCGAGTGAAGCAAGGCATTACGCACGTACCACGGTGCACCAGAGAGAATGTGTAGGAATTTCATTTTGTTGGGTAATGATGCGTCATATCTTCACTATTTCCATCTGTTTTTTTTTCTAGAACCTAAATTTTCTCGTGGAGTAAACCTTGGAAATTTCCAATTTTCTGTCGGGAAATGAGATGGAGGGGTTAATGGTCGTCGATTCCACTTATTCGCAAACTCAGCCAACATTCATGCTTTTTTTGGTCTAGTCATTTGCGAATTTGGTCTGGTGTTTCAAGAATAATTATTATTTTAATGTGTACAATTATGTTTATAAATGTGATCATATAATCAAACCGGGCATACGGAGTCCCTGTAATGCATCCATCGCTTACCAATATGTTAGTGTAAGCTCCTGAACGTGCGTTTTCCAGATTTTCGATGGAGAACCAGATCAACTTGAGCTCATCATTTTGAATGTAGTTATGATTTTTCATGGCGAAGCATTCGATTAATCATTGTTAGCTTAATCGGAAAAGTAAACGAAGAAGCAGGGAAACATGGAGTAACGGTCAGTTTTTTGTTGCGTTTGGACTAACGGATCAAAGATTAGGCCGCTCGTACGGAAGTAATAACCGTTCAAGTAGAGCAAACGGCGTAAAGAGCGAGTTTCAGGTTCACCCTTGAAGAGCCGAACGATGGCGTTTTAATACCGGACGAGCCCAATGAGTGCATTTGATTGTTCCGAAATCGCCGCAAATTACAGCTCCCAGTGACGTTTTATTGAAGCTTCGATAAACAACGATACTTTTCACGCTGCTCAACAACTTCATCAAAACTACCTGAAATCGGCTTTGTAATGGCGATAGCGTAACATCACCCTGTGCGTAAAAGAGGTTGATTATGTCGGCACTTATTGAATTATCGTAATTTTAGGATTATTTTCAAAATAATCGGCTAAATAACAATGAAACCTTGATCGTTGATGATCGTTTAACTCTTCAGAGAACCATTTCATTATTGAGTTACATGAACGTTATACAAATTTGAAAGTTGTCATAGAAGAAGAATAAGAAGGAGAAAACATGTTTATGCAAACAAAGACTTTGTTTAGGTTTGGTGGGTGGCGATGAGTATTGATAACTAATTAAGATACATATCAGATAATTTTACATATAAATTTACCTACTTATAATTTTACATAAAAATTAATTAAATTACTGATGTGTATTCCGTCGGCCTAGTTTTCGAGCCGCCAACTTTAGTCTTTCCATTTTGGTATCACGCATCCCTATTGAACTCTGACACAAGCATAGCTCGGTATTTCCAGGCCTCGCCAACTGCAGTCATCTATCACCACGGGCTATCCGACCTGATATAAATCCCCTCGTTGAGCTCCAAAAATGCACCTCTTAATTACAGAAAATGTTCGAAAAACGCTGCAAATTCTTTCACTGGGGTTTATAATTCAATTGGCTTGCGAAATTCGCAAGTTTGGAGTGTGCGTGTTTCACTGGTGAAACAGCGATCATTGAATTTCATGAGATATGCATAGAGCACTTGGATTGATCAGTTGATCATATTTGTGTGCCTCCTGAAATTCAATAATCGCTCTGTCACTTGTGAAACACGGAAAGTCCAAAGCTTAGAAGAAATTCAAATCATGAACGCAAGCCAATTGAATAATAAACACCAGTGAAAGAATTTGCAGCGTTTTTTTATGGTTATCAGAATGCTCCAACCCGTGTATCGGCTACAAAGCCTTGTCGCCGACGCCGGCCGCAGACGTCTCTTGAGAGAAAACTCTCCTGCAGCGCGGCGCAGCTGGCGCCTGTGTCGGTACATGAAGAAATTGCAAGCTTCAGACGCCGGTCGCCGACGCCGGCCGCAGACGCCTCTTGGAAACCTTACCTTGACGCCGTGTCTTAAGTAAAAAACGAACGCGATCGACGGGAGCGAGCGGGCGCCCATCGCGATCTGTTGGTGCGATCAAACGATACAATTCTACAGAAGTGTCATACGTAACAACGCGGCATCGCGCTAGTCACGATCGTGCGGCAAAACGATCGTGCCGCGTGGTTCGATTTTTCTTCAGTCCAAGAATTTTCCTTAGCCGTTCAGCCTTCACATGTGATACAACCATTAACTCTGATATTCCCAACAATATTGTATTTTTGCAAATTTTGGCGTCGTCCGTTTATTCAACTTCTGAAAGTTTCAAGGACCGTAGTTTGTCCAGTTTTTATGAGTACATTTCAAATATAATAATATTATATTTGATACTGATGATATTATCATCAGTGTTTTGAATAGATCATCTGATAAAACTGATACTCACATGTGTGAATGAGAGAAAAACTTTGCTCATTTTCTAATTTGTCACCCCTCGGCCGAGTTGTTTCCATCTATTCAGTTGAATATACATTTAAATCAGGGGTGCCCACAGGGGGGGGGGGGTCATGACGCAGACTGCGTCGTTGAAATCTTGAGGGGGGGGGGGGGGTTCCAAAACTTTTTTTGGGGGGGATAAAGTTGATTGAAACACTGTTTAACGTGACGACGTTCAAAAATATATTACAACACTAAACCGTAAATAATGATGAACCTAGTAATTAATTTAAATAATATGGAATGTTTTTTCTATCTGAAAATGTATAAATGACAATGACAGTGCTCGATTATTGTCCGTGATTTTGGCGCTGGCACACGCGGCATGGTTTTCAATACCTTCATAAATCTTCTTTTAGTTTTAGATGAAATCAGGGGTGCTTACGAGTATTTTTTACATTTTTGTTTTGGAAAGAGGGTACCAACTTCAAAGTTGAGGGGGGGGGGGGGGCACTTCTGTTTAAATAATATAAAATAGTGGTAGGATAATATCTTGTTCAGATTTAACTTAACGCCGAACAGATCCCATGAATGGCTTGTCCGTTACGTTTGCAATTTATCAACCCAACAAAGAGTTATCCTCACGAAGACAGGCTTTCCGAGGGCGTGCCGAGATGTGTATCAGCTCTCTTTCTGTTTCCACCTGTGGAGTGGCATAGTCGCACCGGCCCGCCTGGTCGTTGAAGGAACTCATACTTCACTTTCTACGTCCACTACCTCATCATCAGTATCTCTATAAGGGCACAAGTAATGAAGACTTTTACCGGTGAGTTCTCGATGCAGCTTTTTTTTTTAGTTTGTTTGTTTGTTCTGGATATGATTATAGCTTCAACTATTTTACCGGTTTCGGAGATTAATGTATCCATTCAACTTGTCAGTGGGTGCCTTTTATCCGAGTTTTTTTTATAAGCAGCTGCTTCTATAATCCTGCTCAGCTCTAAGAAATTAAATATGTACTGTTTTGATTGCTTTGCTCTAATTATTCTGCAACGGCCTTTTTATCGTTTTGCTCATTTATAAGTAACCTGCCTTACTCGTACACTAGTCATGTCAACTATCGTACCAGATCTAGAACGTCAGTCTGTGGACAAAAATAGGGTTTCAAGATTTCAGCGATCATAATCACAGATGAGGAGTAATGTGGCCTTACGACCTACTGTTTTTCAATCAGGAATATCATGGTAATATGACATTTTCTAACCGTGTCCGCTCGTTTCGCTCGCTCATACTAACACAGTTTACCAATAAAGACGTTTCAAATCAGCCTTTTGACCTCCATACGTAGTTTAATAGTCGCTGAGATGAATATGGATACGGTTAGTTCCTCTTTCCCATCTCTTAAACTGCTGACCCTGAATATGAACCTGAAGCGTTTCAGCTTCTGGGGTATCCACGGGGTATATCGCCCAGCTCTTAGAAGGGGCAACTAGTCCATTCTATCACCTCCTTGTTTTAAACGACGCTTGCGATTTACGGTATCCGTTCTAGTCACAACACTTGGGTTGCCACCATTACATGATATTATAGTTTCACTTGTGTTACGACTTGGGTTTTCCGCTGATCCTATTTCCGATCTCCAGGGTTCCTGGTTCTGAGGCACTTCCTCTTACTACGCAGGGTCTCAGATCGCTAAGCGGTTCTTCTCTCACTTAACGGAGTCTTCGAATCAAAATTTATGATCAACGTACCTACCTCTGACTTCTTTCAAGCGATTAAAATTAGTTTCAATCAAGCTTGTACAGACTCATTTTCCAATAACAGTAGAGTAATTTGATAAGACTTTATTTAGGCGTGCAGTACCAAATTTCTGCTTTTAAACTTAACAGATTAAAGATTGTAGATTGAATTGAAAATAAATCAGCCCATCCGGTAACCAGGTTGAGGTTCTCCATCTTGTCTATTCCATCTGTAGTTGTCCCAGAGAAGCCAAAATTCCATTAGCCACAATCATCACTCAGGTGATCATTTAAGTAGTTAGTTCGTTGTCCCCAGTTTGTTAAGAATTGTATTACAGATTGAAGGAATTTATCGAGTTGTTCAAAGTACAGTGAAGTGTTCGTGAATAAGCTCGAACAACTGTACGTTTTATCCAATGACGTTGGTTTTAGTGCACTTACTTACTAGTTATTGATTAGTGAATGGTTTAAAGAGTCTCAACGGATTCTTGATATAAGAACGCTGCAAATTCTTTCACCGGGGTTTATTATTGAATTGGCTTGCGTTCATGATTTGAATTTATACTAAGCTTTGGAGTGTGCGTGTTCCACAGGTGATAGAGCGATTATTGAATTTCAGGAGATATGCATAGAGCTCGTAAATCTGTTCTCAACCAAAATACTTATTTGGATTGTTCAGTTGGATGTTCAGGAGTGTGCGTGTTTCACAGGTGGTAGAACGATTATTGAATTTTAGGAGGCCCACAAATATGATCAACTGATCAATCCAAAGAGGTATTTTGGTCGAGAACAGATTTACGTGCTCTATGCATATCTCCTGAAATTCAATAATCGCTCTATCACCTGTGAAACACGCACACTCCAAAGCTTAGTATAAATTGAAAATCATGAACGCAAGCCAATTGAATAATAAACTCCAGTGGTAGAATTTGCATTTATTTTTTATGGTTATCAGAATAATTCAACCCGTGCATCGGCTATAAACCCTTTAAGAAGTTCACTCCAGTATCCATATTATTACATCACTACATCACTACGTCACTAGGTTACTGATATCAACACAAAAACAATAATAAACCAAATAACGCGAATGTTGGCACCATAAATCAGGAAATTCCTGGCAGGAATGGTTTAACCCACGAACCTGGGGAAGGGCTCATTCAATTCCTCGTGGAGTGTTCTTAAAAAAGAGTACAAATTTGGGCCGCCTTGACTTTTTTTGAGGTTTTTAGGGATTTTATAAAACTTTGACAACCCTTAAAGGCCACTTTAAATTAAGTGAGAGAGCTGACTCAAGAATTATCTTCGGACCAATAATAATTTTTCCTGAAAATTTCAGCTTTTTGCTTCAGCCGTTTGGGAGAAATCGTGCGTACGGCGTACGGACGGAAAATTTTTTATTGCAGATTCGGATTCTACACCCTTTGAAACGTAAACCATGAAATTTTCAGGGGAGGTTAGAATTTTTTTTTTTTTTAGAATATATAGAAAATACGCTTGTTACAAGGATTAAAGAGAGAAAAATGTCACGGGACTTATCTCCACAAATATCGACTTCAAGTCGTTGAGTTACATGTGTATCGTGGAACTAATATTGTAACGAGTGCAATAATGATACGATCCAGTTGAAATTGCTATGAAATTATTAAACCGTCTTCACACAACGAACTTCTAAATCTGAGCAATATCTTAGTGTTAGAAAGTGATAAAATTATGCTCCATGGATTTTAGGTTATTTCAAGAGCACGGTGCACTATTTGTTTGTGGCCAATCAAACTCATAGAGATGGGAATTTCATCAAAATCAGAGGGAAATTGTAGAAATGAGGCTTGATGCAAGGATTTGACACTCGAGCATGGGCAGAAGCTTCTAATGATATGACCTTGTTGAAATGTATATACGATGATTGAACCGTTGTTTCGGAAACGGAGTTCACTCATTCAAAGACTGAAATATTGGTTTCCTAGCAATGAAACTCATGGGGGAAAATCGAATAGCAATTGTTGATAAAAACGCTGCGAATTCTTTCACTGGGGTTTATTATTCAATTGGCTTGCGTTCATGATTTGAATTTGTACTGAGCTTTGGAGTGTGCGTGTTTCACAGGTGAAAGAGCGATTATTGAATTTTAGGAGATATGCATAGAGCACGTAAATCTGTTCTCAACCAAAATACCTATTTGGATTGTTCAGTTGATCATATTTGTGTGCCTCCTGAAATTCAATAATCACTCTATCACCTGTGAAACACGCACACTCCAAAGCTTAGTAGAAATTCAAATCATGAACGCAAGCCAATTGAGTAATAAACCCCAGTGAAAGAATTTGCAGCGTTTCATGCGTATCAGAATGCTTCAACCCGTGTATCGGCTAAAGCCTTTTAGGAGTTCACTCCACTATCCACATTACTACATCACTAGGTTACTGCGATGAAAACATAAACAATAATGAACCAAAAAAACGCAAATGTTGGCACCATAAATAGGGCCGTATATCGGGAATGGTTCGAGCTACGAACCTGGGGAAGGGCTCATTCGATTCCTCATGGAAAGTTCTTCAAAAAGAGTCCAAATTTAGGCCGCTTCAACTTTTTTGAGGTTTTTAGGGATTTTACAAAACTTCGACAACCCTTAAAGGGCACTCTAAATTAAGTGAGAGTGCTGGCTAAAGAATTGGGGCGTTTTCGGACCAATATTGATTTTTCCTGAAAATTTCAGATTTTTTGCTCCAGCCGTTTGGGAGATATCGTACTTACAACGTACGGCGGACGGACGGAAAATTTTTTATTGCAGATTCGGATTCTACACCCTTTGAAACGTAAACCATGAAATTTTCAGATGGAGTTAGAATTTTTTTTTTTTTTTCAAGAGCGATAACAATGTTTTATTATTGAATAATAAACCAAATGCTAGTTAAAAGGTTTTAAGATAAGCGTTTGGATAAGCAGAAAGACCGACAACATACGACAGGCACGGAAATAAAGTTGATTAGAATGTTTCAAAATGTGAGGGGATTTTTCGATTTTGACAAAATAATTTTTCGTGCCTCTAAAGGAAAAAGAATGCTTCCGATAGGTAAACTCGAAAGCAATAACATGCTCGAATAATTTACTTAAGGTGTGTATCAGCTGGAAATGTGTATTTAGTAGTCATCTACCTTAACAATCTCAAGTATTACTAGGATAATGAATTATTGCACTCACCACACACTGTGATCTTTAACAAGGTTAGTCACCCACGAAGGCGCACAATATTTCTGAGTGAAGCATTGAAGTATCTGCTTTCTCTCTACCTTTCCTAATAATTTGTTGTAACTGTACCTTTGTTTCTTTGGACGGTAATTGCGCTTAACTCGTGCCAGGAAAATTGTACAGTTTGAAGACTCTGCGGTTTTCAACAAAAAAATAAGATATTTGCCCGGCCTGATCGGCTGAGGCGGAACTTGTTGTCCATTTGAGAGCTTATTGGTTTCGCTGTTTAGCGGAAAAGATTGATGCTAGTTCAATACGACCAGGTATAGGTTTGAGGTTGACCAGGATTTTAAGGCTGGTTTGAGCTGTTGAGATAATTCGCACGAGCTGTTACTCATATTTTAATAGGCTAAGGTTTTGCCTTTTTGCACAAGCTTTGAATAACTCACCTGGAGGTAATTTGAAAGCCGTGTTCGAGTGCCTTGCTTCATAGTTCAATACTAGTGTATCTCTTACCTTACGGATAAAAATTCTTCGCTGTTGCCCCAAGACTAAGGATGTTCTTATTTCTCATTAGCTTTGATATGGTGACGGAAAACAGAAAATGACCTAATATCCCCATGTACACCAGAAGTCTTTACATTCACACTCATCACACGTTAATGACAGTTTAATTGGTTTTCACTGAAGCGAACAACAGGTACAACATTTTGTTCGTGAGTGAAAACCTACCATAAATAAGAACTTCTAATAAAAACGTCTCAATTCGTAGGAGCTCTCGTGTACCAAAAGTCATTTAGTTATCGGTAAATAAAACCAACTACCAACCACTTCTAGATCTCCCAGTTCATTTGGATAATAACTCACTTTTTATTTTCTCCTCTCCTCGAGTAAACATGCAATTACTCCATTTTACGTGGAAATCGCAGATCGCATGCGGAAATAACGGCAGCACAACTGAGATGTGAATGTAGGTGGAGGCACTAACTATCTCCCTAGAGAAAGTTTCTTTCGCCTCGTATCGTGAGACCATCACTAACAATAAAATGTACCGACCCTTAACTTCGTCCATTACCTACTTGTTAACACTGCGTTTTCTTTGCGATGCTCTGCGGGGAGGAAATTCGCACCTCCGCTCTCGGAAGCCGTAAAAGTCTAGCGACGTCCAATAAATCGTGTTGGATGGGTTAACGAAGGGAAAATAGTTGTAGAACACTTTGTTATCGCCCTTCTGAATTGATTCCCATCTCCACGCATACAATTAACACCTACTTATTATTCTACGTTTCAGTTATTAAATGTTTAATGATCATGAGTGCTTAAGTACTACATTGTGCTGTTACTGACTCGTGGGTACATTGTTGTGTGAGCAAGTATTTCTTTTTCTGTTTGCTGATTTCAAGTTTCCCTTCTTCGAAAATTTTGTTGATCTAATTCGCCAATGAACTTTTAATAATTATAAGTTCATTAGGTCAACAAATTAAATTTACCAGAATTTAATTTACTTTGATATTTAGAAAAGAATATATAACTAATGAATTAATATGGTTACCTAATTGTTTACGAAAAATTTAGACTATGTTGCTTTGTTTTGTCGTTTCGAAATCGTGAAGCGATGGGATTTGTTATTTGTTGTTATCTGCTTGCTAAAAGTCTGTTATTGATTACCATGAAAACATTTAAACATTTAATCTCTAGATTATTTCCTAAAACTTATAATTGAGTAAATAATAGCAAGTGCCTATGTAATTACTGATAATATTATCTTGCCCTGGTTTGTACATGAGAGCGCGTACTTTGTGGAGGAGTTGTTCTGCACTTATTCAAAGGAAATCGTAGATAAGCGACACTCCAATTTATTTATTTATTTATTCTTCTTATGGTCACTGTAAAAAATCAAGGTCAATTAGGCTGACGGCCCTTATGGCCATGCTTTTTATTGCCTTTTGTTTAGAGGAGTTCTGAACTATTGATGTGTCAAGATGTTTATTTGCGTGCATGGATTTATTGTATATTCGAGAATAAAGGCGTTAATTCATTCATTCATTCATTCAGGTCAACAAATTAGAAAAATATCTTCTTAATTTGTAAAAAATTTACATGCACAGTAAATAAATACTAACGTAGATACAATCTTGGGTAGGTTTTCTTTGGTGTTAGGTATCACAATCTTGATTTGAGTGTTATTTTTGGTTTATTATTTTCCAAATTCCAAAGCCTTTGTAATCGTATAGCCCAAATTTCTTATATCCCCCCAACCACCAAAAACTATGTCGTTTTACCTTTCGATGTGCGTAGGTTGGAAAACTACAATGTCCGTCCGCCGTTTACTGTAAGAGCTATAAAAGTCCTTACAATTGAAATAAAAAATCCGTATTTCGCACATGGACTCCACTTGGGGTCTAATTCACCCTTAGACAATAATAGTTATTATTGAACCTAAAACTGATTCTCCAAACCTCACAATGACACGGGCAACCACGCATTATTAGAAAAATAATAGACCCATGTTTTAGAATTCACAACTTGTTTTCCGTTTCGCACGAGCACTTGCAAAATCGGCATCTGAAACATATGATGGTGATGATGAACTTGAAATGGACCCCGTTGGTAAGCGGTTTGTAATGAGTGGACTTTTTTCAAATCAGTGGTTCAAACCCTTTGAACTAAATGAAAGAAGAACTAGAAGAATATCACCACTTATTTCTTTAACTCAGAAAACGTGAAGGGAGGTAGTTAAGTAGTAGTAAAAAGTGTAGGGGCGGTCTCTCAGCTATCACGGCTAAGCCGACATCGCGACTTCCCTCCTGAAAACCAGATCGGATTTTCCACAAGCAGGGAGGGTACGGCGATGGTGCGTTGATAGCATCTCGGTGATGGTGTCTCACCATGAAGGTTCCCACAACATTTCACGTTCGTATTTGTTTCACATCGCTATTACCGCAGGGGTCGGAACATCGATGGGGGTCCTCGGAGTTGACATCCCTTAACAGGATCAGGATTCGGTCTGACGATTTCTCTACTCATTGTTTTGAGTGGAAATTGGTTATAATTTTAGAAGCATAAAAACAACATGGATGGGAGAGGAGACCGAGAAAAGGAGTAACAGTAATGTCAGGCTGTGGAACCTTGAGGACGGCTACCTATAACAGCAGACGGAGATATCAACTTCGGTAAGGGAGGAGTGGTGTCTTAGTTGGAGGAGAGCGAATCATACAGCACCTTTATCCATGCTACAGAGGTTGGAGGTGGCGCAAACACACTTCCTTCCTCGTCTCATTCGCTTGTAGATGACGCGAGGAAATCGAACAGAAGTGGATTTGAGATACAGGGCTTGATACCTAGAGAGGTAGACTGCTAAACAAGTATAGCAAGAATGAACATGTTCGGCTACCGAAGATGGCCAGACATAGCTCTGCGAGCTCTTAAATTGCATGCCCAGAAAGGAGGGTGGACTATACACTTGGAGCCCCAATTTACATTGGGGTAGAAAGGGCCTCGGCCAGGCATAGCAACAGCTAGAGGAAGAAATTAGCAGATATAATTGATGTGAAGAGTGTTTCTAGATCGGGAGATGAGAAATTTAGTGGTTAACATCTGTACTCGCTGCTTGGTAGAGCTGATAGAAGAATGGTGGAGTATATACGGGTAATCACGACCATCCTGACACGAAGAAGGGTTTGGGGTTGAGCGAATGATTTGGTGTGCACGGTTGGGCGACAGACTTTGTTCTCCAAAGTGAAGAACTATTTTCGGGTACTCTCAAGGGGCACCTGGTCAGTTATTGAAAAGAGCTCATCTGATGATGACACAACAATGATCAGATCTGGTTGGATGACTTATCCCACAGGATTAGAAGAATGGACAATTTCCAGGGCTTCAAGAGGAATCCAGCCACTCAAGATTGACCCTAACCCGAACACTGTACGCCTGTTCAGCCTGTAAATTGGACCAGAAGAACTTCTGAATTATGTGTCATTGATTTATTTCTGGAGCAGGTACCTGCATTTATCTCAATATTCGTGGCCTACAAAATGAGCTTTATTTTGGCGCACAACCCGTACGGTAGGGGATCAATAGTTGATGAATTTCTTAATATCTTACAAGCACCAAGTTCATCCTTAAAAATGCATGCTTCATAAACTAATTCAACAAAATTCAACAGAAACAAACAATATTTATTTTCATTGCTGAACTGCAGTGCCAAACAAACCGTGTTTCCATCTCCACGTTTTCCTGGATCATTTAAATAATATTCCCCTCTTCTGTTTTAATTTTGTAGACCATTTATTGATTTATGGTATGAGCAAGCTCAACTACAACAAACAATAGAAATAGGTGAGTGTGCTTAAAACTGAGAAAGAATAAGTTGAGAATGTATAACCAGTATAATTGAAACTATTATACCTATTCAATGACGTATTCAAATGGTCTCGTGATTAAACTGAAAACTGTAAAATCGAGAGGTTCGGTTCAGAGGATGAGGGACACAGTTAGTGATTCTCGGCATTGTCAAGGAAATTTCAAAAACCATAATTGCATTCGAGTTGAATGGTGTCCGACTTATATCCGTCTAAACAACTACGCTTTATCATATTATTTCCATAGTTGATGATCCTGTTTACGTGTAGAGAGAGACCGGAAGCTCGTTCGAATGCGAGAATAATCGAGTTTCGTTGAAGAGATGATAAAATTTACGGAGGCAGGTTACCCCATCGCCATTAATTCACACCTTCTTCTTGCACTGCCCACCCTCGGCAGTAAAATACCTACGGCCCGTGCTTACTTTACCGCGGGCGGCTTCTTCAAGTGACAAATCAAGTTTTTGATTGAGAACGCGTTCGAGCTCAGGATTTCAATCGAGGAAATGTTCCACCGTAGAAGCCTTGCAATTCGTTGTTTTTTTCTTTTCACGCCTCAAGACTGGGCTTACAAATGTTAATTAACTTCAACAAACGAGTTTGGAGATAGGTACCTAAGTCAGGGTGCGGTTGTCGCTAACGGTTTTGTAAAAGTACCTATTCATAAATAAAGAAATGTATTCAAGGAACAGACATGCTGTTCAAGTCATCCATTCCGGAAGGAAGGTTTTTTTTTCTTTCGAATGGATCAGTTTTGGGAGAAGGAAATTGGTTGCTCTTTGTGATTTTGATTTCCCCTTGCACTTTTGGTACCTTTGAATCACTGAAAGGAGTATCTGTGTGTTACGAAGTTTTACTGTAATGCAACAAAACGGGTGAGGTCCTTACCATAGACAGCCAGGAAAATATGAAATCAAACTTATAGTTTGAAGTTAGCCGCTTCGACCTCTAAAGATTACACTTTTACCTGAAAGCATTTTCCTCCCTGACTTTTGTATCGCCAAAACCTTGCAACAGGGATAAACCTTTTAATAGTGATCTAATTTTAACTAGATGCATTAGCCTTAACATAATTCTGAATTTCAATTATAATATATACTTTGAATATGCAAAAGTGAAAACCTAGAATCCTCACATATTCATATCCTCACATAATCAGCTTTCAAGAAGTGAGGCGGTTAATATCCGCATCACATATAGGCTATATCTCCGGAGGCGGCCGATTCAAGGGTCGGGAAGGGAGAACTAACGACATCATGACAACGTAATATCACTACATCAGGGGTGTCATGGTGCCGGAACGCGGCGGAACGCCGTTCCGGCACTGGTTTTGGACAAAAGTATTAATTGAAAAAATTGCAAAACAATTAAATTGTATATAAAATATATTTTTCGTTCAGACAAAACAATGTTGTAAAAAATTACTAAAAATAATGTTGTGAATGATAATTCAATGGGGCAATTCCAGATCATAGCATGAAGCACCGTTCCACCACTGCAAAAATTGCCATGACACCACTGCACTACATAGATCGATTCTACAATTAATATTTGTTGGAGAGGTTTAAACACAGCTTTGGTTTCCAGTATTTCACATTTTGATTTGCTTGCGGTCATGAAATGTTAAAACGGTTTCATTTCTCTAAGTACTCGAAGATTCAAGTTGCACTGCTTCGGGATACATTTTAAGAGTAAAACATTTGCTTTCTACAAGTTCTCAACTTGGATAATTTGGTCAAGGTTTATTGCACGATGTTGCACTTGAGGTTATTGGCTTGTCAGCTTCAAGGATATTGAAGAATTCTTATTGTTAAAAGCAAATTTCGAATGAAAAATTTAAATGCGTATAAGTTTGACATAAACAGGATATTCTGTGGCAGATAGGAAAAAGTGGGTGAGTCTTGATTGCAAAAAAGGCTTGAATACTTGTAGGAACACAAATAGAGATGTCTTGCAAATAGATATGTAGGCAGCGGATTGGTGTTAACTTATCATAATTTTCTTCAGAATAACTGTCCGCACAGCTCCGATTCTCTGTTTCCTCCCTAACCAGCCCTGTAGGTGCGTGGAACTAATGCCACATAATAAATCCACGCCTCGTTGCCACTTTTTTGTTCTTCTCCGGCCTCTCAGAGATTCGCGCGGCAAAGAAGAGATAAATTGAGAAGTAGGCAAATTAACGGCGTAACAGGCTATTTGCTGAGGTATCGGTTACGAATCTGAATATTTGTGGGAGGTCGGGGTTGACCAAATCATCAGTCATGATCACAGAGCAACTTCCTAATAGGGCCGGATAAGATGGCTAGGTGGAGACCATTAGCTAATCAAGCGCGCTCGTAAAGACCAACAAGACGATCTCAGTGGAACCGACCCAACAAGTACCTTCCAAGCAGACTGCACAAGTGTACACTCCGGTTGGTTGAGGCTAGTATTGTACAAATCACACTACCTACCAAGCATGCAAGATTATTTATGGAAGTATGATTGTGACAAATCCTACCCAGCATGATATGAACAATGGCAATCAGAAAGGCCAGTTGGACAACGGAATTATGAAAGCTGGATAGAGATGGAGTTGTAGTCAACACTGAAATTCCAATCATTTTCTTTTCTCGTTTTTCCGTTCTTAACTCTACTTATAACATTCTTGTTGATCGTGTGTGCAGAACTTCAAATTTTATTTAAATAATATTTAGTTGTAATTATCCAATTGGAATACAGAAATTTTGCTGATGAAAGTGATGTTTGAAAAAACAAAATCATTATTTCTTTCTTTATGGTTGATTTTTAGGCGAAGGACACAAAGACATACACATACAAACTTTAACTCCAGGAAGATTTTCCACATTTCCCAAAACGGACTATCAACTAAGAAAACTTCCCAATACCTACTTCAAAAGAGTTGATTTATTTCATAACGGTTGGATTTGATGAGTGTTCGGCACTGAAATATGCTGGATCGTAATTTATAATAATTGTCTGCCAATTCCGTTTCCAATACCGTTTTGACGTACTACAAGAATAAAGATCTAGCGGCTAGTGGCTGTCAAAGACAAAATTGACTTGGTCGAAACCAACTCGATGTTCGGTCATGTAGTTCCAGAATGTCAAAGCTTTCAAGAAATGAGATGCAGCACCGTCGTCCTGTTATTCTGTTACCTTCAATTCGATGAAACGGACCGCCTAATCCGCCTTGATGCCCGCCCACATCAACGTTATAATCCGGCATAAGACTTTTTTTTATCTTCTCCGCTGAATCCACCTAAAACAACGGTATTTCAACTTCTTTCACTTCGTTTCCAGTTTCCTTGTAAATCCTCTCGAGGTCAGTGGCTCATTTTTATTCGAAGAACATAAGGTTTGCGCAGGTGACGTGTTTTCAACTTTTATCAAACTGGATGTCGGTATTTTGGGTATCCTACTAGGATACTCAATTATACAGGGTGTCCCAGGAGTTATGCACAATCCGACTCCTACGTGTTCTACATCTCATTTCCGACCAAAAATGCCACTTAGCAATTTTTTGCCAGAGGCCTCGTTTCTGAGCTATTCGCGATTTAAGAATTTTTTCGTGTTTTCGATCTTATGTCATTGAAACTATCATAACTCCCTCGATTTTGGAGATAGCTCAAATTTGATGACACCGTCGGAAGGAGCGTTGAATTTTCTATCTATTTGATGACAGAAAAAAATTTTCTAATTGCTTTGAAGATGTGCGATTGCTGCGCGAAATGGCAGTTTTGTCAAAATCTTGAAATCGCCTGTTTTTCATCTCGCCTAGAAACCCCATGAATGCTTGACACAGAACTGTGCAGGCCTGGTAAAACGTGCGCCAAAATGTCAGCTTTCCAACGGTGTAGTCGTTTTGGTTTTAAAAAATAACGATGAACGCGACTCATCGCAGTTGGAAATGAGTTGTAGAACACGTAGGAGTCGGATCGTGCATAGGTCCTGGGACACCCTGTAACACTAAAAAAGACCTAATGTTTGAAAATTGGGAGCTCAGAAACGAGGCCTCTGGCAAAATATTGTTAAGAAGCACTTTTGGTCGGAAATGAGTTGTAGAACACGTAGGAGTCGGATTGTGCATAACTCCTGGGACACTGTATAGTCAACATCTCAGCGTTGAGATACTGGATATCAAAATTGAACACTTCTTTTTGCAAGGACACTGTATAGTCAACATCTCATTGTTGAGATACTGGATATCAAAATTGAACACTTCTTTTTGCAAGCTGGACGCTTTAAAATTTTAACATAACGTTTAGAACGCTGGGCTGCACCCACAAGACAGTGTTTGCTTGAGCTTCGTAAGTAAACTAACGCAATTGCCACTCACCAAACTAATAATTGAAACTAACAAACTAAACCATCAAATAAATATTTATTTATGTATTGTTTCTGAGGTTCGGTTTTCCGAGAAACTCTTGTCAAATTTAGCGCAATAGAGTACGTCTGAATTTTTCAGAGCAATTTTATACCCTCCATGTGGACTTGATTCAACGCCCTACAAAATAATTTAGTATAAAGTATAAAATCGGCTCTGCTGAAATGCTTTTGTCATCTGGAATTGTTAAGGCCGTTAGTCACGCATTATGGTCCTCAACAAACAATGAAGCTGACGTGAAGTACACTCATTATTCAAGTCCATAATTTTCGCCTGATGACATTGTCAAATCGAAATTAACTGGTTCGAAAGAGTAATGTGGCAGAATTGAACTAAATAAACGCAGGTGCTAGCAACGGTGCAAGTACCCAGTTTCACGTTTTCTCTCCCTGAAATGGCATCACTGGAAAAATACAATTTGCAGCGTCTATTATGTGCGAGTTTTTCTGAGTGGCGGGTGTCCGTTTTCCCAACAAGTTTTGTGTATTTCATAACTTTAACTGCTTTAAACATGCGCCAAAAAATGAGTAGAGGCCGTCAGGGTAATTCTGGCCGGTGAGAGGTAAGTATTGTACCTTGTTTGTAACCTGCGGTTCTTCAAACGTTGGCGATAGATAGTGAAATTATTTTATTAATCTTCGTTCGTTCATGAAGTTGAAGATCACGGCCACGAAAGGAAGCAAACAAGTCACTGACACCGGAAACCGCTGTGAGGGAGACTCGAACGGGTTGGTAACAAAGATGCATCACATTTCTCTTCGCATGTATGCGTAGCCCAGTAGCAATGGCTATCGTGTTTTCTGATGTATGGTAATATGATATATCTTGGGTATCTCGTGTCTTATAATTTCCTACTAACTCCACTCCTGTTACATGTGAAATCCAATCGACCAATTGAAGGTTGGTGAGCTTCGACTATAACGTCTACAACCAAGAATTGATTGAATTGACTACTTCCCCTTTCGAAGGGCTGAGGTGATAATCCCGCAACACTCATAGGATATCTGTCCCTTCAGCTAAAAATCCTCGGGAACAGCCCGAAATTGTAATCTTCTTGATAAGCAGTTTCGAGAAACGGTAAAGGCGAACTATCCATCTCCATCGCTGGTCTGGTTAAAATTTTACCTATGATACTTATATTCAAGTCTAGTCTGCTCCTACTTTGGTCTACTTCCGACGAGAAAGATTCGCATCTAGATCGTAGTTGCACAAAGTACCCCCTGAATGTGAACTAAATCGAACCGATGCTGGAAAAGTAGTGTAAAATCTGGGAAAATTCAGTTTGTTATTCATCGCACAATAATTGATTTGAATGGTGGTTCTGTAGGATTTCACCTGCAAAATGCCTGAAAATTTCACCTCAATCGGTCTTGTTAGTGTACTCTACTTTAGTTTTGGGCATACTTAGGAAAAAAGTTATCTATTAATCAACCAACTTTATTAGTCATTCCACCAACTAAAACACAATTCTCAGAAATGTCCTGAGGAATTAATTACATTGCATCTTTAAACAAAATTGTAGAACACCGCTATTCATCTGATGACAATGACATTTTTGGGGCACCGTTTAAGAGTTTTTCGGGCGTGACAAGAAATCTAATCTATCTAGCATAGACATCAATCATCAGAAAGATTGAAGGGACCAAATTTGATAAACAAGCTCTATAACGCAAATATATAACGCTTTTTCAGACTTCATGTGCTATCATAAAGCTACCCAATTTTTGGTAGTGGAAGCCATTGAAATTTCGCAAAGACATTTCGCATTTGCGAACGCGGGGAACGAAACCGAAGACCTGGGGTAGTGAGTCCCGCACGAAACCCCTGCCCTACGGGTCCCACATCTTTACTTAGCTTATTTATGTTTTGATAGTTTACTTAGCAAGGCGAAGACGGATGTTGGCAGCATAAGATCATGCCATACATCGGGTATGGTTTGAGCTACAGACCTGGGGAGGGGCTCATTCGATTCCTCATGGAAAGTTCTTAAAAAAAAATCCATATTTAGGCCGCCTTGGTTTTTTTTGAGATTTTTTGGATTTTACAAAACTTTAACAATCGTAAAGTGGCCCGTTGAATTAAGTGAGAGAGCTGGCTTAAGAATTGGGGCGTTGTCGGACCAACATGGATTTTTCCTGAAAATTTCAGAAATTTTCCCTCCAGCCGTTTGTTAGAAAACGTGCGTACGGCGTATATGGCGGACGGACGGGAAATTTTTTCATTGTAGATTTGAAACACCCTACACCCTTCTAACGCCCCCCCTACACCTTTCTACACCCTTTGAAACGTAAACCTCAAAATTTTCAGGGGGGGGGGGTTAGAAATTTTTTTTTTCAAGAGCGATTACAATGGTTTATTATTGAATATAAGTACTATGAGGCATGTATGAGGGTGGTTGCCCAGCGACAGTCCCTAGCTATATAACAATTATTGGTTATTCATAATAATAACAATATATAATAATAATAATAATATATTATTATTATTAATAACAACAATAAATAAATTGGTTGAAAAATAACATAATAATAACGGATGTAACGGTATTCAATTAGTGCATTCTTGTTAGCTTAGTGGTTTTCAGTCTAGCATGTCCGTTCTCCTTTTTGGTTCATTATTCAACAATAAACCATTGTAATCGCCCTTGGAAAAAATTTTCTAACCCCTCCTGAAAATTTCATGGTTTACGTTTCAAAGAGCGTAGAATCCAAATCTGCAAAAAAACGCTGCAAATTCTTTCACTGGGGTTTATTATTCAATTGGCTTGCGTTCATGATTTGAATTTCTACTAAGCTTTGGAGTGTGCGTGTTTCACAGTGATAGGGCGATTATTGAATTTCAGGAGATATACATGGAGCACGTGAATCTGTTCTCGACCAAAATACCTATTTGGATTGATCAGTTGATCATATTTGTGTGCCTCCTGAAATTCAATAATCGCCCTATCCTGTGAAACACGCAGACTCCAAAGCTTAGTAGAAATTCAAATCATGAACGCAAGCCGATTGAATAATAAACCCCAGTGAAAGAATTTGCAGCGTTTTTTTGAGGCGCCTGTTTCTTTGCTGTCGTTCCCATGATTGTAGCAGTACTTCAAACAATGGTGATGAGTGGTAGCTTATGGAGTTTAGCATCTTTGCCCTTGAATGTTTAATTACCTGCTCTACATTTGGGACTTCAAGTTCCCAATGGATGACTGAGTTCCTAACGAACCAAGGAGATGTGTTATTTTTCGTAGAACTCTGTTTTGTTGTGTTTGAACCCGCCTGATTTGAGATTTGCTGGCCAAACCCCATATTGTGCAGCCGTACTGCCATATCGGTCGGATCATTGTAAGATATAATAACCTTTATAATCTAGCGTGAGAGGTGATGCACCGCCAATCAACGGTTTCATCTGGTGAAAACGGGAACGAAGTCTTTTTACAAGTTCTCCGATGTGGTGATTGTATGTCAGCCTTTGCTCTAGATGAACTCTTAAGTATTGAAGCGTTCCAGCCTGAGGAATGTGAACAAAGTAATATGTGTGGGCGTATCACCTTTGGGGAAATATTACATTAGTTCCTTGTTGGTAGATACCTGTGTATTATGTATTTATGGGCGTGTTAAAATCGTTCAAATCACCTTTGGGTCGAGTTCCCTATGGACTGACTTATTTTAAAACAAATTGCAGATTTGATTTATTGTTATGTGAACTCCTTGATTTGAACCCGCCTGAGTGAGCTTTGCTGGCAACCCCAAAATTGTCTAATAGTGGATGATGGTGAATTGTGGCACATATTTTCATATCCGTTTCTTGATCATTGTAAGAATAATGAATAAATTTTTATGTGAAAAAATCAGTGAACATGAAATTGCATAGGTAATTATCCATTTCCTTTCCGTCTGCTCAACCAATGTGGTAAAAATCTGAAAACAGGCGCCGTAAAAAAATCGGACAAGAAATAACCTTCCGGATGTGGGGAACATTTAAAATGCGCGAGATTGCGCATCACCTTTGGGGAGAACATTAGTTCCTTGTTGGTGGATACCTGTGTATTATGTATTATATATATCCAATCAGTTAAAACATGGGGCTCCCAATCAAACATACTAGTGGAGAACGCCAAGTCCTGCCCAGCTCCAAGACGCCGCAGACCTCTTGGGGGCTCGGAGAAAAATAACCGGCTATAGAGAAGTAATTACCCGACTCTTCGTGACCCTTCAACTCTCCACACGTGACGGACCCCACCCACCTCGGCTCCACCAACCCCCGTCCACAGGTGCCCGCTTAATTGAACTAACGAAATGTTTTGTGGTTGAGGCGGATTGTGGGAGGAAGGGGTGCAGAAGGCTCTCCTCAATACCTCTTCAGCGGCTCTCGGCTAAACTGGTCACGGAAAGGCCTCCAATTCATACTAAACGTCTAATGCTATTCTAATAATAATAATAACTGCTAATCACCAGGTAGAACAGATTAATAATCGCATAGTCAATCATTTCATCAGCCAGATTCATTGAAACCAATTTATTATATACCCAGAAATGGGTCAATAATCGCCTCCAGCTTCCGTGGAGAAGGGAAGGTTCAAAAGATAGATAGGGCACTTGATAAAGCACTAGTTCGTCACTTCAAAAGCTAGGTTTATTATTTAGAAAAAGAAAATGAAATTAATAAAGTTCGGTAAAACTCGGATTTCTTCTTCCGATCCAAAATAGAAATATATGAACAGTAACTTCTTCTCTTTTGATTACATTAAGAGTGACCACTCGTACATCTACAAAACTAGGTAGGTAGGGGGAAAGAAGAAGGGGGAAACAAAATTATAGGTAACTCCGGACAGTTAATTCATGCCATCAATTTGGTTCGAATTATCACGACGAGTGTCAATTTGGAAAGATCGCACCTGAGAGTCGTGGAAGCCAAGAACGAGACCAAAAACCAGGGTTGTAGGTAGTCCAATGAATAATGAGTTCGAGACCAAATCCAGAGAAGGTTGTCTCCAAATTAATAGGTCTTCGGGAGGCTAGAACAAAAAATAAAATATCTGTCCTTGAGGAGGCTGGAGCCATCTCCATAAATCATACTCTATTTGGAGTCTGGTACCTAGTTATGATAGGTCTTCATATTTACCTCGAAGAAACGATTTTCTGCAGAGACAATCAGTGCAGCAACGATCAGTACAGCGACGATCAGTACAGCGACGAGGAATTTTATAAGAAAAATCGGAAGAAAAACAGCAATAGTTTTGCGTGCCACTCAACTTATTCGGTAAACGAATTGGCCAACAAACGATCCGCATAAGGCGAAGAAAGGGACTGACGAAAGTTGAGAGAAGAGAAGGGAGGGTGATAAGAAGAGATTCGTGTTGCTGGTCACCGTTCAATACAGCCGCGAAGCTCGTAGAGAGAAAAATAATAACATCAGAGGTGAAGGTTGATAGGGATTCGCCATATCTTGTCTGATTTTTCAATGACAGCTATCAGGTTTATTTCAAATTAACTCTCTTTTCTCAGTTTTTACCATTCAACATTGCATCACCAATGGTCAAAAATTTATTTTCCATACAGCATATTGATAATGGTAGGAAAAATGTGTCTGTTTGGGGTTGAACTCAAGTGTACCAAAAACAGACAGGTGCACCGATGGGTTGTTGGACGTAGGCCCCTTTGGGTTTTCCAACTCATCGCACAGTTGGGCAGAGCATTGCTGGACTTGGGATTTATTACCCCTAGTTAAGATTAAGCAGGCTGGAAAATCAAAAAGATTACTCGTTGATAAACACGAGTAACTAAACAGTCAAAACATTTCAACACTCGTGAGAACCCCTACAGTGGCATCGCGCTTATTAAACAACACAAGAGCCTCCCTTTTGATGTGGACAGTACCTATTCTGTGTTGACCAGTTGATTCATATCGACCAATCCTCGGAGGCCATATTCTCAATGGTTTTGCCTTAAAAAATAATCTAAAGTCAGAATGAAATTTTAAGAACATTGCTTAACAAAATGCATCAGGAGAAATGAAAATAGATTAGTTGGCTTCAAGAACTGTCCGCAAAAAGTTGTTTCTTTTTAATGGTAGATTGCGAGTTTCCCCTCGAGGGGTAACTTGTGGCCACATTTTCTTTCACGATCGGGTCATCAGAACGTTGTGCAACTGTATTAGCTCAATACGATTCAATCGGTATATTTTCAGATGAAAAACGACAGCGATATCAAAACATGCAGTTTTTGGTGGTATAAAAAACATCTAAAAAGAGGGTAAATAATTAATAGAGCTGATTGTTGTATTACTGAACTGCTTATGTTCAGAAACTGAGCATGTTTTACACATAGACTTTCCTCGAGACTGTGAGGGGAAACTGAGACCAGTACAGAAGGGCATATTGTCGAACGCAAGGAGCTTCACTGGAATAAAAACAACAAAATTGAGGTCTTTGGAGCCAATTCGCTGAGAATGTTGATTTGATGTTGAATAGGTACGAATAGGTGGGTTTTTGAATAGGAGGAATTTTTAATTGATTTCGTTTGCAGCCATTCGTCCTCAGATGACCGACAGTTTCGGTGTTCTACCCCACTGAGCGTCGGCGTATCTGGCAGTTCACATAGTTATGCTGTCAAGTGCTCCTAGCTAGTCGGAATTGATAAACCTGTACGCCAGACTCGTCAAAAGTGATGATCTCGCCAACCGTCGTCTCCGCGGACGAACTGTTGTTTTGGGCGCTGTACCTTGCTTGAAAAAAGACGTGAATATTCAGGTAGTGGCTAGAGAACTGCTTCTAAATCTACTTTAAAAAATGTGGCCGTTTTTACAAATTGTGCAGGTTTTATGATGAGAATTTAAATATGTCATTTTCATGTTGCGCTCCTGCCCCATTGCTAAGCCTCCATCGAACCCCGAGATAAGTTTTGGTTTAATCTATTTGTCCAAACGTAGCTACAATTATTGACGGGATAATTTACGTGAAAGATCGGAAAATTGTAATAATGGTTCTTGTAATCCGACATTATTTCGTTATTCGTCCCAAATCGTAAAAGTTGTTGAATAATCGTAAATGTTTTCCACATTTTGAGGAATTCATGCAGCAAAATATAAGAAAAGTGCAGGTGTCGACCTTAATTTGAAAAAAGATTGTTAGAAAATGCTGATAGGGCTAACCAAGTTCATTTTCCTTGCGATACAGGGGAAAAACGAAATAATGACCATAATTCTGTGGAATCTTTCTGTAGAAGTAAATGCACCATGTTAAGTTTGTAATGAGGTGGCTCGTGCCTTCCTGTTTATAAGAGCTTACAATTTGAAAAATCCCCTTCGACGTTTCGCTATTGCATGGGTGTGGACGGAACAGAGGAGAGATATTTCAAGTTGTTGAGAAAACATGACTGTAAAGAAGTCAAGAGAGGACAGATGTATTCGGATGCGGACAGTGTGGGAGAAGGCCATAAATTAAACGGTCGACCGTCACTATCAACGGACGGCACGACGTCTGGTTGATAGAAGGTGAAGTGCCTGCGTTTACCCGTTCCTGCATAGCTGTACGTGATACCTAAAGCTTCATTGTTTGAAAATTTCACATTAATTTTGATTATCTATCAATGAATTTTATTTTAACAAAGTAGCTACATGGGAGATGTACCAACAGTTTTCACCCATGTTTCTCCCGAAAAGATTCGCTAGAGAATGAAATTTTGAAGATTCTGGATATAAATACGCAAGGAAATTTCGATATGGAACGGACAAGAGGAAGTAGCATTGCTTAAGTAATGAGGTTTTATGAAATACGCAAATGTTTTGGTAAGAAATAACCAAAAAATGAATATAATAACTTCTAAAACTAATTTCATCCAGCAGCTTGTGAGCACTGCGCTTGGATTTAATGCAATTACTTGAAACATTCCCGAGGTTCAGTAGACGTGAAACTTTAAGAAAATTCACAATTCGTCATCTTGCCCCATTCGCGAGATTCTCTAGTGCCTTACAAAGATTAATTATCTTTGTTGAAACTCATCGAGTGGGACCAAGTCAATAAGGTCTCGACGCTAGTTCGATGTTAACATAACTCCGTCAAATGCTGGGTTCTTAATTTGGAAAGAAAATTATCGTTGATTGAGACAGAGCCTTCGGAGATTCCAGAAGGTAATTGGTCGTCTAGGTTTTCTGTAGTGCAAATAGAGTGCGTGCTGTATGTTTGGAGTGCAAGCTGTTCTTAAGTGATGCAGTATTCGGCTGATTAGTTGTTCGCAATTCTAATTCTAATCCATCGGGGCTGTTGGTAACTTAAGGCTTTCCCTGAAAGAGGAAAACCGTGATTCTTAAAGACATTAGAGTCTCGTAGTATGGAGTGACGTGTTGCATGCTGACGACCTCGCCATCAAAAGGGGACCAAAACCACCACTCCACAAGTGTTGTTTATACCTGCAAACGTATTTTCACCCAAGGGTAGACAGTTCTTTCATACCTGAACACAGCATTGCCTCATCTTCGAATTAACACAAATACTCGTAAATAAAAACATGTAAAATACGATTTTTGGAAGTGGGATGATCAGGAATGAAAATTGTTTGTCACATCACGTGTTGAATCGAATGTTGAACGATTATTGCAAAACAAAAATTGAGTCTAGTACAGCTTCTTGACATAGATCTATACTACTCCAGGACTGCCGAAGAGTTTAGTTACGTAATTTCGACCTGTTTTGCCAGAAGTTGACCGTTGGGAAATATCAATATCATTGTGGAACTCAATGTCATCCTGTATTCCTACATATAAAACGGCAAGTTGTGTGTGGCACATAGGTTCCTCTTGCAAGTACTTCACATGAACGTTTAAATAATTTAAAATGTTTGAATCTCGAAAGATGGAGAATATGAACTTGTTCAACGGTTTACGGGATCAAATGTAGAAAACTCAGTCGCGATCGGACCACCAACCTGAGAAAAATATTCTTGGTGGGTTTTAAGTAATTCAGTAATTTGAAGTGCAATGCCCTGCCCATACTGATATAATGATTTTTGAACAATGAAATTCAAAAGCACCTTCTCTTAAAATGTCATCAATATCACATAAAAACTCAGGTAGTTGGGTTCATTACTAGGATCTCACGATCACACAACCGCCAGCTAATATTTTAACATCGCGTAGATATTTATATGTGATCATCAGAATGTTGTTCCCCTACTCCCCTGAAAATGTGAGGGCTGCCATCCCATTAGAACCTGAGAATAACGTGCTTGGTAGAGATTAAATTTGTGTGTGTACAAACTTACGTAATAATTTCTTGATAAGAAACCCAGGAGGCACCATCAACAGTCTAACCCACACATTGCCTGAAGATGTCATCAAAATCGGATGAAAACTGAAGGAATTAGGATTTATCGTAAGGATCTGCGGACACACAGACAAGACAAACGGGAAACCCAAGTTGTTCAGAATGGTCTAAAACTCAAAATGAGAGTTGACATTTTAATTTTAGAAAACAAAATTTCATCTCCCCAAAGTGAAAACAAAGCTACCACTGGGAAGAATTAATTAGTGCACAGTACAAAGTCTATAGAAAAAGTCATGTTTAGAACAGGTGGTAACGGTTTCAAATGAAATTCAAAGCACAGTTTCTGTATCAGCGACATATAGATTCCAGGGGAAAAGCATAAGGAATTCCCATCCACCTTTCCAATGTGTAGCTGTTGCGTAATTTATCACCTCCGGAGTGAAGCGGCATCCAGCTTTTAACGCTGTGGTAATAGAAAAAGTGAAGTCCATTCTTGATCACAAGGAAGAAACTGATAGAGAAAGACATAAGAGGTCATTCGTCCTGCGAAACGGCCCGAGTCTTCCTTGTCCTTCTGTGAAGAGAAAACCGTAGGTTTGTTGTTTGCCGTCGTTTTAAAAATTCATGAGGTCGGTACTTCGCTCCGACTTCGATTGGTGACCTTTTTGAAGGAAAAAGAACTGAAAAAGGAGGAACTGGACATCATACCATGGAGAGAATCAAACCGAAGGCAGAGATTGGTTTCTGGGATTGCGAATTGAGGAATCGTAAACTTTTCATGGCGACTTCGTCTCATGATGCACCATTCCACGTGACATACCAGCCTACAATCTTCAGACTTCGAATAAATTCTTGTCATGAATTTAAAAAGAGTATTAATTTCAATTATAACTCTCTAGTAGCTTAGAATACGTCAGGAAGTACAGGACGGTACGTCCACAATGAAACGTATGGATACGTACACGTGAGGGCCGAAACGTAACCGCCCTTCGTTTGCTTGATACAAAAATATACTGTTCCCTAACAAATTGCTCCATTTCGGATCGAATCCGACAGGGATGGTTATTAAATAACATTTTTTTGCTTTGGAGAATGTTCGATCCGAGCTGGACTGATAAATAATGATCCATAATTTTTACCCATTCCCCGTTTCTTTGCTTTTAAACTGCCAAAATCAGGTTGGAATCAACTCTCAGGCTCCATTTAAGGCCTTGAGAAATCACAACTTAGACAGCCCGATCATCCACGTCATAACCCGAGTAGTTTTACCTAACTGTAGTAGGTAGTAGAATGTGATGGAAGCGTAAGCTGCTTTATATGGCTGTACGGAAGGCTCTGATTGTTGACTGTATTTTTTTCTCAGAAAAAGAATATAGTGGACGTTCATCCACTGTGTAGCGCCTTATTTTATAGTTCCATACAGATTTTGCCAGCCAGGCCTAACAATTGATTCCCATATAATATTAGCAGTTTAAAAAAATGGATCGGTGGGAATAATTAGGGATTGATACTTATCGAACTGGCGTGGATTGGATCCTCTTGGGATGGAAAAATAGCAATCCGGCTGGATTGAATCCACTCTGGATCGATAAGTATATAAGCCAGCCCGGATACCAATACAGTTTGGGTAACTACTTTTCGTTTTTCAAAATGTTCATTCCATTCGTAGAGATTTGAGGAGGACGAGTCAGGAGCAAATCTACCGGATCAATGTTCAACGAACATGCTTTCCTAGCTCGTCTTCGTCCTAATGCTAATTACTTATAATAGGGGAGATTTTTAGCAATGTTTACAACTATAAAAGGTTGTTCTCTTGAACCAGTTTCAATGGAATCATGGAAGCACAGGCAGGTTTATCGTATTTCGGGGTACACTTTCGGCAGACATGTTTCAGTTTTTTATTTTATTTTGAATCAAAATTGAACACAACTCAAAAATATTTTGAAGAAACAATTCCTAAATGAAAAATACAATTTCTCAATTTTTAGGGAGACAATGTTTTACAATTCGCTACGTATTTTTCTCAACACCTTAACAAAGTTAAACGAGCATAAGTGATTTTTTTGTGTACAACATCTCATATTTTTCTATTAGCAGTTGGCAAACCCCATTTCATGATATTCTCATTAGCATGTTCACGTTTCTGCTCCTTCCAAGTTTATGTTTTTTTTTTTTTTTTCAATTTCCTGGACACGAACTCTCTTTTCCCCAACACAACTTATTGGCATTGTTACAACAGCTTACAACGAGCTCAATTTCAACAGTTTTGATTCGATTTTGATAAAATTATCTGCAAATTTGTGGGCAAGGGAAGAAAATACTCTCTTATCAACTGCACTAGTAAAAACGCTCCAAATTATAACGTGAAGGTTTATTGTTTCTGTATTAGACAGCCCTCCTACGCGAATCACTGGACTACCGAAACTGTACTGGCCAGTCGAAGAATCCGTAGACCCTTCATCCTAGACTTCCTAGATACACGAACAGAACGATTGAAATTGAACGAGATAAAATAAATATAGGTGCATGCAAACAGAATTCACCTGCTGGTTCTCCTCGACCCAGGTCTGTCACCAATCATTTTTTATAGTATCCACTGTCGAGTTAAAAACCACCCTGCAACTGTTGAGCGAACGGATGATGATGATGACGATGAATGATAATAAGTTCGTTATCGAAATTAATAATCCAAAAATTATTCGTTTTCATTGCGCAACCGCAACCAGAAAATCCATCAATCATTATTGTGTTGCTTTCTAACAATCCATTCTTTCTGAAATGTGGAGCTTACTTCGAAAACGAACATTTAATAATTTCGTATCGGTTTCAACTCGATGGTATCTCAGTAGTGCCTGCCTCAGAATACCCGCTTGATGACTTGCAATACAAGCCACTCGACAGCCTGTGACACGTTTACCCGATGAATCCTTGAAAAAGTTGAAATTCTACATCTTTTAAGAAGTTCAGAATCGTTTAAAGGGATTTAAAAAATGTCGGTGATATGAAAATTTGTGTTACTGATACCAAGTTCTTTGCTACACCCAACTTGGAAGCAGTTTCTTTTCGCATAACTTGGTAAATATTATCACTAGCAACTACTTTGACATCATGGATTCTCATTTTCATTATGGCTACTTATCACAAGAAGTAATGAAAACCTACGAGGCTCCTTTCCGCTGGGAATCGAAGGTCTAGTTCTTGTTTAAAGTTATTCCCATCTGCTCCTTCGGACGAACTTCCTGTTTTCTGTGAGCTCATGAACGTTCTTATCTAAAAGGCTTCATTTCGCTCTTGCTAAAAATTCTATTGAAGGAGGAAATCATTCCACATTGTCTTTCTTAATTGACACTCGACAGTTCGAAAAGAATGTCGCTTAATTACTAGGTATGCTGAAAAATTATTACGAGGTAAATGCGTTAATTGGCAGACATTCCTATGGAGTGTAACAACTTCACTTAATTTATGTGTGCTATTCGTACCTGACCAATTTGCGTAAGTGCAGTTATTATACATGGGTAGACCACAATAAACTTTCTTAATGACACCAATAAACAATTTGATTGATTGACGAATGCCCGCGAATTACGTGTCGTCCTTTCAAAGCAATCACACGGGTCCCTCGAACAACCCATTAAATATAGTATTTCTCATGTTGAAATATATTTAAGTAATATGTAAATTTATCAGAGATATTAGATATTACGTAAAAATGAATACAACTTTGGTTCACCTAAAAATTAAGGATGAAACTAACTAAATCCTTCAAACCATAATATTATATATTATTAAATATTATGCAGGGGTGCCCCCACCAGGGGTCACCCCCCCCCCCCCGCCATGTAAGTTGGTACCCACTCACCTAAACAAAAATGTAAGAAATACTCGTAAGCACCCCTTATTTTATCTAAAACTAAAAGAAGATTATTTAGATATGGAACAAATTCAAACCCTATGCCCGTGCGTCCTATCTAGTGAAGTACTATATTTTTGAATGTCGTCACGTTAAACACTGTTTCAACAAACTTTACCCCCCCCCCCCCCCAGAATTTGAACGACGCAGTCTGCGCCATATCCCCCTGTAGGCACCTCTGTATAATGTATAAAATGTGAAATACAAATATATTTTCTGCCTCTGGTAGATTATCCATCAAACTGGATGAACATAGCTGGAATGCAATCTCTAAGAATAGTATAAATATACAACATTTTAGAAAATACAGTGAAATACAATTGACAATCTGTAAAATCACAGATCATTTCAGCTAATTTGAGATTAGTAGTAAGAGAACGATGTTATCGTAACATTTCATAAATATGGTACCCAATTAACATATTCCATCCTGTCTATGAACGAGTTTGGTGAGAAAATGAATACATTATTTACTACCGTCCTTAATTTAGTTTTCTTTTATTGTGTATTCCAACAAAGAAAGATGATAGCAACTAAAAATTTGATTGTTTTCATCCGGTCAAGTTTTTTAAAACTGTTTCAGTGGTGATATTGAGGATATCAATAAACTAGAAATTGCTTCCTTCAAAAATCAACTATACCAACCTGACCTACCTACTACAGGAAAACCTTTGATCACAGAAACCTGATTGAAACCTCAAACCTCCAGTGTTCTTCTCTTTCTCGTGGATTTCATCATTTTGTTTCTTGTTTCGAGCCTGATGTCCCCTGCCAGCGTTTCAATGAGTTTCAATCGGAATATTCAAGAGTCAACTCTCTCCCTTCATCCTTAAAACCTGAGAAGAACTCTGATAACTAACGATCGCGGCCCGGAAACTCGTCACGTTCTGTCGAAAAAAAGATTCGGGTTTCCAAATGTCGCTTCTGCCAATTTAAAATATACATCTTACGGCAATCGAAACTGATTGCCCTCGATCCATCTACCATCACGTCACGTCGTTCTGCCCATTTTTTGTCCATATTCCGTCACTATTGTACAACTGGGCCCCCCGTCCCGAACTCGTTAAAGGGGAAAAATGTTATTCATGGAACCGGATAGCTTTGCCGAAGTTCAATATTCCCGTGATAGCCGGCGATGCGGAGTTTCTGAATCCTCATCCATAATATTGCCCTATCAATCAACATCCACGCCGACCTATAACACAGGCATTAGTTGGAGGAGGGGAGGGGGGAGCTTCTTAATTTATGTTTTCTCTAGTCATCCACTTATGCAGAAATCTCTTAGTTTACCCTAATTGGCGTTTTACAGTACCAACCAATTAGTCATTATTACCATGAAATCAGCTTGAGTCTGTAATTACTAATCAAAACGTGCTTTTCTGATAAAACTTGAAGTTCTTTCAGAGTTAAGACACCCTAGTACACAAATATTTGAAGGAAGTACTTTTCTTCAAGAGATTGAGAAAGTCTACTAATGTTGACCGGTAGTCAAGAAAGTCAGTAATAAGAGAGAAGAGGTATAGCTACACAAGAACAAATGCAAATCCGCAAATACTTTTACTTACGACTACAAGTACTGTAACTTGTACTGGTACTTGTACAATTACCAAAACTTACAAATTGCAAATCGAGTACATTACACACTTCTGATTGTACGTACGATTTTTGGAATATTTTACAGGGCTTTGCGCGGACTGATACCTTTGGCTTCGCTCTTACAATGACAAGTCCAAACTTGTGCAATGAGGGAATTGCTAAAAGAGAGCCGGGAGGATGAACTTAGATACTGTATTTTACAAAACTTTCAATGTACTTCATGTTCTTCTTTTGTCCTTTTACTGTACATCTTACTAATGAAATTGTTATCGATTCTGTTGAATAACTCTCCATGGACCACCGACCAGCGTAAGAATGTTATTAGAAACAGAAACCTTTGCGTAATAGTTGCAGTGGTTTTTCTTCTCTCTCTCTCCCTTGAAGAAGGCCTTATCAAATCTGATTCACCAGACACACAATGGCACAGTAGGTATATTGTACTTAGTTGGTTTTTATGATAGTTGTTTCTCGCTTTGTTAATGGGGTTTTCTTCGAGCTGGTTCTCCACCTCGTGTAATAGATGTTTTTGCAGGTTTCTCTTCAAAGCTGATGGTCTGTTGAAGGTAAAAACTTGCGATCCCTCCGTGCTGTTACGAGCTGGGTGCAGTCTTCACCGCCGGAGAAGGTGACGCTGGAACGCTTGTCCCGTCCGTCCCGGGAAGAGGTGAACCCCAAAAAGGATCTTGAAGTGTTAATTGGACGGGGGATCTCGTTTTCCCCGACCTTATAACTAGGTACCTGCCGTTACTGAATAAACGAGTTCTGACGAGGTCTGTTAGAATACAAACTTATACGTACCAGTCTACCGGAGAGGTGATTCGTAGCTGATTATTCGTCGTACGTCGACTTTGTTCCAGCAATACATATCAAGTATACCGGATAGAGAGATACTGTCCTCGATCCTCTATCATAAAAATGTAGCAAACAAAATTTTCTCTAGAAATAATGGTTCTATCTTCTAAGGTAGTCTGGGAAGAACTGTCCAATAATCGTATATCAATTTCAACCCGATAGCATCATTATTAGCTGCTGCGTTTGCCCAATAGTAAAATCCATTCTGCCTTAATTTCTCAGGTTCTAGAGCTCGGACCTCGCATAAATTTGGTGGAAAGTTCTGGTAAGCTGGTGTAATCATAGCATATCAATTTCAACTCGATTCTATCTGCTATCGAATGAGAGCAACCATCCTGCAGTAAATGTCTCATGAATTGGTGTTCCTACAACCATCTTGAGTTGAATCCAGCTAAGTGTACTGTGATGTCATTCGCACGATCCCAGAATTCGACTCCTTTCCCGTAACATATAAATGGTGTTTTGTAGGGGCGGCAGCCACTCACTCGTGACCTGGGCATACTCCTTGACTCGAAGCTTTCCTTCAACGATCACATGAATTCTGTAGCATCAAAAGCTTTGAGATCCTTGGGTTTCCTCAAGAGATGCACTCGTGATTTCAAATCAGCCGAATCAATTGTGGTACTGTATGGGGCCCTCGTTCGCCCAATCATGGAGTATGGGAGCCCCATATGGTCGCCATTCTACGTGGAGTATAAGGATCGTCTGGAGAGTGTTCAGCGTAGGTTTTTGCGGTATCTCTGCTTCAAAACGAGAGTCCCGGCTAGCCATGATCAGTTGGCTGTTCTCGCAGCAAAATACAACCTGCTCAACTTGATTGACCGTCATCCTATGGCGGACATAGAATTTTACCATAAATTGGTCAATGGTGCAATTCACTGCCCATCCCTGCTGTCAAGAGTGGACTTCCAGGTTCCAAGCTACGCAACTCGATCCAACTCATTGTTTGTTGAGCCATTTGCTGCATACAATTACTTTCTTCATCGGCCTATGTTTCGAATGCCACGTCAAGCTAATGCGCTCATGGAATCCACAGGCATCGATTTTTTTTGTGATCGCCTTCCGCATCTCAAAAGGTGTCTCACATCATTCCTTCACCAGCAAAAGTGACTAAGCATCCTTTACCAACTATCTGTTATTTTTTCTCTCACACATTAAATCTGTTCTTTTTACCCTTCAACATTTATATCATGAACTGTATTTATATCTATCTGCATTGTTATGTAGTGTATAAGTAATTTCTTTTTGTAATTGGCGAATAATAAATAAATGTCGACTTTACCTTTGAACGCGTTGATGTTTACGATAACACGTATTGTGGCACCTTGGTCCCGTGAATCGTTGTAACAAGCTTGAATGAATGAATTAAAACATACTTTTATTTTTGAAAAATAGTAAAACATAACATCTGTTGATAAAGAGACATGCAATAATCCTGGTCATATCTGTCCGTCAGATGAGTTTGCCTCTTGAAGAAAATATAAAATAAATAGATAAAAATTAATCGCTTATCTAATATAATTCGTCATAAATGTTTTTCTTTTTTGTCTAAATAACTCAAAACTATACACAAATACAACTAATTGATCTACAATCAATCCAATAAGAAACTATGTCCAGCTTACAAGAACCAACAGTTAGCTTGAGAATAATTAAATTCCAACTTACAGGTCATATGCCTTACGCCTCAAACTCCAAGCCACTGAGCAGAATTTAACCAAATTATGACCGTCCGATTTATTATCTTAATACAGTCTTCCCAGCTAACCTTTTTCGTATTTAAATACCAAAGCCTTACTCCGATCAATGCCGTACAACTTCCAATAAAATGAAATGTATTTTCCACTTCTCCACTACACTCTACAAATCACATTCCTGATTCCCTGACTCGTGTGGTCTATGTTTTAACGCCAACAGATCACCCCTGATTTTAAAAAACTATTTAGAGTGTTGAAATCTTTTAAAGCTGGTCAGAGGTATCACCTCACTTTCAAATCGAAGGGCCCGGTACTGAGGATGGTTTTGTGAATTCAGCGCTTTTCGTTCAAATGAACGGACAGAAAAAGTGGATCAGTTTCAAGAAAAATGATAGTTCCTCGATACTTTCTTGATATTTGAGATTACTATCCATGTTGAAATCACTTGCTTGAGGGTGGAATGGATTCGATAATTTTGAGATAGGTAGTAAACATGAAGGAAGGCGATCTTCGTCATTGTTTAGCAGCGATTCAACTCCCACGTTAAAGAGACTGATGACAACTCAGCGAAAAAATCGAAATAGAATTAAAATCAAGTTCTAATCGAAAAAAATCATCCTAAATGGAATTCCCAAAGGCGTCTGCGGGGCGATAAGGTGAAAAAGAAAAAAGTGAGAAAAACTGGTTTTATCTTCATTTCTACTTAGCTTAAAAGGAAATTGTAGGTAACTTAAAATAATAATTCTACATCAGATATGTCAGCTAAAGGAGGGTTTAAAGGATTTAGACAATGTATTTTTTTCCATTTTCCCACGTACGTTAGTGCCACTTAAGACGTTTGATACGAGTTGATGTTAATCTTTTAGGTTTCAGAAATGACCTCCAAGGATTTCAACAATCCTCCCAGAGTATCAATGAATGATCAATGTGGTTCAAGTCATCCTTCCCCTTGATGGGAATGTAAAAACTTTTGTTCCAAATCATTATATTCATAATAAATATGTATTCTTGTTATGAATGAAGAAAGAAATCCATATGTAATTAGAGAAAAGAAAAATGTGATATTTTAATTTTCAATATTTGCCAAAGAAATTATTCTGGATGTCGCATCGAGCGTGGATTTGCCAAGGATTCCGTGGTTACTTCAAAAATTTTATGAGCGAGGAATAATTCGCTAATCATTGATACCTGGAGGGTAAGGCTCCCTACCCACATAAAAGCTCTCTAGGTTTTGTTGTACTTGCCAGTCATTCGCCAAGCACGGAATTTTCTTCGGTACATGCACCTTATAGCACTCGTCCATTTATTCCCTTATGAGGCTCAGCATGCATCTTGACAGGAACTGAACGTGATTGGTTTATTGTTGCGCTATGGTTGTTCATGCGTCAACTCAATGTGGTGGTATTTCCAACGAAGAATGCGGGTCCATCCGAACGTAGTTTACAAACCAGTTGCACACGTATGGGTGACTGGCATCGTTCCCCATCGGCGTATTATTTGACATATTTCCTGTATCCACTCTTTCATATTTCCACCTTTCCCCGAATGTTCCTCCAATTTGAGCATGTTCAGACGATTGGAAAGTGATAAAATAATGCAGGGAATAGGCGGAAGGGCATGCTGAATTGAATTGTGAGCGATCTAATTCACATGGGACCATCTACTGCTTATCATACTTTCCCTGAAAATGTAATCAAAATCGGATAAAAACTATAGAAATAATGCTTTGACATGGATTTTGAATCCATGGACAGACACACGCGCAGACGTAGACAGCCACGAAACAAAAGTAGTTCAGATTGAACTAAAAAGCAACATAAATGGGGAAATGTTGATTTGGGATAAACAAGTTGTACGAGGCTCCAGCGACGCATAGATTGACTCCGGAGTAAGAGGCATACAGTCCCTTCTATCCTCAAAATGAATTTATGGACATTGAATTTTTCAAATAATCATGAAAGAATAGAGCGGATTCCGATATTTAAGGTCCAATTGGATAGTTAGGAAATGAGAACATTATGTTTGACAGATGTCGCTTGCCAATGAGTAGCGAGAGATGAAGTTCAATTACTGTATATTCCCTGATAATCTAATCTAAATCTGAGGAAAACTGTAAAAGTCATTCCTGGTCTACACATTCACGCAATCGCAACAGCTGTTCATGGAGATTGCATCAAAACCCGATGACAACTGTACGATAGAATCTTGCCACAAGGATTTCCGGATACTGCAGAGAGGCAGGACGAAATGGAACGAAAGTTGTTCAGAATGATCTAAAACATGAATACGACTGGAAATTTTGATTTTGGATACTAATAGTTCATATTTTTTAATTGGAATCAAACTATAAGTGGACGCGGAAGCAATAAGCAATGATGCAGAAAGAACACTGCAAAGTCATAAGTGGAGCTTTCGCGTTATAGGGCCCAAAATGAAACCTTTCCATCGGCTGACCTTCCGCATTTTCATGGGTAGGCTCTTAATTTGTATTAGGTAGAAGACATGCCTCATTGCATCTCATTGCTGTACTAAGTCATTTTCGTTATACATGAGAAATAGTTATGATTACGTTGCTGTAAGAGATAACTGATGGAGTTGCTGTTTGACGTATCACTAAATGCTCCGAGCTGCACTGGGGTAACTCGGCAGTTAATTCATTCATAAATTAGTTTCATTCCAATGTAGCGGATAATTGGAAACTGCATAACAGCCCTTGGAAATCCACACTGACAAATAAATCAAGATGGATTTTATTACTCTAAATTCCAGGGCTGTTGGGTTGATGGTAGTTCGACGTAAGCAAGAATTAAATATCATACTGTAACTGCCCGGTTGGAATGTATCATGGAATTCAAAAGTAATGAGTCCGAATGCTACTTAACTACCAATCCAATACCTAAGGAACCGGTACCTAAGGCGAATCTGAACAGGAGGACTGGATTTGAAGAAAGAGCCTCCCACTCCGCTACTTCTCTGAGTTGTGTATCTCTCGTTGAGAGCTCGACCATTTCCGCTCGAGTGTCACAAAACAATTTAGGCGATAATACAAATAAACTTCCAATCATGTAACATGATCTTATTAGCGAACTTTTCTAGATTATGGCAGAACAATCATGTTAAATTGTGTTGAAATTTGACCACTTTGAGAACAAACATAATGTTAACCTTAAAATGTATAGAAAATAATTTTCTAATTATTAGCTTTTCCTAAATAATATTCCATTAATCCAAATAAATTTGTGGATTGTCTCAATTTTTTAGGGTTCTTATCGACTTTCATCTTATTTTAATGAAATTAAACTTTCCAGTACAATGTTTTGTTCACATTTTTAATGTTCATGTTCTATAACTTTTTTTAAAATAGAATTTTGCTAAAAATTTAAATACTTCTTTTAGCGGTTTTCCAACATTAATAGTGACTTCATAAATATAAAATATTATATGTACATATAGTAGGTAATATATTTTATTTATTGTATTCAAATATATATACAGACGTTCCTCCAACGAGAAGTTCTCCGTGAAAAAATCTTTATTTACGAAATGAAGGCAATTTTTTTTGTTAACCTATATGTTTTTTTATGGAGCTCAAATATGAACGTACTCGGACTGTACGCTCGATTTCGTTAAATGTTGACCTCCCATTAGTTTTTTTCGGTTGCGAACAACCCGTTCAGAGCACAGTTTGCAAATCATAAAATTGCACAATCAATTGTCACGAAACCCAAAGAAACATATCAATTTCCATAATTATTCCTTGGTACTAACACTTTTCTTCGTTTGACTAAATGTGAATGGTTTTACACCCAAATCATCGTAGAAAACAGTGAAAACTAGCGTGTAACACTTTTCGTTTGGGTTGGTTTGCTCAACTATATGACATGATAACTGCGCCGAAAGCCGAAAAAACAAACGAGGGAATTCGAACGTGGAATCTGGAAAATTAAGTTAAAAACCGAGGAATCGTTTCAGAATACGTTAAAACGGATTTCCTTGAAGAGAATTTGTATTTACAAAAACTTCGGAATAATTGCTATAAATTAATTTTCAACGAAAGTTGGCGACAAGGAAGCAAAATGCCACCTACCGCTTCATTTTAATTCCACTCTGTGGTCGATATATTATTTTGTTAAATGTTTTTCCCGTCAAGACACGTCTAATCGTGACCAATATTTTCCACTTTTACATTTTTACAATTAAAAATACAATCATTTATTTATTTTTATTATTAGTATTATTTTAATATTGGAGATGAATAATTGATTGCATGTATATCCCCATTAAACAATTTAAGTGTTAATTTTTATTCACACACCTGAACCCCTTAAGGTCACGTTTTTTGACTTCCCACTTGACATGAATACTTGGAGTATTTTTAGAACCTTGTTTAAGAAAGAAACTTGATTATTCATTTGAATTTCCTGTCTGATAACATACTATGAACGTAGATTTGATGAAACAAGAAAAGGACAAGCCAGGGATTAACTGAGCGCATCTCTTCATAATTAGGAGGACTGTTGACCTTCCATGCATTGTTATGTGTTCTTAGCTGACTTCTTGTTTAGTTATAATATTTAGAGTATTATGGAAAATCACATTTTTATTTCCTTAAAATTTTAGTAATTGGGGGAGAAAGAATTCATTTGGTAGAATGACGGTAGAGTACAGTATAATTATTCAATGGACTACTCTCATCTAGATAGACTTATTAATGACAGAATTTCATTTACTCAGAAGTAGTTTCTGAAAAAATTAAATTTTATCTACGAAATTCTCACAGTAGATTCCATTAAATTCAAGGGCGGCAGGCAAAAGTTTGTTTTCTTTCATCTTACTCGTCTCGGAGATAGTACGTGTCCTCGACTGTCAAATATGTCAGTTTTTCTGGTTCTGATAAAATTTAGATTTCAAAAAATAAAAATAAAAACAGTGTCTCGAGAAAATAAAGAACATGGTCATTGACCATTTGTCACTGTACCCCCAGCTGTGATGCTTTTGTTTACCGACCGAATATTAACGGTTCTCAAGAAGGAAAGAGATTCACAATCTTGTTGGCGGCCTCTGGAGATAACGATCTTGTACGACCAAAGGAAGTCTCGTCCCGGATTCAACTCCAGAAACGAAGAAGCTCTATGTACTTCATGTGATTAAGGATACAGGAGGTCCCTGCTTAATAGGAACATGTGTTCAGAGACTGACTAATCCCTTATTAGAACATTGAGCTGAACTCATAGTACGTCAAAATACTTGAGATTATGAAAATGTCAAAAGAACTAATTGAGTCATATTTGTAAGAAATGTAAGAATTTGTGAAAAATAGCAATACCTGTACGTCCGTATTCCCACTAGCTACTAATGATTTAGGTGCAAGTCGTTCAACAGTCTTGTCTAAACTGAGGTACAAGCATTTCTTAATGAACCTAAAACAAACCGGAGAGTTTCATTAATTACATTGAAATAATCAGCCAGAACACCTACCCTTTTATTAGTAAAGTGTTTCAAGTGCTGTTTTGACATTTTCATGTCTTTGCTATGGCACATGAACAAAAAATTGTCACGAAAATTGTCTCAGCTATGCGTTACGGTCGCCCTAGATACACAAACACAAACATAAAAAAAAAAAATCATTATTATTCTTTGTCTCTGAGTCCAAATTTTGCGAGTCGGTGGGACATTGTGCTTTATAAGCATACACAGCATCTGTGTCTAAAAGTGTTGCGGACTCGTACGCAAGGGTTTTATTTACAACGAGGTTATCTTTAACAAAATGTTTCAACGCTTCTCATAACCACCCCTACCCCCTATCACTAATGGGCAAAAAAAGAAAAACATTTTGGTTAGCAATGACCAAACAGGGACGTCCTTAGGCAGGGTTGTTATATGATCACATATTCTTCTATAAATTTTTAAAAATATTCACCCCTAATTTTACGTCTTGTGGTTTTTTGTTGATGCCGAAATTATAGGAACATACTCGATCATGGATGATTTTTTAGCCAAATTTGTTAAGCTTTGGTCTAATGGTTTCTGAGGAAGCTTCGGCCTGGCAAAACTGAGTCAAATAATTTGGTTGTATGCTGTTATTATGTACGTGGGATAGACGAGAAATTAATCATTTGCATACTCAAATTGATTAAGGATGTGGCTAGTTCCCCCATCCCGGTTGTTGAAATTGACTCCTCAGCATAAACCTGACGCCCTACAGCTTCAGGTATATTCTCTGGGTGTAGCAGGAATAACATTTCAGCCTTGGGAGGGACAACAAAACTATTATATCACCTCTTTGTTACTAAGTCCTTGACTTTATGATATTCATAGCTCTTACACTCATTATATGCCAAACCCCTCATTTTACTAAATCCCTAGGCAAACTCTCAAATATTCGTTTTTGTTGGAAGAAAACACCCATTTGACTTATGGCCTAGGCATTTAGTAAAGTAACGCTGCTAGTCTACAATAAAATTATGGTAACTATGGACTATTTCATAGCAATTTTAGGCACCCAGATTAAACAAAAGAAACTTTTTCATTTCATATTCTATAATTATTTTAAATCTTCAAAAAGATAACAATGTAAAAGAGGCTTCAAATTGGGAGACATTGAGATATTTCACCTTTTTGATGACATTACGGAGGATTAATTTCGGATAACCAATTACTCAGTGGATACTGTTATGAAAACCTGTATTTTGTTCTTGTTTACGTTGAGACGTTAGCAAAACTTGTTGTTGTTACTTAAAACGTCAATTTACGATTTGGTTCAGTGAAAAAGTACATCATAATAAATTGGACTTATGGTTTATAATTTTCAATAACCAACCTTTGTAATCAATTTAAAAAAATTGTTTACCACTGCTCAAAATTTGTTTTTTTTTACGTTTCAAGATATGCAGAATCCGAAAATCGAGTGGAAAAAAATACCATCGAAGGCTTTTTTCTGAAAGTATTGAACCAATTTTATGGACATTTGATGAAACAAAAATCGCATTTCACATCTGAATTTTTGGCAGCGATCTCAGTACAAAGGGAAAAGTCAAATGGCTGAAATTTAAAAAAACTATCGATATGACAATAGTTTTTCCATGCTCTTTATTTGATAGACGTCATTTAAAGAATCAAATGAGACCACCCCAGACCACTTTTGACAGTTGACAGAAAAATGATCGTGACTGTGAACGTGGTTGGACAGTACCGTGTGAGTATCCTATTTCTGATACAGTTAATACGAAATTTTGTATTCAAAAGTTCCTTTTTAAATCGAGTTTTTCAAGTATTGTGTTTTATAATAACTGTCGGCAAGTAAAGCGTAGGTAGGTGTTTCATTCACCTCGTTAAATTTCATTTGTTCTATTCATGGATTTCTAAGTTCATTAACTATGAATATTGCACCATTGAAGAAATTTTCGTATCAGTTTTTGTTTCGTATTAAGGGATAAGGGTTGGTGTTCACGGATTCATACTTCGACGAAGTCATCCATGTGACTTTGGGACAACACAATTAGAAGTTATGAAGACACAGTGATCAACTCGTGAAGTGATGGAATTGTATAGTACCCCTTCCAATGAGCTGGATGCATTAATAATGCTATGTCACGTTCTCAACATTATCCAGACGCTTGGTAACGTCTGATTCATCTCCGAAGGCGTCGGATTCTAAAATCGGGAAGGGGCCAACTAACCATATCCATCACAAGCTGAAGTGCCCTTGTGACTAATTTCGTTTCTAATCGATCTACCTTGCTGAAATACATATGTACATATGAGGCTATTTTCGTGGCGTTTGGAATGCAACTACAAGGTATGGCTCTGAGTTCAGATGATGTAATGAAGGGTCTGTCTTATATACATAGATGTATCAGTGAGTTATGTAGAAGGGTTATTATACTTCAGAAAGAATAAACCACTGTGAAATAATTTGCAACGTTTTAGCTATAATTTGTGAGAAACAAGTTGCTACCAATATGCATGATGTTTGAGTGACTTTAAACAATTGCCGAATCAGGGCAGTAATATCAAATATTTATAGTTTTGTACAACACAAAATCATGTACCTATTAGTAGGAAAATTCGTTAATAAAATGAAGAGTTGATTGGTTTACTTCATAGGAAACCAGCGGCTGATGCCTGTAGAACAACTATCTTAATGCGGGGATCTCCAATTAAGGGAATTCGATTCACCGAGACTATCAAGCCTTAAATGTATATTAACGAAACGGAACGACAGTAAAGTTAATCACAGTTATTTTCCAATTCCACCGATAGATCGGAACCACTTGGCGTTAACAAGGCCTCCCCAAGGATCACTATCAGCGGTCGGAATACAGATGGAGGGAAAACGGATCTTTAACGACCGTTTAAAACTCCCATAAAACCCTTGTAAAACAGATACTCAAACTAACCATTTAGAGTCCATGTTTTTTCTTTTTTTTTTATTCACTCAACGATGCGTGAACGCGTCACAAATATAAATGAGAGGACAATATCAGCTCATTAGAAGGCAGAGGGCGATCTTCTAGAGCGTACGGCGAGCTCTTCAGGGATTTTGCGCCGGATTACGTAACGCGCCGGTCGGCGGACGTGTGACTGTGGTCTGTTTTACCAATTAAAGTACGGACCACTAACAGGAGGCTTAATGCTCTTAAAAGGGCCGAGATGGCCATCGGGGCTCCGGATTTATTGCGCGGGAGCGGTCGAGCGAGGCGAAAGGGGAGCGATGCGACGGACGTTAGCGACCGTAGCGAACGACCGTCCTCGTTGAGGCAACTTGACTCCCGCCGCAACCGCGGAGTTGAATGTATAGGGTGTTCTCATCTACCTACTTCCTTCGAGAACCAGTTTGTGAAGTTAACCTCTTTATTTAATTTTAATGTTTTAGCAGAAGTAATTATCTAGCGAACACAAAACCGGAGATTATGATATATAGCAATAGATTAAACAAACATATTGCTAAATACTGCATGCACTACTGCAGAGACGTCCCTATGTTCGGGTTTATACGATCTCACTCATGAACATAATTATGAACAAATGATCGGTAGTTTTAAAAACTAGACCAAGTTCTTAATCGAAGAAAACAAGCACGAAAATTGCCTGTGAATTTTTAATAGGTCTGAATATAGCTCGAATGAATCGACCATCAAAAATCCCCCCCCCCCCCCCCCCTCCCAATCGCGAAGTCAAACCCAACATTTTCGACTCCTAATGCAGAACAGAGATTTGTTGGGGAGGAGGAAAAATGGAAATAGTAGTAGTTATTCATCCCGTTCCATAATTAAATTAGAAAAATCTGAAATATGTTTCAAAACAAACCGAAGCTTAGAAAAAAATCGGCAGTATAAGCTATGAGCAGCCCTTGAACGGAATGCCTATAGTAATATCCACCTTTCTTCAGACAGAAATTTTAAAATCTCCCAGATTTGTTGAACAATTAGACTAGAGTTAAGGTAAAAAAAAAAACAAGAAAAAAGTTTTTGAATCAATACAATCAGATGAAAATAGTGAAGAAATGACGATTTATCATTATCACTATTCACCCTCTTTCATAATGAAAATTAAGTGAGCTGAAATATTTTAAAATATTAAATCAAAATGTTAATTGAACAAAAAAAAGATGAACCGGTCGAGAATTTTCGCTCAAGCAGCGGTTGAAAGGCTTTTCTGTTACTCCCTCTATTCGTCCTTCTGTCAGCGAAAGCCTTGTTGGCATTGAGAATTATCGCCTGAGTAACGTCGTTTACTGTATACAGTAATAATTCATTAACGTTCTGTATAAAGAAATAATTGGATCATTGATTCAACGTAGATGACGTGATTGTGGAATAGTGTGTACGAACTTATACTTATAGTTGTTACTTCGTGAACGTCTTATGTGATCACAATTATTTTCCCGTACGTTGATCATTATTTTCAAAACCCACCTTTGATATGTATCAAAAGTTGCAAAATCGGTTTCAAGCAAGCACATACACGACGTTTCAACCCCATAAAACAGTAATGATGTATGAGGTTCACTTCACATTTGCGTTTCACAAACGTTCATGTTTTCAAAAGATTTCAGATTGGGTTGTACCGAAATGTATATTAACGGTTAATCAACGATTGTCAGCAACGTTTTATTTTGAAGATCGCGTGTGGAGACCGTTTCTCTCCCACACTCATCCTCTTACTAAATCATTAAATTACGACTTTTGTTGTGTTCCGTTGTCATCCGGTTTACAAATTAACGATCGCGATAACATTTTAAAATTATTATCTTGGCCTAGAAATTATTCCGTTTGGAGGTGGTTCGACGAAGTAGGTTGGAAACCGCCCGAAATATGAAACATGGAATGTGCTCGAGGTTTTGATGGCAGTCGGATACTTGGGAGAGTGAAGAGAAATATAGAAGCTCAGGAACTGGAATGAGATGAGAAGCGGTGGAGACCATTGGACTTGAATTTGACGCGCCTTTCCACCGAGTTTTGTAGACTCTGGTAGAGCACCAAGTTCTGAATTTATCGCTCTCTTCCAGGCCGGTGAGGGTTTCCGGATGTCATTTGAACCGCGGGTGGTCACATTCCTCGTCACAGAGATCTGGGCAGACTTTACGAGGGGCGAACTCAACTATCTGGCGTGAATCTAAATTCGCAGGACGAAGATCGAATAATTAATCAGTTCGACGCAGACCTTTCATCATACAATTAGCTGTAACCTGCAACAAATAAATGAACAAATTATTAAATTTATAAAAGTTATTGATTTCTGAGAATCCCATATCACGTTTACCACAACTTTTATAAATGAGACGTTTCATTTTTGAAGTAATCCATACGCGGTATTCTAAAACGTTTCCAGGACTTCCGTACTTTTAGCATCCAACATGGTTTTGTCACAGCACACTGCTACTGAGCCGATGGTAGGAGCGAAAAAAGTAAGAATATGGTCCTAACGAAGAAATTTGTCCTCTCATAGTTCCAGCTACGAGAAACTATTCGATGTAGGTACCTGTTTACACCCAATACAGGTACTGACGTCAGCAGATGACACCTCGAAGATTCACTGCCTTCTGTCTGAATGTATAATTTGGGCCTGTTACAGCTCTGAAACGGCAAAGCGGATTCTAGCCTGAGTTCAGACGAAAAAAGAAAAATCCTCGATTTCAAGGATCTAAATCCACCAAATCCCCTCTCTCCCGTTCACCTGAAGGGATATGGGATGTGGAAGTCGCCTCAGGTGTTCGCGTGGGGTCGTGGGATCCTGACCCTGGCGCTCAGGCGATCGTTTGCAGCCGAAGCACGCGCTCGGGTCAACATTCCCCCCAATCATCGAAAGCGACGTTTTAGTCTAGGAGGAGGGCACATCATTCACAGGTTGTTGTTGAGATGAGACGTCCTGAAGTAGATGATGGTGATGATTGAAGGTTCGTTCTCACCGGGTCGTGACCGATTCAGAAAGAAACTGACGGAATTGACCCGGCTATTTACATCCCATACTTTTATTCTCCTTCCATCATAAAATAATGACGTAATGTCAGCACATCCAGCCGAACAGATTTTGTAGAGAATAAATTCGCCTCATCTCTATACAAAATGAACCTTTAAAGAAGAATGTGCAGCTTCTAGCCACTTCAGTGAAATGTGTCATACAAACACGCGATATGAAATGATTGGCGGCATTTTTCCATCTTTCCACCATAAACCTACAATTGGCATCAGATTCGACTGAAAATAGGAACCGTTTTAAACTTACTGAAATCTTATTATTGGTTTACTTTCCTATATAAGATACCTCTTCTTCAACTCCAGTACTGTATATCGACACGACATTTAAATCCATAAATATATCAGCTGAAATTTAACGAAATGAAATGTAACACCCTGCTACGCTTCATCTGTTTTCAAAATACATAAGATATGACAAATTAAATTTCATAGGAACTCCTAAAAACACATACCAACTATATCGGCTGATTCGTTCGTCACAATTTACTGGGCTACCTCTATTATGTTCAGAGAATTGACATGCGTGTTAACGTCTTTCCAGTCAAAGTTCGAACCTTTAGGCAGAGTGAACGGATGAACGTGAAGAGTCATAGAAAATAATGAACAAAATAAATTGATCCGATTACTATACATGCTGTGTAAACAGCACTGAGTGTGATTATAAACCTTATTCCGATAAAAAGAGACTTGGGAAATGAAGAAAACATTCCACACTTGATTGGACGGAAGATTTCAAAACGGGCTGTCGTCAAAATTAATTGACTCACTTGAATGATTCACTTTTTTCAGTAATGAACCCCTCAAAATTTTTTGGTTGGCAATTTTGTTTGTACTTGTGTATTAGCTTTTGTTACAAAACATTCAAGTGTATACTGGGTTGTATTAATTACGATGTTATGTAATATAATATAATTATATTATCATTCTTGGGACATATGTACGTGAATCACAAGGTATGGGGACATGCTGTTTAGCTGAAGGGCCCTCTTGGCTAATTTCTTTCCATTGTTCCATTCAATAGTTCTATGGGGTTCTTTTTAGTGCATCTAAAATTCCAATACAACGTACGTAAAGCCCAGGTATAGATGGTGTACCACGGAGTTCGTCTAGTAAATAAACATAGAGGGATTGTATAACTCAAAAATTATGAACCTTCCTAAAATTATTTGCAATGTTATTTTTAATTCCCTTTTTATGAAGAAATAGGATTGTAGAACTTTTTGAATATCATGCGAACTGATGCTAATGCACTTTATGCTTCTGTTGCAGGCATTTGATGATGACATCAGTTGGAACCTCAAGGATGTAGCTTCAGATAATTAAGGCGTTCCACCGCTCCCGAAACGTCTCTGCTCATCATCTTTGAGAACATGCTGGAAATAATTTGGGTAAGCCTCATCAATTGATTCTTAGATCCTGATTGATTGATCTGATTGATTCTGAGTAGCTCCTACACCAGATCATGTATTGTGTTGGACGAATTAGCACAATTTATTTGGCATGCTCGAAAGCAATAATGAAATAACAACGTAGTCCAGGTCAGACCCTCCTTCTACTTTATAAACGACGTCGCACTTCGCAACCGATTGGTATAGTTATCGAAATTTAGTAATTTTGGTTGATATCAGGCAGTTTATTGGGGGTTGAAAATCGTGATAACTGGAGAAGCCACAGTTTTTTTTTCAATTTCAAAGTGATATTTCGTGCCAATCACCAATTTTCCGCCTGTTTTACGTTTATATACAGGGTGACTCCCTCTAAGTAGGTACCTGATTTTCATACCAAAATAATACACCATGTTTTTCGGATTTAAAATGTGAATATCTCTACGGAATCGGACTAAAATCATAAATATGACTATATCATTCGAAAGCTGGTTAAATGCGCTACTTTTTATAGAATTTGCAGTATTGTGGGATGAGCGATAATGAAAAATAAGAAAATGTAACTTCCTCACATAAGTTAAAGTTTGAGCTGTTCATTAAATGCAAAGTTGGTGACTTTTATGGTAACCTGTACTACCATCTTATTAAAAATTTAACGCTGAATCCAAAAATGTACTAAAAATTGAAAAACATTGGAGCAAAGTGCACATAACACAGCTTTTATGGACAAAAAACGTGGTTTCCTCGAAAAAATCTTTGAAAAATCATATCTCCGGAACGGGTTGAGATAGAACAGTGCGGTTGGCGGCGTTTTGCTCCATTTTCGGTCTAGTTTTACCCAAAAAATTTTCGTACATACGAGGGAATCACCCTGTATACCTACATATACTGAAATATTTGGAAGGGATTTTGGCATCAAACTTTGTTCCACTCCTGTCAAAATTCCAAATCACCTCACATTCGATAATTATTTTATTATGTATAATGTTGAAATTGAAAACATGGATGAAGATTTTTATTGTTGGCAAAGACTTCATCAGATTTAAGAAATAATAAGTATAAAAAAATGAAGAAATACTAGGACGAGTTCTTTAATCTCCATTTTTTAAACGATCATTTATACAAAACGCTGCGAATTCTTTCACTGGGATTTATTTTTCATTTGGCACACAAATATGATCAACTGATCAATCCAAATATGTAGGTATTTTGGTTGAGAACCGATTTACGTGCTCTATGCATATCTTCTGAAATTCAATAATCGCTCTATCACCTGTGAAACACTCACACTCCAAAGCTTAGTACAAATTCAAATCATGAATGCAAGACAAATGAAAGAAATTGAATAATAAACCCCAGTGAAAGAATTTGCAGCGTTTTATGCATATCAGAATGCTTCAACCCGTGTATCGGCTATAAACCCTTATAGGAGTTCACTCCAGTATCCACATTCACTACATCACTAGGTTACTTCGAACCAGAAAAAATAAAAAATAAAACTCTTGTGTTTGTTTTGATCGCAGTAATCTAGTGATGTAGTGAATGTGGATGCAAATGTTGGCACCATAAATTGGGCCATACATGGGAATGGTTTGAGCTACGGTCCTGGGGAGGAGCCCATTCGGTTCCTCATGGAAAGTTCTTCAAAATTTCAGATTTTTTGCTCCAGCCGTTTGGGAGAAATCGTGCGCATGGCGGACGGACGGAACATTTTTTTATTGCAGATTTGGATTCTACACCCTTTGAAACGTAGACCATGAAATTTTCAGGGGGGTTAGAATTTTTCTTTTCAAGAGCGGTTACAATGGTTTATTAATGAATAATAAACCAAAATTAACAACCTTCATCAATATTATGGATGAGTCATGGATGATCCGAAGTTAAACATCCGTGATACCTGACTGGCTATTCACTCCCCGTCTTCTCCATCTGTTCAAAGAGAAAAGAGCCTACTGGATTGCGGCCTAATTATTGCGAACTAGTTTGACCTCAAAACGTTGGGTTGAGAGTATAAATTAAGAGTATCAATGTCATTTCTATACTTTTATTCTGTAATTTCAACTCATTATGAAGGTTAATACATTTTATAGCATTATAACGGGGCAAGTCAGATACCTGGAAACTCATTTCCAATTGAGGCCATAATAACAAAAACCTCACAATGTATGAACTCAGGCATTTAATGATCGTCAGAAGAGGTTAGGAAGTTTTTCTTGTTCTCTCTAAAACAGAATTATCGAGGTTCAGAGTGTTTTTAGGATTTATTGGATGCACAAGGTAGTAAATAGAAAATAGGAATCACCAATTTATTTTAGAAAGCTATGAGTGACAAACTGTAGCATTATATTATTCAAGACGCCCATAAACTGGCAATTCTTTTCCGACCAAAAGTGGTTATGAGGCTTCCTTGGTTTAATCAGAGTAGCTTTAGACAATGAGTCTGGTTCTAGAAAGTAATCTAACATCCATTTTCACTTGCTTCCCATTTCACCTGCACCTACAATCATACAGGGCTCATACACCTAGATAACGTAACATACTTGATGCTTTCTCCAAAGTGTACCTAGTTGGGTGTGACACATAGCTTTCGCATACTAGTAACATTAAACTGTAGATCATTAAAATGTAAGCAATCTTATATGATTCTAAATCTTGGAAGATGTCGAGTATACGCTTGTCCCCAAGATTCAGGGACAAATTGTTCCTGCAGACATCAACGTCTTCAATAATAGTGACACATTATGTCACGTAAACTCTATAGCGGATACAATATTGTTAAGATCGAGTTGAAATTTATATGAGATAATTAAACCACTTATTCACAACTACCCTCAAAATATGAGAAATATCGAATTCGAGAAAATTATGCCTGGTGAGTTTAAGGCAGCGATTGAAGTATTAATTTTTGAGGGACTGATGCATTTCATAGGGGACTATCCACTCTCTAACCTGAATTTACCTGAAAATTCCTTCAAATCGGACGAAAACGGTAGAAATGGACTTGTTACAATGATTCCATGTTCGCATTAGCAGTAATTATAACATCGTGTTGTGATTGATATGTGACCACTAAACCTGTCTTCCTTACCACCTTCCAAATCTAAGCGACATCGGACCGCCAGAGCCTGAAAAAACGATTTTACGTTGATTTTACTTTTGCGTTTGCGCGATCCGATGTACTGATTTTTGAACAATGAAGCTCGTAGGGAACCACCTACAGCTTAACCCGCAGAATCCCTAAAACCTGCATCATTAAAAGAATTTTTTTTCATGATTACATAAATTTGAAGGGTGAATTACAATATTGCTTCAGAACGTATACTGAGGTAAGCCTCGCCATTTTTAGTCCATTATCTTTGGAGGAAAAGAAGAATGGAGAAGAAGTTCTCTTCAAGGAACGATTGCAGTTTCTAACAAATTCCATCATGGACAAATGACAGGCAAATTAACGCACTACCATCCAACACATGAATCACTGCTCAACATAAATTGAATTCAGGAAAACCCAGGTTTCTTTCATTCTTGGACCGACTCCTTATGGTAGATTCCTTTCCATTCAGTTACTGCTACAGCCACATGACCAGGTATGGTTTCAACACCTATATCCTCAGCAACAGCAGAACAAATCTCTGAGGTAGTATATTTCATCTTCTTTCTGTGATGTACTTATACATTACTCATCCGGTGCCTTTTAGAGCCGGATAAAAACTGGTCCAACAGCCTGAAGGTGGTTTAACATCAAAGTCTGGCCATCCATCAGTCCTCTTCCATCTGTTCTCATATGCTCAATATACATCACTTTGAACGATACCTCTGATGTCAAAGATGCTAACAACGTTATGCCACGAAAAACTTGATCTGCTGACTGAATAGCAAACATAGATGATGTGAGCAGCTTTCTCTCTTCGACAGAATATTGGTGTCGACTGTCTAAAGCCCCTACATCTTTTCCTACTCTTTTCCTCAAAAAACCTCAGGACTTTTGGTGTGGTAATCGTCTGCCGTTTCCTTGCTCCGTAGCTTCGTTTCCGTAGCTTCCATCAAAATTTAATGGAAACCATAGGAAAAATACCTGTTACAGGGATCTGTAGACACAGCTACACAAACACACACAGAATTTTTTAGAATTGTGTAAATCGCAAAATGCAAGGAAATTGTGATTTAGGAGAAAAAAGTTTGTCAATTAGCGAAAGTAAAAACAAAGCTTTCACTACCTTCAGATAGAGTTGAAAGGAAAACGTATGTCAGGATTGTTCTTAAATTCAACGAGTCTCCTCACACTGGACCAGAGCGATATTCTCACATTCATGATTTCTTTAAATATGAGAAAGTGCTTATTAGGAGGTAAGGTAGTACTTAACGATCTTGATGTTTTTAAGTTCGATTCAACAATAATAGATAGATGCCTACCTATTATTATCAGCCTTCTTCGCTACTTCAACACGTTCTCACTGGTCATAAATCCACCCTACATTGAGTCATCAAGCGTCAATTTCTTATTCACCACGCAATGGAAAGTAGTAGCTGCCTACACTTTACTGTGTCAGCGACATGAAAGTTCGATGCAACGCGTATGTTTTCTTCGCGTGCCTTGAAGCTATGAATTATAATGAGGTACTAATGATCTGAAAAAAGTTTGTTGTAATTCACAAAGCTCATTATTTTTGTGTTCGCAGCCACTAATTGACGCGGTAAGACGGAATAATGACTTCGCTGATTTGTAAATCGTTTTTTTCACACTAAGTCTTGGAAATCGCAATTCTTGCGATGAATTTTAATTTTGGGAGATTCCCAAAACAATAAAACTTAATTTGATTTTTATTCATGGTACCTTCCTGTTTTGGTCCATGCTGAAAAGCCCAGTTTTCAGTTGGCTATTAGTAAAGAGTCTCTCAGCGCTACCAACTGTCTTCCCAATTTTCGTAAACGATACTCCTTGTTCATCATAGCGAATCTATCGATTTATTTTCAATATCGAACCTTTTCTACCAAGAAAAACAAGTTTACGATCCCTAATAAAATTTGTCGGCTTAAAATCTATGTCTAAACAACATCCCAAATACGAGGGTTCATTTGCAGTTATTAATGGCTTTTTTACGAATTGAATTTATCAAACGTATTCCTGTACAATTTTTCGAAACCTCCCTGTTTTCCATTCCTTGGGCGGAATGTTCTTTTATTGGCACATTATCACTTGTACTTACACTCAGTAAAAAATGTCTCCGTACACCCACTTCGCTTTTCACGAATATTGTAGATGCTTCTCACAAACCTTGAAAAACGGGGTACTAATTGTATGAATGTATTCACAGACATCCTAAATAACGAATTCCAAGTCAACCAATTTTCCAACTGAACAAACCAGGCGAAATTGACAACAGACATTGACGAATTCATTTTTATCAGGGCAAAAAAGTGTTAGTACAGTCCAAAGAACAGCAAAAATCGAGCCAGAAAAATTGAAAAATAGCTCGTGGGCCCTCCTTCTTGTTTACAACATCGAAAAAACGGAACTTCGTCGAATCGAGGAGCTTTTCAACCAAGCTGGAAGGTATCTGCGGGTACTAGTTCAGAAGGACTTACTGTACCATAACAATAACAATACACTACACATACATTAACAACAATCATGGAAATCGGTAAAGAATTGCCAGCTTGTTAGTGTCTATAACATTTGTCACAGGCACAGAAATAGAAACATACAGCTATAGGGTTTTTTCCCCTTGGTCCTAGATTGGTCTAGAATGGATTTGTATTGAGCTAAGTTTTTTAATTTCTATTTTCATTGATTTATTTATTATTATTATTAATATTATTTATCTGTGGGTTATGACCCACCCCCCAGGATCAATTCTAACAGTCGTCCCTGTACTGGGAGACCTCCATGACCTACTCCGGAAAAATGCTGATACCGCAATTTTCATGATTCTAGACCTCTGATAGTTGTTTACGCGGGTGGGAAGAGTCTTGATTGATCCTGTACCGATTCAGATGAACTCCAGTTTCCTTATGGAGACCTCTTTTCTTGTATTCTTGGGTAAATATCCGAGTTAGCTGCCCTAGATTAATAAAAAAAGTACACATTTTTGGGGTGTACGGAGACATTTTTTGCTGAGTGTACCTATTATTGTAAACGCTGGTGCCCCCTTCTTTGTTTTTATATTCTACCGTACACTCTGTAAGGAAATAATAAACATTTCCAGAGTTTAGTATCGATAGGAACGTCTTTAACCAATAGTTTGTTGAAACATACTCATAACTTGAAGTTTAATGTAGTTTCAGGGTTGAAGGTTATGTTCAGTCGTGAAATAGTCAATTTAAAATAAGGAGTTCAAGCATTTCAGACTCCTAACCGTTTACTCACTATAGGAATCGCTGAACTCCTTTACCTGTGAAAGTAGAACGTAAATGAAACTCAGAAGCATCGGAGATCGTTTTCAGGTCGTGTCATTTCACGGCGGAATATTCTCTCACTAATGGCCTCTTATCAAATGAACATGCCGTTTTAAAAAGCGTTCCGGCATTTTTCAAATTAACGGCGTCGGATTTATCGTTACCCTTGACGACGTCGAATGGCTGGTCAACTACATTATCCGTACGCTAGACAACATATGAACCCGTTAACCGCTTTACTACCGTCAGTTGATAGAGCGGTCGCCGACACCCTTATCTGCAGGTTGATGGTCAATGAGGGAGTTTTTCTCCCGACCAGATAATTATTTTATTATACGAGGAAAAAGTAGAAAAAACTGGTAGAAGTTCTTTCCTATTGAGCTGTTTTTCTTAAGAACGCCATATCAGGCGTGAAATGTTAGCGTTATCGGCTATATGTGGGGATAATTTTTCATGTCTCTAGTTTCATTACGATTGACCGATGGTTCCTTTTAAACGAGCCGTTAGAAATAAAGCGGGATGCAAAGAAGCAGTCTCGTGACAGGGGTACGGAAATAGTGGCTGTCCCCTAGAAACTTGAGACCAACTTTAGTTAGAATGTTTTTTAAACTTTCGCTTCACTAGTCTTGATAACCAAAACAAGACCAGCAAAAACAGCCTACTGTTTTGATCTGTGTTTGATCGTTTTGATGGCAACACTCGATTGTGATTTAAAAAATTACAAAATGTTTCTGAACTCCCTGAAACTTTTTGATAATTGAATGTCGTGTATGTCAGTGTCTGTGACTACGTACGTCTAGTGAATATTATATATACATAATATATTGGTTCCGCTAGTGTTTTCATTGGTGTGAAATGAAAAGGAAAAAAGTTGTCCAAATTAAAATTTCCTATTGTATATTCCGTTTTAGACATATTTATAAAACTTTCTTATCCCTGTATATAGCTTTTCCAAGTCAGATTCAGAAATTTCCAAACCAATTTCAGAATTTTCCATTTCAATTTCGGACTTTTCCAATTCAATTTCAGAATTTTCCATTTCAATTTCAGAATGTGATCAACATCCGGGTGGTCATTTGATGAACCAGTTCATTCTCACCTCCCGTGATAATTTTTTAATTTTATCAATACATTTTGTGTGCTACCTACTTATTTCCTTCACTTTATCCCCCTTTCTCACGCTCCCACCCGAATGTTGATCACATTCTGAAATTGAAATGGAAAATTCTGAAATTGAAATGGAAAATTCTGAAATTGGTTTGGAAATGTCTGAATCTGACTTGGAAAAGCTATATATACACAGATATATAATGATGTGTTTATCCAGAAAAAAGAAACAAAGTACATGACAATTTATTTTTGAATTACTTTAAAATTTGATGTGTATCCATCCATCAACTAACTAAGCCACACGAGTACCTACAAAGTCTGTTAGAATGGAGCGCAGTTTGTCTGATTTATTGTTTAGAGATTTCAGGAGAAAAATTCGATAATTATTTTCTAAAGAAACACAGCGTCTGAGGTGGCACCTACCCACGGTGTCGTTTCAGGATAATAACATTCAAAATTGTATATTATGTCCAGAAATGTTATTGAAAATCGCCAGTTGAAAATTAAAGAGCCTCGTTCTACGCGACTATCCCTTAATAGAGATATGTTCAACTGTGTCAATATTCCTGAAGGCTATCGGGCCCGGCAATCTACCGGAGGTGATAGCCTTTGAAAAACCAATGGGGCAAATTGACACAGCACGACTTGTTACTTACACGGCGCGAGAGCCTGACTGGCGAACGAGATGAACACGTTCGATAAAGAGATTTCACTATTGGCTGTACAAACTCCCAAATAGGTTAGGGGAAGAGACCGTCCCACCTCGAAGGCACAAAAGGCATAATGACACCTTTTAAGATGCATGGGAGATGTGTATCTTCTCAGGCGGAGGGTCATCCTTGACAATGCATTTTGCCCGGGGGGATTCTGCTCGGTCATCAGCATCTTGATAAATAACCTTTCACAGCACTTCGCACGGTACAGAGAATAATGAAATCCTCAACTGCCACCTATAGATACGCTAAGATGGTTCCTTGCTTTCTCGTACGTATACCTTGTAGATAGACATTAAAAGCGTCACATGACTATGGGGGCTGGTTTCTTGAAGGGAAAATAATGAAGGTGCCACTATATTCGGAACTATAGTTGGTTACGTATTCTATCGATCCATTCTCATACTTTGAAAGTTGACGAAGAATCAAGAGAAAATTTATATGATTGTCAAATAGTTACTAAAAATTGCTTTCGGGTCATACCGGTAGATGATACGAACCAAAACACCCGCAACGAAGTGGTGAAAACCCATTCCAGAGAATATTCCAATAAAATTAAGAATGCTGTCTATTTCCACCAAATACATGAGCTAAAATGCTAAATCGATTTTGACGGTTATGTCATTATCCTAACAAATATTCGAGAGATACAGTAGAAAGGATTTGGTAAGTGTTAAGAGAGGATGTTCGTCAATACATTTCACCATTACTAGGCCCGATCATGTAACGATTGGAATTCTCCTTACGTGATGGACAATGTTGCCACCAGTTGTTACACCTCTCCTCTCCTTCTCGTCATCTGACTAGCTTCGATCCCTCCTTTCACTTCGTTTGCACTTGGTGGGACGTATCACCTAGCACCTAGCACTTTGCTATTTGTTGACCAATGGGATTCAAGCTCCCATTAACCTGTGACTATACCACCATACCATCTACTGGAATGGATGCATTTCTGGAATACCCATCACCAAACCCCCCCCCCCCCCCTCTTCTTTCTTCGATTTTAATCGTTCGGAGTGTTTTAGAAATGCATTCGTTTGATTCAGCGAGAAAAATTACGTAGTTGTATACCCGTCTCCCCTTCAATTTCATCCAACACCAGAGACATTATTTCAGGAAATAACGGTGATTTCGTTAGAAAAATTCACGTTTTTCCATGTTCAAACACCAATTTCTCTCTCGGACATTGTCTAAAATAAAAATTTAATAGACCAAGCTGATGAAATTTATATATTTTTACCGCAGATCTCACTCATTTCCCTGTAGCGAGCACAATTGTAAATTAATACTGAAAATTGTTAAAAAGCAGAAGTTCGACAAAAATTCAAGTTTCTGCTAGAAAAAACCATTTACTAAGAGACTTAGGAGACAATTTTATGGAATAAAAATTGACGAAAATTTAACGTTTTTTTTTCAACGATATAATTAACATTTAATTAATCTAGTAAATAAAGGGAGTTATGGCCATTTCAGTGAAGTAAGGTCGATACTACGATAAAAACTGTAATGTCGAATGGGCAAAAAAGGAGCGGTGCTAAAAAAATTGCTATGAGGTAAAAGTTGTTGCTAATTAGTTGCTGAATCGATCCGTGATGTTTCGAATTTTCTATGTCACTCAGAACAAGCTCCGTCCTTTCCATCTTCACTTATTGTTCGTAACCGATGATAGCGTTACCATGATTTAGCATTGGAGCTTGTGGAAATAGATATTGTTCCTTACTTAGCTTCGTTTTCTTTTAGATGATGAAGCATCGTAATCTTTTACAAGACTCGAAGGAAGCAATTTCCTCCAAATCGAAAATGTCAACGCACGTTCAAATTTTTAGACCTCTTGTACGTGTGTGCTAGCATCTCTATCTCCGTAAAGCTCGTAAAACACCAAACTGTGTTAGTTACAACCATATTACTATGAAGATTTCAAAGAAGGTGTGCATTGACCTTTAGATGGTTCTCTAGGAATTTGATCACTACCGGATTACCCGTAGCTCCACGTCAAGTTCTAATTTAAAATTCTCATAAAAGTCAGTGAGAAGCCACCATTATAAGCTGATCAAGCCTAAGAATGTTCTACGTTTTATATTTCTGGTAGCTTTCCGGCGGGAACTATCCGAGGTACCTATTGTTTGGGAGAGGATTGACTTTTTACAGAAATGTGTTAAATCACGACAAATTATTTGTGATTTATGAGCGTTCTTAGAAGTCATCTTTTAAATACAACTACATGCTTAACTGTGAGGAGGGGCGGGTTGCATGAAAAGGGGTTTTGAAGAATCACATTCGGATCACGTCTTCCTCCGCTGTGCGGGGGCTCGCCGCTCCTGATGAAGGCTCCCCGCCACTGATGCCCTAAAGAGTCACGAAATGTCCGAGCATCTCTTCCCCATCGGACTTTCAAACGCCGACGGTTATTGCCGTCTCCAGCCCTTTGTGGAATTTATAAGGTCCCTTAGAGTTTGAATCTATAGCAGCCTTTCTCTCGCAGAGCACGCTTCTTCGCTTTTACAATGTACGACCGTCCCGATAGCGCTCGACCGCATTCTACAACACAACTAACACGGTTATTTTCAGTCGGATTAACCAACACCATTACCGGTTTGCAGAGCCGTTTTGAAGAGGTGTCTCTGAACAATGGCGGACCCAGACGGAAAGAAACGTCAAGTAACAACAAAGCCAAAGTAAACTAACATACGATCACAACTGAAAAATAATCACATAGTAGTATTTTTTTAATCTGTTTGCTTGTATATTAATTAGGAACTTGAAGTTTTAATTTTACATCAATAGGGTCACCCATGACCCGCACATAAAGTTGCTACTAACGATCTCTCAGTAAAAAATTAGAAAGCTGTCCTAGGAGTTACCCGTAGCTCATACTAATTTCTAGAACTCATCATTCTCATCATCATTTAAAGCATTCTCTGAGAATTAAATCCACTCCTATTCTACACGAGAATTGAGCAGTTGAAATGTGTTTATGATAGTAATATAGAAACACAGACTAAACAGCAAACAAACAGAAACGGTGCCGTGCGAGTTCATTCAGCAATGTGATTTTTGTTTATTATGTTTAATAATAAAACTTCTGATTTGGCCAAAAACATAATTGTACAACTACCCCTAAAAATTTGTTGGTTAACATTAGAATCGACTTAATCCAAAAACGACTTAATCATTTTTCATCTCTCCGTTCTGTACCTGGAGCTATACTTCAAAACCAGAATCAAAAGAGCAAAGCTTGCGAAACACGGGTAAAAAAATTCGCCCCCTTCACCCCCGGATGATTTCCGTTTAATGCCTAACGGCTATAATGTGATGTACCTTGAAAAGGTACGTAGTAAGGTGACTCACCAATTGAAGGGTGCCAGTGGCAAAACGGCCTAAGTGCCCAAGCAACAAATTTTCGAGAGAGAAAAAAATGTGCACAAAATTTGTACCTTAGCAACGATCAGTTGTAACTGAAAATCGTAGGTAACTAAGCCAGAACTTCACTCCAATAAGATGTTTTGACAACAAAACGAACTCGTAACCAATGGTTTTCGGGGATGTAAGGAGGGAGAAATTGGCATTGTGGGATGTGGTCTGGTGTCAAATAAATTCACAGCTTTCCAAAAAGTGGTGAACAATTTTGTGCGATAAAAAATGGCGAAAATAAATTTTCAAAGCAACGATCGGTTGTAAGTGAAAATCATTATAAAAATACGCGCTACTTTTGTCGCACTTTTTCCTGTCGCTTTTCGGCGGGGGGTACCATCGCAAAAACCTTTTCAAGGTTAAAACAAGTTAGAAAGGCATACATTTTTGAACGAAAATTTCCAACACGTGAGTCACTAAGCTATTTCGCAGTTGAGGCGTAGAGGCTGAACAGAATAAACGTCTTTGAAGTTGGGTGTCGCGCATATTTTCCTCGTCAAGGTAACATCAACGTTAGATCTTTCTATTAAATTTTGACTTGATACGATATTAGAAGAAATGTAAATGTTGAATAATAAAACTCAACTAATTAATTTGATTTGTTAAAGCACAAAATTCCGAATATATTTTTCTTAGAAGTTTGGAAAAGCTCAACGTGTGGTTGACTGAAAACAGAAACAATAATGTAGTAACCATAAACAATGATCCACATTTTGATGCACTTCAGTACTTTTCAATGTTTTTGATATTCCCGAAAGATGTAGAACATAAGCTTGTTAAAACGATTCCGTTTCCGTTTTTAATCGAAGCCGTCAAATTCTTATCGACATATATGGTGGAATTCCTGAAATGATATGAGACTATGAGTTGGTTTTTTCCCTGACTACCCTGAAAATTTGAGCGTGTTCGGAAGTTTAGAACCTAGAAAGGTGATACTTGGTGGATATTATGTTTGCGCAAACGCAGGCCGATTTATTGATTCCAGAGTATCGGAACTCTCAGGGCTCCATCTACAGTCCTAACCCTCACAATCCCTGAAAATTACATCAAAATCGGATTTATTTTTTCAAGAATCTGTGGGCACACGTACAGACATACGCACAGACAGACAGAGACAAAACGAAAGTTGTTTAGAATGGAATAGAATGCATAATGCGAGGGAACATTTTGGTTTTGAAGAATCATTTTTCTTCATATCCCAAAAAAACCATTTTTAAAAATTAAAAAAAATTATTTTTTTCTGTATTTTTTGATCCAACTCAAGAAATTAAACACTTATGAAAAGGCTAAAAAACATATTAACACTTACATCAAAAGCACGCTACAGACGGATTGAGCAAAATTTTATGAGACGTCTAACAACCAGAATCGACGCAACCATACATGCATTAAAACTATGTTTTGGCCTGAGTGGGTTAAGGCGTATCTATTGATTTTTTCAACTTCCATTGATTTCTTTTTTCAAAAAATCATTTCGAATGATTGATAGAGGAATATTTAAATATTCTACCGGAACTTCGATAAAATTATGGAAAAGTTGAATATTGTTTATATTCATATTATGGAATAACATAAATAGGTACCTACTGGATTATTAAACACAAATACTAGAATTTGCGACGTTTACTTGTTCACTTTTCACTTTCCTCTAACATTCACTTCTGACACATTAATTATTTTATAATAAAAGAACAATTTAATTCTAATGCATACATAATAACAATAATTTCATCAGGGTGAGATCTGTGAATGTGTGTCCGCAGAGCCACGTAACAAGCTAAATCCATCAGGAATTAGCCCGATCTGATATCAAGCTCTGTCATACACATAGACACATCCAGGAGTTAATTGTTTTTCTGTAAACATATCAAACTTTTTAACGAAATTTTAGCATATATTTTAAGGTATATTTAATCGAAATGAAACAAATTACACCAACTTACTAGTGAACACTAACAGTCAGATTGAAATTATTACATGGGATATTGCTACGGTCCCTACTGATGGTAATTACCTAAAAAAATCACAGAAACTTTCAAAATGTAGGGATCGACCATTTTTTCTGACGGGTATATGAAATTACCTACTTTTACCGCGATGAACGTCTGCGGTGTATATCACGGCGCTGTGGTTCGGCTACATGGGCAGTACATATGAGTTCTGCGGGTTATCTATCTAACGCCGTGCCATTGCCTAGATTCCGGAATTTTCAATTATATTAGTTTTGAACAGTTTTAGATCTGAGCGTTCTCATCTTAGATGAACTCAAGTTCCTAATCAAACTGATTCTTATTTCCCTAGTCTACGATAGTTATTATTTAATTTTTTAAATTTGAAATACATTGGAATTGTGGTAAAGGAACCACTTGAACCTACTAACCATCTAAAACTGATTGACCAACTGACCTATATAATAGCGATTTAGATGATTTACAAGCAGATGACTAAGCTGAAATTCATAGAGCTTGTACTTTGTTATGTATAGAATGGAGATAAATCGGTATGAATACGAAGAACATTTGAGCTTTTTTAAACGTCACAAAGATGAAAAGTTCCGGAATTTTTCCAATTTTTGCTCATTTGACCCATCAGATTCCATATCAAAGATCTTTTTTTGCCATACCTGGGTGTGTACACAAAATGAAATAAGGCAAATTTGTTAGTAAAGACTTTTGGGTGATGAGGAAATCGTTGTATATTTTGAAAACTTTCAACATGGAACTGATTGATTAAGTAATTGTTCCAAGATTACTGGTGAATTGACTTTAATTGGTGATGAATTTGGAGAAAAAAATATTAATCTCAAAAGTTTTTTTTACGGTCCATCAATTTCGGCAAATTATTACACAAAGGTTTATTATTTTTGTATGGCCCTTCTACGTTAATTAACTATTTATATCAGACTAGTTTGTGGATCGACAACTATATTTGAAAAAAAACCGCCAGCCAATCTATCGAAATGAGGTCGCCTACCTGACCGAAACTGAAAACGAGGTTTTTCAAATGGTAAGCGAACTCGTACAAACGTGGTCACATGTTTTGGAACTAATTTATCTTAATCCAACAAAAAAGTCGAAATTATTTCTTTTGGTAGATAAGTCCTTGGGTATAATCGCTCTGGGTTGATTGATCAAGATGCCAAGATTACTGGTTGACCGGTTGAATTTGGCCAAAAAATACAACATCGATCCGGAATGTGCCGGTAATCATGGCACCTCCCTCAATTAACCCTATGGGATTATATTTAAAAATGAATCTATCGAAATATCAAAATCTCAAAAACTTACCATGTTTTGGTTTGATTCAGATGGTAATTATTTCTGTTAACAGAAGGAGACCACTGCGGTTGCTCTACGATTAACGGTTCGCTCAAAAACCGCAGGTCTCTCTGGAGACAAACCTAGTTTAAGATGGATGCTATGCGAATATACTGGACAATCGCCGTCCTTGATGGAGTTTTTCATAACTTATTATCATATTTGCTGAGAAGAAAAGATTACACTGGTGTTTTATTTTATTTAGTTAAATTTCAATTATTCTATTCGTGGATTACTACGACGAACCGATACACATTACATTACACTATTGTAGATATTCCGATATCATCTTCTGTTCTGTATAGATGGTGGTCTTTTTGTGCCATCTAAAACACAATTACAATTCATGGAAGAACCGAGTTTCAATAACGTGCGGCAGGCTAGGTACGTTTGTTTTATCTTGTTGAATTTCGGTTGGATTCTACGTATGCATTATCTGTGGACGTACGTCGTAGGGTCATGTATTGCAGAAATACTAAACTTTTGCGTAATAGTTTGCAGCGTTTTTTAAAATAGTGAGGACTTGCGACAAGTCTGCGGGTATTCAGACGTGCCTGTTTTTCCAAGTTTGTTCACCTCTAAGGCAGCCAGCAACTTTAGGTAATTTGGTCTGTGGTGTTTTGTACAAGTCTAGGGAATATTTAAGGAAGAAATCAGGGATACGCAGAGGAACGCAAGAACTTAGGATAAAAATAAGACGATTCGAAAAATAAAACAATTATTTTGCCCTTGGAACGTCCCATTAAAATATGCGTTAACCTGGTCGTTGTGAACAAATAAAATTGTAGGAACGGTGCTGGTACGTGAGGATTTCGCTAATTTTCTTCATTTCTAGTACTTGATTAACCAATGATTAACGATTAACCGCCGCCCTGCAATCAACGGTGGGGGCGTGAAACTCAAAGAATCTTAACTCTCAGGAGGTGAGTAACACGTACTTACTCCTTTGGTCCACAGCTTGGATTATGGACCAGTGCATGGCCCCCGCTGATTTGCTCGTCTCCGTCATAGCCCTTTACCGGTTCTGCTTAGCCGAATAGTACAATAAACAGCTCCCATCTACCTCTCCGTTATCAGTCAGGATTACATACAGATACTCAATGGACTTATATTGACTAATATAAGTTCGTGATCCGTAAGAGAAAGAAGGTACCTACACATTTTCAAGAGATTCAGACACCAGGATATTGGCCAAGCTGACCCTTTTTCTTGAACGTGAGAGTTCGCTGAATGAAGTCGATGTCCGCACTGGGACGAAAAGGTTCAAACAAGAGATACGAGTGGGAGAGAAATATTCTCTCATCTCCCTCTTCGCCTCATCCTCTTTCCTCCTTATCTTTATCCGATTCCTCCTCTTCCTCCTTGCCGTCTCCCCTTTCTCATGTGACCGGGATGAAATGCGGGAGCCATTACGACTTCCACTCGAGAGAGACAATCGGCGGAGACCTCGCACAAATGGACACGTCGACTCGTTTATTTGGTTCATTACAAGATTTATTTCAGCTTCTCTTTTGGTTCCCTTTTGTCGGACTCTCTCCCCCTTTCCACTCCTCTTCCACCGCCCTCACCTACAGTCCTTTCCGTCCGTCTTTCTTACCCGACCTCGGCTCAGGAACTTTTTCCGGTTCATACCCGATTTCTTCATACCAACCCCCTCTCCCACCTACCGTCAACCAATTTTCTTGTTATTCCGACTTAACGTATTTTTTGGGCGGCTTTGATCCTTTTTTTGCCGTTGCAATCAGGTTGACACTCTTCTTTTCTCTTGGCTTCTGAGAAACCTTTCTCCAATTTCTGAATTAGTTCAGCCGCGAAAAGGGGGGAAGGAGGTTGTATCCTTGTAAATCTGTTGATAACAGCTTTGAAAAAGCCAGTTATGGTCTCCTCTAACATGACGTTTTAACACCAAGCGACTCATTATAATTATCGAATCGGGGAGTCATATGATCTATTCAGTAATCTATTCATTTGACCCAATATCTGCAATTAGTCTAATAATAATTAGAGAGATTGTATTGTTTAGTTCCAAATTTTCAGAAGTTCCACTGGCTTTGGATAGGTTGTTCTAATTGGAAAGTTGTAAAGTTCCTACATCTTTTGGTGTCCTAATTGGTGTGAAAAGTGGCTTTCGATTTATTGGGGAAAGTTTTCATTTTGATTTAGAAAGTTCCCATATTGGTATGGGAAAATCTGAACTTGGTTAGGAAAGTTCTGATTGGTGTGAAAATTTATCAATTTTGAATGGGAAATTCTCAAATTGGTTTGGCAAGTTTACGTTTCGTTTTGATAAGTAGTCAAATTGTTCTACAAAACGTATTCCTATTTTTGATTTGATAGTTCCATGTTCTGTAATTATTATGGGAATTATAGAATGACGCACATGGAGAAATGAACTAATACGTTCGGGTAACAGAATGAGTTGATTCATCAGCCAATCAATCATTCAAAGTGCTTGGAGAGAGCCATTACTCAGTGCCCAATAATCAATGTGTTGACAAAATGATCATTCACTGTTTCTAATCAATTAGCCTAATACAGACCATATATTGGTATTTCATATTCTTGATTTACTTTTTGACGTGTATCACAACCAGACACATTTCTTTCCATAATAAAAAAATGGACTTAAATAATAGAATTTAATTCTATATGTCTCTCCACTAATCAAAACCAAATATCTACAATCATACAAATTAGAATTGAGGAGCAGTTCACACAATTGAACTTGAGGAAAACTCTCCATTTGGTCTTTACTGCTCAAAGAAAACAACTACTTACCACATTAAGTTGAACACTTAAAGTAGGTACAATTTGCATAGTTGAAAAAATGTTCACGGAACGGTAACTTTATATGGCTGTATACTTGTGCTTAAAAACACTGTTTTCAAGAGTCTAATTTTTAAAATTTTCCGGCGGAAGCCACCGTATCCCCCTTCAGCTGGGGGCCTAGCCCTCCAGACCCCCTGTTGTCCCGCCCCACCACCTCCACGTTATGATATGACAAATAGTTTGGAGACCTCTGACTAAGAGAAAACAAACTTTTATGGTTTATGCAAGTTGCACCGAAAGTGAACTTTCTAGTTGTCCAAAGATAAGAAACTTTCCGTCGCCGATCATTGATACATTCCTCTTTGAAAAATGTTTATAACAGTGGGACTCAATAGAAAATCAAGAATATAAAGAATTGAATGGGGAGGTGTAGGTACCAACCAAGTTTGGTTGTGATTAATATCGTGAGTTGGATCGTTGGATGATTAACCTTTTTTCTTTCAATGCGATCTGTAATGGTGCATTCATGCGTTATTCGTTGTACAGGCTCGGCTGAGTGGTCCCAAAGTAAGATGATTTTCTCCTTTGGTGCCCGCTATCTTTGGGCAGGACCGTTGTTTTTCTTTTGAAGCATACGACCCGAACCTGCATCATATCGGACATCCTATTGTCTCGTCGACAATCAATCACCGATACACCTCAACACCAACTTAGTCACGGATCATTCTCCCTTCGGTAAGGGGGTCTCGGCTTTTCTAAGGTTCCCAGACAATGGTTTAATTTCTATTCGGATATCTTCCTCTCGGCGAGAAGACTCCTGATGTGGCTCAACAAATGTCGATGATGGGATTTCACTCGTAATATTCTCTTGGAGGGATAGTTGTATGTTACGGTTTTGAAATGCAGTTGATTAGATTTCACACGATATATACCGTCATCAAATTCTGCTCAGAAACACATCAGTATTTGTTATTACTACGGTCATTATTGTGAAAGTTACATAAACACCCTTCTGTTTCATCTAGATTAACGTTATGGTATTGTGTGTTTGGTAAGTAGGCTTCTCAATGTATAGGGTGTCTAACGAGACCCTCGCACCGCTTCTAAAATTGTTATTCATGGGAAAATCTCCATGTTTTTTTCAAGAATCTCAAATTTGACCACGTTGCCCATTGTGGACGAGCGCCACGCACACCATCTTTGTTATTTCATACGAGAACCCCCATTTTTTATTTCAAATTCGGATTCTACGCTCAATTTTAGAAAAACTTAATGTGAATTTTTGAAATGCCTAAGTGTTTTGACTGCATTTTAATCGAATTATCAACCTAAAATCTATATTTTTCAAAGAAAAACTGCCTTTTTTAAAATTAAGTAGGTTGTTGAGTTGGGTTAGACCCCCCCTCCCCTCCATCCACTAATCAAACATTGTCATTTTACGGTCCTAGATGTTCGATGTCCGTCAACAGTACATAGCTTAGAGTTTATCCAAAAAAAAAAAAAAATCCGTTCTTTCGCACTTTGATTCCGCTTGGGGTCTTGTTGGGCCTAACATGTAGCTATACGGCCATATGCCTAGATACTGTGGGCCAAAATGTGCAAAACCGTGGGATACCGTGGGATTCCCTATTAATTTCTGAGGCAAAATCGACTGGGGTATTTTTCAAACCCGTAGAAATTCACAGATAGCAAATAATATCTGGAGATAAAACGACCCCCGAACCCCACAATGGCACAAGTAACCATGCATTATTACAAATAAATAAAAAGTATTATTTTTGTATGAATTGGTGGAGTTTTTAACATGGGAAATTGAAGTACAGATTGCACCCTGCTAACAACAATCATCTCTGTTTGCATCGGTATCGACTCTTCCCATGTAAGTATTTCGACATTTTCTGAAAAGTAGCCAGTAAAAGTCAAATTCTGTAATGATTCTGTAAAATCGAGCATACCAGAAAAAAGCTCACAATGTACCTAGCTATGCTCACATAAGCTCGTTGGACAACACTTTCTGAACCAATTTAAAAAAAAATGTTCTAAAATAATCGCAAAAACGGCTACAAATCGTTGAATATTATTTTTTTTAAGTGGAAGTTAATCAAAAAATGTTTATAAACCATGAACTGGATCTTTTAAAAATTACATCTCAAACTTATGATAAACAAAATTATTGTATTCGAATATCATCAACATGAGCTAAAAAATCTAGAGAAAAAATACAGATATTCTGAAAATCTAAAATCCCTGTTTCAATAGATACCGTAATTTAGGAAAATTATCTCATATGATTGTAATATCTAATAGGGAGATTGTTATTTTTTTAGTAGCTGCTGGTTCGACTAAAATTTTTTATGTAAAAAAACGATTTTTAGTGGGCAACCAATCTTGATGTATTCAGGGTACTTCCAGGATTTCATTTTCTCATATTCAGCGGCTCCTATCAATCTTTCGGTGACATTTGGAAGAATGGACGTCTACATTGTCACGAGGAACTCTCAACATTTTCTTCTTTTCTCCTAAATTTTTTTGAAGAAGATTTAAAGCTGATTTTAAAAGATGTATGAGATGTGCCGAGTGTACTTAGCTACGATTAGTGACGCCCACCGAAGTTACAGCGTACGCCATCTGGATAAATGACAGCAGGTTCTAGTTCATATTCTGTATGCGCAACGGCGTTACCCATGGCAGTTCAAAAAAAAAAAAAAAAAAAAAAAAGAGTTGTTTCTTAATTACAACTGGAGCGCGCTCAGCTGATTTTTTCCAGTCCTTTCTGGGCGGTTAGAGCTTGTGGCCAGACTTCGTATTACCATCACTGTTGACGGAGACATCGTAGTTTTCTTACGTTCCTCTGACAAGTTACTGCCCCTCTACCGTGTGACTGGTTCCCTTTTACAGGCCTCTCCATGTATCGTCTGAAACGCAAAATTCATAAGTTTCGATGAGGGCGCCAGGCTTGGCATCGAAGATACTTGGGGCCCCAACAACCTAACGGGATAACAAGAGTTAAGTTCTCACCGGTATCTCCACTGCTGATCGTCAAACGACCCTTAAGAGCCTTCACAAACAACAGTTCCTAACGGAATCTCAAATCTTTCTTTATATTACATCAATTAGCATTAGGGCTTTTAAAATTTATGCGTCCCGGGTATATTAAAATAATTCCTGGAACCAAAAATGATCAGACCACCTTCGAAACGCTGAAAAGGTGTAACAATACATTTCGAGGAGGGACATTGTTTCCAACTTCTCGCACAAACTCAAACCTCCCTTTCCTTAAAGTAATGGCATGATTCAATCAATCAATAAATAAATACATTTATTTGTATAAAGTCAATATTTGACTGTTACAAGGAGTTCTGGTGCATCCAGCAACTTTGAAAGAAAATTATATAAATATATAAAATAGTGTTTCACAGATATATTATAACTCGGAGTAATAGGTTGAACTTGAAAATAAAGAGATACACTGTATAGAAGATGGGGTGGTTACACAAAATCAATATAAGGGGGGAATCATCAAAATAAGGAGACACTTCAGAAAGGAGAATATAAAAGAAAGTTTTCATCTTGTTGAGATTAATTGGATGAAATCATAAAGGGAAAGGGGGGGGGGAGCATGAGGAATTATCTATGGATTGCAGGAGGGTGGACAGGTTCACCATGTATTTCTTGTAAGTGCCCTCAGCCTCAGCAAGTGGATGGTACATTGATAGAGGGGCCACATCTTGCTTCTATCGGAGCCCACGTCCAGAAGGGAGCTCAGCTCAATATCATCTGAAGCCGTGGAGCTCGGGAGTGGCAGATGTGTATAATTCAGCAGATAGTGAACCCTGTGAAGATGGTATTGAGGGCAGCGAAGTAGAAAGTGGGAGAGAGATTCAGGCTCAGCTCTATTGCATATTGAGCAAAGCTCGTTGCTTTTCCAGGAATATCTGGAGCGCTTATGGTAGAAATGAAGTGTGCCACAGATCGTGGAAGATTCAGGTGCCAATCGTAACTGAGCGATTACTCGCTCTCTGACACGATTCGCAAAAACAATGGGAGCAACTGAGTTTCGATTTTCAATTAGTGCCTAATAAGCATACAAAAACAAGCCAAAAGAAGTTGTTCAGGCCTTTGAAACAAGTTATCTGTTTTAACTTATGTGAGTATGAAAGTACCCATTCACTTTGGGAAAGTAAATCGTCAAGTCAAGTTCGTTGGGTAAGACAATCGTCCTATTGTTGCTATGTTGCCAAGGCTGACCCCTAACGCCAACGAGTTTTTAGGAGGTTGTACGACAACCCAAGCAGGAGAGAGAACATGACTGAGGACACTTCCGACTCCAGCCATTAACTAAAGGGTAAAAAGCGGATCCATTCAATCACGTATCCTCACGCTATAATTTAAACCGATTTACTCGATTTTGGAGGCGTGGTTTTGGAACAAATCAGTTTTAAATTTCAATATGGAAAGAGATGACCAGAGAAAATAATACGTTGTACATTTATTTGTAAAGCTTAGATTTACGGAAAACCGTGGAAATGATTTTAATGATGGATCGATTATTAGGATTTCTGATGAAGGCAAAATGAACTGTTGTACATTTACAACCTTCATGCATTCTTGTTGTGACTAGTTTTTGTTGTCTCCTCGATTACTTTCCTAGTGCTCGAATCATTATGATTTTTTCTGTGTAAAAAGCAGGAAACAGGAACCCTGTAATACATGCTTTGCTTACCAATATGTTTGAATATGAACTGCTGCTGAATCGAAATTAACGTGTTGCAGACTATGTAAGCTGGGTCGTTGGATGCTCCTACCGGACCAGACGTACGAGGACAGGGTTCCTCCTGGCTACGACCATGTCCAGGTCCTCCTCAGAACGTTCAGGATCCATCCAACTCTGCTTTGCAGATACCGGGACCCGTTTCCATCCCACACATGTAAGTACTCATATACGATAATTGCGTTCCTATCTATATTTAAAGGCATGGAATAAGATCAGAAGAGAAACATTACTCCATGGCTCCGCATACGTACTGCATACTATGCAGTGCATAGGCACCAACGGATCATCATCCACAAATACTGTAAAACAAACACAGTTCGAAATGAAGCGAAACAAGGGATGCTGTAAAGTAATTCTACGATGGATGGTTGCTGCTAGTTGTACTTTTTTTAGCCTTTCCCTCAAATTAACATTTTTAAATCACAGTTTATGATGGTGAAATGAAGAGCTATCATAGATTAAAAGAATTCCCGAAAGAGCAAAAGTTTAAAATCATAAGTTTTTTTTTTTTTTCTACACATCATTGAGATGTTTAAAATATTTCTGAAAGTTGAGGAAGACAAGCTTATTAATGATACCATCTTGCTGAAATTGATTTGAGTTTATAAATTCGATCTTTCCCGACTGAATTAGTTCGGCGTACCTAGTTATAGTAATTTTTTTAATTTTTTTTTTTCTTCATCCTCTATGAAAACGTTGAAAGCGTGAATCCATAAAACATATTATATTGTTATATATATAGATATACATATTTAGAGTATCGTAAGAATGCCCACAATAATACTACTACTAGATAATATGAAACTCTTTTTATTGCAATCAACGAATGAGAAGAAACGTACATCATCATTTCTGAGCCCGGTAATCGTAGGGCTAGAACGGCAATCAGAGTCCATATGCTCGGTTCCCCTTGATAATTCCCACTTGGCCAATCAAGGAGGAGGAAAATCAGTGTCATTCAGCGGAACATGGCTACCTAATTATAATCATATGTCTGTCCACTAGTTCCGTCCGCTCTTGTACGTCCAGCAGCTTACTATTAACAATTTAGTAAAATAAAAGTTCATTTACGACAGTACTAGCTGGTTCCCCCAACGTTACCCGGGTTAGAGCAATAAAATTGGTTAACGTTTCACCCTCACCACTGCGGCACAAAAGTTAAGCTAAAACCTTCTTATTCATTTTTTATTTTTCTCTCTACTGTCTCCTCAATTTTGTATGTGGCCGCAAACAAAACGGGAACAATAAAACACCTACTACCTCCTTAACAATTTACATCGTTACACAGGGCCGGAGTACTAAGAAACTCACGATCATTACCCAAAAGTCTGTAGGTATCAATTTCATCACGGCACAAACACGAATCAGAATCATTTTATCAAGGAACCTTTTAATCACATTCTTTTATCAATTTTTATTCCAATTCATCGCCTATAAACATGCAAACAATAAAACGGCAACAAGACCCTAAAATGTCTTTAATGAACCGCGAAGAAATTAGCCAAAATTTGGCCATTTAATAGCTCACACAGCCGACGGGAATACTCCATAGCTCGTGATATACGCCCTCAAGTCTATAGAACTATCTAAGATGGATTTTTAGATTAGAAAAAAAAAATCAAAATTCGTATAAATACGAATTTGTTCACAAATTCGTGAACAAATTTGTTAATTGATTGAACGTCGGACAATTTGTTCAAAACATGACATTTTCTTACCTACTTAGGGAATATTTACACCCGCCACAACATCTAAAAAAAAAGGAAAATTTAAAGTGGAATTTACACGTTCAGATTCAACCATAACTATCACACCATTTAAATTGATAAGATTTAATAATGTTAAACATCAATTAACGTTTGAGCGTGTGCTCAGTGAAGAATTGATTTTTGAGGATTGCGATTCATAAGCGACCGTCAACAAGAATCAGGTTTGTTACAAGGATTTCAAGTTATTACAAGCACAAGAGCAGTAGTTATTATGATACTATCGCGTCAAAATTGATATGTGATTGTCAGATCTTCCCGACTACCCTGGGAAAATGATTGTCGGTGTATTTTATATCTGCGAATTTGCAAAGTGGAGGGTTGATGTTTGAGCGATGAAGTTCAGGGGGGACTCTCTATATTCTAAACCGCAAACTTACCTGAGATTTCATCGAACATAGGTAGAAAGTATAGCAATGAAGCCTATGACAAGCACTTGCGGACACACGATCGACGGACAGTCACGAAACGATAGTTGTTCAAAATGTTCTCTTACGTTTTGATTTTCGGGAAGACAATTTTTCTCCGATTTCTATAGTTTGAGTCGGTATCAATTGCGTATTATTATGTTTTCCGTCGAGGTTCTTCTCTTTTAGTTTAGGTATTTTTAAATCGTTTTAGATTTACTTGCCTTTCAAAAGCATATGTATGTAAGTACAAACGTGTGTACATTTGCGCATGATCGAACTTCAGCTTCTACTACATCTAATTCTACGTATTTACAGATGTAAAAGGAGAAGACTCCTGGAGGAGGGGAAGGGGCTTTCCTTTTTGTTTTTGCTCGGGCAAAGATTCGCCAGAACAATAAGGCTCATACATAAGCATGAGGGGTCTGAAAAGGCGGTACAGTAAGAGTAAACGACGGTATTGTATTGTGATGGGAAGAAACCTTCTCAGAGAGAAAAGAAGAGAGCGAATGAAATAAAACGATGTTTGCGATTATAAAAAGGGGAAGAGAGGAAAAGAAACAACAAAACGAAATTACGAGCGATTGTGAAAAGTCTGAATAGTTGAACAGAGTCTCGCGCTAGATGAATTATAACAGCATTACAATCTGAATTTTGAAAAATCTCGACTTTCTGAAAACGCTAGGTATCTAAATCTAGCTTTTTTTCGAGGTATAATAAATTTTGCATACTCCAAGTTGGGTACATTGCAAATTTAATCCTCTGCAAATCAGTAATTCCGTCCACTGGACTTCTTTTGTGGTTTAAAAAAAGTATATTCATCCAACTTTCGTCAGACACCCGTAAGTGAATTACGAAGTATGGAGACTCAAAGATTAGCTGGCTAATTCCCTTGAGACTAATTCCGTTTCTAACAGCTCAAACGTGCTGAAATACAAATGCGGATTCTTTTATGGCATCTAGAATAGACAATAACAAATATAGAGGCTCGTGGCGACTAGTTTAGATAGTGCACCCCCGACTATGTCTAATAAAAAAAGCTTTTAAAATAAATGTGTCTAATTATCTAACAGAGATTAATCGATTCAGATATTCTTCTTGAAACGTATAATAACATCAATTTTGTTTACATTTTGTTCTATCAAGCAGGGACGTAGCCAGGATTTCGTTTCGCGGGGGGGGCTCAAATCAGTACTTAATTGTTAATTGATTTGTATTTCATTTTCAAAGGGTTTTAAAAGTTTACCAGCAAGAAGAAAAATGATTTTTTAAAAGAACAAATTTATTGAATAAACAAAATTTTAATAAAATAAACAATTTGCAACAAAAATAATTTGTAAGCCCCATGAGACCCCCTCCCCCCTGGCTACGGCCCTGCAATCAAGTGAGCAAGTCACATGCCTAGTGCTCCTTCGGGGAGACTCACATTCCATTTCTGTCTCTATTTGTCAATTATTTTCAACAATGAACCTTTGTAATCGACCAAGAAACACTTTTTTAACACCCCCTCAAAATTCAAAGGTCTACGTTTCAGAGGGAGTAGAACCCGAAAATCGAATTAAAAAAAAAGTTTAACAAACATGCACTTCCCTGACTTGTAGGTTGAAAATGGCAACTCCATTTGAGGGAAAAGATCATCTCCCCAATAATGTTTAAAGTATGTATTTCTGACCACTATCACGCAACGGTTTATATTCCTCCATCTTTTCTGTGCAAATCACAGGGTGGTTGCCTCGTGGAAATCATGAATTAGTACCACGAACTAAATCACTGGTGACGAAATCGTGGAAACCCTTGTAAAGAAAAAACACCGAAGCTGTGGAAAAAATTAGTTCATATAGGTACATAAAATTGTATTCTATCATATAGAGTTGTTATGTATAAAATTATGTAGTTGTATGCATTAAATTTGCGTAATCAGTAACAGAACAATATTTGGATATACTTTGACAAAGTATAGTTCCCCATTAATGTAAAAAATAGATGAATAATGGATAATATTACAAATAAATAAATATAAGTATGGACAGAAATGTTTTTCACGATGCCTGCTCATTAGTTCCCCATTAATGTAAAAAATAGATGAATAATGGATAATATTACAAATAAATAAATATAAGTATGGACTACACACTTAATATTGCGTGTCAATTTTGAGCAATGTTGACGAGCATCTTGATTAAAACTCAAACAAACCATACACATACTGAAACCATTAGGTAGTAGTCATTACTCTGGCTCTCTCTCCGTCCGTTTTGAAATTCTATCACCGAATGTATGTCCTAAGTACCAACTTAGCTCAAAACAACTTGACAAGTAAGCAACTTTGTCTGGCGACTCATCCACTGAGTTATCCAAGACTCTATATTGTCTTCTAGTCGGCGGGAAAATCGTGGGGGATAGTTCAGAGTCGATGATCTAGGAGGCAGCACACGACGGAGAGTAGCCTTAGTGAAGCGAAAGGTTAGTAGAGGGCGTTCGATGAGTGAAATGAGAAGGCATCTTCACGACTCCTCGCTTTCTTACTTACCGAGGATTCCTCTACTCATAACGGTAAGTACCAGGAATATCATACGAACCAACGGCAACTAAGAAAATATATATCACACAAACCATCAAGTTGTGGGATCCTCCCAGGAATAATGATTTGTATGCAAACTCCTTTTCCCAAGGATGGTAGTTTTTGCCAAAAGGTATGTCCCTACCGACTTCCTGGCACTGCTAATTAGTGTCTTATCGTAGTTCTTTATTAATTCCTTCCTTATTAGCAAGAGCCTCCAGGATGTCCCACATCCACGATAGAAGCCAAACAATAACAATTGTTCACCGAGCACACATTTCCAGGTTGAATTTGTAACCATTGAAAATTTAATGTTCTTGTATTTTCACGCAAGCTTATTGGTCTTAAAGATCAATGGATTATGAGAGAAACCAGATTTCCATTATCTCGTAAAGTAGGTACAAGGAAAATCCGAGCCACACGTACCACAAGGTGGGGTGCTCCGACACCCCACACTATTTTACAGCACATATTTCAATCGATTAAATCCTAATTATCGCTTCTAGTCCAGTCTTCCTTATTGTGTGACACTCGGTGAATGCTTGTAAGTGCTTTTCACTTCCAAATTTCAATCAATTTAGCTTTTTGACGTTGAACAGAACAGCTAACAGACTAGTGAACGAAACTTTTAATGAAAAAGACACATTTTAAAATAGGTTCTTCAGTTGGGTCTACCCTTTATCTTTATGCTTTATACTTCGCTGAATATCATCAAAATGATAAATTGTGGAACGAATAGAAAAAAAAATCACAAATTCCAATGGTGCTAAAGGTAACTTTGAACTTTGGCAAAAGAAAACTAATGCGAGTTTGACAACAGAAAACTAAGGGAAACTTGACTTTCAAAACAATTTCAGCAAAACTTCACAACCATCTCGTACTCTCGTCAAATTAGTTCATTGCTTCCGGAACCATTGCTCGTCGTCTTCTGATCCTTCTTTCAGTCACGCAACTTGCACCACTCGTATATTTTTTGGTTTTATGCAGGAATTTAGGAAGGAATAAAATCCACAAAAAATATTGATTATTAGACCACATTACAGAAATAATACCAGAGTTCCATTTAAAAAAGTATATTATATTCTTTAAAAAACGTTTCGTTACTAACAAGGAGGTGCGCCAGTTATCCCATTACCATTCGAAAATTGGTCCCTGTGGGGTGCGTGGACACCCCACCTTGTAGTGCGAGGGTTAAATGACGAGAATAAATTCAGTTTATTCCATTTTTTTTTTTTTTTTTTTATTTTTTTTTTTTTAATCGGAGGTAGGTAATGTGTACCCTTCTTGCAGTACAGAAGATTTCAAAGCGCGTAAAAAATCATTTACCATGATGCAAATTGTTAATAATCATATATCTGGATGCGCCTACTGTATGTGTAGAATTTTGGTTTAACTGAACCGGAAACCCCTATTTTGGTTTAGTTCTATGTATTTTGAATAATGAACTTATAGTATCTAGCCAGAAATCATACTACTATTATTAATAAATTTAGTAGCACTACTAAATCACCCTTTATCTTTCCCATACTACCTAGTCCAAGGTGTAATACCTACGAATCAAGAAGATCATTATTTTAGTTTATGATAAACTGTATTGTAAAAAAAAAAAAAAAAAAAAAAAAAAAAAAAAAAAAAAAAGCCGACAAACCGTTGTGATGCTTGTATGATTTTTCTGAGCGGTATTCATTCCGTTGATAACGATTTGCTCCATGATTGTTTATACTGTAGGCAGCTAGGAACAAATTAAATTTCCGTAAAATTAAACGCTCTTATTCGGTTAACAAAACTGTTAATTAGCTGATTCTAAGTTAAATTCGGGAGCATGCTTAGAGCCGGTAACACGAATTTGAAATCCTTTCAAAACGGTGGAGTTGAAACGGTAAAAGTTCTAATTGATTTTGACTCGTGTGGTCCGTAATTCCAAAAGTATTGATACTACTGTATTGTAATTTTTAATTTCTTAGAAACCTAAAATAAAATCACCTAAATTCCAATCTAACTGGATCAACATTGTCACCTGTCAGTACCACAGACTGTCTATGTATAGTATACATTGTATGCATACTGCACTGTTTGTTGGAGTCACTATTTGTTTAGAGGAATGTGCAGTTGTATGATAAGACCTTGAAAGAACATAAATTTGATTATACGCGGTGTTCCACTTTTGTTCTTCAAATCCTTGTCTTCCGTCTAGCTTAGATTTGGATAGATAGGAGGTTGGGGTGTAGCGATGTACAGTTAATGTTGATTAGTTTACTTTGAAAGTTGTATTGTAAATAAGAGTTCAGTTTCGGTTGACACATCATTGCTTTCACCTTCTGAAATGATACAGTAAATACTATATTATTCCCCCGCATTTGGTAACCCCAACATGATTGGCAAGGCCAGTCTTGGAAGAACCTGTGATCCATCAACTCCATCTTCCCCATCTTTGATTCCATCTAACGAATTTGCCAAACAATTTAAGGTCTAAACCAAAGAGTTAGCAAGCCACCCCGAATTTTCGAGAGCCATCAAGACTTTTAGAAATCTCTTCAATTTTAATTATAAATGATAAAATCGTAACTTCATCTTTAGACATCAGGCTCCAGCTTGGTTTAGTCTGGTTCTATTCCCGTCATATTAATTCCCTTAGTGTTGAGCATTATCACTATATGGAATTGGCGTGAATCATAGACGTCCCAAGATAAAATATGTTAAGAAACTTCGAAAAAAGGTTGGTTGGAATACCTCGGCTCTAAGAATTATATTCCATGGGGTTATGTGCGACTAAAGTGCATTCCAGAAATGATGGGTTTCATGATGATTATTATTAGTTATTGTAGGAACCTCCTATAAAAGAGATAACTGTTCGATCCTCGTAAACTGCCTCCCTGAAACTAAAATTCAGTTGTCCTAGTTTTCTCTCTGAAAATCAGATTTGTTTCTATTTTTAAATTAAGCTTAGTTAACATCTTCGGGCGCATTCTATTAAAATTTTAAATAGATTGAGCTTTTTCTATTCTAAAATTAAGGGAGATATTTATTCGTGCTGAAGGTTAAGGAATTGCCAACAAATCTATATTTCGACTTACCTACGTTTTATTTTTCACAGTTAATTACTAAGTGTAGTATTGGTTTTGTTACGGGTTATTAGTTTCTAACTCTTTCCAATATCAATTCCTTGTTTTGGTGACAGTAATTAACAGATTCAGGTTCCCTGCTTGCCTTCCTTGTCACATAGAAAACAAGTCCAGGTTCTAGTTCGATTTTAACGAAATTTTTCGTTATCTTCTAGATTGGATAAATTTCCTTGAGCCGTCGGATATTTGTGCACGAACACGAGAATGTTATAAGTAATGTTGATTGATACATTAATGCGATTTCGTTGTAACTCGGAGGGTAGTTTGATATGGGTTTCAGAACGGTGCTCCCTGAACTTCAAATAGTAAAAACCAATGTAGAAACACAAAACGCTGCAAATTCTTTCACTGGGATTTATTATTCAATTGGCTTGCGTTCATGATCTGAATTTCTACTAAGATTTGGTGTGTGCATATTTCACAGGATAGAGCGATTATTGAATTTCAGGAGGCACACAAATATGATCAACTGATCAATCCAAATGGGTATTTTGGTTGAGAACAGATTTACGTGCTCCATTCATATCTCCTGAAATTCAATAATCGCTCCATCCTGTAAAACACGCACACTCCAAAGCATAGTAGAAATTCAAATCATGAACGCAAGCCAATTGAATAATAAACCCCATTGAAAGAATTTGCAGGGTTTTTTTATTGAACCTCAATACCCCCCCCCCCCCCCCCACAATAAAAACATCTATAATTTATCAAGTCCTTTGGCACTCGTATTGCGTTAAAACTTCCCCAAATCCAAATTTAAACGATGTAGCCAAAGGTAGACAGATGTAGAGGGGGCACACAAATATCATCAACTGATCAATCCAAATAGGTGTTTTGGATGAGAACCGATTTACGTGGTCTATGCATATCTCCTGAAATTCAATAATCGCTCTATCACCTGTAAAACACGCACACTCCGAAGCTTAGTAAGATTCAAATCATGAACGCAAGCCAATTGAATAATAAACCCCAGTGAAAGAATACTTATTTACCCCAGTAATAATATTGAATAATATTTACCTATATATTATCAGCGTTTCGTGCATATCAGAATGTTTCAACCCGTGTATCGTCTATAAAGTACAAGTATCCACATCGGCTATCACTCCAGTATCCACATTCACACAACTCGACGCTATCGGTCGGACATCACTTGGTTACAAACAAACAATAATAAACGAAAAAACGCAAATGTTGCCACCATAAATCGGGCCATAGATCGGGAATGGTTCGACCTACGGACCTGGGGAGGTGCTCATTCGATTCCTCGAGGTATGTTCTTGAAAATAAGTTTACATTTAGGCCTTTTTTTTCCAGAGCGATTACAATGGTTTATTATTGAATAATAAACCAAAACTAAAATGACCTGGGTAGAACTCCGACACTTACGGAATGAGTTTTCTAGGACGTCTCTCTAAAGCAAGACTTCCTGTATTAGGACTGACCCAGGGGCTTGTGTTACAATAAATACAGAGAAAAAATAAATTGAGTACTTTTATTCATAAATGAATTATAAATAAGTCTGGGGCCGCATCAATGAAAAATGTGTTTGATATTAGCTTGTTTCGTACAGAGGGACTAGTTGGTATTCATGGAGTTACATCTAATACAAAGTCGTCCAACTGCCTTCGGACACCAAGAAGTCAGTTAAAAGGTAGGGAGATCAGTGCGCACCTGAATGCAAATTCGTTCTTAATCGAGCTAATGTGCTGACATATTTATAAATATGGCGCTCTTCTTACGGCATTTAGGGTGGACAAGAGAAAATGTGGGGGTGCGAGGCGCCGAGTTAAGATAATGTACCATTGACTACGTATGTCTTCAGTCGCTTGTACTAATCACATGTACCTACTTGTTCCCTTGTAGACTTGTACCTACCACGTTATATTTAGATAATGACCGTGCACTCCGTCTAATAATTATCTGTAGTGCCGTGTTCTGCTTAAAAGAGCTAACCCATGTGTTATAACGAGTCGCGTTTTTTCATAGTTAAGAAGTTTTACGTCACGGCGTGTTAATCTACGAATGTAAATTGAACTACAGTTCGGAGGACCCGGGGCCAAGGAAGGGCGCTAACTCGCTTTGCCAGGCTCCATGAGTCAGGAGGAGGAATGTAGAAAGGGAGGTCCCCTGTGTTGCCTGTGGCTGTGTCCTTTTATTGCTCGCAGCCACCAGAGAGTTCAAGGGCGCTTAGGCCCTCCGATCCTCCTTCCCCGCGGTCTGCGAACGCCTTGTTCTCCTGAGGGCACCAATCTTCTATCCCATCTCTACCTTTTCTGTCATAGGTACGTGTGCGAGCTTGGGTAAACATCTAGCACGTTATTTCCCAAGGTATCAGAATTACATAGTCCCCTCAAGGTTTGAAATGTAGTAACCACCCCCAAAGACACAGTGATCAATCTTCGGTCAATCAATCCTTCCGTTGAATAGGTTTCCCCTACGAATATACATCGAAATTGATTTGTGTTTATGTATGTGCGTTTGAGGTTATCGCATACAATTTCGAACGACTTAACAGATTCAATACCGTTTTTTTACAAAATGACCACTGGTCATTGACCAGCAAGTTCTTGAGGTGCTGTTTATCCTTAACAAACCCCTTTCAAGCGCCTATAACACCCGCAGTTGATGAGAGCCTAATCACGTCATCCGAGCAATCAATGCCGTAATGAGGGAAGTTGTTTACCTATCAGTAGTCACTCGCTTTGAAGACAAATGTCAAATTGAGGTTAAATGGCAATTAAAATTAAGTCACTGGTTGCATATGATTTGAATGCAACATCCTTTCATGACGTTGTATCTCGATTTAATTATTCATTCAACCCCAAGGGACATTATTTAAAGGTTGGAATTACTAACTAAGAGCCTTGAATATAATGACGAAATAAAAGTATATAATTACATCATTTGGAATCACTCAGTTCATCTGAATATGTTCTGTGGCCAATATCCCCCCTAACCCGATACGTTTCGACTTACTAGCTGAGTTACTTCTATGGCTAGTTTCTTCCCTAGTTCTATCATTTCGACTGGAGCGCTGAAATTGAGGCTTCCTGAATAGGTAATTATAGAGAGTGAAGTATCTCTGATCAGCTGAGCCATCGCTGTTCCTAGTTGCTTCCTCAATCCGGCTCCTTTCGATCTACTTTAATGACATTTGAAATGGAGGCTCTCTGGAAACAGGTAACTATAGTTTGCAAAACAGTTCTGATCAGCTGAATCAGATATGTGAGTAGTTTCTCCCCATTTCGATCCACATCGCATAACTTTGAAATTTATCCTCAATGGAACAGTGGTACACTAGCGTGTGAAAAAGCCCTTATCAGGTCTGTCAGCTCTCTTTTTTCTTTTTCTGTGTATTTTTTTCCAAAAGGCCTACTGCACCGAAATTTGAACGAAGCTTATCTCAAAGGAGGTAGCAGGTAATTACGACGTGCGAAACCGCCCTGGTCAGCTGAGTGAGCTTTTGAGCTAAATTACTTCCTAATCGGCCATTATTGCTAATCTTCGAAATGCATTTTTTTTAAATATGATATGATGATATTCTTGATGAAAACTGTATGTACGAAGAAATAGTATGATATGCCCCATACGTTGAATAATATTGACCTACTATATCCAATTCCCGTCCATCACCGATCGATGATGCCACTCATGCTTTACTGGGAACACCCATAGTTAACCATCGTGAAGGCTTCTCCAGTTACCATTTTCCGCCGCAACAAACTGCCTGTTGGCAACCATAATTACGAAAGATGAGAAACCAAACGAATCGGTTGCGGAGGGTTGCACCATTTATGAAGTAGAAGGATGTTTTGTAGGTTCTGACCTAGTCCCAGTTGTGCATCGTAATTCGCTGATCGTTTTACCACTGCACCCGTAAAATCAGTCTGGCAGTTTAGCCGCCAATTGGAACATACTTAGAATGATGGGTTAATAAAAACACACTATGAGATTTATATATAAGGATTGTTCATGAGAAAGTAACTTTGACAATAGGGATATTCCTATCTGCCTCTCAACAACATGAGAATGTTTTCAATCTTCAATTCCTTTGGTTGTGTAGAAAAAGTGTTTTTACGCTACACGGTCTATCTCAACCTCTTCCATTGTCAATGAATAAAATCTATCTCTCAAGAACACTGAGACTCAAATGACGCTCCTAGTCAAACGTACTTTTGTCAGAATAGCCAAAACGGAAATTTATTATTGAAGTGGTATAACTTTGTTAATTTAATCAAGTAATGTACAATATCATATTATTCTAAACCACCAATATAATATATTATATAATAGTTTGTGGTACAGGCCAGCGAACCACTTTGTCTCAGAATCATTAAAGCAATGTGCAACTCAACATGGAATTACACGGACAAGATCTCGATATCATCTATCTGGAAATGGATAAGAGATATTAGGCACTTTTTGAATCTACATCCAAATTTAATTTGACCTTGAATGACCTACCGAAATCTGACCTAACACGGACTGACGATCATGGAGAACCACAAGACTACGTCAACGGTTTGTGAGTGCTTGGACCCATTGCATGGACATGAACTCTCCATTTGGATTTCCATATTTTCCGAGCTTTCTTCCAATGCATTACTTTGTCGGTTTTTCTACAGTGAAATATAAGTTTGTTACAGACTTTCCCCCTCAGCTGATTTTAAATGTTTTACCAGAAAGGAACATATCCTCCGTTCACACTAAAATTACATATAACCAAAATAAAAATGTTGATTCCTCCATAAAACCAGATTTTTTTCTTCTTCAAATTTTTGGCAATTCTTACACTTTTTTGTGGAACAAACCATTTTTTGGATTTTCTCGAAAAAATTGAAACGGAATATAGGTCCATTTGAACGTACCATTTATCGGTCACCGTCTTGACGTAGCAACCATACATTGCTGATTCCTTAAAGAGTTTATGTTAAAAGTTATTACTTCACAAAACAGTGTCAAAGACTAAACTCCTGATTCGAACGAAAATCCTAAGCCCTTTTGAAACATATAATATCAAGGCGATGCGTAAAAACTGATGAAAATCTGAAGGCCAGGATAAAGGACAATTATCTGGTCTTCAACGGGCAAGGCCCGTTAACTTCGGAAGCCTTGGACATCCATCTTCCCTAAACGCTTCACATAGGAGAGCGAAGCGCGGGCTGGAGAATAGTAACCTCAAGCTTCCAGAGGTGCCTAGGGACTCCCGGTCTTCTCGAAAAACCAGCAGTAATTACCAGGTTCGGTCATGAACATTCCAGAGAAATGAGTTCAAAAAAAGGTTGGAGTTAGGAGGTTTGGGACAGGATGATTTGATAGAAGACCTAAACATCGGGGTGATGGAGAGGCGGGCAGTGACTTCTGTGGAGTGAATAGTTGTTTATCTGAAGCTGAAATGAGAGAGAGCCAGATGAGTGATCCGAGATTTCGGTTTCTAATGGCTTTCGTGAGGGAGGAGTTTCGAGGAGGATTCGATTCGCCCACGAACCAAAAGTGGGGTGTTGATTTGCATGTGATTATCTTGCAAAATGTGTTATTACGTTTGGATTAATATTCTGGAGTTCGACGGTTCACTTGCAGTCTTTACGAACTGAAATGGTTACAAAAATCTACATTCGGAACAAAGATAAGAAATCCTTACAGGAATGGAAGTGGAGTAATTTCAACTGACAATGGCTGTGATACGCAACACACTTTCCAAGATTTTTTGAAATCATGAGGAAGAAAGTAACCGTAACAATGTGTTGTGCGCTACAATTGTTAGCTTCTCCAGTTGATGAATCCATTACATCACATATTTCAGACTTTTCCGAATAGTTTTGGTTCTCACTTCGGGGTTATGAGTTTCTACATTACTGTCTATAGTGTATACGAGGCAGGCTGGAGAAAAGCGGAAGGAAAGGTTTTTTATAGGGAATCACAGGTGAATAATATTCACAGATATTGTGCTTAATAAATAGCATTCATATTATGCTTAACTTTTAAAATTTTCATCAAGACTCGGACTTTTCCTTGAAATTTGTACATACGAACATCGAAACTGCCCCAAAACCAGCAAATAGGTAGACTTTCAGAGCTTGAGAGATATGTAGTTGGTAGATATGTATTTCATGTTTCTTACCAAAACGACGGAAGAAAAACAAGAAACCACTCCAAATTCTTACTCAAAGTTATTTCTGTGTTAAGTAACCTTACTAGGCGGATTACCTAACCACCAGAACTCGACTGCACAACTAGAGACAAGGCTTCCTTAGTACAATCGGAAACACGTAGAAATCCATTAGTAGAGCAATTAAAATTTAACTAAATAAAAAAAAGCTTGAACATAGTTCAAGTCTTTATTTCCTAGTCGAATGCGAAAAATTTGGTATTTAATAAGGAAAACCCGATCGGTCAGTCGGGGGCAACATCATCGGTCCCCAGTGAACGTGTTAAAGACAACCCTGCGATTGATGAGCGAACGGATGGTCGTTCAGGAGCCGGAGTGGTCCCATTCGATTCAGACAACTAATTCCTATTTGAATCAAGTAAAATACTACCATCGTGCATTAAAAGTTTTTGAAATTTTAAATAGGGTTGATTAACTACGAGACGTATACCCCAAATCTAACCTTCAGTCCAGCAGTCCCAAAAACAAGCTTCCGATGGTGGATGGCGCACAGTAGTTCAGAACGTGGAAAATATTTCTGTATTAGATGACCCTCCTCCCTGGATTGTGGTTATACATCCAAAGATAATGATTCCTAGATGCACTCGGAAACTTTCGTAGGAATCCAACTGAAATGTAACAAAATAAAATAAAAATACAGCCATCAGGAATGGATAAGCTTGTTCTCCTCAACTGAATTGAAGGTTGGGAGATAGCGTTGTAGATAGTATAGTTGTACAGAATGAACCGAACTACTTGGTCTAGCTGAGACCTCCCGTTGAACTGTAGGGCTTCAGTCCGACCGACTTCTTTACCTATTTTTCAAATGTTGATAGAACGGATAATTGTACAGCACCTGTGTGGTTTCCTTAAATCCACGCAACTAATTTATATCAGAGTCAAACAAATACCTATCCTCTAAAACATCGATATTACTTTATTGGATTCTTGAGGCGAATTTTGTAACTTCGATTCAGTAGTTCGGAAAAGGCGGAAAACGGAGAACGGAAGGATTTTTTTTTTGTTTCAAATTCGATTTTTTTAATCCACGTATCTTGAAACGTAAGCCAACAACTTTTCACGGGAGTTGACATTTTTTTTTCTTGGTTGATTACAAAGGTTCATTATTGAAAGTAACAAGCCAAAAACTCTTCTACATCTCCTGCTCACACGAAAACCCCTACAGTCGGTATCGGAGAAGTACGATTTAAAAAATAAGTAATTTTTGGGTTTATAATTTTTGGGCGTTACATGCGATAACCTGTCCAAATACATCGTTCTATATGTGTACCAAGTCAATTATTCACATTATGAATTCAAAGTGTGAACTGCCTAAATTAGGGATTACAGCAAGTCAGTTCCAAAGGCAACTGAGTATTTAATGGCGCAGAAGCCGTCAGTAAGGAAGCGCCGCTGAAGGATTCAGGATGTGCGACCCAGCTATAAACAGTTATTATTCACCTGAAAAAGAGGAGAGGAATATGATTCCTCTTCGAACAAAAGGAGAGACACGCCCTGAAAGGGCAACAAGTGATTCGAAGAGCGTCCTATTCATTGAGTCAGGGAAGAAGAATAGAGGGAAGGAGGAACGCCTGCGGTACCTAGTCCCTAGTATACACTATAGCGGCATTATCCCCAGCCAAAGGAGATCACGAAATATCCTCCTGAGAGATGTCGAGTGAGTCGTGAGCAGTAGGGCCGCGTGTCCCTTCCTGGTGCCTTTTCTTCCCACCGTCGTAAATAAATTGCACACAGCTTTTGTAAGGTTTCACCTAGGCCAACTTGTCAGCCATTGTAAAGCAGGCAGCTTATTTGGGCTAGCAATGAAATGGAATTGCAATCAAACCAACAATGAACTAGTAGTTCTCAATCCCTAAGTTGCAATTATAATAACTGGAGTGAAATTATAATGCATCGACAGCAATACCGTTTGATTCCATGTTCAACGTACCTGGAAATATTACAATACGAATAAAAACCACTATTCATACTGTATTCATCCAGTTATTATCATCATACTACAAAGGTATGCAAAATTATTCGGTTTGTACTACAAACCGGTTATTTTGTCGTGTGACGACTGAAATTGAGCATTCGAGTCATTTGACCCACCTGGGGGTTTAGTGGCGGATCGATTTCGAGGTGTATTTTTTCGTTCCTGCAGTCTCTCGCTCGCTCGACCCATCACGGTTTTTTTCAATTAATCATTAACCAGAGCCACATTTTGGTTTATTACTCAATAATAAACCATTGTAATCGCTCTTGAAAAAAAAAAATTCTAACCCCCCCTGAAAATTTTATGGTTTACGTTTCAAAGGGAGTAGAATCCGAATCTGCAATAAAAATTTTTCCGTCCGTACGCCGTACGCACGATTTCTCCCAAACGGCTGGAGCAAAATATCTAAAATTTTCAGGAAAAATCAATCTTGGTCGACAACGCTTCAATTCTTGAGCCAGCTCTCTCACTTAATTTAAAGTGCCCTTTAAGGGTTGTCAAAGTTTTGTAAAATCCCCAAAAACCTCAAGAAAAAAGTCAAGGCGGCCTAAATTTGGACTCTTTTTGAAGAACTTTCCACGAGGAATCAAATGAGCCCCTCCCCAGGTCCATAGCTCAAACCATTCCTGTATGGCCCGATTTATGGTACCAACATTTGCGTTATTTTGGTTTATTATTGTTTTTCTTTCGATATCAGTAACCTAGTGACGTAGTGATGTAGTAATGTGGATACTGGAGTGAACTCCTAAAAGGCTTCGTAGCCGATACACGGTTTGAAGCATTCTGATAACCATAAAAAAAACTGCAAATTCTTTCACTGGGGTTTATTTTTCAATCGGCTTGCGTTCATGATTTGAATTTATACTAAGCTTTGGGGTGTGCGTGCTTCACAAGGGATAGAGCGTTTATTGAATTTCAGGAGGCACACAAATATGATCAACTGGTCAATCTAAATAGGTGTTTTGGTTGAGAACCGATTTAAGTGCTCTACGCATATCTCCTGAAATTCAATAATCGCTCTATCACTTGTGAAACACGCACGCTCCAAAGCTTAGTATAAATTCAAATCATGAACGCAAGCCAACTGGATGATAAAACCCATTCATAGAATTTGAAGCGTTTTTTCCCCAACGGAAGGGATGATTTATCCCAATAATTCTTAAATCTGGTTACAAATCTTCGATCTCAAACTAAAGAGCTGTTTGCACTAAATGGATTTGCACCGTAAGGATGGAATGACTGCTCGCTGAAAGCTGAATTCTTTGTTCTCCGTGTGCTGTCTCATAGCAGCATATTTTCTTTATGTTATCAACGTCAGACGAAGTCCACCGATTTCGTTCTCTCTGGAATTGACGATGGTGAACATATAGATGTGGCCTCAAAGAGAAATGGTAAAGGTTTTGACAGGGTCTCTCATATCTGTCTCTGTCTGATCAACAGTTTTCTGACCGGTAGATTTCAGAAGGTGCACTCTCCATGCAACATCAAGGGTCTCTCCTGGATTCACATATTGACCACTTCTACTCTTTTTGTCGATAAACCGCGTTGGTTCCCTGCTTTATTCTAATAAGCATAATGTACAATGATAATTTAACAATTTTCAGAGGAATCTCTGGTTTTACTGATTGTTGTTTCTTTCAAATAGCCACCTCCAGTATCGTTCCGCTTATCATTTGGAGCCGAATCAATTCAAGTGTACCCTAACATCTTCAATGAGATCTCCTAATCAACTTCAAGGTTTTTTCACATTATTTTATCGGTTTTGGAGGGATGGAGGCGGACGAAATTTGATTTTTTCTGACCGAAGTTGGTAGTTGTATTGTTAGTATTTATTTTTTCGGCGGGCTTGGTTCGTTAAGCACTTTTCCACATCGTTACGTTACATTTGGGATAAACGTACGACAAAGGTAAGCTATTAGATATGTATACGTCCAGCTTTCACAACGTGAATTCGGCTAAACCCAGTTTGGAATAAACTAGACTGTATAGCGGAGCGTAATTGTTGGGTTGGTGAATGATGTTCAAAGTGAGAGCGATTAATTTTTACTCGTGTTATTAATATTATTGATATGCAGCGGTGTATTGTGTTTCAGTGATATTCCGTTTCTATTTCCTTGAATCAATGAAATGATAATATGTTTCAACAACTAAGAAACCCTAGAAAAATCCAACAAAACTACACATTACTCCTTTGAATTCCACCCGAAAATCCAGAAAACATACCGATGCTTTAGATGGGGAAGAGTTATACCACCATTCAACCAAAAGTCTTCAACAATGAGCTGAAATCTAGGTTGGTGTCAGTGGTTTGAGGAGTGAACATCGTATGAACGAGAAAATCGGGAAGAACACGTAGCGGGTTATCGAAGACCGGACCAACTGACTTCGATGAACCGGTGGTTGCAGAAAGATGTTGAAGTAGGTCTCTGATTAGCTTATCAGAGTGTAATGCCAGGGATTGACGTGAAGGCCAAGGTGGAAAGGATTGGGGTGTAATTTAACGAACGATTGCCACAGGGGAGGGGTAGAAAACTATGCATCGTTTGCTTATCTTCTAGGATCATTCATGAGGGGAGACCGAATCTATACAGCTATCTTTTACGAGTAGGGACAGAGAAAGCTACTTTGTTTAACTGTTGCTGAACCTAAAATGTGACGTCTCTTCATATAATGAATGAATACACAGGTGCCCACAATCCGCAAGCTGATAGACCTCAGCGGTATGTGGGGTAGATACATATGATTGAAAGTTGGTAAAGCATAAGAAGAAAGATGGTTGAATGACGTCATAAGGACCTGAACTCCACACCTGCCAGGGGAATTTACCTCAGCTCTACCCACCCGTGACGTAATTTCATTATCATTCCGTTAGTTTTCAGTCCAAGCCGTTCGGAGTTACTAATTAAAAATTGGCAGGAGGGTGTTTTAAAAGCTCTGAATCAGATTCTTGTTCATCTTCAGGTCACAAAATGAAAAATTCCGACTTCATGGTTTCATTTCTTGGGACAATGAGTTTTCTACAATGAAGCAGCCCGTGGCTTACGGAGTCCAATTTCGGCCAAAATACGATCATAAAAGCTAAGTGGACGATTCTTCTTCATCCCTCTCTTGGCAATAACTGCGCGACATCAACAGTTCCCTGCACAGGATCGTTGCCTTGTTGTGCAGCCTAAAAAACCAATTAGTATCCCTTTCTGAAATTGATAGCCCTGAATTTGTCCGAGTTCCATGGCGGGGAAAACGTTTGCAAAGGGTATCAACTGTCCATTGTAACTTGTAGCAATACAGAGCAAATAATTTGGATATAGTTATATAATTGGGATCATGGGAGAATGGGTCCATGGTGGAATGCTAAACACTGAGCCCCAATAGGAGCTCTTCATCCTTTATATTGTAGTATTGCTGGTCGAAAAGAGGCACAACCCCACAGAGTGTAGTTCGGGAGTAACAAATCAAGTCAGTAAGTAGTTTGAAAGGTAACAGAACTCTTAGGCCCCCATCTCCTCAAATAAATCGATCCGACACTTCATTTTCAACAGAATTCGATCTATCGCACTTCCTCTTGCTCCTCAACCTGTTGGCATGTTTGTCTTTGTAACTTGCTTTCAGCAGTATGGATTTCCCAACTTGCTAAAAATGATAGCCACTCTAGTGGAAGGCACCTTTTATCATTGCTGGTATGTAAAATTTGTCGGTTTATTTGAGGATGTACTTACACTTTCTATAGAAACGGCAAAAGCCAATATACAGACTAACATAAATGGGGAGCAGGTTATTCCGTTAAAAAGAGACCTAAATTTGAGCGGTTGCAAATGAACGAAAATGGATAAAAACGAAGAATTATATTTAATACCCGTGATAGAGAACAAGAGGAAAAGACAAGTCACTGATAGAAAACCCCCTTCTCCAGCTTCAGCTTCAGAGTGTAGAGAGATTATAGGCAACTACCTGCCACTATGAATACAACTTTCCAGGTGGGTATTTCGGCGGTAAGGTGATGCATTTATGGAGACTGGAGAACTGGCTAGCCAGTTTGTGGAACAATTCGTCAGTTTCAATCTTACTGTGTGGTGCAGGAATACCACAACCAGCTGGAAATCAAACCGCTCCGAGGAAACCCTTAACTGAAGTGTAAAGAGACGAATGGACTTTCATTGTGCAAATGCCAGAGGACTATCGTGCTCCCATTCGGGTGAAGTAAGGACTTGTATTGTGGCACAATTGATGAGACATTACGAGCACAACTTTTAATGAAAAGAAGGAGAATTAGACACTCATTCAATAATTTAAATTATGCTGCAGTTCCTCTCTCCCCTTTTTGATTTTTATAACAAAACAAAATTGTTTAAATAATTAACGCAGTTGAGATCAAACAACTAAGCCATATGACGAACTTGAGTACATGGACAGGGAGGAGTGAACAGTTTAACGTCAACTACAGAGCTAAAAGTAACAAACAACAAGAGATGTGTGGTACCACCACCATGTCAATGCCTAAAGTATGCTAGTAGTTATACATAGTTAGACTGAGGAAGTCCCCGCTGCGGGACGAAACGTTTCTGACAAGAATTAACAGATATAACGCTCCAAATTAACAGATTCGGATTAAACTATTGAAACATTAATAAACAGATCAGGGGTTAACTCAGGAGGAAATACTCAAATAATAAACCTTTGTATAATAGTTTGCAGCGGTTTTTTTTCACGGATTCAGTCCTGAAATGCCCTGAAACTGCTTTGTTTCAGTCATTTTGTTTCTTATGTTTGGACTGTCCTCAACCCCCGTATCAATTCTAACAGGCATCTCTCTATTGATGAAGTCTTGTTCCTGAAGGACGTAATAATAAAGTCGAATCTCAAAGAAAATGTGGGAGTTCTTGGTATATTGATTTGTGGGAGCCGTTCAAGTTTAAACTTTTCCATTCTCCAAGGCCACCATCGCTGTTACTTATTACTTGGTAGGTTGGCTAGACATTCTTCCCGCACTGGGGTTCAGTCGCCTCTTCGTAACACCGTATAATTACAGGACAGCGCTATACGCCCCTTCTAGGAGGGAGCTTCCCTTTCAGATCCGAGAAGGGATGCTGGACTGACTACCTGGCCTGACCTCTTGCTCTGCTACCGATCGCTTGATACCTGTTGGCCCATTAAGCGGGTGGCTCCCCATCCCTACATGACGACAAAACATATAACCGGGCACCGGAGGTACGTGAGATGCATCGCTACAACAGGGATATTCACTTATTGAATAAACACGCTTCCTGTTCATTGAGATAATGCAGGAATATTAACAAAACAGCCCTGATCACCACCCAGGTGGGAGTAGAATTAGGTTCCCTGAGCGCCCTATTCATACGCTTCATGCGTTTTCATGTTCAATTGTTAACAGAATCACTACCACTCACACTGGCTGATGGTAATAATGCTCCATGTTGTCAAATGCTCCATTCCTGTGCATGTGCTTACATTCAAACATTTCAACAGGAATGTATGTCTTACCGCTGGGTCGTATGGTCGAAAATTAAGCGCGAACCGTCATGAAGTACCCGTTTTCTTATCTCTTAAAGATAATTTGTATACTATTCACTCTCTCAAGCGGTGATAGTATGTAGACTCCTTAGGGAATTTATCTGACGATACATAGGCCCCAGATCAGCTGAGTGGCTTCTAAAGCTAATTTCAATGCTATATATAATATTGTAATACTTGGTTCCATTCAATACTTGCGGTATGGAGTGAGAAAATACGATGCACGATTTTCATTTATTGGTTGCTGGAAGTCATCGTTGTTTGATGAATGTTTTGAAAACTGATTTTCCTAATCTTACCCTGATACTCCCTACGTTTGTCTGTCAAGTTTGTTTGTCTGTCTGTTGTCTATCTACGTTTGTCTGTCTTTCAAGTTCCCAATCGCTCTGCAGCTATATGGGGAAGACAATCTTCAATCCCTATCTAATAATGTACGATCGACGAGTGAAAATATGGTCTCCGAGATAAAGAAACCTCAGACAGGGAACCGAATGTACAGAATGAGGGAGTTTTATGGGTTGGAGTTGGATGCGATTTGACTTCTTGTCACATCACCACACTAAATGGATAAACACACATATACTTTCATTGTTAATGGAATTTGAGACATTCGTTATGGAGGCTATGACTTACTGATGTAGGTTAACACTGTTGTTATTGATCTTCATTTTCTTTCATTTTGATTCTTTTATACAATACAATATTATTACCCTCTATTACTTCAAGCAGCACTTTTCCGAATAGTAACTGCGGTTCGCCTACCGTTTCCATCATAAATATCTATATTTATTCAAGAGAATATAACATTGATTGCCTAAAGCCAACTTCTCCATTCAGTTTTACCTCTTGGGGCAGACGTGAGGGATCAAATGAAAGGAAATTAATGAAGCCTTAAGAAGTTCTCATATTTCTAGGTATTCTAGCAAAACTGTGAAACTCACTAGATTCACAGCAAGCTTCATTATTTAGACACCCGCACTGAATACACTACCCATCAGAGATATCAAAAATACTCTTTTCATATTGAGTTTAATGAAAACAGACTCTCGACAGGCGGTATTTAACATGCGAGCCACTACTCCTCTTCAGAAGTCATATTTTTAATATTTACTGTTAAAGACTTCACTGATGTTTTGTTGTGGAGGTTTCCCACGCCGCCTCAGTTCGAATTTTCCAAGGGAATTGGTTGGGTTCCAATCCAATGTATCACTGTACGTGTCATCACAATTGAACAATATGTACCAGAGATTTGATAATTCTATACATTATAATTTTTTCTCGTCAACCAAGGGCCATTAAATTTTGAGCAATTCAGGGCTCCCAAGAAGAAACTGGTTTCCACCAACATTAGGAAACCTTTCATTGAATCCAGGGGCTGATATCGGACAAAACGTGCATTTGACTCGAACTGTGATTTCTTCTGTTTTGACTGGGATAAGCATTGATCAGAGGTGGATCAATTTTGACTTAATAGTTTCAGCGTTTTCTCCCTGAAAACAATCATACATTCGAGCATCCTAATTTTTCTTTCACATTTCATTTATTATTTTGGTCCCAATTCAAAGTTTTCAAATATTTACGTCTAAGATTCAGAGGAAGCTTAAGGTCCAAAATGTTTTGCTTTTGTTTATTTGGGATTGTAATGTTTTGTGTCAGGAATGATGGTCGATCGGTATTCAATATTAATGAATCAAACGTTCTATTAAGAAAGTTTAGAGATTTCTGTTATAGTCTCAAGCTGTTGTTTGACCTTTCGGGAACTCCACACACCACGGCTGGCGCCTGACTTTACCTATCCACAAACTGAATGCGTAAGTTATTGCGGGTTATCCATTCAAAACCCTTCACGATACTCCTTTAATCTCCGGTTGGGACGAGTTGGAAATAAATTTCGTGGTACTTCGTACGAGGTCGGAGATTTGAAAGGCGGTTTCCCAACTACCGGGGTGGCACCTGTGGGCACAGGCCAGCCCCCAGAGCCACCGACGCTATACAGGTTGGATTCCTTGGCGTCCGCTAGGATTGATGCCCCCAGCACAATGAATATTGATCATCTTCCTCCCTTCTCACCCACCGGCTTCTTCCTCCTTGACAAAGTCTCTTCCATTTCTCCCCCTTTTTTTGTGTCTTCCATCCTCTACCTTCTTATTCCTTTTCCGAGGGTCTCTAATAGTTTCCAAGGGTCCTCCCAAACGTGATGGAAAGGCCCGGGTTTTCGGAGGGGGTATTGATGTATTCATGAGTTTTTTCTTTTTCTTGTTCCTAGAAGACGGGGCGGGTTAATTGGGCTTAGTAGATGTGGAGCGCCTTGTCCTCACCCAGGCACCTATACCAGTATGTACAACTCTGAATCACGCATCAGAAATTCACACCTGAAGCAATACTGAAACAGCACTAAAGGTGATGTAGTTTTGAGACATCCTAAAGACGAAAGCCTAGAACGTTAAATTCAATGACAACTAATGAACTGTAATTTTTTTAGGCATTATAGAAGAAAAAACTGAACAAAGGTTTGTTATTTCTGTATTAGATAACCCTTCTTCATAAATCGCTGATCTATGTATACCTATAAGACAGTCTGTAACACACTATGTAGACACGCATCTTACTTGTTTTTAATAGCACTCTAGATGCCTTAAGATGAGTTCATTAGTACTTAATATTCTCATTCCTATTGAAGACATTTTTTGTTGGTCAAACTTCTAGCCCTTCGGGAGCAGACCGAATGAACGAAAAGCGATTCGAGTTGGCTTATTTGATTCATTCAGTGGCAAACATAAAAACGTCATTGTTATCCCGAATGTTTGCGATATTCTGATTTTTCAACATTACAACTTTTAGGATTGCTACTAGCTGGTTGCTAGAAATCAGTACCAGCTAAACCCTATTTGTGATTTTTTTTAATGTTTTGTTTTGGTTGTGAAACCAAAATTCGCAATCGAACAAAAAATAAGAGAAGAAATCGGCAGTATTTTCTTTAGGTTTATGGGCCGCCTGAATCTATTGTCTATTAAACCCCTCCCACTTCCAGTCAGAAATTTCAAAACTTCCTCTTTTTTTGATAAATTTCTAGACCAAAATTTGTGTTAAAAGAAATACAGCGTACAACCCCCCTTTTTTTTCTTCCGTCATAAAATTCGGAATTCCTGTGCTTTTTTCCACAACTAAAATAAAATTGGAATGAATCATAAAAAGAATAAAAAATCCGTTAATAATTACAATTACAAATTACAACCTGGGCAGGATCTGCAAATTCGTCAACCACACAAGCACACAACCATAGTTTTTCCCCAGATTTGGCCTCAGAATAGTCCGAAACCTGTATCAAGTTTTTTGTTTAATGAATTTTCAATAATGCCGTCCGTCAATATAATTCCTTAGAACTTATATAAACAATTCGTTCTTGTTCACATAGTCCCCACTTAAGTTTTTGTCTTAAGTACTGGCCAGCCTGACCGCTTCACAGGCGTAGACGATGGACGTGATTTTTCGAGTTTGTTGACTTAGGAATGTCATTAAAGGATTATAGGACGTCATTTTTAAGTATTACCGTAACGAATCGATTGATTTGGGTCCCAGACCAGTGCGGGCTCATCTGATTCAAAAATCTCATTTAAGGGTGAAAATGATGAGTCAAACGGGTGGAATGTACAATGTTTTAAATCCCAAATCTTTAATTTTCTCGTTTTGAAGACACAAAAAAGTAAAGGAATGTTGTGGTGGGGAGGGGTTGGGATTCATGAGGTCGTTTAAAAATAATAAACTTTTGTAAAATCATTTGCACCTTTTTTTTTCACGTTCGGGTTGTCCCACACCCAATCGATTCCAATAGGCGAACCTCAATTGTCGTGCCTTGCTTCAGCGGTGCAGCCTAAAAATTGTACTGAAATAACTTTCACATGAGTCTCTCTAAGGAAAGACCGTGTACGCACCTAGCGGAGAGAGGTTCTTCCGTGCGGGTCAGGGGCCGCGGAATGCACGGGCTGGGTTTTATGGTCTTAGTGCAGTGTATGAGCCTATTTATAGTCAACTTTGGAGAGTTGTGGAGGTTCTATCTCATCCAACAACACTTATCGTATCCCGTTGTCTCATCTCCTCTTTGCTGACCGTTCATCCGATTAATCGATGTCTCTTAACTTCCTTTTTCAGAGAGTTCGTGGCGTCTGTTCAGTGAGAATTGTTTGGTTGCTACTCAAAACTGCTAAACACCCATTACCTACCTATGCAATATTAATTCAGACGAGTTTTGAAACCGCAGTAAATTATTACTTGAAGGTTTACCATATCAAATTGGATTGCGCTTCTACACGTGTCAAGTACGAGTACCTATACAAGTTGTAAAACCAACTCCTACTCCATCAATTTCAACGATGATCGTCTTAGTTAGAAAAGGACAAATTACGATAAAACATTCTGCTACTACCGTTTGTTGAACAAATACTAAAATTCTGGTGGAGCATTATACCGTTCATCAGTTCTCTGAATAATGAAGTAGTAAAATGGTTCATTATGACACGAAGAGGTGTTGGACGCAATATTTGTGTCCAAAAAGTGCCTCAATGACCTAAAAATACACTGCCAAGGAGATGGCTCAACTGCTTCCTCGTTACAATCAAAGTGACCATTACTTGACTTATGTCCTTAAACTCTTATGGGAGCACAGGGCAGAAACAAGATCCCTCCAGTCCGAACACCATTATAAAATAGAAAATTGAGAAATCTTCAGATGATAGATGTTGAGGTAATTGGTCAAACTTCCTAAAGATTCGTTGTGACATTTTACTTTGGATGAAAGGTGATTGGAAAATAAAAATCTGTTTAATCGTAGGTTTGTTGCGGTTACTCGTCAGAGGCGGGCAGTAAAAACAAAAATTAATTAATTCTACATAAGCGCATGCACACAGCGTACCGCTAGTTCGATCATGATGAAATTCATATGAGACATGGAGGGGTGTTGTGCGTATAACCCTTTATGATATGAGCTAAACTGAATCAAAATTATGAAAGTTATTTCTGTAACAAGGAAATTCGGACAGACCGACAGACAGCGAACCAAATTGTTCAGTATGCTATGAAACGCAAAATGCGAGTGGAAATTTTGAATTCGGTCAACAACAATTTTTTATATACCCGAAAGTGAACACAAGGCTTTCGTTGCTTCGCAGACTCGGAAGCTACACCTATGGAGTGGGTCCGTGCGGGTCAATCGCATATTTAGATCTACCGCCTGCCCATGCTGTTTGCAATATAGACGAAAAGTCATTTTATAACGTTAAAACTCAAAGAATTGCATCTGACTTTGGGTATTTATGCTTAATGCGACAACATCATCTGTAAAAGTAGTCGAACATTTTCCAAGCCCTCAACTCCCCGAAAGTTTCATGTTTTTCTGAACTTGAACAGGTTTTTAGATTCTCACCGGTTTTCATTCAGTCGTTGTACATATGGTTGATTGTTTACAATAATAAACCTTTGTAATTGACCAAGAAAACCAATGTAACCCCAATCAAAATTTGTTGGTTTGTGTCTCAAAGATTAGTAGATTTTAAAAATCGAATACAAAAATCTAGCAGACCGCCGTTCAAAAGTTTTTCCCGCAATTACTGAACCGAAGTTTACTACTTTTGTCTAAAATTCCTAAATCGATCCGGGATGTGCTAATAAACTAGGCGTCTCGATCAATTACTTGTCTGGGCTAATATTCAAGGATTGAATACGGCCGATCTAACTTTAGGCGATAAAATTCACTAAGAGAACATAGTATTCGGAGCACAAAATAAACAAATTACAAACTTGTGTCACAAATTAACATTAATAGCTTTTAGAAAGTCAAATAATAGTTTATACACTCCGATGTTTGAAGTTGCCAATATAGAGTCGGAGTTGAAAGGATTTCCAACTCTTTTCGGGACTTCTCGTAGGAATTCGTCTCTGACGAATGAATGGTGGTTGCATTCAAGTAGTATATGCTGCTTGATTTCCAGTTCTGTTCCACAAAATCTACATTGTGGCAATCGGACCTGATTTATTCTATGAAGATAGGTACCTACTTGAACAGCTGTGTTCCTTGGTATTGGTTTTCCTAAACCATGGTTCCATGTTATTCATTGGGAACAATGATTTATATCTGCTCCCAGAATGGTATTCCATAAATTCATCTCGCCATTTCATGGAGATTCCTTGTGCCAGATGTCGTTTGAAATCGACGGATGAGAATTCTGGTATGGGTTGCGGTTGGGGAAGCGAAGCGGCATGATTGGCCTCTCAATCTGCCGCCTCATAACCAGCGACTCTCCGATGGCCTGGAACCCAAAATAAGGTCACCCGGATTTAGAATCCGAAGGGTGGTAGTTTCGATATTAATTTAGGGTGAATTTAGATGCGATGGAGAGGTTTGCAAGTTTGATGGTAACACTTCTTGGATCCATCATAATAACTAGGTATACTGACCTGGGCCTCGATTGTTCATTTTTAGTAAATTCAAGAGCCTTAATTATCCGCTACTTTCCTGCAGTGTAGATATAATAGATAGAAAGATGTATTATGTGAATTATTTTTTTGTTCGATCCCAATTACAATCCGGTTGTACAACAGAACTCGGTACACAGCCCCATTACAGCCCTGGTATACAGGACCATTTTCTTGATTTCTTCTTTCTTCTATTAAGAACATTGGTCTAGACTTCAAACACATTTAAGATCTTCCAAATCTAATCATGGGGGAGGAGTTTTCATCTGATTTTTAATATGTTGTTGATATATCTTTGTTTTGATGGATTTTCTTTCAACAACCCTCTTTTGTGGTATAAATTTCAGAAATTTTGAATTCAGTGACATGAAGGAGGATGGAGAGGGTATTGGCAGATCCATTTAAGGGCTGCTCATACCTATTACAATTTTCAGCCGCTTTCGTCCTTTTTTGTTCGATTAAGAATGAACAAAAGTTACCAATATGTTTTCTTGATTCACATAGAAAAAAGTTCCGAGTTCCAAGAAAACATCGGAGTAATTGAAAAAAAATCATGTTAATTCGCATCAAGTAATTTCTGCAAGTCTTCTACATCATTTGGACACTTTTGGTAGGGGTGGCAAACCAAAATCTGCCAAACCTAAAGTATCGTTTTCTCATGGAAAATCCAGTAAAAATGTATGTTAAAACAACAGTGTAAAATCCTAATTTGTCTAAGAGTCATGGCAAATGATTTACGATTCTATTTAAATTTTCGGAAACATCAGTTGAGTTGATAGGTACTCATGTTGCGGTATACCTGGCCTATGCCTATGGACGCATAGTTTATTTCTGAATAATAAAATCAAGTAGTCATTGAAACGAAATGAAATATCTACAGCTAAATCATTAGCCAACCCCACAAGCTTCTTATTGATTCATCTCTATATTCCGTGTCACATCCTCGGGCTTCTACGACGATGGGATGGGGTCATCCGGAAGTGTATACAGGAATGGTCAAGTGTGTTGAATCTGTAAGAGCCACATATCTGCCCAGCTTAGCTCTCGTCGCTGTCTTGAATAATGGAGTAGATTAGCGCTGTGGAAGTATACAAGGTGAAGCTCAAGTGTGTTGATTCTGTAAAAGGTGAGAGATTTCGACTTATTTACTCGGAGGCACTCAGCGAGGGCGCGGTTTGAGAGGGAGTCATCAAGAGCGTTCCGTCTCTCCCAGAAGGATGTGCTAAGGGGATCTTAAGGGGTCCTTAAGGCAGGAGGTTCCTCCACGAGTGGACTCCAGGGAAGAAAGAAGGCGAAAAAGACGGCAGATCCCACCCGGGACTAAGGAGGGAACCTAATCCAACTCATCAGTCAGAAAGAAGCCAGGAGCTCTCCTCCCGTGGAACGGACGGGAAACCGGGAGTGGGGAGGGAGGAGACTCAGAAACCTGGATCACCTACCTACCAACCTGCCTGCCTACCTGTGCCCGCTCCAGGGGTGGGGGCACACAACTCAGAACCTCCCAACCGGGTCTCAACCAACAACCTCAGTTGTGACCCAAAGTATTCACGTGCGGTCCGAAGTTATGTAGCCTTTCTTATCGAATGTTACAGTTTATTTTTTTAGGTTATTGTTTTCGTTTATCCAGTCATGATCCGAGATTCAGCTTGATGCTCGGTTTTCCGCGTTAGGTACCGGGGACCGCGTGAAATCGGATAATTCCCTCCGCTCCCCTCCCCATTTGGAATAAACGGTTTACGCTACCGGTGCACCATTCACAAGTTTCCTCAGCAAGTTATGGCTACGCTAGGACTCTCCAAAGTATTCATTCTCGACAAGTATTTCACCGAGCTCCAAAAGTTCTGGGAGACCGAGAAAAAACTGCAAGGTAAATGGAGCTTCCAATATTGACCAATTCAAAATGAACACCAGTTGCCCCTTCATTAAACGTGTTCATTGATCGACGTATATCAACAAGCTGTGTCTGTTGGTAATCATTGTTTTTTTCAGCTGAAACGGCAGCATCTGTAGAGTTTGATTTACGATAATGAATCAAACTGGATAAGCCAATTGAATTGAGCCAAAATCCGCTAACAATGTTACAGTCTTTAATCTCCGTAAGTACACAAATGACGTGATGACATTCCGGCTGAATCATCAACACGCTTCAACCGTTTTACACTTGTTGCCAGTTTGTACAGTTACGCGTGTCGTGTGTATGATTAGGTATCATTGATTCAGTTCAACAGTTGTTTGGTAAACTACCCATAATAGAGCAGTAAACATTGCAGCCCATATGTGAGATTGTCACACTTGAGTAGCACGTCTTTTACATTTGCTTTGTGTCTGATAAGTAAAACCAAAATTTACGTGTTAAAAAAAGAGGCTGTTTCGAAGAAAACTTCCTTGCCTATGTTTGTAAGGATCCCTTACCACTGCAGTGTTGTCGTACCTCTACTATCAATAAGTCGCATCAATATAATTAGGAGTTTTATCAGATAAGGATACATTTGTCTTCTTCCACATTATAAATGGCTTGAAAACGCCGATTGCCTTGGTGAACATACCTAAAAAGCCTTTATTTCATCAAGTATACAATGATGGTGTTTGCAGAGATAGTGCAGGTTATACACTAGCTACTCGTCGTGAAACCACCGTGTGTGTGGCATGTATTTCTCAAATATTCCTTGACACTTGGACCTATCTCTAAATTTTACAATGAGTTTGATGATTCATTATCAATACACAACTGCCAACTAAATTGTTCAGCGTCTAGAAGATACCCTCTTAATTTCGGGTTGAATAAGCAAAACGGCATCTGCAACAAAAGATCTTCCGTTCTTCCTGACTATTTAAAAAATAAAGAAGTCAATCTCCTCAGAAATCAAGAAAATCATTGTAACACAAAACTAACGCTACACTATATCCCAAATACCCTTTCAACTGTTTCTGAAATCTCAGAGAGAGCCCAATAAACAATCTTCATGGGTTTTCATTACAATCTGCAGGGGCTGTAGAAGCAAACGGCGTATTAGAAGCCGTACCAGAAAGTCTGCCTACCTTATGCAGTTTTATCATAATAAGTTGATAAACCAGTCCAACCGTTCGACCGCAGTAAATAGTGACATAACATTAGTGCTAATAGTGTCATGTACTCCCTTTTCAAATGAAGGTTGCTCACATACAGTCAAAGACATCTTAGCGTGGTTTTCCAAACTCTAAGGAAAATCTTTTGGTGGTTCGCTGATCAGGCTAGTATCTAATTTAGTCGACATTTCGACCATCTTTGTCTAATAAGCACACAATATATCCTCTTCAGTGTAAGTCGGTGACAAACTCGTGATATGAGGACCTGTACAAATTAATCACCCTATTCAAGGTCAACAGATACGTTGAGGAACATGATCATCATATTCCAGCTTGGAGCTCATGGTAGGATTATGAATGTGAAGCAAAAGCGAAGAGATGGTGTGAAACAATTGTCTAATACTTACCAACCCAGCCAAGCCAAAGATATTTACGGCATCAAAATATCATTTTAGATGACGTTACGATCGTTAGCCCAAAACCTTGGGAGAAAATGCTCCAAGAAATAATCATAACATCGACGTTCTTCGTACGATTTGCCTGGGAATGGGAACTTTTGTGTTGCTTTCCCGATAGCACCGTTTGTGTGTTCAATTACACATGATAACTGGTTAGCCCCAAGAACGAGTTCTTGTGTATTGACCCGAAGCAATGTTAATGCTGGTATAATTATTTGACTTCATGCTACTCATAAACTAATTTTCTGAAGCCCGATTATCAAGCAATAGAAAATAACAAAACCACAACCAGTAACAACAACAATATTACCAGACAATGCTGTACATATTCAAAAACTCGAGCATCATCATGCTGCGCAGGAATATGCTAAGGAATATGTAGCGACATGTTCTTCTACACCAATTACGCAGATAGTAAAAGGCGATATACACGCAGATATCGTACAATATACATAGTTGTTTGAAGATGATTTATGATTCTTTATGAATTTGAAAACAGCCATGATAATGGTTGATGGCTTATATATTGAGTTTTCTATTTGTTGGTACAAATTTGAAAGCATTGATCAACAATAATTACCCTTCTCCTGGGTTGCAAATCACATTAGAAGTAAATAAATAGGAACAGGAGTCTTTCCTCGAAAAGCTTATGAGTTGGGGACTATTGTAATTTTCGTGGTAATGGACAGCTGGAGTTTCACTGTAACTTGCGCTACATAATTAATTATTTAATTAAATTAAACTGTATTGTTTTAAATGGAATCTCACTGAATACATCTGTGAAATCGTTTTTTGGATGATATCTTGAGCTTATTGTATCATTCGTGTACCAAATATCAATCTGGCAGGATTTGGTGGTGATATTAAGCTCATAAGACTTATTTACCTTTTATTAAAAGCTGTTTACATATCATGTGAAGAGTAAAATTATATTATACAAGCAGGTAGCCTATCTAGAGAACGGGTAGTGTTGTTTGAAGATGAAAGAACAAACCATTAAAGAAACTCAAGTTTTTTCGGAAATGGTTTTGTAGTATATGGGTTGAAAGCAAAGAAATGAAATTGTCAAAAGTACTCAGGTATTATGGAGATGTTTGATATCTCATTGAATAAATCAAAACCGTATAACTCTCAATATTGGTTTCTGTTCATGATTTTGTTCCATTCCTTAGCTAACCAGCTGCTTAAAGTTGAATCACTCTTAATTACAGTAACGAGAGCGTTAATATGATATCATTGCAGTTCTAATTCGACAAAAGTGTGAATCAACACAAACGTCATTAGCCAGTATTCCGGTTAACGGATATCCTGCTTTATTTAAAGCTGAAACCGGCAATTTACTATTCACGACTTATAATTAAGTATCTCCATGGTTGTGATCACCAAATTTCCGAATTAACCGGGTAAGTTGTAATTACCGATCGATCTTCGTTTTAAAACAAGGATTATTGGACAGCCTTGACTATTGCGATTAAAATACAAATATGTGTAATGAACAAAAAGAGGTAGTTTGGGTTACGAAGACCAACATAGGTTTCGTACACGTAATCGAAAAAATCATAACACGTGGAGTTTCAGCATAGGACTTGACCTGGAGGAACAGAAATTGTGGGATGTGGTGTCCACTGAAGATGACACAAGTCATGCGACAATATCCAATACGAGAAAACGGAAGGCATTCCGGTTGGTAGCAAGATGAATCTGTGAAAGGGTACACCAACAATTTTTAGATATTGAATGTACTCGAGCATTGTGGAGAAAGCTTGCTTGACCCTACTCAAATCACATATTTAGGTATTGGATACTTTTTTGTGAGCGACCTAGTGAAAACCAAGAAGCAAACCAAAAAGCTGAATGTACAATATGTACCGACAGTTGAAAATGTTGCTGACGTTATGACAAAACCTCCACCAAAATATGAATTTAACACACATGAATTCCACGGCGTTAAACAGAATCAGCTGAACGGCTCTCCTGCGGCTGACTTCGTTGAATATTCATGTGATTCTGTTACCCAGAATAATAATAATAAGACAGAGATGAGTTGAAGGCTGAGCGTGGATATTATAACCAAGTAAGCTGGTATTATTCTGTCAAAAAAGATGGCAGTGAGCCAATTGAAGTTAGTGAATGGAGGTCACTACATTAACATGGCTATGTGTTCGTTAAAAATACGAAATATGTCTGTTGTTTTGCCTTATTTTTATTTCACATACGTGTCGTGATGTGGAGAAGAGATCAATGTTTCAAGTATCGAATTTTAACTCCGAATGTCCTTGGGTGCTTTCAGCTTTGTAAGAGTAGTAAACAAATACTAATGTTCCCCGCCAAAGGACACTCCAGTGATTTCTAATGCTCAAGTTCTTGAAAGTATATTTCAAGTCGAGTACATGAATTTCTAACTGTATTTCGATTCGGGCGGGAACAAGTACAAGAACTTTGTTCAATGTGACCACTCAACATTGAATGGCACATCATAGTGCTTTTTTTGGGATTGCCCCACAAAACGGTCAGTAGTATATACTGCCACAGATAGAAGTACTTATAGAGGGGGCCTCAAAAGTACAAGTACGTACTTATACTAATTTTTCAAGTGTTTGTACTTTGTAAGGTACTACAAAAAGGTTATCGATAATTTCCTGAGATCCTGCTGTGGAGAATGGGATGTTCAACGAGTGATTGAAAAAGGTGCTTGAAAAGAAAGATCATCATTTCTTCCGTCCTTATTCAGACATATATATAATGAATGAAATAAGGAAGTATTACCTAGTAAATCCTGTTTTATAAAGAAAATCAATTGTTTTTTCCAATCAGTTAGGAATGAGTATTATTACTCCAACGTTGCGGAGGTGGAGTATGGATGACAACTATGTTTATACACCCCATATATTAGGAGCATATGAAAGTTCGCTCACATACGGGTTAGGAGCATAAAAAATCTATGTACCAATACGGATTTGATAAATCTTAAGATGATCAGTGAGACTTCCTACCATTCATGTTTCTGCTGCAATTTTCTCCTTATACTTATTAAATACCTCAAAATGTAGCGATCCAACCTGATTATTTGGAGTCAACTTATGGTCTTGGATACATTGGGAGGATGAACATGGTTAGGCGCCAGTGAATTCGAACAAGAAGGTTTTCTACTGAAAACAATTCGATCGATGAAATGGTGGTTGAAGAAGATTTTTGCCAAAGGAAGGCAAAAGGCAAGGCTTCAAATGGTACTTCTGGAGGCTGCAGCAAAGGAAAAGGGTTGAAAAGAAGAAATTTCTAACACGGAAGTAACTGACCGGCCATAATATAAGTGCCTGGAGACATAGAGCAATTCAGCTAATGTCAACAATCATATTTACCTCAAAGGTATGAATTTTGAATGTTCTTTGACGGTCCTCAGAAAGAAGATATCGGAGAAATTCTTCTTAGATGTCGGTTACAAACGATCCGCATGAAGTCACAAAGTCGATTGGCCCTGTTACGACCTGAGGTTGAAGACAGAAAATATATAGAGGAGAATGGACAAGCCAAAGCAAAGTTAATAGTTCCACAGGAAACCAATATTAATCATTGGAGGTTCTTGTATGGAAAATCAAGCTGCAACCAACATCAGTAGGATTCCCATGATGGAATCTTTCGTCAGATCTGAGGATCACAGATGTCAGGGTTGGAATCTAAAACGCATAAGTATTTCATTAAATATAGAAACATACTTGTAAGTACCTACCATTTTTTCAACTCAGTCGTAAATAAGAATGATCATAAAGAGAAAAGATGTTTTCATAAACCTACCTACTTGGATGGCCCTGACATAAAAAGCAGAGATATTAAATTGATAAATCCCGTCTGATATATCGGTGTACAACCGTGCGTACAACACCGGCCAAAGAACATTTTGGATTCATTCTGTGCTGCACCTTATCTTATCCCCTTGACTTAATTCACTAACGTCCCCCACTGTCCGGCCCACGTATTCCATTGATTTGTGCGTTCGGTTCCTCATCGAAAATTCATGTATAGCGACCGTTTGGTCCCAATACGAAGAAAACCGAACGGTGGAAAGGGCGTGGACTGCCCCTTCCTCTCCCGGTTCCATAATAAACCCCAACGACTCCGTTTATTATGACCTGTGCCGCTACCTCCCCATCGGCCATCTACATCTGGAATGGCTTCTTCCCCCCAGGAGCTTCAGCTTTGGAAGTTGGGGAAATGAAACGGTTCTTTTTTTCGAGGCCTCTGATTTTGATCAGGTTCATCAAATATTCATTCATCCTTCCCCGCGTATAATGCTATCTGCCTTTCCGGTGTGAGGTGAACACGGTGAGGATTATTTCGAAGTTTTCTGTTTCCGATTGTTTTCTATATATTCGATTCAATTGCTTTGACGTGGAAGGTACAGATAAATGAGTTAATTCAATACATAAAGAATCTGGATGTTCGAAGTGCCGGAAGATGAAGAGCTTGAATTTCAAGCTCGAACTATATCAGTAATAAAAATGTTTACGATGTTTGCCATGTGAAAGTGAATAACAATAGTCAGCTTTACGTAGAAATATTAAAAATAATGTGCAATGATTTACTTTCAAGATACTGAAACAAGTACTGTTACCAGCACACTCGTGTGGAATTTTATAACTTAGTTGTTGTAAATAACCCTGACTATTTTCAAATATAGTTATCTACCTATTTAACTCATAAGTTATTATTTATTGTCCCGTTAATTGCTTTACATTCACGATCATCGTACCACTACTCTATTGCCTTTTCCACAATGGTGTTTGACTCTTTAATTCTTTGACTAATACACAATTTCGGAGTTTCATTTCCGGAGGAATGGTTTCATTCCAAGTGGAAACCGCAAAAATAAATTCTAATTACGTAACTACTCCATTGCCGGGGAAAACTTGATGTCATAGAAATCTCGCATGGACCACGAAAAACCTTGAAGTACAACGAAATCCACTGTTACCAGATTCGCCCGCATTTTCAGTGCGTCCCTCTGAAGCAAGGTTTCGCCAGTTGGGTGATGCCTATTGGAATCGATCCAGGGGGCGCGTGGGACTACCCAAACATGCGAAAAGAAGTAACTGTACACAAACACATTTTAGAACATTCTAAGACTGAATCCGTGAAGAAAACGATCGGCGGATGCGTGTGTGTGACAAATTGTGTCGACCTTGCTCAACCTGCAATTCTTAACCGATTTTCTTGATTCTTATTTCGTTGGATCCAAATTTTAGTCTAATTGCTCAAAAGACCTTTGATATTTTGCTGTGGTTGACAATAGGGGAAGGGCAGGGGTGGCAGCCAATCCTTTCAACCGCTGCTCAAGCTGGAATTCTCGATCAATTCATGACATACTTTGTTGTTCAATTAAGATTTTGGTTTAGTATTTGAAACTTTCTGAGTTTATTCAATTTCCATTAAGAAAGGGGGTTTAGGATGGAGGGGTAATCGTAATAAATCTTTATTTCTTTACTATTTCATGTTTTTATTGATATGAAAGTAATGAAATTTACGGTTGACCGTCTGGGACCTAATAAGCAAAATCACTGGAAAATCAATATCGGGGTAAAACGGTTTACATAGACTCACCACATATACACGAACAGATGTCAAATAGCAACGGAGAAAAAATTGATCAACAACTTTGATTTTGGAAGACGATAATTTTTTTTCTCGACTTCTTGCTCTAACATAAAGGCGTCGTACCTTCGGTACCAATAAAACAAAAAAGGCAACAGTATTGCTTCCTCACTGTTTGAAACATGGACAATTAGGTTAGCGACGAGTCAAATGCATGGTGGTAACTATCCTGCATCAAGAACACCATCCTAGAAATTATGCAAAACCATCCCCCCCCCCTCTCCCTTACACACGATTTTGTACAAAATTGGACCGATAAATCATGAGCATTCAACGTTACAAGAAATTTACGTTTGCGGCAGCGTACACTTCACTGTAGATCCGACGGCAATGACATTAAATTTTGAATTAATTTAAATTTAAATTTCACATTGGCCCTTCTAGCTGGTGGACAACATTCTCAAAATTTATTCAAAGTCGGACTAAATTACCCGTATAGTTTTGGGCTTGACGACAAATTGGCGTAGGGTATAGACAGTCAGTATATAGACGGAAAGCAAAATGAATAATGAAAAATGATTTCAATAAAATTGCAATATCCCAAAGGCGGTATTCGGCGGCCACATTTGAAGAGGGTAGCTCAAATTCCACATCGTAAATGCTTTAGTACCACTTTGGTTGATCGAATGAATTAGCTCAATATCCTACTCATCTATCCTTATAATTCACGGGGTGCGACCCGCGATTAAGAACATTTTCACGGTTGACGTTCGTGACCATTGGGTGAACGGGAGAGCGTGGGGGTGACCTTTTAGAACATAACGAATGAAGATTATCCAGGACAATACCTGTTCATTTGATGATGGATGAGAGATGCAGTTTTGCTTTGAAGATGCTATAGCACCAAGTTCGTTGGAAGATTCATGATCCTACGGTTTAAAGTGAGAGGAGCTTGAAGTTTACCACTGACGGCAGAATGAGGAAAGCCTTTCGACTGTAAATATGACGGTCGTCAAGGAGTTTGATGATCGTGGATTGAAAATTGCTTGTGACTTACGAGGTAGTAAGCGTAGTTTGTCAGGACATTTTTTGTTGTTGATCAAACCATTTGGGTTGCAACAGTCCAGTAGATGCAAAAGCCCTGTTCTTTCTGGAAAGTTCTGTTTCAGAGGGAAAGCTAAGGTCACGGGTTTTTTAATCAACGATTTCATGACTTCTTAAGCGGGAACTTTCAGAACACTGTCTCAAATTCTGTGCCTAAGTAAACAATCAAATTGGCCTGACGCTCCTAACTTTTTGGTTCTGACAACGACAACAATTCTCGTGTATTAGCATTGGTGCAGCTGACGGAATCACTGCGAAATTCGGAGAAATCGTATAATTGACATAAATATTCGACAATCTTCCGATTCGGAGCCTTGTTGTGTAATTTGTTTTCTAACATTTTTTGTATTTGATCTACTTTGGGGTTTGAACTGAAAATGTGCAATTGGGTGTTCCCAAGGTTGAAGTACCCGATTCATGAATCTAATCTGAGCATGTCCAACGTGCGAAAGTTGTCCAATAACCATTCTAAGTAGGAGTTGCATGAAGTATACATACGTAAACATAAAAGGCCATAAATATCCATCAGCGTTGAAAGTTTTACAGATTTTCAAGAGTTACATAACTTGCAACAGACCCAAAAATAATCATAATTCGCAATACAGTTTGACATTTTAAAAACTGCAGTTTCAATTAACATAAAGTTGAATGTTCTATAGAAAGTACGAGTATTTATTGCAGTTTTTTAATATTGCATTTTGGTTTTTAATCAATTATAAACCATTGTAATCGCTCTTGAAAACAAAATTCTAACCCCCCCTGAAAATTTCATGGTTTACGTTTCAAAGGGTGTAGAATCCGAATCTGCAATGAAAATTGTTCCGTCCGTCCGCCGTACGCACGATTTTTCCCAAACGGCTGGAGCAAAATATCTGAAATTTTCAGGAAAAATTGATATTGGTCCGACAACAACAGATTCTTTAGCCAGCACTCTCACTTAATTTAAGGTGCCCTTTAAGGGTTGTCGAAGTTTTTTAAAATCCCTAAAAACCTCAAAAAAAAATCGAAGCGGCCTAAATTTGGGCCGTTTTTGAAGAACTTTCCATACGGAATCGAATGAGCCCTTCCCCAGGTTCGTAGCTCAAACCATTCATGATATACGGCCCGATTTATGGTGCCAACATTTGGGTTTTTTTGATTTATTATTGTTTATGTTTTCATGGCAGTAACCTAGTGATGTAGTAATGTGGATACTGTAGTGAACTCCTAAAAGGCTTTGTAGCCGATACACGGGTTGAAGCATTCTGATAACCATTAAAAAAACGCTGCAAATTCTTTCACTGGGGTTTATTATTCAATTGGCTTGCGTTCATGATTTGAATTTCTACTAAGCTTTGGAGTGTGCGTGTTTCACAGGTGATAGAGTGATGATTGAATTTCGGGAGATATGCATAGAGTAAATCGTAAATCTGTTCTCAACCAAAATACCTATTTGGATTGTTCAGTTAATCAGATTTGTGTGCCTCCTGAAACCTTCCTTCCTGAAATTCAATAATCGCTCTATCACCTGTGAAACTCGCACACTCCAAAGCTTAGTAGAAATTCAAATCATGAACGCAAGCCAATTGAATCCCAGTGATTTTTCTTGCACCCGATTGCTAGATAATTTAATTGTTTTGTTGCTCTAATAATAAACCTTGTGCACTTTTCTTAATACAATATTATCTTTTAAAAACCTCAAGATGTTTTCCTCCCAGACAAGTAGATTTCAAACATAAAATAATCATTTAATGAAGTTCACTTTCGTATTCGCGCTTCCGCAGGTTCCCACTATTTGTTATCTAAATTTTCAAAACATTCCATCCTTGAACTAAATTGTTCAAAAATAATTATCAAACCTGGTACTCGTTAAAAGATAATTATATTACCTAAAAAATGAGGTGATGATCGTAAATTGAAGAACTTCCGATAGGTGCTGAATCGAGAAAAAGTGTGGTTAACTGTAAAAAGTAGTTTCTTTTAAAAGTAAAATAGTTGTTTTTTCCCCAGAAAAATTGCTTAAAATGTCCAGTCCACCAAAATCCTAGTGCGCAAAAGGATGAGATCCTACGAACTGGATGCTGTGGCTGGACCACCCATAGCGAGCTTACGTCGCTAGTCTTTGCTCACGTAGTCTGCCCACAACTAAATCGCCTCAACCTTTCTTCCTTCCATCGTTTTTTAGTTGTATTCTTTTTTCAAATCGTTCGTTTATTTTTATGCACGTTCAAGGACGCGGTTCGCTTCTCTTAAATTTCATTCAGCTCTTTTCACTTTCCGTTGTCAATTACTTGCTCTAGATGCGAGCCATCAAGCATAAACTGTTGAAGGATTCTTGTTTGTAAATTAAGTTATTGAATCTAAGCCTCCCAAGGCAATACATCACGCAAAACAAGGCTTCAAATACTAATTCATTTTTTCTTCCGTGTTTACCTATTGATAGCGGCTGCTTTTGTTTTCATGTTCGGTAGTTCAAATTTTGTTCTTATCAAAAATAAACTTTTCATTCATATTTTACTATTTAAGAACTTTTAAGAACTTTCGTTTCGTGTCTGACTGTATGTCAGTTTGTGCCTTTCGTGTATCTGAAAATCCTTGGAAGAAGCTTAATTGCTACAGTTATCATCCGATTTTGATGAAAATCTCAGGGAATGTGAGGGTTAGACTGTGAATGATCCCGAATGAATCGCATTCCTTAAAAATCAATACTTCATTCAGCGAATGAGCAGACGTATACATCCTTAACTCTCTGCAAACACAAAAAAAAAAAAAAAAACAATTAGCTCATTAAGTCACATCATGTACTATTCTTACGCACTATTACCATCTTAAAAACTTGCACATTATGTCTTGCTTCATTATCATAATTCCTCCCTTACCTCTACTACATACTGAAGTTTGAATGATTCTCATCTTGTTCGATTCCAATTTTAGTCTAACTGTGTCACAAACCTTGGAAATGTCGACCTTCATGAAGAAAAAAGGAAATTTGAGGGGTTAAAGACCAAAAAATGTTTTTTTTCATTGATTTTAATTTTTCAACAAACTTAGTTACCGCTACTACAATGCTCAACTGAATTTTCATGACTATCATCTTGTTCGATTCCAAATTTAGTCTACTTGCATCACAAACCTTGGGAACGTCAAACTTTATGAAGATTTTTCAGATTCTAGAGATCCAATCTAGCTGAAATTGGAGACTAGTTGGAGAAGATCGGCTGCTCATACGCAAAGCCTTACTTGTAACAAGCCTGTTAGCAACAGTTTCCATCCGACTTTGATGACATTTTCCGAGATGTGTGGGTAGGTAGATGAATGGAATTTCATGAATCAAACGATGTGCAGGATGTAAATAAATGAATTTCATCGTTCAAAAACACTTCACTCTGCGCTAGCTCGAAGGTAAAACCCCTAGAGCATCATTATCTCAGGTTCTAATAATCCAATTTTGTTAAAGTTTCGAAGATATTAGGTGAGGGCCGATTTAATAATGTCATCTCAATTATACTCACTACTATCCACTAATTCTATACCGGATTAGATGTCAGTGGGAAACTGTCCCAGCTATTGTTATCCTTTGAATCCTTGTAAAAAGCTTTTTTTCTACACCGTTTAAGATTATTTACGAAATTTTAATGATCTATAAATTCTTGTAACCAATATGAACAAGCTACGAGTCACGTCCAACTTTGCACACGTTTTTCAACAATTATTTTATCATTTGGGATGAATTTGCGACCCTTATTAGATAAGAGGGTATATCGTTAAAAGGTAATGGAGACCGGCATTAATGCCTTCCTCTCAATTGAGCCACGTTCAAAGCGGCTAAAAATGGACGAATCAGTGTTTTTCACATAATGTCAGTGAAACTCACAAATACCGATTTTTCCAATCGCGATTAAATTCATTTGCAGTAATCTTGGGACCATCTTTCAACAGTCCTTCAACTTTGAACAATTTTATGCTGTTATAGCATAGTAATATTTTATTTGTAATTTTTCTGGTTTATTAATGATTATCACAAACCCAACAGAAGATTCCATGCGTTCACCGAAAGTAAGAGTTGAGAGTAGGAGTTGATGTAAAGAATTGAAGTTCAAAGAATTGATGCATTCACACACTATCATTTCAAAATATTTTAAAGCTTTGCAAGGAGCAATATTTAACAAATAAGTTGTGAACTCACTGTGGCAACATGTTACAGTATAATTGGTTATGGAGTAAATTGGTAGTTTTCTCGTCTTACACCAAGATTTAACAGACATAAACGGATTTTATGAAGAAAATATAAATACGGTTTATCTTGGGATACTTGGTAAGCTCCCCTGAAAACCGCAAGTTCTGCAACTCCTATCACCTAAAAGAAAAATTAATCAACTTGACTGTTTGAAATTTGACAGGGAAATAATCCTCTCAACCATTACTCGCGCATATTAAATTATTCATTAACTACCTCGCTCCGAGTCTGCGACAATGTCGCCCAGGTCTTGTTGCTAAGTCGTGTTATGAGAGAAATACACCCGATGTTATTCAAATCCAACAGGATACCCTCGCTGCCAATTATTTCTGCAGTATCGCTTCCAATCATCGCTAATACTGTATTAAATCTCAAACCTGTTGGTGTTCTTCTTTTAGTGTCAGCTAATGTGCTCAGCTCTGGATGAATGGTTGAAGAATGTGGAGAGAGAATAGTGATACTTGAAGTTTACCAGTTCATATCATTTTGTCTTGCGTTTAAACTAAAATGTTGTGATAAAATACGATATGTTTCAAGGAATTCAGATGGTACTATAGGGAACAATATTTCGGGGTTTGCACTTTGATATCCAGAAATAATCAAGTGTAATGCTGTAATAGCTTTTCCAATTCAATAATGCCTATTCAAGTTACTCTGCAATGTAGTAGTGCCACCACTTGTGGGGACCAGGCTTAAGCGTGTATAAATCTTTTTAAAAATCAACTAAATGCCCTGTAGACGAGTTTTGACGTAGCAGCCCCTGAATAACATCACAACCATTTGATTGTTCATAATGTCACGATTTCCTAATTGGTCGGATATTCTGAGGCTTCTCCCGTTCTCGCTGCTGCCCCCAGTATCCGTTCGTTTTATACGAAGTGGAAGGTATATTCAACTTAGTGGACAGGTATGGATTCACTTCATCGTCGGCTTGTTTATTATATCAGTTGTTTTGAAAGTTACCTACGTTTCAAGTCTTTTTTTCTCTCGAAACTTCCATTCTCAACAATATATTCGGAATCCCTGTTAATTCCGCGGGCGCTAGAGCTCCATTCATACAGAAATTCAAATGTATTTCACAATTTGACAAAAACGAACTTTATTAGACTTGTGTTTCGAATCAGTTCACACCGGTTCCGTGATTCAAACACTAGCAAGTTTTTTTACGTCGAACAACCAGCCATGATTCACAAAAACCTCTCGTACATGAATCTACACAAATACTATTACTAATGTTTTTTTATTGCGTTTTGTTCTCAGCAAACACTATTCAAATCGTATCAGGTTTATCATACTTTTGAATCGCAGAAAACTTGCATTATTTTTAATTCTTTGTTGAATAATGACGTTTGGCTATTTTCTGCCTACCATTAAAATCCCCAAAAAAATATATATTATTCATAATGTGATACTATCGGGTTCTACCTTTCAAGTTTAGAACTGCAATGGCACTGTGGCCTGAAGAAGAATTTGCCCTACTTCTCCCTTGTCAGCTGCTTAACCGCATACCACTTGTCAAATAACCAGCCGTTTTTCACAACAACATCCTGTAAAAAATTGACACTGTTATCCCTGTTTTGTAATGCGTTTTTGCTATTGATATGTCTTACGGCTCGGGATGATAAATGTTAAATTCGTCAAATAACCCGTTACATCACAAATGTAACTAACAAGGTGGCGCATTTGTTGACAACCAATGCGTTAGTAGGTTATAGACACCGAGGCCATAATTTTTGGTATATTAATTTCAATGATAGGCCTTTGTCATCGTATAGCGAAACATTTTTGTAACCCCCGACAAGACATGTAACTTTACGTTTCGAGGTGCGCAGATTCGAAATCTGCAATATCTGCTCGCCATACGGGCTATAAAGGCCCTACAATCGAGGCAAAAAATCCGTTCTTTCGTACATGGACTCTACTTGGGGTCTAGTTGGTCCTAACTTCTACCAATCGCCTCTCATTCATAAATGCGAGAAACCAAAAAGTGGATTTTCGGGGTTTTACTCACAGAACTAATCGTATAAAAATCACAGTTCATCGACTTTTTTTGTGTGCCATATATCCATTGTAGCCCACTGTAGGACGGCTTGAAAGTTAAATTTAAACTGAACAAAAATTGCAAAACCCTGCAAACTCCTCTGTGGTTGAAAGATCTACCTACCTAATTGTCAGTTGAGCTACCTGATGCCTCAACAAGATACGCGATGTTAGCGTGCTATTACTAGCACAAATTAAAAATGTTTATAACATAAAATCTAGAATGCGTTACATTGTGACATTATGGATAGGTTACCGTGCATCTCGATGCCCTATTTAATCCCCTCTCTACAATACCACGTAGCAATTATGTTCCTGATTCCTTTCATTTTAATCAGTAAACCGTTATAAGACAAATTAACGTTACGCGAGTGAGAAAGAGATTAGGCGAGCAGAGATACAGAAACAAATGGTTAGAGGAAAGAAAGATAGGTATGAATCATGTTAGGTAGTTCGGAAGATTGATCGTTCACCTTAGTGACCCCGGCGGAAATGAATCTGCTGCCTGGAAAGATCGCTGGTCTCTCCTTCTCTTCGTATCTGAGCGATTCAAGTGTGTGTTTATGTAGGTGCCTCAAGTATTTTGCGTATTAAATTGAATAATTACACAAAAACCAATTTGTAAATACTTATTTGAAGGATGTCGTATTAGTTCACGAACCTTCCCCCTGTGATTGCACAATGTGAGTTCATTATATTAGTTGAACGCTGTGTAGTGCTCCTACTGTAAAAATGAGTTTCTTAGACAGTGAAGTTTTCGGTTATATAGATACCCGAACGTACGTTGATAGTTGTTTAATCAACGACTCATAACGGATGTATTTTTGATTAGAGCTAAATAGGTTCGCACCTCGGATCAAGGACTAAGTCTTCATTCTATCAATCATATTCTATCTGGTGTAATTTATTCGTTGAAATCTATGTCCAAATCTCATGTTTCCTCCGTCTACCGACTTTGTAGAAGTATTCTCTAGGTAGCTTGATTGTTAGGAATATCTTCTGGATCCTCCTCCTATTGTAGCATTCCTCTCAAATTGTAAATCCATTCTTACCTAAGTATGAACGAGTCTCTGTTCATATTGTGAATCCGCCTCTTATGTGATTCGTAGCTTCATATAACGTAACTCAACAAATTTCTGTTGGAAACAAATCTTATCCTTTGAAAGATGGTGTTCCTTATAGAATACCTTTATCTTTCTTGTTTGGTAAAATGCACAATTGTACATTCTTAAAGGCCTCTGAAGTTAGATCAGATCCATGAATCTATTAGGATGAGGGGACAGGTTGTCCGAGCGAGCTAAGGCATCAGTCCTTTGGCTGTTTACTTTCAGTGGGAGTACTGATTAGCCCGGTTCGAATCCGGCAAGCACCAATGATTAAGGCCAAAATCCTATCAAGTGCTGTCGTTAGACAGTTCACCTCTGATCTCGGTATCACGTGAATCCAAATCGCTCCCAACCCAGGGGCGTGAGGCAATGGGAAGCCACGAGCGAAATCGTCAGACCTAGTTCCGATCCTCTCTAGAGGGCGGCTGGCGACGTCGGCGACACCTCCGGGTAGTCGGACGAAAATCCAACGTGAAATTCCTTGTTTACTTTACTTTACTTTACTTTACTCTATAACTATGATGATGATTTCATGTGTGAAATGATGATTGTCCATTATTCATGAGGAAAATCCTGTGGATTTAGAAAAAAATACGGCCCAGTGCTGATAGGGAACATACATTTGTACGGAGAATTTAGAGACTCCCATCATTGTTCAAAAAATAATGATAAAACATATCAAGAGAAAAAATTATAAATCAATCGTAACCTGTTGAAAAGAAAACATCTTCCATTGTTTGTTCAGAAAATGATGCTTAGTAGTCCGATGATGTACAGTGGGGGTTGTGATTCACATTCCTGGTCATACTGTCAAAAATTGAAGCTTACTAAAGAGATCGTTCTTAATGAAAATCCTTTGTTCAACCCCCTCATAAATATGATCTCACCAAGTGTAAACATTTTTGAACAACTCATTACGAACATAGTAGAACGAAATTTATGTTTTGGCTAAACAAAAATATTGTATCATGAAGACTGCACGACGTAAAGTTACGGTTAATTATGAATGTGGGTCACAATTTTTATTCATTACGTCCGAGCAATTATGTGAAAATAAGTTACTGGAAGTTGTACCGATTTGACGAATAACAAATTAAGGTTCAACGATGTCGCTTTGCTTGTTTTGCGAATGTCTGAGATGTTTACCCCACAATGTTGCAACATAGGATCACATCACTTACTAGACTAGTATCGTGGTCTGCCGAGTGAGATTTCTATTTAGGTGTTGCACTTTTGATTTCTAAATACCATGTCGTTCCACAGTACTTTGATTTTATGGTTATGACCGGGAACGTAGATATTTTTACTACTGTGCGACGGCGGAATACTAGAAGAATGTCTAGGGAACAACATACTGGGTGATTTATTGTATCCAACTCGTCCAATAAACGTTTACATGAAAACCATATGGGAATTTCGATTTCGGGACGTTGAGTTTAACTTCTGTCCTCAAATAATTGTCCCTACTTCGATGACGAGTGAGCGAAATGTGTTACAGCTCTTCATCTCGGTATTGCGGAGCGACTGCGGCGAGACTGGCTTGAGAGCAGAGCAATGCTCCGATCCCCATTGACCCCCAGAGATCCCAGCTTCCCGCGTTCAACGCGTTTCAAGGTCGGACGCGCTTCTTTCTAACCACATCCTTCTTCTTTCCCCCATCATTTCTTCTTTGCGCTGCATTAAACACACAAATGCGAACCAGTGAGCCGGCAATACGATGGCATGCGCTGGATTAACTCTCTTGTCGGAACAGAATAGAGTGAGTTACTCCCGTCAACACATCTTTCCTATTCTAACGTCAATAAAGTCGTACATAACTGATATTTTCTTTCGACTAAAGGAATTCATTAAAGAATAATTGACATTGCCTGGGTTCGGGTTGTAAAATAGGTGAAGGGTTCAAACTCGTCAATATCACATAAAAAACTCAGCTGAAATTCTCTCATTTTCTCTTTTTTTCCTTCAATATTTCCGTAGTTAGGTAGCTGCCCTTGTAAACACAAACAATAAACTGGCAAAAATAAAATACCTAAGGCTCCATAGGAAATGTCCAGAACACGTCCTTTTGGAATCTACTAGGCCTGGAGGAAGACCTCAACTGGAAGGGACAATTCCAAATTGGCAAGAGTAGCTGTAATTAACCGTATTAAAGATAGTAAACATAGTGAAGGGCTGGTTCAGTACTTACTGTTACCCACGAAAATCTGTATCAGATATTGGACCTTAATATACATGAAGGAAATTCGCCAACTTCTTGACAGAATGTGACTTAACACATCTTTCCGTACCCACATCATGTAAAAAGTCTGAACTCTGAACTCAGAAAAATTCTATCACCCTCTGATTTTGAGAGAAAAGAGGAGAAATTTGGAAAAATTGTACTTGAAAATTATCATCTTTATTATAATAGATTTTTTTTTCTTTTTAAACTGTAAAATATAATTAATTGAATCATGCATGCTATCAGATATACCTAATACTAGATAGGACACAACTCTAAAAATATACACACATCATCAATGAGTTGTTTTTTCTTTTGTACTCTTCCTCCTCTGTCTCCCGCTGCAGTGTCCAGCAGTAATCCGCCAGCATCCTCTCATTCCATTTGCCAGTATATCTTTTTTCCATTCTGGATATGTCTTGGTGGAATCGTTCTCCATGTTCGTCCGAAACAACACCCGAATTCGGGGAGAAAAAATTCTAGGTGACTACGCAGGAAATGTATTTTTAAGGACATATTGCACCCCAATGTTTTATATGAAGTAAGCAGTTCTTGGACTATTTTTCAGTAGTCTCTAGATTTTTCGTTTCCCAAGAACTTAGCACATACCTCTCGAAAAGCAATCCAAGCCTTTTTCTCAGTAGTATTTAACTTAGAGTAGATGTCGTATTTGAGGTCGTACGAAAATTCCCTCCTTCATCTTAGCATCGCTGAGATGCGGAGATTTTTGTTTTAAGTATATGAAACCTTCTCCTTCCTTGTCCAATGCTTTTACGAAGTTTATTATCCCCAATTTTATTTGGAGTGGGGGTAAAATTATTTGCTTTTTTCCACTAATGGAGGATTGCCAATGTTTTTTCACTTACTTTTTTCTTACACTCTGGCCATTTTTTTACGACATAATGGTCTCCTCTTTTTCTGCTGTCCCACTCGCACAAGGGTACCAGGATACAAGGATACAACCATAAAAAAAGGAAGGTCATTCCCCTAAAGATCCAGGTAGAGACCAAATCACTGCCTCAAGATCAAAAACTGAAAAAACACATTTAGCCAACACATTCAACCACTTGTAATATTTTCATCAAATTTTTGTTCGTTCAAATATACTTCATTGCACTCAAAATCATCGGGCTTTTGAATTTTTTTTTCACTATGTTTTGATGCCAAGGAAAATTTGTTAAATTTACAAAAAACTGACATTTTTGGATAAAAAACTAGGATTTCTCAAGAAACTGTGCGTGATAGACAGAATCTGACTTCAAAGTCGTGTTCAGCACATTTGAAAACAGTAAGAAAGCATGTTTCGGTTTGAAGGAGGATTTTCGTGCAGAAAAGTGTTATCAAACCAAATGAACGGATGCGATTAAAATCATAATACATAATGTCATTTTGGCTTTATTTAAAATGAAGTTGCAGGGCAAGCGAAATAGTGAATTCTGTAGACATAATTTTGATACTTGAGGTTAGATTGCTTGATAATGTTAGATAGGGATCTCAACTTTTTTGAAAAGATCATCGTGCCTATGTTAGTTGGGAAAGATGTAGCTCTCTAGTGCTGAAAGAATTTTCAAGAATTATAAGTAGGTTTTGAGTTAAAACGTACCAAACAAAAAAACAATGATGAAATCTTCCCTTTGTATAATATCCCGCCTGGCAAAAGTTGTTAGGTACATAGAATAGCTCTACATTTTCCCCTGACTAGTTTGTACTATTTGTTATCACTTATTCACAATTAACTCTCAATTAGGAAAAATATTCAATAAAACCATTTTATACCCATCACAATGGATAGGTATTGTGTACAACCACCCCAATTTCGCTACTCCATTTCCGAAGGCAGAAAAGGTGGAATGGTGCCCAATGAATTTTATCGCTACTAGCTGAATAACTATTACGCATGAGCAAAATGAAGTGATTGACGCAGACGAACTAAAACTCCGAGTTTGGCGGTGGTGGAACTCCGTGACTAAATTGCAGCTTTTGATGACGTTTTTGGCTATTGCGCGTCTTTCCCACTAACATTATCCTATCAATTTCATTTTCCCCGGATGAATAGTAGGGTGATCACAACGCAAACCAACATTTCTCATCTTATCTATGTCCCACGATCTATCGTTGTTCCAATTTCGATAATAAGTGGGAGGTATTTGGATACAATTCTTAGATAATATTTTATTAATTTCGTGTTGAGATTGTTTGGTAATCACCGACGAAGTTTACTTTTCTTGTTCACGTTTCCCAAGTTTTCAAGCTATAATACCATTCTCAAAGCCCAACAATCATACCACTGTCCGAACACTTCCGTTTCCCAGAAGGACCTGTTATTATCTAGTTGAACTCCAAAAGACAATCTTACTCTTAATAGTCCTTTCTGCCCAGTCTTATACGAAAATATTTCCTTGGTGAGCCCACATACAGTCTAATGAACAAACAAATGGGGTGAATGACACGTAATTCTTCACGTACTTGTGCATCTGTTTTGCTTGCCTTCTTGTTCAGTAGATGTTACGACTGTTGTAGTGGTTCGGAAAACAATAGAGGTTGATTGGATTTACATTCAACATCTTGGTTTAAGGGAGTAGACAAATTTCTGCTGTGTTCTAAAGGAATATTGGGTCAAAATCTATCACGATTTGGTCCATAAGATTGTTGAGCGGGATGGCAGATACACGGATGATCACGGAGGTTGAGAGGTAGATTTTCTCTTGGCAATGATGATCTGGTGTGGTGAGATGCTTCCCCCACAAAGTCCACAAGTGACTGTAACTGTCACATCTGCAAACACCAACACTGTTGACTGACGGACATACACACACAAAATCATATCAAAATACAGGTCTGAATTTTATTCAAGAGGAATAATTTTGATTTAGCTTGCCGGATGATTGGGCAGACATGAACTGGAAACGGAATCCATCACCGGCCGATCTTCAAGTTGTTGAGATGATGAGAAGCGATGAGTTGGAGGTCACCGAGCTGATCGATGGGAGAGAGCGGCATTGTTGGTCGTCTTTCCACGGCAGTGTTGAGCCGAGATGTTATGATGAGAGCTCTTCAGAGTCTGTAGATGAATTTATCTTCCTCGTCCTCAAATGGACACGGCTATATACTATATACAATTTGTCTGGTATTGACAGAACACACGCACACAAATTTATATAAATATAGTCCTTATGTTATTCTCGAGGTTTAATTTTGATTTAGCTTCGCGAAAGATTAGGCAGGGCTGCCACTTCCGTACTTATTTTCTACGAGTTAGAAACGGATATTGGTATAATCTCCATCACCAGTCGGTCCTCGAGATGTTGAGTTGATGAGAAGCGATGGGCTGGAGGGCACGAAGGTGATCAGGGGTTTCGTCCTCCCATCGCAACGGGGAGCCGAGGTGGTGGGACGCGTCCCCTCAAGACAAGCCGGCAAGTTGAACGAACCCCCATCCGCGTTGTAAACACCTCGCGCGGACCCCCGCAGGACCCCTCCCTCAACTCAACAAGGCCAATTATATACCAACCACCTTCTTTTCCCGAATCCGCAAGGTCGGATGTTACTTGAAAGGCTGATCTGACAGTAATAGGATCAACTTTCTCGTCTCCCTCTCACCATTTTTATTTCGCCGTTCCCTCTCATTTCCCCGCGTTTCTTCCTCGTCGCTCTTTCTTGCACACTTCCTCTTCTCTCGAACCTCCGATTTTGAGTTTTAAACGACCCGAAACTAAGCCAATATGCCAACATATATCCCGCCTCAAACCCATCATTACCGCTCGGGAAACTGGATACATAAAACTTAATGTTGTGGCTTCCGAGTGATCGACATGCTAATCGGCGCTCGAGCGAAAAGAAGACTACTTTCCTTGTCTTTGGAGTTGACATTTTCGCCTTCACCCGCTCTTGAAATGCAGCCAATTATGTATTACGTAAACACCCATCATTTACTACTTCATGCTTGTTCTATTTTAGCCCAGATCGGAACAAGCGTCTGACAGTCTCTCTGGGTCTGGGGCAATACCCATGGAAACTTGCTGAACAACTCAACCGCCTTTACTTCATTTGCATAGGAGTACTTACGTTGTTATTTTCGCTCTCTCACTCTGTATCTCACCCTCAATTGTTCACTCTCTCTATCTCCATCAGCATGGAGTTTTGTCAAGACCCTGAGCTTACTAATCGGTTTGGGGATTGTAACAGTTCTTCGATCTGCTCTTGGGCACCAAAATAGTGATACGGTGCTTATCAAAATTTCAACGTAATTCAATGTTGTAATTGTGGAAGCCATGATTAGTTGACAATTCTGCCGGATTAACACTGGTTTTCCTAAGCCAGCCTCGCTGCTCTGATTGTTTAGATTTCTGCATATTAACCTGATCGTATTATCAATTCCAATTAAAGAAATTTCTTCAATAGCTTCGATTCTACCAATGATTAATAGGAATCCAGTCCCCACTACACCCCAAATACGAATTATGACCCAAGTTTAATTAATTTTGTGAAACCAGCAGTTTTGGAGAAAGGCTGTAGACGGACGAGTTTTATTCGATTTTGAATTGTGTGGAGGGGTTCAATTCTATTAAGGTATCTTTGTTCCTAATCACTTCAACTAAATAATAAAGTTTCGGTATTTCATTGGATGTAGAACGGTTAGCACGAATGATTTTCCGTTTTGGAAGAAACAAATGGTCATTACCATGTCCTACGGCAGAAATATGAAACGTTGTGAATAAATAATCGATAAACGATTTATGATTTGTGCATTAAATAAGTATCTCACTCATTTCTCTTACTCCTTCCGCGCAATCACGTGATGTAGTTCCTTCCTCATCACTGACATTAAGGCTATGTAGTGGGATGAATATTTTTGTGAACAGCCTACCAGCCAAATATTTCCATCCTCCATTAATGTACTGAAATCATTGCTCTCACTGTAAGGCGCAACTCTTATAATTACGGTTATTCGCTACAGAGCATGTTTTCCTTGTCCAGAACAACGTTTCTAGACCCAAAACCATGTACTTGGCGTTGTCCAATGTTCTAAAAATACATGTAAAGATAGCACTTCTTATTTTTCTGAGTGCCAAAAATGTTCAACTAAAAACATCCCAATCCTTCGAATTTTGGACTCTTTCTATTTTTCACTGATATGTCGAAGATAGGTTCATAGTTTCTGAACGTTTTATTGCAGTATGAAGTTATAGAATTTCAGACACGAGCATTAAAAACGCCGAAAATCCCTGAACTATCTCCTCTCTCCCTAAGGACTTGAAAACATTTTATTACCAAATTGATGGTGGCTAAATGAGCTCCAACATATTGGGAATGAACCTCGATAAGGTCACGGTTGAAAGGTGTACATAGAGTTTTTCAATCAAGTTCACGTCTTTTCGATTTTCGGACCACTGTGCGCCAATGAGAAAGATTCTGGGCTGAAATTCGTACTTGAAAACAAAAAACACATTAAATCAACCAGAAAAATAATCTTTGCAGTATTTACTGGGACCCTAGTTTAAATGGGTGGAGGAGAGGAATCACTCAAAAAAGCCAAAGTTTTCAAATTTTGGCGTTATTGTATTTGATCGAATTGGAGCACAGAACACGATTTCCGTTATTGAGGTTTGTAGATGAAAAATATTTGTTTCGGTATTTTCCCAACAATTATTTGAGAGATGATGGTGGGGTTTGGTGGTTATTGAAAGAAGTCAATCTTTCTATGTGTTCGTTCCACCATAAAGGTGTTACAGTGAGTTAAACGAGTGTGGAGGTGTAGAGATATATCTGGATTAATTCGTGCTTCTCTGTTGTGGAAGGGTAAAAAATAAAATTGATCTCTCTACTACCTCTCAAGCAAAGAGAAATATCTTTGCTATGCACGGAAATGAGGGGAATGGAGTGAAAGAAAGTTAATAGATTTCAATGACTCACACTGGCTAATTAGGGAACAATACGCTAAAATTTCCGGGGCCGTTGAAACATCCTGGAAAGTTGAAGATGTTCACCTCGAGTGAAACAAAGTGCAGTAGTACGCTCTTCTCTGATCCAATTCAAATGTGTCTGTTTTCCCAGTTGAGCGCTGGTGTTCTTGACTGCATCAGCTAAAAGCAGAGGATGAGTGTGAACGCACTGGAGGACAATCTAACTTAATAAACGGAGGAGTAATAATTTGCAGCATCCCTCTCATTACATTCGAATCCGTGGCGGGGAGCAAATCCCACCTACCGGAAAGTCGAACCAGTTGTTTCACTTCTGACGTCTGTACTTGTCGATAGACATCTTCGAAGAGGTTCTAGAGGAAGAGGTGACTCGAAATAACAGATATGACGTTAAGGGGAGGCGGTTCTGAAGTGGGAGAAGCAATAAAAAAGGAGTAAAAAAACTTGGAGGGAAAAAAACTTTGGTTGGTAGGTGCGGAGAGGGCTGGCTGGTGGAGTCAGGTAGGGCCACAACCGAACTGCTACCTGAGGACTTCTTTTCTCCAACTCCCCACACAACTTCCACCTGTGTTTCCTCTCTCTAGCGAACTGATCCCACTAAATACCCACGAAATCTACGCTCTTCAACTTAGCTAACCACGCCGTATCATGGTCAGGCCTACCTCCTTTCATTATTTTTGTTGGAGGGTCGTTTTGAAAATACGTTGGAACTAGACTGATCATCAGGGGTTGCAGGAACAATGAGACAGTGCCTCATTCTGCGTGCTTGAAAAGTCTCACTGGTGTTAAATGACCTAAGATTGAATTTCCATATGAAATCTCATTCTTATTTGAGCATTTTTTAAATTAAAAAATGGTTAACATTAAATATTTATGGCAAAAACCGGATACCATTACAGTATGCAACCTACCCTCGACCCTTGATGTCTCGCTCGAACGTCAACCCACCGTAGCAACTCCCATTCTGATCGTACTACGTGAAAAATTTGTTCGCTTTTCGAATCGAGCTGTATGTTGGGCAACCCCTCAGGCGCATGTCAGAGTCACAGCTTTGATAATATGACCATAAGCAGCTCTTTTCCGCGTTGATCTCCAACAACTCTTCAAGGCCCTCTCACAAGTCTCGCCATCCCTTATTTTCGTGCGATTTCGCTATTAGGGCAGAACATCTGTACCTTTCTTGGATTTAAAGCACATTCCTCCATTTGAAATAACCGTGGTATACAGATCGTTGGTAAGCATGTTTTCTGATGATAGATCGGAGAGGACTGATTAGACTTGACCAATAGCTTGAGGAAAGTAGGAGGGTAGAGGCAGATAACGAACTTGAGGTGAAGGGGCATCAGATAAAACAACAGCTCTCGTTAAAAGCAAGAAAACAACCATAGGTGGGACGGCGGAGAGTATATCGCACACTGCATCTGGAAAGTTAGCGTAGGTCGCATACTATAATGGTACCAAAAGCCGTTCTTCTGCTATAGACACACATTTAGAATTTTGTTGCTTTGCTGCCTCACTACAGAAACAGACATTGCCAATTACTCAGTTTTTCTCCCTAAATTTTCTGTTCTTTTTTCGTTTCAGAACTATGTGATATGTTTTGGGTCCGTGCCTGCCCATCTGTCTTGTCATGCGTAAACTGTACTAAGCGTTATTCCGATTGTGATCTAGTTTTGAGGGATTGTGCAACTAGGCACATATAAACATCATCACTACCAAATTAATAGTAGCATGCATGCACGCGTACTGAACATTTCGCCACAATCAATCGATCCACGATTAATCTCGCACTTTATGTCACCAATTTAGTTTCGCTCATGAGCAATAATCATAAGTCAACCAATAAACTCAATAAAATTCATAGGGCACCATCCTGAAGCCTTTAAGCAACAGCCCCCGAAGTTTGATTCGATACTTCATACTTAGTCCAGTGAACCTATAGTTAGGGGAAAACCTTGTTTCCCCTTTCCTTCCCTTCAAAAAAACAAATTTTTTTTTTTAATTTCAAAAAAATTTTCTCTAAAATAAAATTTATATTTTGTGTTTTAGATTTTACACCATTCTGTGTAATTTCTTGTCTACGACCCCAAATCCTTCTAACAAGCTTATTGCTTCGGTTTGGGGTGTATATTTACCATAATATGGTACCATAATATATTACAAGGTACCCTATGATATGAGTGCAGTTCTTGAAAATCAGCACCGCTCTGCAAAATCCGCATCGTTTTTTCTAGTCCAAGACGTCCGATTCTGCTAAAATTTGGAGGATACATACATATAAAGCCTCTTTCATCAATTTAACAATTTCAACTTGGTTGTATCATTACTGTTTCCGCTTTAAACCGCTGTACACGTCAACTCACAATTGAAGGCGGTGATGTCTGCTGGAACTTGTCCCCTGATATTTTCATGAGGTGAATCGCTGTGAGACTTTCGTACTCTACACCTTTAGATTATTGACAATAGTTTTATTATCTATGTATTCATGTTAACCATATATGCCACACCCAAACTTTTTTCTATGTTCCGTTAAGTGATAGGGGCCACCCCTGCTTAATTGCCTTTTTCAACTCGCGGTTGCTCCATCCCCTGGTCATCACCAAGGATATCTGTTGCCTCTAAAAGTTATAATGCTATAATACCTACGTGTTTTTAATATCCAGAATTTACTTTATTACTGTTGTAAGGCAGTTTTGGTTGACCACCTTTCGCCAAAATCTTGCCGTCCCACCCTTTCACCTTTACCACTCCCTCACCAACGCATCCAGTTTGTACTGTAGAATTAGTCTGGTGGCCTAATAGCCAAGTGAGCCGTTTTCGTGAATGGGAGTGCGAACAGCGGCCTGGACCGGAGCACGTTGACCAGCTTTCACTGGCACGATCCTCTCCGCGCGATATCCCACGGGGTCGCCCCTCCCCATCCTGTCTGGGCTCCTCCGTTTAAGCTCCAATTATCTCTCAAGTTTAAGGACAGGAGCTTCGTACACATTTCCACCTAACAAAACAAGAGGTAAATGGAATGTAAATACCTAAAATGGTGCAATATGCTGTATAAGGACACGACGTAAAAATTCACGAGTAGAACAATAGCAATAGAGCGAGGTAAAATACAAACACCTACCTATGCATCACTCATCCATATTACAGAACATTTGGAAAACTTGATTTCAAAAGGAACTTTTGAAACAAAATCCCGCTTCCATTATATCAGCATATACATCCACATACATTCACATCCTTTTTTCTATCGAAATCCCAGTCCTTAGGAAGACCGAACGGATGAACGTCAAGTTGTCTGTTTGGGCTCATTCGATTCTTTGAAGGCACGTCTATCAATAACGAACAAAATGAACATAAAAAATGGTGTTTTGTCGGAAGTTGTTGAATTTGAGGTTTGTGAAATGTTAGCCCTTTGATTTCACCTGTGGCGATCCTTGTATCCATCCAGGCATCCATGTTCATTCGAATATTGTAGCTTCGAACATCGTAGTGTCGATAGACTGGCGATTTTTTGTCGCACTTTTGATATTTTGTGTTTCGCGGTGTTTTACGAATTTTTATGTGATTGATCTATGTGAAGATATAATATCCGTTAGAGTTCTTATTTGTCCAAAATATAGTTCTTGTTTTGACGAGCGTTTATGTAATGAATTAACCTCACATAAGTGGTGACCTCCGAAGTTTCATTTACATGTGATGGAAATCCGATCGTGTTTCAGAATTACCAAATAACCTTCTCATCTTTCCTAATCCGTTCTTATTGAAATGGGTTTTGATAACTTCATCGCGAGGAATCACATTGTGAAACGTGTGTATCGCATCGAAAATCTTGTAAAAAACTGAAAAAAGAAGTGTGACGAAAAACGATTGAGAATAGCGTAGAAGTGAACGACAGTTCATATCCCTCTCTATCAGTCGTTCTTAAAAACTATTCACCATCTATATATTTTCCGCACATCTAAACTAAACTTTAATTTGAAAGTTCATAGTTGAACAATAAATGAATCGCCAGAATTGGTGGAAAATTCCAACTTGAGCAGTAATGAACAGATCGAAATTGAGCCCCCCCCCCCCCCTGAGACTAACATAAAAACTAGATTAAAATTGGATCATAAAGGTAAGGATCACGACTGTCGGTTCTGAATTGCCCGAGTAAATTGGTAAAAAAATACAGTTTTTTTGCCTACCTCCTCCAATTCCTCTGTTTCGTCATGGAATTCAAAATTTCCTAGGTTTTTGAATAATTAGAGTAAAGTGGTGTCTAACTCCAAAAATTACGAAAATTGGTTCATAAATATAGGTTGCGTAGCGTCGAGAAAATTTTTCACCTACAAACAGACACACATACATCGACACACACAGATATGTTGTTTCTCCACGGATTCGGTCCCAGCGTGATCTTATGATTGTGCTGTCCCACATCCATTGGATCCATCCGTCTCTGTATTGACAAAGCCTCGTTTCAGAGGGTCGTAATCATAGAGTCGGACATCACCCCGTATTATGTTGTTCTTGAACGCTGAAACATGAAATATCATCCAACGATCATTCAAACCGTATGACGGATTGGTACAGTTACGAGGACTACTCACCGATTCCCAAACGAGCGATGAGTGGTTACTACTGCGGGAGGTTGGAAATCAGTTCCGATAAAAACGTGAGATAAAAAGAATATAACGCACATACTACTTAGTCATCGCTGATGAGGTCTCTCCATAAACCTTTAGACACGATAATGGTTTGTGAGTGAGATAAAGAGTATAAATAGAAAAAATAGAAAGAGAGTAAGGAAAAAAAAAAAAAACAGTATTCAAAGGGTTGATGAGCGCCTCCCACAGCGACCGGATAAGTTACTGCCCTCAGGGCTCGTTGGGCAGACGACCAGAGTGAGCTCATTGTTGTGAGATACACCTCCACACCCTTCGGCCTACGACGGACTGAATCGGCTTGTGGCTAGTCGTGTCTACACATTGATTTCTCAATCGCAGGTTGCAGCGATTCTCAAACTGTTGTCATTGAGGGTGCAAAACTGTCGAGGTGGGTGTGGCACTTACTTGTAGCTTCCTTGTTAAAATGAAATTCATTGGTAAAATGAATGTGTAGATCATGAAGCATTCTGAAGGATGTAAGTAACTACACACATTCAAAATTTTAAAAAACTTACAAAGAGAAACAATACTGAAAGCTTTTTTTAATTTTTCATTTATTGCAACTGAAAATATTACATTTCATTTAGCAATATTTCACTTCATATTATTTTCACTTCTATAGGGTAAGTTTACTGCTAAACGTGACCTTTAATTGCAGAAATAGTTACACACCAGTTTCATTGCACTACTTAATTAGCACAACTAGGTCCAGTGGTTTCTTTCTATTGAGTCGCCGGAGTTCATGTTGGTTGTCGAGGACGGTAAACATCTCCAGGTTCTCATGTTCGTGGAGGCGATGTTCGTGCTTCCGTGCGTATTTCACTATGGTTTGATTGACGGTATCTATCTTCAAATCCCGATGAATACCATCGTTTCTCATGTACCATGGGGCGCCAATGATGCTTCTTAGTATTTTATTCTGAGAATTTTGGATTTTTTTGTCATTTAATTTACTGGCACATCCCCAGAGTTGTATCCCGTAAGTCCAGATATGGCGAAGAATTACTGACAGCTAAAAACATTCTGGTTTTATTAGCATCGAACAAGCTTTAACCAGAAACTAACTGACCGAAACTGTGACGTTCTTTTTTAATCACGAAGAACTGCCGCACGAATTTCGTTAGGACTTTCCAAGTTGGCAGGGAAATAGAATTTCCGCAGTGTTCACCCCACGAAAATCGTTCACCACTAGTTGGATGCTCCCGAATTAGCTCATGATTAGTTTATATTTATTTACATGATTTCAATCCAATAATGCTGTGTCATTAATAGTTAGAAAACAATAATATTTTTCCACTTGTAAGCGTTTATTTGGTGTCACTTGGCGACATCATAACTATTGATTTATAACCAACATAAACTTCTAGATTATTGTGGAGCGAATCGTATTTAGTTTCCAGATTTTATTTGTATTGCGGACCAGGAATGAGTATGCAAGTTGTAAGCGCGGCTAAAGGATGTTCCATGCTTCTTGAATTTTGGCAATTGGCTCTAATCAAAATTAGATTAATTAGTCCAATTAGTTCCAAATTGGTCCTCTAAGGATCTTTTAGTCACAACTATAAACTTCGACCTTAGCAGCTTCACGGTAATCAATGAAGTTAGAAAATAACCGTGGGTGTGCACCAACTACTTACAAAGATTATTAAAAGTTCCTTGTTTTTGAGATCTGATAGATGTAGAATTTAAGGATTTTGCAAGAGTCCAAGGGACGTGTTCCCACATACATGAACGCTTACAAGAGAGTGCAGATCTTGCGCCTAATTAATCTACAACGTGTACTGAATGAAAACTGTATTAAGCTAGTCGTAAGCATGTACGGACTCACAACAGACAGACAGACACGAAGGTGTTGGTGATGGTACAATTGGCTGGCGAGAAATACGGAGTCATAACTGGGTTTAAAGCCCTGGTATGAACAAAAGCTATAGCGATTAATCAGTATTACCCTCTTCATTCACCCCCCTCCATAATTAGATTTGAAAGAAAGAAGAAAGAGATAAAAGAAAAGAAAAGAAGAAAGAAAAAAAAGTATGCAGCTTACGCTGTATGAGATAACAGAAAATATCGGCCCCCTCAAAACAGAAAAGTCAACATTTTCAAGCGTTGTGCTTGCTGCACAACTAGATTCAAATTGCAATAAATAAAAAGGCATTTGAAACAGTCAATGGAATCAGATAAAAAGAGTGAACAAATAACGATTTACATTCCTTTCCTCCATAACATTCACGCATTACACAAATGAAGATTCAATGTGTGGTAATACGTTCTAATACTACAGCGAAATCTTAATCGTACAAAAAGAGAATGACGTGAATCGGTCCAGAATTTTCAGTTGAGCAGCGATTGTAAAGGTTGGCTATGGATTATATTTTATGGAGTAGTAGTTAGTATTTCATTGTATGCAATTATAAAGACATTTTGTTGTTCTCGCAAGCTGAAAGATGTCAAAAGTTTCATTAAGGGACGCTGAATCGAAAAATTGAAAAGAAAATTCATTTTTTGAACCAGCTAGTTCAGTGTGAGCGATAATGACAGCGTTGTATAACCTGCTTATTCTTTTCTATCAACGTAATTAGTTTTACTAATTAACTGTACTCAACAATAAAAACTTTCCTGACAAAAAGGTGCCTTGCCGGCTGTGTATGGGAAGATGAGACGAGCTACCTTATGAAGTTCGGTTCGCAGTACTCGGAGTTGGATGCCATGAAGAAAAAGAAAGCAATTAACTTGGTACCAGTCGATGGGAACAAGTTTTTATACCATTACTGACATATGGGCAGGAAATTGCACGGCGTACCGAGGGCTAGTGTATAAACATTAGATGTCTTTCTCCGGCAAATGTTTCTAAACGCATCTCAACCCGTTCGGTACAACTCAATATTGATGTTAATCCAGCTTGGTTTACACTGGGAATCGTGTTTGTTGTTTTCCTTTGGTTAAATATTGGTTAAAATACGATAAACGAACACTTAATTGAACTGTAATCCATAATTTGGACTTCCATGTCTAAATGCAAAGAATAAAACTACAATTAAAAACCTACAGGCTTCAAATAAAACATCCGTATCTTTAGTGAACGGGAAACAAATTAGCCACGAAGATCTTACGGCCGATCTGAGGGTGCTCCTTAACTCATAATTATTAGCCAAAATTTTGTAGGACTGGACTATCAATTTTGTCACTGTAAATGAGCGAACCCAATTCCTTCTATCAAATATGTCATCTATTGTTTCGTTCCGATTTCGAGGAAAATGTCCAAGGCTTGAACACGCTGTGTACAGAACCTTTTCTCTGTAAATAAATGTTTACATCCGTTATTACTTCCAAACGAAAAATCCGATTTGAATAATCTTTGCACAGGTACACAATCAACCTTGATTGTCAAACTATTTATTCAACGGCCATGATCAACTGTTTATGGTAGATTAGAGATTATAAGATATGTTGGCAGAGATTATATGATATTTCATATTGGCTTAATACGTTTGAACACTTCTAAGTAACATTTCAAGTCATCTTATGTTCGTTGAGCGAGAGAGAGCAGTTTAGGGGTGAGGTCGTTTAAATGTCAGCTTAATGACTATGATGATGTGAATGTTTTGATTGCATTGTTCAATTATGTACGACTGAAGTAACAGTATAAACCATTTAAATTCATAAGGGTTATCTATACCTAGTATTTAATTATATTCCTTCGCCGAATGGTTTGTCGACAATCATGAGTACTATCAAAATGTGGGAAATTATTTAATATATCGTCAATAGTTTTGACACATATATGTAATATATTATAACCTATGTTACTCAGTAAGGGTGTAGGTTTCTAATGATGGAAGAATTTTAAAAATCCGTGGGGTAGTTTTTGAGTCAAATTTTAACGTGCAAAAAGCCAAACATTTCCTCTTTACAATATTGGTGAACATAGATAATGGATTCAGAAGAGACGATGAACTCGATTTGCTCTTGAACTCTTGCAGTGCCACGGTTTACTAGACGGTTCACAATGTCCAAACACGATCATATTCATGTTGACCTTCTTTTTTTCTGTCAGTTCTAGAGCTCATGCGATTCATTCAAGGGGTTTTCTATCAATAACAAACAGAAAATCATCAGTATTGTTTTACCAAAAGTGGGCGAGTTGAATATCATTTCTTTGTCGGTTACTTGGGTTTTTTAAATCGAAAATAATGAACTTGAAGAGTTTTAAGAATGAGTATTTGTGCGAAATGCAAGAAATGCGGTTGCACGCCTTCAATATTCCTACTGTCTTCGTTTGATTCGAATAAAAAAATTTCACAGAAGATCTACTCGTATTTTATCTTATAACGATTCTAATGTATTTTTGACAGAATTGTATCACATTTCGTGAAATTTGGAAGTGAAAGTATCGAGTCCCAAAAAACAAAAGATCTGCAGGATGTTTGCTATCCCTATATACTTTTCAAAAGGTTTCAAAGCTTTCGAAACTATTTTAATGGATTCGGAAATATATACAGACGGAAATACGTTACTGAGTTCTACTCCTAATAGTGGGCCTCAAAAATGTCCTGCAATGTTACATAATATGGCATATTATGCCACTCCCATTTGAATGAAAACATAATACTCGGTATTTCACCAGATTATTCGTCTTTGTAAAACGAGTACCCGTCTTGGGTATCCTCTGGCGCTGCAAGCTGATCGCCTCAACCCTTAGAAGGGGCAATTAATCCACCCCATCACCTCCTTGTTGACTAATCTATAGCTTGTGCTGGTGGGTGATCAGGTTGTTTATTTGTTGGAAATAACGGTTTTTGAGGTGCCCACATTTAAAGATGTAACGAATGTTTATATGTAATATAAAAAGTCTTAAATGCAATTCACGTTTTCATATCTCAGTCAAAATGAAACTATTGCACTCCTAGCTCTTAATACGTGAAGCTATTAACCGAAAGCAATTTACGTTCCAACAGCAATAAAATCTGAAAATCCGTGGGCTCAGCTACGTTCGCACATCCCATAGTTGAAAGGGGGAGGGTTTCGCAACTCTATCTCCAGCTGCACCGAAGGTTCGCAGTAATTTCGCAACGAGCACGTAACCGCTCTCAAACTTCTTAACCCGTTCATATCGATTTGATCTTCGGTGGAGGCCACACCATAAAGCCTGTTCCCTCGATCACTTGCCGGCGTTTGTGTTCGAAGGAAGCACGACGCAGAAATAAACCTTAGGAAGGTGTTGAACTATTCCAACTGTCGAGATTGAGCCTATGTTATTTTAAAATATTTCTTTCGCATAGCTCGTTTTACTATCCTTGGATCCTTACGAGGTCGACCCCACCAATGGTTTGTACATGAAGTTCAAGTCGGTGGAACATTGAATTACTGTACTGGTTGGGATCCGATGGGTTACATTATTCATCAAGTGAGAACTGACTTTCCTGCAAATAACATTTCAAGCTTTTCCTGCCAATTTCTTTCAAAGAACAGTTTGATTTCATATGATGATAGTTTCCTTTAGTAAAAAATATGGTTATAGTTTAATACTTGGAACAATCTCAAGATTCAGCAAGTTGAAAGCAAACATGAAAATTATATTCAGGAAACGTATGCTGAAAAGTTCATCTCAGTCTCTGGGAGGGTTGATTCGTTTCGTGTTTATGGACTCTAGTATGGGAAATATTTAAAATGTATCTCGTCTCCGAAACTTTAGTATATTTCTTTTCCTTATTACTTATATTACTTTTTCTGGAGTTTTTGCGTTTAGGATGAACCAGTGCTACCTCAATAAATATTTAAAGTGTAGGCTAGGATAAATTTATGTCCAAGTGTCTGCTCCACAAACCAAAATTCCTCAATTTTATCATGAGATGAAATTTCAAGTGTATTTGTTCATCAATGTTGAAATACAGCACCAAATCGTTGAAATACGAACGATGAATGTCCAAGACGTAATAGTTTTAGGTCTCCCACTAAAATAATGGTCTCCGTTTAGGAGACCAAAGGGTAAAATTGTTAACTGTGATTGAAACAGCCTTGACTAGACCTGGCTAGAGCCAGTATTCACGGATGCTAAATACGTTGATCTCAATAATTAGCAACACTGCTCTCGAATTTTCAGCAGAATACGGTATTATTAAAATGGGGCATCTTTTTGTGTGTGTTTTCGATCTTGATTCACTAAAACGGCCATGATTTCCTTATGTACTTATGAAAATTCAATTTTGATTATACCGTTGAAAAGAGCGTTAAATTTTCTATCTCCCTAGTATATGAAAAAAGTACTGTAGGTTGGTTGGTACTGTAGGTACCAAGTAAAAAGTACTGTAGGTGGATTGGTGGAAAATTGGTTGGAAAAGTGAATTTCGCCAAATCTTCAGAATGGACTGTGTACTCAAAATTACTCGAATAGTTGAATTTAGTGGAGAAAATGTCGTTTGAATGCGGGAAATGTTGCTTTTCTAATGAAAATCCACGTTTTTAACGAAAAATGGACTTTTCATGCAAAAATAAGTTCGGTATTGGATTTCATGTATTTTTTCACGATAAATCGAATAAGTGGTACTTTCATTCCTCCTTGGTACTCAAAAAAAGCAAGGGTGGATGTATCTCAACAACTTTTTGTTTCATCATTACTCGCTCTAGTGCAATCTGTGTTAAATAAACTGGCATTACCTACGAGTGTGAAAAAAATGGTCATTCTGGAGATTTGAAAAAATTCAGTTTTCCGATTGATTTTTCCCCAGTTGAACCAACATACAATATTCCTTTGATACTCTAGGGAGATATAAAACCTAACGCTCTTTCCAACTGTATAATCAAAATAGAATTTCCAAAGTACATGAGGGAATTATGACCGTTTTAGTGAATTTTAGTGAAAACACGAAAAAAACATTAAAATTGAATAACTTGAAACGAAGCCTCTAAAAAAATTTCTAAGAGGCATTTTTTCCAGAGATGAGTTGTAGAATATATTTCTAGCTGGTGGCAGGTCCTCAGGTTAATACCCAGTAGTGTTTTTTTGTGTGTGTGTGTGTGTGTGGACAAAATTTATAACTTAAAATACTGTTAATTTCGTAATCAAGAAGTACCTATGTTACCATAAAAAGTATTGTAAATCTAAGTTTTTCGTACCCTGCTTCTTTTTCGTTTCACACGTTAGCATTAATACTTATACCCCTGAAGTTTGAACAAATTGGTAATTTTATATTCCAGTGTGTAGTATATATTGGAATATACCATTAATATTTTATGTACTATTTATGAATGCTGTCATCTAACTAATCATTCTTGTTTCCCTCTTTCCAGGTGAGTACAGATTTTTCACTGAATGATTGAAATCGCACCAAACTGCCAGTAATGTAAGATACACAACATTATCATCTTATTTTCATGTTTTGTCTCTCTCTTTCTCTATCTTAATTTTAATTTTCTGCATAAGGATGGATTAATAATTTATGGATTATCGAGTACTAGCAGGAAACAGTTGCTTTGCTTCTTATGAACAATCGATGTCTCCTCCAAACCAAGAAAAGAGGCGCAAATTTTAGCACCGTTTATGAATTAGACCAGGGGTCTCCAAACTACGGCCCGCGGGCAGAATAGAAAGAAAAATCAGCCATGTGACCCAGTGAAAGCTTCCCGTACTATTGTCATATTTGTCTAGGAGTGCTTAAAACCCCTGTTTTTAAGGGTCTGACTCTCGAAATTCTTGAAAATTAAATTTTTAATCATTTTTGTTGAACAACGAAAAAGTAATAATGGGATTTAAAAAAATACTACCAATCAATTTTGAATTTGTCAAACTCGCCTAGGAGTGCATAAAATCACTGTTTAGACAATTAGACAGTGTCTAATTTTCAAAATTTTCCCGGGGGTCCCTCGGACCCCCACGTTGGCCCGCCCCTCCACATTATGATACGGCCCTTGGGGCCAATAGTTTGGAGACCCCTGAATTAGACGGATATTTTGGAGTGTCTGACATTAAGTACGTACTGCGTCGGAACTTGCTGATCATTTCACGACTGCGCCCCTCAAAATTGGTCCGCAAGTTTAGCCGTCTATTGAGAACAACATACATAGTCAGGTACAAACTAACTTTGGGTTTTGTGTATGAGGATTTCGTATCCAAGTGTTCATTTCGTTAAAAATTATAAAGTGATTCAGAGAGTTTCCCATTCATTGTTCTACACGTTCTTATGAGTGAATCAAGTTTTTTCATACTTTTGGCAGTTTCAGGTGGTGATTTCCTTATAGATATGCACCAACATTACTAACAACCAAGTCTTCCATATAAGGAAAACCAGTAGGACACTAAAACAAATCATTTGAAGCTGCTCAGGCTACGATTATCGCCCCATTTTGGTGATTCTTATCTCGTTCGATCCCAATCGAAGTCTAGTTGTGTCACAAACCTTGAAAATGTCGATTTTTACTAGTGGAAATGTACTATATCATTATAGTACGCCTGCCAAGATGGTTGGGAAATAGATGTCGCTTCCTGACATCTGTTGAGGTAGACATTTGAGAAAAAACAAATGTATCCGGGTTTTTGAAATGTAATTTTGAAGATCATTCTTTAAGATAAGAATCACTTGTTCTAAGTACGGATTGTTGTTTTATTGCTTGCAATAAAGAGTAGGTTAATATCTTTGGACTTGGTTTATTACAAAGGTTCATTAGGTATTTAAAACGATAAAAAATTGGATTCTAAATTGACTTTTAGAGTGAGGTACCTAAAATTTTGAGCAATATAATTATGCAGAGTGTGGGGAGTTCGAAAACATGTAGATTTCTGTCTGAGACGCAGAAAGAAGAGGAAATTTTGATTTTTCAAGGAGACAATTATGTCGTTTCCTAGCACCAACACAAAGCTCCTACCTGCACCAGTGAGGGAGCTAAAAGAAATGCCACAAAGTCCCAGGAAACGTTAGGTCTTCAATGGGGAGGGAAATCCTCTAAGTTGTAGGAAGCACCTGTTGGATCTTCAAGCGGAGATTCCGGTGTTCACTCTTGCTCTCGATCCCCCTCCCGAGATTAGGTCTCAACGAGACTGGGGGAACGAAACATTATCTAAAGACAGACCCAAGAGGATGGATACTAGCAATCCGGAAATTCAGCCTTCCTCCCTCCCCACCGCAGCCATCCTCTTCCACAGGTTTTTATTTATAAAAGTCGAAAGGTACATCTGCTTTGGACTTAGCGCTTTACGGCTAACCAACTAAAGTGTATAGTACTTTTCTAATTTTTTAAACACTATCACAATAACCACCCAAGCCTCATTATAAATCTAGCAAATTTTGAATAAATATTGCACAATTCCAACATCCAGTCCAGTTCATCGCACAAAAATTGTTCACCACTTTTTGGAAAGCTGCGAATTTATTTGACACCAGACCACATCCCAAGCTGCCAATTTCCCCCTCCGTACATCCCGGAGAACCATTGGTTACGAGTTCGTTTTGTTGACAAAACTTCTTATTGGAGTGAAGTTCTGGCTTAGTTACCTATGATTTTCAGTTACAACCGATCGTTGTTAAGGTACACATTTTGTGCCCATTTTATTCTTCAGCGGACCCCTTGGTTTGGGCAACCATCCTGAATATCCTCGGATTCCCCAAATCGTTTTGGGGTCTCTGGAAACATTCAGGATAGATTGGAAAAGTTCCAGGACAGTTACCGGGGTCAGAACATTAATAATACAATACAGTGAGAGTTACAAAAAGGTATCTTATATAATACAGCGAGAGAGAGATGAGAGTGAGAGCAAAAACCTTTCAAGGTACATCATACTATAGCCATTATGCTTTAAGCGGAAATCATCGAGGGTGCATGGGGTGAAGACCCCGCCGAGGCGCGCAGCCCCGAGTTTTTAATACTTTATTAGCATTGCACCAAGTTTACATCTTAATAGCAATTTGATTTTGATCTTAATTACTACATGCATATTGCAAAACATGATATAGAACATGTTTTGACCAGTTAGACAAATGATGAATTATTTCACATTCATTGTGCTACTTCGTGTGGTTTTCTTCTCTACAATCTTCTAAGAAGGTCACTTACATCAAGCAAATGGGCAGCTTCAATGTTGACATGACATCTTGGTCAGCGATCGCAATCCTCCTGGTGGGCTGATCGATAGTTTCCTCCTCAATATCGTGGTGAAGTCTATCATTCTGGATGTACCAGGGTGCATTAACCATGCTTCCTCAGCACACCATTTGGGAAGGTTTGAATCATCGATGTATACCTCAAGGTATTTACATCGATGGTTTGAAAAACGTTTCCATTACTCTGAGCAGTGCAACCCCACAGCTGTGCCCCATTGGTCCAAACTGGCTGTAGGACTTGGTTTTACAAGGTTAATTTATTTTGTACTGACAGTTTTGATCGCCTGCCCATTAACCAGGACATTTTTCCGAGTTTGAGAGTCAGCTCTACTTTCTTCTTTTTCACATGCAATTTCCAGCGCAGCTTTGCATCTAACGTCAAGAAAATTGTGATGGAGAAATAATAATTATTAAGACCAGGAGATTAGATGGAAACATGAAAAAAACAAGAACCTTTGAAATCTAATTCCTCCAAATAAGTATTACTTAATACGTTTTAGTTTTATAAGAATTGTTTTAAAAGAAATGTGTTTATTTATGCCAATTAATTTACACAACAATTATTTGGCGTCATTTATAAGTAAACGGAATTAAGAAACCGTTTAAGGCTTGGGAGTAGTCTGACTGCCTCCGCTTCAGCTATCCTGCAAATCAGAAATCAGAATTCGGTTTGATGATTTCTGTGCAACTCATTGCCTCGCCGGTTCAGCAAAAAAACCGTGATGTATTTAATTTATGAAAATCAATGCAAGTACTTAATAAATTATTTGGTGGATAACAAGTTCTTTTCATTTCATTTATTGCATTCAAGACTTTAAAATCATGTCGGCTATGTGACAATTCTTTGTGACGACGTTCTATTTCCCATCTTTATGTTATCCTCAGGAAATGTGCCGGTTAGGTTGCAGGTGGTAGCTGTTAATTTCAATGAGCACAAACACATGTGCAGACGTAAGATCCATCAATCGTAATTTTTTCAGGGTTTAGTGCTCGTATATTGCTGAAATTTGGAGTCGTCGGTCAATAATCCCATCTGATTTTCATCATCATTCATTCTGATATCATAAGTAGCTGTTGTTCATTCGGATGACTACGATTTTCCTCATTTTCATTTCAATAAAATTATGAATAATTTAATGATTTATATTTTAGATTAACGATTTAAAACATGCCATTGATCTTTACTCCATGTTGTGGGTGCAAGGAGATGACGTACTACATCCAACTTGGAAGTACCTGTTCCCCTTTGCTGAGTTAGCGGGTTCGGGACCATCCCTTACCATAGAACATGCATCATACATACTGTATTACTAAAAGAAACATTGAAGCGGAGGCTAGTTCTGAATGAATTTACCAAGCTGCAAAGGTCTTTTTTGAATATGTAACTTTGAAATGTATGGGATCATTGTAATCGGTACTCTCCGGAAGAATATAACGATATGAAGCGTTCGAATCAATCCTCTGGCGGTCCGAAAAGTGTGCAGCTAATGAGCATACCAACGTTTGGCATTGAGTATATGAAAGGACAGTAAAATGAGCAGCAATCGTGTAGATGCAGAAAAGTCTTCATCCCAATACCGTTCATTGTGATTGAGGAAATGCTTCTAAGAACGATGCAAACTAATCCACTCAGGTTTATTATTTCTGTATTAAAAAGCCCTTCTAAGTAAATCATTGATCTGTGCATATTAGACGTTGCCTGTGGTACTCGGCGCCTAGCGCCTCCAAATCTCGTGATTGCATTCAAGATGAAAATACTTGGGCTGCCGTCAGCCACGCGGTCTATCTGGGCCCTTCCGTTGTAGGGGCTCTGCAGCCCGATTCCCTTCTTAACCGATGTTTTAAATCTAAGCGAACGGGGTCGTACATTAACCCAAGTGGTCTCATTCGATTCATTAAAAAAACTATATTTTTGTATGAATCAATCAAAAAACTACCATCTTACTTCGGAAGTTTTTGAGATTAGAATTGTTTGATAGATTGATCCTCAAATATTATCCATTAGGGTTGACTGATCAAGATGCCGAGATTACAAGCACATCCCAAGTCGTTGTTGGATTTTGAGACAAATTTTGTAAACTTTGGTCCAGTTTGAAAACCTTCTAAAGGTGGACGGACGAATTTTTTTAATTCGAACATACTTTGTATTGCAAACCAACAGTTTTTGAGGGGGTATGCAATTTTTTTTCTGGAAGATTACATAGGTTCATTATTGAGAATAATTTTAGATAAATGTTAGCTTGGAAAAACTCAATGCATACACTTATGCATATTTGTATTTCAAAATTTATAAATTGGTGATGATCATACTTCCAATTGACCAATCACACATATTCACCCGTCCGTAAGGGAGGGCTAAATTCTGGTTTGGGGTGCGTGGATGCTAATAATGACACAGATGCATAGTATCCTCCTTGCTCCCGTGACTGTCGCTAGATTCCCGTGAAACGAAGGCAGGAACCAGATGCAGACGGCTACGGGGTAAAGGGGAAGGAGACGGGCATCGGACGGTGGCCGGAGCGCTCCAAGGAGCCTCTAGCTCCGGGTTCTGATATCCGGAATCCGAAATGAATTAATGTGTCGGAGGCTTCGGTGGCCAACCGGTCCCTAGGGTCGGCGACCCTCTTATTCTAATAGCTTTTACACACTCCCGGTCCCCCCCTGGCACGTTCATGGATCTTTGCGCCCCTTCCACGGCGCAAGCTCCTTCCATTTTATGCCTTCCCTAGAATAAAATGTTATCTATCAAAGGTTAAAGAATTAATCATCCTGAAAGTGGTAGTTTACCTCTTATAAACTGTAATCCACCGTATACAAACCGATAAATAACATTGGACGATGATTAGGGACGTTCCGTTACAAAACTATTACTGATACGTGTCTACGCACTTGGACATTAAAATATGAGATCGGCTTCAACCTTCCAAGTTACAAAAGTAAAGAAAAAAGCTTCAAATTATTACAGAGAGGATTGTTATTTCATATTAGATAACTTCGTCTAATCCTCATCTATCTTCATTAGACGTAGTGTGCGGTACATTATGTAAACTAGGCGCACATCACACCTCCATACCTTGTCATTGTATATGGCATAAAAAGAGTCCCATTTATATTTCAGCTGTACAGATCGATTATCAAAGAAATAATCCAACTGTCCACTGTGTCTCCATACCTTGTAAATTATTTCGAGAAAGTCTTCAATTTAACTTGATAAAGATGTCCCTTTCGGCGGAACAGAACCTGTAATCAAAAGACTTAAAATGGTGCGAAAGGCTGCTCGTAGACACGACGTACAAATCCTTGAAAATAACAATAATTGTCCTCTTTCAGCAATAATTTCAATTATTGAAATTTAATATGGTGAAATGGAACGCCAACCCACGCTCCACTTGTCCGCAAATACATAACATGTACGTTATGAAAAACTTGATTTCAAATGGAATTATCTGAAACATCTAATAGAAGCTGATTTGACAGTCAGAATTTACTAGGCGATTTTTTACTATTTTCAAGCTCTTTCTATGTCCTACGTTCTATATTCACTATGTTCAAGATATGAACGGAAAGCTGTCCGAGAGGGCTTGTTCGACTCACTGAAGGGTCGTTAATCAATTACGAACACCATGATTTTCAATATTTAGGTTTTTGAAAATATATTGGTCCTTTGATTTATCCCTTAAAGATTGATTGAGACCCACGTCAAGAATTCAACTGGACCCTAAATGTCATTCTTGATCCAAATTTCATTACGTTTGGTCCAATATTTTCGGTCGGTGATAGTGGTTAAAAATGTTTTTCTAGGTCTATTACAAATGTTCATTATTGAAAGTAACAAATCAGAATTGTAAAGCTGTTTCTCCATACACCAATATTGCAATATTAAGATTGCGTAAGTTTTCTTTTTTTGAAACATTAATAAAGAATGCCTGAATAGTATCGTTGTACTTTTGAGTATACGAAGATAACGGAAGCGTGATAACTTCCCATAGGATTGAGATCAAAAATCTCTAGATAATCACTAGGACATCTATTTCTGGAATCGCTCAGCTCATCCAAGCTTTCTGACCTACAAATTCTGTACTATGTACAGGGAAATTGGATTTTAACTGTCAGGATTTTGAAGTGATTTGGCCACATCTGAATTGTATTCAACGTATCATCCGAGGAAGAGGTTCTTTTTCATATTTCAGCACCGTAAGTAGAATGGGAATAAAATTAGCTGAACAGGTCAGCAAGTTGTGCAAGTACACTGCAGCGTTTCAAATTTTGGGCCTCGTTGTGGGTGCGTCACTGTCTTCAGGCGAACGGAAAACAAATGGATGTCGAAGCTTACCGATATGTGACCAAGGTAGTTTCGTATGTAGCAATTGCACCAACCCCAGGTAGACATCGTTTGAAATTTCAGTACTGTTGCTCGGTTTTCATAATAATTATTCTCTTACCTCATCCCTCATGAAACGTTGCACCTTTCTGTTGACACTATATGTTTACCGGCCTGGCCATACGACAGCATCATGAAAAAATCGAATTTTCCAAAGAAAGGTCATCCCAAAACGAAAAGATGACTGTGTTTTGCATGATAAATGCTGATGTGGGGGAACATTTTAACGTAAATACTACCCCAACCACTTTAACCACCAAATTAGGGGAAGTTTTAGTTGTAGGGAATAAAGTACTGTAAAGTATCAAAAACGTTGGGTAGTAAATTGCAGTGTTGTATCAATGTCGATCTTACGAAAAAATTCCAAGAAATCTATTCTCTCATTGACTGTAACGTGCCTTCTTTCTGTAGGCAGTATAGGAGAGATCTGCGAAGTACGAAAGCGGGTTAATTATTGGAGAATAAGAGCGTGATGAGGTCGAACGATTGAGACTGGGCGGTATCTCCAAGGCATTCTTGGAAGGAGAGTCCTCAGCTGGGAGAATTTCTTTCCTCGAGCTTCCGGGATGCAACGAGCAATTTACTATGTCTGCCCCGATGATTTTCAAAGACAGATTATATATTATTTAGTGTAAGTGCAAAGCGGTAGTGCAATGATGAAGCATCGTCGAATGATTGAAAACTTTGTAATTTTATGTAGGTCATCATGATGATCGGGCTTTTCGGAGAGAGAGAGAGAGAGAGAGAGAGAGAGAGAGAGAGAGAGAGAGAGAGAGAGAGAGAGAGAGAGAGAGAGAGAGAGAGAGAGAGAGAGAGAGAGAGAGAGAGAGAGAGAGAGAGAGAGAGAGAGAGAGAGAGAGAGAGAGAGAGAGAGAGAGAATATTTATATAAAATACAACAAAACGTGGGAATAGAAAAATCGTACTATTCTAATACTCAATAATAAAAGAAAATATGAAAAATGAATTTTTCTGGATAATATAGCTCGCCTTTAGGCAGTGCCAGTGTTGGCGAGCTTGAGTTGTAGAGTCCTAGAAATGTCTACCTTGCTGATAACAAACAAATGTATTATTAACAAACAAATTCTTAACAAAGAAAATAACAAGAAACAACAAAAACTCAACTACTACTACTGTTCTACTTATTCCCTATAAATGCTCGTCAATAGCACCTCCACATTTTCTGGACCCAAATTAATCAGCCAAGTAAATATAGTTTCCTAAAACACAGAAATTGATATGTTATTAATAGTCTTTAAATTAGCCGCAAGTGAATTTGAAACTAAATAAGTTAAATATTGGGGGTCCTGGAAGTGAGGGTCAACGAAATTTGAGAGAAGTCGGAAAACGTGTGGAATGTTGGTGACCATAGGGCTTATACACAATAGAGGGATTCTTATGAAAAAAAAATAAAAAATAAATAAAACGCGGTTGTGTGTGTGTGTGTGTTGAAATTTCACAATTTACAAAGTCAATTGGCGACGTGTCGTGGATGACCTTTCCTGTACTAACCCCTGAGCACGAGATAGTTCGGACACTGTTGAAGGTGTACTGATCGCTGGTTAGGAGGTGGGAAAGTTAAATAAACGGATAAGGGGAGAAAACAGCTTCTACTGGAAGAGTTGAACCGTCGCTGCTATACACACGGGCCTCGGAAGTGTTTGTTTTTAGAATTGTTTGTGAGTCCTCGGAACTTCTTTCGCCTCTTAGCGTGCCTATTGCCGACCGGCTTTTTCCCTTTAGTGGTGAGAAACCGGAAAACGAGCCGCTGCTGCCACTTTGGCTAAAACGTTTGTTTTCCTGTTAAAACGATTATTTAACGGTTACAATATAACCATATCTGCCATCAAATATAGGTGGAAAGTGACCCTCATAATATAATCCGATTCACATGATGATCAGCTGGAGTCAACTAAGTCGGAATTATTAAGTGTTATCAAAATCGTACATCAATCGCCGAATCGTTCGACCTTGAGCAGACTTGATGGTGCAACGGCAAGAAAAGTAAAACCCAGCAAATACTCCACAAAGTTGTACAATTTCTTTATTAGATAACTCTTTAGCGCAGATCACTTGTTACGACGTCTCACTGAAGCTTGGATTCGTTAGTATAGACTCTATACTATAGAGTCGCCTATTAGAATCGATCCGAGTGGGGGGAGGGGGGGGGGGCAAGCCAAACATGAAAAAACAAGTAACTGTGTAAAAATTCGATTCAGACCATGTTATGATTGAATCATTGAAAATACAATAGGCGTAGCGTATATGTGTGTATAAGTGTATGTCTGCTGATAGCTCTCAATGCATTTGCTCAATCGCTAGCCAGAATTTGGTGGTTCCCCTCGCTAAATGTGGGTGTCTCCTTGGTTCCGTTAATTCGCCAGCATAAAATGAAGGTATTGGATGAGGAGTTTTGGTCCAAGAACAAACTTTCATCCCTACCCGATCCGTGCTAAGGCTGTGGTGGTACCTTGGGGTCAACTTCATGGGTGTTGCCACCATAGCTGCAAGCCGTGTGGAACACAGCAGAAGCTGCGCCTTCTTCGTACATACTTACTGCCAATGCTAAAGTATAGCATACTGCAGCGAGGCTCCTTGAGCTAGACCGTGTAGTTCGATCTGCTGGACACTCTTGACTAGGCTACCATTGGTTACCTATTGATGGACTGTTGATGGATAGTTCGGTATTTTTCAATTAGAATTCAGACACTCTGTGCCGCGGTCTTTGTCGACATTTTTTTATTGTGATATCTGCTTCGTGAAGACGGATCAATGAGATGTAAAATTTCATGGAGTTCAACTAATTTCATTTTGATAGCTAAGTACAACCTTATACGAATAGTAATATTTAGGTAATAGTTTCACATGTAGCCCAGTTAGCTCTGTTGAATAATGTTCAGAACAAACCAAGAAAGCGAACTTCGGTAGTGTGATAATTTGAGATTAACCGATGGTTTTCCAACGACCTATGGATACAGAACGACCTAGATATGGCCTTCCTGACCTATCAGTTTTGATAGCAACACCTGTTTCGTACAAAAGGACTAATAAAGATTGGTGTTCGCGGAGTTATATTTAAGAAAAGATCATCCAACTGTCTTTGGACAATTACGGGGTAAGGAAATTAGTGATCAGCCTAAGTCGCGTGTGGATAATTACGTCCCTAATCGATCTAACGTGCTCAACAATAAATGGCCTCTTTTTGTGGGATCTTGAGTGAACAGGACGAGAAAAAAAGAGGATCGAGGCACCGATTTTACATCTAATGTACATAGATCACTGATTTTCGAAGAAGGGTTAATGTAATCCAAAATAACAACCTCTGTGTAATTATTTGCACCGTTTTACGCTAGAATTCTTCATATTTCATTGAATTTATTTCAAGAAATCTAGATATATATACAAATAAACTTTAGAATTTGTAACTCTTTTTGACCTTGACTAAAACAAAATGAAATTCGATCACACTATTCCATTTGAATGCATACATTTAGGGACAACCATGCGATGAGCATATTTAAAAAAATGTGTCTGAATACAAAAGACTGCTCACCCAGAAACGGCTTACCACATGGGTTGTGTGTGTGTGTGTGTGTGTGTGTGTGTGTGTGTGTGTGTGTGTGTGTGTGTGTGTGTGTGTGAAGATTAAAAAAATATTTGTTTCCTTCAATTTTGAATTGCTCAATTTTTGAAACTATTCATAATTAATTTTGAGAATTTGGTTCAGATTATCTGCCATTGAAGATCGTCCTATCCTGTGTTGGGTCCTAAGGCTATTACTCGTTCATCCTCTTCATCGTCTCCCTTAGGGGACTCGGGACTTGAACCCAAGATTCCCAGGAGTCCGACTCGACACTGCGGCTTCATGCAAATGAGGCGGGGCCTTATGGAATATTTTGCCTCTTTTATTTTCCCCTCTCGCAAAGAGTTATAAACTTTAACGGCACTCGCGTCTTTCTGCTTTCCATGTAAATTACTCCGCACCATATTTCAGCTGGTCGTATCGCTGATTCATTCGCCCCTTTGTTGTCTGCACGCGCTGGTTGATCCGACAAATTCGAAAAGTCTTTGGCTTTGGATGGTGAGTTATTTGGCGAATAATATTTCAGCGGTTGAATGATAATTGGTTTGTAAGTTGATAGCGTGTTGAATCCCATCAGTTTTAACTCATTGATTTCACGCCACACTACGGAGTCAACCTCTCCTTACCTGTCTTCCTATTATGCAATTCGATATACATTCATTAAAATATGCTTACATAGGGCGTAGTGCGAATCATCAATCTAACAAGCACAGTAGTTTAACTCTGTGTAAAGAAACCATTGAACGCTATTGTTCCACGTTTGAGGTATTTTATAGCTTTCAGATTTCCAGGCTGAGAGATTTGTTATTTCTGGTTTTTGATGGGGCCCTGTCTGCTAGACACAGATGGAGACCAACTCTAACCAGGCTGATGGATGTTGTTGGGAATCGTAACGATGGATGCCCTCTGCATCTTGCTCCTGAAAGCTATAATCTCGTTCATGTTGTATCAGGAGAATTGAAAATGAAATATCATTCATCGGACCAAATGAAATATATTCATGTTATTATGTTCAGTAAACGTGTATTTAGTTGAAAAAACAACATAACACGGAAAGTCAGCTTCACGATCGACACATTGCAACAATAATAAATATCTCACAAACTGATTCTTTATTTATTCATTACTTCTTATTTAGTTATTAAAATTCTTGATTTATACAAATAATTATCACATTATTCAACGATATTATATTATTTACCAGTTTTGAGAATCATTGAATACTCCATATTCCATACGTACTATGCACTCACACAAACACTATACACCAAGCTCATTAGAATACAAAAATAAAATATCTATTCACTTATACATACATTTCTTCTTTTGTTTTTTATTCCATATTTTAGCATTTTAGGTTAGTAATAACAATAAAAAGAAACAACTTATGGCATATTTTAAATGATCTCTAGATTATTAATTCCTTTTTTTGCCCAATCGTTCAATTTCTTCGTTTTTGGCAGCCATAAAATAACACAGATTGTCGATAACTGTAGGTCCCTCTAAACTCCCATTTAATTTTTAATGTTGGTCATGAAAAATTCGTGTATTCGCTTAAACACGTAATGCGAGATTGCTAGAACATATTGCATTCAATCAAAAAATGGTACAGATCACTGCTTGTTGCCATTGTGCACTTTTCAAATGGTTCAAGTGTTTTACAGTTAAATTCACGTTATTCTGTGCATCGAGAATAAACAACCTCAGAGACTACATGGGTGACCTGGCGTTCTGACGAGAGGGCTGTTATTAGAACAGATTGTTGTTCGATGGAATCTTGGCTGAAACGGTGCATCATTTCGAGGCGAAGTAGAAGGCACTACAGAATTGGTACGAGGCAAAAATGGGCTGGGATATTTATCCTGGACGATTTTTGACAAACATCAGTTAGCCATGCCTTTGAAAAAACTGTCAAGCCCATTTCGCCCCTTCCTAAACTTCCGCACTTGGTAAAATTTGTGGGTTAGTTGAGAAAAGACGGTTTTATAGTCTCATACCAATTTCCATAAGATTGTTGCGATACCCATTATAGAATCAGCTTTACTACTGCGCCTTGATAATGATTTCCAACTGTGGTCTCATTCGATTCAGGTAACACATTTCTGTCTGTACCAAATTGAAAACCACTTAGTTACATCGACAATTTCTGAGATATTCATTTTTTGACAGATTAATCCGAAGATATAATCCCTTAGGGTTGATTGATCAAGATGCCGAAGTTAATGGCACATCCTGGAAAACTATTAGATTCTTCAGCCCAATTTCGTGAGCTTTGGCCCAGTGATTTCGGAGAAAAGCTTAGGACGGACGGACCGGTTTTTATATATACGTATATTTAATTAGAATTTTTGAAATCTACGTATATTGAACCATAAAATTTTGAGGGGGGTTAACAAATGTTTTTTTTCTTGGATCACGAAGATGCATTATTGAAAATAACAAACCAAAAGCATTTGATAACCACTGCATCATCATCACCCGATTCATCTCACTTACACAGGTATTAATTCAAATATATAATCGAATCTGCAGGCTTATTCAAGGGAGGTGAAACACGAGGGGCCTCATTATGTATCTACTTCAAAAGGAGGTGAAGGTTCCGACACACGCAGCGGGAGAAGGTGAAAATCTTCGCAGCACTTACTTCGAAAATCGATAACAGCGTAATAAGTGGGCAATTTTGACGAAAATTGCGCTCGGCAAAGTCTTATTATTACGAACAAGGTAAATAAAGACGGTTTAGCAGATGGGGAGCGAGTCATCTCGGCCGGGTACCCGCGGCGCCTGTAATCAGGCTTTCGACGACAGGAGGGCGCGTGACGCGGGGGTGAGAAGCTGTTTTAAATGAGCGGCGGAAAGCCGAGTAAAAGCCCGCGGAATAAAAAGGATTCGACGGCTGGGCGGATCCGCGGAGCCCGCGATGAAAAGTGGGTGAGGACAAGCGGGTCACGCATGATTGTGCGGAGCGGCGGAGGCGGCTCGTTTTAGCGCCACTTTGCCTCATTGTAGTTGGCCGCGTCAGCAACAGGCAGCGGTCATTGTTGTTCAAGCTCGCTCGCACGTGAGTTCCTCGATTGACGCAACGCTGTCACGGGATGAGCTTGCTTTGCAAATACTTTTACCTGATTTTTATAGTTCAACACTTTATGAAGGGACGTCAAATAATTTTCCAGCATAATTCACACAAGTATTGCCCAAGTCAGGGCCGATTTGTCATCTAATGCGGGATGAAGTAGATCGTTGTTTAACGGAACCATAGATTTAAACGTTGATTTAAAACAAACAGGTTGCACCAATGTTATCCATGATCACGCTGTTACCAGTAAACATTGTTTTACAGCTTGCTCATACAACGTCGATCTTAGGCTTAAACGTTGATTTATCCGATATCAAAGTGGCATTTTCAACGAATATATAGCTTTTCCAAGTCAAATTCGAAAATTTCCAAATCAATTTCAGAATTTTCCATTTCAATTTCAAAATTTTCCATTTAAATTTCAGAAACCGCTCCCACCCAGATATTGATCACATTCTGAAATTGAAATGGAAAATTCTGAAATTGGTTTGGTAATTTCCGAATCTGACTTGGAAAAGCTATAGATGGTAACGCTACGACAGTAGTAACGTAACGAACAACCGTCAAGTGCCGAGGATTATTTTCGGTAATATCGTTTTTGTTCGATTACTGCTTGCTTTTTTTACTTCACTACTTCACTTGCTTTACTTTTTGTTAATAGTGTTGTTTATGTTCATAGTTTGATGGTTCATATCGTTGTTGTATATCGCCTAGTCATGGACGGGAGAGCGTCGGCTTCGCAAAATTTTGTTATTGCGCAAGAAAAATACTTGTGTGTCTTGAAGAGTCACTCGTTTCACTGTCTGCTCCACTTGCAACTAGTTATTTTAGCTGTGTATTGGTTTGTCCGTTATCAATACAGCGGACTCAAGTCAACTAGCACAGTTTTTTTTTCAATTCCTTCATTTTGGCTTGGATAGTTAAATCCATGTTGCCAAGCTTTTTATACATGGTTATTTTTGAAATTTAAATAATAATTTACAAATAAATAAAATTAACAACTTTTGAATAAGTGATGTAAGGTATGAATGAAATTTTAAAATGAACGTTCTTTCTGTGTGATTAAAAATTAATGTTCGCTGCACTAATGTAATTTGAAGTGTCCAAATACGTATTTTTGTCGCAACGTTTTAGTAGGTGCACCATCGTTGTATCTTGGTTAACTAGCGTCGTGAATATGGCTCTTATGTCGCTGTACTTCTGGCATTCTAGCACGACGTGCTCAGCATCTTCCAACACTTGACACTCTTCAAGTAAAGTGTTCCATTTTTTTCCGTGGCCGGTTCTGAGTCGGATGAGCGTCACAAGTTTATCGCTGGCCCACTTCCCAGTGGTATGCCAGGGTTTTATAGTGACATAAGGAGATATTTGGAAGTGAACATTCCCAACAGCAAGTTCTCGATCACTGTAAAACTTCTGCCATTTATCCATTTGAATTTTCTGTATTAATCTATTGAAGTCTCTAAGAGGGAGGCAAACGTGTGTTTCAGACTCCAACTTACGTGCGTCTTTAGCTGCTCGGTCTGCATTATCGTTTCCAGCGAGCGATACCTATGTGGCGAGGTAGTACACGAGGTGGCCAATATTTAATGGTCCAGACATTTATCTTCGTATTTTCCGAGCTTAAACAAAAATTTCAAATGATAACTTTCAACAAGGAATTCAAATATCATAATCTCGCGCTTTGCGCAACAACTTTGTTGTTTCAAATAGGAACCCCCATTTTTTATTGCAGAGTCGGATTCTGCTCAAGATTTCATGAAAATTCAACCCCTCAACCAATTTTTTTTATTGCGCGTAACCGGTTCAGCGAGCACGCAAAGTTGCGCAACCCCGAATTGGTCAAATAGTGGATGATGGTGACCTGTAAAGTGTGGCATATGAATTGTCATTGCTTTTTAACGCTGATTCACGTGATGGTATCCGAAATGATCATTTGAAATTTTTTTAGGCTCGGAAATTACGGAGATGGTCCATTAAATTTCGGCCACCCTATATATTGCACAGTAACGTGGCAACGGACGGGTATCCGAGATGAGTCTTGCTATCTCGAAGCAAACGAAGTTCTCGCAGCGTCCATACTTCAGCGTGTTGAGAATATGACAAGCACTCAAAGACTAGCACAGTTTGATAACCAGATCTGTTAAACTTTGCGTGAATTTTGTTTAGGTACTTCCCATTTTTTTTAAATCCGCAATAAATTTATTTAAAAATATCCAAGTTATAATAACAAAAGTAATAAAAATCACTGTAAAATAATTTATGATGAGTAACATGATGCTCTGAACTTCTGATTGCCAGAGCCACATTATAATGAAAAGAAGGTAAATGAGTAACTTTACAAATATTTTCATAAAAAGAAAATGCGCGAAAGAAAAAATCTTTCACTTTCTGATTCATCGATTTTCTGTTGGGTATCACTCTTCGAAGAGGAGCAACTGAATTCCTACCATCCGGATAGACTGAAATCATTGCCTTGCTCGTTTTGAATGATTGACGTTTATCCAATGACGTGAAGAAATTCAACCGAATCGGCAACACCGCGTACCTGCTCATCACCGAACTCAATCCTACCAGTCTCAATCGTGATCCTCCCTCTGAACTTCTATGCTATATGAAGTTTGTACTTCCGCCAAAATGTCTACCCTTAAATATACTAATTTTAGGGTGACTCACAAGAAATCTGTTTGAACCACCCCTTAAATTTCATGAAAATATAATAATGTTTGCGATGTTTGCTGCAAAACTTGTGAGTTCAAAAAGTTCTGAAAAGTGTATGGTGAGAAATAAATAGTGATCTTTAAGGGCATTAAAATGGGTTTTCTGGCTAACAGAGTAAGCGACAGTTGAATTGCATAGAGTAGGTCCACTTTCATTTCTGTGTCACATTGTGTGGAACAGAAATGAGTAATTCGACAGCCTCTAGAACAAAATCTAGTTAATAAAAAGGTTCATTATTGAAAATAGTATAGCAAAACCGCTCTGGGCGAGATCGTTTGAGGGACCCCTGGGGCTAACTTCATGTGGGGCATTTGGATTACGGAGTGCAGGAAGAGACCTCTGAAGCCAAGCTGGTTCTGATCCAACTACATAATTGAAATTTTAAGTGATCCTTTGGTTCTGATTGGAACAAGAGGTTCCACGACCATAATACGAATTTTGGCACGGTTTGACTTAAATTTCGTCTGTTTTTCTTTATCTGCTACCTAATCACTTTTCACGATCTTTTTGATAAATATATGTCTCGTGGAGGCACGAACGGTGTGGCCCTCAGCCCCGCTATAAATCCCAACGACGGCTCTAACGGGAAAGACCGAGTTCCACTGAATGGAAACTAGGCCTCTCCAGTTGGCTCTTGACTCCCATTACATTAGTTAGGTAGCCCCTTCGTCTACAATATGTATATCTGCACCCAACGAAGCGTTGACGATTGCACGAGCTACGAGATCATTCTTATTAGTATTATCTTGTGAACAAGGATAGTTCGAAAATGATTTGGATCGATTGTTTTCCGAGCTGATGAGCATTTTGCTTACCAAAGGGTGAAATGATAGTAATCAGACGACTGCAAAACTGATTCTGGAACTGTGAGGGGGAATATTAAGGAAGATGATTTAGAGTTTTGAATTCGACCAACAAATGTATGTATTTACATATTACCCAAAAACTCACACTCATTATACAGTCCCAGGATTTATGCACCATCCGATTCCTGCGTGTCTACAACTCAATTCCGAATAGAATTGCCACCTTGCGATTTTTGGCCTGAGGCCTCGTTTCCGAGCTATTCGCGATTCAAGATTTTTTTCGTGTTTTCGATATTATGTCATTAAAACTGTCATAACTCCCTTAATTTTGGAGACACCTTAAATTTGATGACACCGTTGGAAAGAGCGTTAAATTTTCTATCTATTTGATGTCAGAAAACTTCTTTTAATTGCATTGAAGATGTGCGATTGCTGCGCGAAATGGCAGTTTTGTCAAAATTTTAAAATCGCCTGTTTTTCATCTCGCCTAGAAATGCTTGAAGCAGAACTGTGCAGGCCTGATAAAACGTGCGCCAAAATGTCAGCTTTCCAACGGTCTAGTCGTTTTGGTTTTTAAAATATTTTTAGTTAAAGAAATGGTGTTTAACTGCAGAAAAAACGTGTGTTTTCTGTTAAAATTGAGGTTTTCCCAAAAGTCGCGAAAATGAATGCAACTCATCGCAGTCGGAAATGAGTTGTAGAACACGTAGGAGTCGGATTGTGGGTAAGTCCTGGGACAACCTCTATCACTAAAAAAGACTTAATGTTTGAAAATTGGGAAAGCTACGGAGGAGACATTGGCTAGGTCAGGGGCGAGGATATGCAATGACCCGCACAACCCCCCGGTCTTGAAGGAGGGGTTGCTTTGTGCGCCGTGTATTATCGACCCCAATCTGGTTTGGCCGTAGCATTGGGTGTTCCAATGTTGATAATTTGTTGTTTCTGACCAAATTCAGTTTTAGTAAAATGTTTATTGACTCGAACATGTTATCCAGTTGTTGGAGAATGATAAGATATTGGGGTTTAAATCGAGTTCATGCAAAGAGTTAGAGTTTAAACAAGATTGTTAAGATATAAATTAAAAAATAAGTATTTAAAAATTAAAAATGAAAATAAATTTAATGAATGAAAACGTGCTTTTGTGATCAGCGTCTACGGCATTTCCAAGCTGTCCAGCCAAAGTCAGGATAATCGAAGATCCGAGAGACAGCTATTGTTTGTGTTCATTTACGATTGATTGCGATGATTTGCTTTCAGTTGAGTAGCTATACCACAATAAATTATGTTGACATGATTTTTTGTACGGTTTTGCCAAATGGTAATGCTTCTGAAGCAGCCAGGGAGTCACACTCCTCCTGTGTACAGCTCACACCCTAGCGAACACGTCGGATAGTATGAGGAAAAAACATTGGTAGATAATATTGTTTATGTCACTGATCCTTCTTTATCTAGTAAACTATCTATTTTGTTTATCTACTAATTGTGTTTTGTCACTAAGGTTTTGGTTATTACTACCAGCTATGTTCAATAGATATAGCGCACCATGATGAATGGGAATATGCAATAGGGAAAACCTCGCTGAAGGAAATACAGCAAGGAAAGAGACGAGAGGGAAGAGTTGGTAATGATAAGGAAGCCGGGTTTGATAAGGGTCCATAGTGTCAGCAAAAAGATGAATGCAACTCATCGCAATCAATCGTAAATTAACACAAACAGTAGCCGTCTCTCGGCTCTTCGATTATCCTGACTTTGGCCGGACAGCATAGAAATGCTGTAGACGCTGTTCACAAACAAACGGGTTTATGCATCCGACAAAACTAACTTAAATCGTCACTTGAGAGGTCTTGCATTGCCACCATTCGATTCAGCGAGAAAAGTTACATATATCCCGTCACCAACCTTTTTTCGTCAAGACTTTTGGAAAAACCTCAATTTTAACAGAAAACACACGTTTTTTGCAGTTGAATACCATTTCCTTAACTAAATATATTTCTAAAAACCAAAACGACTACACCGTTGGAAAGCTGACATTTTGGCAAACGTTTGACCACATCTGCACAGCTCTGCGTCAAGCATTTATGGGGTTTCTAGGCGAGATAAAAAACTGGCGATTTCAAGATTAGGACAAATCTGCCGATTCGCGCAGCAATCGCACATCTTCAATGCAATTTTAAAAACGTTTTCTGACATCAAATAGATAGAAAAGTTAACGCTCTTTCCAACGGTGTCATCAAATTTGAGCTATCTCCAAAATTGAGGGAGTTATGACAGTTTTAATGACATAATATCGGAAACAGGAAAAACATCTTTAATCGCGAATAGCTCGTAAACGAGGCGTCTGGCAAAAAATTGCTACGAGGCATCTATGTTCGGAAATGAGTTGTAGAACACGTAGGAGTCGGATTGTGCATAACTCCTGGGACACCCTGTATAGAATGCCCAGTGGATTTGTGAAATAGCATTGCAGACAATGACTGACCGTTTTAAAGATTCTACAGAATGGCTAAACACAATATGTAATGACGGCTTTCACAAATGAACTGTAACACATACCAAATATTGCATCATGTGTCGTAAAAACCGTTACGAGGCAACTGGAAACAATGTTACTATCGGTCAATAAGCGAGCCTGATATTGTGGTACTTTGCAACTGCTTATCATGTCCGATGTCTGTGGCGATAGAGAAGCAAACACTTTGTCTTCTGAGCCAGGCTCAACATAATTTCCAAGACAACCTAACAGATCGAGTTGAGGTTCCGTCCCCATACTGAATTCCACATTGAATTACTGGCTAGTATAGTAAACTAGCTTTAGTTTATCCTTTGATAACAATTAATTTCAAATTGCAAAACGGTTCCTTTGTGAATTCTCAAATTTTATAACAGCGACAGTTAATAACGGCAAATCATGATCCACCGTGGCTCCTAGATATTTATCATAGTATAAATGGGTAATTCCTTTCTTACAAATTCCAAATTGTTTTTGGGAAGTCATTAGAGAAACACAGCTACCCAGTTGGTTAGTCGAGGGATCTCCGTTCCTGGTATCAAGTTCTAGTGGCGGGTCAAGTTCCCAACCTTTGCTGACCTACTAGCGGAGCCCTCTCACCACGCAGCCTTTCAATTTATTACGATGTGACAACTCCCCCCCCCCCCCCTCCCCTCCGAATCCACCAATCCTATCGTCTCCTCCTTTGCTAGTATTTTACAATGTGGATGTCGGACGCATTATGATTAATATCCTTGATAGCCGCCCGACTCATCCCATACCTTGTCCTATACGGCATCGATATTTCTAAAATGAAGTTGGACAGGAAAAGCTTATAGCGCTATATCTTTCCTGAATTCTGTATCTATGTATCCATGGTGGTCATATTTCAATCAAAAATAGGTGGTTAAAGAGAAGAATCGTTTCTTTGTTCTTTTTATTTACATGTTAGGATGTCCCTTTGAAGAAAGGCATCGCCTCCATCCGTTTCAGACAATTCTAATACTGAATCCATGTAAAAAGATATGTTTACGTCTTTGTGTGAGCGAGTATCCAAGCTTACAATTCTTAATCGACTTTCTTGATCTTTTTTTTTTTTTTTTTTTTTTTTTTTGTCCAATCCCAAATTTACTTTGGTTGTCCAACAAACTTAAAATGTTCCTTTTGCTAACATTAGGGAGTAAAATGTAGGGTGTAAAAGCCAATCCTTTTAGTCGGTATTCAAGAAAGAAGAAATGAGAGAGAAGTTGTTTTGGCTCAATGCAGAGAATTTCCAAGTTGTATTGTTATGTGCGAGTGTAGGATAAGGATTTGGTGTAAGTGGTGAAAAGATTAATAACAAGTAGACCTGGTAATCGGGAAGAAAAAAAGAGAAATGGCCGGTAACAGTTCTCACGCGACTTAGTATAGAAAACCTAATAATGAGCAAAAAATAAGGAGTTTCAACTGGGTTCAAAGACCGTTGGAAAGCTGACATTTTGGTACACGTTTGGCCAGATCTGCACAGCTCTGCGTCAAGCATTTATGGGGTTTCTAGGCGAGATGAAAACCTGGCGATTTCAAGATTAAGACAAATCTGCCGTTTCGGGTAGCTATCGCACATCTTCAATGCAATTTAAAAAACGTTTTCTGACATCAAATGGATAGAAATTTTAACGCTCTTTCCAACGGTGTCATCAAATTTGAGATATCTCCAAAATACAGGGAGTTATGACAGTTTTAATGATATAATATCGAAAACAAGAAAAAAAATCTTGAATCGCGAATAGCTCAGAAACGAGGCCTCTGGCAAAAAATGGCTAGGTGGTATTTTTGGTAGGAAATGAATAGTAGAACACGTAGTAGTCGGATTGTGCGTACTCCTGGGACACCCTATATATTTATACATATACTTTTTTTGCGAACCACTGAAATTTCCAATTTTCTGTCGGGAGGGAGGTAATGGACTAATAGACTAACCTTCCAAGAACTGCCCTTTCATTTCATACGGCCGATTTTCTCGCATATTTTCTGTTCGATCAAGAACTTTGGTCCAGTTTTAAAACATATTTCAGATCTTTCAAATCTGACTATGAAACTTAATAGTATTTAATAATATTACTCATCAACCTTCATCTTCACAATTGTAATTAATTTCATTTTTGATATTCTTCTTTTCGATCTATATATTTTGTACCATAAACCTGATATTCAGGCGTTCTGAATTTGAGGTCAGGAACGAATGTGGAAGGAAATGAATAATTGAAATTTCTATCATAAAGCTGAAATGCATCAAATTCGCTATTTGTGTGAGGAAAAGGGATATCTTGAATTTATTCCTCATTGTTATGCCCGATGGGGTTGTTTAAATAAACGATTTTGATTTAGTTGACCATAGGCTAAGTCTAATAAACATAAATGAGTGTATAAGGGCTGGTCTGATACAGAAATAATGAACCTTTATGTAATAATTTGCGTTCTGAATAGCGCAAATTATACCATAACATAATATTAGATGCTTTGACTTCATTTGTTTTCTTTCGTTGTTGTTGATACGCTGGTAACCGGTTCCAAATCGAGAATGAATCTTTCATTTGACAGTTCGCCTATGCACTTAGTTGTATGCATAAATTTTAATTAATATATTTCTCTGAATTAATAGTGCAATTACATATCTATTGGGTGAACCTATTCGAAATCCATGCTAATGACAGGACTGCAGTTGTTAATGAAAGTATAACAGTTTCAGCACCAAAAATTTGTTGAACCCCGTGAGTCTTGATTTTCGGTCTTTTCCCAAGCGACCTTGATGTAGAGCGGTGACCGTGGAGCGCCCGAGCGGAAGGACTCACCGTCGCCCGAAATCAAGTTCACGGTCAGGCCCGCTCCTCTGATTGGTCAAGAAAAAGGTGAAAGAGTCGAGGCGCGATGTGAAATGACCGCGGGAGAGGGGATTCGTGAGAGGGAAGATGTGCATTACCGGAGGAATCGATGTAAGGAGCCAGGTAAACGATCGATCTCAAAAATCGATGGTGATAAGTAAGGCCAACGGTTAGGCGAAGGCCACTCCTTCGAAGAAGCAGAGGCCATCGTGCAGTACGAAGAGAACCAAATTTAACCCGTCGGGTACCGAGTGGGGTGACTCAGTCACCCCAGCGGTCCAAATTTTCATAGTTTGATAACAACGCACGCCAGTATTTGCTCATTAACACTCAATTTGATGGAAAAATAAGTTGCAGTGCAGAAAATTTACTTTTAAACGATTAAAACACGATGTGGTGCCCCTAGGGTGACTTAGTCACCCCACTCGAAAGTGCAAAACAAGTTAAAAAAAAAAAAATAAAAAAAAAAAAACGTAGCGCCATTACCTAGGTGGTTACCAACATCGTCCAATGTTCATTTCATTTGTCTATATGGAGTGGAATATTCAAAATTCGAGCAGGAGAAAGCTTTTCTTAATCGAACTCGGAGAACAACTTGCTCTCCCCAACATGAAGATGCGTTTGACTCAAAACCTTCACACAAACGTTATAAACTGCATCAACCTTTCTGCAGGGTCTTCACTTGAAGCATCTGAATCTGAAAACTTAGCCCGAGCAGCACCGACACATAGCAGCCTCTCGTCAACTCTGACTGTGGCGGTGCGTTGCAATTTTCGCAGCAGAAAAATGGGTGAAAAAACCATTGAAGTGCTGAATTTGTCACAAACCTGTCTGCATCAACCCTCGAAACAAACATATCGTGACCAAGTGTCTTGAATGTGAAGAAAAGTGTGGGTGAAATTGAAATATTGGACTTGAAAATTGTTGGGGAAAACCGTTTTGTAAATATGTATTTTTTGAAGTATTTTTCAAATAAGTTTTTTCTTTGTGATGTTTTAAAGCTATGTCATTCATTTTGTGTACTAAAAAATATTCGCATTTGAATTTTATTGGTATTAACAAGTGTAATTATTAAGATATTACTAAAAAAGTGAGTAGGGTGACTCAGTCTCGCCACTTGGTAGCGCGCGTTGTTTGTTTTTGTTTTCCTGTGAAATCATATTCACCTACCTATTACAGTAAATCTTGACGGATCCATAGCGAGATAATTGAGGGAAATGAAATTCGGACCTCCAGGAAGGTCCTCGGAGAGTCGCCCACACAAATTCAGCTTGCATAATGGAGAATTCCCCCCCATTATTAACTTTGGGGAAATGATAATCATGAAAGTGACGGATGGAACAAGTAAAAAATTATCGAGGACTGAGTGTGGTTTTTTTTTTTTTTTTTTTTTTTTTGTAATTTTGTATTACATTTCAGTATTTATTTAGTTGCTCATAACATGTTCATTTTGATTAGAGATCAAGATTATTTCATGAACGTTTGTGGGCTCAGTTTTCCAGGGAATCTACCAGAATGTCTAACCATTTCTTTTCTCACTCTTGGAGCATCCCTGAACACAATCATTAATTGTTTGGGGTTTGTGAAATGGAAGACAGTGTAACTTTTCAAGGATAAAAAATCAATTTCTTTCTAAACGTTAGTCATTAAGCAACGCCTTTTTTCTCTGTAAAAGATACCTTACCATTGACAAATTTTCAGTCAGGCAGAATGATTTTATGAGCACATTTTCCAAAATTATCGTATGTTTAATTGAGTTAAGTACATAGTGAGAAAAAATGTCTATTATCAATTTGAGTACGATAAAACTAGTTTCAAATAAAATTTCCCTATCGAAAGAAAATTTTTGGATTTTTAGGACATTTTAGGGATTAAATTTCCCTAAATGTCCTAATACTCGATAAAAATACATTTTTTCGCCATAAGTTTTACCTTTACTTTTTGAAAAGTTCATGATTAATCAACTTTTTTAAAGGTATATACTTCGAAAAAATATAAATTTAACATGCTTTAACCCTTTATGTCAGTTTTTATGATGTTATCTGAACACTATTTGAAATTTTTTCCTCGAAATTCGTAAACTCAGGAGTCCCCCCCCCCCCCCCTTAAGCGTCATGACGCACCCCCTAAACTTAGAACCAGCCCCCCCATGTAAGTTGGTACCCTCTTTCCAAAACAAAAATGTAAAAAATACTCGTAATTTTATTTAAAACTAAAAGAAGATTAATGTAGGTAGGTATTGAAAACCATGCCGCGTGACGGCGCCAAATCGCGGATAATTTTCGACCACTGTCACTGTCATTTATACAGTTTCAGATAGAAAAAGAAACCATATTTAAATTAATTACTGCGTTCATTATTATTTACGTTTTAGTGATGTAACATATTTTTTAATGTCGCCACGTTAAACACTGTTTCAATCAACTTTACCCCCTCAACAATTTTTGAACCCCCCCCCCCCCCAAGAATTTCAATGACACCCCTCTGTGGGCACCATTGAAAAACTATTTATAGACATTTCGGGGCCACTTTTGATCCGTTGGATTCGGTTCTCGCCCCATTGTGTGTTAACACTTCAACTTCAACGTTTACTGGCATGCTGGATTGATTGAGACCGACTTCACAGTGGATAGGAAAGGCATGATCAATGTTTTAATTCTACAGCGGTTTTATGAATTTTCCGCTGCAGGGAATACCAATAGTGCCACCATGACACATTGCTCCGAGTTGTCTTCTTAAGGACGTCGTTATGCATGGATTGGGGTAAACCTAATAGTCCAGGCGCCTAAAATCATGGATCCTAAACAAAATCATTTTCTTCTTGAAAGTAATTTTCTTTGGAGCTGTCCAATATTTCCATTCACTGCTCTGGAAGCGTTTCGCTCTCTCAATAAGTACATAGCCTTTAAAACGTGTCTTAAGGATTTGCAATGACATCTCCAGTCTGCCAAAAGTTTTGAACAAATATAAGTCTGTCTATTGACAGAGGGATCGGTTGTTTAACTACTGCAATCTTAGCTTCCTCGTGAATGAAAAATGAATCTGGATTTTTAATTTGGTTCACAGATATCATCAGTGTTATTGATGCAACACCTCCTAGGCACCAGCATCAGGTCAATTTCTACAGTTTCCATCTGGTTTTGTTGAAATTATCAGGAAATGTACTGGTTATTGTATAGGTGGTTTTTCACCCTCGTTGTTCACTCTGCGCATGAGGAAATCCAACATGATTTTTTCAAGGCCTCTCGCTCAAATTCGAATAGAAGGTTGTAAAAAAATAATTTTACTCTATCTTATTATTGTACCATCTGTGCATATGAGCACACCAAAACTTGTTACAAGTTTTCATACGGTTTTGAAGATACGCTGTGGGTATTTGCGTTTCAAGTGGTACATGTGGTACATGACCATAAAGAACTTTATCACTCTGAACCCTTTGGCAGCTTTTGCATTGGGCCAACAACATCTACCAAACATCATTTTATTATATTCTATGAGACCGATTATGTCATTTTACTCTTCATCTTAATTTACTATTTTCTTCAACCAACGAACCCGCGTTGAATGTTCATTCGAGTTACGGACACAACGAGGCTATGTTCAACATCAGAATTGTAAGTCGTTAAAGATCGAGGGAAACCCTTCATTGGGTCGACCGTTCCGTTGAAGAATAACCTGCGGCTTCACAGCTCGTTGAATATTCGAGCCCGGCCTATGAGCTCGGGGGCTTTGCACGAACTTGACGCATCCGATGAAATGAAGGCCCGGCAGAATGAAGCCGATCTGTCCCCCACTCGCGGACCCAGTTTTCCAGTGGTGGTGGAAGGTGACAATCATAACGAAGTCTCCCAGCGGTCTGTTGGAGTTCTGGTGATTCCACCACAGATAGCGCCTCTCCCGACAAACTCTTCACGGTCGTCGGTTCTGATCAACCCAGATCCTGAAGGAGAAAAAGGAAATAAAGCAAAGGAAAAAGTCCAAAACAATCAAGAGACGCTCTAGAGTTCGCTACCTTCACATTCTTCTTCCAGCCTCTTATACTTTTCGTTGCTCTACTTTTGAACAGCATCCTGTCTATTTGCTTTATTGAATTTCGATGTTTTGATTGACTCGGTTAGTGTTATTGAACGATACTGGAGTTCCCTATGCCCTATATATATATCTATTCTCAAGGGCGAGGTAGAATACAAACAAAACGTTAACCGATTAAACGATTGAGACAATATGTATTTTTTGTGGAAAGTTGCAGTGGGTCATGAACCACTGTAGGTTCTCAGGTATCTCAGGCCATTGTTACATACAGGCGATCAAGTAAAATGGTATTTCTTTCCTCTCGATAGGTGCCTAAGCCATTGAAATCAACCTTTTCTACTTATCACCGAAAGATAGTGATGCAAAAATTGGTTCAGAAATGAAGTTATGAATTTTGTTACTGCTACGTATAATCTTTCTTAATAGACGTACGATGCTGAAGTTTACAATGCAGCTCCAACCAGATGTCTAGAATATAACTACAAGGTATTGAGGCAAACTGATAATTCGGCTGGCCGTCAATTTTTTTCGTAATCGAGTGTTTAAATTTTAAATAGAAAGTCTTTGGAATATCTAAAATACTGATACTAGGTATGGAGGAGCAGCAATCAGCTGAGGGCACGTGCGGCTGACTATTTCAGTTATTCATCTACGATGCTGAAATGTAACTGGAGCTTCAGAAGATCTAGGATGCAACTACCTACAAAATAGTGAAGCATTAAGCGCGGAGTTTAAATAATGTACTACTTTCGAAGGGCGTAATGATCTAGCACTAAACGCTGCAAATTATTATACATAAGTTTATTATTTCTGTATTAAATAGCCCCTCTACGCAAATCAATGATTTTTGTCAATTAGATGTATGTAGTCTGTGGTTCGATATCTGTCTAAACTCTGCATCCCCCCCTATCCCATATCTTGTAATCTCATTCAAGATGGATATACTTGGACTGCCTCTAGCCACGTGGTCTAGCAGATCTTCCGTTGAAAGTGCTCTTCAGCCCGACCGCCTGCCTAACCGATTGCTTAAATGGTGAGCGAACGGATAATTGCACAACAACCCAAGTGGTCTCGTTCGATTAGGGGTACCAATGTCTACCTAAATCGAACAAATAAACTACCCTCTTACATCGAAAGTTTTTGAGAATTTCTACTTTTTGATAGATTAATCTTTAAATATTATCCGTTGATAAAAGGGTTGATTGATTAAGATGCCGAGATTACTGGCACATCCTAGATCGACGTTGGATTTAGAGCCAAATGTCGTAAACTTTGTTCTAGTCGTTTCAGAAAAAAAGCTGCGAGAGGCGGATTTTAATTTGAATCAAATAACAATTTCTTATTATTATACGTTTCTTGATTTGTAAACCAACAATTTTTGAGAGGGGTTAAACTTTTTTTAATGGGCGATTACAAAGCCAAAGGGTACTAATTCGCAGCTCTTCTTGTTTTGTTTGGGCTTTGATTAGGAAAGCTAACCCCCCCTCCCCTCCCCTCGTTTAGTGGGAAGGAAGTTCAATTAAAGTCTCTAAATTTGTTGGCTTTCATAATCTGCTACTCGAATCGATTCCAGCACGCAATTACACTGCACTTTGGTCAGAGTGTCGAAAAAAATACCATTTTTCTGTTTGAGCTGACTAGCATCTGTCACCAACCGCACGCTCGTGCCTCAAACACGTCAACCGACGAACCCCCTTCGGGGAACATACTCAAGGGGCAGATGAGCGTCTCGCCGCAACAACAGGTGATCTTCTGGGCTGAGTTAATTCCTATTACCATAGAAACTATTCTTACCGGAGGTACAATAATAAAAAAAAATATCTGTATTAAAAAAAAACCTCTGGTCTAGACAAATTGAGCGGCGGCCGGCTCAAGTAATAGGTACACGATGCGGTGGTGAATGGAGAAAAGTGTTTCCGACAGCTGGTTGATTTCCAAGGCCCGGTGCGGCGGTCAGCTTCTCAAACATAATTTCTCAGTTGTAGAATCTTCAGCCAACTTGAACGATTGAAACTATAAAGCAATCGGGATTATGCCTCAGGAACGGAGTGTAGTCTTCTAAATTTTAAATATGTATTGACATTTTTGAAAATTTTCTTCGTGTTAATAGGTTTTTGATGTACGTTACAAAACAATTTCTCTTCTGCAACAAGTAGGTGATTCTGGAGATTTAAAACTGTATTAAGCTGTGGGAAAGTTTAGTGCATAATTCGGGTAGCAAGGATTTCACTATCATCGCATATTCTAGTAGAGTATTATTAGTTCAATTGAAATAAGAGAGCTGTGGACGGTATACTGAAGACCTCGTGTATTCTGTAATAAATGTGTATAGTTCTTTCTTGTGTCCTCAAACTGCTGCAGGTGTTGCGAACTTGCCGCCTCATCTCTTGGACGGGGAAACCAGTTCATTCTATCGCCTCCGTGTTATATGATCATGAACCGCTCACCTGATCCTGAAGATATATTCTCTAGCACTACTCCCCTAGGTGAAATGGCTAATTCTTATTAAATACGTCGTAAACTGTTTAGCTAGCTGGGGAAAACTAAGGGCATGTGGATATGCCTTTATTTCTATGCTGTCCTCAAAAGAATTATAATAAGAATAATGTGTCAAAGATAAGTATCTTCCTTATTTAGGCTTCAAATAAAGACATTTACTTATAGAAAAGATCCACGTAATACCAATAAGAACATCGCTCACCATAAACGTCATCGGCGAACGTTGTACAAAAGCTTTAGTTTCCAACAAGTAGTGAGGTTTTTCCTTTTCAAATAATTCTTGAACGTAGTACCACTGCTCAGAAGTGCAATGCGACGTATGCATGGATACGTCTCAAACCTCCTTCGGTATGATACACCAGATGTTTCGTGAGAATGTGACATACATTCACTTGCCGTGTAGTTTCAAATTTTCCTTGATCACCATTCATGGGAAATCGTGAAACTTTTACATATCTATATCGAAAATTTGAAATCGAATTTTCATGAACTTTAGCCGCGCTTTTACTTTTTATCCATATTCTTAACCTGACAGCTCAATCAAAAATTGCATGACACGATTATCCGAAAAACGGGCGGAATCGATCCTGTTTCATCAACGTTTCCTGTAAAATTGGGCACCAAGTTGATAAAATAACGTTTAAACACAGTGAATACTCGCTAATATTTGCGCACATACCCATTCTGCTTGCCTAGAACTCTCCACTTTATGACGAGATGACGCCATAGCATTAGAAAGAAAACAATGGAATATTTTGACCCCCCCCCCCCACACACACACACTACCCTCCCTTTAGCCCTGGTTGTTGACCTTAATAATCCCACCATCCCCAGCGTACTGACGCCCCACCATCCATTGCCTTCCCTCTTTATATACCTGGGGAAGAAGCGTTTTCAAGGCTCCAGACTTAGCTAGTACAGCTTCCAGTACCAAGACACCAGGAGCAACCAAGAGCTAAGACCGCGCAAACAGTTTTGAATCACGAAAACAGCGGTCTTAGCTCCTGGTCGCTCCTAGCGTCCTGGTAAGTGTGACACTTTCGCGTTTCCCTCCCGTGTCACCCATCCTGCGTGACATTTTTCGGATAGTTAGTCCAAGACTGAAGCATGTTCTATGCTAAAACTCCTAACGGAGCATGGCGGACGGATTTTATGTGAAGTTTAGAAGGAGTGTGTCATGCAACGCTTTGAAGCCAGTTAACATTATAAGCCAAGAAAGCATTAATGTTTTGCTTGAATTACAATGGGCAACCAGGAACGGAACGTAGAATCCATTTTCTTCACAATCGAATCTAGCTTGTTCAGTTCTTCAAACTACATAAACCACATACAGCTCGATAATCACAGAAGGGTCATATTTTCGATTTTCCCTTGTTATCACGCAATTACTGCATTTATCTTCAGCGATAGATCATGGGGAATCGACGATGTAACAAATATTCGTTTACACATGCGTTCACGCAACTCTATAAATTCGATGACGAATCAAGCTGTGGAACGATTCATCCGTTTGTTCTTGCATTGTTCCGTCCATCCCTTGAGGAGATCTGAAAGTTTTGGGACAGTACTTTCTGGGCCGAAGAATAAGTAACTGACAACGATACACCATACCGATTTAGTATTCGTACAGATTACAAAAAATACAAAACACTCATCAATCCTGTCAATGCAGCAAATATTTGACATGTTTCGTGGAGAACTTCCAACACTTTCCGTATGCAGAGATTGTCATGTAAAACTGCAAGTGGTAGTGAGGGTGGAAAAACTTGAAAAAAATTATAACAACAGACCACAAAAAGACAGATCTGAAACCAAAATTGATCAGCTAGCTTTCAAACACAGGAAGCTGGTAGCATTTTTCTTTTTGAAGGGATATTTCCATTCTTTGGTTTCAATGTCTGTTCGTAAACAAACGAAAAGCTTCCTTCGGAAAAGTGCTTTCTCCATTATCTTTTCTTTGTAACTCCTGCGATGTAGTCTGTAATTGTTTTGGGCTGCACTGTCAGAGTAGATCAATGAAAGGTGCATGGATGAATGACTGGCTAGATACGAGGAACTATTTAATGACTATCATACAAAATAATAAATACTCGGGTGTTTACATTTTAATCGCTGGTTATATCGGTCCACTCGATGCTATAATGTTGGGAATAACAACGGCTAGCTCTCCCTAGCCTTAGGGAACTCCTGAGGAAACACCCGAAATTATCATTCAAGTCCAACGGTGTCCGCTGGCTCCCGTCCGCCCTGTGCTAATAATTATAATACGAGAAGAATTCACCTGCTCACGAGAGATTGAGGGTGTAAATGTTACTCACACGAGCTGGAAATAACAAGGAGCTTTCAGGTTCCCAGAAGATGATTGTTTCCTTTCCCTCTCCGAATACGTTTAATTGGTCCTGGAGCCGCACCCGTTCGGCAGGACCTCTTAGATCGTAATTCATCCAGTGGAATTAGGAAGGTACCTATTGCCGGGATAATTATTAGGAACAATGAATATTAATGGAGAAAGACCGTATAATACGTTTCGATGCTCTTCTAGTGTGAAGCGTCTTCATTAAAATCTTTTGGAAAAAATTATAAACATACCTATTTTATAGGTCTTGGTGGTCTATATCATCCAGCTGGATTGATTTGGCTTAAGTATACCTAATTCGACCGCATTTTAATAGGTATTAGCAATAAAAGCCCTTGAAAAAGAAAGTTGACTCTTTTTGGGTTTCATTGGGGGATTATCACGGATGAACTTGATCATTTTGTGACAAACACATAAATGACGGGGGAAATTAAAACTACATGAGTTAAGATTCATTTTCAAGAGTCCGTTTCAGGGGTTCAGAAATTGTATGGATGGTTGAATCGAAATCCGTAAAATGAAGTTTTCCTGTGAAGACCATTTCAGAATAAATTTTACGTTACATACCCGCTTTTCTCTCATATATAGTTTGATGTGGATCGGATTCTAGCCAAGACGACTTACAAGTCGAATCCACGATGTTGCAGACTTGAGGACATTCAGCGTAATCTGGGCTGAGACTGAGGGTGGGCAGGATTAAGAATGAGTAATGAGCATCTGGAAAAGGCTGCATGGAAGTTGTACCCCTGATCTCAATTTAGTGAAGTGAGGAAACTTGGGAGACATTTCAGAGAAATGCATAATTACACCACCTGAACTATTGAAGTGGTACTTCATCAATGGATCAACTCATAACTCTCCCTATACCTCCATTGTAAATTTACTACAAAACGATTCATTGAGAAAACCCAATGTTCAATTTATCCTTATTCTCCTGTACATTCCTTTGGCCAATCATCAAAATTTGAATGAAAATGGAAGAATTATTCTCTCTTGGTAACTCCTTGAGACGTAACATTCCAGCCCATTGAAGAAGAGGTATTGTCACTGCACATTAAATCAGTGGGGATAAATCATAGGTCATCTGTGGGGAATCCTTGTTCCAAACCACTTGATCTCGGAATTTGAAACCCCGATGAGGTGATTTGACAAACTTATCGTTTCTATCCTCCGCTCCATGGAACGTGAGATTTTTATTGTTTCTGCCAGCTATTTAAGGAAGGTAGGTTTGTTAGTATCTTGTATGCCAACATTTGAACTAGTATAGTATACTGGATATTATCCAGATCCCAAGGAACGCCTGCAACACTCTCGAAAAACACTGACCCGAACAGTTCCTAACCTCTCAACGCCCCATTTCACTGACCAGGAACAATCCTGGGTTCAATAGGGAAATCTCCTTCTTATGCACAAATGACTTATGTCACACCAACTTCCCAAAATTCTTGCACTATTCGAGAGTAGAGCAACAAAGTTGATGTTAATTTTGATGGGAACCAGAATTTTAGGGAACCGAAAGGGAACAATGACCCATAAACCACGTTCCTTACTAAAAGATGGTGACGCATCACCAATAGAGGAGATTCAAGTTTCCATGTAGGATCTAAAACAATACGAATCAAAGAATGAGGATAAGACATTTGAAATGTAATCTTCATATCGAATCCTTGATTGTTGAGCTGAGAAATTTTATTGTTTATGTCTTCAAAGAGGCTTGAACCTTTTTGTCATTCAATCAGCTGCGATCTATTCGCCTTGGTTTGGTGTTTTCTTTATTAAAATATGGCATTATTGGGTGGGGTAGTGCTGGTAAGTTGGTGCTGTCATCCTTGCCGGTCCTTCAGAATATTATTATTAGAAGAGTTCCCTATACTTGAGGTTTCTGCTTTATCAGGAGTCATTATTGAACTTTTGTAGAATTTTTTTTGCTGCAATTTTTGTGTTCAAAACTGGCATTAGCCCACAACACAGACTACTTAATTCACACGTACTGAACTGTATTCTAGCATTGTTCTACCTAAGTTGAACACAGAGAGCGATTTTTTAGGGAGAGGTTAACGAACTACTGTTCTAAATACATCATTTATTCATTCATTCACTGAGAGAGCGAGAAGTAACACAAGGTGTTACAGTAGATGCTCTTTCAACCGGCATTTTGTGAACCGGCACGCTCTATTAACCGGCATCAGCCGGGCCCCTCAAATCCAGTTGATTCCAGTAAAATCTCCATTGAAATAAAAAAGTTGCAATTTTTAAACTATGTCTACGTCATTTCCCACTATTCCTTTCATGCTGTTATTGTCAGCTGGTCCAAAAATGATGTAAAACAGTTACTTTATTAATTTGGAGTTGATGTGTTGCTGATGTACTTTGTTTTTCTGTAAAATATTAAATAGGTATGTTCTATTATCCGCCATACCTATGGCCCCACAAGTGCCGGTTAATAGAGCGTCCACTGTACTTCTTTTTATGCATGTGAGATTTACCCTGATGTCTAGGAAAGTTTCAAAAATTTTTAACTGGGTATTTTGTTTGAGGTGAGAGAATTCACTTTTTGAAGAATCAGAGTTGTAGCTTCATTTTATGTTTAATGATTTTGAGTGATAGGTCTAGGTTTTATCAAGCCTAGTTCTGCTTTCTTAAATTATCATAATTATTATTTCATTAATTAATTTCATTATATTATTATAATAATTATTAAACACATAACAATGTGTTTCTGCTTTAGGTTGAGAATGACTACACAGCACCGCCAAGTTCGTAAGAACTTATTAAGTTGGTTGACAAGGGTAGACTTTTAAGTGTTATTCTTTATGAATAAACTGTATTCTGTCAATAAATAAATAAGTATTCTAAAAAACATTCTCACCATAGGGCTCGAAATTTAAATGCTTCGTGACGAGTCCCTTATTCAGGTTTCTACAATCCAACTTCCATACTATAAATACAATAAATTAGTACTGGTATTGTAGTATTGTAAGCTGAAGAACTTCAGCTCACTTACTGCTTCCACATGCCATCATCACTCATAACTTCCTTCGTTCATTTCATTCGTGACGAAGCGGTAGGTAAAAATGACCCCGTGCCCCGGTGGCTGCCACCTTTTGATTCATCGTCGATCGCCCATGGTCATGACTTTTTTTTTTGTACATAGGTACCTCTCTTCTAGTTTCAATTATCAATAAGAGATTGTTTCCCTGTACTCACGACTCGGGTTGGCAGCACGAGGGTAAATGAAGACGTAAAAAAAGGGAGTGGCCGGTGCAGTGGCTGTGGCAAGAGATGGGAAGTTGGGTACCTATGATTATCAACTTCATGTGGGGGCGATCGGGCTGGGTTCTTCGTGATAGGGATATTTAGCCACGGAGAGTTGAATGGAAGTCTGGTGCTTTCGCGTCTCTCGGAAGATCTCGGCCTTTTAATGGGTTAATTTAGCCAACTTTAGGTTGGTGTGGGAGATTTACTAAATCACTATCTAATAGTATTCAATTTTGATACTTGCCTCGTTAAATTTAGGTAAATGCTTTTGTGCTATGAATGAGTTTAGTTTTCTACTTTTTACAGGGTCTTGGACAGTTTTATATTAAAACAAGATTTATCAATAAATAACGAATCCATCCACGGTTCACCGCCTGTTGCTTTGAAACTTTGACTAAAGTTTAAAATTCGTAAGAAAAAAGTGTATTATTAGCCATCACTTTAGCGAAATAGATTGAATGGGGTATAGCAATGGTGCATTTCAAAAAAGCATTAACTTGAATGTGTTGTTGATACCTTCGTCAATATTATAACACTTATGAATTAAAATTAACATTTTGAAATTTCAAACACTTTAAAGTACATTAACTATATTATATTAACTTAATATTTAAGAATAATCATGCCGTATCACATTATTAGTAGAGAGGAGAACGAAACAACTAATGGGGTGCGTAGGCAGCTCTTACGCGTAAGAGTATATATTTCCCTTTCTGGTCTAGAATGTGTTATACTCGTTATTATTCTGAAAACCACAGTTCATTCTAACGGAGATTTCCCAAGAACTCAGCTGCACTAACCACCAACTTCTCGAATAGCTAAGTTTAATTTAAATAGATTGCTGTTTAAAAGTTCCCGGCTTGATACGTATCATTAGATCTTTCCATAAGTTGTATGTCAGGTACTCATTAAAGTAAGGAAACTTGTAACACGTTACTGTAGTGTTCAACCTTGAAAACAGCTCTTTTAGTCATTGAATTTTATCACCCTTAACTATAGGTACAATTTTCTGGAATGTGGTACTATGATACGTTAGAATCATAGATTTCTGAAGTGGGGCAACCGTTTGCTTACCAATTGAAGGGTCTTTCAAGGATTACCGGATGACTGTGTACTTCTCATTACTCATGATTAACGATCTCCTTCGAGAAACCTTGTTACAACAAACGCTCCCCCGCCGGAGCGGATACTAAGATGCAGTGAAGGGAGGGATTTGTCGCGATAGTAATTAGGTTTCTACTTGCTGAACATTACCGCGTCCAGGCACTTGGTACTTCTTAGTTCTCTTTCGTGCAGCTCTACATCTGTTTAGCCCACCAAACAATTTCAATAATCTTTTGTTACGCGTAGTGAAGTTTATAAGTTCATATGTTTTGTTAGTCCTTCTCCCAATACAAAAACGCCTTCAGTGTACAACGGAAGTAAAGGAATGGAGTATGAGTTCGAATGTGGTATGCTAATTAATATATTACCTTTTTATATATACAAGCTTATATATTATAAATGTAAATCTACATTAATAATCAATAATTAATCAACTTCTTGCTAAGAGTAAATGCAACGTGGAGAAGACAACTTTGGTTGAAGTCGGACGTTCGAAATTCTTGTAGAACATGAACTTTTTCTTTCAATCTACATGACCAAACTCCATGTAGTTGGAGCTTTCAACTACAAATTAAAAGTTTTCAATCGGAGAGCGTAGGAAGGAGGGAAGCGAAATACAAGGGGGATGGAGGGTGGCGTGCATCACAAAAGTGTGTGCTCTACAAAATTATTGTAACGATTTTAGCGATTATTCTCCTATTCTCGAGTGAATATCGACTTGATAATTCTTAAGAGTTTTCTATATTCATAATGCCATTACATAGTTGAAATTATCAGATGAATTCTGGATATTCCATTCTTTCTGATAAATTGTGTTCTTTTGCTCCAGATGATTAGAAAAGTACCTACATTCGCTCTAGACAAATGACATAGATTTTGAACTCAACTGATGTATACAAAAGCTTATAACACAGATGATACTTCTCCCCAGTCTTCATCATCATCATCGCTTGAGAGCTGATCACTATAACATGATCAGGGAATTCAGGCATATTATGCCTTCCGTTCTGATCTGCATTTCATTCTTCTAAGTTCCCCTGCGATTTTTCCCTTTCGTTTGTCAGAAATTTCCTTTTGCATTTATTTTGGAAATCAATCCCATCCTGAAAATATCTCCTGGTTGAAGCTATGAGACCGGTTGCCGTAGTAACTATATTCCCAGCGCAGAGCTGTTGACTTGTTGGCCTTCCGTATTCCGTAGAAGTCCCCTGCACTAGTTCCTCATGGGATCTTCTAGCTCAGCTGTTTCCCTCAACAGTTGTCATTTAATGGTTGAGTGAGAAGTACGACGTGATTGGTTCCAATGAAATGATCATCGATTGCAAATGTGGTTCGTAAATACAATTTCCGTATGTGTTTCGTGACTAGTGTAACTAGGTACTTAAACTGTTGAAGAAATATTTACTAATAGTTGATCACCTATGATAATCATTATAAGATAAGGATAAATTCTTCATTACAACAAAAACTACCACCGCTGATGGTTAGCTTCCTTTGCTGACCATTTCTTGAAATCGTATGCTTTATATTTACTTCGCCAAAACGACTAAGTTTTGCATGAAATTTCAATATTCGAAATTAATTAAGAGGTTCGAACCTTGTACACTAATTACGAAGTCAGTAATTACCAAGTAGTTAGAAATAGTATAAATCCTAGTTTTTCTTAAGCTTCGAATCAATATACCTTCTTCTTACATATAGTGCGAAGTATTACCCTGTCTGAATTACAAAGCTTGCTCAATTGAATGATAGAATGATTTTTGGGATCGTGTCATTCGATTGATTTAAATTCAATTTGTCAAAATGTACCAAACGAAAAAGTTGTTCATTCAATGGTTTGTTCTCGAGATATTCATTACCGTGAATTTCACCTTTAAACAGTATTACTTTGGATTGACATCTGTGAGATAACGGAATGGTATAGTTGCCCCTTCCAACGAGCTGAATGCGGTAATAATGCTCCGCCACCCTCAGAGGGTGACCCACACGCTTGAAAACGTCTGATTCATATCCCAAGGCGACGGATTCTAAAATCAGGAAGGGCCAAGTAACCATATCCATCACACATCCTAGATTTTAAGTACCAATTTCTTGGGCCAATTGCTGGAGAGGGGGGAGGGAAGAGATAGATTAAAAATTAAACAAAACTTAAATTAACTAAAATTAAGACAAAAGTAAATTAAAACTATAAGCGAACCATTTTTACTCATTATTTTCAGATAATGGCTTAAGAATAGTAAGGTTAAGGTAAACAGGAAACAGCTAAATGCTAAAGTTTTAAATTTGATGCAATAAATCAAATTCCCTTTATTATTATAAAAACGGATTATTATTACAAAAGTAAATTGCGTTCATTTATCATATCAGACCTACATCAAATTAAAGGAAATGGGCTCACTCCCATATTCGAGTTGAGGGCGCTTGGAACGGCCAGATGGGAAACTGCCAGTTATCAAGAAGGCGATAACAGAACTCGAAAAACGCAAATCTTGGCCGCATTAATCATGCCATAAATCGGGAATGGTTTGACCTACAGACCTGGGAAGGGGCTCATTCGATTCCTCATGGAAAGTTCTACAAAACAAGTCCACATTTAGGCCGCCTTGATGTTTTTTGAGGTTTTTAGGGATTTTACAAAACTTTGACAACCCTTAAATGGCACTTCAATTTGAGTTAGAAAGCTGGCTAAAGAATTGGGGCGTTGTCGGACCAACATGGATTTTTCCTGAAAATTTCAGATGTTTTGGTCCAGCCGTTTGGGAGAAATCTTGCGTACGGCGTAAGGCGGACGGACGGAAAATTTTTTATTGCAGATTTGGATTCCAGACCCTTTGAAACGTAAACCATGAAATTTTCAGGGGGGCCGTACGCCGAATACGCAAGATTTCTCCCAAACGGCTGGACCAAAACATCTGAAATTTTCAGGAAAAATCCATGTTGGTCCGACAACGCCCCAATTCTTTAGCCAGCTTTCTAACTCAAATTGAAGTGCCATTTAAGGGTTGTCAAAGTTTTGTAAAATCCCTAAAAACCTCAAAAAACATCAAGGCGGCCTAAATGTGGACTTGTTTTGTAGAACTTTCCATGAGGAATCGAATGAGCCCCTTCCCAGGTCTGTAGGTCAAACCATTCCCGATTTATGGCATGATTAATGCGGCCAAGATTTGCGTTTTTTGAGTTCTGTTATCGCCTTCTTGATAACTGGCAGTTTCCCATCTGGCCGTTCCAAGCGCCCTCAACTCGAATATGGGAGTGAGCCCATTTCCTTTAATTTGATGTAGGTCTGATATGAAATCAAGAGAGACTTTGGGTAGTATAAAGGGAACTGCAAATATGGAGCGCAGTTTAAATGATATAAGGTAGCAGAAGCAAAACGCTGCAAATTCTTTCACTGGGGTTTTTAAATCAATTTCATGAATTCTTTCCAGTAGGTAGCACTGCTGCGAGGGAACGTTTGAATGAATGAAATGAATGAAAAAAACGCTGCAAACATTAGAACGTTTTTTTTATTTCGGTTTGAAGTCGTTTCAGAGAAAAGCTTCGAACGGCGGAAGGAGGTTTTTTTGTTTATTACTTTCAATAATGAACCTCTGTAACAAGGAAAACATTTGTCATTATTCGGTGTTTGAAACTAAGTATCTTGAAAAGCAAGCCTACAGCTTTTGAGGGTGGGTTAAAGATTGTTTTTCATGGTCGATTACAAAGGTTCATTATTGTTCATTATTATCTCTGCGACATTAGGAGAAGAATTAAATAGCAGGGTTCCAAGGCATGGTGTATTCTATCGTGGAAAACAAAGTTAATTTTTCCCTAGTTTTCGGAAAACGATTGAAATGTGTAAGTGAAAATGCAGTGCCTACAACTGAATCAATGTTTTTCAATGAAGTGAAGAAATTTGAAAATTGTTTGTGCTCTATTATTGTCTTACCTAATTATCTACTGAACTTCATATTTATTTTGTGTTCATTGTATTATTTCCATCAAAAATTAAGTTCGTATGAAATGCAACTCGACATTCGTTGACTGCTAGGCGTTACGAAATCAACTGGGTCAGACAATAAGTATATGATGTACTGTAACATTGTATTATACGCGTTTCTTCCTATGGTGCTTTCTGCACACTGAATAACTTGTGACACATGTTGAGGACATGTAGAGTTCAAAAACATTCTAAACAAATTATAGGGATCCGACGTTCTATCTCGTAGGTACCCGTTTTACAAGGAGCCGGTTCTTAATGTGCCTCGCAGCACACTTGAACGACTCTAGGTATGAATAGCATCACACATAATATGTTTCTCCATCATTTAATTGTTCACACTGGAAGTTAGCAACATTGAAAAGAATTTCATATCCAATAGTGGCAACTTGGGACATTGATTTAGCATGTTAGAAATTCCGATATTACTGCTTCTGCAAATAGTTGCTTCAATTGTTCGTCTGATGCGATCCATTAGCACATTTCTTCATCGAAATAGTTGGATTCAAATTTGAAGATGTAAATTCAGTATTGTTGGAATCTTACTGCCCTAATTTTCCTAGGTCAGTGGCAGAGCAACAACAACTTTAAATGCTTGGGAGGAAGGCAAAATTATATTTTGTTGTTGTAATCTTTGTATAATTTATTGAGGTGTTAATAAGTGTCCTAACGACACTGGTTTGGGATAAACGATTCTGAATCTGGAAGACAGCTATTCCCTTCATTAGCCTTGGGTCAGGATAATGAAAAGTATATCGACATTATATCGTAATATAACTTCAAGTTAGTCAGGATATGATTGGGACTAATGAGGCGATTCAAATCTAAGTCATTAACGTTATTTATTGCGGTACTTAACAAAAGAATCACTGCACTGCATTCATTATCTGAGGTATAGGTATAGTGGGAACGAGCAACTAGTTTTATGATGCGAGTCGTTTCTTGGTAGGTGGTGGAGAATGAATAGAGGTAAACCAAAGTCGAAGCTTATGTTACGATTTACGACCAAAAAGAGAACAGTAAATCTAGTAAGGAAGGGAGAGTTCGGCCTAGAAAAGTCTATTTAAAACCTCAAACGATACCCATAGAATTTATTTAGTCAACTCTGAAGGGGCGGTGGTAGAGGGGTAGAGATAATAATCTATTAGGAGTCGAGTCTAGTTTCATAGTATCTGGCCCTTAAATCCTGTTGGCATTGGAGTTGGACTGAGGGCACCTTTTAATTTATTGGAACGAAGACGGTGTCAAGACGTGAGGGTAACTATACAGGCGTTGTGTTCTGAACGGTACTGCAGCCAGTCCGTACTGACTCCGCCAGTATCTCACGCTCGCCATCTCGCTTGCTCGGGGAACGAAGAGCACGCCCAGCGCTTGCCAACCCTCTTTTGACCGTAGATGTCACACTCTTTAGAGGTTGTTGTTACTAACCTGTAACCCATACAGTTCTTGATCACTTTGGCTCGCCATCTTCAAAACCGTGGACAATAGCAAACGATACAAGACGAGTTATTGTACAAAGGCTGATTGTTATGCGGTTTGTCTCCACTGTTCCAAGCCTTTGAAACATGCTCGGGTTTATTCCATACAGAGTATTTCTACAATTGACAAAAAAAGTGAATTAAGATGGAACTTGAAATTGTTGTTTAAAGGTTTTTAACACCTGAGCACATCTTCAGACACCATTCAGTTACCATCTGAATACTAACCGACGACCGTGATGGATAGTGTAACGCTGTGGCCCATCCCGGAGTTGGTTCTTACTACTAATTTTTATAGAGCACCTATAACACTATATTTACACCACATTAATTATTAAAATTTAGATTCCACTTCCATGGAGTGCTATACTTAGAAGATACGTCATTTATATTGTTGTTAATGTTGTAAAATCGTTCATTTTCGATTATAAAGTCCTCATGCGAGTTATCTCTTATTAGTTTACAAGTTTCTTTTTTGAATAGTTTTTCACTATTTATCTTCATTAGTATGAAGATGGATGGATGGATTTTACAGATGCACGTTCGCACATGCCCAACAGATCAATTACTGCTAGACTAATCAAACGGTTGAGGAATCATGTACAGCCCAATCAGCTTGGCCGAACGAACCTACAGAGATCAACCCCTTAAAACGGCGAGAATTGTATTGAAGGTTTTGCTCTTTTAGACAATTCAATGGCAGAATTTTAAGACGATAGTGTTGAAACCCTTCCTTAAAATATAAGTGAAATCGACAAGGAAGTAAGAAAATTATACATGATCAACAATCAGAATAAACTATTGATTTGCGAGAAATGAAACTTGAATGGCATAACTCGTACATCCTCTGAAAATATCAACAGAATGGTAGAAATTAAGATTTTTTCAGCTAGGTATTAGTAGTATTTTTACAGGTGAAGCTTGCACAAAGGATATGTGGGAATACAAAATTTTTCCATGAAGCTGTGGCACTTTTTCCGCACCACATCTCGCGACCATAACCTTGATATTATTGGGCGATTCTCCTTATAGCTCAAATATGCCTTACCGCATGTCATTCCTATCTTGTTACTTATCTCAGCTACCCAGGTCTGCTCCACGTTCACACTACCACTGACAATCAGGACATCCAGGATTATTACTGACCCACAGTGCTGGATAGCAACCATGTCAACCTTCTTGCTCCGATCACTCGGAATATGATACAATCACATAGGACTAAACACGAACACGCAGATAAATGCAGACAATATTGGGAGCTTTTGAAGTTTTCGGTTGATTTAGATCGACTCAATGTTATGCTTCGTTAAAGTCCACCCGTTGCGTTACACCACCAACCTTTTCCATTCCTGAAGTGTTAGAAAGGGGAAGAATCGTCAACACGACCAAGAATCGCAAAGCTACATGAGCAGAAGTACCAATTCAGCTCCATATTATTCGGTTTTATCGTGGGAAGTAACTGTCATTGCACTTATCGGGCCTGACTATGTACATACAGATCAGTAAATCAATCGCAAGTTTAGTTCAATACAGAATTCTTGTGTGAAAATGTGTGACGGTTTTCATCTGTAGGTACCTCTTAATTTTTGTTTTCAACCACTCTGTAGTTAGTCGTCCTTTTGTCAGAAGTAAAATCGCTGAAGTAGAACCTGTCTCGAAAATGTTCATCTTTTCCTTCTTGGGTTAGGTTACCTATTTATATTTCTCCATATTGTATACCAACTAATCGTGATATTCAACAACCTGTAGTTTGGTATTAAATGTAATCGTGGGATTGTTTAGTTGGATGTAGGGGCTCTCAAGGATTCTCGTCCCTTTGTAAGGAGAATGAGCCCCTTCGGCGGCCTGTTTTGTGCTTCGTAGCCCAGCGACAGCGGAGAAGAGAGTCGAAGGTGTCCTTGACGGATCCAGTTCAACCCTCCACTTCACTCGCCGCATCCGTCCCTTCTTTTGTTGTACTTATGTAGGTCTGTACCCAATCTAAATTATAGGGTACGTCCCCCATAAATTATATCGTGTTACGATCGAGAAGTATTTAATCATAAAGCCAATTAAATTGTTATATAATTACACGCAAATGAAGGTGAATTTTGAAATAATCATGATAATACACCAACTCCAAGGGAACTTAGGAAAGCTGTACGTTTGTACAAGAACTTGAAAAAAGTTTCGTCTCACTAGGTTGAAATATCCATTTGCTGTTTGCGTTTGAAGAGCTTGCTGATGAATGATTCGGTGTCTACATATCCGTATATCAGTGTATGTCCCAATTCCTTGTCCTGTCCAAAACCGTACTAAGTTTTAGTCCAATTTTTATGAAAGTGGCTGCGATCGTGGGAGCTAGCAGCTTTTCGAAACTTAACATCTATTGTATCGAGTCTTCATGAGGGAATTTTTGTTCAAACTCAGAAGATGTAATATATAACAGGTTCAAGGATGATGATGCCCTTCTCCTGGATTATAATTCCACTCAAATTGAATATGGTGAGGTAAGTACTGAAAGAGATTGGCTCATAGGTATAGCTAATGCGCAAAACTAAATGTGGACACAAAGAAAAGTTAAAGACCAATTTTTAAAATTTTTAATGGAGTTTTCAGGTATTGTGAGGGTTAACTCCAAGGCAAAGCCCTATCGAATCCACCTGAAGCTGGAATAATATTCGCGTATGTAGACGTGCAAACGTGAAAGTTTTTAACTTCGGCTTTGTGCGATCCATCTGTCCGATATTGTTCAAACAGTTGTTGAGCACAGGTTTCAGGGTGGTGCATTAGGAAAAATACAATATGTTGGCACGGGTGAAACACTAAGATTTTGATACCGATTTTTCTGGCGATATATGGCTTAATCCGTTTACAATTCCTGATCAACATCATTGGAGTTGAATGAATAGTAGCACGTGCGTGAACGCCCAATGGATATTGCAGAACAATTTGTTAGATGCTTAGATCAAAGGCTAGAGACATAACATGTAATAGTGGAGCCCAGTGGCTATCTGGTACGAAAGCAGAAACTGGAACTTGACTAAACCGGATTGGACGTCAACACGCTTGTTGTTGACTGGTATACATGTAGGTCCATACGCTTTTCCACCCTCAAAAGTGGAGTATAGTTTGATTAAGATTGACTAGTAATAAAAGGAATGCATTTCGCTTCATTAGCACTCCATCTCCCAAGCTAAACATAAAAAAATTTCTATTAACTATAATCATATTACGATAACCAAAATTATCGTAATATGAATACGATGAATACGAAAAGGTTAGACGGCACACCCGGAAATATTCTTCGTTCTTGAATGTAAGTGGGTCTCTAATTACAAAACTACATATTATGGCACGGATGGGGTGGTTTCTAGTCAGATAAATGTTCATAATAGGGAGTAATGATCCCTCTTTGTTACAGGTAAGTCCCGCACTACACCATTCCTGGTCAGTCAACCACGAATCAGCAGAAAAAGTAAGAAGTTCACTTGTTTTATGATATGTACTTGTTTTTCTGTACTAGATCTCGGGGTTTTAGTAATCACTATTTAATTTCATTCAATTCAAGATGGAGTGGAGCTAGTATACTAAATTTTTAAGGGCCACGCAATAACAATTACTACTGCAGAAACGTCCTGAAACTGAACTATTTAAACAATATCGTCAAAGAACTTAACTTCATCAAACAGTACATCTGCTCAGAAGAAAAAAAAACAAATCTTAACTTTACCTTTTCTACTTTATTCAGCTGATTTACCCTGCATTGCCCGGGTTAGGGTAGTCAAAAGAGAGGGGTTCACACACACCATTTGGAGGATAGGTGGGGAAAGCCGATTCAATGATCCCAATGCATCATTATTTTATGCGTCATAGAATGATCGCCATAGAACTGTAATACGTTGTGCACCCAATTGAAGGTGTCAATCTCATCTGGAACTAATCCCGAGGTATTTCCGTCCCATAGATTGTTGTAACAACCTTATATTCGACAGCTTTTAAGATTACAAATCTTTCAAATTTATTTACAAATGTTTAATGATGAATGCATTTGTACGAGGAAGCTTTGTGGCTTACCCAATATGGCTGACGTTTATTGTATTTTGACGATTTCTAGACGACTATTAAAGTCAACACCCTGAACAAAATTGAACATGGTAAAAAAAAGGGTTATTCCTGCGCCAGGAGAACTACTCTCTTTTTTCATGGCATGAACTACAAAAGAATTGTTTGGAAATGTGTACACTGTCGACTGTACAGTGGCCCTAACTACTTACATTGAATTCCCTGGAGTCTTTTGGACTGAGTCTGCCTGATGACATTGAGCTGATGCTAGTTCCCAGGACAATACATAGCCTCATGTCTTCCCTGCCTTTCGTCTCTCGCAATATTGATCTGCAAATGGCAATATCCTCAGATGCGTGCCCAGACTACGGTTCGGTAGCCTTTCAGGAATCATCACTCCAGCCTCAGAGTTATCTTACCCAGGACTGGCCAGTTTACATCACGCGATCATTGGCTCAGATGCGGGTTTTGGGAAAGCATGCACCAGGGATCCTATTTTCGCATTGATTTTTATCCATCAGCGTGTCCCATCTGCAACTGGGCTGTGAGTGACTCAGCCATCCATTTTATCATTCAGTGCCCCATGCTGTCTAACCCTCGACTGAAGTATCGTTCAGTATAAGTGTAAGTCGTTCGAGGAACAATATAAGCGAATTCTGTCGTCCAGTGATCGTGATGTGGCCAACAGATTGTTTTTCTATTTAAGAAGGCCTGTTAGACGTTCATTTAATCCTTGTTTTCTGGCTAATCTGTGTGGATATATTTTCCTTTTATAATTTATATGAGCATCTGTCATTTGTATTATTTTTGCTATGGATGTTTATCCGATAGGCAATAAAGAATCTATCTATCTATCCAACTACTTACATTGAATTAATGACTTCATTTTATTGAGAATGCAAAAAAATTGGGACACCTGCCCCACTATGCGGCGCCTGGGGTGATTTCTGAAAGAAAGTCAACCAGGACCAAACAAGTATCAGCAAAAGGGACATTCTGCACTCAACTGCCTAATGATTCCATCTTCAATGCGGCCAACTAGCCCGCAGGGCCAGCTGGAGGCCCCCAGTAATAACGACCGCGAAACCGAAATGAGCGCTTCGATGAAATTTTGATTGCGAGCCTCTTTTGCAAATCAAGGAGCTGGTCGCATGAAAACGCTAACATCATCGCCTGTAATGTCGATGCAAACTCGTTTCTAATTATTGTTCCGGGAGATTTACGGCGTGAGAAGACTCGAGGGGAGATTAGTTGGTTCCGAGAAGTAGAATTAGGATTTTCAGAATCGATGATCATTTTGGTTATAGGGTTATGTTGCATTAATTGAAAGGGACGATCTTTCTCTGGAATAATTGTATAAAATCTACGTCAGACCTGGGTGTCAATGTGTATTCTTAAAAGAAATAGTTAAACATGACCTACATCCTCGGCGCTTGCCCATCTCATTTCTAGTCTATTCAGAAAGGTTGTAACTGAATCTGATGAAAGCACCAACATGTGTTTGTTTCGTTTTAGATTTATCATTTTTAATAATGAACCTTTGTAATCGAACAAGAAAAAAGTAATTTCCTCTCAAAATTTGTTGGTTTATGTTTCAAGTTGTAAATTATAATCATTTTTGTAAAAGATAGCCCATCAACGTCTTTGTCAACTTGCGGTAGTCTTTGGTACATTGTCCATGCGGCGCCTTCATGTATTGTAATTCTATTAAATTTGCCTTAAAAACAGTTAATTTATATTTCAGCAACGTAGGTCGATTAGAAAAGAAACTAGCCACAAGGTTACTTCAGCTGATCAGTGTGTTTCTAGACCTAGTCTATACATTGACCTCTAGATTTCTGCTTACCTTGGGCAACATCTAATAAATATCTATCAGAGATTTTATGTTGAAGGGTTATTCAATATAAAAATTATAAACCTTCGTGCCATAATTGGCAGCTTTTGAATAGTGTGTGACTCCTCAGCATCTGTATGGATAATACGCAATTATGGCTTTGCTCTGGATGGACTGAAGAAAATGTGCGAGAAACTTTCCAGTCATATTAGAGCTGTCTAATCTAGCTGAATAACGTAGAATAGTACGTAATATTAGGAATGGCATTGGGAGCAACAACGTAAGGACCTTCATATCCATGGTGTATTATGGGGACAATAATAGGTCATTTCATCAAACTCGCCTCAAGTTTCACCTTTATAAATCAATTTAAAATTTACGGTTGTACAATCGACGTTATTACTCAATTAGTGGCATTGACATTCGTAGGGCAGCTTCCTGAAAGTTATAACTAACCACCCTCCCTAGTACGAACGAAATCGGACAATTGAATGTAGAAAAATCACATTTGCGCTTGTGTACATCTGCTATTCATCTGAATGTAATGTAATGAGGAGCTCCCAAGAGCTCACTCGCATGAGCTCTCAAAATATATTCAAAATAAGCCCTCTAGTATATGAGTTACAATTCTATCATTTTCCAATACAACTGGAAACTGCCTCTGAACAAATGAGTGAAAAACTCCCGAGTTTGAAGGAAATCGGACAGGATGAGTACACACTTGTATTTATCCGACGATAATGCAATTTACAGATGATCACGTCTCGGACTTTCGAGGCAGGCATTCCCTGAGAACCGCACATCATGCACTGTTAAACAAAACGGCCTGTTGTTGATGTTGAATTTGACGATGGAAATTAATCTTCCCCCCTCTTCCAATTTCTTGAAGCTACTAACTGTGCATGAACCTGGAGTTTTTAGCTCCAGAAGTATCCTCCGGGCATCGCTTCACCCCTTGGAAGGGGCAACTTTAGCATTGCACTGTTATAGATTTCACAAACTTAGGGAATCTTAATTGCCAGTGGCACCATCTTAGGTTCATTCACAAACTGCCAACAGAAAGTGTGGCATGGTACTAAGATGTAGAATTAAGAAGAGTAGGTATATGTCTACACTGAACAAATTCCACACATTCTTCCGACCGAAGATTGATCAATCCAACTAATCTGTTAAAGTTTCTGAAGCGCTTACGTAGAATTCAAAATAAAAAATGTACGGCTGTTGTAAGCGGACTCTTAGAAGTGCAAATTACGAGCTACCTATAAAGTCATGATGGAACTTGGGATAAATCATCGGATCAGATGAAAGACTTCTGGAGGGAACGATCAAGATATCAAGTGTTGGTGGAGAGAGAGAATGATGAGGGAAGAAGCAAGATCGCGCTTCCGGTATCCCGTCAAGGGGGATTGCTCAACAGTTCGTGACGACCTGACGTGTTTAACCAGACAGAGGTCACGAAGCTCGTATAATGTGGAACGCAGCTGTGTGCACAGACTCAAGTGCCTGTCTTCCTAATGTGAGGTCAATTTAAATCCATCAGGATTGAATCGGGATCTTGCTGATTTCCGTATACTTCAAGAGACAGCTGCCACAACGGAGACACATTTTAACAGAATGTTCACCATGTTAGATTCATTCAGGAATCTGAAACCTCACTCTGCCATGTCACACCACACAGACACAAGTATTAACATTCTTTTTTGCTGCCTAAGTTGGAGAAACGGACATAATGAACCAATTTTTTGAATATTCCCTGAGTTTTAAACATTGTAGACCTTTCGCTCTTTTTGTTTGATTCAGACAGGAATCAGTTAATCGAATGAGTTAATACCATCTGGATGATCGTACAGCACAATGACGGGGATTTCACGTCGTTCCGATATGCAGTGTATTTTACCATTGTTGGTATTCCGATGTCAGTGTATTACACCATTGTTTGTATTCCGATATCAGTTCTTCTTCTTCTTTTAGTTCCTCTTCTATCAAAGGTTAGAAACTACAGGGCCAGGTGATCTTTGTTATTGGCAGCTCTAAAAAGTTGACTGTTTTAGTCAAACCATTCCTTCAAAAGTTGTAACCAGGTTATCCTCCTTCTTCTTGTGCTTCGCTTTCCATTAATCTTGCCTTACAATATTAATTATATTTTTTCTCCCAAATTATTGAAGTTTTCTTGTCTTTATTGTTTTCATTATTTCTTATTGTTTGCTATTCTTCTAAGTACTTCAACATATCAGCTCTAGTTTCGTAGAAAAGGTCTAGTAAAGTTTGTTGTTCACGAAGTAATATTTAGGACGAAATCTTTCTTGAAGTCGATTACAAGGTGAGACTCACTGATCAGCTAAAGGCTGTTGAGGCTAATTTCTTCCCTAATCGACCTAAATATAAGTCCAATACTAATGTTTAAATGCCATCTAGAATACAATTACAATTTACGGAAGCGCCGAGTTGGTTGTTTATTTCTGGTTTATTTTTGAAAAACATATGTTTCATCTTAAGTACATAATATGTTTATATATTATGTTTCATAACATTTTAAGACCAACTGCGTATTGGAACGATGATTAATTACGGTGGTACGTATATTTGAAGTTGCGCAATAATGTTCTGTTGTTGATGCAACTGTTGATGGGTTGTTGTGAATTATAAATACTGCCTAGATAGACATTTTCTTCTTCCTCATTCTCTTCAAGTGCTACAGGGAATCCTTCCTAGTATGGAGAAAGAATCTAATTTGTTAGCACCCAATAAAAATTGACTGAGAGAGTAAGTAATCACACAAGGAGCAAACAATCAAGCGAGGTTGTGCTCAGTGTGGGAAAGAAAATCTTTGCATGATTCTCCTGAAAAAAATATTTTTTAAACTACATCTTCCCGTTTCCTCAGGTTCTACTAGACAGAATCTAACGTTTTATATTTCGTTTTGTTGGTAATGTTTCAGAATTTTATTTGTTGTGATTTAGTATCGATGTAGTGAGTCAGCAAAGTCGAATTTTCTTGAACAGTTTTGTGTTATCACTTGACATCAGTACAGAATATCTTAAGGACTGGAAGAAGCCTACGGACGTAAATGTAGGAAATCTAGTTGTTGAAAGGAGGGAAAAAGTTTGCTTAGTACTGAGGCATGTGAAAAATGGTGACATTTCAGGGAAAAACGTGACATTTTTAATCTATAAAGGCAGAACTTCTCGGACCTTTAGGAGCTTTAATGGATCAAATCATTTAAAACTGTGATTATTGTAATGAACTTTTATGATGTGTTGGGACGATGTAATTGTAAATTGTGTAGAACAATCTTGTTTCTGCTGATCTGATCGGATTTGGGTTCTGAACCGGGTTAATAACGTACAACAGGCTCTACTTATTTTATCTTGTTATATATCAGTTGGATCCCTACGCGAGCTTCCCGAGTGTGCCTGGGAGGCATTGTCTCCGGTTGTGCAGTCCATTTCTGGTGGTTCGGTGATCCGGGTTATCTCGTATAGAAATGATAAAACTTAGTGTAATAATATGAAGCGTTTGACGATGTGAGCGTACCCCAAGTAAGCGCCAAAACGTTCTTAGAGCTAAGGAGCGGTTTCTAACGGGAAGCAGTAGAACCCATCATGTTTTGAGTTAGTGGGGCGGCATTACGCTAGGTGGCGTCCCTGTTCGTTCTCACTTCGAAGAGCGGACGCTTGACACTCGGGACGACTTCCACTTCTTTACGAAAGGACCAAACTACTGCCCTCCGTCTCTCATCATTATCTGGAAGATTGCTCAGAATGAAGGGAGTAGGTACCGCAATCTTTGTCATCCAAGAAGACTGTTGAGTTGGATGTTTCTCTCAGTTTTACTGTGTATGAATATTAAGATCTTTAAACTATTGCAGATAATCCTACCGCGGTAATTTAGGATATCGGTTTATGTCGTTGCCCAAGACAGGGAAATAAAATAGGTGAAAGCACCAGCATTTCAGCCAAAGTCCCGTTATGAATTGTCTCTTCTTCCCTCTAATATTTCCCCAACAGGAAGGCAACACTAATCCACACAATAAAATATCTGCCGGCTTCGAATACAATTTCAGTATTCACAGTGAACCGGGGAAAAAATAGCAACAGGGCCCGAACAGCCGATTGGCGGTACTTCTTAGCTCATGATTATTATCTCATAGATCGATTTCATAACTGCCGACTGAAAGATTGATTTTCAAACTTGAAAACTAATATTTAAGGTAATTACGATAATAATTATTTGTTAATAGAATAGAGTGGGTTAGTTGACTATATTGACATCAGTTTTTGCATCAAACTCTGAATGACTGCTGAAGGCATCATTTTGATATCTTGGGTTACCAAAATCTCATTTTGGTTTATTATTCAATAATAAACCATTGTAATCGCTCTTGAAAAAAAAAAAATTCTAACCCCCCCTGAAAATTTCATGGTTTACGTTTCAAAGGGTGTAGAATCCGAAGCAAAAAAGCTGAAATTTTCAGGAAAAATCCATGTTGGCCCGGCGACGCCCCAATTCTTGAGCCAGCTCTCTCACTTCATTTAAAGTGCCCTTTAAGGGCTGTCAAAGTTTTGTAAAATCCCTAAAAACCTCAAAAAAGTCAAGGCGGCCTAAATTTGTACTATTTTTGAAGAACATTCCACGAGGAATCGGATGAGCTCCTCCCCAGGTCCGTAGGTCAAACCATTCCCGATCTATGGCCCGATTTATGGTACCAACATTCGCGTTATTTTGGTTTATTATTGTTTTTGTGTTGATATCAGTAACCTAGTGACCTAGTGATGTAGTAATGTGGATACTGGAGTGAACTCCTAAAAAGCTTTGTAGCCGATACACGGGTTGAAGCATTCTGATAACCACAAAAAACGCTGCAAATTCTTCCACTGGGGTTTATTATTCAATTGGCTTGATGTTCATGATTTGAATTTTGAACCTAAGCTTTGACAAAACCAGGTGAAGAGCGATTATTGAATTTAAGGGATTGCATAGTGCACGTAAGTCTGTTCAACCAAAGTACCTATTTGGATTGATCAGTTGATCATATTTGTGTGCCTCCTGAAATTCAATAATCATTTTCCAAAGCTTAGTAGAAATTCAAATCATGAACGCAAGCCAATTGAATAATAAACCCCAGTTTTGCAGCGTTTAGTTACGGATCTGCAAATATGTTCTAGGTTGCTTAAATGTGGTTGTGGTAAAAACCCCAACCATGAGAAACGTAAAAACATTTTAATTGCTAATTTGTAGATAATTTTATCTAATTTATTTTGTTACATCACAAGATTGAACGAATAATTAATTGATTTCGAAAGTTTAGCGAAAAACTGAAAGGAGCATCACTTTTTTGGGTGTAGCACATGGCTCCGCCCATTTGACTATGTAAAAATCCTCGGGTTCGACTAGATGGATATTTGAACACTAGAAAATAACCACTCCAAAAAATTTTTTTTCATTTCCTGATTTTAAACCTAAAATGACTGGACCATGGTCCCAAACCGTGGTTCAGTCAGCAGGTTGACATCCCAAAGCCTCAGGCAAGAGGGAAGGGGAATCCCTTCAGAACATCGATGGAAAACACACGTCGGTGGCCCGGATCGCTTTCGTCAGTTCTAAATTTCTGTTCCCCTCTCTAATTATCAGGGAATTTTTTTTCTTGTTTGTGGCTACATGTTCTCAAATAGTTTCCAGGCACTGCTTGAACCTGATATTTTTCATTTTTTGATATTTGTTTAAGGTTTTATTATACCGACAATCTAATCGTTGATACAAATTCAAATACATATTGGGAGTTGAGTTTCATTCATATTGATTGATCAACATTTGAGTTGATTCATCCTTTGTAGAAATAATTGTTATGTACTTTCTGCCTATCCTCTCTCTCATACAACTGCCGCCTACATTGGTCTTAAGCTCAAAGTTTTTCCCATAATAACACAGTTGTAAACTAAAAACAATAATAACTGTAGATACTAATTGACATAATATCTCTTCTTCCACGCATGCTCAAGTGTTTCTATACACACCCAAATCAGGATGCGATCATCTGCGATCCCTTAAGAGATAACATTGACCCCCCATTTCTCATACTAAAACAGACTTCTAATGTTCAAAGTCACGCTACCGTAATCACACCAACGCGAGAGCAACCAAATTGTGTGAATCCCAGTGATTACGCTTTGTTCGACCCGCAAGATAAGGCAACACACAAGATATAACGACGACGTCGTAAAACAATTTAATTTCAACCTAAAGTTGTTTGGACATAGATTTTGACTCAATAGTTTATTGAACCCGTGACGGGTCGTAATTATTATGAGTTACCATTAGGAAATCCCAGACTATTCAAGTAGTTTCCAAAACCAGTGTGGAAATGTAAGAGAAATCCTAGTAGGGAGATCAATTTATCCCTCAATATTTTGCCTCCGAAACCTTTTTTCTTGCCTAAAATCAAAACGTCCAGTCGCAATCTGCGTTTCAGACCACACTGAACAATTGTGAGCTTTATTTCTGCAGTTTTCATCCGGTTTTGATGTCGTTTTCTGGAAATCTCTCGATTAGGCCGTAGATGAGTTTCACTGTTCACCTCTGTGTCTGTGCAAATGCACAAGTAAAATCCCTGAAATTTCTCCCGCTCTCATAATCCGGTCTCATTGAATCTTGGAGGACAGTCGGAGAAGAACGCAACAAGCTTAAGGTCGGAATTCGTAGTTGTGACTTACGTATAGATTTTTCCATACTTGAGAAAGTAAAAAAATGTGACTAAAAGAATGCTGTAGGAAGCTCTGGGCCTGCCTTTATTTTTTACGCACTTGCCACAGTATTTCCTTGGTCAATGACTATGAAAAAAGCAAGTACCCACCTCGCCTCTGAGCTTCTCAAGCATTTCCGTACAACTAAGTAAGGATTACGGGTCCCACCCTAATTTTCCACAGTTTTCATCCTACTTTGATGAACGTTTCAGGGAAAGAGCAAATTAGGTTATAGATGGTCCCTTATGAATTTCAAACATAAAATTTATCCAACATAATTTTTCAAAGTTCTAGTGGTCAGTGCCAGCATGAATTTTCAGCGTCGTCAGTAAGAACGGTCTAAAATCCATTTATTTATTATGAAACATAATTGTGCATAACTACACAACGGAATCACGGTAGTAACAAACATACTTGTAATTCCTAGTTTTTTCAGGGAACATGTGGGTTAGAATATGACTGGTTTCTTTTGGGATTTATCGATCACAAAAAAATAGATCACTCTGCACACGCGCAACATGGAATCCGTAAATCATAACTTTATCACTTTTTCCGAACATGCTCAAATTTGGAGAGTAGTTGGGGAAAGACGGCTTAATCATCTGATATAATTTAAAATCGATCGTATCATTATTCTATCCTGTACATACAGACCAGGCAAGACATTTCGACTCACCCAATTAAGGCGTGATGTCTGCGAGAAAGTGTCTCGCAGCATTGCCTTTCCGAGAATAATTGTAAGTAGCTTATATTCTACACCTCTTGAGATTATTTAAACATTTCAATGATCTGTGCATGAATGTACCTGTACGAGGGAGCTATACGCCACACTCAATTTGCCAGACGTTTTCTTCTTGTGTGTGTTCGTTAGCAACAACGCCTTCTCCAAACGAGAAATAACAACTAACATTTGTCCCCTCTACTATTTATATCTGTGAAGGATGCATAATGTTTTTAACTCCTTCCGGGACATACCCGTAGTAATCAACTCTAGAAAACATTAACTGTAGTAGCATAAGGAGACATAAAACGATAATGAGGATATAGTAATGGTAAGAACAACAATATTTATGATGCAACCGCAATAGAGCCCAGCGTGTAATTCCAAGTGGATAAAAACTGTTCGACCTATAGTTACTGTTGTAGGAAACCTCATGCCTCATGCTCTCTCGGTTCTTGAGTTTACCTCCGTAATTCTTACTCATTATTCATCATTAGACGTTGTATCTCTTCCCTTTGATGATGGGAACTCGGTGTCATTTGCCCTTTAGGTGGTTTGGTACCGGAGTTGAAGAATTTATGGCGTATACTATATATTTCATTACAGAAGCGAACACCTATATATCTTATGTTTACGGCGCTTGTGGCTTTCTACACAGCTTTGAGCCGTGGTCAGCACGATAGTTGATCATCTCTTGCAGGCCTGTGGCATTTGATTGCTTCCGCGACTCGGTTAATTCATAGATGGCTACCAATCTACAGGAATTATCACTCGAACAAAGTATCCTGGTTAGAAAATCAGTATAATTAGGCCGGTATGGTTTTAATTGTTTATAATTAGTTCCAACTTATTCCACCAACTGTCTTTTTCAGTGTCTTAAAGAAAATCCATCAATGAAAAGACAAAGTGGACAAAGTGCTGATGGAGCTTTATGATTTTATTTTATAATTCGAGTTTATAATTTCGTAAACATTTTCTACTACAGCGAACATAATTTTAAAACTATTTGAATATTTAAAACTGATTTAAGTTTATTTCAAATCAGCATACCGATCATTGGTAACTGATGAACAATACTGAGTAAATAACCGGAACAATCCAAAAGTCATGATCCAGTGATCTTGTGAAATGTTCAATAATTATTCGTAAAATGTAATTAAACGTTGGTATTCGTAAAATGTAGTTAAACATTGGATACTTAGAGCTACAGTTACGTCAGATGTATATGTGACGTTGGAAAATCTTTACTTGGCTGACATCTCGCCGTCTTTCAAGGTGACAAGAGGCTCTATCGAGTATTTGTGTGACACATTACTGAACATGTGTTATTATTGACATTTCATGTCTTTGCTATGGCACACAACCAAATTGTCGTTATGTCACGTTACGTCACGTAACGAAATATGCTCAATGATTATTATGATTCGTAGAAGTGAGGTAGGTAGGTACCTATATGATTATAGCTGAAATTTGGCTATAAGATTATTATGATTTGGCTGGTAGCCTCCTTAGGACGTGAACAATAAGGTGCAGAGGGTCTTGATCAGCAGAGTGGCTCCTGAAGCTAACTTCTTTCCTATCAACTGTGGAAAGCTGAAATTTGGCTGGTAGCCTCCTTAGGACATGAACAATAAGGTGTACAGGGCCTTGATCTGCAGAGTGGCTCCTGAAGCTAACTTCTTCCCTATATATCTTGAGGAGATATATGTATCTTGAGGAGATTTATCTTGATGAGATATATGTATGGATGTAAATAATAAATAAAAATATGAGTTTAATTTTTGTTTTCTTTATATTGAAAAAAATGTAATTCACAGAAGAAGACAAGATTGCTAGAAGATGGAAGGGAAGAAGGAGGGAGGGGAAAAACATGAAATGTCCCAATGTGTTGCAGACTCGTATGCAAGCATTTATGATTCTTAGAAGTGAGGTAGTTAGGTACCTATATGATTATAGCTGAATTTTTATAATTTTTGAATCCAACCGATTTCCTCTTATTAATGTGTAACTTAAAATAAGCAACTCCCCCGAGCCGTACATTGATTTCCCTATAGCCTGAGGATGTATTCCATTATTTTAATCTAATCATCGAAGTTAATGTTAATTGATTTCTCGGAATAAACTGTCTTTCATTTAATTTCATTCCATCTCTCGTTTTAATGTATGGAAGCACCTTCATAGAGAATAAGGATTTGTATAGAATAAGTGCTTTTCTTCTTAAATGGCTTAAATAGGTTGTTACCCACACCCGAATAAAGTAGGTGTAGTTGACATTTCTTGACAATGATTGATATTTTTTGAGCTTCTTGTGATCTGCCCTATTAGGGGAGCTAGCGATGCACCGGTGTGAAGAGCAGAGAAATACGGACAGAGGAATATTAAGATAACGGTGCCAAAGTCTTCATATTCGTAGTAAGAAAAGCGAACGTTTGTGATTATAATCATCGTAAGAGATAAGTGTAAGAACATAGTTAACGTAGATTACCTACATTTTTCGTGAATTCTCCGTTCAGAGCGAATGGGTAAGGCCATTTTTGAAAGGGATATTCGATCGAACGGCGTTCATCTGCCGTTGAAAAAATTCTTGACCTCGTGCCCGGCCTGTTAGAAGTAGGTAAGACGGCAATTTACTCTAATCGTCAGGCAGCTTTTCAGGTTACGGAGAATCATTGAACGCCTCGGCCGGTTCACAGGTCCCACGGTAAACACGTACAGCTGTTATAATGGGACTGGTTGCGGTTGGAGCTGTGACGGAAGTGACTCTTTTGTATTTATTTGCACCGTGAAGCCCTGATAAGTAGGCCAGTTCCCGGTTCGACCGTCTTATAAATATATATTACGGATCTACTCATGAAACGGCTCAAGTTCAAGAGTTCCTCCCGTAATAGTCTGAACTCTTGACAACACAAAATGGGGAATTCATGAAGAGATTCTCTCGCAAAAGCATCAGAACATATAATGTGCTTCCGTATAAACTTCAAAACATTTTGAGTGCTTTTGTTTACTGGAAACTTCCTTGTCATACGTCACACATCCGTACCAAGCGACTATTTAAAGAGGTTGGGGTGGGGGGTGAGGCTATGGCATTTTTAATAATAACTGATGAGTAATAAGTATATTAGAAATTCAAGATACTAATATCAAATTACTAAATGCAAAAGCGTTCAATAGCATGACTTGCTGCAGAATGAAAAGAACCGTCTTAGTTTAAAAAGTTTTTGGCATTTACGTACGTTTTACTAGTAGGTATTAAATACACGTAAAAGTCACTGATATCTCCAAAATAACAAGAGATTCCAAAAGTATATTAAATGTCAACATCTCAGAGACCACACAATATATTATATTGCGTAACTCTTTGCATCCGCTAAGGCCTTACATGATTGATTGATTAGAAATAAAACCAATATGTGAGAATCTCGAGTTATACACTTCACATATCCTCAGTTACTCTGGTGTGAGGGGATCAAACATTCCCCGAGCCCTTACCCTGAAATGTGTTGTGTTCCGTTTCAAGATGTAAACCAATATGTTCAAGTTAAGATGGTCATCCCCCTTAAAAATTATTGGTGACCCTTCAGGATACGTCATTGTAAAAACCTAATTAAAAGAAAGCCTTGTGTCTACTGTCTGAAGCTTTTCTCAGAAACTATTGCACCGAATCGGTTTTGGTAATTCAGCTCAAAAATCCAACATCAATCCGGGATGTTGAACGAACCCAAAGAAGTAACATTTAAGAATTAAACTAATCAACATTTCAAAAACTTCCTAAGTGAGAGAGTAGTTTTTTTGTTTGATTCAGATAGACGTTATTCCCGTGAATCGAATGAGACCACTCTGGTTGCTGTGCTATGATCCGTTTGCTCACTATTTAAAAAATTTGTCAGGTATTCGGTTAGATTGTAAAACCTTTTTGAGACGTCTGAGTTAGGCCGCGTGATTGGCGATAGCCCAAGTTGTGCGGTTGATTCTATACTATTACATTATCTTAACGACATCTCCTTAGCTCCAATTCAGTTGAGGAGATCAAGGAGTGTGAATTTCAACCCCTAGGGTTTAGGGGTGCCTACAGGCTCTTGGAGGTTCAAATTCGATCTCAGGGACCCCAAGAACATAGAAATCCTTACTCCACTCGACTTGGCGTGAGAACTCAAATTTCAACCCCTAGGATTGAGTGGCCAAGTACCCACAGTAAGTCCCAAGTACTCTCCTTGTCTGAAAGAAGAAAAAAAAAGTAGAAATTCACTTAAAAAGATGTCGTAGTTCACCCCGATCTCATGACTCAAAAATAATGTTCTGACAACAATTCAAGGGTAGTTTTTTGGCCATAGCTCAACGTTTTGGGGGTCAGGGGATTTTTTGAACCTTGGATTCGAATACAGCATCGAAAAATACATAGGGATACCCTAGTCTACTTTACGAATCTTGACTTTTTATGTGGGGCTGTTTTATCTATTCTAATGGTCCATCGAGGCGGCAAATCAAGTAATTTTTCTAGAACCGGCATCATTGAAAACAAACTGAGAATGCAAGGCTTAATTGAATAATTCAAAGAACATAAAATGAATAATATACTCATATTCTTTTTCCTACTACTTTTATCTTTATCATTGAGCAAAGCAGCCTTCAACCCCATCACCTGGTAATTAAGTAGGTACTTGACTACGGACTATGTCGCATACCGGTCATTTCAGCTGTAACCTATTTACCTGTGTTTTACCATAATGCATATTTTTTACTTTAACGGTGAACATTATCTATTACCATTAATGTAAATTCATGGCTGCGACATTGAGTTACTTATTTAATGATCCCCGTAACATTCCTACTGGGCAGCTGAAGAGTGTGACCAACTTGTAAGCAATGCAAAAGGCCAAGTTTATTCAGCTGCTCCTCGCGCCACTGTATATTTTTATAGTGTTGTTTCGTTTTTCGCAATCGTAAAAAATAGCTGAGTTGCCAGAAAGGAATGCTCTTAATACCAACCGTATGCGAACTCACAGTGGGCAGTATTTCGACTTCCTGGCACCTTATAATGTGGGTCAACTTTGTGATTGCCTATTAAGATCTAGAATGGTTCTTAGGTTTATTTTAGTAAATTGGCCTCTAAAAGGAAGGTGCACTGAGCTACAATTCTGAACTGGCTGATAGATTCAACCTCTGTGAGCAGCAGATTTTCCCAATAAATTGTGGATTTGCCACGTCTTTGTAGCTTTCAGGTGAAACTCAATCAATAGCTGATAAAGTAAAACCATCCGCCACTAGTCGAAGTAAAGAACGTTAATAAAGAACGTCCGACAAGTTGGGAGTCACTCGCTTCTTCCTTTACTAAGTAACATCAATTTATAAAGCATTGAAATGTTTTAAATAACCTCACGATGTGGAATATAAGCTTCCTACTATGAATCACCGAACAAGTGGCAAAAGTTCGCTAATTGTATGCTGCATATGAGATGTAATAATGATGCAATCGTATTGGAATTTATATTAGACCGTTCTTAAACTACCTCAATGGTGCTTGATGGATTTAACTTACGATCATGCGCAGAGAGAGGTATTGATTTAAGATCAGTGGAAGTTAAATGGCACAAATTCCGCACATTCCCTGAAATGTTCATCAGAAGCGGATGAAAACTGAGAATTAGGCTTGTTACAAGGATCTGCGAAGTCATAGACAGCTGAGTACACAGATAGACAGACACCAAAAGAAAGTTTTCAGAATGGCAGACAACTTGAAATGCAAGTGGAAAAGTTGATTTCGAAGAAGAAAAATGTTTTTCTCCAGAAAGTTGAATCACATTCCTCCGCTACCTCCGGGAGCAAAAGTATTTTCTAGATATCTACGTTCCTGGATACATTTAGTTGGCAGCTACCTGTCCATCGCAAAGCATATCTTACCTCCTGAGTTTATTTCTGTTTCTGTGGTTTTTGGTTTTTCCTCCCACGCTTAAGGAGTAGGTCAGTTTCTTCTACTTACAAGGATCATAGGTAATGGACGTTTCACACACTAGGTTACTTTTCCCTGCAAGCTGCCAAAGATGTAAGGTTTCAGGGTATCATATATTCCAATCGTTGTTACCAAGTGTCTAGGAGCACTCAGTTGCATAGATGAATAATTATTTCAGCCATTCTACGCGCAGTTCGAGCTAAACTCCGCGATCTCCTTTACCCCTCTCTTCCGTCTTCGTTCCAACCGCCCAGCCTCCACATCATTCTAAAGCCCCTTCTGCTACTTGGTCACTGGCCTCAAACCCACTGGTCAACCCCCTCTACTATCCACCTCGCCCTGGAGTGTTGACATTCGTACCGTTATACCTTGCCACTCTTCAACTTTAAGGCAGATCAACCTGGCAGCTTTGCGAGGAGCGCTTCCAGTTTGTCTTGTCGATTTGAAGATGTTATCGGCTTTTACCCGAACGACCGATCGTTACCATCAAACGTATTCGCTGATAAAACACGATGTTTGTTTCTTGGCGTGAGATTAGTCGTCTGGGACGCGGAGTATTCGTTCATTTTCCCATATTTGACATTGAAAACACAGCCTTCCCGTTCTTCGGGCGTTGTGAAACAATGAGCACTAAATAACTGATCAAGTACATTCCCTTAATAACTATCATTTTCGTTGTGGGTAGAAACCTACACTTTCTCTAATAATTGTGCTCATGGATGTAATTTTCACATTTTCCCCGGAAAGTTTATGAATCTTGATGGTGGGCTTGTGCACTTTGACTTATTTCCTATACTTGCTATAGTAATACTTTAATCAATTGTAGCGTTGAATGTAATTGTTGAATTAATTTAATAGTCGTGCTGTCGGTCCAAAAAATCTGACTTGAAACGGATGTTGATTACATAGTGTCTGACTGGTTATAGGACTGTCCTGAACCCGCTTAGAATAGAAATACGTTCCAATAGGAGGAAAATATTTGCATATTATCCGCTAAATTTGCCTTGAAATAACTGGAAATGGGTTTCAGCAGTTTCTTCGCGAGTGATTTAGTGCGTTGGTATAAGTGCTGTATTATAAATATTGGGCTGGAGGGTTAGAGGATTAGTGTATGTTCTCTTTAGGACATCCGTGATTTGGGTGATTTGCGAAAATTGGTTATCCAACACGAAATCTGGAAAGATTAATGATTTTCGAGATCGAAGGTTGAAAAGAGATACAGGTGTTGGACGAGTATACAATATAAAACACATGGCAACGCACGGGAACTCGTCATTTGGGGCGCTTTCTTACTTCGTTACATGTTCCCACGAAGGATGGAATTTTTTTCATCTCTCGGGGGGCAATGAAATGTAGACTGACTATGTCCATTTCACACCTTGTGAGAACCATTTTCGGTTTTTGGAACGTGATACGTGTCTAGCGACTTTAATGTGTTATCTCGATGCGCGAAAAATATATTACATCCCTAGATTGAATTTAAATAATGATGAATTGCTCTGCAAGTGGTTCATACAACTTTACTATCCTTAGCAATTACTCGTACTAGTTGTTCCGTGGAAATCGCAATAAGACGAGTTAAAATGATCAAAAACAGACTCAGATCAGCTATGGGAGACTCATGGTTGTCTAATCTAATGGTTCTAGCTGCCGAAAAAGATGTATCTGAATATATTTCTAATGAAGACATAATCGAAAGATTCTCTGTTTCCTCATCTCAAAGACAAAAACTGTTATGCAGGGTTTAAAGAAATATATTTAACAAGCTTAGAAAGTGCCTAGACAACTTGTAGATGGTCTCAGACTAAAAATTAAAATTTTTGACTTCAAACTGTTGATGTTTTCATGTATTTTACGATATTATTAATATTTGTTTTGGGTACCACCTCTCAAGTTGTTTATTGTTTGAATAAATAAGAAGAGGACCTCAAATCTGGAAGAATGAAAATTTGACGTTGAGTTGCGGAATTTTTAAAATGTGAAATTTGAACGGGTGATCTAATTTGGATGAGAAACAGGTATTTGAACATGATGGGGATTTACGTATTTCCCTGTAGTGGGGAACGTTCAGCAAGATAACCTGAATCAATTTCAGGCTTCAGCTACGACACGTCGAGAAGCTAGTAATTCCCTGAGGGGGAAAACGGCTACAACTCATTTGTACAGGAGCAGGGGCTCCGAAGAACCCAGATACACTGTAAATATGAGGGAGCTATCTACAAACAGCTACGACCTCATGAGATGGGTGGAGCAAGCAGAGCAGCTACGACACCTGTAAATTTCTTGCTAAATATCAACAGAGCAGAGGTTTAGGACAGAGTGACGGAATCAAGCGACAGAATCGAATGAATCCCTTGGGGCTGGTCCAGGCTTATTTATACGGTTGTTCTGACCCCCGTGTGGAGTTTTGCTGGGGAAAACCCAAAATCATCGGCTCTTGGATCGTCCTTCGTCGGTTTACTGTTAACCACATGTTGTATTACATCCTCTTGGGACTTATTTAATATTTATGCTTTGCATTAAGTGTTTGGTGTGTGAGTTCGGTATAGGTTTGTTTTGTTGCTAGGTTTCTTCTGCCGACTTGAGCCTAGTATTCATCCCTTTCTGCTTGCGACCTTAATGTGTTATCTCGATGCGCGAACCTAAAATCCAGATTGCACCTTTTCTCTCAGGTTCTGGGGGGTCCGATCGGTCTCGAGCTTTCAGGGGAGTAGGGGAAAAACGAGCTGATAATCTTATATCAATGTCAAAACGATAGTACCATTGGTAGCGCGAACGTGCAATCCTTTTACTAAGCCTAATTCTTACTGTTTTCATCCGATTTCGACGAATTTTCAGGGAATAGTCGAGTTGCTCCGTAGACAAACCCTATGAGTTTCAGTGCTCACAAACCAATACAGCACTCTGCGCATGCGCGAAAGTAAAATCTACAACCATTATTTTCAAAGGTTCTAGTGGTTTGTTAAAATTTTAAGATAGCCCGGTCGTATCATCATTAAATTCGCTATAGAATTAGCGCAATACATGTTAAGTAACCTTTTGAAGATGTTGATTTACGTGAAAACATGCCCTAAGGCATGTTTCACTGTCCCATGAATCATTGTAAAAACCTAATATTTTACATCATCCGGATTTTCACTAAAACTGTCAAAAGATCTATGCATTCATGTTATACGAGGAAGCTATGTGCTACACCCTGCTTGGGAGACGTTCTTTGTCTTATTGTTAATCATCTATTGGTTCTCCGATGCCTTGTTGGGTTTTTCTTGAGCGCTCTATCTGTGGTATGGTAGCTCCTCTTCAAAGCATTTGCTCCAATTACGCCATATTGCTTCCATATTCCTTTCAGTGATAAGGGAAGCCCTCTAAGTACAGAAAATTGGTTGTTATGTTCATATTCCGAGTGTTTTAGTTTCATTTCCAGCAATCTAAAAGTCATGCATTATGCTTTTCTGGAGATAATTCAAAAGGATATCGTGTTCGTTAATTACACAAAGTAAGAGAGTGTTATTTCCAATACTGGTAACCTATTAGATCAAGATTCAGACTGTTTTACAATTAAAAACTTACTACTGAAAACTGAAGCAGCACATAGACATGCTCTGAGTAGTCAAGGTTTCCAATAGATGAATTAACTCCTTTTCCAAATAGGAAATTATAATGTGAACAATTATTTCCTTTATTATCTAAATAATTTCATATACATAACATTTAAATGGCTTTGTAATTAAATTGATACAAAACAACATATATATTGAGCCTTACAACCTACACAATTTACTCCTGTGTATTGGTCTTCCACACGCTCCTTAGTCATCTTTTTTCGAACCCTATTTCACGCCAAGATTTCTCTGTCATTGATAACTTATGACTGATCTGTTGGTAAAGGTTCTTTAGCTATATTGTTTTTCACAAGGCCCATACCTAACATATTTTTTCATAAATTCATTGTAACAATTGTGAACAATCCTTCGAAGATGACCCACTATATCTACTATGACATTACATGTCTCCGTCACTAAATATTGTCCTTCATCATTGCAACTGTTTTATAAAAACTTTTTTCTTTCTGTTTAAACCCCAAAGGTTGGTAATTACATTTACTAATGTGTTTCATATATTATACCTATATAGTTGATATGCATGGTATGTATACTGTTGCTCTCTAGAACGTCCTGGCGAGGCTATTTAGACGAAACCAGTTGGTGACCAATGAATAAATACCATTAAAAATTCGAATGACTCCTATTACTTTCGCCTCAACAAATAAAAGATGGATTGCTCTTCACTGTTGGGACTCGCCAAGATGAAACCACCTGCTGGTGCCAGATGGTCCGCAGAAAATAGACAGCCCTTCGTCAAGAAATGATGGCCTTCCACTCTGCATCAACCGAAAGAAACGGTTATCATATCATTATTATCCGGAAAACGTTGGTTTCCGGCGGCATTCTGGTTCATACATGTCAGAAAGCTGTTGCGAACTCAGGTTGTTCGTGGTCGAGTTTGGTTCGTCCTCTTCTTCAACAACTATTTGCAGTATTAGTGTGGAACTCTTTACCGAATGGATGAGGCCACCGCTGGCAAAGCTTGTCTGTAACGATGATCTAAACTCGCATAGCCGAGGTGATTGTTGAAAAATAATAATCGTTGTGGTTATAAATATAAGATGATCGCAAGCATGATGAGCCATCCAAGACTATGTAAGAGCGTAAACATTTGCAGCTTGATGTCGTACAGACTGTAACGGGTTTCATATATCTTCAAGAAATGTGGAAACAGCACGTTGGCCGACAGGGCGATAAAAATTTGCCTAATTTAACTCGGTGGGAGGATTTATATGATTAAGTTAGATGAAACTATGGACCAGTCTATTTCGAGACATAAATTGGTACACGGCTCTTTGGAGAGTTCAATGTAACATTTGTAGGGCAGCGGTTCAACCTCAAATGGTCATGCTTCTTTTCCGAAATACCACTGTATCCTGTATTCATCAGCAATCTTTGTCCGTATGGGCTAGTTATCGTTATGTATGTAAACGATGAATACTATATCTGCTGAAATGGTTTTCCTTAATGAGAGGGTTGGAAAGCATGCTGCAGGGTGCACTCACAGTTAGTTGAATATCGTGATGGCTTATTCAATTGCATATAATTTCCGAATAACAAATATTGTAAAGGACACGTACCTTCTTTCTTTTTACATCTTGACCAAAGAATTATTATTATTATTTTTTTTCCATTTTTTTTGGAGTGTGTAGATAGTGTTGACATTAGTGTTGCTCGTGCAGCCCCATAGTTGGCAGCCATAGGCCCAGATGGGCTTAATTATTTGCTGATACAACAGCAATTTGTTATGGGTGGATGGATAGTTGAGATTTCCTACCCAGCAACCAGTTCAACTAACGCCCCTTCTTTCTTTTTACATCTTGACCAAAGAATTGATGAATTAATTTCATCCTACATAATCACCATTTGGGATTAAGTACTTATGCTTGTGGGTATTAACTAGGGTTATATACTCGTGGTTTTAGACTAGAGGGGTCATCATGCATTCCCTGCCAACCCCAACCATTGGGGGCGGACTTTGCGGACCCTAAACCAACAGAAAATACCACGCTTTTAGACACATTTTAGCAATTTAAACCGACATAATTCATGAAATTTGAATAACTAAACTTTTTCCGTAGCTCAAGAAAACCTGGGCTTGAATTTCTGTAACAAAACGTCAAGTTTTATTGATTGGTATGGAAGATATTTTTTATCCTGATTCTCTCTGTACAGTTTTAGCAAGTCGCATCTCACAGGAAAAGTGATCACTTTTCTGGAAACCCGAAATCAAAACGCAATTAGTGATGATTTCATCGTAACGCAGCTACTTTATATAGCCATCCAATAGATTGTATTGACAACACTGTCAAGGAAACAGATACTCTATTAATTGTATTGTTAATATCATTAGTAGGTAATTTATTATTTGGCCAGTAAACATCTCATTTCAATGACGTTTTCTTCCCGGGAGCCAATTAAAGCATTTTACTGAATTTATCGTAAGTAGCTTTGCCCAAGGAGAGACATGAAAATGTTTCGCTATGGCTGATTTGCACGAAAGATAATTTCAACATTCATTCACAAGGTCGATAGTGAGGAAGCAAAATCACTCGATACATCTTCACAAATAAGATCCATTGGTTCACACGCTCCAGTCCCCAACTGGTGATCGTGGGGTGACGTTAGATAAAATAATGCGGAACGAGACGGCAGAACTGGACGAATACGTGACCGGATGGACTATTTGAGGTTCGTGCGACTTCGGCGAGTGGAATGGCCATGCGTGGAATGAATTGAACCGTTGAAGGGTGTTTTATTACGTTTTCCATTCGCCTAACTCTGTTATATCAATACACGACTAAGTACCTTCTTGGCGTGCGCATATGAACTTCTCCCGCCTTGGGAACTCATATGCGGACAGGGAGAATCATGGAATAAAACGGACCATTTCCAGCATATTTCAGGTAACCAAGAGGTCCTAATAACCATTAAATGGTATTCTGACGTAGCTTTCATATTTTTGCCGATCTCAACGTGAATTTAATTTTTAATACAGACTAGTTCTGTATTATTCATGAATTTTTTTGAAGCTTCTATTATTTCGAGTAATTTCAATAACAATAAAAATCTAACTTAAGTTACTACTTTCCATGATTCAGGATCTAAGATGATTAACTTACTCGTAGAAGAGTTTGATCTTACTCATCCACAAGCTTCACAGCTTCCTCATTCACATGAACTTTTAGTCTGGCAAGATGAGCGATTGCTCCCTTTTTGATCACATCATTCATATTGTCCACTTGAAGCTCGCTGTGTGGTGCATCATTTCTTGAAGGACCACGGCGCACCAGTGATACATCATAATAGTGAGTTCTGGAAACGGTGAATGATCTGTCTATTGGTTGGAGCTGTGCAGCTCCACAACTGCGTTCGAGGAAAAATTCCAGAAAATTCTTGGCGTTCCTCAAACTTCCAACTTTCTTTCCTTGCTGTTCATGGTGTTTATAAATTATATTAGTGGGTCATTTGGAGCAAATACACGACAGCAACTGTTTGCTTTTGATCTTAAGATCCATCGCATTGTAAGGGCCTGGGATGATAGGTGCTGGTCGAACAAACTCCACCTCAATGTCAGCAAGTGCTTAGTAATTACATTTACAAGATATCCTCACCCATTCATCATGAATACTCCCGGGGGGATCTCGGAGTAGGGGAACGAGGAGTAATACCGTGCATAACTTTGGAACCGTTCAGTTAAGGACAGAACGTCATAAAAATGTTTTTCTTGCACGAATGGCTCTAGAATTTATTCTATTTTCGATATCTGAGCATTTCCCTTGCATAAAAGGATTTTTAAAGGAAAAACAGCCGTGAATGTTAATAAAGTGCTTTGGGCGGCATTTCCCACACTGTGGGGTAATGACGCCCAACCCCGAGAACTGAATTATGTTCCCCTCTCAACCGTCATTCAACCCATTTTTTCCAAAGTTAGAAGGTTAAATGTATTTATAACGATAAAAACTATGAAAACAGTAAATAAACTATAGTTAAAATGAACGACGACTTAGAAATAGGTAAACTACAGTCTTTTATGTTGAACTTTTTTGAACCCACATTAATATTTAGCTTTTCATTCTTTACAAAATTATAAAATAGCCTCGCATACATCACATAGTCCGTGGTCAGGTCGTCCCACGGAACACGTGTAGTGGGTGCTGTGATTGCAGTGCTTGCAATTCCACTTTGGCGAATTATTATCGGCTTCTTGGCAAATTGTACACAAGCTGTCCACAAAAGACGAAGTCAAGAATTCTTCAACGTCTTCGTCTGTGTCTACAATAAGGTCTCCCTCAGAGATATCTCCCCAGTCATCACTGCTCTCACTTCTGGTTCTCTTGCGCTTCTCTTTCTTTTTTTGAGGTCTTTCAATTTTTTCCATGATTTCCACCTTTCTTCTTCTTCTTCTTCTGAACCCCCTGCTACTAGTAGTGAATTGATCAAAATCCAGCTGAATTTGGCGCTTTGTTGGTTATTTGGGGTTCTTTTCCATCTTTTTCGACGTTTCAGAAATGCACGGCATTCCCCCGATACGATGGGCGGCATTACCCAATGTTTACCTTTTTCGTAATTCAATCACGCTGACTTCATTTACAATCGAAACCTAAATTTGGTTAGTGCTTCAGAAAGATGATGAAATTCTGCGTATATACATGAAAACTAATCTAAAAAAGAGTTGAAAATGGGACTTACATTGCTCATTTCCGATGCACAAGAAAAACATCAAACGATTCGGAAAAATACTCACTGCACTCACGTCAAGAAGGCTAACTTTGCAGGTAGAGTAACGCTAGAATCTAGTTGGCGGGACATTTCTCTAGGATCGGCGCTCATTCCCACGTTTCTGGTGTCTATTAAAACATCCGAAACAGCCATGGGCGGCATTACCCGATGCACGGTATTACCCCTCATTCCACTACACTTGGACGAAGCAGTGTTTCCCGGCCCATCTCAAGGAAGTAAATGGCGTTGAAGATGTTGGATACAAGGGTCTTCACATGCCGGCAGCAGTTATTTGTCTCTTCGGTCAGTCCCACCAAAATGCGGAGCACTCTCTCGAGCGTGTATAGAGGCGACTCCTGGGCTACGTCTCGTATTAGGGAGGATGCAAATGTGTGATGACTACACTTATGGTGGGGTCAGGTTGAGAATCACTTGACTTCGTTCGGAAACCGTCATTTGGAGCTAGATTTGAGGTTTTTGTACGGGCCCGCTTCAGGAAAAATCAATTGTCCAGACTTGCTGGGTCAACTGAATTTATGTTCCACCCTATCAAACCAACGGTTGACGGCATGAGCGTCCCCGCGGGCAAGTTGGGGTACATGAGCGGCCCCACTCAGTGTGGGAGCAGTTGTACCAGCGGCTCCGGTCGGTCTAGGCGTATATGTACGAGCGGCCCCACGGAAATATGGAAAATGAAACCAATAGAACCAACTCTTCATACGTATAGTTTATTGCTCTAAAATGAACACTGTCAAATAGCCAATCACAGTCACATGACTCCCGACCCAAGTAGGTACTTCTAATAGTTTTAATGGCACATTTACAAGGTGTTGCACAACACCTCCAGCGCATAACACCATCCGCCAACGCTTTTTGAAAAGTAAATTTGTAATCGTTTACCAACATAATATCTCGATTTCCACGCGAACTTTTTGTTAACAAGGCTGCTTCGGGTTCCATCTTCGCTCGAATTCCTTTCAATCACTGAATTCAACTGGCCTGCGGGCCTTCGCTGGAGCGGGACCGCTCGTACCATTTCTAACCTGTGCCATTTGACCAGGCGGGGCCGCTCGTACATGCCTATGACTCCAAAACATCGCCTTCCCTCCCTACGGGGACGCTCGTACAAGTACCCAAACCAACAGGACTTCAAATAATATTATCGCAATCGTGATGTTCAACTGATTGAGCTGTTAGAGTTGCAAAGGAATTTCACTCTTTGCGTAGTTGATATTTTCTGAATAGTATCATTTTCGGAAAGCTTCAAAAACCAAAATACAATTCCGACATCAATATCGTTTCCGAGATAGACGCGAAGCTTTCCTCAGGTTAGTTGGAAATTAAATCAATATCTGGAATAATAACGTACTAGCAGACAACATAAAACGGAGCAAATTAAACGATTTTTTATTGTTGGAACATTCCGCTTTACGGTGATCGCCGTTCTCAGTGTTAGCTATTAAAACTTGTAATCGAAATAGTATTTTAAAATTACGAAAATTTCTATTTCATCAGTCAACATCCATCAAAAGAACGCAATACTCACTTTGTTAAAACGTAAGATTGTTATTAATATAATTAATGTTTTTAAATGTATAAGTGAGGGATATAAAGAAGATGAATTCATTAAGCCAATTTGGAGAACTGTATAGTTGAAGAATTTCAGACTACTCCCCTGTTGGGTCATTCCCATATGAAATTTTCATCTCTTTTGAATTTACGATCCACTCGTGCGGCAATTATATACATGAACTGGAGTTTCGATGGGGCCTCCAAAAAAGTGTTTGAGAATATCTTTATTTTTCTTACCGGTGGAAAAGGGGCGCGAGAGATTAGCATTAAATTTCGTTATTCATTCACAAGAAAAAAATGGCGGTAATTTTGGGGACGGATGATGAGGGTGACGGTTTACCCCGTGATTAGACCGTGTTCTTCGAGTTCCAGGTTATTCGGACCCTTGTCTGGGAATTGACCCCTTGAGGCTTTGTCTCCTGCCTCGCTTGGACCGTAGCACAGTGGTTCTAAATCCTCGGAAACCGGACAAAACATAGTTAAATCTTAATTTGACAGAAAATTTTACATATTTCGGCTCGAACTCTACTGGAGGGTGAATACCTACAGTTGAATTCAATTTAAGCAATCAGTCTATTATTTGTTTCCCAAGTTATGGTCGCAGAAAGTCGATAAAATTTGGTTTTGTTGCACGATAACTGGGCAGTGTTTCTGTCAAATGTACTGTTAATTTATGGTGGAAATTAGATCACACTGGCTAACGTGTTTTATTAACTTTAAGAGCTCAAACAATTTGTTCATCAGTTAACAATGAATGCGTTTCAGGGAAAACCATGTTGAAGCAACCTAGAGGATTGATTCCTTCATATTCCTGTTTGGAAGGATTTAAAGAGCGAAAAGGCACTAAAATAGCTATTAATATGTGCTACTTTTATTTTCAAGACGTCAGAAATACAGCGTCAAGGGAACCTCATCCTACTGAAAACCTTCCTTAAATGACATGATACCACCTGTTGTAGACCCATTCATCACTTCACTGTTTTAACGAGGACGTGCTAAAGTTAATTTTCAGTAGAAAAAGTTAATTTATGCAAGAAAGCAGGAGTTTCTTGTTAAAGTCTTTTGTTTTTGTAAACTCAGTTCTTATATTGTACTTAGTTGAATATCCTGTAAAAGAGAAATTTTTTTGTATATTTTACAAACTTGACTGTGGTTTTCTTCGAGTTGCTGAATCATCAGGTCAGGTGTCAGATAAAGTTGTGCATCAATCTCATTTTGGTTTATTATTCAATAATAAACCATAATCAAACATGTTAACGTGTGTGCGTCTGAAAATTTCACCAGGTTTACTTTTCGTGGTAAGAATCCGAATCTGCAACAAACGTTTTCCGTCCGACTTGTGCACGTTATTTTCTCCCAAACGGTTTTCTTGGAGCAAATCATCAGGTGAGGTTTCAGGAAAATCCATGTTGTCCGACAATCTCATTTTGGTTTTTATTTAGCTCTCTCACTTAATTTAAAGTGCCCTTTAAGTGTTGTCAAAGTTTTGTAGAATCCCTAAAAACCTCAAAAAAAAATCAAGGCGGCCTATATATGGACTTTTTTTGAAGAATTTTCCATGAGAAATCGAATGAGCCCCTCGCCAGGTCTGTAGCTCAAACCATTCCCGATGTATGGCAACTCACTACATAACTAGGTTCCTGATCAACAGCAAAAATTTTGTTTTTTTTTTTTTTTATTGCAGTAACCTAGTGATGTGGTGAATGAGGATACGGGAGTGAACTCCTAAAAGGGTCCACAGCCGATACACGGGTTGAAGCATTCTGATATGCATGAAACGCTGCTAATTCTTTCACTGGGGTTTATTATTCAATTTCATTCATTTGGCTTGCATTCATGATTTGAATTTCTACTAAGCTTTGGAGTGAGCGTGTTTCACAGGTGATATAGCGATTATTGAATTTCAGGAGATATGCATAGAGCACGTAAATCGGTTCTCAACCAAAATACGTAGGTATTTGGATTGATCAGTTGTCATATTTGTGTGCCTCCTGAAATTCAATAATCGCTCTATCACCTGTGAAACACGCTCACTCCAAATCTTAGTAGAAATTCAAATCATGAATGCAAGCCAAATGAATAAAATTGAATAATGAACCCCAGTGAAAGAATTAGCAGCGTTTTTTTATTATTGTTTTGCTTTCCTTGTTGCTTAATATTGTTACCTCCTCCTACTTTTAAAAGAAATACGAGTATATACGTAAATTTACATTAAAATTTCAAATAAAATGTATGTAGTTGTGTGTTGGGATCTAGAACTCTTATTCAAAATGTAAAATAAAAAATTTTCATTTACCCAATTTTGAAAAACTAAAATCAAAAACCGACGGCTTGCACTCGTAACTCACTTTGATATATATTTAACAGAAGGATGCTTGAACCGGAACTAAAATTTCGTTCGTGAAGCGAATTCTTCCACACCGGTCAATCATTTGGGATTTTCATTAGATCTGATGGGCGATCGATAACGCTGAAAAGAAAAAGAGTAGTGCCATGACGGACGTTTCACTTTATAATTTAGAATAATTGAGATTCAAATCTAGACGCCATGTGGTCTCGTTCCAGATTCGACCTCCAAGCGAGCTGGACCCCGCCCGCTGTTCCCATGTAGGCGCTCGTCAAGTGTCAGCCCACCAGGTATTTCGAAAAAAGAGAGAAAGGAAAACATAAGTGACATGAAAAGGTGTCCCGAACTAAAGTGGCGTGACTTGACAGTAAATTCTTGAAAATCTCCAAACTCTTGTTTTCATTTTGCTGTTGCGCAATAACCACCCGAGCTGTTACAATGAAAAGAGTCGAATGCGTGCAATACGTATGGCAAATCCTTAGAGCCCCTGCCGAATCTGATAAAATTCTAAAGCTATCTCCCACATAAAGATGCAAATATTTGAAATTGGTTATCTTCATTATCATTCCTGTCTCAGAAATAATTCTCATCCTTCCACGCTTTGCTTTTTTCACGACCTTTCCTATTATTACATTAAGGTTGGACCACTGGTTCGGTTCAACTGGATTCTGCACAATTTGAAAGACGAAGGAAGAGAACAGGCTAGCTAAAATTTCTTTCTTTTCTTGTATTGACTTTTGATTTTGAAGTTCATTGGTAGTTATAAATGTTTTTAGCCGCCCCCGGGATAAGAACACTAAGAGGTACAGGCCGAAAAAGCTTTGAATAATCCTAATAAATCCTTCGAACAATGATTCTCAAATTAAATGCGACGGAAAGATCAGCCACATTGGGTGGTGCCATTTATTTCAGTGAAATAAATCCAATTCAACGAATTATTTACCAAATTATTGAAATACTGTTTTTTTTTTTTTTTTTTTTTTTTTTTAATTTCATAGAATATCCTCTTTCGGAAAGCTAACGGTACGGCAACTTGTTGGGTCTCTCAATTCATACAAAAAATAACGTAATCAATAATGGTTATTTATGCGTATCGTGTAACATTTTTGCGACCTAATTTCGGTGGGATTGAACAAACAACAAGAAAAGCGAACACAAAATAATAAAACTAAATTTAGTAAATTCTGTCAGATATTAAAATTAGTGGACCGTTGGCTCCTTTGAATGCAGTTTCATTGTTATCACTTGATTCAGTCTAGTTTATATTGCATGCATGTTTGATAATTAATTAAAGCATTTAAATATTTTGTCTGTCTGCAAGTTTCGTGGTTGAGGGATTACAGAACGAGACCTGGCTAGGAATCCAGGTAAACTCCGCCGTTCTGCTGTTTTTTGCTCTTAGTCTGTCTTCTCAATACAGTTTGTTTACATAAGTAGCTATGCACCTTGACTAGGAGTGCAACCTACCAAATTCTATCAACTTTTTCACCGGGCAATATAGCAGAAGGCTCGATTTCTAAAGATCAGACCCCTTTAACAAAATCCCATCATATTAAAGGAAGCACCAATGTTGGAGTTGGGTTCCAAACTCCTAAAAGATGATTTCACCCGTCGATCTTATTCGTGTACCTCATCTAAGATCGCTTTAATCTGATCATCACTTTTACCTTAATATGGATGATTCTTGTAAATTTAACTTTCGGAGACCCAATCTTCGTTTTCTCGGGTCGTTGTAGGTCTACAGTACCTTTCATTTTGTGAATTGGATGCTGAAACCTCCAGGAAGGTTCATAGCAACTATTGAGCACGGATCCTTTATGACACGATCTCTCATATTTTTCTGTCTCCCCAACAAAACTGTGCAGTTTCTGCTGTCCGCTTTTTGATTTTGTCCTACAAGTTTCTCTCCGCAGTTTATACAACGAACGCCACCACAGCACTGGTATTTGGTGTGGAGAACACAAAAACAGTTGCAGCACACTCGAACTTGCCGGATTAAAACATAGATCCGATGACAATCAATAATGGATATGAAAAATGAGGAGGGATTGTCCATTAAATGCTATGAAGCAGGTTGATAACTTGTGAGTGGATTTTGTACCATCCGGATTGGTAATTTGTTTGGGAAGACCTCTCATCCTAAATACTGGGACGGTCTTAAAGAGTTGCATCAATATTTCGTACAACGCCGGTTCTATACAGTACAAACAGGATTGGGTGTCTGAGAAACCTGTAAATACTAGAAGGGCATTCCGTGTAGCTCCTGAATTTGTTCCTATTTTTGTTCTGTTTTCGCCAACAGTGCTTATGTTTATTGTTGAGCGTTTTTTAATGTTAGGGATAATAAAGATCTACCTTATGAAAGACATAGGGTGTGTCCTTCCGATTTTTCCATCTCCTGTTCAACAATTATAAAATGATGGCCGTTGTAGAAAAGCTTGAAACTGTTATTTTGTGCTCTTTCAAAGAAATCTGGTACAGATAGATTGCTGTTATTTTGATAGGAAGTACCCATTCCAGCGACTGTAGACGTTGTTTCGGAGTTACTCTTTATGGTAAATTTAGTTTTCTTCGTGGATGGACTTGTTCCCTTTTCGGAGTAGACATCCATTCAATGTGTGATGAGTTATACTATTTTTAATCAAGTCACACTTGGGGGATCAGCAAGGAAGATCCTATAGTGTACTAGAAGTCAAAGACGTGGATTAAGATTATTAAAAGAGAAACTTATCTTATGATGAAACAAAGGATGTAGTAACTAATTACCAATGTGGACAACTGTTTTTTTTTCTCTCTCTTCCTTTTTCCATTAACAGAACATTGAGCATACTGATGAGGTCATCTTACTTCCATCAGAATTGATTCTATTCGCATCAATCTAGGTCTGTATTCGATTGATCTCTTTCCTGATTTGATAATTGCTCCCCATACGGTATCCCACGTAATGGAACCTGCTGTTTTGGTTATTCGCTCTATTGTGAATCATCATCTCGAGTCGCACCTTGCTCCATACACCATCCTTCTTGTTCAACATGCGTCCTCAGGATGTCCAAGGTTGGCTGAAAACTCCAGATGCACTGCTCGAGGCATCGGCCCCCCTACCTCTTCTAAATGATCGCTCCGCCCCCCTGGCCCCCGGTCGCCCCGACACCCTCGCGGCTCCTCAGTCAGTCTACTACGCGAACCCGTCACGTCCCGACAACTCAAAACTATCGGCACCCACCCCATCTACGCGAGCTCTTCTTCGCTGAAAACCTACCAATCTGAACGGTTTAACCCTATTTATTAGATCCACAATTCAATTAAACCAAAACAGTGCTCGTACAACTGTCCACCCAGTTCAACAAATCTCGACGTAAGACACGAGAGACCGGTGTTTTAGCGGTGACTTCATTTCCAAATTCGACGTTTACCGTGCGATGCCAAAGTGAACTTTATAAGGCCATCCGACGTTACTCTCTACGATACTGTGCTGGATTTAAAGTTAGCAAAAAAAGTGCGCCTCTCGACTTTGAGGACCCAACCAGGTTGGTGATCGAATGACAACATTCATTATTAACATCTCACTTCGTATAAATGAATTGCGACTTCATGTACTTTTACCACGAATTGTCATTGATAATGTTGATAAACTTTCTCTTTAGAAAATGTGTACGTGAAATGTGCTGCGAAAATGTTTACACAGACTTAGTTTCATGAATCTGACTAACCAGGTGGATATTTGCAGAAAAATACAAAACTAATCCAATTGATTGATCTCTTAGGAAATAGATAGAACGTTAAATCATGAAAATCGAAATCAAATTTCCAATTCAAGAAGTTGGCAGAAAACCGGTCTTTCTCAAGCTGTCATGTTTGTTACATCCGTTGTGTAACCGACGTCCGAATACCTCAAATAAATCACTTCTATAAAGTTTTTCAGAAAACTGTATATTGGTGAACAATGAATCGTTACAAAACTCAAATATTACCTAGTCTTGTTTAGTACTTTCATGAAATGGATGTTACTGTTGGATATGGACATTTGTAAAATCCATTTCATATAATAATTCATGTAATTCAAGATTGTGAGCTAGCCTGGTTTCATCTACAATACTGAGACATTGTATTTTTATGAGAAAACAAACACTTTTTGTTCATCACTAATGAGGTGCTCATTTAAATGCTCAATCAACACATTTCATTGAACAATATCTTGAAAACAGGCACCTTTTGACCATACCGTAACCATTTCTTATCCACGAAAATTCCAACAAGGGCTTAAAGCTGAAAATTGAAAGTACTATGTTCAAATTCGTGCGAAAAGTTCAGAATTTCAATCATTCTTAATTGATACTGAAGTGATACAGTAATGTTGAAAAAGTATTCGAAACTACTCCTTTTTTTTGCTATTCTTTTCAATTACGGTTTCCCCGAGTCATCAAATTGATATGAAAATTAAAGAACCTATAGAAATTTCAGTCAATGAGTTCACGACCATTAAAGGAAAACTTAATGATAAGATAATGCAACAACAGTATAACTTTGGAAGATTGTGATTTACAAATTAGTATACGTTGGAACACGTGCAAATGAAATCTTTCTAAGAATAAACCATTCCTCTGGAATACCTAATGAGTTGGTACCTCTCCCGTTTTTTCAATTTTTCTCGAAACCAATGAATGGTGAGAATAATGTAAGATATCTGTTGACTTTATTGATGAGGTCAGTGTTACCTCTACCCCCCCAAATGAAACTAATTGATTGAAGTCAGTAATGATTAATTTAACCCTCTTAAAAATATACTGATGAAAATGTCTTCAATAAGGGAAACAATTTGAATAAAAGAATAAATTGTTTTCTTTTCTTAGCGCACAGCCTTGATGACTGACATCTGATGGTTTCAAAGTGCCATTCGTTTGTAAATAGTAGAAACCTCAGGACTCACTTTATTATTCGACGTTTCGCTTTATTTCCAGACATTAAAGCCTATTTTCACGAAAAACTGGAAAGCCAAACATACCTTCACGTTTAAGTATTACAATTAGTAACTTGTACGCAATTTTTACTCCTTACAACGTACTCCATAACTTGTCCTTCGTCGTTCAGAGACTGCAGAGAAAGGAGGTACAAGATTATTGATAAATTTTCCTCACTTCTGCAGGGAAACTGATCAAAAGCTAATTTCATCAGAATCATAGCCATCAATTAGGATGAAAGAAAAACCCACGATACTAAACATAATATAAAATTTTGGTTTAATTTAGTAGGTACTCCCCTCCACTTACAAAATCGTACACTTCAAACCATCCTTATTCTTTTAAAAAGTGTGATTATCTGCCATTGCTATCCTCTCTTCTACATTTCAAAAAATGAACATTGAACAAAAAATTAACATAGTTTTTTATAGCTCTAAAAAATTGAGAGCAGTAACCAAGTTTTTGCCTAGTGAACTTACTTTAGTACTACTACCCACAATCTTGATAAAGTGCCAGTTCCAAGAGATAGGTTGAATGACATTAGTGTTTATTTGGTGGCTTGGATGTTTGCTGGGTATCTCATTATGCTCGCATCTTACAGGTAAAAAGCACCCTAAATCAATCCTTTTGGTAAACCATAGATTATTGGGATAAATTGGCCAGAATCTGTGATTTTATGTGTGTTTAAATGACTGTGATCTTTAAGTTTATAAGTGAGACTTTAAGTTGCGAAAAGTAATTAATCAGGAAATAACATACGTAGTAATTACTTACTGCAATATCATTGTATCTTAACCATCAAACTGTGCTATAGATTTTGGTTGTTACCACCGATTAGACAGTCAGGCCATTAGCTTAAGACTAAAGAACACTATACTATTATAATAATAAGTAAGCAATCTTATTACGTAATATGCCTCATCATTGTGTGTTGTTATTCTTGCCTTTTTAGTCCAACGATTCGCAGACGTCTGAGTTTTCATGATGTAGAAGCAGTTTAGAATAAATATATTGAAGTTAAAATTTGTTCACACCCGGGAGAACGACTTTGATAAGAAAATGAATCAGTTGAAGAGTAATTTAATGAATTCCCGTTTAGGCCTTAACGCCGTTTAGGCTAAGTACCTCCTTATCGGTTGTCCACCAAAGAACTTGCATGACGTTAGTGATATTTCTCAACTCGCACCAAGTTCACGTGTCTTGACTGGAGAAAAACTGTGTTTTCTGTTTTGACTATGCATTTCAAATCACCCTTAAAAGAAAGTGACACAATAACCTGCAAAAAATCAGCAAATTGGCTGTAAGTTAATGCATAAACAGTCGTCTATATTAATTGGGGGAAAAAATCCATAAATGTACTAGACTAGTTGTATCTATGAGCGAAATTCTTCGATTTTGGTTTATTATTCAATAATAAACCATTGTATCGCTCTTGAAAAAAAAAAGTCTAACCCCCCTGAAAATTTCAAGGTTTACGTTTCAAAGGGTGTAGAATCCGAATCTGCAATAAAAAAAATTTCCGTCCGTCCGCCGTACGCCGAACGCACGATTTCTCCCAAACGGCTGAAGCAAAAAAAGCTGAAATTTTCAGGAAAAATCCATGTGGGTCCGGCGACGTCCCGATTCTTGAGCCAGCTCTCTCACTTAATTAAAGTGCCTTTTAAGGGTTGTCGAAGTTTGGTAAAATCCCTAAAAACCTCAAAAAAAGTAAAGGCGGCTTAAATTTGGACTCTTTTGAAGAACTTTCCACGAGGAATCGAATGAGCCCCTCCCCAGGTCCGTAGGTCAAACCATTCCCGAATATACGGCCCGATTTATGGTGCCAACATTTGCGTTTTTTGGTTTATTATTGTTTATGTTTTCATCGCAGTAACCTAGTGATGTAGTGATGTAGTAATGTGGATACTGGAGAGAACTCCTAAAAGGCTTTATAGCCGATACACTGGTTGAAGCATTCTGATAACCATGAAAAACGCTGCAAATTCCTTCACTGGGGTATATTATTCAATTGGCTTGCGTTCATGATTTGAATTTCTACTAAGCTTTGGAGTGTGCGTGTTTCACAGGTGATAGAGTGATTATTGAATTTCAGGAGGCACACAAATATGATCAACTGAACAATCCAAATAGGTATTTTGGTTGAGAACAGATTGACGTGCTCTATGCATATCTCCTGAAATTCAATACTCGCTCTATAACCTGTGAAACACGCACACTCCAAAGCTTAGTAGAAGTTCAAATCATGAACGCAAGCCAATTGAATAATAAACCCTAGTGAAAGAGTTTGCAGCGTTTTTATTTTTGCAGTTAGAGTTTTCCCCGACTTTTCGTTATTTTAGGCGAAATTATCTACTGAGGAGAACTGCAATAGAAAAATAGAGTATCGAAGGCTAAACGAACGGCAAGTGTTATACATGTTATTCAAATCACCAGCGATAAGATGCGATGTGGGTTGGGCGAGCGGCCACACGCCTCTTCCACCGTCTCCTAAAAAACAAATTCTTTCTGACACAGAAGGTGCGTAAAACGAGTTTCTTTCCCAACTGTGTAAAGGCGTTTGGAGGTGAATATGCATTAAGCTGTTAAATCTCGTGTTTTAAACGTCTGTCACATATTGATTTCGAAAGCCGCAGCTACATCGCCTATAAATACAACGTTTTTGACAAAAACAGTTGTCTTATACTGCCTCTCTTCGTGAAAGTATGTCAACAAAAAAAAAAAAAAAAAAAAGCATTCGCTCCAAATGACAAATCCATGCATCCACAAAGCGGTCGTTCTTCGGATTTTCTTGGTCGGGCTTACGTCGTGGGAATGACAATTTGTTTTTTCCCCAAGTCGTTTCTGCGAAGAATTTATGGCCTCTAAAAAGAAAACGTCCCAACGCCGGATTTTCTGTGACAAGTACATTTTGCGAATGCACGGACGCGAATTTTTCTACTTCGAGTTTACATATTTGATCTCTAAATACGTTACAAGGTGTTTTACATAAACAGTTCACCATGCGAGAACTTCGAAAAGTTAAAGAAAATCTTGATGAGCTGATGTTTTGTGATACGAACAAGAACAAGACATCGTCAATAATTGACGATAATTATTATTTTTATCTCACCGATAAAATAATTATTATTTTTATCTCACCGACAGAACATCAAATTTTACAGAAACTTTTACGAATCAAAAAACTTGGTAGATGTTCTCTCGATTACAATGAATGATCATCGAAATGTTCAAAGGTTAGCCTCCTACTATACCAATCTGTTCAAAGATACGACGTGTGTTCTGAGTCATTCCACATTTTCACAAAATCATCCCTAACATACGTGAAAATTACAAGATTTTTGACATAATTTTGGTGGCCATACGTTTGGAGTCTCCGGGCCAGGAATTTAGGATAGTTGCCGTAATCCTTCATATCAACAGATTCCTACGATCTAACTTAGATTCTTTGAACTAGATTCTACCTACAACCATTGCCTTCAATGCCTATTTTCATATTTACCCTACAACGGTATTTCAAGGGTTAGGTTTGCGATAATTATGACTAAACATGAACCTGCGGATTTTTAGCCTCATAGCTTCAGGAGTGTGTTGTGTGTAGAAGTCACAACGCCTCATCCCTTAGAAGGCATAACTAGTCCATTCCATCACCTCCAAATTAAATGATAGCAGAGCGTGGTAAACTACTCTCCCTAATATTGGCTGTCCTGACGCCCCTGGCCCTCTCCCTGCCGCCACAGGAGAAATGGACAATACATCTTAAATATAATAGTCCTTAAAAATTGCATGTTTACCCCTGCCCTGCCTTTTGCGAGCCTTTTTCCTTTACTGTTCTGTCGTAGACTAAGAAATGTCGTAGGTTCTAAACAGGTACCTATGTAGGTATTGATAGTTATGTTAATTTCATTGACTTTCATTTCTGTCTACAGCCTCTAGAGATACTTTATCAAATAATGTCTTGTTGATACCAACGACTAAAATTCCGATCTATTTTTTGAAAATATGCCAGTAGTAGATTTTATCGGTTTATAAGTTGTTTTATTCTTAATATTTCAGGCGTAATAGACCATTACGGTTAGAGAAAGGGTTTGAAAAATCAATTTTTGAAGGGTAGAAGAGGTTTTGGAGGTAATTGTTTACTCTGGAGTATCGTGTTTCGAAAAGTTTATCTGGACCGAACCTCCCTTCCAAGTTTTCAACTTCCACTTATCAATAGGAACGGTCGTGTTTTGTAACTATTTATTGATGATAATGATATATATCGAGCGGGTTTCTCCTTGTAAAAGGCGGTCGTTGTCAGGCACAACGTGTTTGGGTTAATTCGTTTTGTCGACGTTTATGACAATCGACTTTTGGGACGTGGAAAGAAAAAGAATAAACAGAAAATAGAACGTCCAAGGAAGGAGAAAGGTCCTGGAGGGCTCACAAAGAGAATAAGAAGCCAAGACGTGCGGGGGAAGCGAAGTCTTTTTCGGGGCGGACTAATATAAAAAGAGTAAAAATGTAGAGGAAAAGAATAATGAGTGAAGGGACGAGGGGGAGTGGAAGAAATAAAAATAAAAATTGGTCTCCCGCCGTCCACCATCCATCTCTTCTGCGTCCTCTCTTCTTCCTGTACCCGTCTCTTTTCTCCGATCCTGAGATGCTTTCGGAAGCAACTCGAGATACATGGATTTCTTTGATTGCTGACATATTGATCTGACAATAATAATACATAACTCATCCATAATGAAACCTCTAGAAACACATAATTCTGTGAATAAATGCCATATTTATAAATATTCAATGAACGCGTGAAGGGAGATGATTTAAGTCTCACATCGTGTCAGGCGTCTCTAGTACGACTGAGTTTACCAGCGCGTTAGTTTCCTTTTACTTCTATTCGCTTTTGTTTCGGTTTAATATATTATATCCAACTAATGAGACCACTCACACTTGATGTCGTCACACCCTTATCCATCTTGGTATTAACTCTATGAATATGTTGGCATTGTTAACACATATATCCGTGATTTGCTTTTAATCAAACAGTATACCTATACAGGGTGTCCCACGAGTTGTTCCAGTCCAGTCATATGTGTTCAGCGTAGGTATCTGTTATCACAACTAAAATTTAAGGTCATTCGGCGCTTAGAATTTTTTACACTAGGCTGCCTTCACATCGGCACAGGGTGATTAGGACATTGTGGGGAAGAAGATTTTGGCCTGACAAATATGAAATAAAACATGGTCAAGTGAGAGTCTATGTTATTCATTCAAGGGAGTAGGAAGTTTTTATAACTTTATGCTACATTAACGGATGAATAAATTACAGGCTCCATCCTGAACCGCGGAGTGAGTTAGATTTTCTCCTCTTCACCGATGGAAGTTGAAATACGATAGAGAATCACTGGGGAATCAAGAGGCGAATCATGAACAGTCTCCATTCTTATCAGCTGAATTACATCCTACACCTTAGGAAGTTGAACTTTGATAGGATGCTGCTCCAGCCAGAAATGGTAACCAAGGAAGCTCAGAGCCAAGGAACTTTTAAACAAGCAGATAATCCAACCGCTGAAATCATGAAAGTCGTCCGCAAGTTCAATGATAAAAACTGAAGATTGTACGCCGTACAGACAAAATCTCATTTGCATACCAAGCAATGAAACAGCATACAATTCCGACACATGACCCTGGACCGATAGAAACAGAAGCAAAACCTAAATTTCTGACGTTTGTTGCACAATCAATGTAAAATTGGGATCAAGCATAAAAGAATCACGAAAATTGATTAAACAATTGCATTCTGGGCAAAGTTGACAAAATTTGCCAAACATATATACATATACCTCAATACACGCATGTCTCAAACAGACCAATACTTTTTTCACGGATTCGATCTTAGAATGGTCTGCAATATTCAGTTATTGTTTCTCATGTTTGAGTTATTTTAACCCCCTTAATGGTCATGGGGAGCGACCCCTGATGGGGGTTACATTTCGTGACGGTCACAGGCCAGGAGAAGATTCCACGGAAAATTTCTGATCGAAAATGCCTCATAGCAATTTTTGTTTACACCCTTGGAAATGCGGTTTTTCCAATTTTAAGGTTTTTCTCGTTTTTTTGTTTACCTCGAAAAAAACACGTTTTTCTTACTTGATAAGCAATTTTCTCCAAGAAAACTACTAAATAGCTAAAATGGTGAGCGACAATCCCCCCCCCCCAACTTTGTCACTTCAAGGGTAAAAGATTGGAATTGCAAAGATTGTAACATAATTGTAAAGCTTGTAACCATCAGATTTGGTGAAATAATACAAGCAGGTCGGTGGCCTAAAATCAATCAATCTTTTGGGTAGTTTGGAGGAAATAGAGGTTTCAAAAAATCAGGTCAAACTTCTTTACAAATTACGAAGATTTGAAAGTAGGTTATTAATACCTGAATATTTCGTATTATGCAGACTGCAATTTAGTATTGCTTTACATGGGACAAGAAATAGACAGTAGTAACAAAGTGGAACCAAAATTTTACAGATAAGTAAGATGAAATGTTTATTATTTACCAATTTCTCGAAACTGCTTCGCCTGAGCAATACTATTCATCCTCTGCGTGTTGCAGCAACCCGTCTAATCCGTCACCTCCTTGTTATTGTAAGTAGGTACTTGACAACTTATGCAAGCGAGAAAATACATTCTTCTTGGGGTTAGATGGAATCAATACAAAATAAACTAGATAAATAATTTCTGCGGGAAAAATATCGAGAAATGCTCGGGTGAAAGTGATGGAAAAATAATTCGTGGAGCAAATTATTTTCTCTTCAATCACTTGCTCTCATTACGATCTAACAATCGACGGCGTAAGTGGGTAATTGCTTATAGTCTCGGGTGAATAAAGACTATTAATTATAATTAATTATTGAACCTATTTTGTATCGTTAATAGGAGTAGCTCGTTTGTATTCATTTTTTATTACTGTTTCCGTGAAAATATAGAAATAAAATTTGTAGATCTAGTAGATCTACGGAAGTCATAAGATGAAGAGGTCTACTACGTTATGAGCTAACGATCGTTGATTTTCTTAAAACTCATCATGTTCTCAATGACGCTAAAGTTTTGTGTGAAAATGTTATGTTTTAAAACAAATTCATTCTTAAAAACCAGTTTATAAAGTTTCAAGTTTTGTTCATCTTAGGTATGTTTGGGATTTCTCGAGGTCCCGATAAATAGCGGTGTCGTAGGCCAACGTTTCATCAAGATATGATGCGTTATATTCAGTAATTTAGACGTTAAAATGTTATGAGCATCATATTGTAGCTGGAAAGACAAGTTTTTTAAACATGTGAAAAAAGGTTTATAGTATCATGGTCTAAACCGACGATTAAGCATTGAGTTGCTGGTATTGAATACTATACTTATTGTATTAATTATTGTGTCGCTTCGACAGTCTTCTGTAACACAAGGAATATTATTGTAGTAGACCGGAGCCCGCCGTAAATCCCTGAATAATGTGAGGTTTCTACGTTTACTGGTAATGTTGAAAAGTGAAAAATACTTGAGTTGACTAAAATTGTTTTCTTTGTCCAGTACCTTCCAAATGTTCACGTTTCGAAATGAGAAAATAAACAAATGAAGGAAAATTTTGAAATCTGACGACGAATGGGTCGTAACAACCAAAATGTGATAATATGACAAAATATGACGAATGAATTTAAAATGGGAGACACCTACGTGAAATTGCCCACGAATTGCTTCTTGAAACCTTTGCATTTCAGAAAAAAAATATGAGAGTATGACCGAATCCGAACTCCAGTCATAACATTTTGCTGTCTAAATTACTCGATACAACGAACGTATGTTGGTACAGACCTGAAGAAGCTTGGTAAAATAAGTGAAACGTTGGCATGAGAGGCAATTGTTTATAAAATGCATATATTATGTATGTTCATATATTATAGAAATATGCTATATATCATATAGCATTCCCAAGCCAAATGGAAACTTTTCCATATCAAATTAAACCTGTTCCAGATCGAATGATACCTATTGGGAAAATGAGTGCTATGTGTGCAGGTAGGTACCCTGCACATTGCAGGTACCTAGTTGCAATTGTACCTGTCGTGGAAAGAAGTTAATAAAATAAAAATTCTATATTTTAGGCAGTAGAATTATCGGAGAAAATCCCACCTTTGTAGATTAGGAAACAAACGGTTGAGTTTGAAAAATTTCTAGCTGTTGTACGTGAGTGGGTACCCACCTGTCTAGGCACCTCCTCATTTCACTTATTTTCCAATAGGTTTCATTCGATTTGGAAAATGTTTTATCTGATTTGGAAAAGGATTCATGGCTTGGAAATGCTATATCGACCAAACCTCTTGAAATCCCAGGAGCCAACAATTAGTATCAAGCGGTCGAGGAATTCATTATAATACGATTGAAATGACTCTGGGGCACAAAGCTTGAAATCCAAAGTAATCGAGTGATTGGCAGACAAACACTAAGATCCGAGCTGTTTCTTTGCAACGGCGAGTTCTATTTTGATAAGAATGGCCAACTCTCATTCATTTCACAGCTGAAAGAATTATTTTCTCTTGAGAAATTGCTGTCGATCCTGCTTCCCGTGATCCCCGTCAATCTCTCCTGTTCAGTCTTTCCTCCTTTGCCCATCTCTTCAGCGTCCGCCTGCTTCTTCCACCTCTTTCGGAAGTACGAGTCGGGATAAAACGGGGCGGGAACCCGATTATTAGTCCGCCTTCTGGTTTTCGTCGGACAGACCCATTCAACTTCCCCTACTCTCTTCAACCCCCTTCCGCACCACCACCGCCATCGTCTTTACTTAATCTTACCCCACTTCGCCTCTGCCGTTCATAAAGTTTAAAAAAAGAAGAAAAGAGAGACTCAGGTAGCTCCCTCGGGGAGCCCCCTCAAACTCTAATTAGATGCCATTTACATGCTAATTCCGGCCCATCCTGAAACCATGATAGGGGTCGAGTTTTTCACGTTTCTGAAATTAAATTACCCCATACCCCTTGCTAGTCTCCTTCTAGTGAGTTATCGTTAAGTATCAATATGCTATGCTGCTCTCCTCGAGGGATAGTCAGAACTCAACTGAAAAGAAGTCATATTCAGTCACGAATCGTCGATCTATGAAACACAGTTGAGTGCTTGTAACCTGTAATTTTGAAATACTTCAGCCTTTTTATTGGTTGTCACAGCGTCTCTCTGGATACTTTCTTCACAACCTCCGTAACGACAAACAGGGAGCAATGTTGTTTAAAAATTAGGAACGCCATAATTAACATAAATGTTTTACTGTCGCCTTACGACCAATAAAATAGGAACCTTCAACGAAGAAACTTTTATGCCTTTTATGCAATCCGTGTAACATGCCGTGTCAGTCGTTTAGAAATAGTTTGATAGTTACGACTTGATATTACCAAAACGTCGGTTTTTATCTAAACGACTTTGGCGACTTTTGAAATCCAAGGGTCATATGGGGCACTTAACAAGGTGATGAAGGAGGCTGCAACAGGCTCGATTCGACCACGTACACGTATAGGGTGGTAAAGAAAAATGTTTGTTAAAAACAAGTCCTTGTGAACCGAAGCATACTGCACTTTTCTATCTCAATCCGTTCCCCTAATATGATTTTAAAACTTTTTTTTACCTCATTTTTTAATAGGAAAACTCATGTTCTTCCATTTTTAAATACATTTTTTCAACTTTTGGATATTTTTTGATTTGATTTTGACATTTTTTGATACGCGTAGAGCACATTCACAATAAAAAAAAAACTGCAACTGCAATTCAATTGCAACATTGAAAATTGAAAAAATTAATTTTCTAAAAATACTTGTATGTTAACTGCCCTTACAAAAACGCTGCCGATTCAAACAGATTGGTTTATTAGCTTTTGACTAATGCTAGTGCATTAGCTTGTGGCATTGTTAGGTTTGAGGGGTCAGATGGGTTCGGAAATTACGATTATTAGTTAATTTCTGTGGATCAAAACCTACCTCAGTCGAATGTGAGCCTAAAATGACTCCCCACCTGCATATGTCAGTAAAAAAATAGCGTTTTTGCAATGTTGGTTTTTTGCCAGTGTTCAGCCCAAAGCATCTATGTCCCAGAGGATTATAAAAAGTTTTTGGTATACGATTACGAAGGCTCTTAATTATATTAAATTATTAATAACTATTTACGGAGATTTATTGCACTTCCAGGGTAAAATTGGGACCAAATCAATAATCATGAAATCATGAAATCATCATCACTCAAATCATTCAATAATATCGCAGCCTGAGCAGCTTCAACAAAATTTGTCACATAAGAGGGTGACAAATTTATTTAATTGGAAATTTTGTTGTAGGAAAATCAATGGATTGGAAACCTACAATCACATTGCATGTTAATTAGGTCTAAAGGCCTACTATTATAACTAAGTAATTACCAAAATTGTAAAGTTATAATAATAACAATAAAATTTTCCTTAAAAAAATACGAGGGTGAATCAAATATAAACGAGTCTCTATTTTTTTTTACTTTAGTTTTGAACAAAGAAATGTTTTATTTTTCACATAATCTTCTGATTGCAAGCACATTTTTCCCAGCGTGTAGGTAACTGTCCAGCGCCCTCCATGTAGAAAGTGTCATGTCGTGTCTGCAGCCAACAGCGCACTTTGACTTCAACCTCATCATCACTGTGTAACTTATGCCCTCCCAAGGCTTCCTTAAGGGGACTGAACACATGGAAGTCTCAGTGTTCACTCATGGGACTGGTGTTCCGGTGTCTCTCAACCCAGTTGCACCAATTTCCCTTGGGTCAGGGTCGCTGTATGAGGGGAAAACTGTCGAGGAGAAGAATCTCTTCTCTCATTGGTAGGTCTCGTGTTTTGTGTTGATGCATCACACAAATGTCACAGTAATAAGCAGCATTTATTGTTTTGCGCTCATGTAAGAAATCACGATGTCGCAACACTGTTACTGTTGTCCACAGCGATGCTGGTGCATGGGTCTGCAGTTATGGCTGTCATTTTCGACACGCTCACGACCCCCATAAACTGTTTTTGAGATACCAACACTCTGTCTCTGTAATGTCTTTCCCTCTTCCACTCATGCTGCTATGGGTTCCGGGTCATGAGGGAATAGAGGGCAACGAGGAAGCTGATCGCCTTGCTAAAATGAGATCAGAGTCCAACCCAATTGGACCTGAACCCCAACTAGGGGTTACCAAGAGTTATATAACTCAACAGGTTCAGAAATGGGAGGACAAAACACGCACAGAATACTGGCACAACACTCCTAAGCAGAGGCAAGCCAAGCGGTTTCTTACAATCTCAAGGAAACGCGCAAAAGCCCTTCTATCATTGAGGCGCAAAGACCTTCGCAAACTTGTGGGTCTTCTTACTGGCCACTGCCCCCTAAGGCACCACCTAAACAAAATGGGTAAGGCCAGGACAGTAGAATGCCGGCTCTGCTGCGAACAGGCGGAAACAGCAGAACACATCCTCTGTAATTGTCCTGCTGTTGCATCAACTAGATTCCGGCATTTCGGGAAGGGTGCCCTAACACCCTCCGATCTTGCTTTGGAGACGCCTGAAAACCTCCTACACTTTGTGAACGAAGAGGTTATTAAAAAGGTTACGAATTAAAATGGGGACAGCGTCACAATAGATCCTAGCGGTCTCAGTGACCAGGGGCTCCTCCCATTCCTTATCGAAAAAAAAAAAAAAAAATGTCTCTTCCCCGTACTGTACACATTAATCTTAAAATGTAATCTTTTGAAAATTCCCAGAGATCTTAAAAGTCAGTTGGAGGTTGATAGAAAAATACAGTTTCATTGCCTCATAAAATCACCACGAAATTTTCAAAAGATACAATAATAGCAGTCTAAGAACGTGGACATAGTGCTTGGAATTTAATGAACGTGAACCTGAAACGCTCACTCATTTAATGAACACACACGCAGTCTACTTATTTCAACAACGAACGGTCTACTCATTGTTTTCTGTTGGTCTTCGTTCATCTAAAATAACTTCGCTTTACTAGAGTTGAGCACGTTAGGTAATGGCTCATTTCCTGCGTTTCGTTTTGTTTCCTGGTCTTTGTTTCCCCTGGGGGTCAAAGCAAGTTGAACTACCTGAACGCGATTGCTGGCCGACAATGAAGGGAGGTCAGGCTTAAAGGATATTGACCTGACTTTTGATGCCCATAACTCTTATTGAAAACATACGTAGCTCTAAATGAAAAACACACAAATCCAAATTTGAATCAGGTACACCTACATTGATAATGTAATGAGAAATTAACGAAAATTAATTATTTTTGAATTAGACGCCATTCGTCTGGTTATTTCCCATAATGAGCCCCTTACCAAAATATTTTCATATAAACGATCTCAAATTTTGTCATTCTCTGTTTCAAGGTGCGTGAATCCCAAATCTGCAATGTCCAACTTCAGGATTTGGGAGCCGATTTTGAGGAAAACCTCCGATTGCAACATAATTATCATTACATTTTTTTGGTCGCTGAATCGATTGTTATTAAATTTGATAAGCGAAAAAAAAAACATTATCAGAAATTATGAATTTGTAAAAAGTACGTATAAAAATGAAAAAAATTGTTCGTAATTAAAATCATTTTAGAATCATGTTTAATAACTTTATAAGTACTTATGAGGTAGGTACTTACATAATAGTTTGGAAAATATTAATAAAAGTGGATAGGTACAACTGAGAAGAAAGGGAGTTCGAAATTAAAATAAGGGCTTAATCAATCTTTTAGAAATAATTTTTTTCTTAATTTGCTCTCCACAGATAAATGCAAGATTTCAGCGTTTTATTATGTCCTTTAAACGAGCACAACCCAAAATTCCGTGACTGACAAGGTACACAACTCACATTTATTTTTCACAGTTTATAGGAAATTGAGATTAGATCCCGCGAAAATGACCGAATCAACCAAAGATTCACCCGTCACGCATCTGCATTGTTTTCTACTGCTTCAAAGATGCCCTGTGGAGAAACTGGATCTGAAATTTACACTGGTATTACCTGTTTATTACTTTGCTTCCTGATAGAGATGTTGGGGATAGTAAGGTAATATTAGGAACGTTTAAAATCTCTTGGTATATCGTCATACCATCCAGGAACGTGATATTCACATTCCTAATATTGACGTCAATTTATAGAACTGGACGTGTGTATCTCACTTCGTTACACATTAAATTGGCATCTTTGGATTTTGGTAGGATCTCTACCAAACGAGCGTAAAATTGATGTTTTTAGGATTATGGGGATAAGGTGAAAAAAATCACTTTTACTTGTTCTAAATACAAATTCAGAAAGAAACCCCTCATGAATCTTCACACTGGGGCATGAATCATGGTTGAACGCAAATACCAAAAAATTAAGATTTGAACGTCTTCGAATTTTTAGGTTTGTCCTTGTTCTTTCTCGCGTGGAATATACTCGGTTCTAGTTAGTCCTTAGGTACTTCCAACCAGTACGATCGCCTCACACGCCCAGATGCTATGCGACAAAACTGGTCGAAACCGGGGTTTTTTACTGGCAGAGACAAGTGAAATGTCATTTTCCTAGTCATTTTGAACGAAAAATCGACTTAGGTAGGTTTCAGATTCGTATACATTTACCCACAGCGAATAATGCGAGAAATCAAGCATTATTCAAGCGATAATCGTAAATAAATAATGAACTCATGTGTTGAAATAGGAAGTGTTTTGAACCACTTCTATTATCTTCCAAGAAAATCAAAGTGTGAATCCTCTCTAATTATTATTATTATCATTTCTAAATTTGAAATACGAATACAAATAAAATTGATACTTTCCTCCCATACAGCTGGACTAAACGTAGTTCGTGAAACTTCAGTCAAAAACCTCTTATGGTCCCCACTTTATCCTGAATCCTTGAAATCACTTTGAATCAAGAATGAAGGGTGAAATTCAAGAGTTGATATATTTTTTAATTTCGAATCAGGGTCTTGAAAACTTTTGAAATAACAGAGCTTCGCTTCCTTCCAACCCGAGGAAGGGAAGCTTTGTGTTCGTGAAGAAGTTAATTTTTGACCTGCAATATCAAGGTTCCTTATCGCCTACTTGGTTTCAGAGCTTATTGTACGATTTTGATTCCATCTATGTCTGAAGTAAGTTCTTGATTTTAATGAAATTTCCAGGGATTGGGAAAGTGTAGATTGTATTTTACGAATTTCATTGCGCATGAGCGTACGTGGATTTCTTGTAACTTGGATTTCTCACGATCTATGGGTCCGATTCCGTTAAAAGTATGGTGGCAAATGTTTATAGACCCAAATATGGTGGCCTCTAAATTTTATGGCCTATGTTTCAGTAATAATTTGTATTCAATATTTGACTCGAACGAAACACCGATACTTGTGGAACCCCTCTGGGATTATTTGATTTAGTTACTAAATGGTTTTTAAAAAACCCAACTTGGTACACTCTTTTTTCTTTGTTATTGGTACATTTCAAATCAACGAATGGATCATGCAGGGATAGTTTCTGTGCAAACTTGGTTCCTTCCTCTTCGTTTTTACCCTTCACCATCAGACATATGCTTAACAAAACGAAGAAACACGATGGTTGAAAAACCAGAAGAAAACTACTGTGAAAGAATCCACAGTCACCGTGTAGTCACATTTGTCAGGGATAAACCGAGTCCGAAAAATCTGCCTCATCACGTCGGTGAGGCGTCGAGCTGCAAGTTTGGTGGATGGCGCGTAGCGCTTCGGCTCATTACGTGGTAATTTCCCCGGTCCTCTTCTCACTCTTCTCCCATCATCAGACAAAGACGTTGCCGATGACATATTCTCGTGGAACCTCCTAGATATTTTCCACATATGAGAATTTAAATACTAGGCAGCATATCTCAATCTTCGCCTTCCGCCCAAAAAAAGTTTCACATTGGGGTATTAGTGTACAAAACGACCAACGGTCCACTACTCGTCGATATTTAACAATTTAAAAACAATCTTAATTTCTCGCTAATCTTGCAAACCATTGAATTTATATGATCAACTGGCCGATCACATTTGAGTCTTATTGATAGACCCCGTCAATGCATCGAATAAGCAAGCCCACTCGGACCGATTCAGGTTTATCCGTTCTCTCCCATCAAGGGCTAACTTTGCCAGAAAAAATAACGTCAACATGAGTGTGATTTTGAATAAGCGTGAACATCCGCCTGCGACAATCGAACCCGCTGATGTAATTGCAATTATCTCTTATACAGAGCTCCTTATGAAATCGAGTTGATTACAACTTTTTGATAAATTTACGGACTCATGAAGCACAGGTAAGTTTTTAAAAGCTTACTCCTTTAGCTAGGGTGAAATTTTTCCTAATCGACCTGCGATGAAGAAATTTGGAATGGACCTGCTTTGAGAGAACTAGAATACAATTTTTAGGTATGGGGTTCAGTGATCAGCTTGTGTGGTTAATGAAATCTTGTCGTAAATTTCTTTCCTAACATATCTACAGTACTTAAATATAAAGGGAGCCCATTTTAACGCATCTGCAATACACTTCTAAGCAGTGGCGGCTCCTGCCTTGAAACCCAGGGGGTGCACCGAGACCCTGAGGGACAACCACGAAGGGGACGTGGGACAAAAATGTACTTTTATCAGCAGAATCCAATTTTCATCTGGCAATTTTCAATCTTGTCCGTTTTCTCGGCTTCGAATCGTGAAACAAAAGACTCAATCCTACTTTTAAAAGAAGTTCACTACAATACTGCATCAAGAAGTGGCGTTGTAGTTTGTGAGATGATGTTTAATTTTGTCTAGATGTCTGGTTGGTAGATCCTGGAAACACTCTACGTTCGTTACGTTGTTTACTGTCCCAGAAGCTCTCGCCCCAGTCGCAGTCTCTTCGCCTCTCATGTCCTGCCCTAAGAAAAGTTTGTATGCAGATTCCCCCCTCTCTCCGCCCCCAACCAGCGGACTCTGAATCCGCGACCCTCCTTCGCCGCGGGGCTGAGGGGTACGGGCTTAATTTTTTTTTTTTTCTTCTCCTTTTCCTACCTTCAACGTCTCAGCTCAACAATACGTCGTAACCCCGGAGATCGGAGGTGGGGCGTCCACCAGCTGCCGCGTTCGTCACAACCATCACTCCCCCCATCTTCGTCCCCTCATCTTGTCTCTTTCCCATTTTCCTCATCTCGCCGCTTTTTCGCCCCTTCATCCTCATCTTCTCTCCTTATCCACCCTCGTTCGTGTCTTCTGCGGTCCGACGCCTCTTGTCACGTCTCGCCCTGAACCCGTAGATCAGGTGCTATGCGAGTTCTCATCCCGGGGCAACGCACTTGAGCTTCTCTGAACTACGAACTGAAACTCAGCCGTGTCAAGTGTCTTTGGAAGAACACACATTTCTATTGACAGTTGGCACAATTTTATTAAGGGGTTCTTTCATTTAATGTAACGAGAACACAATGAATTAATTTGTGACGAAACATTAGTATAAAATCACCAGACGGGCGCCATCATAAAATTTGTTTGCCAACTAATATTCTGTCATAGAAAGAGCAACCCTTTCCTAATGCTACGCTGACAAAACCTTCAATTTCCTCATAACCGTGCCGGAACCAGGATGGACATTGATTTTGAGATGGGTAACTCATCAGTCGAGATAGGTACTTACGATTTCCCATTTGTTCTATATCTACAGTAACCTGCAGTAGTGGTGAGATAAGTATGAAATGGTAAAAAGTCGAAATTAATCCCTTTTTTAAGATGACCTCATTTTGTTGGCACAGAGCCGGATCATGATGCAGTAGATTTTATGAGACTTTTGAATGTCAGGGACCATTGCAGAAAACGCAAGAACGATGGTCTTCGGGGCAGGTGGTATATTGACAGGAAAGCAGAAATGGGTTCTACTAAAGAGGAGGCAGCTCAAAGATAAAATATTTATGGGAGGCTTTGCTATTTGTACTGCCTCACTTTGGGAAAGGCGGTTGCAATGAGCAGGGTACTTGAAGGATTCTGGAGCAACTTGATGCTTGCTGCCACTGGAGGCAAAGGTCAGACTCTTTGCAAACTCTTGGCAATCAATTGCACAGGTATAAGAGAACATGAAGCATGAAGAGTGCAAAGTTTGAGAGCTGTGGTTCTACCTACGTAGATTACCACGCTGAAATTACATCACAGATTGTAACAAATGGGAACAGATCAACAAATCACATAGCAAAGAAATTGATTAAACATTATTTCGTCTAAGATGAGGAATGGAAGATAATCACATTCGTATTTGAGGATAGAGACTGAGATGTGGACTGGATAGAGGAAGCTTTGGATAGAACTGATAGCAAATCACGGCATTGTTACCTACTCAAAAAGTACCTGGATGGCATTGGGCGTAACTGGCCTTCTAATCATGGAAGGAGGCATTACCTATCACAATGATATATACCATAATATATTATATTATATTATATATCATCATGGAAAAAACCCAATGCACTTTTTGATTAAGTGTCTTATTCTTACGAAGCTTATTCGCTCAAATAACTCGAACTGTAATTTGTGTGAGTAAATTAGAAGCGAAATTTCGTAAGAGGGCGATTGTGTTAATGACGTATTTGGGGCTGATATGTCAGACTCGAAGGCAGATGACAAGGTTTGACTGACAAAATTACTGTGTTCGGGGTCTAGTTTTAAAATGTACTAGAAATTCTTCGTAGGATCGATCGTGTTCGATTCCAGTTTCTCTCTGAAAGATTATTGACGGAAAGACTATAGTTCTGGTACAACTGACAAGAGAGATTTCCACGATCATTTCTGTAACCATTGTACCGTATAATTTTGAATGTCGATTTATTATTTTATCATAACCTACCATGATAATTATGATTTATAACTATTATGTGTACCTAGGCGTCAACTAATAAGTATCTGTTTGTGTTACAGGTGAGTTCATCGAGCTATTAGCTTGTCAGTGTGAAAATGATCTCCTTACAAGTAAGCCATTTCACATACTAACTTCTTAGGAGTAGCGAGAAGATTGAATTGGAATTGGGATAGGTAGTGAAAAAAGATATATTGAACAGAAGCAGGACACTAAAGTTATTCATTCAGTTATTGCTCAAAACTTATATGAATCTTCTGCTTCCGAATCACTATCATTTTCTATTCAAAACCAAGACATTCGTATATTGATCAGAAATTAATAAAAGGACCGGCACTCCCTCCGATGTTCATTTGAACTATTTTTCCTCAAATTATTGATGATTAGAAAAAGTGTATTAATGGTCTTATTGTAACGAGTTCGAAATCGTATTCAGGCAATCTTTTCCTTGAAGTACCTTTCTAACGTTTAGGTAGTAACAACTGTTGTTAGTCTTTTTCACTTTTAGTTAATAGTTGGACAACTAAGCTTTTAAAAAACTGATCATATTCTTAGACAACAGTATCAGAATAAGAACCATTAGCGATAATCTTTCATACAAAGTATTCGTTCAGAGAATTGTGGCATAATTCCCTCAGAGCATCTTAGTAACTCACACCTTTCGGTTTTGGATTTGCCCTGGTTTTATCCATTGCTCCTTGACTCAGAGCTCCAGATGGTCGAGTTTCACCGAACGTAAATTCATCCAAGTTAGATCGATTGTACGAGGAAAGTTGAGTGAAATCTCTTACCAGCGGTTTTGGACCCAACCGTGTTAGTTTTCATTATAACTTTTGGACTTTAATTGCCTTATAATTTGATGCCCTACATGGGCTGCATATTATTTATGTTTGTGTATAGATAATTTTACTGTATGCAATTCTCAAAAATTGGTTATTTGTAACGGCTAATGGAAACTCGACGAAGAAAACGAAGGAGGACTACCCACCTTCCTCGCACCTGCTGTTCCTGGAGGAAGATTGGTTGTGTTATTTCCAAGTGTGCAACGGACGTCTTCCTTCCAGATGGCTTCGCATCCGCTTTGATCCCAACTTAATAATAACGGCGGTTTTTTCGAATAAAGCTGCCTTTGTGCGGATCTTTTGACTTGACCAAGATTCTATAGAGATTTCCAAGGCCGGTTTCCTACGGTAGATTTGAATGCCACTCATCATTTTTGAAAAAAGCCACAAATAATTACGTGGAAGTCAACAACTGATCAGTTGGAAAAGCCGATATATGAAAACCAATGTTGAGGACAACAGCATACGGTTTTATCTAGTCTCGTTGTTAACATTGATAGATGGAACTTTTCAAGTTACCTCCCAACAGTACACATTTCATACACAAGCATGTCATTGATGTTTAAGTTTAAACGTCAGTACCATACAAATCCTCCTGTTCTCTTCAACATGTTATCTCATCATTGTAGACCATACTGCCACAGAAGTATGACCGCATTCATGTTGGCATTTCTGTTCAACTTCGTTATGTTGTGTACTTAGTAAGAAATCCGACCAATCTCCCATGGCCAATCTGCAATGCAGAGCGCAGATATTTTTATTGCTTGGGAACAATATCAACAAACGTAATCATCAAACTCTCAATTACATCGGTCAAAGAACATTTTGGGTTGTTTTCGAGTGACATTGATTCTCTTTATCTCTTCCTTCACTGAAAATTGTCACTCCTAGACTAATTGAAAAGCAATTTTTTTGTTGCAATACGACTGTTTTGTACAGAAAGACTGGTAAAAGTTGGTGTTCTCGGAGTTTTTTTTGGTTTATTATTCAATCCATTGTAATCGCTCTGTCAAAAAAAAAAAAAAATTCTAACCCCCCTGAAAATTTCAGGGTTTACGTTTCAAAGGGTGTAGAATCCGAATCTGCAATAAAAAAATTTCCGTCCGTCCGCCGTACGCACGATATCTCCAAAATGGCTGGAGCAAAAGATCTGAAATTTTCAGGAAAAATCCATCTTGGCCCGACGACGCCCCAATTCTTGAGCCAGCTCTCTCACTCAATTTAAAGTGCCCTTTAAGGGCTGTCAAGGTTTTGTAAAATCCCTAAAAACCTCAAAACAAGTCGAATCGGCCTAAATATTTGAAGAACATACCAAGAGGAATCGAATGAGCCCTTCCCCACGTCCGTAGGTCAAACCATTTCCGATGTACGCCGTACGCACGATTTCTCCCAAACGGCTGGAGCAAAAAATCTGAAATTTTCAGGAAAAATCCATCTTGGTCCGACGACGCCCCAATTCTTGAGCCAGCTCTCTCACTCAATTTAAAGTGCCCTATAAGAGCTGTCAAATTTTTGTAAAATCCCTAGAAACCTCAAAACAAGTCCAAGCGGCATGAATGTAAACTTATTTCAAGAACATACCGTCAGGAATCGAATGAGCCCCTCCCCAGGTCCGTAGGTCAAACCATTTGCGTTTTTTGGTTTATTATTGTTTGTTTGTAACCTAGTGATGTCCGGCCGATAGCGTCGAGTTGTAGTGAATGTGGATACTGGAGTGATAGCCGATGTGAATACTTGTAGTGTAGTTAGTAGCCGATACACGGGTTGAAGCATTCTGATATGCATGAAACGCTGATAATATATAGATAAATATTATTCAATATTATTACTGGGGTTTATTATTCAATATTATTACTGGGGTAAATAAGTATTCTTTCACTGGGGTTTATTATTCAATTGGCTTGCGTTCATGATTTGAATCTTACTAAGCTTCGGAGTGTGCGTGTTTTACAGGTGATAGAGCGATCATTGAATTTCAGGAGATATGCATAGACCACGTAAATCGGTTCTCATCCAAAACACCTATTTGGATTGATCAGTTGATGATATTTGTGTGCCTCCTCTACATCTGTCTACCTTTGGCTGCATCGTTTAAATTTGGATTTGGGGAAGTTTTAACGCAATACGAGTGCCAAAGGACTTGATAAATTATAGATGTTTTTATTGTGGGGGGGTATTGAGGTTCAATAAAAAAACGCTGCAAATTCTTTCACTGGGGTTTATTATTCAATCGGCTTGCGTTCATGATTTGAATTTCTACTATTTTATTTTTTGTGTCTTGTCATTTGTGATTTTTCAGTATTTCGTAATTTTGGAACTACTAGCAAATGTTTTTTCTAGTTTCCATCTAGTTAGATTGAAAAAATTACATTTTTACAACAAAAAGTTTGAAAGAATTATAGTCCAAGTGGCCTTTTTGATACATCGCGCTTTTGTGAGTTGCCTGTTCGTGTAACATTCATACATAAGTTTAAATACCTATGTGTAAGCAATTCTATACCTTCTTATCTAGTTCAATTGAAATAAATAATCTAGTTTTTCAACAAAGAAAAGAGTTGAACAAAAGTAATCATTTTCCAAGAGGCCTTTTGAAGCCAATTGCGTGTTTTCGGAAGCAAGAGTTCATTTTTAGCCATTAACGACTATTAACGGCTGTTATTTTAAACAATAAAAGAATTTTTTATGAAAAATGTGATTTTAAAATTGTATTATGGTTCTTTTTTATTTACTGCAATGGAAAGTAGAGAAACCAGCAAGATAATCATTGAAAAATCAAGGGCGGTCGACAGACAGCTGCGCGAGCGCTGGTGTGACTCAGGTTGGCGCGAACGCGTGAAGGTTGATGGTTGTATCACATGTGAAGGCTGAACGGCTAAGGAAAATTCTTGGACTGAAGAAAAATCGAACACGCGGCACGATCGTTTTGCCGCAACAAATCGTGATGCCGCGTTGTTACGTCTGACACATCTGTAGAGTTGTGTTGTTTGATCGCACTGATAGATCGCGATGGGCGCCCGCTCGCCCCCGTCGATCGCGTTCGTTGTTCACTTAAGACACGGCGTCGTCGTACGGTATCCATGATGCGTCTGCGGCCGGCGTCTGCGGCTTGCGATTTCTTCATGTACCTACCGAAACAGGCGCCAGCTGCGCCGCGCTGCAGGAGAGTTATCTCTCAAGAGGCGCGGCGCTGCAGGCAGCGTACCTATGTGCCGGCGTCAGTTTCGATCAATCATCATCATCATCATCAATCTATATACAGACGAAAATATCAGAGCAGGTAGGTATATCAGGGGGTGGTAACGTTGGGCGGGTGGAATTCTCCGCCACCCCCCCTCTCGACCACGCCTGTGAAGGGGACCCCACCAATGAGGACCGTCTCCGAGGGCAACCGCTGGGTGGAATTCACCCCCCCCCCCCCTCTCGACCGCGCCGGTGAAGGGAACCCCACCGAAGAGGAGCGTCTCCCAGGGCAACCTGCTCCCCTCCTCGGGGACTTGGAATATACGATTTTTGGTTTATTATTCAATAATCACTGGAGTTTATTATTCAATTGGCTTGCGTTCATGATTTGAATTTCTACTAAGCTTTGGAGTGTGCGTGTTTCACAGGTGATAGAGCGATTATTGAATTTCAGGAGATATGCATGGAGCACGTAAATGTGTTCTCAACCAAAATACCTATTTGGATTTAACAGTTGATCATATTTGTGTGCCTCCTGAAATTCAATAATCGCTCTATCCTGTGAAACGCGCACACTCCAAAACTTAGTAGAAATTCAAATCATGAACGAAAGCCAATTGAATAATAAACCCCAGTGAAAGAATTTGCAGCGTTTTTAAGAAGAAATCATCCTACAGCCTTTGGAACATCTAGAAGTAAATTACAAGCAATTGAAACACACTGGTCAGCTGAATTTGTTTTCTAATCAATCTACCGTCTACAGTACTAATGGAGCTCGGTTTATGGTATTTCGAGTAAATCACAAGTTATGGGCGCCTAGTTAGATGATATACCACATAATGGACCACAAATCTGATCTAATTAGAATTCATTAGTGATTAACGTAGAAGATCTGTCTAATGCAGAATTAATAAACCTTCGTTAACAATTTCCTGCATATAATTAATAATTTGTTTTACAAATGGGTGTTGATTGAAAGTGATTGAAAATTTCAGACCAACATACGAGTTTAATCGTCTGTAAATCCCATTTGTATTTGAGGCAGAAGTATATAGTTTTGGAACCTACGTCACGTGAATTCTCATAAATCGACAAATTTTATAAGGGAACGAAATTTTCCATTCGTAGATTATAACATTGCACTTACTCATAAGTGCACCTACTTTTGCACTCATGATGCACGTTTACCGGCGAATTTTGAAGATCCATAACTAAATTATACTCATTCAGTTATCCAATGTCAAAAAATTTTGGATTTATTGTCTGTGTGATGGGCCATTTTTCGTGTACTTCCCAATATCAAAAAGAGCTCCTCTATTCAAAATCCCTTTGTTAAAACATGATGTGGTAGAATCTCTTCATCAATAGCAGGTATATATCAGCAGGTATATTGACGATATCATTAAAAGAATTGCATGAATAATCAATAAAATAAACTTTATTCCATTTTGGGCATTACATCAAACTGTTTGCTTGTCGCTCAACATTGATTCTAATCTTCTTTTTTTTGTGACGGTTAATCACGACTGTCTACTAGTTTTGCCACATCGTGAAAACTATAATTATATTCGAGAAGACATAAAGATTGTGAAATTGTATTACCAGGGCTAACCATGTAGTTAATTGATCCTCCGTTTGCAATCCCACCAACCACAACTTATTTATGCTACTTTTAGATCTACGAGGTGATGATAAATCACAGAAGATGTTGGTTTTATTCCAATGTAATCTGGGAAGTCGCTAATACAGTACTTGGTTTTGATTTCTTCCCACTCATTAGTTACCTACAAAATAACGTACGCCTGGGAAACTGGGTGAAAGAAACCATACAGCTCTCTGACTCGAACTATCTGGTGATTGGAGGAAACTAGGTCTGTGCAGCAAATAAACAGAAGAGAACCGTGGAAAATAGATTGCAGGCACCTTCTTTTACTTCACCGTTCTGACGGCAGTTCAACAGATCCGTTCCAAACACGTTTTCCCCAAGCGACATGAGACCCAGTCAATAGAAGTGCAGTGTGACTGAGAGCGGTGAAGGGGAAAACGAACGCAGAAGTATCAACAACAAAAATGTGGCAAAAAGAAGAAGAAATCGTGAAATTGCAGCTTTCCGGGCATAATCATATGACTGGAACCTTGGAGCCCTTTCGCGTCAGTTGTGTTTCTTTTTATGGGTGTTTTGCTCCGGAGACAATGGGCGAGGCGTGGAATGGAGGGCAGTGACGTCAAGGGTCGAGGATCCCATAAAACTAGCCTGCCTTCTTCTTCCAGGGTCTGCTCGGAGGAACCTTACGAGAGTTGTATGTACTTTATGTGAAGACTAACTAGTATGTGAAGGCTCCGAGTTACAAAATGATTTCAGAATGCCAGTATCACAAACTTTGATTGAGTGGAACACGTTCATTTACGAGAAAAAATTTAAGATCCTGTCTACCCTGTACTGCACGACCATGTCCACAATATCTCATTTATAGTACAGCGCCGGATTTCCTGGTCATTTGTCTGATTTCAGCTATAATAAACCAAACAGTTGAAGAAAACTTTTTTTGTGGAATTTTATTTGGAATCTCGACAACTACGGATACTAGCAGTAGTTACCAAAAGAGTAAGTGATCTAACGTAGAGTTGAACGTTCATTCTCGTGTTTCCGAAGCGATGATAGGTAAATATTTTTTGGAATAACTGACCAATTCAACATCCGCTTAACGTAATCTTAATGTCGCGTTACGGAAATTTTTGGTGCGTTCATCTCGAGGTTCCCTTTGTCAACATCAAGGGACGGAGCCCCTCAGTGCCGCACGTTTCCACCCAACAGTAGTTCAACCGCTATCAAAAACTCAAGTTCAACAGCGGCCTTCGCTAGCATCCGGTACCACTGTCACTCATGCTCTAGTAGAAAATTGTTGAATAATTTCTCCTATACGTACAACCTTGAGATCCTTGATGGGTTCATATGTTCAGGTAGAAATAAACTTGTGACTGATCCGCTGCTCAAGGAAAACTAAGAACCAAGCTTATTCCTTTCTGTCCGAGTCCAGCTAGTTCACCCGGCGTTGCCCGGGTTAGGGTAATAAAATAGATGAGGGGTTCACAGTCATCATTATCACACAAGAGTCCTGTTACTAATCATTCTATTGTTTCCTCTATTTCCATCATTGGACTTACTTAAATAAATTCAAATAAAAAAACCACGGTTTAAAAAAAAATTAACCTACAGGCTATGAATAAAATGACAGTTTCTTCAGTGAACCAGAGCTAAACTAGCTACTGGGCTCAAACAACCGATTTGAAGATATACTCCATAGCTCATGAATCTTAACCAAAACTTTGTGGAAGTACCTTCAAATTTTTCTTTCTCGAAAAGCTAATTTCAAATTTAAAAACCTTTAATTGAAATAAATACGTAAATTAGTATTTGTTAATAGACTAAACGTAGGATAATTTTTCTAAACCGTTACATTTTCCTTACAAGGACAATTTTTTACCTGCCATAACTTCTAAACGAAAAGTTCAGCCCGATAATACTAATCATCCCTAATTATCAAACCTTTTAACTGCATCGAATCTTTCTTCCTCATAGTATTAGTATGGACAAGCTAACGCTTCATCGCTATGATAAAAAAGGGTTTAAGACGTCATTTCGATAAAATTAATGGAGGATACCGCACGGTTCAGGAAGTAACTGATTCATTCCATTAATGGAATCGATTGTTGAGTGTCATCTTCAACCTGTAGATTATTATAATGTGAAGGAAATCGTACGTGTCATTGACAAGAACAAGTGAACCATGCGCACTTTTTCTGGAAATGCCAATGAAATCGGATGAAAACTTTATAAATCACATTCATGTATTAGATTTGTGGACGTAAACTCCATTCAGACATCAAATATCGAACCAACTTTTTCATAAAAGTTCAAAAATACTAGTGGAATCACCATTCTTATTCTTCAAACAAATGTTCTCCGTCCAGAAGTGAGATTAAAAGGCTTCACTTTTTCCTTAGACTCGGAAGATCATTATCACATGGATATCGCCCATTAAACACATTCTCGACGAATGTTGGAACGTGATGATAATGATACAAACAAGAATAATTTTAAAAAAATAACTGGTAGCTCGATTACTTCAAAGATAAATTGAAGCGGTTAGGTCGGAAAGAATCCTGAGAATGCCTACACAACCTCGGAAAATGTTGCCGACTCGGTTCAGTTCACCGTTTAATAAGTTAGGGAAGTGCTCGACAAAAGCAACCACTAAAGTTGAAAAATGGAATGCTATATCGCGTGAGTCCCGTTAGAAAAATCATTCATCCTTCATCTTTTTTACCTTACATTATTATTGTATTTAGTAGGAGCTTCAAACCTATCTAATGTACTCGTACCTCGCTCATGATACAGGTTAAGCTTTACTCACCACTATATTTCGTCCAGCTTTCGTATATGAAAAGTAATTTAACCTACAGAAGTAAAAGCCCCGTAAAGCCCAAACCAACGTTCATCAATTGCTGAATGAGGCACCTACCTTGATTTAGTACAATTTCTGGGAGTTGTTCTTGTTTCAAATAACGTGATTTTGAGTGTTAAAATCCTATAGTGCAGTAATATCGTGTATTGTGGGGTTGGAATAAATTTTGAAAGAGAGAATATCCAGAAAAAGGAAGTCAATCTTGGCAAAAGGCCTTCCAGTACCAATAATGATATGCAAGGAAAGCGGGGATCACCGTCTTCCATGATGACCGCTCTGAACCTTCTCAAGCCGAAATGAATAACATTCAATTTGGTTTTTGTACCTAAAACGTTAAGTTGTTTGCTTATGATGTGTGATGGATATGGTTAGTTGGCCCCTTCCCGATTTTAGAATCTGTCGCCTTGGGAGATGATTCGGACGCCTGCAAGCGTCTGGATCATCCTCTGAGCATGGCGGAGCATAATAATGCATCCACCTCCTCGGAAGGGGCAACTATACCAATCCATCACCTCACAGATGTTTGCATAAGCAGTTCACAAACTGCACAGCTTGCAGCGGAGACTTTAACGAAAATCGGTCGGAGTGGTCTTTACATGGACCAGGCTAAACATTCGAGGAGTCCACGACATTCTACGATTCGATCTCGTCCCTCAGAATGTGGTGGCAGTTCAACCCTTCATTGACCACGACAAAGCACTGCTTGTAACAGGCGCTAGGGTAAAATGAGTATGACCAGCGAAAACCCGATTGACCACTATTTATTTCCTTCTGGTATGATGGGAACCTAAACTGGGTGCTTATTCTATAGGATTCAAATTGTCAAACGCAAACCAATTACCGCGTCCCTTTGTCCCATGTTGAATTGTGTGACATGAGAGGATCTAATTCCCAACGAGTTTAAACATTCAACGACAGTTGTTGTTAAGTTACTTAATATCGCCGATGGTTCTTTCACTTTGCAAGAGCATGAACAGATCGTCATGAATACTCAAATAGCCTGGATCACTTCCTTATCAATTCAATTCAGTTGGAACAAAGTGGCCCTTCTTGAAGACGAAACGTGCAACCTCCTTGAAGTGTCCAGGTAACATCTCATCAACCTCTGTGATATGGTAGAATAACGAAATTCACCCAATCTTAGGACTCCAATCTCTTCATCCATAAGCATCAAGTAGCATATCGTTCAGTCTCGTTACTCTTCCATTGACTACTTTACCATTGTTCAAAGCAATTGCTTATCAAGAAACAAAACGGAATTATCTCCGACAGATTTTGTCAACTATAATAATTCTCTGCTGATTTTCGTCATTCTTATAAAAATAGATCCCAATTTTCATTCAGTTGTGCAACTAATCTCGGAAATTTTGACTTTGCTGACACGGTGGGGACGGGAGGGTCCAATCTTGCTGATCACTGCTCAAGCGAGGATTCTCGACCAATTCTTTTTGTATTCAAGTAAGATTTAGGTTTGATATTAAACATATTTCAGAACTTTCAATTTTCGTTAAGGAAGGCTTTGAATAGCGATAAATTGTTAGAGGTAACTTTATGTGTTACAGTCGATTTTCGTTATCCATTTTTCGTTTCTTCCATGATACTACTTCAACAGTAAATATTAACTCACTGATGGTGAGAATGGGACACGGACTGTGTGCTCGGCCAGTAGATGGGTAGAGCGATGAGCGTCAGTAGCTCGTTTGAAAGTCAATTCTCAATTATTTTTTCCACAAGTACAACGCACATTAATCCTGTGGGAAGCCGCTAATGGCCAATTACGGAACCCAACCGAAAAACTGATGCTCTTAACTCGGGTTACCAATCATCGTAAAACGTCCCCCGAAATATTACTTGTTTTCCAAGAACACAAAAAGCCATAATACAGTTTATTACAACTACACATTAACTTTTGACTTTTCCATTATTTTTTATGATTTTCCCTATGCCAGTGCCCTTTCACTGGTTCTTATTTTGTATCCCCAACATGAATAGTTAGACTTAATTTTCGCTATTGAAACTGTCTTTGATCGTTAAATTTATGCCGCACTGTACTAGATATTAGTAAGTCACTGTAAGTCACTGTACTAGATATTAAACTACACTGTCCGACATTTGCGGTCTTAGTTACGCAATTTCAAGGACTTTTATCAAGGAACCTAGACAAATTTCCTCAATCAGTTTTTTTTTCCATAATTTTTTATTGCACCAAGTAATAACTTATTAACAATATTATTCTGACTTAAATTCTCTACATAATTATTGGGACTCAAGATCCTACTCCAGTCCATGTCCTTCTGAGGTTCAGCACATTCACTTCCTACACAAGTTCATGTGGTTTTGTGCGCTTAAGGCAACTAGTTAGGTCTTGCACATCAAGTAGCTTCACAGCTTCTTCGTTGACATGACCTCGTAGTCTGGCTAGATGAGCGGTAGCCCTCTGTTTGATTATTTCGTCTATGCTGTCCACTTCCAGTTCGCGGTGAAGAGCATCATTTCTAAAGTACCAAGGTGCATCAGTGATGCATCGTAGTACGGTATTCTGAAAATGCTGGATAATCAGTCTATTGGTTGGAGCTGTACAGCCCCACAACTGTGTTCCATACGTCCAAACTGGCTTAAGCACTTGATTGTACAGAAGCAGCTTGTTACCAACATGGAGGATTGCCTGCCAATAAGCCAGTACATTTTTCTAAGTTTTATCACCAGTTCGGCCTTCCTTTTTCACATGTTCTTTCCACCTGAGCTTGGCGTCAAGCGTCATGCCCAGGTATTTGGCTTTATTCGCGTAGGGAATTGCCACGTTGTTGAGGTAAAGTGGGATGTAGTTGATTTTCTGGTTGGTGAAATCAACATGCACCGACTTTGCCTCATTTAACCTTATCCTCATGTGGACGCAATGACTTGGAGATAGAAACGATTCATCATTGCTGTCTCCAACTTGCAGTCGTCGCAAACGTAGCTGTGACGTTTCCTGATATCAGGAGGTATTCCTCAATCAGTGAAGTACACGAAATATATTTGACATAAGACAAAGCCCTGATTGTATGATTAAACGTTTTTGGTAGCTCAAAAATTACCAAACAACTATTTCAGACCAACAACGACATTAGAATTTTTCTCCAACTAACTAGAACCTAATTCGCTCAATGCCCGAATAACCTTATTATCTAACAATCCTATTAGGTTCTTATTCTGCTCTTAAACGTTCTGAGTCCGAATACTGATATCTTTACAAGTATTTTTTAATTCTGTCATTTCCATTTCATTCCCCATCTCCATTTTGTTCTTCATTGGATTTTCTTCTTTATCTATAAGCTAGTATTTTTATCGAATTAATTTCCTTTTTTTAATTTTTGAAACCTCAACATTGTAATCACATTGTATTGCTATAGTTTGAAAAAAAAAATTATTTTTACAATACCAGGTCCTACCTTCAGTAGTTGAAGAAGGAAAATATCTTCTATCCGCGGTACTAACTATGAAAATATTTTGGGCTTAAAATTTTTTGATCAAAATTGTCCATTTTATTTCAGTAGCGTTATGGAGCAGAATAACGTCTACTAACGAATCAAATACATTCGTCTTACTTTGCCAGTTGCAATTAACTATTGTCTTGCCCCTCCCGAAGATCACATTGCGTATGATGAAGGAATAATCCCCACTTTCAACTTCCATTATATAGCTTTTCCAAGTCGAATTGAGAATTTTCCAAACCAATTTGAGAATTTTCCAAATTAATTTGAGATTTTTCCAAAACAATTTGAGAATTTTCCAAATCAATTTGAGAATTTTCCAATCTAAGAAACTTTCACTACTAAAAAGGAAGAGGAAGTTTTCCAAACCGAATTGACAATTTTTTAAGGCAATCCAAGACTTTTGTTGAAAACAAAATTATTGAAGAAAATGAAAGAATAGCACTTTATCTACAAATTAACATTGAAATCAAAAAGACAAAATGAACGAAGAATACTTCATAAAAATTACGCTCTTGTTAAGAACAGAAAAAATCGAGGCCACTCTGCGTTTGCCAACGAAATTTTTTTTTATTTCAATGTTAATTTGTTCACAAAGTGCTATTCTTTCATTTTGCTTCACTAATTTTGTTTTCAATAAAAGTCTTTGATTGCCTTAAAAAATTGTCAATTCGGTTTGGAAAACTTCCTCTTCCTGTTTAGTAGTGAATCTTTCTTAGATTGGGAAATTCTCAAATTGATTTGGAAAATTCTCAAATTGATTTGGAAAATTCTCAAATCGACTTGGAAAATTCTCAAATTGGTTTGGAAAAATCTCAATTTGGTTTGGAAAATTCTCAATTCGACTTGGAAAATTCTCAATTCGACTTGGAAAAGCTATACATGTTTTGTATCGTATAGCGGCAGTTGGGGGTGGGGAGGCATTGTTTTGTTGACACAATAAGTACCCCCAGGTAAAAACATTCCGCAGCGACGGATGTAAAACAGTTGCTATTAGGAATTCTACTCAAATACGGCATCTACTATCCTACCTTCCCTTAGCGTAAAATATTGTTATATCCCTTTTTCCTTTTCTACTAATCTGTTAAATAGCGAAAAAAATTGTAAATGACTCAACGAATCCATAAGTGCGATACCATGATAAACCTTGCTGAATCTAGGTATCCTGTTCTTCGTATTTACTGCGACTTTTAATGCATCAGACATAACAAATTTGACGAAAATGAACAGCATAAAGTTGATTTAACCACTTGATCCAAAATAAACAAAAATTATTTCGTGAGATCAGAGAATAGCCTGTTTTCTTTTTTCATATGGGTTTCTTAAATTCCAATGCGATTGATTTCATTGTTTAAATGGTCTCCATACGGCGTGTCCTTACATTTCGTCCATGTAGCGCATCGGTGTATGCCGCTTCAAGTTTTAGCCTGGCCAAATCGACAAATTTGATTCTGCCCTGTATCCACCATCGTTCGTTGGAACAATTGATTCAATATTGTATTACTTGTATTGTACGGAAAACTATTTACTAGCTGTAACAACTACTGTAAAACTACTATTTGTTAGCTGTAGCAAGGAACTTATCTTTTTATCGATTATACATTGGGCTAAAAAGAAAACGGAATGAAAGATAAAAACTCTTTCTGTATCTGAAAAACAAGAACAAGACTTTTTCTGATTAAATGGATGTACCACCGAGCTTGAACTGAGGAGGCACGAGAGCTATTCAATGTTCGGAATGTTTCAACGGTGAGTAAAAGGCTATGAATAAATTTTTGAGCAAGCTGAGCTTCAAAAAAAAAAAAAAATTCTCCAGGGGAGAAGTGGCATTTAGGTGCGCGAAAATAACGTTGTCCTTTTTTGGGGGTTTATAGGTGATCAATCAACGACTCGGATTGAGGTCAATATTGAAAAATAAAATATAAAATGAAAATGGGCTCCCGGGAATTCGAAGGGTGACGATGACTTGGGAAGATTTATCGGATCGGGTTTGAACGCCCACGTTTGCGAATTTCGGTTATTCAATTACGTGAAAGCGTTTGCGCTTTGTGGGGTTAGATGCAAAAACTGATAAAAACAAAGTGGGTATAAGTAGGGCGTGGACAAGGAAAAAATTTAGTTTGCGGAGAGTGGGTGGATAATATGGGAGCTATTAGTGAGCGGGGCAGAACTTTAGATTCAACTCGATAGAAATTCTGGCATTAATAAATGAATTATACATTATTTTTCGCCATCATTAATGGAAACATAATTTTAAAAATCTGACAAGAACTTTTTTTTTAATAGAACCTGAAGTTGAGGGCACGATTTCAAACAGTAGAATAACGCTATGACTAGGTTGAAATAATTATATCACAGATTAGAAACATCAGAGTTCATAGTGGAGCTCTGGGGCTTTCAGGTGCGCTAACAAGGACTGGACCCTGTCTGGTCCACATAGAACATCAACTCAATATGCAGGACTCTAAGGTCTTGAAGGGCTGGGCGAACCTCCAAAATGTGTCGGACACACAATATCTTGAGCCATTGCACTTGACAGATGTCCATCAGTAAGTCGTGTATGGCCAGTAGCTACTCAATTTACCACTGTTTTGGTCCCTCCTGGGCAGTTGATTCACGAAAGGACCAACTGGAGATCAGATTCTCAATGCGCATAGGCTATCATCAATCGCTCTTCTTGCAAGAGTATCAGCACACTCATTGCCATTAATAGCCACATGGCTTGGCACCCACATAAAAGTGATGGCAGTACCTAATATTGTGGCTTGGTGATGTGATATACGGAGCCTATCAGGAGATCATCAGCATATGAGTCCCTCACACCCTCAATATTACTTAGTGAGCCACTCCAGATCACATAGTTCCTAATTCCCAACAAGTGGTAGTGTTGAACAACAGCCAGTGTCACAGCCCACAGTCTGCTGCGAACTCACGTTCAACAGGTGGTAATCGTCTGATGACTTGGAAGTTGGGGCTCCATAGTACAAGGCCAACACCGCCAGGTGTTTTTGAGCCGTCAGTGAATAGATGGATAAGTCCAGCATATCTCTGAATTGCCTCAAGGTATCATCATCTGAGGGAATGTGGGATTATATTGCCTTTTACTCCGACCTTCAAACGAATGCATCCCAGATAAAGTTCAGGGTAGAACGGAGAGAGCACCGTACAACGTACCAAAAGACTTTTTTTTTTTTTTTTTTTTTTTTTTTTTTGGTCCAGTAGTTTCGGAGAAAAGATTAGGACGGCGGACGATAAGCTGACAACAAACAATATGTATTTGAGACACTTATTTTTCCATCGTCACATGGACGGCTCCAAATTATAACGGCCGTTTTTTCTGTTTATTAAACGTGGGCTTCGCGTGATCGCGTGCAGACATCAATGCGGAAGCCACCCTAATCAAATTCCCTATCCTTCTTAGAAATAACAGTCCTCAAGCCTACCTCTGGATATTCAGTAGCAAGTTTCTCGGGGGAATAGTAGCCTAGGGAAAGGGGTGTCGGGGCCATTAACTCAAAATTGCTTAAGGAAAACTAAGAGTGTATTTTAGTTCTGAGGGTAAACCTGAATGAAATCTGGGACTAAACATCCAAACAAAAACTGCTTGATGGTACACTAAATCTTCAATTTCGTTCATCGATGAAACGATTTCTCATTTAGAATATATCGTAGTTGCATGAAAAGCTGAATTTTATATTTTACTTTAGTTGGTAATTTATAATGATTTTCGGGTATTAGATTGTAATGCATTTCTCAATTTTCTCCAACTCATATAAATTTTTTATTTGATCCTAGCGATATACTCCATCCTCCTTACCGACGTCGAATTCAAAACGTCTGAGGTTTATTAAAGGAAAGAAATTTATACCAAAAATTTGGATCGAACAAAAATAAATGAATGATAATAAAAAATTGAAACCGGATGAAAATAGAAGAGGCGGAACATGATATGCAGCAGTTTCTGGACGAGATTGGCCGTTGATGTGACAAATGGCGAGAGTCAATGGATTTAGCTAAGTCTACACTTGTGCTTTTTTTTTTTTTTCAGTGGCAGGTGAGGAAATCTTTGAGATCCTTAGGTGGAAATCGGATCCCCTCAGATACCCAAAAGGACCGCACTTTGGGTTATGTGGGATTCAAACCCACTAAAACCTCACCTTCTATTTCCCACGACGAAACTCATCCTGGAACTGTTTGACACATTACTTCAGGCTGGTTCTAGGGAGGGATTTGTTACTCCTCTCGGTCCGTGTTCTCTCTGCTCTGCCTCTTCCGTTCCTTCACAGCCTTTAATTTTCAGGATCTTTTCCGAAAAGGATGCTGCGGCGTTCCAGTTCTGTTCACGCTCAAGCAATTTTACTTAAGATACATTCTGGTGTCATGTCCTGAGGTGATAGCTCCAGTGTCTGCTGAAGCCAACTTCTGTTGGCAGCCCAGTATTCACATTTGAAGAAAGTATGGAACACATCGTAATCATCCTCTTCCTTGCAATACGGGCATGCTGGGTCATCCACTTTCCCCATCCTATGCAAGTGGGCGTAGAAGAGTCCATGGCCTGAGAGGAACTGCGTCAGGAAAAAGTTCACCTCCCCATGTGGTCTGTTCACACTTGTCATGCTTACATGAAGCAGAATTGTCAGAGAACCTGTGTTAAAACTAAATGACATCCCAATTCCAAATTCAGACCGACTGAGATATTTAGGCATCATCCTGTATTCTAAACTCACCTGGGCGCATCACATCCAAAGCCAGGTTAACAGAAGTCGAAACAAATTAGGGCGACTAGATTCCTCATGAGCGAACAATCTGCCACTGCACTCGAAGAGCTTGCTATGAATTATTATCCGTCCCATTTGGTCGCATACCTGTGGGCTATGGGGTTCAGCAGCAAAAACGTTAATTCAACAGCAAAGAGTACAAACAATCCAGAATAGAGCAATTCGGTTTATTGGAAACTCACTACCTCAATGTGATCTGAATCTCGCTGTGATTCCCGAAGTTGTTAAGGAAAACCTACCAACGATTACAAACGACGACCAACCACCCAAATGTCCTTGTCCACGAAATCACAGTTCCGAGGTTTTTTGTGCAACTAGATCAAATTGAGATCGAATGAAAAAAGAACCGTGGGAAGAGTCGACAAAATTTGACACGTACTAACACCCACAAAGACATACAGGATTTCGTTCTCCTACTAAGCATGGATAGTTCTGCTCGACTCCTCTAAAATTTCACGCCATCTTTTCGATTCTTACGATACTTCGATAGATTCAATGATGAGCAGACTTCACCCTGTCCAGGGCAGAACGTGGTTACGTCTGTGATTGTTTTCATTCAAATATTTGACTTGTCATTGTCCAGAGATTTGGGTACCTATTGTGGAAGAAGAAATGTTCCGGTCATGTTTGAGCCTTAGGTAGTAAGCCAAAAGGATTTACAGGTTCTTCGACCTTCTCTTCTGAGCCTTTTTCAAAAGCAGCTAGAACTACGGTAGGAAGCATGGCCCCTGATGGATATTATATAGACAATCTGTAGGCAATCTTTCTTTTAATCCTACAGTCAGGCTCATCACCCAAATAGAATGTCGTATTCCTAAAGAGGCGATTTCGAAATGGCCTTTGTTTCCGTTTTTGTTGTGGAGTAGATAGTTCAGTTTTTACAAGAAAGGGACTGATCTGAGTGAGGGGTATTAGTGAAGCAGGAACCAGATTGCTAATGAAGGCAGTAAAGTATTTCCCTCCGAACGTTCTCTCTCCGCCATGGGACCTCAAGGCGAATAATTATACCATCGGAACGGGTTCAGCTAAGAGTTCACCTAGCATGCCTCAAAGTTGGAGTCATCTTGCGCTTTTTTGAAGTCATAATTTAAATGACGGAATTCCTTTTTGGAACACAAATCATGTTTCTGGTCGAGCGAGGAGAAGGAGAATTGGTCAGTTCTTCTCCGTCAGTGGCACACTCAGTGGCTCTAATTATGTGATCTTACGAAACGAATAACATTCGTGCTCATCTGATGTTCCAACTTTTGTGGCCATTTCAGTTTTTTCTATTTATGTCCTTAGAAGTATACTCGGAACACAAAAATTGGATTCATTTTACTTTGGAGAAACTCTAACCCAACCGTTGATCCTTCATATATCTTTCTACACTTTGCTTTTTACCGCATGAGATCCCTTTCTACAATTATTTGTGTATGCACGGGCATAAGCCCAGTTCTCTCGAGATGTATTATCAAGACAGCATTACTCATAACAAAAGAGCCATTCAATAGATGTATACATATAGTATGTATGCAAAATAGATGTACACCTAAATCAGGTAACAAACATGATGAGAAGAAATTACAGTATATCAAATATGCAACTCAACATTCCTGGCACCCGCCTTGAAAATCGAATTCACAACCCTCATCTGATTCAGCTTAGGAATATCTTTCAAAAGGCAATTCGTTAGAACAGTTGAGGAAATAAATCTTTGCAAGGCATGAAGCCTGGGGAAATTTCACAAACTGAGAAGCACGTAGCAATCTATTTTGAAGGAAATTAACCTTTTAAGAAGCAACACGTGAACCAATCTTTCATTCAACGAGACGTCCAGACCTGACTGGGTGGAGCATCCTCATCGAACTGTCGAAGGCATCCCAATCATCCTCCTTTCCCTACCGGTGCTGAATTCAGTGTGGTGGCCGAACCTGTTACAGAAATAGATGCAGCAGTGATGGCAACAATGGTAGGAGGTCTGTGTATATCTCTTCAAAGATCCAAGAATGTTCGTGAATCTAGAACGGATTTAATCAAAATCGCCGCTGAAGTACATGTGGTCAACAAACAGAACCCCCAGATTCCTCTGAAGACCTCAAGACCCCTAATCACGAATATATTGCTCAGAAACTACCCACTGGTACAATGCTCATATGCTCTAGAAGAATCAGATCACAAAAAGGAGCATCACATCAGATCACATAGCATTGCTGCTAGCCAGCCTATCCACAAAACACCAAATCTAAAGACAAGTGCTACGAACTGTGTACCCTGCCCATTCGCACTCGTTATTATCGATCCGACGGCAAGTAGATTGAGAGAAGGCCATCCATTAGCTTACTAGCAAATTCCGTGAAATTTTCGTTGAAATTTGACTAAACTTAATATATCTAGTTTTGGTGTGTCCAGTGATCTTCATAGACATGCAGAAATTGATCTGAAATGATCAGCAACCGCCCAAACGAAGAAATTAAACAGAATTGTGGATTTCGAATGGGAATTTCGTTGTCGGCACCCGCAGCTTCCCTACCTCTGGTAATGAGGAAGCAAAATAAATTGGTTCCCTACTCCAGAAATAGTTGCTCACCACTTATAATCACGAGAAGTCTCTCCGACCAGAAGCGAGCTATGACCGGGGAAGGAAGAAAAAATGAGAACCCCCCAGGAATGACTGAGTCCAAATCTAGCGGAAGATGGGGGCCCTTCAACGGAACATTTGTCAGAAAAGAAACAACGAGATAAGTCAAAAGTTTCCAAGACGAAGAGCTCAGCGTTTCTCCTCCCACCGTCAAATCAACCGACGTCCCTAATGTATTATCGCTACCGTCCCATCCGCCGGCACAAATGAGTCTACGGAACAAGGTGTTCTCCCAAAAGGTTTCTGAGAAATATCGGGATCCTGTGAGTTGCTTTCTCAAACCACTGAGTGTTTTTTTCCACTTTAAGAGCCAAAAATACTATAATTTCTATGAGAAAATATGACAATTTTTCTTGGAAAAATACATAGGTAACACAAAATACATCTCTTGGAAAAACGTTTAACGTGAAGAACGAAAACACACGAGATCACTTGAAGAATCCAGGGGAAGAAAGAGATAAGACGGGATACTGACGGTATCTCAACTTTATGATGCTGACAGGTCCTGTAGAATTTGTAATCCCAAATTTTCATCATCCCATTTCATATCTTCCAGAATATTAGGTCCAGTTTTCATTCTAGGTTAACGGAGAAAAATTCTAACCCAAAACTAGAAAAATACTTGCCGAAAATGGGCATTTTTTGCTGTACAAAATGCTGCAGAATAAATTTTGACAGTCATCACCCATTTTGTATAAAACTAAAACATCTTCATTATTTTGAGTTTAGTTTCAAAACAAATTTAAAAAATCCAACTAGAAAACGAAGCCTTGTCTCAGTAACAGTAAAACTAAAGTAGGAAGGAGAGCAAACTAGCTGGTTTACCCGCCGTTCCCTGAGTTAGGATAATGAAGTAGGTGAGGGGTGAAACTCATTATCACAAAAGTCCAGCTGGAGGTCCTATTCAGTGGAAAGCAGGAAAACAGTGGAAAGTTGAGGAAAGCAAAGGAAAAATAGCTCCATTGAATATAAACCTTCCTCAACGAAATATCTTTTTCCGAAGTGCAGATACATTAACAACTAAGTGTGGGTTTTAACGTTGGCAGCTGTTATTATCTCGCTATTCTACAGCGATTTCAACTCCGCCCCTCCATTGCCTCCGAGTAACCTTTCGAAACCTCATTACAGAGCGCCAGTGACATTTGAAGTACAAGTTAATACCAGTGGTTAGCAACTACTAAAATTCAGTGTTTAATGACGGGAATTACAATGTACGGCATGAAATAGCGCGAAAAAGCTGCTAGATGCATCGTGAGAATTCACCATTTTAATGTCTATTGGACTTGAACTGTTCTGGAAAGACGTAGCCACATCAAAAGTCTATTAGAACGAAGCCATTTTCCACACTTTATTATCAACAGGTGGATCAGTTCCATTCTTCGGGCTACGAACAGGACAAGCCACTCACGGGTTTCCCATGCGGAGGCTATAATTTTTTTCGGGTAGCAAACCATAATTTAGTCGGGGTGTTCGTTTTCGATTAGGTCACTCACCCCGATATTGTGTAAACAGGACTTATTTTTCACTTCCTCCTTTACAATGAATCAGAGGTATTTTTGGGTGCTGTAGGCTGGTATAAACCGAGCTGAGCTATCTAACGATCGAAATATTTTCATTTGAGAATTCCAAGATTTGACTGTTTTGGTGTACACCTAGTATATTATATATTATGAAAAGAAAATATCCTTTTTCTCCTTTGTTTGTTACGATTGAACACAAAACGCTGCAAATTATTACACAAAGGTATTATTTCTGCTTCAGGTAGATCTTGTACGTTAAAGTCAGAGTTATGTTTATTACGCGTAGGCTTTGAGAGATTATCAAAACTCGGCGCTGACATAACGTATATTGCACGTACCTTAAAAGTTTTACATTCGCAGAAAAATAAAATACCTACCTACGCTTCACTTGCCAAGAACTTGATGAACAATTTATCAATAACATGATTTCCAAATGAACTCTTGAAAACAAAATTCAAATGCAATTACATTAATTTTTAAAAATTTGAACTCTCTGATGAGATAAATAGCACCAGACCGAAAATGATGCGGGTTTTCCGGGATGGAACCGAAACGGAGGAGTATCTAACTAATGCGTCAGGAGGACCAAGGGGACTGAAGCCATTGAGCCTGAACTAAGACTTTTAATTTTTTCGAGATTTTAGAAATGAGAATGTGATGGATGTGGTTAGCTCCCCCTTCCCGACTCTTGAAACCGCCGCGTCTGGACATATACCAGACACCTTTCTGCTTCTTGGATATCCAATGGGTGTAGCGGGCATTTGTCGTTTCAGCCCTTGGAAGGAGCAACTACTCCATTCCAACACCCTCCTCGCCAGAAGTATAATGATATCCGAAAGCGGAGGAAAATGGTCTGAGACGAATTTGTTTTGTGTTATTTTTTTCCCATTTTTGGGTTGTCCAAAACCCTCACGGATCAATTCTAATAGACGTCCGTCTACTGACGAAGCTTGGTTCCAGAAGGATTCCCTAAAACGGTTAAATATTGGAGAGTTTTGGCAACCTTCAATGAATGTTGAACATTTTCAGAGCCAGCGAAATGTCTTCAGTTTCTAAAAAATGTACTTAATGATCGAGGGCCTATGGAATAATTTTTTTAAATTCAATCATGATATATGTGAAATTCAACAGTTAACGCGCGTATCGCGGAACTCGTGTGATTGAGCGTATAGTGGAATAGAAAAACGACTGCCTCGTTGAATGTTGTGCTACCTATGAACCATTGATTGAGAAATAGTGTTCCCAGTTAGTGAAATGAATAAACCATTAGGAAGAAATTCACGGGTTAAACGGAACTCACAAATAACAAATAATTACCGTGCGAATTCTTTCACTGCCCCTTCATTGGTTCTTTCGCTGGGATACTGGCGTAATGGAAACCCCTTGTTAAGACCAGGAACCCCAGAGCGCTCCCCAGGTTAATATTAGGAAGTTTGACTCGACGTCTTTCACAGGGATGTTAACCATAACAACATCTTTCTGTTTTTCTACCGTCTTCACAAAAGAAAGTTCACAGCCTTTCCCCCCTTCTCACTGACTAAAGACGTACAAGTTTTCACATTGGCAGAACCAGTCAGTCTGTACTGGGTTCGTTTGAAGAGAGCGTGCTAATGTTCATGTGGTATACTGTGGTGTACACCTTTGAAATTCGATTTTCCCATCGAACAAACATGAGTATATGTTAAGTACAGTTGTATATTTACGAGATAAATTTAGTGTGACAAAATGTGTGAATCCGGTATTGGTTGGAAGTAAAAATCGTTTTCCACGGTGACTACGTCATCCAGAAGTGGCAGTACATGTGGGGCGTCATGTTTACCTACAGATGTCGCGTCAGGCGGAGCAACATTTCGTTCCCTCTCCACAAAAAATCCACCATCAAGTTGAGGTCGATGATTTTCAAAAATTCGCGGTCTTACACATTACGTAAGTATTCAAATACGGCTAAACACCAACATTGGATAAATCCCCTGTTCAAAGTTTTGTGTTTGATCTTAGGGGAAATGTAATAGGTTCGTGAGTCTTTCTGTACGAAGCGGAAGCCTCGCTATTAGTACTTTTTTCTTGGAGGGAATGTAAACATGTGCTGTCTTTTTTATTTTATTTTACATGTTAGGTACTCCCTCCCATCTTCTCTTTTTATGATTGCATGTATTTTATTTTACTCTCTCTAACCATGTAATCTTGTCAATAAAGAACCACAGACCCTTTTAACTAGCCTAATTCCAAGTTTTCATCCAATTCAGATGAAATGTTCAGGGAATTTGCGGGTTGGATTGTACAATCACCTGTGACATTCTTTGGGACACAAGACATTCCGCAGGGGGCTCTCAGCAGGAAGTTTTTGTAAATTGTTTCATTCCTCACGAATTCTGGGGCCTCGTGTAATTCTCATCTGAAGGGTGTAATGGCTGCTATGGCTGAAAAAGGAATTTTAAAAAATGGATTTATTCATTTTATTGCAAGATCTAGGCGAATTAAGAACCTTAACGTTATAATTTGGCGGAAAAAGTCCCTTTTTATCTGCCAGGTGCTCAATGAAATCTGATGATATGCATTGCTGCCTACCGCTTATGAAGTCCTAAGTGCCAGTAATCTCAGTGTCCTGATTAATCGACTCTAAGGGATTATAATTAAAGATTAAACTATCAACAAATTAAAATTTCAAAAATTTTCAATGTAAGAAGCGTAGTTTTTTTATTTGATTAAGATAGAAATTAGTTCCCTGAATTGAATGATATCACTCGAGTTACTGTATGATCTCTCGTTCGCATACCGTTTGAAAAACCTCATCATGGGGTAATGAAAATCGGTTGTCAATAGTCCAATCGGTCGAGTTGGAGAGCCGAGCTGCAAAGCCCGTTCTACAGGAGGTCTGACCTGGACCGCGTGGCTGAAGGCACCCCAAGTATTCTCATCTTGAATGCGGCGATATGATATGGAGGCGAGTGGTGCCCAGTTTAGGTGATGCACGACAGACTAAGACCAAAACACATAGTGTTATATATTATATAACACTATGTGTTTTGGTCTTAGTCTAATGCTACATATTATGTAGCATTTCTGAGTCAATTTCAACAGTTCCCAAGTCGAATCCAACTTGAGTATTGTTTTCAGTCCAGTCCTCAATCACAGGCTAGAATTTGGGACTACATTCAGGGCTCGTGCGTCTTTTCCGTCAATTCCCTAGTGTTTCCGTAAAGGTTGAATTTTGTCTGGAAATGGCTGAATTTGACTTGGAAATGCTATATAGAAAGGCTATCTAATACGGAAATAATAAACCTCTGTGTGGTGATTTCATCCGTTTTTATATAGATTTCTGGGATTTCTGGGGGGGAAGGGTTTATCCAGAATCCACCCTCTGGACTAACCTTGATTCCGTCTAAGCTCATACCCCTTTTTCACTTGTTGATTGTCAAGGTTGTCATCGATAGTGCGTAATTTATGCAGGCCGGACTGTTAGGCTTTCAAGGGGCGACCGGGATGGCGGGGCGTCCTCCCCTTAAAGGGGGTACCTACCTCCCTAATCCCTCTTAACACTTGACCCACATATATTGTCTTTGGAAAGTTATACGCGGAGGCCGTCGGCAGGATGGAAAGGGGGGACCACATAGGGCGGGGAGGGCCGAGAAAGTGCGCCACATAAGGCCGGCTAAGTAAGGAAGGCTGCAGTCAAGTCATCCCACTTCTGGAGGTCCCCTCGGCTCCCGGCCTTCCCCGCGCGCCCTCCGCGGCGTAATTCTGGGAACACGAGGACCCCGTCGTCGTCCCTCTCCCTTCACCGTCCACAGGGTCACCGGTTCGTCACTTGTACTGATAAAACTTGGTCACTCGTCAACCGGACATGAGCCCATCAGTGTGCGCGGTTTCGGCAAAGTGCTTACACATCCGATGCTTACACCAACACATCATTCGCCAAACGGACTCTTTTGCGTCGTCTAAACTCACCTTATCTCGCATGTCAAGTATCCTGTCAACTACGACGCTTTAGCGGAATATTTATGACTGTATCTAGAGGTAAGTTAATCTTCATCACACTTTCTTAATTGAACAACAAATAAATAAAATATAAACCCTTTCTAATAAAAGTTTTGAGGGAATTGAACCATTACAATTACAACTGTCAAACGGAGTATTGTGTGTCGTTTAAACTCACCTTAACCAGCAAGTTAAGCACCCTGTCAAGCTATGGCGGAGTATCTAAAGGTTTCTGTACATCGTATTCCCCAACTGATGCAAGTTAGATATCACGAATTTTGGGCAAATGAAAGAATTCAATCTTCTTATAATATGAAAATTCTTATAAAATTGAAAATTTCCTTACTTTGAAAGCGCTTACACATCCGATGCTTACCAGCATGTCACCCAACGGAGTAGTGTTCGTCTTTCAAAGTCACCTTATCTCTCATTCAACTATCCTGCCCACTACGACGCTTTAGCAGAATATCTAAAAGTATGTCTACATCATACTTCCCTAATAATGCAACCTGGGTATTTCATATTTGGGGCTAATGAAAGTATTATAACTATTGCGCATCTCCTTACAAAAATTTTAAGAAGATTGAGCGTTTATCAAAATGCTCACAAATCTCGGATAATTTGTTAGTTCTCTAAAAGTACAATGCGCCTACACAACTGATGGTTACTCCAAAGCATCACCCAACGGAGTAAACTTTCCTAATAATGCTACCTGTATATTACAAATTTCGAGCTAATGTTATTAGTGTCATTTCAAAAGAAATCACTACAATTCAAAATGCTTGCGCCTACACAACACTTCCATTTTTCCAAAACTGCAAAGTGCTACCCGGCGAAGAATGTTGTTTCGTTTAAACTCACTTTACTTGGTGTGTCAAGTTACCTGCCACCAACTCAGGGTGCGTTTATCTACACCATACTTTCCGCATAATGAAACCTACACATTACGCACAAATTGTGTGCGAATTCAATTTGTACCTATAATTAAAAAAGCTTATCTCTTTACAACACTTTCAAACTGCCCAAAACTGCAGAGAGCTTATGCGTCTGATGAGTACACCCACACATCCTACATTAGGAATGTTTCGTATCCATCGATTGAAAACCCACCACCAATTGTGTATCTCATCGATTTCATATCTATGAGACGCCTCGTGCGTTTGGGATGTTCTTTCTTGATTTCTCAACTCAATTATCACGGTAGATTTTCTTCGATCATGATGAATCTCATCAGGAATCAGTTCTTTTGAGTAACTGTTAGCCGTTTCTGAGTTTTTCTGAAATATAACTGGACTTAAACTACGGTGGTGTGTTTTAAATTATTTGCACTAGAAACTCTTCAATTCATTTAATCTTCATAGAAAATTGATTCGAATCATTGCTCTGCATAAGATATCACTAAATGACACCCGCTAGTGCAACAACTGCGATAACTCGGAAACAGAGGCACTTCTGCACATTGTTATAGAATGCCTAAAGTACACCGATGTTCACTACCATCAGATTCATTGTAAATACGCATTTGCAAATTAAAGTCATTTAATTTTCTAGAATTTGTACTGATATTATTTATTTTATTCAATTGGAAAACTTGCGTTCATGATTTGAATTTACCTCTAATGTCCGCTATGGAGCCGTCTTTTACTTCTCCTATTAAAAGCAACAGTCATGTGTTTCACTTTTAGTATGAGTGTCAGAAACAGTATACACATTACTACTAATGTTCCCTATTATTAAAAGTAAAAATTTAATTTTCTAGAATTTGTATTGATATTATTTCAAATTTAAAATTTAAAAACTGTTAAAATTTAATTTGTTTACAATTTATTTGTAATTATTAACCAATAGAAACTTATGGCTGCAGGCTGATGCCAATTGTAAACAAAAATGCAATGGTGCAATATAGTGTACGTGAACACGACGTAGTAACTCGCGATTAGAACTCCTGAAATTCAAAGAGGTAAAATAGAACACCAACCTATGCATCACTTGTCCACAATTATATAAGACTTGAAAAACTCGAATTCAAAAGGAACTCTAGAAAGAAAATTCAACTTAAATTACATCAGCTGATGCGATCCTCACACGATGCTAAGCGATTTTCATCAAGTTCAAGCAGGTTCATATTCGCATTATGTTTACGTTCTTTGTCCTGTCACCGTTCTAGCCTTTAGGGAGACCAAAAGGACGAGCGTAAAGTGGTCCTGGTGGGCTTATTCGATTCTTTGAAGGTCTATCAACAACGAATATGAAAACCAAGTAGTTATTTCTAAAATGTTTTTGATATTCAGATTTTTGAAATTTCATTCCTTTGGGTCGACTCTTTATTCTGAAATCTCTGCCGAGAATTCAACACCGACTAGACCCCAAATTTAATTATTGATAGCGTTTCATCAACTTTTGCCCAGTAGTTACGGAGAAAATCTCTGGAGGGCAGGCAGACGGTTTTATTTTTTAATTCGAGTTTCGGATTTTACATGTTTTGAAGCGTAAAACACCAAATTTTGATGGGGGTTACATTTTTTTCTTGGTCGATTACAAAGATTCGGACTTAACTTTTACGAAATGCAGTATTGTAAGATCTGGAGTTATCCGATATCCTTCCAACCCCGGACTATTGAGCTGTGATTAGTCGTTTCAGATCTTTTTACTAGGAACTCCAAACGTTTGTCCTTCGTGTCTTCTATGTTGATAGTGTATGTTGAAACAACAGAAATAATGAAATCGATTAATCTATCTGATAATGTAATTATTTAATTAATTTTGAATGATTCATTTAAATATGGTTTGTTTTTCTATCTGAAAATGTATAAGCGACAATGACAATGATATAATGATATAACCTAAATTAATGAACCTATTAATTTAAATGTAGTTTTTTTTTTTTTGAGAATGGGATACCAACTTATTTGAATGATTCATTTAAATATGGCTGGTTTCTTATCTGAAAATGTATAATGGGGGGGGGGCACTCTTGGGGGGGGGGGGGGCAACCTGCCTGTTTTGCTTTTCTAGTGAATCAATGAATCAATAGCTGAACCATAGGTTTAATTTAATAATTGGATAAAAATCATCTCAGGACTCTCAAGTATGACCGGTGTTAAAAACGACTATTTGGTACTTTATTTCTAGCGAATTTCCATTCGCACATAAATATGTGCGCTTTTCCCAAATTCGGCACAAAATTCGTTTGTCGGTCCGTTGTCGTCTGCATATAGGAACTGCACTGTCACCCGCCGCCTTCAATCAATCACCTCGAAGCCGGCCGTTGCTCAGAATACATTAGGGATCTCCGTCCCGGGTTGGCCTATCTGCGAGATTTCATCTAAATGAGAGCTCGACCGTCGTAAATAACTTCAATTAAATCATCTAAGACGAGGTAAAGAGGTTGTGGAAGAGAATGGTAAGGGGGGTTTGTCAGAGGCGGTGGGAAGCGATTAGCGGTGGAAGCCGATGACTAATGGAATCTGCGCAGGCTCCTAGGGCTGTTGTCCTTTTCTCCTCGGTTGGCCCCGTCCGCCTCCGCCGCTCGGTGACCGTTGGGTGTTTTTCAAACTCGAACATGATGTTGCTCTGATGTTATGGCTACAGAGCCCCCCGTGACATGTACGTCGACCAACTGGAGGGTAATAATAATTCGTTATGATTCGAGGCTTAGTGTAATCCCTTGGTCTACCACTAGCCAGTTTCAAGTACTGCCTCCTAGTTCTTCGATACACAATGTAAAACAACTGACCTCCAAAGAAGTTTTGTTGCAAGCTGGGTTTCTTTTGAACTATGCGTACAAACAACTGATTCTCATCGCCAAATTTTAAGAGCCGTAGAGTAGGAAATACAGGCTGTACCTAATGATCAAAAATCCAGGTATCGATAGTAGAAGCAAAACAAAAAGATGCGACCTAGACTTTTCTTTTTAGAGGTTTCGTTTCCGAGTTATTTTACATGTCAAATTTATGTCACATTTCGATCTTACGTCAATAAAATGGTCATAACCCCCTTAAAATACTCATCAACATAAAATATTATTAAGTTGTTGGAAAGAGCGTTAAATTGGCTGTTCCTTAAAATTCGAAAACTTGAACATTGCTTAGATTGTTACAACAAACAAGTCCGAAGATAAAATGTTGAGAATTCATGACACCCCTACTTCATTCCATGCTCTCCGGCCGGGCCAGATCAACGGAAACCGAATAGTTCCTCACTAAATTGAAGTTTTTCGCTTGAAATTTCCAATCCAAAACGCTGCAAATTCTTTCACTGGGGTTTATTATTCAATTGGCTTGCGTTGATGATTTGAATTTCCACTAAGCTTTGGAGTGTGCGCGTTTCACAGGATGGGACGATTATTGAATTTCAGGAGGCACACAAATATGATCAACTGATCAATCCAAATAAGTATTTTGGTTGAGAACAGATTTACGTGCTCCATTCATATCTCCTGAAATTCAATAATCGCTCTATCCTGTGAAACACGCGCACTCCAAAACTTAGTAGAAATTCAAATCATGAACGCAAGCCAATTGAATAATAAACCCCAGTGAAAGAATACGTATTTACCCCAGTAATAAAATTGAATAATAAACCCCAGTAATAATATTGAATAATATTTACCTATATATTATCAGCGTTTCATGCAAATCAGAATGCTTCAACCCGTATATCGGCTATGAACTACAAGTATCCACATCGGCTTTCGCTCCAGTATCCACATTCACTACAACTCGACGCTATCGGCCGGACATCACTGGGTTACAAACAAACAATAATAAACCAAAAAACGCAAATGTTGGCAAAAATAAGTACACATTTAGGCCGCCTTGACTTGTTTTGAGGTTTTTAGGGATTTTACAAAAATTTGACAGCCCTTAAAGGGCACTATAAATTGAGTGAGAGAGCTGGCTCAAGAATTGGGGCGTCGTCGGGCCAAGATGGGTTTTTCCTGAAAATTTCAGATCTTTTGCTCCAGCCATTTTGGAGATATCGTGCGTACGGCGGAAATTTTTTATTTCAGATTCGGATTCTACACCCTTTGAAACGTAAACCATGAAATTTTCAGAGGGGGTTACAATTTTTTTTTCCAGAGCGATTGCAATGGTTTATTATTGAATAATAAACCAAAATCAATTATTGTGTTTAGCTACCAGGCCCAAAAAGGTCACCATTCATTTCAGAAAAGAAAATCCTGCGCCAAACTTTTTTTTTGTAGCAAGTTGATTTTTGGGGAATTACTGTGTCCACCACGAGCTTCTCTGGCATTAAAAGAAGATATCAAACCAGAGAAGTCTGCTACTGTGAGAAGCATTGAACCTGTGAACCGTGACTCATTCATTGAAATTTCAGATGATTTTTCTTTCTAACGAAATAGGTTCCTAGGTAGTAAATTATTGTGTGGAATCAATGATATCAACGTCGTTAAACATTTTTCGTCACACTTAACAACTGAATAGCAATAGGTGCTAAATGGCATTCAAAATTGTGGTACCTATGGGATAAAGCTGGTACCTGGCGTTGCAGAGTCTCAGACGAAGTTACCAAGTGGATGTCATTGACTGCGTTACCTAGCAGATGAAAGGCCGTGATATACAGACAGCAAAAAGGGGTCTGATGCCAGAAGTTACCCAGACTTTACCTGGACTTAATTCGTGATTGATAAGCGACCTCTAACTGTTCTAAAATCATTAGTGTTGAACTTCGTGGAACGTTTGAGCCGGGCTGACTTCAGCTGTCAGGTAATAGAATCGTATTCTAGTAATGATACATTTCCTACTCTCGAAAAAGTTTAGCGGCAAAACCTGAACGTCTCTTTTGGACTTTTCGTCTTGTCTCGCTGTGACTGAAGTTGGACGGGGTGCCAAATTTAACACCGGTAAAGTATTAGCATTTTTTTTTTTATTCAATTTTTGAAATTTACGGTTATCTATTTTGAAACATGAATTAACGAATTTCGGTAGACGTCAAAATTTGTCTTTTCTTGGTCAATTACAAATTCATCATTGAAAATGATAAAACCAGAAGCATGATCATAATTTGACGCAGAATTTTCAAGATACAGGAAACGGGAGCTATCCACTTTCCATCACAACATCAAATAATAAAGATCATATTCCTACGATTGGAGGGGTAGCAAATACCTCATTTTGATCCATAAACTGTTTTCACATGTTACGCAAAATTTCGGAATGTTCCTTGAAATTACTTACAAGCTCTCGTGGGAAGCTGCCGTGAAACAGTCGTACGGCGAGGATTGAGGATGAGCACAAAAAAAAACATTACTGGGAACAAAAGCGTAACGGTAACAATAAATGAACAAGAAGAAGAAAATGAGGAGAGAGAAGAAACGACACTCGAGTCGGGCCGAGCCGTAATTCGTCGCGCTCGTAATGAGAGGGTAAAACCTGACAGGGCCAAGCTCAGCGTGCAGGATTTTCACGGTACAAAGCACCGCCTCCCTTCGCAAGTTGGGACTTTTTATCCCAATTTTCCCGAAACCTGAATTGAACGTGATTGTCGGAGGTAATCAACCAAATTAACTTGCCATTGGAGGACCAACTGTGAACTGAACAGTTGTGATTGGGGGAAATTGAATCACCTCGAAAATCGATCGATTGATCGACTTCGAAAATTAATTTAAAAGTTCCGGTCATGTGGTGTGATTGTATGAGGGTTTTAACCTTTTAGCATGGAATACCCTGGACAACTTGGACTAACTAGCCGAAAAAAATGTCACGCGGGATGGGTGACGCGGATGTGTCACGAAATTTTGACATTCTCATGTCTTTGCTTTGGCACATATACTGAAAATTCGTCAACAAAACTTGCTCACGCGATACCAATAAACAAAAGTTGGTAACCACAGTCCTTGAAATAGTAATACCAATAAACTGAAAAATCGTCACGAGAACTTGCTCACGCGATACCAGTAATAAGACATTTTGTTTTGGTGAACGATTTTGTGAGTATCGTGAGCGAAAAAAATTGACGATGGACAAATCCGCTCCGAATTACGCTTCGATTCACTATTATCCTGGCAACACAAGTGTAACAACAACGGTAGGTGATGCAGCCTAGCTCGAATTCAATGAAGTACCCACGTGTCGGAACAACGAGTCAACACGATCGCGAATTCAATGAAGTACGGGTGGGCGGTTTCGCTTATGGCCCGTTTAATTGATCTGTACGCCCCGCCGTGCAAAGCACGGGTGAGATCTGCCTAGTAATAAAATATAAGAAAACACACATGAAAATGTCCCAATAACCCGATCACCTTAAACGTCTACCTTGTGTCCAACAACCAAAAATATCTACAGTGATGTTTTATTGTTTTGTTTTATACCTTTGTGTTCAAAGAGAAACTTCTGGACAGACTTCTGACAAAGAAATCAAAATTTCACGATAACATAGACACGTGTTCAAGCATTTTTCGGCGTCAACAAAAATCAATGATCCTCCCCTCGTTCATATAAGTCTGAACACCTAGGTTTGATTGTCATAACATCTACAACGTACAATAAGTTACTGCTTAAAACCACTATCAACCGAGAGCGCAGCTATGAAAGTCAATAAAACTTATGCAAGTTGCACTGTCAACACCTATTCGAAGCAAATTCGTAAAAATTATTCTTATAACAAATTAATTTTTTCCAAGTATTATTCGAATGCACTTACAATGTTTTGGATTTATACCATTTTGGTTCATAATTTACAGTACTAGGCCTTTTTAATCGTATAGCAAAGCTTTTTTCTAAACTCTCTCTCAAATTTCAATATTTTGTCAATTCATGTTTCAAGAATCGTAGATTACAAATCTGCAATATCCATCCCCCATATATACTAATATACAATAGTATAAATGCCCGCAGACTTGATGAGAAAAATCCGTACTTTTGCAGATGGACTTCACTAGGAGTTAATTGATGATACGATCGTGTTTCAGTTTATATCAGATTATTGGATCTTGTTTTACAAATTCATTTAAATTTGAGCGAGATTTGAAACTATCGGGGAACCAACCTTACCTACACAACCTCTGAAAATTTCATCAAGATCGGATGAAAACTGTGGCCTTTAAGCTTGTTATAGCGCATTTGCTGTCATTCGACAGACTTACAGATAAGACACGACACAACAGTTGTTCCTAATGGGCACCTAGTGGAAAGCATCAAAGTGAAAACAAGCTTCGGTTACCTACAGGTCGATTAGGAAGCAAAATATCTTTGTGATGTTGCATTGAAATAAATGAATTATTCAAATTTAACTGGCACATATTTTAATTCATTGTCCCAAAGTTTAATTGTTTTCAATCAAATTAATTTCATTCAAGATTAAATGAGAAATTACAATATTGGTTCGAGTTCTAAGTTGAGACACTACTTATATTGCCTTTTGAAGGAGAGTTTGAAGCCTATTGGTCGAGAGAAAGGAAGGGCTTGGAAATACAACCAATCTAGTTTAAACGTGAAAGGAGAACCGATACCTTAAGGGAGGTTTCTGTTCATGTAAAGGAATCTGCTATAGTCTCTTTTTATTAATGGGGTCACCTCTAATTTGTTGTATCAACGAATCGGCACTCATTGTTTGCTGTTAGAGCCGAGAGACACGACCTATCAGAAACCAGTCTGTGGAATTGCTTGATCCGGCAAGTACACGAATTTATTATCGAGCGAAAAGACATTTCAATGATGGAACAGAAGCCTTGTAAAGAACGTTGTTTATTTCCACGAAATAACGTAGTTAAATTATAGCGATTTTGGTGGTTAGATTCAAATGTAATAGATGTTGTTTGTCTCTATTCTTGACCTTATCTACGAAATCGGTATATTTTTTCTATCCAATTTCATACCTCCCCGGATATAATGAAGGAAAACCACCAAAAGTATTGTCTTGAAAATACAACAGAAATAGAGCTTTCCTCATAGCCCACTTGCCAACTAACTTGAGCTGTATTCTTCCGAAACGACACTGGTTTTGACTAACTCCGAAATAGAATTGGTCAAGAGAATTCAGGTGTAGGAGTGTACAATAAATTCCAATAGAATTATCCTATAAAGTGGTCAATCGTGAGAATCGTGAGATAATTGTTTTTGTTTGTTACTATGATGACCGAAATCGATATAACATTTTAACTCTTTGTTGGAAATGGACAACGTCCTTTACTCGATTCTAGTTATCTTCTTTTTCCCCTAAGCACCCGTTAGAACTCAATTATTTTTGGATTCATTGGAATGTTGACATCATCCATGTTTCAAAAAAAATCAAAAATCAGCAGAAACAAGCTAATTAAGAGTGAGCAAGCTTCATTATTCATACAATAGATCCAATTTACAATTACACTTGAATATGGAAAAAATCTTACAAAACAAAGATTTATAAATTCTAATTGTTGTCCATAAAACTTACTATTGAAGAGCCTCCTGACTTCCGACTTTGTGGATTCCATCCATTGTTATTTTATCAAAGAGTGATCGAATCCGGTGTTAGATACATACTTGTGTGACATTTGTTTTTCTAAATGATTGTAAAAATAATTCCTGAAGTAGCCCTGGATTGTTCTTCAGATGATAAATATGGCAGGTATTTTAAGCTCTTGTTCAGCGAGTTAGAGTTTCATAGTGTGGCTACGACTCTTCTATTGTTGCTAGCATTACAGTTATTGTAATTCACTTCACTTACTCCTGCACTCTTTTTCCTCATTGGAGAAAGTTACAAAATTGCAGTTCGCCTTTTTTTTAACTGTCCCCCTTTTTGAGCTGAGCAACCGACCGAAATAACTGCCTATTAAAAGAAAAAATAAATAAATAACTTCAATTAAAATCGAGATCCTGTTCGCGCGCGCGCGGACAAAAAAAAAAGAAAGGCACAGGCGCCAAGTGCAACCCGGGTCCGCGAACTTCGCCGTGTTTACGTCGTAGGAGTCAAGTTTAGCCGGGATTTCTGGGTCAAAGCATTATTATGAAGGACATAAACTGCCCACCGCTCCCCTGGCCTGGTCTGCTCGATCGGGAGGGATTCGTCTCGCCTTTTACTGGGTCCCTCCTGTGCCGAAATACTAGGGTACCGTCCTGTCCTCCTTTTAGAGGACATGTTCTCCGTTTTGCTGCGCTCCTGCTTTTTCAGGATGTGCTTCCACGCCATTAATCTGTCCATCTTAGCCAACGATTTTCACGATTGCATAATATGCTGCATGTGCTAATTCGACAACGTTCGCCGGGTTTCATTCTTCCTGATTGTTAGAAAAGATAGTTTTCCCATCGGGCCAACTGCCACGATCGCGAAGTTTTTCTGGATATCACCTGAGGTGAAATTCTTTGGTATCGAGCTTTCCTCCTTTCTGAGGAAAATTCTTAATTTCCCTTTGGTCGTCTTCTTTTGAGGTTATGCTCTGCATGAGGCTTCTGTCTTCTCCTACCAACGATTCCCGTGATTTCTAGGCATATTACAAGTTCCAAGAATAAGTTGGGGAATTTCCATCCTATTGTCCAGGTTCATGGCAGTTCGTCTCTTTACCTAGTTGTTCTATCAGGAGGGATTCGTCACGCCAATTACTGGTCTGTCCTGCTCCGGAATAGCCTATATACGTCTTGTCCTCCTTTCTATGAACAAGCTTTTCATGACGTTTCTGTCCTACAATAAAGATTCAACGTCATACTTCAAGTAACTATGTAGACATTAAGGCTTAAATCAGCTTTGTATTGTACTCCCGGTTCACCTGAATCTAACGGATGAGATTCACTCCCAGTTTCATGGTCGGATCAGATGGCTCCCCTGCTCTGGCCAGTTCGATCGGAAAGAGTTCACAATCTTCAGAGAGTGATAAACAGTTTTAGATTAAAATAATTCTATTTGAAATAATGATGTACACCCTATAATTACCTGAATTATTATGCAAAGTTGTAAATAATCTTTTCAGTCCGTCGTCAGTCTCTTCCCATCGTTTGTATTTCACTTGCCCTTGACGAATAAAATGAAATTCCTCCATAATAGGCTACGTTTCGCGCAAAGTGCGGTTTCCTCAGGTTGAAAATAAAAAAATCGGCATCCGCCATCTTCGATGCCTGAGATATAATAAAATCCGCCCACTTTTCATTCTGGCTCGGCAAAGAAGACCGTTATCCAGCCGTTATGTTAGTGTTTTCTGATAGTGACGGGAAGGGATGGCGGAGGGGAAAGGGAAGGCTGCTCCTCAATAAATTTTTAGATTACGAGTTCCCGATCTAGTCAATCTTCCTCCCACGCCCGCCACTTCGGGAATAAGATCGACCCCAGCGAGGCCGTCTCTATTTCTCTATTATCATTTCAGTCACGGAACGGAATTAGATCCTTCCGATAAGCGATATATTTTATATTATATGATGTGTAGGGAATGATTGCTACTCTGGCAGAAGTGCAATGCATCACTGGGAATTCTCGCAGCTTCCGATCGTTTCCTTTGTTCTTTGAGTAGAAGAAGTTCAATGTGCGATTCTCTTTCTATTTCTCTGTCCCGAATAGTTGTAAGTTTTGTATTCATGCAATAAGTATAAACATTTGTGTCTCCCAAAATCAAAACTTTTGTACAAACCTCTCTCCTCCTCTCTTCAATTTAGAACAATGTTTGTTTCTAAGTCAGTACTTTCATGCTCTCCTTATACTCGCCTCTCTATCTATAAATATTTGTTGGACGTTCCCAACAATTCATCAACGGAAAGACGCCGATCCGTTTGGCTAAAAGCCAATGACAGAAGGTGAAATAACTCCGCCCCTTGCTACCTTATCTCCTGAAATTAGCATAAGGGCATAATTAGTAGGGATCAAGACTTATTTCACTTGATCCTAACCCTCAACTATTCAAGAAAGAATCAATCTTGAAGTAGCGTTGATAGACAAGTGCTTTCGTCCTTTTCAAAAATCACTGATCGCCCTGTAATGAGTCACTTCACTCCGAGCAGTGTTGCTTTGGAGCGCGCATGCGTTGTCTCAGTGTAGTTAAAAACAGTTCAAAAACAATTTCATCACGATAGTTTCCTCCAACTGCATTCACCCGATATCATAAATTCTTTGGATACAGGGGAGCAACCTGCCAAGTTGGTTAAGGCAGGTTATTGTTCGTTGATTTCTGGATTTCTTGGTAGATGGTACGCTCTACACTTTGTTAGGTTGTCAAACTATCAGCAAAACTGAACGCCCGTTTGGTCGCAGTTTGAGATCCGCTTCCCTCCAGTCTTACTTCCAGTGACCGGTCACCCCCGTAAAAATCTCTAAAATTAGCCACCGACCAATCCAAAGACATTAACCCGGCCGGGCTCGCCTTGTTTGTGCTGCAAAAATCTCAAGAGGACCCGGTCCCAGGAGCTGCCCTGCCTCGTTTTTCTCCTGCGGATTCTAGGCGAAATCTGCAATATGTATGCAAATTGAGAATTACGCAAGGGGAAGGGGGGAAGAAGGGACGCCAGGCTCATTTAAATATATAGGTCCGCAACTAGCGGTTACCTACTCGTTCGATGTGCTGTTTATCGACTTCGGGATCGTTTAAGTCGTTGAGATGTTCCAGTCTTTTCTCCCGTTTTCGAAAAAGATCGACATATTTGAGATGTTTTCTCACTTTAAAAAAAATGAACGCGTTGTCACTGTTTTGTGAAAAATATAGGTGAACTGGGGTTTGGTGTAATTTACAAGAAATGGCATCATTAGCATGGGAATTATGTCGTCGTGTTTGAAAAGGCTATTCGCACGAGGAAGTTGTCACTTTAAATGCAGTCACGAGTACGTTTTAACGAGTACTACTGGTTGTAAACGACATTCCTGCTGGTTCTATTTGCAGCTATGTTCGTTGATTGAATGATTGAGGAAATCGAAAACTGAGTAGGGGAAAAAAAAGTGAGAAAGTACTTGCGCTGAGTCTGGTTTCGCTTAAAGTTGTACAGTCTGCCGGGTTAAATGGGCAATATCGCTAACTCACTAATCGTAACATGGTCCAATAGAACTATTTCAAACAATGAGTAAGAGCGAAAATGGTTAAATGAAAAAATAGAACAATAACATAAATTGGGCAACCTCACACTCGATTGACCATTGACAATCAAATTATACGACATTGTCACTTAACATGGAATTAATTGAGTTTGAATCAAATCAGACCGATAGATCGAGGAGAAATCGGCATTACAAGAAATTCAAGAGTGCGAAACGCGAACGTTCTACTGTTGATCTGACGTTGATGTAGGCGCAAAACCTCACAATCCCTAAAAGTTGCATTAGTGTCGGAGTGCAACTTTTTTAACTTTACTATCTTGGATGCAGACCGCCTTGAGAAGAGTTGGCCAGTGTGTTAATACGAGTATATATATAAACATAGTTCGGCACAACTAGGCTCAGGTAAGTCTATCTGCTTGCAATTAAAGCTAGGAGCCTTGATTTTTTTTTCTTTAAATGTCGGATACATTTATGAATACTGTAACTGGGTCCGAAATCCGCGGGTACAGATACTCTCCGACGGAAAGTAACTATGGACAGCTATACAATTATTTGTGATATATGTATTCACAATTACCTTTTTGGGTACAATCAAGAATATCGTCACAACTTGACTGGAATTCGGAATACTGATCCCTATTGCACATTTAGTCACAGTTTTGGAGTCTTTAGAATGAGAAATGAGGAAGTAACAAACTCCAGTCATGGCTATGGAGTGCATTCTTTAAGGAGCATGCTGTTTTGGGATTTTGAGTTCCGAGAATGAGAATGAGAAACGTGGTGATCCGTAAAGGAAGAATAGGAATTTCTGAAATTGATTAGCACCTCCTGTTGTTGAGAAAGCAAACCAACATTCTAGGTTAATATCAAAATACTAGTTGAGATATATCGTACTTTTTCAAACTGCTTGTGTAAGAGGAGTGTGTAGGAGAGGAGAAGTTACTGGAGGGGGGGTTTAGGTAGGAGTGATAGTTGAATGTGACCAGATTATCAAAATCAAGGGATCACTTCCGAAAAAAAGACTCAGTTTCGAATGCCCTGGGAGTCAAATGCTCACTTTTTGGTAGATAAACAAGCAGAGAACGAGTTTATGACAGATCCCAGCTCAATAGAATGGGCCAAGCCCGAGTAAACCAAGAGCATTTTGTTTTTCAAAAAAATCATTTTCGTGCCTCCTAACAAACGGTTTTTAGTTCGTCCCTTCTCCTCTTTCTTCAAATTGGCAGACCTTTGAAGAGCTGCGTTCACGCTGAACTATTTCAGTTCATTATCAATAGTTTTACACCCGAAAATTCAGTGATAAACCTAAGCAAATTTTGAAAAATTTAGTTCAGCATAAAGGTTTTTATTGGGGTTAAGAGTGCAATTGTCACGAAAAAAAATGTCTCAAATGAACCCTTGTTAACAACATTTTTCATTTTCACTTTTTCACTCATTATTTTATTCATTTTCCCACTTTTTCATGCAAGTATAAATGCGTTATAACAAAGGCTGATTGTCTGAGAAAATTAGATTTGTGACAGTTGCGCTAATTTTTAATTTTGAAAACGTATTTTCACAAATCTACTGCGGTATTTAGTAAATTTTTGGCTGTGAAACACATTTTTGAGCATTTTGACATTTTAGAAGATTTTTCCTGTAATTGTTGAGAGTGAAGTCAACTTTTCAGTGATCTGTACGATTTCGAAAAATCCTAGGAAGGGCCCGTTTGTTGGAGACATGAAAATCGATGTTTGTTCAACAAAAAATGTGTTTCTCGTTTAGTTGGGGCTGGATCATTTCATTGACCTGGGATTTGTCGGTAATTCTTCCGCGGGATGTCTATTTACTGAAAAATGAGAATTTGTCTCACTAGACATGTATTGATCGGGTTACCACGATTCTGACACTTGAGTTTTTCTGGATCCCTTAATTTTGATTAGCTGTATGTGTAATGCGTCCCTGTGTGGCTAATCAATCTAATAGGCCGGATATCAAACCCAACGAATGAAAACTGATTATACAAACCCATCGGCCGACAAAACGCACATTACCAGATCCACCCTCTTGCCCTCATCGCTTCACCAATGCTAACGTCTGGTTGAATGTTTGTTGCAGATGCGTGTTCATCGAACGAGGCTGTTCATCTGCAGCAGCGGTTGAGGAGCCTCAGCTCAGAGCTGGTCACCCTTCGGAACCGGCTCGGTCGACAGCCGGGCCACCCCGAAGGGGACGCCCCACCTCAACCACGTAAGTCCCACTATCGGCTTCCCGTTACTATTATAGACCATTACTATCTATAGATTAGGCACATCGCGACTTGGGGAGAAACGAGAGGAATTGCCTAGCCCAGGAGAAGGACCTTTTGTGCGGTTTTCTTCCTTTAAAAAACCGCTGCAAGTTATTCCACTAAGGTTTACTATATTTTACGTAGATAAACCATTCGAATAGATCAATGTTACAAACTGTTCAACATATTCGGAGCGAATCTGTATATTTGAGATGGGTAGGTTATTATTGAACTTGTTATGACCATCAACATCTGCTGTCAAACATACTGCTATTAGACAAAGGTATATTATATTGATCACCGAACTAACAGAATTGAGCTGTACAGCCAGAGACATTGCTCCCTAGGTACGCTCAGAAATGAAACTCACGAGCAGAACAACTGAAATTTATCGAGATGACATAGAAATACATAGAAAAAGAACGTTTTTAACTTGTTCTCCTCGGCCTGTATCGTGTATACTTGTATAGTGCTCAATCAGCAGCCCAGAAGAGAGCCCTTCGGATTGTTTCAAATGGTGAGCATACTCGTACAGCAACTGTCATGGAACTAATTTCCATCTGTATCAATCAAAAAACATCTTACGTCGGGAAGTTTTGAAATTTCATTTTTTTAACATTTCCACTCTTAAATAATAACCCTCGTGGTTGGAGGAAACGGATTATTTAAAAGTTGCTGATGTCAATACTACTTCAGATTTCATTATAAACTGGACGACATGGTTGGACGTAACCGACTATCGGAGGTTCGAGCTATATTCGCCTTTTTATTAATGTTGATAAATGAGCAATTCATCGTCATACACCTAATCATGGATTAGCATCCACATCATTTACTGTTTCCATAATAGAAATGGAACAGAAACGAAATGTATAACATCGCACAGAGAAATAAATAACGAAAATATATAAAACATTTGAAAAATGAACATAACGTAACATTGCTTACCCGACTATTTAGAATTTAAATTAGTCTGGAGGCGTTTCATAAAAGAGAATCACGCAATGCCATTCCATGGCATGGTGGAAAAGTGGCATAAATAAATGAACCTACTAAATTTCTAAAGGATTGGAAACGCATATAAAATTTAAAGTACCTTCCTGAACCCCCTATGGAATGTGGTTTTTGATGCAAGTTTCATCGTTAGTTCAATAGTTCGAAAAAAGTTCCTGGCGGGGTAAGGCGAACGAATTAATTTTTTCAATTCGATTTTTGGGTCCTACACATCTTGAAACATAAACCAACAAATTTGGTGTGGGTTTAACTTGTTTTTTATGGTCGATAGCAAAGGTTTATAATTGAAAATAATTAACAAAAGTGGCTACGTGACCAATATATCTGTTGACAGTACTCGTATTTTTTTCTACTCCGAATCGCATCATTCCTTTAAGTATTTGAATTTGAACGATTCATCGTCCCTTCCAAAATCATTCGAAGAACCATTCAATGGTGAAACTTTTAAAGATATTAGTTGATTTGGAAAATGTCAATAATTATTTTTGCCACCTTTGGATTGAGTGAAAGGGGTGCAAAATTTGACTTGAGGCACTCGGCCCTCACGTATTATGTAATGTGTGAGCCAAATTGGCTGCACTATGTCTAATATTTTAGAGGACAGGCTCAAACGTGTTACATATCGGTGTACATTTATTAATTCTTGGAATCAACATGCCTTGAAATGGAACTACATAATTGTCGAATGGATGGAGGAAGGAGAAATGTTTCTGCTTTGCGCAGTTATTAAGATTCGTGATTTTTATTATGAAACCAAAAATTATGAAAATTATTAAGTAAAGGTTGATTACTTAATTCTCAAGTCTCCATGTTTTTGACTCGTTTCACCAACTGTCGTACAGTAGCTTGCGAGAAAAGCCTCGAACGAATGGATTGGAGGGGAGATGGACAGTCCTTCATTGAATTACAATTCCAAAAATTTTGTTATCATTAAATAATATGCTGTTTCTGACTTACTAAAATAACTCCTATAATATAACGAGTGTTACCCTCATCATCGATCTCTTAATGAATATAAATACCTACCTGATAGATACTAATTGAGGGCTTTTTTTGCACAACCAGTTTTCAGGTTTCTTCGATTTAAAGATCGTGAGAGACCATTTGAACACCATACAAACACCTTTTTCGTCCACCCTTCTACAGGCATCGCCTTACGTGACCGAACTATTGCAGAGTATGTTTTTCATCACGATTGACCATGAACTCATGGTGGTTGGTTAGCTCTCGAATCGTTTCGTTTCTCACTATTTGTTACCTTAGGGGAGAAGGTAACTCAGGTGAGTTCTTCTTATCAACCTCACATGATCTGTGTAACTTGGGCTCTTTCGCTATATTCTGGCCGTTTTCGCAACCAAACATCTGCTGATATTTGACGTATTTCCACGGATCTTAAAGTTCTTGTTTACAAACACATATCAATGGTTCGTATGTTAACGTTTGAGGCACGAAATTCGACAGCAGATTTCATATCGGTTTATTACAATAAATAAAGAACCGTTGTAATCGACAGAGAAAAAAGTTCAACTCACCACAAAATTGGTTGGTTTAAGTTTCAAGGTACTCGGACAATGTTTCTGAAACATCTAGTTGAGACTGAGTTATCGGCATCACCCTAAATGGTAAATTTAATGAGCTAAAGTATATGTTTTCTAGCAAGGAACTATCCTTGGAGCAACTCGTCGAAAAATGTCACGCGAGGGTGGAACGCGGAGCTGTCAAGAAATTTTGTAATGATTTCCACTTACAAACAACTTACCCGAGTCGTCGCGGTGGAACGCGGAAATCGTTCACCGTTTGTTTGAGAGCCCTCAATTTATGCATAAATTATGTAACGGCAAAACCGCTGGAAATATTGAAAACCTAAGAAATGCTTCTGAGTTAAAAGGACTGTAAACAACATTCTCACTGAAAATCCATCATTTAGCGGAGTTCTATTCAATTAGCATTTCTCAACGTTTTTAGGAAATTGAATCTAAGGAACCTGTAACAGGTACCTGGTGAACGCTCCTGAAGCATGCTCTTTTTTTCTGATAAGGGATGGGAGGAGCCCCTGGTCGCTGAGACCGCTGTGATCTATTGTGACGCTGTCCCCATTTTATTTCATGACCTTTTTAATAACCTCATTGTTCACAAAGTGTAGGAGGTTTTCAGGCGTTTCCAAGGCAATATCAGATGGTGTTAGGGCACCCTTCCCGAAATGCCGGAATCTAGTTGATGCAACAGCAGGACAATTACAAAGTATGTGTTCTGCTGTTTCCGCCTCTTCGCAGCAGAGCCGGCATTCTACTGTCCTGGCCTTACCAATTTTGTTTAGGTGATACTTTAGGGGGCAGTGGCCAGTAAGAAGACCCTCAAGTTTGCGAAGGTCTTTGCACGTCAATGATAGAAGGGCTTTTGCGCGTTTCCTTGAGATTGTAAGAAACCGCTTCTTTGTATCTTGAATGTTGGCCGCAGGCTCTAAGCAAAAGCTTCCGGGGGTCCTGGAGGGTTTCCTCAAGGGGCCGAATTTTCAGGAAGCAAGGCTCGTGGAAAATCCATTCACTCGCTCCTCATACTGCAAATTTTCTTGCTCCTTTCTTCTTCAATTAAGAATACCGTCTAGTTTTGAAACTTATTTCGGAACTTTTACATTACTATTGATGGGATGAAGGGAGGGGGTAATAGAGATAAATCGTTTTATCTTCTCTATGTTACAGCTATTTTTCGTCATCTCTTTTCGTTCAATTAATAAGTTGGTCTAGTTGTGGAACTCATTTCAGTCTTAAATTACATTGTGGAAGGGGGGTGAATGGAAAGGGTAATCCCGTTTTTTTTGCGTTTTATGTTATAAACGGACTATAACAGATTTCAAAACGGATCATATAAAAGTATGTTTCTATAAAAACCGGAGTCAGGTACGTACCTGTAATGCACACATTGCTTACCAATATGTTTTGAATTGTGACCTCGACAACTTTTAAAAAGGCGGAGACCTTAGGTAGTATTTTTATCACATCAATGAGTCCATCGAATACATTAGCTCGGCCACCTGTTTGATCTCCTTAAGGGTAGACCAGCCATTAACATGTGTGTTAAAAAATCACTTGTAAACATATTGAAAAACTCATTACAAACTTATGTTCATTCAATTAACTTACATCATATCATTGGGTGAAGCGTAGGTAGGTGTTTTATTTTATTAACTTTCAGTTAGTGAGTAACAACGTCTCTGTCAATATACACAGCTTCTGATAAATAACTGTATTTGGATCTCGTTTCTAGTTACTTACAGAGAGAGATTAGTAATGTTTAGCTATTCACTTCACTTCCCCTCGTAAGGTGCATACTTAGTATTATACTGCGTATCACATTCAGTTGCGATTTCTTCTCCTTCGTTGTTCTTGCTTTATATTTTTTAATCAAATTTATTTCTACTGGAGCCATTCAGGAAGATCATGACGTCATTTTATGAATCACATCAGTTCCTACGGTTTCTCATTTTCAATGGAGATGTGAAGGTTAAGCGTACCTGTTACGAACTCACGTCTCCCAAACTGGAACTCAGATGGTACTGTTTAACACATCACTTTAAGCTGATCCCTTTAGAAATTTCCTCCAGATCTCAAGATCCACCTTTGACTCTCCCGTCTTGGATAATTTGTTTCTGTAGGACGTCTTCGACATAGACAACTGCAGAGTTACAGCACCCTTCGCGTGAACACAAAAAAGTGTGCAGAATTTTAACTGGCTTAACAAGTTCATACGTCTACTTCACCCACAGTAGGCAGGTGTATTATCCAATTCCTGAAAGGAAGTGGGTTAAGAAAAAGCTCACCCCTCCATGTTTTCTCTCTAATCATATTTCGATCATAGATACCAAGCGCGCTGCTCATCTCCCTCTTAGCTCTTTAGTCCACATTTTCTGGCAAATTTGATGAGTGGTTTCTCTCTCTTCTTTGGTCACTCGAGTTCTCTATTCTCCCTCCCGTCTATCAAAGAATATTCTCCATGCAGCATCCAAAAGTAGTATTCTGATGTTGCTGGTTAGTTCTAGAATGGCTGGCCATGACGCCGTTCTTTAGGTGTGTGCAATATTTAGCGCTCCTCTTGGTTGAACTTCTGTAATCCTCGACCGGTAATAAGCAGTGCACTCTTACAGAGTACATCTCTAGTAACTGTTTCAAGATTTGATGGATCCCCCCTTTTACGGACATTCTATTCCTGTACGATTACTGATACTTCCAGACATTTGCGCTCAAAAAATAAATAATAAGAATTGTAAGATATGATTATAAAGACGTAAAGTTAAAAGAGTTGCATTAAAATAAAATTATCCCTCGAACAAGGTTATCGATATAGAAGTAATTAAATGAAACTCGTAAAATTATAATTTTTACAATATGTCAATAAATTTGTCATACCGTACCTTTTAGGGATTTCAGTTAATAGCTCAGTTTCTCGATTGGTTCATGAACAATGACGCCGAGCGAGTATGATCCATTAATAACAGAAGATTGATGTAATAGGTTCCAACCGTACAATCTTCCACTCGTTATTCTCGTGGTAGCTTTGTTATCACCCCTGGTACCCTCATCACCTCCAAGGGAGGGAATTTCACCATAAATCAAGAAAATGGTCGACAGGTTTTCCACAACGCTAGCGTAGCAAACGGAAATCTCGGCAAGGCCTAATCAAAATAATGGTCCGCTCGCTACCTTGAAAGCTCAAGTTATTAGTTGGATAGCTAGGTTACCGCTAAAAAACGATTTACCGTAAAAAATCATTAAAACTTCAAGAGCAAGGAAGCTGAAGTTAATATTCCACACGGAAAAGTGCCTTTCCATAATTTCTCACTTTATGTTGTACTGCCAGTCGAGGTTATGCCTTTTCTGAGTTCCAGTGAATGCAGAAAAATGACTTATCTGCCTTCTTCACTCTCAGGTGCACAAGGTTGGTTTGTGAATAAAGAAACGCCGCAAATTATTTCACAAAGGTTTATCATATTGAAACCTCCCATCTTACCCTCTTTACACAATGACAGATGAGTGCTTGATTAGTGCGAAGAATTCCAATGTGATATTGATAAAGGATCAGTTTAACATTAGAATAGAATTTTAGATTTGTTGTAGAGTACGCCTATCATAGCAGTAGGAGTACCCTACTGAACTTGAGAATGAAACTGTAATAATTAGCGCAATTCTAAAGACTAGGAATTCAGGATTTAGGTAAAACCCACGATAGAAAGTGGTGGATATCCAGTGTTCGCCCTGCCATATCATATCATCATATCATCTTCCAAGGATATGGCCCTAAAGAACATGACAACCTATGATGAGAAGGCCCCAAGTTATAAAAACAGGTGATCCAATACCTAGGTGTTTCAAACTCCTGTTTCTAACCAGAACTGATTTCCATAAAACCTGCCAACTCCGCATGGTCTATCCCGATCACATTATTTGACTAGAATACTACAGGAGTTACTGTTGTATCATCAAAAAAGAGTAAGGGGAATCCACTATTGCCGCATTTTTCATGTCCTGCCAAGATCGTACAAGACCAGAGTGGCCCCGGAATCAATCGAATGCAAGATGATATCGCAGGATAATGAACCGATTTTCGTTAAATTTCCATTGTTTGTGTACTAAATTACTCATTGTTAATTCACCATAGGATTTCTTCTGTTATTAATATGATTGTTTATTCATTTTTGTTTGTCCAGGTGGGGGTGGCGGCGGCGGTGGCGAAGGTGGCGAGAAGGAGGGGGGGAAGGGGGGCGAAGTTATGGCGTCCACCTGCCCCCCCGACATAGACGATCTGATTCACCTCCAGGGCCCACTGACAGAGGACGCTCTGCTCAAAGCCCTCGCCGCGAGGTTCCATTCTTCCCACACCTATGTAAGTACAAGATCATTCATAACAAGGTATAACATACGTATACGAAAGGCAAACACAATGTATAATTAATAAAAGACTGCACGCTGATGCTATCCATTGACCTGCATGCCAAGAAGCATGTGAAACTGTGTGTAAATGTAAGATCTTTCACAACGATGTACAACATGCGTATATCTTGGAAAAATATGGTGTATATATAAGACAAGACAGCAAACAGCATGCCGTCAAGTGACATAACGAAAATCACCAGCAAGGAATCAAATGTCTCTATGTAATCCAACATGCGTAATTCTTATGCAACATTGTTTACCAGAAGAAGACAGCAAGCAGCATACTAAGGTACAAGGGTCTCTTTGAAAGTAGAAGATCCTTCATAGCGAAGTACTGCATGCATGGATGCTAGGCATTAAATACAACAATAGTAAAAATCATTAAAGACAATACATTTTATTGTCTAAAAAAAGTCACGCTGTACGTATTCAGCATGCCAAGAGAAGTGCGTACAAATCGCTCCTGGCATCTAAGTAAATGCTGTGCACACTGCCATATCTGCTAACTCAGTCGCACTTTGGTGGAGACATAGGTGAATTTCCTGCACTATTCAATCTTTCAAATCTCTTGTGCTACGGTGATCCTCGGATCCCAGGATTTAAAAAGACTCCGGTTTTGACGTTATATCATTGAATTATGACTTTAGATGGCTATTGTCTCATTTTTCTTCCTCTTCATACGTTAACCTCTAAGAACCAAAATTTCTGCGCGTTTACCAGAAGAAGACAGCAAGCAGCATACCAAAGTGCAAGGGTCTCTTTGAAAGTAGAATATCCTTCTTAGCGAGGTACTGCATGCATGGATGCTAGGCATTAACCAGCAGATTGAGCTCTTCAGCCGATTTTGTATCGTATCGGAGCCGCTCTGGTTGCGTATTTTTCTGGAAGTATCAGTAGAATTAATATTAAAAAGTCTGCGGAAATTGGTCGTCACTAGTAACTATGAAATGTGGAGTTATTTGAAAAACAAATCGAATGCAAACTAGAAAGAAAATAGAAAATGGTCCTCGGGCTTTATTAGTGACTCACCAATGGTACCTATGTAGCTAATTTTCCTTTGCATTTTTGAGAGTCACCTCAAACGAAGCCTCAACAAGTTTTTCGTGGTAATCCTAGGGCCCTTAGGTACCATCGAGCTGTATGTTATTCAAGCTGGGTTTTTAGCTACGAAAAACGCCTTTGCCTTACCTACTACAGCAAGGTGCGTAGTCATGAGATGCATCTTCAGGCGTTCTGGTCGCAACGCAATTACTGAGCAAGGCACGGCATATGACACATTGAAGTCTCTCAACACCCCATGTGTGCATGATACTATGCTAAATTTTTGTGATTCATGTCTGTGTATACGTAAGCCCTGCCCTCTTCCGATGTGGTGTCAGGATACTTGTTAGGAGGGCGCGACCCCGAATTTCTGAACCACTGATCTAAGGTACCTCGAGGCTCGCTGAAAGCCAACTGGAGCAGTGGAACAATTTTACATTTTCACTTGAACCGAACTGAAGCGTACCTTCTTCGGATTTACCGTAGACAGACAGGCAGATACGAAACCAACATTGATCGGCAAGCTCTGAAACGCAAAACGCGAGTGGAAATTTAAATTTTGGAGAATAAAAATGTATTTGGCTTCTTGCACGAGCACAAAGCTTCCGTATCCTTGATAATGTGGAAGCTTGATATGTTAGGGCTCGTTGTGATCTACATTGAGGTCATGGCGAGAGAAGCGAGTGGGCACGAAATTATAGCTCAAGTAATTGATTCTGCTCAAAAAAGGCGTTTTATTCAAGTTTCAGTTGATACGTATACTTAGGTTTTTAAAAAAAGAACGTTTTCACATTGCAGGGTTCTTCAAAATAGCACGAAACAATTTGTCAAAACATTCTAAATTAAACTTTCAGATGTTACTATAAATGGGAAAGAAGAATACCCTCGAATGATGTTTCTCATCAGAACGAGGATTGAAAGAACCGATTTGTATCGTTCATGGAGCATTTTTGACTTGAATACGATGAAATTTTGTACAACAGTTCAATTTAAATTTCATTATGGGAACGGAATTCCATAAGTACGGCAACGAATCAACGAAAAAGGCCATCATACGGAATTAAGAATGAAAGAACGTAATCTCAGCAACATTTGCCCAATGCTGAAGTTAAGGTATCTTAGCAGAAAGTTATCATTAACATTTAAAAAAATCAATACAGGAAAATTAACAAGACGATGACCAAGTTAGAAAATTTCTAACAAACACGAATGTCTAGATCATTAAAATGTTGTGAACAATCATGAAAGATTATTAATCTTCGAAATTTTAAAACATAAGCTTGTTACAATGATTCGAGCAAAAAATGAAAATCGACATGTTCCTACTTATGTATTCATATTTAAAAAAATAATGACAATTTTAGTTAAGGTAAGCTTGTGGACCTGTCGCACTTTTCTCTTGAAGATAATATATAAGATGATAATAATAATGATACAATCCATTTGAAATTTGCTAATAGAGATATTCTTTGGATTTTTTGAACGGTGAAGTTAATCCACAGTTTGCACATCGCTGTTAATTTTTTATTTGCGAACTTAAAAAAGGATGAAAACTGTCACGGTTGCATTGTGAAAGAAGATTTAATGAAGACCCTTTTCCAAAAAGTTTTGTAATTGTGAACTTCAGAGAAATCATTGTACTACCGTAAAATGAGTTCTCATTTGCATTTTAGTGTTGAACTTAGCCAAAACTGATTCTGGCCCCTTGTACTACACAAATATCTATGAATCGATTCCGATTTAAAAACCGAAGTTAATCAAATTAATTGTAGAAATCAAAGTCACTGTTCTCTTTTCATTCTAAAACCGCTTTATCCTAGTTTTGGATTCCAATTTTCTGTTATAAAAAGCGAGTGGAAACTGTTATAGTCATTTGCAACCAAGAAATTCGCCACTAGAAAACCACAAAGCTTTCTTAGTAAAGCTACAACTGAAATAGTTTTAATGGAGTAGAACTCATTTCCCTTGGTAAGATGCAATGGACGGATGGAAGGGTGGAGTAATGATGTGGAAATTAAAAAGAGGATGAGATGATTGGATTACCAATTACTGTAATTCTGGAAATTAGATATCCAAACAGAAATTGGAACAACCGGAAAAGATAATTTGCAATTGATGGTTTTGCCCCCATTAGGGAATATTAGTAATAGTTTACCCTGCTCGGAAACCTTTGATAAAAGAAAAAACATCTGCCAAGTTCCCTAATGTAGTGATCATTCAAATGCTCTAAATAATATCTAAAGATTATTAAGCTTAAATCAAATCCAAAATTCTGGTGGAAGTTTTGATTGTGAGGAAAAAAACACTTTACATCCACAACGAAAAAAACAAGCTATTAGTAAACGCTGAAGCAATTTTGGAAAGCAACCCAAGTGAAAAAGTTGAAAACCTCTGCCATGTTGGTAGCGTGCAAAGCTCCATCGTATCCGCAACATTAACATTAATATTAGCTTCATGTATAGATCATCAATGTGTTTTATGTAATCTTTAAAGATGTCACAAAGATTCTCAATCTTAAAACCTGTAACAAAGATTCAGTTGACAAGTTCCTACAGACATTTTCGCCTTCAAGTTACCCCTGTCAGAGATCGTGTTAATTTACTCAAGAAGGCATTTCCTTTCTGACGGTTCCTATTGAACCGGCCTCCCTGAATTTGTTTAATTGAATTACTTCGGAATAATTTCAAGCGCACAATTCAATTGATCTTAATTTTATAAACTGATACGATCGTCAGACAAGTCATCATCTTGAGACTCAATTCGAGCTTATTGCGTTGTGAAGATGCATTTTTGATTAGTAATAAATAAATAGAGTTAGTTTAAAGAGTTTGCAGCTGCATTTCAAGACATTTACAGGGAGTGTGCGGTTAGGCTGTAGATGGAGCCCTATCAATTTTCTTAATGACCAATACTTCACTTTTCGTACATAAATGAGTAAAATCCATAAACGGTAATTTACTCAAGACCAAGACGTTCCATTTTGTGCAAATTCGAAGACTAGTTGAGAGTTGGCTGTTTGAGTACCCAGTACGAGTGATATCACGATCGTACCTTGTTATTACTGCTTCGCATAGGCCATCAAATCCTTACATTAATCATAACTAGAGAGGGACACTCGTGTCTGTACTTTAACCAGAGAGACAAGTACGAGTACAAATATTTCCACCTGTGCTTAGTTCTAGAAACACGTCCTCCAAAAGCACCATGGTGTGCTGTTCAAAAACACTTTTGTAAAATCAACCCGTTACATTTCTTGTAGTACCAATTCCATAAATAACTGTTCAATTCAAGAATAACTGTTGGTATTGTGATCAATGGGAGCTAAAGTAATCCATAGCAGTAGTTCTACACAATAATGAAGCTTCTTCTAATGATTATACTAACTTTGATTTATGGATTGTGCATTATGTGTAAATTATATTTTCAATGTTTACTTACCTGGATCCTTTTTGCTCAGACGAACGTCGGTCCCATATTGGTGTCCGTAAACGGATACACGGATGTCGGGAACCCGCTTACATTAAGCAGCACAAGAAAAGTACCATTGAACCCCAAGCTTCTTCGTGTGGTCCAAGAAGCCGTGAGGCATCAATCTGAGTCTGGATACCCTCAAGCCATCATTCTCTCCGGTGAGTCAGTTTTATTTATGCACTCATCACGATTATAATCGTATAGCAAACATTTTTTGTAAGCCCCCCCCCCCTCTTCCTGCACCTTGTCACTTTACGTTTCACTCTGCTTGGATTCAAAATCTGCCATGTCCGTCCGCTGTCTCCCTTAAGGACCATATCGTTTTCTGGTACTTTTTAACGAAAAATCGATTGTGATAGGTTTCATATCTGTTGAAATTCGACCATAGCAAATGATTGAATTTCTGAAACTAAAAGCTACACCACAACGGACGACGTTTTGAATAAATTTGATTGAAACTGTCTACCTCTGTCGAACACCAACTGAAGAAGAACCAGTATTCGGGTGATCTAGTAATTGTGAAATGTTATTGCCTCTGTTTCAGCAGCGATGTTTTGTGTAGAAATTACTATATGCATATCCCGATAGCTTCACACCCGTAGATGCTGTGGACCTACAACTAGTCAAAATTCTTATTTTCATGAGTTTATCGTGACAAGCATTTTTTTATGTTGTTGTGTCATTTTCTAGTAATTTCGGACGAATGATCGACTGGGATACGTTTGAGATCCGTGGAAATTCAACCAAAGCAAATAATCGCAATTTCTGAACCTTAACGTGACAAAACAAACCTCTCAATGACAAGAACAATTACGCATTATTAAAAAATAATTATAAACCCATTTGTTAGATTTGGTGGTGTTCTTCGTTTTCCTTTGCTCAACTACATGTAATTACGCATTGAGTGATCTGTCACATGGATGGCATTGGACCATCGCGCATGGGTGACAGCTAAGGAATCCCAAGTAGTTTTTACGCATATGTACGGCGAATCACTTAAAGGGAGAAAGGCAATGAGAAGCTTTAAGCAAATAGAAAAAACATTTATTGATCATTATATGTTGTGGAATGTTGGGTTAGTTGGGATTTGTGAAAAGTATAAATTGATATGCCAAAAGCTCGAAGTGGTATGCCAGAAGTAGAAATTGAGTCGCCGAAAGTTTAAATTAAGATGCCAAAAATATTAAAATTGATTTGTGCCAAAGGTTCAAATTAATTTGCCAAAATTTTCAATTTGATAATATGCCAAAAATTCAAATTGATTTTGCCAAACTAATCTGATTTTCTTTTTTTTTCTAACTATATGTATGTATGTATGTACTGTGTGTGTGTGTGTGTGTGTGTGTGTGTGTGTGTGTGTGTGTGTGTGTGTGTGTGTGTGTGTGTGTGTGTGTGTGTGTGTATGTGTGTGTGTGTGTGTGATTTTATTCTTCCGGTAGCCAAATTGCTGCTCCGTCCTCCAGTCGTGCTTTAAGCAAAATAATCAGATCAAAGCCTTATCCTCCTGAAGTAGCCCTAATTAGCAACGGTTGCGTACTTTATATTTAACCATAAGCATCCCTGGAGTTAATATATCCATTAAAACCTTTAAAAAGTCGGAGCTACTGTATTTCAGACATGGGAAAGTAAGATAGCAGCCAAGCTCGCAAACCACTCAGCCGATGAGTCTTTGATTAATATCGATTGAAAGTTCGTTTGCCGGCCTCCAGATATAACTCCAGACTGTCCTCATGACGATTTAACGAAACAACCTATTATGTAATATCATATTATTTCAAAATCGTCAAAAGTTTGGAGAAAGTGGGAAATTTGTGAGGAATCAACAATAATTGTGGCTGAATTGTTGGGATTGTGAGAGATCGTGCGGAAGTGACATTCCCGAGCTTTTTCTATTTCTCATATTAGGGGCTAGTGATTGATGGGCCGGCACAAACTGTTTTCATTCCGGATCCAATCAATTGAGCCGTTCCGCGCAGGGTTAAATAATTAAATAAACACCACATTGGCGCCTACCGTCTTACCTGACTGGCCAAGGTTGGTATTCCTCTGACACCAACGCTTTGCTGAGCTTGGATTAGTACCAACTCATGACTTTCACCGCCTTGCGCGCTAAATGCAAACATTGAAAGTAGGTTGAAGGCTTGAAGGGCTGTCAAAGGGGTCTGAGCGTGATGATTGTTTTGATGGTATTTCGCAAATCATTTCCTAATGTTTATAGTCGCATAATCGTAACATCCGCCGTAACTTACTGCGAACTAAGCTCTTTATGAGTCGCTAAACGAGATATGCAAAATATTCATCGAATTAAGCAATACACTTTCAAAAGAACTGTACTATTACCTCAATTTACAATTCAAATTGTGTCCCCATAAAAAATTTGTTTTCGCAGGTCTAAAAATACAAGCGTTTACACTCTTTGAATATGAATAACAAATACAAGATATTCCTGCTTTAAATAACAAAAAACCTCGGGAACATTCCCGAATATTCACCGAACTCGTAAAATATTACTGTGATCTTGGAAAGAGGAGAAATGAAATCAAAGGAACTTTTTATTCCATGAGTTTTTCTTACCTCTACACTCAAATGCCAGTCCTATGGCACCATACTCCACTTTTCACAAAAGCAGAACATCAAGAATCTAATTTGGTACAGAATTTTTAAAATTATAGTATTTTACACAGTAATTGTTAGACATACCCGCACATTTTAATTTAAAATGGAAATCATTGATAATGTACCAAATGGGATTATACCCAGTGACCCGTTATAAGCAGAAAGTATTGTATGTAATTCGAAGCTTGTTACCAATAGCTGACAACCCTCCAACCCCTCTCTCATAGCGACACCTCTAAACAGATAGAAATATCTAGAATCTCTAGCGCCTAACGAATATACAAGTACACGATTCTTAAAGCTCAACAAATTTACCAATTTTGTATATTAATACTAACTAATCCATCAGAGCGTTGCAGAAATTTGCTTGTTTCCAAATCACTTGTGTTACGATGTCATGTCGAAAGCTGATTTATTGTTTCCTGGTTTTTGACCAGTATTGCCAATTTGAGGGAATTCAATTTTTTACTGTTATATTGAACCTCATCTTTAAGATGAATTTGATATGCTTTTTCAAAAGGCTAAAATGATTCGGTTAGACGCATCTGAAATACTTGTTCTAAGGTCGTTTCACGACTCAATGTTCGTGAGTATAGATCTATAAAATATATAAACTGTACAATATATTTTGCATACAGTATGTCTCGCGCTTAATGTGAAACTTTTTTTTAGGTAAAACTAGACCGGCATGGAGCAAAAAGTTCTCAAGATATAAAAATACCAAAAATACCACTTAAAAATACTCTTTTTCAACGTTTGACCTCATTTTCGGACTCATTGGTTCATACAACTTTAGTGTGTTTCCATAATCAAAACCCAACTTATGGGGACTCGAATTGCTGTTCCAACATTAGAAAAAATGAAGCTTCTGTAAATATTTCAACTTCAACTCCGTTTTCAAAAACGGGCGGAAGCTGTCATACATGAGGGAAACCAGGAAATGTCAGCAGCTTCACAATGGTATGGTCAACTTTGCGATTTTGTATCGATTTCAATAAGAAATTCCAGCATGACGTTCGAAAGCAGGTAATGACTCCTCCCAGGGATAGAAGGGGAATAAGTTCGATCGGTGTAAGTCGGGAAAATGATGAAATTCGGGAAATGTGTCAAATGGCTTATGAACGTTACAAAACATTTTTAATTTCAAATCAATTTTATTTATTAATTCAAGTTTGAAGGCGCAAAAAATGGACACCTAGGGCAGCAAAGGAGGCATTCCACGAATGGTAGTAGCAAAATCTAAAATGGAAAAAATCTGGAAAACAATTGAATATAGAAAATTGTTTAAAAAAAACCATGCGAAACATTTGTATCTGATCTTCGTTAAGTAGCACTTGAAGCCGCAAACTTTACGAGTAGGTACACACGGTGTCGAACCATTTTTTTGCTCGCAAACTGGAATTTCTCCTTGAATCAAATTTTCCAGAAATTTGGCAGGTTCAATCACGATTTTTTAGAAATAGAGTTGAAGTTCAATTATTTTGAGAAGCTTAGTTTTATTTTTCATGTTAAATGTTTAAACAGCATTTAGGATCTTGAGAAGTTCGGTTTCGATTATAAAATGCCATAAACGTGTAGGAAAATTTACGCTGAATCCGAAAATTTGGTGCAAAGTTGAAACAATCTGTTTTTAAGAGGTGGAAAATGGGTTTTCATGACTTTAATCGTGGTTTTCTTTTAAAAAAATCCACAAGCACATCACAGTTTTTAGAAGGAAAAGTGCAGTTGGTGGCGTTTTGCTCCATTTTCATTCTAGTTTTAGCAACAACAGAAAAGTTTTACATCAAGTTCCCCTCTTTAATCTCTCTCCCTTCCTAAAAAAATATTCTAATTATACACTTTCAAAGTGAACAAAAGTATTAGAGAGTCACTTGGTTCATGCAGTTTTCCTGAGTCGATCTGATTGAATAACGTGATATTGCACTTGATCCTTGCAGGGACGAGCGGTTCGGGGAAAACCTACGCATCGATGCTCCTACTCCGGCAGCTGTTTGAAGTAGCTGGTGGCGGTCCGGAGACTGATGCTTTCAAACATCTCGCAGCTGCCTTCACCGTCCTTCGTTCTCTTGGGTCCGCCAAAACCAACTCAAATTCAGAATCTAGTCGCATCGTAAGTTACCCACTTCGAATACTTAATTTTGTGGTGGATATGGTTAGTTGGCCCTTCCCGATTTTAGAATCCGTCGCTTTGGAAGATGAATCAGACGTTACCAAGCGTCTGGGGCATCTTCGGAACGTGGCGGACCATTGTATCTGCATTCTGTTCAATGGAAGGGGCAACTTAACCATTCCATCACCTCACAACTTTCATCGTGTCGTTTCCTGGTTTCGTGCCCTATCAGGCAAATGTTGTTCAACGTGGAAGTACAGAGCCACCTTTCCATTATAACACCCTCCTCCTTGATATCTTATTGTAGTAGATACTGGAAATATGGTCTGAACCATCGATGAGTCTCTACCTCTTTCTCTTCATTCTTAAACCAACCACAAAGTTCTCGGAAGTGCATATCCCTTTGAAAGAACAATAATAAATAGTGAGATAGGTAATCAATAACGAAAAATAATTAAGTAATATGAATTTACTAATCTTAATGAAATAAAGATATTCCCGTCCGCTACCCACGAAGCAACCGGTCCAGTTTCGACAAAACCATCGATACGTGTGAATTTTAGCTGCTGTTGATATCAATCTAAATTTTGTTCAAATTATATAATAGTTACAATTTAAACGGTGATTACCATGAGAAGAAGCAAGTTTTATATTGCATTGCAACATCATCGTGAGTTGGTTGTTTTCTGACCACGCTTCTTTCTTCTTTTCTTTGGAAAGTCCTTTTAGAATGTTGATCCTGATGAAATTCAAGAGATTCAGATCAGTTGTAAGAAATCGATCAAGTTACAACCGAAAGTTTGTTGACTCACAATCCAAAATACCTAATGAGTTAAAAAAATGGGGGGATAGCACGATAGCTTATTGGTATATTATGGAGCTATCCACTTTATTAATAATAATGAACAACGACGAAGTTAACATAGAGAAATTAATTTGGGAAAGTGCGTTTTTCTGCAGATCTATCTACATTTCAATTGATGCTACATTATAGTCAAAAATGTCAATCTGATAAAATTTATAGCTAGTCTTCCTAACATACTCCTTATTACGTGACGTACACGTCTTTCACCCATCATGTACGATTCCCACTCCTGCAGGTAGCCAGTACACTACTTTGTGCAGTAGTTAATTTTGAATGACAATCAAATACAGTTTAAATGAAGGCTCAGCATTTTAGGTGAGTACCGTATGCATCATACACATATACTAATTGTAAAACTACGTGAGTATTTCTGTAGTCATTAATAGAGTCAGTACAAGAACAATTTAAACATTTAAAAATTGTATGGAAGATAATTTCTTGTTGATCTACTTTAAATTTAGAGGGTTAGTATAAGAAGGTCCAACGGACTTTATAGATAGTATACATTGGCAAGCAGGCATACATCCTGTTCTACATGAAGCCCCCAGAGGCCAAATTGAATCTTTATTTAGGTACTTAACGGTTCGCTCCATTCACGTATATGTACAATGTTATATTTTGTAATACTTATAGTTAATTATTTGAATTTTCTTGTTGCAGGGGCACTTCATAGAGGTGCAAGTAACGGACGGAGCGCTTTACCGAACCAAAATCCACTGCTACTTCCTTGATCAGACCAGAGTTATCAGACCTCTACCCAACGAAAAGAATTACCATATATTTTACCAGTTGCTGGCAGGACTGACTCCAGAAGAACGAGGTCTGTACCACAACTAAATTAATGTTCTGAATCAGTAGATCAAACTGCCTACCTACATTATGAGCAATCCATGTACAGAATTGTTAAAAATCAAGTAACGTCTACATTTTTGTAATCATCAAGTGTGGGATCGGTAATATTTCATTGCGGATTCAGTTTACACTTCAAATGTCCGTAGTCCGTTCTTCATTCTCTCTCATTTCTTTCTGGAAAAAAAAATCTTCTTTTGGAACCTCTACATAGGAGACATAAAGTACATCAATTCCCTGTCATTCTCAGTACGCTTAGATCGGTAATATTTAATCATTCTCACACTTTCTCAGAACCTCCTGAAACCATCAATCCTTTTGTTAGACATGAGTTGTTCTCCTTCCCGTTTCTTGAAATTGCTGCCCTGGTACATTTTAGCGCCTGGATGTTGCCGATTAATAGCCTCAACCCTTTTGTTAACGAACCAAATGTGTTTAAATATGCAGGTATTGCTATTAAAAAAAACTCGAGTTGATACAAACCCCATAATACCTCTTCTCAACTACTATTGTTAGTTTTAGTTAGTTCATGAGCTCCCGACTGCATTAACCATTGTCATCTTGCAGCCAAACTCAACTTGGAAGGATACAACTTACACAACTTGAGTTACCTGAAATGTGGGGATACGAGACAAGACGAAACCGAGGATGCCGCGAGATTTCAACAGTGGAAAACGTGTTTGGGTAAGTGAAAAAAGTGTTGTCAAATTTCGAACTTAAGGAAGAAGACTTACCAATATTAATTTCGTACTCGTTCTTCGGCAAGCAAGAGACACCATCCGGTAGCAGCTAAAAATATGCTCAAATCCGGTACCTTCTTCACTTTTTGGCTGTAAGTCCATTTTGGGTGAACAACACCCATGGAAACGAACGTTTTCCGTCTTCTAACGTATTTTTCTCCACAAAAGAAAACCATAGTGAAAATTACCAACTGAAAAAGGCATTGAAATCCAATGAATAGCGTCAAAACCACGCTTCTTAAAAAGAAATAGAGATTCGCATGGATGCTGAAGCTACTAAGGATACATTTGTGATTAAATTATTTTGGGTACCTAATGAAATAGTCATTACCCTACTACGAACAGACCATGGTAAAATGACAGTTGATGGAAATAATTTTTGCGCAAGCACAAAGTGAAACTTTTAAGAACCGTCAGCTGCCAAAAACTACACATTCCCCAATTTTCATTAAAATCTGGTGAAAACTGTAAAACTTGAACATGATATGTATGATGATGATTCTTAAGTTGTTCATAATGATCTAAAACGTAAAATGGGAGTGGAAATTTTGATTTGGGGGAAAAACTTCTTTTTTCTGCTGAATGTGACAGCAATGGTTTGCTTTTTTGGTAGAACCGAAGGAGGAAAAAATTCTAATTAAATGGTGAAACTCTACATGATGAAATCGATAATATGCACAGAACAAGTTAAATACCGTCTACGTCAAAAACTGCATGATTTGAGTTGTTTTACGGATAAAAAAATTGACCTTTCAAGATTCTTAAAATTCAAACCTGAGACATGTCCTAACCTCCATCTTAGGACCATTTTTAAATTGACTCCTCTGGATATTTGAAGCCTCCACTTAAATTGTACGTTTTCAGGTTAGTTTGTCTGACGTGTTACAATTTGGTCGTCGACAATGTATGTGAAAAGTGCCAAGCGGACGGGGCTTGAGGGTTTGTGATTGGCGTGGGGTGTAATCAAGCGCAGTCAATCGTGCGGATATTAATATTCAGTTCGCTGGCGCTCTCTCGTGTGTACCTTCGCTGTACCATAATATGAGGGTTTTGATACGAGTATTAACCGGATTATCCTCCCTCGGTTCAAGCTTAGTTAGTTCAACTATCTTCATACTCTCGTCCTACCCTGGACAAAAGAGCGGTTAAGTGTCGTGTTCCCCCTGGAGATCTTAATTATATTGAAAACATTTCCTTCTGATCAACAATAGTATTAGGTATAGTCGTGCCATCTTCACAGCCATCAAGTACGATCATCATTCATCAAATCCGGACAGTAGAAAGCAGAAGGCAAACGAGAAAAGAAAACATCAAACGTTATAGATATATCGCGGTTCATAAAACGAAGATTAATTAATGGTTCCGAGTCTACCTATTGGTGCAGCAAGATTTGTTTTCACATGTGGAAGATGAAAAACAAGCTTTTCTTTAAAATTTTTCCTCGCATTTTGCGTTTAAGACCATTCTGAACAACTTCCGTTTCGTATGGGTTCATCTGTGTGTGCCCGTAGATACCCATGAGACTCTGAATATTCTTGTAACAATCCTGATTTCTACAATTTCCTCCCAATTTTGATGAAATTTTCAGTGGTTATGCGGGTCAGGCTGCAGATGGTCATCCATGACAATGCTCACAATTTATTACATCCGTCTGAGCATGCGCAACCGTTGAATCTACCAAGCATCGTTATCTCATTCTAGTGGTCCAATCGGACTCCAATTTTTATGTTAATCGAAAAAAAAAACGGTTTGATGATCTCGTTCAATTTCAATGCGATTGTATCTTCATCAGCTAACGTGTAGGTATGTGCAAACTTGAAATTCCTACTGTTTTCATCAGTATTTTTTCCTCCAAAATCAAAAATTTTTACTCTCATTTCACGTGACAGACCTTCTTGGACAACCTTCGTTTCGTATACCTATTTATGTTTCTATATGTGTGTCTGTCTGTAACTCCGCAGATCCCTATAACAAGCCTAATTCCAATAGTTACCATCCGATTCTGGGTCTAGGAATTCGCGGGTTGGAATGTATAAGGTTGTCTACGAGCTTTATTGCACTTAGATCATTAGTACCACTCTACGCATGCCCAAAAGTAAAAATACATCAGGCATCATTGTCTTCGGAGAACAATCTAATAATCTCACATCTTTTTCAATATGATCTAATGGGTAGTAGAATTTAGCATGACCTACCCCTAAAACATGTCGACTAACCTTTTGAAGGCGTTGATGTCTGCAGGAACATGAAGATTACACTAGGCATTGAAATTGAAGTTACAAAATAGGTAATTATTTATAATGCTCTGTGGACAATTGTAGAAGGGAAACACACAATTGTATGCTGTTAAACTCATAATAATTGATTTCATTATCAAATTAAAACTTGAAAACTTATGTTCGTATTTCTGATACGTCAAAGAGACAGAGATGTGTTTGACGTTTTCAGCGTTTTAGAATGTGGTAATCTGGGTAAATTCTCAGGTTTGATATTTATAAAAATAAGTGAACATGACTCTATCTGGAATATACATTGCAGTTCTAACCAATGCCCTTCTCCGTGAACAACTACATAGATGGCGCTGTTTTCGTAATATCTCATATCGGGATAACGGATTGTGGAACTGTTCAAGTATTTGACAACATCTACTCAATTATGTCTAGGAATCCTGGGAATTCCTTTCCTGGACGTGGTGAGGGTTCTGGCAGCCGTCCTCCTCCTGGGCAACATCCTCTTCGTCGACAGCGGTGGCGTCGAAGTTTCCGTCGAAGGGGAAACCGAACTCGCGTCCGTCGCTTCACTTCTGGGCGTCACCAAACAGGCGCTGCTCCGAGGGGTCACCTCCAGGACACACAACGCCCGCGGTCAAATCGTCCGAAGCTTCTGCGACGCTAACATGGTGAGTACTGAATATCGAATTATGCTAAATCGAAAAGAAAATCACTTGCCAGGGGGTAGAGCGAATGGAAGGTTGAAGCGAAATCCAACGGCGTTATATCAGCTGATTCGTCGATTAAGGCAAATGGTTGAACTTATAGCAACAGCTATTCGCGTGGGCTCATTCGTTCCATTGAGTTGGCATCTATCAATAAAAACGAACATCTGATTGCTATTTCGCAGTTTTCGAGAACTGGATTTTACAGCCAATCCCATCACTTCTTCCCTTCTTGATCTCTCGTGTTGCAGTCGATTCAGGACCCAGAAAACCCCCAAATGTGATTCTTTACCCAAATTTCGTAAACTCTTTTCCAGTTGGAAGAAAAGTTTTGGGCGACGAACGTCGGATTTTATAAAAACTCTGAGCATCTTGAAGAAAACAGATGAACAAAGAAAGAGGAAGTGTTGAAAAACGGTTGTCGCTATTGTCCTTCTTCGATTACTAAGGTTCATCATTGAAATTTATGAACCAAAAGCAGATCCTCTTGAAACAGGAGTCTCGTGTTCTAAAGAATTCAACCTCATAAGCTTTACGTATGTGTCCAAGCATTTTTATCATATATTTTATTGAAAATTTCAGTCGAACATGATCCGTGACTCGTTGGCTAAAGCGCTATACTGCAGAACGGTTGCTACTATCGTTCGGAGAGCGAATTCTCTGAAACGATTAGGATCAACACTTGGGACGCTTTCAAGTGACTCGAACGAATCCGTCCACAATCAAGCCGAGGTAAGAACTCAGCTTTCAGTTCATTTCTGTAAATACAGACATGTAAATGGTAACCTACGTAGCGATTGCAGTGTGTCAGCACATTTCCCAAACAAGCACATGGTGCTATATTGTCTGTATTCTACTTTTTCTACATTGTTGCTCTTTCAAGCTTAATAAGATTGAGACATTCGAAGTCCAAACAAATGTTTTGTTTGTTTTATTTCAGGTCGCCAGCCAACACGCCTCAACTGTGGGAACCGCAGGATCCAAATCTAGTAAATCTATGGCTGCTCTGAATAATGCCGTTCGACACGCGACGGACGGTTTTATTGGAATTCTCGACATGTTTGGTTTCGAAGAACCTAAGGTATGTTCGCTAGTACTACCTCTACATCGTTATGAATCAAATGGGCATCAAATTACTCGCGACAAAGGTGTGGATATTCAATCAATGAAGAAAATTAAGTAAATTAAATTAATGTAACCGACATCATTAGCCATAAACAATAACATTTTATTGCTTTTGTGCATAACTAACCCTGAACTAGGATTTAGTAACAACAAAGAATAAAAACGGATAATCCCCTAAAACTGACAGACCTGCTCTTTCAAAAGTTGTTGTTTTTGGATTCTTTGTTCCGTAGTTGATGAATTTAGTTTTCAATCATTGAGAGAAACTTGGTCCACTGCTTAGGTGCTTACGAAGTAATTATTGCCGCCTACCGATTTTCTTGAAACAGCCTTACGAAGGTCAGTCAGTCTTTATAATTCTAACTTCCAATTTCGAAAACGTATGATTGTCCTCGATACAAACTCATAACTCCCAATGGGATGTTTCTATCTGTGTAGATACCTACCTACCTAAAAATGCCTCGGCTTCACGGTTGTGTTATTAAGTTTTAGTGAGAATAAGCATCTTAACATGAATGTGTGAGTAGGTACCTATATACTGTAAAAACCTCACGTAAGAAGACCCCTTAGTTCATCAAATTACCTGGCCTGCCTGCTGGTTTTAAGCCTGAATTGACTATTTATGATCACAGACTAGAATTCAACACTCTTAAATCCTCCTTATGTATCTTCAGTTCTAAAATATAAACAGATGTTGAGAATCATAGTAATGGTAGACCCGTTTCTGGTCCATCAAGTATTGCCTATACGTATGATGAGACTGAAACGAATACACGAGGAACGAAAAAGAAACAACTTTAAAGGCTTACTAACAGTGATGATAGATTCATATGAACATATACGTCTTATTGAGCTTGAGCTAGTTTTTTAAGAGTTTAAAGTTGTAAATAATGTGATTAACTGCGTTGAATGTTGAAGTTATTAATTTTCTGTCCGTAGCCTTCTCAGCTGGAACACCTTTGCATCAATTTATGCGCAGAGACGATGCAACATTTTTACAACACGCACATCTTTAAAAGTAGCATAGAGAGCTGCCGAGATGAAGGGATCCATTCTGATGTTGAGGTGGACTATGTAGACAACGTTCCGTGCATTGACCTCATCTCGTCCTTGGTAAGAATTTGTTTATAGGGACGACATTGTTTCCAGTTCCTCTCAGTGTTTTTGCTGTAGTGTGGATAATTTACATTTCAAATGCACTGGCTAATCATGAATATTTTTCATCAAAATAACGACAAGCAAACGAACGAATGTGTCAGTCCTTAGCCCGGATTCTCCATCTGCCTCCTATGTGATGTCCATGCCCTCATTATTCTGTTAACAATTTTTTCATTTTGAACATTGAGCCGTCTTTTTGGATTTGTTTAGCCAGTGTGAAACTATGATTAGGAATCAAAATGCTATCGGGATCCAACCCAAGACTTCCAAGTTTGTAGGGAGGGTTTGTTTGTTCGGCCGTCTGTACGATGTCGACCGAAGTTCAAGTGTGGCTTTAGGCTCTGGCTAGACATTTATAAAAACATTAAGTTTTTGAAGCAACATTGCATGAATATTTTGTCTCCTATTGCTGATAGTGTCCCACGATTTACCAATCGCCAATATTTCGTCTACTAAATCATCAAACCTCATAGACTGTTTGTGACTTTCAGAGAACGGGTCTTTTGAGCATGTTAGACGTCGAGTGCTCCATCAGAGGATCAGCTGAAAGCTACATCAGCAAAATAAAGGCTCAGCACCGGAACAACGCCCGCCTTTTCGAACCTAAACCACTTGAACCAAGAACTTTCGGTGTCCAACATTTTGCTGGTCGTGTAGTGTACGACGCAACTCATTTCTTGGGTAAGTATCTAATTACAATTTTAGCAACTAATCAAAATACAATAAATTGTGCAACCTTGATAATTTCCTGACCTGAAGTGTGGATGTCGCTTTGGTTGTCGCTTCTTTTCTTTAAAACTTGGTTGCTTATCTAGTCTTTCGGATCTATAATAAAAAACTGGTTGATTGGACCAGTTACTCCTCCTATGAGCTGAGGCGATATACCCTCAACACCGAGAGGATACTATCCGTATCCGTTACAAATCAAACTTACATAGGTACCTTTCTGCCGACATCGACTCTTGCATCCTTTCCTATTTTGCCTATTGTATTCAGCAACATTAGTAGGGATAATTTTTTTTTCAAATTTCACACTTGTTTTGAAGATGTTTGTATTACATCCCTAAAGTTAATTGAAATGTATCACCCAAACAAAACATCTTTCCTGAAAAATCACATGCCTTCTAATTCTCCCGTTTCCTCGGTGGGAACGAAAGTTGTGTTCTCCTAATCAGAACCGAAACTAATCAAAAACGTGTACAAATCATTTGCTACAAATGGCAAAAAAGTAGATAATTGGTCTTAATCATTAAGCAAATATTTAAAGATGTAAAAAAGTTACGAAATAATCGTGACCAAAGCTGTACCTAAAAAGTTGCCCGATTTGGACGGGCAGATATCTTTCTAACTTATTGTGACTTAGGTGCATATAGTTTGTTTAAACGCAGTATGAGACAAAATGGGGAAGTCATATATTGCTATGTATGGACGCTAATACGTGAAATTAGCTGTGATTCTCGTTTGAGAATGCGCATACCCTAACAACAACATGATATCCACCGTTTAAGGTACCTATTTGAGGAACCAACTGGGAGGGTTTCGGTAAAACTACTCTTTATTTCATATTGGCCGGGCTATTAGTCTCGGAGTTTTAACTTTACGCAGTTGAGATGGTTACCACGAAACTTAGGATCTTATTCGTTTAATCACTCAAAATTGCCTCAAAATCAGTCGTCAGGTCTTGGAGTTGTCAAAAAATGTTGCTTAGGCACATGCGCAATACTTAATTATGAACCAACGCGATAAACATTTGTAGAACAACTTGTTGAAGCGAGATTGGACTGACAGTTCATTAGAAATCGTCGTTAATAACGCACGTTAAATACACGTTTTCTGGCGCACTCGCTACTATTATTCCAACTGCAATGAAATTCATAGGATACAGGAAGATCAATGTCATTGAAATCTGACTGCCAGTGTAGTTTAGGGCTTGACAAGGAACTACCACCAGCACATCTGAGCCAAAATGAATCAACAAAGTCTGAATCGCGAATATTTAGCCATTTTTTTATTTTAAAAAGGAAAACTGTTTTTCCTACTTCCCTGAACACCAATCTTCCTTAACTAACATTGTGAGGAAACAAAATGCACTGAAAACCGCACAATTGAAATAAATTTGTAAAGTTTCAAAACTTGTAGCAAAAAATCAAGGTAAAACGACTTTGAATTATACATATTTGAAGATCTGAGCGGTTTTCACAAATACCAAAGGTCCTTAAAAATCATTGTATCAAGCTGCTCCAGACATCAATCCAGTATGTACCATACTTTATATGTTTTCTATCCCCACACTAAAAATAAGAGGTATGCAATTACAAGATAATATGTATCTATTTTTAAATCATTAAATGTGTTATCGAACTGTCTTGATTACAGATACGAATCGGGACGTAGTACCGGATGATCTCGTTGCAGTTTTCCATAGACAGAGCTGCAATTTCGGATTCGCTACGCATCTTTTTGGTTCTGAGCTCAAAGCCTTGTATTCGTCTGAAACAGTACCGCGGGGAGTCAGTTTTAGGATATCTCCCACCTCGCATTCTGATCTGTAAGTACAATTTTTCAAAAAAATAATGGTGATTATAATTATTATTTGTTTGCTTATATTACTGTTAGAGACGTTAGTACTCTTAAATATGCAGATGCATATTAGTAAAACGTTTAAAGCCCCCATACCACGTCCAACTAGCCATGTATTTTGAAAATTAAGGTAACGCAATAAATTTAAAATTTCTGAAGTTTATTTTATAAAAATGATGAATGATTTATTTAATTTCATCACCAATTTGTTTGTATATTCAACTACGTCTTCAAAGTGTTTTCTCCAGCATCAAACGAACTGAATATTGCCTGTAGATGAGTATATATCTACGAAAGAAACATCTTGTTAAATTCATCAAATCTATTTTTTTGACAGGCTGAATGGGGACGAACCGGTATCCACGTTGACACAAGATTTCCACACTCGACTCGACAATTTGTTGAGAACGTTGGTCCACGCGAGGCCGCATTTCGTTCGTTGTATCCGCGCCAATGCGTCGGAGACCCCCCGCAGATTCGACAGAGCGATCGTCATGAAGCAGATTCGATCGCTTCAAGTACTTGAAACCGTCAATCTCATGGCTGGTGGTAAGTCACAAACCTATCCACCGTCAGCCTTTAAACCTGATCAAGTATGCGGTAAACGATAAAATTCCCGTCGAACTTGAGAAAAACTGCTGCCAATTCTTGAGAATAGGTTTGTTTTTTGTTAATCATGTCGATACTAGTCATTGCGAACCAGGGAACTTGAGTTGCTTTAACTCGCAGAAGTTATATTTTCTCTTGGCGGAGTAGCAGTAGTTAGTTAATGATTACTGGGAGATGTAATATGGGGAGGTGTGGTGATGGTATAGTTGCCCCTTTCATTGAGCTGAATGCGGTTTAAGACTCCGCCACTCTCAGAGGATCTCCTAGACGCTTGAAGGCGTCTGATTCATCTCCAAAGGCGACTGATTCAAGGATCGAGAGGGGCCAACTATCCATTTCCATGACACAGATCTACTCAAGAACTATGTAATAATTCTTCTTCCTTCTAATTATGTAGGGATCGTGCCATAACATGTAAGTTACTAAAAAAATGCAATGATGCACCAGAAAACCCGAAAAAATGTTGTATTCTATGAACTTTCTTGACCCTAGACCATGTTCTAGGATATTTCTCTCAAAGAGAAAACCTCTGGAACTACGATTTTATCTCCCCATTCCTCGTCACTAGGTACACACTGAATGATTATAAATACTAAACTTTCAAACGAATAATTTCCTACCGGAGGTACCGAATGACGTATTGTTTATTTTTATTCCAGGTTTTCCACATCGAATGAGATTCAAAGCCTTCTTGTCCAGATACAGAGTTTTGGCAGGTCATAACGAACTGCGCAGGTGCGAAGAGAAGGCCGTGGAAGATTGTCAAACGATACTCCAATATTTGGAAGACAAACAAAGACGGCCTGGACTAGTTGTCAGTTGGGCGTTCGGTAAACGACACATATTCCTGAGGTAAGCATGAATTACTAAAGCAAACTGTCTCATAGTATTTTTCACACACACTGCGTTACTCAACAGCAATCTCTGGAATATTAATCAAGTTGATACATACTAGCTAATACCATGGATATATTTATTATTTCAGCGAAGGGTTGAGGCAAGAGCTGGAAAGCGTCAGATGGGAAACGTTGCACAAAGCAGCCGTTTGTTTGCAATCTGCGTGGAGAGCGTATCAGGCGAGGAAACGTTGGCCTGCTCTGAAAAGATCACTGCAGCAGAACCATCATCCTCCACCTTCGGCCAAAGGTAGAGATTTACTTGTTTATTGGAGTTGAATAAATAAGATAGAAACTATTCTACCTTTTTTCGCCTATAATAATTTTAAGAGTCCTGGAAGGATTCTATTGAAAATACCTAATGCAAAATTTGCATATTTAATACGTCAGGCGTAGATTACCTGAAAACCGGCAATTTGAAAGATATATAAAGGAAACCTTTTGAAATAATAAAAATATTTATAACATATCTTTTAAATGGTTACTGCGTTTGAAGAACAATCCGTGAATCTGAATAGATTCCACTTTTTGAAGGTGACAACTAATCTCCAGTTTTATGGACTTAAAATAATGCATAACTAGGTATATTTCGTGGTTGAAGGTAGGTATTATACCTATCTGGGTACTTACCTATTCGTTGAATTTGTAGTTTTGAAAATTATTTGCAATATGTACTTCTTTGATGATAGAAGAAGGAACATTCGCTATTTCACTTAATACTCCATTTTATTGAAGACCTTCAGGTTCCTCCACGCCTATTAGAGATACGCATGAAAGCTCGGGAAAAAATTTGAAAACTGAAAAAATTATAGGGTTTGCTGTTTTTGTTTCACTTGATAACTTCAACCTGAGTGACTTCGATTATCTCTTTATTAGCTGTAGTTGGAGATGTGTCACCATCCTTCCACTGTTTGTAATCTATAGCTAATCCTTCATGTTTGATAATATAATATTTTCTTGGTCAGCGATGCTCTGTATGTTTCTAATATTTGTATTCGGGTGATTGATTCTCAGTAAAAAAAGGCGCAATTTCCAAAGCAAAAATCGTACGACGGTGAAACTTCCCCGAATTTCTTCCAAAATTGCTAATATGGCTTCCAGGGATCACAAAGAACACTATGATGTTCAAATCACAATTTCAAATCCGAAATTCCAAATTTAATCAATTCAATCATCAACCATCAGTTCAACAATTTGATGGTGGCAATGAGAAGGATTGATGGGTGGTAATTAGAATGTGGAGTTTCTGAGCCTGCCTTTTCTAAAGAAATCGCAGGTTTCTTAAAAAACCATTGTTTATTTTCAAAAGCCCAAACACACAAACTAAAAACGTGCACATTTCAATACTTATTGAAAATTGATAGAAGAAGTTAGAAGACAAATTATTACATTTCTGTCAAGGTTGAACTACGTTTTTCAAGTTTTAAACGATTTTTCTACAGAAAATACACGCCTCACATTCTAAAAGAGGATGTAATGAATGGAAATGAGATCAAGACAGGTGGTGGTAATGATAAATTATGCTTTTAACGTCAAATAAAAAATGGTTTTTGAATAGCAGCGTACTTTATTGACCATGATTATTGTGCTCATTAGTATTTAAAATTTTTTTGAAAGTAGAAATCCAACAGAATATTTCTGATGTCTGAAGAAGTCCTAAAATAACATACCATTTATGCTTTTCTTAGAATCACCCATTCATCAGTTCGTTAGTATTAAAAATCTCATTTTTAATAAGATGCTAATTGTTTTGCCTATATAAAACTAACTGTATTACCAGTATTAATAGATATTAATCTTTGAAATTTTGTTAATCCAGCTGGACGTCCACTTGTCACCAATTCAACGTTAACTCGCCCAAGGCCGCAACCCATAGCTGGCACCCCGCCGCCCGATCCCTTGGAAAAATGCGACCACAAAATCATACAGCAGACGTGCACGATGTTCGGTTTGGACCTCGTAAGTTATGATTCACCACGGACATAACTGTAGAAATGTAAAATACCTATGTAGAGTTAAGCTGTTGAATTAGCGGCAAAATAGTAGTCCTTACGAGTACCACTTAATATTCAGTGTTTTCTTGTTGTGTTAGATATGCTGCTGATTACAGCAACTTACTGTATAATGTAGTAACTATCATGTTTCTGCATCTGAAACATCTGAAATTTTCACATAAAATGGACAAAATAAGAAATTCATCTTCAACAATGAAGAATTACTAACGGTTGCTCTAGCCTTTTGCCTTTTCTTGAACTGTGTTGAACCCTGTTACTTCTCATTTGAATTCTGTTCATAGTTTACATTCATACTAGTAGGGAAAATACCTCTCTATGGTTACACAGCATCATCTATAGTTATTTTTGTAGTAGCTATCTGATTCTGAATCATCATACAACTGTCATGTTCCACTCGCGGATGTAATAAGTTCTAAATCTTCCTTGCTGGCTGCCAACATACCAGATCGGAGTCAAAAGATTTTTTGTAGATTAGATTATTGTTTAGATTGTTGTGCTGTCGGACACAGTGTCCCCAACGCTTTCGATTTTTACATATATGGAGTAAAAGCATATCTATGAATTACCAAGGTACATAGTACTAGTGAGGCTCTGATCACGAGCCTCCAACATTAACAAGATATATCTGTATTTTATCTGTTTTTATTGTTTCGTAAACAGGAACGACCGCCTCCCGTGCCACCAAGCCGTCCCTACACAGTGACTGGTAACACGAAGCTGGGTTACCCTCAGACCAGAGTAATGAAGATGCCATTTCCAGGTAAACCATTTAGTTCAAAAATAAATGCCATATTCAGTTAAGAAATACGTGTTATGAAAAGGAAATAGTAGGTACCATACATAAGCCTCCGATAGCATTCAGCTATAGAGAATAAGAATTATCCATATTGAATAATAATTATTATTATTCAAACCTCACCAACTGCGGGAGTTTCCCTGCATGTAACTCACATTAAAATCGCACTAATTGAACTGTAGCTCTCATTTGTTAAGTGCGAAACGATCAGATTTAAGTGATGCATTTACGTTTCCATTTTGCTTCAATTAGAAGCTAATTCCTATGATCGTAATGTTTTAATTTTGTTCTGTTACAGATGATGGAAGTACCGACGTCAGCCTTATGAAAGGCGACACGGTCACCGTGATAGGAGCTTCACCTCGCAGGGGCCACCTCGTCGTAGAACATTGCAACCACAACCTTCACGTCCCCTACCAGTTCTTGGAACTCAAGTCGTCCCCGCTCACCATCTAACTGTGCACGTCAGAGTTACATTCGTATTGTAGAGTTATAGTTGTACTTAACAATTGTTATGTACATCCGTACTGACAACGTTGTTGACATGCATTAGGATTTTCATATGACATCAAACGGAGTGTTTAGCAGTGGAAATTTACTCAGGTTCATGTTAAAGTATACGTGCGTACCTCCAAAGTATTTCGTTTAAAGTGAATAATGGATGTGAACATCTTAGACGGTTGTCAACATAATCTTATTTTACTTTTACGCTCTAACTCTTAAAGTTCGTCATGTCGGGGAAAAACTCACATCGAGAAAAGAATCATAGAACGTTCAATATCTACTAAATTTGCTCTACTTACGTGACATTGATATAAACGGCGCGCCTACTTTCCTCGGTACGTGAGAACTTCTTCAGATTCGTTCCCCGACTGATAAAAGCATCCACAGAAATTTCCTAAATCCTTCCCGCCGAGTAACCTGAAAGTATTTCACGTTCGGCTTCTTTTATTGGGGGATGCAGGGAGATTATGCAAGTATATAATTGCGGTCAACTTGGATAGATCACTATATTGATATTTTGTATACAATAAAATGCACAGATTTCAACCTTTCAGTAAGTGTTCAAGTCGTAAAATTGACACATGAACAACGGAATACACCTCGTGCATATGTGTACCTATATTTACCTAATCCTGAGCAAGTTATATATACCGATTTTGACGCATACTTTTCATATCAATCAAATGTGCCAACATACGTTTTGATTAGAACTTCTGTTCCAGCCATCTGAGCTTAAATCAACTTAAAATACAAAGAGGGTTTTTTTTACATCGAAAGTTCTAATTTTATTTTTGGAACTTCCGTTAATTCTAACTTTTTACCTGAATCAACGAGTCTATTGCTACATTCTAGGATTTAGTAACTGTTTAGCTATTGTACTTTAATTAGTAGCGAATAGAATTTGACTGAAGAATGCTTATAAATTACTCTTCCTAAAGTTGGGCCTACGTAGCTTGTTAGTGATTTAGGAAGTCTGATCCAATAAGCCCATAACTGTTAGTTTTTCTATTAGTTAGTTAGAAATTACTTTACTGCAATGCATCACCTTTTAAAGTCTTTCAGTTTACAAGATCTATATTTCTATCTCTTTACAATTACAGCAAAAATGAGAACTCAAATATGTTTCAAAACATGCCATTGGTGTTGAATACCTAGATACCTACTGACTAAGTAGGTACCAATTGTAAAAGATTTCCAACTCTTAACGAAAGCGTAAACTATAACAATTCATCACAATTCTAGTTTCAAGATTCTCGTTTTAAACAGGTAGCTGCAGCTGAAATCCACAGCTTAAAATCTTACCGCTAAGAAAAAACTTATCAAGACCATGAAATCAAGTGACTGTGCAATACACAATCAAAAATGTGCCAATGTATATATATAAGCTATAAGAATTTGTAAATAATCGTTCTGTAGGTACCTATATTTAGTATTAAGGCTCCCCAAAAGCTCAAATTTATTATATTTTTTTTCATAGGGTTGTATATAAACGATTTGAATGCCCTGTCCGACATAATTTGTCTTTCCGATCTTGTATATAAACAAACACACCTCTTTTACAGAGAATATTTACATTGAAGTGAATCAAATAGGTGTGAAGCTATACAGTTTTTCATGCTGATATTTTTCAATGGTTTGCCATGTACATATAAATTATGGGCTCAATTCTTCATTAAATCCTTGTGCGAACAACGAATTATTCCATTGAATCAAGAAAACATTCTTTACCACCAATTTCTTCACACTTGTATTAACGATGTTTGATTAAGATAAAATTGCTTAGTACATCGATATTTAAGATACATTTTAATTATATGTATTTCTTTTTTTTTAAAGTGTGCAATGATTTTCATTGGTTTTGGTTATTTTTGTCATTGTGTTCATTATTAAAATGTGCTGTGACTGCTGTCATACGCACACGACTTGTGCTACAAGTTATGGAACGTTGTACAGAGTGAAATCAAATAAATTACATTTTTTCAAGATCGTGTTAATTTATTAACTTTACTTTATCAAGTTCCTCTCCTTAAGAAGAGTTGCATTCATATTGAAGATCTATAAATGGGTGATTCTCAATATCAACACAAATACCGTGTCTCTACCTTCCTTCTCAATATATTAATAAGTTTGGTTTGATAGTCAATCAATTTTAAATTGAAAATACCAAAAACTTAGTTGAATCGTCCATGTGTCTCCTTACCACTACTCATTTATTATTTATCATGTTCATAAGCAACTGTATAAGAATTCACATGTTGGTTTCCAGATAATCTCCATAGGTTTATGTGGATTGTCTTGGGAGTATTGTGAACAAATAATGGAACAAAAAAATCTAAATGTTCAATTTTCGGAAAAAATAGAGTTTGATTTGAACAAGCGTGGCTTTATCTTCCATAGGGACAATAGTGAGTAACTTCCTAACTTTTTTACCAGATTTTTCCTACTTCTAGGGCTTAACAAATATCTGCTAGGAAATTTTGCGCTTTCTTTGAAAATCACCCTGATACCTTTTGAAATAACAAAGAAGTCGAATCGCTCAAACAACTGTTTGCTATGCTGGGCGCTATTTTCTGTTTGCTTTTTTACTACAACTGTCGACCCGTCATTTGTAAGCATAGTCTTATGCTTACCAATGTGCAACTTATACAATAGCATTATTACAACAACAAACCCTATCAGTACTCCAATTTTGGAGGAATAAAAAAAAGTATGTGACTCCAGGAAAACCTTTGTTTACAATGACGCCTACAGGTGCCGATAATATATCTCCTCGGAAACGCAGGAGATATATAACACACCCACAAACTAGCTCTACTTTACTCACAACACGCAATACAACTTGAACCTCCTACAATTCTCAATAGAAAGTTCAACCTCATCAAACTCAGTGAGGATATTATAACACCGAACAAGGCAATAAAAAATAGTCTTTCCCTTGGTCTTACACACGAAAACTTCAATGTGACGTGCATAACTCAAACAATTATTTTACAAATACAATATTAATAATTCACGATCCCAAAAGTTCGTCACAAAAGTACATTCCACGACATATGCAAGGCAACGGACTTATGTACCGTAATATTTTATCCCTAGCGTATTTAGATTGCTCTATCTTCTATGAATAAGTTGTAGTGGTGCATAAAATGTTTTGCTCAAGTCTACTTATTACTTGGATTATAAAATGAAATTACAGCGATTACCTCCCCCATTCACATTATAAATTTTTCAATAAAACTGAAGTCCAGGTCGTGTTTTTCAAATCGGATCAACATTTTATAATTCAAATTTATGATGATTTATTCAAAATCAAAAATATTTTTAACTTTTTAAATCTTAATGAAATTAAAACTTGAATTTGATTAGAAAACTGTTCAAGTCGTTTTGCTCAACGTGATTTGTACTTTGAAGTGTTACCATATATTCTTGTGAAGTAACACAACGGAGCATAATGATTTCGTAGTGCCTAATAGCCTATGACTATCTACTGTGGCATACTGAACTGCAGTAGTATCACTAAGTAAGTTGTAGCTGCTGCAATGATCTGAAAATAAGGAATCTAATTAATAGTTTTATAATTATATTGTTTTCATCAACCAATAACAGAGTATCAGTAAAAAACTCGGCCGATTCTAACTCATGGTTTTTTTTTTTTTTCTTTCTTGTGCGTGATTGCTTGTCGCATAGAGAGGGTGGGTGGGGCCCTGAAATTGCGATTATTTGCTTTGCTTGAGTTTCTATAAACGTGAAACATATCCCAGTCGATTAAAAAACAAAAATTACACGGAAAATGACCACCCACTTGTCTAACCTTTTTTGAACAGGTTTGAGTCCATAGCATGAGGTGATCGGGGTGGTAAGACCCCTAGTGGAGTCTATGTGCGATAGAACGGATTTTTCAAATCACGTCTGTGAAGAATTCACCATGTGTTTGTAGAATTATTCCCAAATGAACAAGGGCCAAGCCGACAGGTAACGTCGTCCCTTCCACCCTCCTCCGAAGGGAGTAGGGTAGAAGGGGATTCCGTCCAGTATTTAAACCCAGCCGGTGAGACACAGTTGGTAGTTCTCCCGTTCTCTTTTTCCTTACGATTGATTGCTCCAGTCTCGAGGGACGTCTCCGTAAAAACCTCTACCTCCACAGCCAGCAAAATTGGTGCTGCAGTCTCGAGGAACTGGTACCACCAACTTTGTCCGCTGACTCCTAACTACACACCATTTACATTAGCGACCGAAAGGGGTAAAAGAAATATAGCTAGTATCTCCCTTCAGGAGAAAAAGCAGTAATAGTGGTGAAATCTCCCATAAGGAATTCACTACAACGTCTAAAGCCTTTTTGTCATGAACGTCGGACGGACATTGCAGACTTGGAATCTACCCAATTTGAAATGTAAATTGACGAGATTTGAATGGGATTATAAGCTATTTTCACCATACTTTTGCAAAGACAAGGAAATAATAAACCAACATCCAAGATTAGTAGGAAAGTTCTGAAATGGTTTGCTACAGCTTTCCTGGACTCCTTCTACGGCCAATACATTCCTACTAAACGAAACACTTGACGATGAACGTCAAGATTCTTCTACAAATCGTAGGAAGGAATTAGTAGGTGAAATTTTGTGACTTCATTTAAAGAATGTTCACATTCACTCCCAGTGGCGTAACAGAGGGGCCCGCAGGGCCTGCAATGCGCAGGAAAATCCAGGAAATGACGAGCGGGAACCGGCGATCTTGAGATTAAAACCACCCCGCATGAAGTGCGAGGTCTGGTAAAATTAGGGCCAATCATGACGAATTGTATTGTTTGAATTCGTGATTAATGTTATTTATGCAACCGTACTTTGGGTCTTTTAATATTAGCATTACTGCTTATCCCTGTCAATAATGTTTCAGGACCCATTCCAAATAATACAAATGTGGGCTTTTGTTGTAGAGAGCCGACCGAGCACGGCGCGATGTTATGCTTGCTAGCTGCCACCAACGTAAATGTATTTCCCTGTTAATTCTTTCTCTTTCCAAAGAGTGGTACACTATCGTAATGTTCAATATGATCAAAACTTTCATAAACTTTCGTTATGATCAAAATACACAAAAAAAACCGGCGCACTTCAAGATTTGTGTTGTTCTGTCTGGTAGAGAAATAAAGTTGGAAGAAACTTGAACATTAACATAAAATTTATATTCTTTGAAACGGACACAATCACTGTACCTGTGAACTGCCCGTCGAACCGTTGTTTCAGGAAGCCCAAGGGCCTACTATAATGCTCTTTGAATTCAACGATAGAAGCCTAAAGGACTTTTCGACAGTCTGCCTTCAGAGCGGTCAACACAAGCCGTTTTTGTCATTGTGCCTTTTTAAACATTTTTCCTTTTGAATTAAGTTTTTAAAAAGTATACCTGCCGTTTAAATGGTTTTAGACGCGTGTGCGGTCGCAAGACTTGTTGCATTGATAGAGGACGGCCGAAGCCAAAGTTATGCGGCCAGCCCTTGGGCTGCCTGAAACAACGGTTCCACGGGCAGTTCAGAGGTACCGTGATTGTTTTCTTTCCACAGAACATAAGTTTCATGTTAATGTTCAAATTTCTTCGAACTTTATTTCTTTACCAGACAGAACATCACAAATCTTGAAGTGCGCCGGTTTTTTTGGTCACCAGTGTAGTAAAATGTGATGATGATGAATGATAATTGCGCATATACTATATTGAAATTACGAAACTGTTCCAACACGTTGTATCGGCGATCTAATGATCCACAAATGGGGGGGGGGCGAAAATAAAGTTTGGGGGGGTCCCAAAAACTCCCCATTCAGTGGTTATACAGTTCCACAGCCCGTAAGTAGCTTAAAAAATGTTTACTGACTTTTGGAATCGACGTAGGCCAAGCTTGATGAATTAATCAATATTTACGACCAATTTTGGATGGCATCACAATCTAATAAACGTATTCCATATGTATAACGTTTATAAGGCGATCTTTACTGTTCCAAAACTCATTAGACTAAATGAAGGTAAGGTTTTTAAAAACGAACATGATACGCCCCTCATTTGTGATATACAAGTTTCATTAACTTTAATTCAATAATTTTGGAAAAAAGCACCGGATGAAGGATGGCGTATTTTGTTTATTTGATTTCCGTATTCAATGCATTTTGAAAAGTGAACCGGCTAATTTGACGGGGGCTTAAAATTATAATCTTGCGCGGTTATGAAGTTTCATTATTGAAAACCATATACCAAAACAGTAATTATCATTTGGAATGTTATCCAATTAAATTGTTCAAGGTTAAAAAGATTAAATACCAATTATTAAAAACAGCCAGCTCATAAATAAACTGTACTTACAGACGTCACAAGTGGGTAGCCGAGACTGAAGAATCCACATGCAGTGAAGTTAACGGTTTGCTTCATTGTCACATAGAGAAATAGTTTGTTCTGCAATATTGAAACGCAACAAGCGCATTATATTTTTAAAAATAGATACAGATGCTAGAGATAACATATTTATTTAACTGTTAAATACTTAACTATCACAAAACTGGAATACAAAAAATTATTATTATTTAAAAAAATAGTAATAATGAAAGCAAAAATAGGTAAATAATAAGGGAATAAGGAGTAATAATTTATTTCTTCACTAGCTGACCCGGCGAAGTTCGTATAGCCTAGCAGTCAATGAATGTCGTGTTACGTGTTAGCTGAACTTAGTTTTCCATTTTATGACAGTAATACGACGAAAATACAAAATAAATATCCGGTTCAGTACATTTTTTAAATAATAACAACAGAAAAAAGTTTCAAATTTTCCCCCTTTATTGAAAAACATTGAATCACCAATATGTTTTTTGGGTCCCAATTTTCATATCCATTTTTCAATGGTTTTCCGATAAATGGAGGCAAATTAGTTTTATTTTTAGAATACTCTGTGAGAATGCCGACCGGAAAAATTATGCCATAGTTATGCATAACAGATGACTGTTATTTCATTCTTCTCTTAATGTCGCTCCTAGTTATTATATCGCTTTTCAACTCCCTAGAGTAGATTCGAGAAAATGTAGCTCTCTCAGCTGATGAAGGAAGACACCATCATTTCACTCGTCAGATTTTATCATTTCATATCTCAGATAGTCTCCCTATCAAACTTCAACTTTTTAGGGTGAACATGAAAGAAGTTCGATATCTCTGCTGATTAGGTTGAAGCCCATAAATGCTGTCGCCCCTTCATATCCCAGAGCCCATATCAATTTATTAGATATCAATTGATTACTTGGCATGTTAACATGTTCTTCACATCGTTAATCAATTTCCAATAACCATCCATCTAGCATATGTTTAGTAGTAACAAAGGTTTGGATATGACTACTAGGACAATATGAGGTTTTATCCGTAATTACTAAGTTGTTTACGCGCGTGACATCGGTAGGGAAATCGAAGTTTAAGATGAAGGAGTAAGTGTAGAGGATTGTGATATAGCTTAATACCATCGGTGCAGAACTTTTAGAGTTTTTGGAGCCTACACAAACCAACTTAACATTTTGAGTCATACATCTATAAAGTAGAGTAGGGATATTTATTCATTTTAAAATCTGTTTTTTTGGGAAAATGAAGATATTGCAATGGATTAAAAAAAAAAACACTTCAATCAAAATTAATTGTTTTGGGGCATTTCTGAAGTTTACTGCTATTTCATGTGTACCTTTGTTATGTTTTATTCAACTGCAATTCAAGGCAATGATTTATATTTAATACTTACATCTTTGCAAAGGTCTGTACTTCCCCTCATCAGGCTGAAAAGCTCGTTATTGAATGCCTCCGCCTAGCATACAATACGAATTGATTAGTTGAATAAACGATACAAAATATATTGTTCCCACACTGCATACCACACTCACACTCATTAGAGAATCTTGGATTAATCCAGAGGTAATCCAGTTGTCTCACGAGATAACTCAACATTCTGGTTAAACTCTCTTTAGCTGTGATATTCCGTAAGTATTTTGTGTTTTCACACATGTACGAGACATTCTTTGAAAAAAAAAAGATTGCACTCTTTGTATTATGAACTAGCTCATTCGCGGAAAAAATATGGTACAATAGTGCAGGGTGGTACATTTAAATCTTACTTTTAAAACCTCTAAAAACTGTACTAAATGGGCTGATTTGTGAAACGATTCTTCACCATGACTAGAGTGATAACTGAATTTTATAGGCTTAGAGACTTGCACTCTGTAATTGCTCTGGAAATATAGTATCAATTTGCAAAAATTAAGGGAGTTCGTAAGTCAGATTTGAGAAAAAAATCTATTTACATTTTATTATTCCATAAAATTCCGTATTTCATTCTGAATCATTTGGCATGAATATGTTGGGGATTTCAACCATTGAAATTAAGAAGAAAAAAGTTGTATAGAGAGTGCGGAAAAGATATATATATTTAAGGCTTCAGGCGAGCTGTAATCTTATATATGGCCCACAATTGATCTGGATCTTAACTCTTAATATTTTTCATGTCCATATTCAATATTCATCTGTCGAAGATCAATCAATCTATCTATCTATTCATCCATTATTAAAAATTCTAAGGAACTAAATCTCAACGTCTACCTCTCGAGTAAATGAACATGTAATCTAGCTACTAGCCATAGCATATTGCAGCGCTTGTCGAATCGCAAAGACTTCATATGTGATAGTTCCTAAAACTTAACGACTCCTTCAACCTCGAATGAAACCTCCAAACCTCATTTCTTCAGTTATGGGTAATCTGCGTTTAGGAGACAATGCACACGAAGTAGACGTTTCAATGGGAATAGTCCGTTATTACAACACCAGCGCTCAATTTCTTCATATGCCAACTTAAGGAAATCTAGGATGCTGGCACAATTCTCCCCAGTAACGTAAAGACAGACATCGTCTGAATGCTGCAACATATGAACACCTTCTGGGAGAGATCCACCCACCAATCTGTAGTCCAAATCTCTCTCCCCCACAAGCAAACACAAGCGTTCGGAGTATAAACTACATATATTCAGAACAAGATTTAAGGGTACACCAGATTTTATCATCTTTGTAGCCAGAGCCTCCAATACAACATGATTATACGCACTTGTGTCCAATATGTCCTTATGTCCAACATCATTACATGAAATGGCCCAGGATCGGAAGTTTTATTTTAATTTATCCAATTCCATGTTACCGTTGTTTATATCGTTTCTGATTGTATTCATCAAATTCTCCGTGTCCATGATATCAGGGAGAATTGCATCTGTAAGATTACTTCCTTGCATATTCTTGAAAAATAAACTCAGCTATAGTAAACGATCAACCTTTTACCTGACAGATCTTTTCATCTCGATCTGATATACCTATCCGAGATGTCACTCGAACTGACCGAGCCATAACTCCAGTGATTAGAACCTTTCCGTTCGAACGTCCGGACACAATTGCAACTGCAAAGCTACTATATTTCATAAATATTCCCAAAATCACCACGAAGAGTAAAAGTGACATCGGGAATGAGCCCAGACCTTTTGTCATTACAACGGAGAAAGCTACTAAGTGTAACAAGTACAAAACATTTCAGAGGTCCCTTCCATTGAGCTGAATGCGGTAATGCCCGCCAAGCTCAGGGGATGACCGAGACGCTTCAAGGCGTCTGATTCATTTCCCAAGGTGACGGATTCAAGAATCGGGAAGAGACAACTAATCATATCCATCACACTAAGGAAAAACTATTTTGGACTACAACACAAACGTTTGGATGAAATACAAGTAGAGACCAAAATTTCAAAACCGTGACTTCAACCAAGGTTTAAAATTTCAAATATAATTATTTATAAATGTTACTACAATCAGAAGTGAAAAGCGTCTTAACGTTATGAAAAACAAGCTGTTTTCTCTACTAAACAATGTTTTTTGGGACTAGGTCTCCGACTTGTAGAAAAAGGTTGACAGTTAATGAGAAAATGGGTCATTCTCAAGATACAAGTTGACCCAGATTTACGAAAGCCATCAAGTAACATCAAACATTTCAAAACTCTTAATTTCCAATTGTTAGCTAAGCAACCGCTTTTCGTTGTCCCTTCGTTCTTGAATAAACTGTGTTTAGTATAATGTACGGATTTCCCGAAAAGGAGGCTCCACCGCAAGCTATAACTCGTTGGCTCGGTTGGCTATAATTCTGGTGATGGTCAAAAGTTTAATTGTCACTGTATTTATTTTTCATGTTGCATCAATAGAGAATCTCTAGTTCTCTGTAGTGGAACAGGCCTGGAGATAATTAATAGATTTTTCCTTAGCATACTTATGTTCAATGATCCATAGATGTTTTAGCAATTAATCTAAATACATTTTTAAAATTATGTAAATTTGCATCGAACATTTACTCCTATTACAAACACAATAATGGGATTGAAAACAAACATAATTGACAATGGTGAGGATTCAAGTCCTGCGAGACTCTAAATATTGTTTTCTACACATGATTCATATAGGCACCTACTACCCGGAGCTACACTACCTTGAAAAGCAAACTAGCAGATATGAGATTGAAAAATGTGTTCTCTTGATCGGATACAAAAGGTCATTAATGACTTACGGCGAGGTAAAATTTGTTAGACCGGGCGGCCATGATGAAGAGAGTTATGCATCTCATCAATATCATTTCCATGTTGTACAACACTATAAGACCACAACATACAATGTAGTTCCTATAAAGCAATCCATCGAGGCTGTAGTGTAAATACATGACGGAAAACCCCCAAATTTGCACGACATTATACAATATTTGCCTCTGGTACAGGTTTTGGAGGATACCGGCAACGCTCAACACTTTGGAAAATTCTCGCAAATGTATCTTTTTCTGCCGCATTTGAAGGGATAGTTCTTTCAATTTGGAGCTGGCCGTTTCTATAGTCGATAAAAACTGTAATATGATGAGGTAATTGTAAAAGTTGACTGCACTTAAACTTGAGGCTAAATATACAAACGAGTGGAGAGACTGGGATTTGAGGAAGTTCAGCCCTACGATGAATATTTTGAAGTGGAGTGAGATCCCCACGATGAGCGCGAGTTTGTCGGGTGAACAAGTACGATTGACTGTCAGGTAGCCGAGTGCGTACTCGTATTTACGTCGTCTAATCAAACAGTCCAATGTATAGTCGAGGGAAGCGACGATGAAAATGAACTGAACCGTCGTATTTATCCCGATTTTAATTTCATAGAAAGGATCGGGGTCGCTGCTGGGCTGTGCCAGGGATAGCTGGTAGACTCTGGTCACTACCAATGAAGTATTTATCCAGAGCATTGAAAACACGAAATAGACAAACTGACATTTGGAAAGGCGGCCAGTTCTCGAAAAGGGAGTTGCACCCACCCATCGGGCAACGCGAAATACCCAATTCGAAGCTATGGACTCGCACCGTTTCATGTTTTGTAAAAAGGAGAATTCCTACTGTCGTCTAAAACCTTGGACTTCACTCGATTTCGTAAATTATTGGAAGACGTCGCAGTTATTACACGCTCGGGAGCTTGACTACAATTGACTATTGTTTTCAATCATTCGACCGAAATAGCAAATATCAGGACTGTCGATTATTCCGATTAGAAATTAGTAGTGCAAACCAAAAAGTATGAATACAGCAGGGGTGTTCTCCCCTACACCCCCAAGCTTCATGACGAACCCCCCCCCCCCCCCCGCCCCTGTAAGTTGGTCCCCCCTTCACAAAACAAAAATGTAAAACAATATTCGAGCACTGTCATTGTCATTTTTACATTTTCAGATAATTAATTTAAATATGGTTTGTCTTTCTATCTGAAAATGTATAAATGGCAATGAATATTCGAACATTGTCCTATTAATTCATTTAAGTATGGTTTGTTTTTCTAATAGGTTCATTATTATTTACGTTCTGCCTAGTGATTTATGAATGTTCTCACGTTAAAAACTGCTTCAATCAACTTTATCCCCCCAAAAAAGTTTTTGGAACCCCCCCCCCCCCCCCTGTGGGCACCCCTGAATACAGTGTCAACCATTGAAGATTTCCTGTGTTCTTCGCTTTCAGTTGTGAAACGGTGTAAACAAAAAAGTTGGGGGTGGCACTTAACTCCTACAGGTCATGTGATTGTATAGCTCACTGGAATTTGTTAAATAATCTTCAAAGATGTAGAATGTAAGCTTGTTATAATGATTCAGTGGACATAAGTGCCAAGGGACACGTTTCCGCTCGTCAACGCCTTTCAAAGTTGAGCCGAGATGTATTGCAGGTCTGTTGCACTAATTCTATAGCATAGAGAATAGTGTTACAATCGAGTTGAAATTGATATAAGATTATTGAAGACTATTAAATCGTGAAGAATTTCCATTTATCGAATGTAAAATCAAAGCTTCCATTTTTCTTCTACCTATAAGTACTCTTGGAAGCAAAACATTCCAAATATCTGCCGTACAGCAGTTTAACAATTAGAAACTTGGCTGATTCAGCACTTACCTGGCGAGGCTTAGACCGTTTTCAATTAAATTATAATCAAGAAACTGTTTACTTTACAAGTCAAATAACAACAAAACTTGTGATTTATGCTTCAAGTCAGTAGAAAGGTGTCTGAGCTAAGGCCCGGAGAGAGCTAAATCCCGGAGAGACGTTAACTCTGAGGCGAATGAGATTTGGAAGATGAATTCTGAAGCCGGTATGTCGGGGGATATGAATATGGTAGGCCGGGGGACCGGGCTCGCACAAATTATTCCAATTTCCTAATGAGTGTAACGTATTTGTTTTAGGTGACAATTTACGGGTGGGAGGTCGCATCGCTTTGTCATTTCTATGATTTAAAAATTTGTCACATGGACAGATTTCTGTTGCATTCACAGTTTATAAATTATTGATGAATAACGGTTAGACCACCGTTTTGAACCCCGCCGATTTTCAAAGGACTGACGAAGACTTTCTCTTTCAGAATGTTTTAAAATTTCAATATCTAATTACAAATCTTTCCCTGAAAACACTCGTTTCGCCCGAAGGCTCCTGGATTATCAGATGATGACAAAGAAGAAAGGCCAACGACGAATCTAAAGATTTTTCCAAATATGTGAATGGTTTCGATTGAATTTGAATCTCTCTCGGGAAGGTGATTTCAAATTTGATTCAGAAGGCTTTAATCTTCTCACTTTCCAAATTTTCTTGACGATTCGCTTTCGAGTCTGAGTTGTAACAAAAGGAATCCCGTTACGTGGCGCATGACGGGAATCTCATCAGGAGTGCTTCGTGGTATCATCATCCAAGTCCTTCTACGCTCGTTCCTGAATTGGTGGTCATGCTGTAAGGGTACTGTAGGAACCACGTTTATATTTCTCGTTCAAGCAATAAATGTGCCAGAACGGCGGCACACCAAGACGGGTTTTCCCCGGCCATTAGCGCTGACCCCCAATGGACAATTCCTTCGGGAAAACCCGGAAGAGGGAAGCAAGCTAGGGCGGTATATATACGTCCAGCCCTTCGGCAGCTTATTCGGTCAGTTGGTGGAAGCCCTTCTGGGAGTGTTAACGAATCGCATGGCTTTCTCATTCGTAACGTAACTTCTCCTACTAGCTAGGTCAGTTGGTTTCTTCTTTCCCCTTTTCACCAAATGCAGTAAGGGCGGATAACGCCATCCGGTAACCACTGCAGCTCCGAAGTGTTAAGGATCCTCTCCTTATTTAGTATACCGTAAGAGCAAGGAGATCTTTCCTTGGTAACGACGGACTACACTTCCTCAAGGTTTAGTCGGGCGGCCAGTACGCAGTACTGGTAACACCGATCGAAGGTACCCTAGTATACATATACCAACCTTTCTTTTGCACACCAACAATTACCTGATAAAAGGGAAAGTTTAATAGTTTAAGGGCTGTGTTCCTAAAACCAGTCCTTAACAGGCACTTTCTTTCATCCACTTCTCCCTCCCCCATCTTCCTCAACATCTCAACCCACGGTGCTGGTAATGGTTAGCCTTTTGGTTTATTATTTAATAATAAACCATTGTAATCGCTCTTGAAAAAAAAAATGCTAACCCCCTGAAAATTTCATGGTTTACGTTTCAAAGGGTGTAGAATCCCAATCTGCAATAAACAATTTTCCGTCCGTCCGCCGTACTCACGATTTCTCGCAAACGGCTGGAGCAAAAAATCTGAAATTACCAGGAAAAATCCACTTTGGCCCGACAATGCGCCAATTCTTTAGCCATCTCTCTCACTTAATTTAAAGTGCCCTTTAAGGATTGTCAAAGTTTTGTAAAATCCCTAAAAACCTCAAAAAAAGTCAAGGCGGCCTAAATTTGTACTCTCTTTGAAGAACTTTCCAAGAGGGATCGAATGAGCCTCTCTTCAGGGCCGTAGGTCAAACCATTCCCGATCTATGGCCCCATTTATGGTGGCAACATTCGCATTATTTTGGTTTATTATTGTTTTTGTGTTGATATCAGTAACCTAGTGATGTAGTGATGTAGTAATGTGGATACTAGAGTGAACTCCTAAAAGGCTTTGTAGCCGATACACGGGTTGAAGCAGTCTGATAACCATAAAAAAACGCTGCAAATTCTTTCACTGGGGTTTATTATTCAATTGGCTTGCGTTCATGATTTGAATTTCTACTAAGCTTTGGAGTGTGCGTGTTTCACAAGTGATAGATCGATTATTGAATTTCAGGAGACACACAAATATGATCAACTGATCAATCCAAATAGGTATTTTGGTCGAGAACAGATTCACGTGCTCCATGTATATCTCCTGAAATTCAATAATCGATCTATCACCTGTGAAACACGCACACTCCAAAGCTTAGTAGAAATTCAATCCATCATTGAATAATAAACCCCAGCGAAAGAATTTGCAGCGTTTTTCGCTTGTATTTAATGGTGTGCCCCCTCTGCGTTTGAGAGGATTTGTTTAAAAAAATGTGTATTTGTGTTCAAGATGTCCCACTTTAAGGACCGCCAAACTTCAGGAGACGTTTGTACAATTAATTTCCAGTCAAACTTTCCCCCGAAAATCATAATTTATTCCTATGTTTTCTTACAACCAAAAAAAGGCAGTCTTCCATCCCATTTAGGTTTTTTTTTAGCTGTTATTGTTCATTACTATACTCTAAGCTAGGAACCTAATGGTTGTAGATAAATGTGGGTGGTTAGAGCAACCCCAAAAAATGTATTTTTCGGCCATAATATTGGGAAAGTAAATTTTAAAACCGTATCAGAGTTGAAAAATAAATCATATGCTTTACTTGGGGTTAACGAAGTAGGCATTCATTTTTAGTACAATACAGGTTGAGCAAGTTTAAATGCTTACTGTTCTGACTGATAACCAGGAAAATCATTCGCGACATTTTGCCTAGACTTACGAATGTACTATAAAAAAGATGTTCTAATGGGGAAAATGGTATTGCAATTGCTCAATGGGCCAAAGTATTTTTTCCTAAATTTTGGGCATAAAATGATAAAGAATGGCCCCATATTTCTAGATGGTCAAATAAAGAAATGCTTTCTGAACCTCCTTGCATACACACATATTTAAATATACATGAATACCTATTGAAGCGTTAAAAGTCCGGAACACCATATACTTTTGCCTCTTCAATATAATGAAAATCGAAATTTCCACTCCCATTGGATTGCCCACTACTTTTAGAGTGAATATCTTTCGACATTGTCTGAAATTGTCTTATTTGTGTACGTTTGGTATCAATACAGTCTAATACGTGCATAATGTGGAAAGTATATGTAAAAACAGAGTTTTCTTCCGATATTGAAGCAACTGATAGGGAATGCGCGGGTTTGCTGTAAATGAATCTGTATGAATATCTTTGCTCAAAAATTAATACATCACTCTACGCACACCCAAACCTCAAATCCGTAAAACATCATTTTTTTCCTTTCTAATCGTACCATCTTGTTCGAATTTGGAGGGTACCTTGTTGGAACAGAATGGCTCAATCATTTCACATAAATTTCAATATGACGGATTCATTACAGAACACGCTATAGAACCAGCGCCGGAGACCTTCAATGCATCCACTTGCCATTGTCCGTGCGAACAAGTCCTGTGAATCGTAACTAGCGACATCTAAATCTTTTGGGATCAGGAATATTTTGATTATTTACCACAATTTAATGATCTAATCATTGTGCTAGCAATAAGGGGATACTGTGCCACACTCACTTATATTACTACTCAATTTAAGCCATGTACTAGGTTTTAAGACACTTACGTTACGGCGGAAGTTGTGAGGTTGTGATGCGATAAGAAACAATATGATTGCCTTGTTGATCACAGTAATGGAGACAAATGCCATAATAGGTGCACAGCAAGAGAAGTAATCTGAGTTCCATACTCCATCGACAACCTCATAAGAATACACCACCATGAAACCCCAGATTTGAAGCAATGACAACAGAAGTTGGACACGGAACATTCGATTTAAAGCTAGGCTTACGTTGAGGAACTTGTAATATCCTTTAATAAACGCAGTTTGGCTTTTAACGATCGACGTGATGGTTTTTATCTTGGACGCCAACGCTCCCAAAATGGACCAGTACTGAAGGACTATCAGGAAGTTGTAAAAGTCAAGAACGGCGAGGCTGAGTACAACAAGACGAAACTTATTAATTAGCGGGTTTGTGGTTAAGTAGAAACTCATGGCGGTTCCACACATGAGAAAGTGAGTCGAGATTCCCACGATCAAAATTATTTTATCCCTACGAGGCTCCGAAGCTACGGTTATCGAGTGAAATATCCACCGTAATCTACTTCTCTTCATAACACATAAGAATATGTGAGCAGCATTACTGAGAGTGAGAACAAATTGAATAAAGAAACTCAAAAGCATTTCAACTATCAACATCCCATGATCATCGTCACGGCCCGAATAATTATCAATGATGTATGTCAATCGAAACGCAGTGGAACATGTATTGACGAATAGTGCAGTTGAAGAACAATAAAGGGCATAGAACTCGGAAAACTCTCCTTCGGGTGTAAAAGGATTTGCTCCCACCCATCTTGAAACAGTGAACACCCAATTTCCTGAAATCGGTTTCAAGTTTTTCATCTTCCAGCCCGATGAGCACTGGTAAGAAAGCTTAGTCTCGGTTAGACCGCGTTCAAGTGCGTTCAGCTTTAATCGACTTTTCTTCAAGTACCCACATTGCGGCCAGTTTATGACAGGAACTATTTCTGGAATGTCTCAAGTGTTGGAAATGGGTATTCCAATACTTGATTGATGGAAGAAAATTAAATTTTGTTCGATCCTTTGCAATAGAATCGTCAGGTCAGGTACTTCAAGGTTGAATGGTTGGAATGGAGCATGGCAACATCAATTAAAATCAAACCTAAATCAAGCAAAAGTTTGGTACCTCTATCAAATTTATTTAGACTTTTATGATGGTACGTTGGCAGTTTTACCTTAAAATTTGGGTATCCGTTTTTCAATGTATTAATTCATATTCGAAAGAATGATAGTTGATGAGTGATTTATTATCGAATTTCTGTAAATAATAAAGCTCCATTTATAATATTTAATGTTTTCATAAAGAAAATCTTATTACACGAAGGTTTATTATTTCTGTATTAGATAACCCTCCTATGAAGATCGCCGGACTTCCAGAACTGGGCTTCACACTTACAGATGATGCTACCCAGGTGCACTTGGAAACAATCAGAAATCCAACCGATACTTGACAAGATAAAACAAACGTAGTCTGTGGTACATTTTTAAAACTCGATTCTTCCATGAATTGTAACTGTTTCCCAGATACCAAAGAAGAGCCCCATTTATATTTCAGCGGGATATATCGATCAGGGAAAAGTTAGCCTCAAAAACCTTCAGCTGTTCAGTGTGGTTTACGTTGCAATTGAGTTGCAGAACACCAAACTTTACTACTTCCTATATACGAAACTAAAGCTGATAACGGAATTAAAACAATGGTGTGACATACTGCATACCGGCAAGTCGTAGAAACCCACGAATAGAACAGCTGAAATTGAATTAGATAAAATGAAACACCTATCTAAGCCTCACTTCTCTGCTAAATATATAAATAAGTTAAGGAAACCCCGATCAGACACAGGGGTGTTCGTAGTAGTGTATTCGTACATAATTCTCATACATTTTATTCTCTTGGCAAAGATTTGCTTTGCTCCAAGTTCACCCACACACAAGTTCACTCCAAATCAACATTTTCACTCTCATTTTGCGTTCTGGGACATTCTGCACAACTTTCGTGTTGTGTCTGTCTGTGCGTCCTTACCAAGTTGTAGATGGTCCCCTATGAGTTTCACTACTCACAAACGAATACAGCAGTCTGCGCATGCACAAATTCCTATCATGCACAAAGTCCTATCCTCCAAGCATCATTTTCTCAGATTCTAGCGGTCCGATCGCTCTTAAATTTTCGAGGTAGTCGGGAAAAACGGTCTGATAATCTCATATCAACTTCAACACGATAGTATAGTTACTCTAACAAAGAATTAGCCCGACAGACCAAACAGAAACGCTAGAATACATATCGATCAAACTTTTGAAGCAGTTGAAGTCTGCGGTAACATGACTCGCGGTACTTTTGTCCCGAGAATTGCTTATCAGCTTATATTCTACATTTTCGAGATTATTTAAAACATTTCAATGACTTACACACACATACACATGTATGTTACCAAGACGAGGAAGCTATGTGGCACGCCAAACTTTTTAGAGTTGGTGAAACATAAATACCTTTCACAGAAGTAAAAATAATTATTTCTGTTTAAATTGGAAGACATTTTTTTTCTCCAGAACCGCGTTTTTTAAAAACACTCAGTGCCTACGCAAAGAGCCCCACCGATCGGCTAAACGCTCATCAAGTTACTTTGATTTAAGTGTAAAATACCTAATAACACAGCCTTAAAGACGAAGTACGTAACTGAAACCAGATTGCAAGGCTGAGAAATTACCCATAGTTACCGATGCAGTAAATTTAAGGAATGTAATGTTTAATGTGTTTAATTTACTAGAAAATTTCAAGTTATCCTGGTTTAAGAAAATGTTTGAAGTTCATGGCTGACTGATGATGGTTCTTTACATTGTTAGTTGCATCTGTAAGTACTCATTCCTTGACATTATGGTAATATTATTTCCTAAGTACCTACATCCTTCTTTGTGATCCCTCATATCATAATGATTTCTTTACTGAAATGCAATGTAAACTATTCCTCTAATTAAGTTCGTCTTTCATTCAGTCCACGCAGGGATCATTACATTCTCCATCATCAACACAACCCCAACATCAGATAGTATAAATAATAGGGAAAATGAAATAAGACCAATGAATACCTTGGCATTATTGCGTTCAGTGGCATGCACTATGATCACAAGTTCGGCCAACTTCGCCACAAGGCTACTGATGATCAACGCAAGATAATAATAATCACATTGAGAGAAAACTGAAAAAACTTGATAGGAATATCTCACAGTACAAGCCATCACCAGAGACAGACAAAATAATATTTGCCACCCATAGATTTCCATGGCCATTCGATTCAAACAGACCAATTTCGCGTGTTTCATTATATTATTCAAGTTCTCCTGAAGTCGAATTGCCAATTCGTCAAATTGATTACCTAAATCCTCTAAAGCAGCGACGAACTGAACTTGTATTTGTCCAATTGTGAAAAGTATTAAAATGTATACCAATGAATTGAAGGACAGAGCTGCACTTTTGAACATCTCCAAATAATACGCCATCAAGCCATTACTAACACAAGAGAGTACAGTAACAAGTGAAATCAGAGCTTCAAAGCGGTGGGTAGAGTTGAAATCATTCGCTTTCCAAAACCTGTTGAATTCTTTTCGTTTTCGCATGAGTGAAACCATGTGGGCTAATACTATGCATGTGTTAGCAACAATTTCCAGTACCGTACAGGTTATGATGGCCAAATCATTAATCATGAACAAGTAAACTGGCAGGAATAACATGCAAGTTTGGGTCAAATATAGAGTCAAAATCGCCGACATCGTAAATAATGAATATAAGAGTGAGTATTTGCTGGACGCGCCTTTAGACATGTATGGAAATGTTCCGCAAAGTCTTAACAAACGACAAATTAAAGACCGAGCCATAGTTGGTTGTGAATTTGAACGCTCGGAAAAGGCCAAATGCAGTTTCACAACTCAGTTTTAATTCAGAGAAAACCAAACCGACAAACTTTCTGTGGAGAATCGTAGATTGGTGCCTCGCTAACAATTCTCTATTCGGTAAGCGTGATCCCCGTACAAATACTCTGAAACAGTAATGAAATACAATGCAAGATATTATTCACTCGTGGCTTATCAGTCTTGAACATTTTCTTCACAGGAAACGAAGAAATATTGTATTTTTTTAAACAATTAGTGTCTATCCAGAGAGCAAAAATTCGAACTGCCAACGTGCGAAAAATTTTGTTATGTTCTGCATCTATGCATGTGACGTTAGTACTAACTAGGCCCCAAATGTTATCGATGTGCAAAAGAACGGATTTTTTACATCAATTCTTAATCCCTTTACGGCGGACGGACATTGCAGATTTGGAATCTTCGCAAAATGTAAAACGTAGAATGACGAAATTTGACTGGGTTATAAACGCTTTTTGTTATACAATTATATAGGCTTACTATAGAAAATTTAAAACCAAAGTTTCGATTAAACATTTTGAAACATTATTTTAGGTAAGCGGACACCTAAATGATAGTATATTTCATTATTTACTGACATCAAAATAAATTTAACTGCAGAAAATTACGATACCGACCTGAAAACCCGAGTTTCAATTCACGAAATAAAGGGATGGAAACCTACATTCATTGCCTGGTTTGTCGGATGTTTACTTTACAAAGTAATCAGTATTGACCGCTCCCTTCCATAATATTAATCCTATCATTTTCTGAACTAACAAAGACAAATGGAAAAGGCTCCCTTGATGGTTTAACGTAGTATACATGGAGCAAGTGGGTAGTGTCATCCGAGCTTTGACGGATATTACAAGCAATATCTGAAATTCTAACTACAAATTTAATAAGATGCTATAAATATTACACAACGGATTTTCAACACCATGCTCAACAATCAGTTGGTTTCTCCTTCTGCCCGAGAAAACCCGATTGAAATGTTAGTTCGCCAAATGTAAAAGGTGCAACTATCTCTCAGGCGATCAGATATGCAAGACAAAAAAAAATCTCTGCAATAATAGAAAAACTGTTTTGGCACATAGATTGCTGTTATAGGCAAAATGAATGGATAGATCATTGATATGATTCAAATAATCTTAAGAGAGAAAACGCCAGTACGAGCGCGCTGCTGTTCTTCTTCACTTATTTAAGTATAGGTGACACTGTATTCATCTTGAGATTTTGACATTCAGAAACATGCGTGAAAAAGTAAATAAGCTTTAATTTGGCACCGGAAAAATTTAAATTGGCGGCATGCAGCACAAAATACGAAAAGCTAAAGTTTCCCATGTCTACTCATTTCTTTGTTCCAATTCATTTGATTTATTTTTAATTTGTTTGGAATTGTTTTCTCTAATGAACCTCTGACCTATGCTTAGATGAATGAAGAAGAGCAGCAACCCTCTCGTTCGCCGATCAAACTGGCCTTTTTCTTTTAAAAATGTAAAACATAGTTTGTTACAACGATTCAAGGAACAGAAATACCGTAGGACGCCAATGCGTTCGAAAGGTGAGTCAACTTGTGTTGCGGGTCTCTCTAAACATTTAGCCGACATTACGATGGAGCTGAAATTGATAAGCGATTATTAAACCGGCTTTGCGCATTCGCAGGGTAATGTGTTGATACGTAAGCAATGAACTATCTTCACTTTAACCCACACATTATCTGAAAATATCAAAATTGGACAGAAACGAGGCCTGCTGCAGTCATTTCATGAGTTGGTAGTTTCTAACAATGATACATATAGGTGATTATTATTAGATTGTTCTTTCCCAACTAGGTACGCTGAAAATTGTATCGAGATCTGAAACATGGTTGACTGATCACTGTTACATACGCAGACTGGTTTGTGAGATTTGTTAAGCGATGCATCTGAAGGAACTTCTTACTTATAACTTTTACATCGCCTGAAATTATCATCAAAATTAGGCTGTAATTCAGACTATAAATTAGGCTTGCTGCAAGTAAGTGGATTCTGCCCTTCTTCCCATCAAGACTGTTCCCCATAAAAATCACCTAGTCACTTTAATTTTGGCCCGCGATCTGCCATAAATTGGTTGAAGACTGCCAAACTTCATTCGACTCGTTTAAACTCCTTTCTATAGTTTGCATTGAGCGAGTTTAAACTCAGAACTTTGCGCGAAAGCTGTTTCTGCCAATTACTCAAAAGTAACCAGTACGAGAAGTCAACAGTACGACTACAAGTGAAGGGAAAATGTTGTCAGCAAATAGTCAATCGGAAAAAACCTTGGAAAGCGATTCATTCCGACTTGAATAAACTTTGCCAGACATCATTCCGATTAATTTTAAAATACTGGATGATTTAAGGAGAAAAAGTCTTGAAAACGGGGGAACAGGATTAAACAAATACTAGCCCAATTATCAATTACATTTGCCTTGTGTTTTAAAGTCTTATTTCAAGAGATAATGTTCTTGAGGTTAAAACTTTGTATGAGGTTCTACAACTTTGGTACATGAGAAAATTTCAGCGGTATGGATTGGGATCGCTTTTCCTACCGATCAATTTTCAAGAACAGAAGAGTGCTGATTATCAATTAAAGATTTTAGAAAAAAAATCAATAACCATCTGAGTATAATGTACATATTATGTATTAGTATGAAATATTTCAAAATCTATGGTTAGAACTTTAATAGTGAAAAGTTCGAAGAGATGAATGATTTTCGCTGAAACCTGAAGGAGACAGATAAACCGCTTTCCTTCAACTCCACACAGTTTCAACCTAAGGTGTCGCCACACATGACAACATCAACTAACTCTTATAAGTAAAAAAACAGTTCAATACAATTGGACTGAGTGAAGCCCATTGCAATCAAAATTAGGAGGAAAAACGAAAGCACGTAATCAGTCAGTAGCTGATACCTTTGGTTTAAAAAGATACTCGCTTCAATCGATTCATGACATTCGAGGTGAAGCCTCGTTTCCTCGGGGCATAGTGTGTCCATAGATGCGGATAAACAATCAATGACACCTTATATTTAAAATTTCATGAAATATCCGTAAAGAAGTCTCAAAGTAATAGCCAATCTTTTGACAAATACACATTTGGCACTTCACCTCTAAATTATTGTAATACATATGTACCTACTACGACATATGACATGTGTCACTGAAGGTATTCAAGTGGATTGACCGTGCGTGATAATCACGCAGCCCAAGGCGAAACAAATTGATTAAATGTGAAATATTCGCAATGTATAATGTAACGACTTGCAGAACTTCAGATCTCGACCTCAATATCCTGCTGGGAGACCGAGTTATCTCATTGGCGTCCTGGCAAATGCCACGTCAGCATAACTACTCCTGGGGTCGTCGCAACGGCTACAATGCTAAGCTTAGAATGAATCCTGCTGACACGCGTCCTGGGCAGACCTCTCTTGAGTTTCCGTCTTCCTTTATTCATTGTGAAAACATTAACAGTTGGACGTAAACTTACAATTCAACGATTTGGGAGGAATCGTAATACGCACACGTGGGGTTCCAAGTAAAAGTGACCAAGTAACATTTGCAAAATTTTACAGGGGAGCGATCTGAAGTTTCACCTATTTTCTTCTTACGAACACTGGTTGTGTGATGTCTCATCCGACTATGTTTCGATTTTTCTTTATCCTGTAGGGAGTTAGCTAGTGCCCGCCTATGATATCGTGCTTCAAAATTCACTTCAGATTAAATAAGAGCTGTTTATTCGGAAAACTCTATTTGATCATTTTTACCTGCCTGGAGTTTCAAGCTTTACTCATTTGGTCAATTCAATTCTTCGAAAATCAGTCGCATAGTTACATGAAATTGAGGGATTGAATAGTTTTTTCGTTAATTTATCGTGTTGCCAAGCATCTAAACAACAATGACATACCTATTTCTGTTAGAGAAGGTTATCCATTACCTATCACTGTAATTGGTCATTTTCACCTGCCCACTATGCAATCTTGCAAATCTTACACGGTAAAAGTGATCAAATGGCAATTGATAACATTTACATGAACCAGCGAGAGTACATTTATAATCCATCTCGTGTTTTGTGGTTGAGTTCAAATGCCATTTGGTCACATAAAACTCTTTGGGTCAGGCAGGTAAAATTTATTTTCAAGTATTTCTTGCACATCAGTTTGAAGATAACGTTCTTAGCAACAACACACAGTAGACAACGTTCCTTAGTACCGGAATGACAAAAAAGCTCATTTTGAAAAAAATGTTATTTGGTCACTTTTACCCGGAACCCCACGATATGTAGTTTATTTATATCGCAAAATCACCATAATTGCAAAATTTATATTTGTTTTGTTTTTTATTAAAGAGGGACTGGGCAACTGATTTTGATCTAAAATTCACAGAAACCACACTTTGACAATGTAATCGAAAAATAGAACGTTACAGTTGAAATCAACATTTTACTAAGTCTCTTGAAAGCTGGTCCTCTCTTAGTGAGAAGGTCATTGTCCCCTGGCGATTTCGCTAACTCTATGGAGCCTGTAACGAGGGATTCATATTACTTTTGCGCAGGCGCAGTAACTGCTAATGAAACGATCGTGTCGAAATTTATAATTCCCTCGAAATTTGAAGGAGATCGGAGGCCTGAAAGAAATGATGTGTGTTCCGTGAGAAAACAATGTTTCGATGCGCCTGAACAGACTACGATCGATTTTTAACCATTAAAACCCATAAGAAACCATCTGCAATCAAACTCTTACATTCCCTGAAAAGTTTATCAAAATCAAGTAAAAAGCTGAGTTTTTAACAAGGATTAGTAGCTACTAATGATACAATCGTATTGAAGTTGATATGGGATTATTGAAGTTCTTCGCGAACTAGTTACCCTCCGAATTTTAGCGAGATAGTACTACTAGGACGTGGGACGATGATTTTGTAAATGTATAGACTAATTTGTTAAGTGGTAATCAATGAAATTCACAGGAGACGATCTATCACCTATCCAGCACATTTTTGAAAACTTCATCAAAATCGGAAGACAGCTGCGGAAAGATGCTTGTTACTACGATTTGCAGACTGATACAAAACTTGCAAAGGTTTTTTTTCAGCTCTCGAAACAGGAAACAAAGCTTCCGTTGAAAAAACATAGACGCAGAAACAAAATTGTTAAACTTGGAAGCAACTAGGTACCCAAAAACGAAGAGTGTTTTGAAAAATGTATCGGAGGAACTTTTTGTTTAAACGATCTCTATCTAGAATCGAAGTATTCGCACCCAAATTCTGTAAAGACTTTTATACATAATTTTACATCAAGTCAAATAGTACATTATTAAAGCTATTCATAAGTGAAATGTAATTGAATAAGAAACTTACTAGCTGATTAGTTCTCTCGCAGGCTCTCATTGAAAAAAATAATACGGAAAATTTGCTGGCTGCTGAAATGCAGAGGAAAGTTGATTCAAAATAGTTATGTTCTAATGACGCCTTGATTGCGGCTTTGAATAGATTGTTTACTAGTTTACCGCACAACCAAATTATTATAAGGAGGAGAGGTAAACCGAAGATGTAATTTATGCTGTTTATCGCTTCAAATAGCGTGTGCTGCCTCAACATTAGGTGCTGGTTTATAGAACGAGTTTTGGCTATCAATATTTCAAATTCTGAGTTCAAATCGTTTACTATTGCTGTGAATTGAATGAGCACCAAGAACGTCAAATATGCGGTGATCAAGTAGAAAGTGAAAACTGCAATGGAGACGGCCTTATCCATACCCATGGATCCTATGATTTGATGACACAAGTTGTTACAGGTGCATATTGTTATAAGGATAATTTCGATTTTTGATGATTTTGACATGGGAAGCACCGATAGGAGGAAATTGAAATGGGCGCGTTTCTTCTTTATTTTGAAAAACATGTGTAAATTTAACATGACGACCAAAGGGAATGCTTCGACAAAATCAAGTAAGCAATCGGCCCAAGAGTCTTTTAAGCAAGCATTTTCGATTTTCCACACGCATAACATAACGGTCAAAAACGTAACCACGCTAAAAAGAAATAAGTTGGGGATGACAATACCGAAGGACGGGATTTCCAATCCCGAGCCGGGGGAAGTTCCGAAAGTATTGTAGAAATAGAACGTAAAAGATCTACGCACTGACTTTTTTACGGTGAAAGAGCTTTTCATGATATATTCTGATATATATCATGAAGCACTGCAAATTGAAGTGGTACCCAACCCACAACAAAAGTGACTAACATTAGAAACCAAGAAGCACGATGATACAGTTCAATATCTTTCATTTCATAAGAGTGTCGATATTGTTTGGACTAGAAGCGTCAGGTGACTCGACGAAAACAAAAAAACGATAACTGTGTTGTTCCGTAATTTCCCTTAATGAGGTGAAAAAGTACATATACCTAACAGGATTGTAGATATTTTTCAAGTGTAGATCTTGGACATCGCTTCCTGAAGCCATTTTGCTATCACCCAAAAACAAGTTGGGCGCACATAAGTATGACTTCACTCTGTCAAAAAGAGTGAAAAACCAATCATGGAAATAGAAAAAAAAGAAAATGATTTGATGTATTTTAATTATTATGGCTTACGAGCCTAACGGTAGGTAGCGGAAAATTCGTTTTCATATTCGGGAGATGAAAAGTTGTCGAAAAAATCTAAATTTCTCGCATTTCACTTTTTAGGCCATTCTGAACAACTTGTCTGTTCTGCGTTATTGAATGGATGGATTCTATCTATTTCCATGAAAAAGACAAGATAAAAATTAAGACCAGGTTCCGTGTGAGACGTTAATAGATATAAAAATACATGGGGCTGTCAGTATGTCCCCTCATCCTTGAAACCGCCTTCTACGTTGGTAGGATACATTGACACGCAGTATGAAAATCTGCCACGAGAATTGGTGAAGAGTCAGTAAGATGGTTAAGATGTGATGGCATGCAAGTGAGGGGAACCTCTGCCTCCATCCTATGTGTTTCCTATATCCTGTGTTTCATTTTCAAATATTTATTTTTTGGTTCATCTTAACAATATTGTTTAAACTCTAACTCTTTGTCCTACAACTGGATAACATGCTCGAGTCAACAAACGTTTTACTAAAACTGAATTTGGTCAGATATAACAAATGATCAACATTGCAACACCCAATGCTACGGCCAAATCAGATTGGGGTTGATAATAGACGGCGCACAAAGCAACCCCTCCTTCAAGACCGGGGTGTTGTGCGGGTCATTGCATACCTTGCCCCTAACCAAGACAGTGGCTTCTCTGTAGCTTTCCCAATTTGAACTTAGGTCTTTTTTAGTTATAAAGGGTGTCCCAGGAGTTATGCATAATCCGAATCCTACGTGTTCTATTACTCATTTCCGATGAGTTGCTTCCAGTTTAGTAGCTATACCACAAGTGAGTATGTTGACATGATTTTTGTGTACGGTTTTGCCAATGGTAATGCTTCTGAAGCAGCCAGGGAGTCACACTCCTCCTGTGTACAACTCATACCCTTGCGAACACTTCGGAAAGTATGAGGAAAAAATATTGGTAGATAATACCTATTGTTTATGTAACTGATCCTTTTTTTTTATCTTGTAAACTATTTTTTTTTTTTTTTTTTTTTTTGAAATCTACTAATCCTCTTTTGACATTAAGGTTTTGGTTATTAATTCCACCTATGTTCAACAGCTATAGCGCACCATGATGAATGGGAATATGCAATAGGGAAACCACGCTGAAGGAAATACAGCAAGGAAAGAGACGAAAGGGAAGAGTTGGTAATGATACGGAAGCCTGGCTTGATAAGGGTCCAAACAGTAGCCGTCTCTCGACTCTTCGATTATCTTGACTTTGGCTGTACAGCTTAGAAATGCCGTAGACGCTGTTCACAAACGAACGGGTTTATGCATCCGAGAAAACTAACTTAAATCGTCACTTGAGAGGTCTGGCGTTGTCACCATTCGATTCAGCGAGAAAAGTTACGTATATCCCGCCTCCAACCTTTTTTTGTCGAGACTTTTGGAAAACCCTCAATTTTAACAGAAAACACACGTTTTTCTGCAGTTATACACCATTTCCTTAGCTAAAAATATTTTTAAAAACCAAAACAACTACACCGTTGGAAAGCTGACATTTTGACGTACATTGTTCCAATCCTACACAGTTGTGCGTCAAGCATTAATGTGGTTTCTAGGCGAGATGAAAAACAGGCGATTTCAAGGTTTTGACAAACTGCCATTTCGCGCAGCAATCGCACATCTTCAATGCAATACAAAAAACCGTTTTCTGACTTCAAATAGATAGAAAATTTAACGCTCTTTCCAACGGTGTCATTAAATTTGAGCTATCCCCAAAATTGAGGGAGTTATGACAGTTTCAATGACATAAGATCGAAAACGCGAAAAAAATCTCAAATCGCGAATAACTCGGAAGCATGGCCTCTTGCAAAAAATTGCTGCGAGGCAGTTTTGTTCAGAAATGGATTGTAGAACTCGTAGGAGTCGGATTGTGCATAACTCCTGGGACAACCTGTAGAAGAGTGGTGAGGGAAATTGTTACGATGATGTGACTTTGAAACCTCCAGGCGGGTTTACCTTTACTCAGCTGGATAGGCGTTGGAGAGCAAGTAGTTGCCAACCACCAGATGGCTTCCCGTTCTGGATGTCTAGAGCCAAGATTAGGAACAACTCCCCGTTTCTGCTGTTACCCTACTTAACCTTACTTTAACTACATCTCTTGAAAACTTGATGTGAATTGATAATAAAAGTTCAATAAAACGACCTCAGACTTACAAAGAGAATTTCATTTTGCCTTGATTTCTAGTCAAACTCGGTCTCAAACTTATTCTTATCAAAGACTGAAAGTCCCTCATTTGTTTTGTGAGGAGGCCCGATCGATCCCCATTCGAGTTGTAGTATTAGCGAAGTTTCGTAGAAAAAGAAACTATTGTTCTCGGTCCAAAATATTTAAAATCAGAATTTTCAAAAAAATGTTTGCATCAAAATCCGTTTCAAAGCATTCTAAAATCCACTATCAAAAGACACCGAAAACACATTCCAGATGATAACTCTTGATAGAATTGTGATTAAAAGCTTAAACTTGCACAAAAAATCTATCTAGGCTATCAAAAGGCTAAGTTTGAAGATGGACACAATCGCCTCACTCTAAGGGGAAGATTTGGGGCATTTCAAATGGTGGGGAAATTACCCGAAAACCCCGAAGAAGGTGACCCTCTTTCTATAAAGGTTTTTTGCTTCCGAGTCTACCAAGGTAGCTGAGGCATTGTTTTCACTTTCGGAATGTGAAAATTTTTTGTCTCCAAAATCAAAAATTCCACTCGCATTTTGCGTTTTAGACCTTTCTGAACAATTTTGGTTCCGTGTCTGTCTGTCTGTCAGCAAATCCTTGTTACGGGCAAAACTACACGAAGTTGTAGTCCGATTTCGATGAAATTTTCAGGGATTGTTCGGTTTGATGTGTAGATGGTCGCCTATGAGCTTCATGACCCCCGGATCAATAGTAGCCTCTGCGCATGCGTAAACGTGAAATCCTTGCCACAAGCATAACTCCGGGAGTTTTTTACCGATTTCGATGAAATTTTCAGGGATTGTTCGGTTTGATGTGTAGATGATTCCCTATAAGTTTCTTCTTATTGACGGATTCGATCCAGAACATATCAATATTTTTGGAATATCCTATGCCTGCACTGCCGTCGTCTCCCATCACGGCAGGACTGTTTTTTCTGGACATTATACAGCCACTGTGCGGAGGGATGACGGCAGTTGGGTACTTTGCAACGACGCTGCAGTCAACCCAACATTATTAAATTATTAATAATAGTATTAAATAATCAAATTTTGATCCGTCATTGAACGATGCCTATATTTTATTTTTAGAAATGTCATAATAACTATTGATCACTTCAGTCATCTATCCATTCAGCGTCAATGTCAATTTTTATTACTAGGTATATTTTATAGTTTGTTCAATAGTTGAACATGCCTACCTTTATTTTCTCAAGTTATGCTCCTGCATAACAATAAATGTATTGAACGAAGTTCTTTAATCAATAATAATTTTCAATGATCTATACAGGCATGTTATGGATACGAGGAAGCTATGTGCGACACCCACTCGGCAGACGTTTTTTCACGCTGAACACGACGGTGAAAATGGATTGGAGATATCTCAATGTTCCTGGTACTGTTGCTACTCTTACTACAACTTCATAGAGACACCTTATACATTACTTTAATTCTAATTGGACGAGACCGTCATTAGTTTCCAAACTACAATGTAGTTCTTGTGAGAGAAATACTAAGCCAACTCAAACTTTATCTGCACAATGAACCCCAAAACAATCTTTCAACTTACGCAAGTAGGACTCTCATTACCAACGAATAAGGCGTTCTTCACATGCCAAACCATCTTGCTTACGTTCGAACGAACGTACAACCAGCTAACCTAACCGCTGTACATGCGAATCGTTACTTTCCACATACCACCAGTTGCTTTCCTTCCCATCGGTAATATGCGGATTCAAATCTTCACCTAAAAAATTGTGCTCTGGAAAAATCATACAAATTAAATTATACGTGCGAGACTCCCTTTAAGTTCCAAACCAAGACTACTTACCATGCCGTGGAACTATGTAAAGGATACTTACAAATTACTTACCTTACCACTGGATACACGATTTTTGAATGCTCATCCGCTACTTTCCAGGCAAGCTAACAACTTTGGTAAATGCCTATTTTTTTGTTGAGAAAAAACTATTCTAAAATCCAACCGATTTCTTATTGTATAGTCCCATGCTTTGAAGCACGGTTAGGACCGAGGCAAAGAGAAATTACAGTAGCTTTTTCAAAGAAAAAAAACTTAGTTTCGAATTAAATTACAAAAGAGATAGATTTTTGAGAGAAACAGTATAATAATGTGTCATCAATGAAAATAGAATTAGTTTAGGCCATACAAGCTGTTTAAGGCGGGTTCATCCTTTTGAAAAAATTACAGTTTTTACAAATACAATTTGGGTTATTCCAAGAGACCTTTTTAATCTTTAACAAGTTGAACTATACCTGCCTTTTTAAAATCAAATTCACTATTTTTTTTAAATGGAAATAGCTTTTTTCAATACTATTTCCACGTTTTTGCGAATAATCAAAGAAAATAAAGGATGTTCCAACAGCAAAACATATTGATAAGTAATGTTTGAGTTACCTACATTTACGTATATTAGTCTGGTTTTTGTATGATCACATTGATGAACATTACAACTATTTTTGTAAACTACTCGTAGATAGCAAAGAGCAGCAATAGAAGGAATCGGCATCACCCCCTTCATCCCTCTTCCTGACATGAAAATCACAATTTCTGAGCTTATTGCACAGGAGAGGTTTGTTAGACAAAAATTTGGATCGAAAAAATATATTTTTTTATAATGTAATAAAAAACAGATGAAAATAGTCGAGATATGATAATTTATCACTCAATATTAATCTCTCCATTCACCCGTTCCATTGTAAGATATGAAAGATCTGAAATGAAACCTAGACCGATGTTCTTAATCAAACCAAAAAAGAAGCAAGAAAATCTATAATCTGTAGGTAAGGTGTATCGATAAGGTGTATGAGCAGCGCTTGGATGGATTGACAATCCCCCCCAGACAGAAAATTCAAAATTAAAAGATTCAAAACGAAATTTCAAGATTCGTAGCCCAACTAGACAAAAATAATGAAGAAATAATGATTTATAACCATTATCTCCTATTATAATGAAGATTCAATTTGCTAAAACATGTTTGAATACTGAACCACAATCTTAACTGAACAAGAAAATAATGGCATGAGTTTTTCGAGGATTGTCGTTTGAGCAGCGATTGAAAGGATTGCCTATTATCCCTCTTGTCAGCTTAGGCAGAATTTCCGAGATTCGTTGCAGAACTACATTGAGATTTAAAAAAAAATAAGAATAATGAAAATTCGGTTGAGAATTATAACCTGAGTAACGTCGACAGAATTTGTCGCGAAAAACACGGTTTTTCCAAGTCCTTTCTTTCATCGTGAAATTTTAAATTTACGGAGTTAGTTGCACAACTAGGGTAAACGGTATTTCAGGAGGTACACAAATATGATCAATAGATCAATCCAAATAGGTATTTTGGTTGAGAACCGATTTAAGTGCTCTATGCATATCTCCTGAAATTCAATATCAGTCTATCACCAGTGAAACATGCACACTCCATAGCTTAGTAGAAATTCAAATCATGAACGCAAGCCAAATGAATGAAATTGAATAATAAACCCCAGTGAAACAATTTGCAGCGTTTCATGCATATCAGAATGCTTCAACCTGTGTGTCGGCTATAAACCCTTTTAGGAGTTCACTCCAGTATCCATATTCGCTACATCACTAGGTTACTGCTATAAAAAAAAAAAAAAAAAAACTGTTGTTTTTGTTTTGATCGCAGTAACCTAGTGATGTAGTGAATTGGATGCAAATGTTTGCAGCATAAGATCATACCATACATCGGGAATGGTTTGAGCTACAGACCTGGGGAGGGGCTCATTCGATTCCTCATGGAAGGTTCTTCAAAAAAAGTCCAAGGCCTACCTTGGTTTTTTGGAGGTTTTTAGGGATTTTGACAAACCTTAAAGAGCACTTTGAATTAGGTGAGAGAGCTGGCTGAAGAATTGGGGCGTTGTCGGACCAATATTGATTTTTCCTGAACATTTCAGATTTTTTGCTCCCGCCGTTTGGGAGAAATCGTACGTACGGCGGACGGACGGAAAATTTTTTATTGCATATTTGGATTCTACACCCTTTGAAACGTAAACCATGAAATTTTCAGGGGGGTTAGAATTTTTTTTTTTTTTTCAAGATCGATTACAACGGTTTATTATTGAATAATAAACAAAAATTGGAGACAAACAAAACAGAATTTCGAGAATCGGTTAAGAATTGCTAGCTGGGTAGGTTCGACAAAATTTGTCATGTAGGTGCACATGCAGACATGCAGATTTCCACGGTTAGTCGCACAGGAGGTTGCGCAAAAAAATATTGCGTACGCCTACAATTAGGGATAGGACATCGACATGACCTAAATATTGATGTTTTGCCACCGATGCCACATATTCGATTATATCGATGTTTTGGCCTCGATTACATCGGTTTGGTTTTCTCTTCATAGAAAAAATTCCACCGAGTTTCCTTGCTAAATAACGTGAAAAGAAAAGAAATATTAAAATTTCTTTCAACTGCTTCAGTATTAGCGAATTTTCGAAGAAAAGAAACTATTGTTCTCGGTTAAAAATATTTGAAATGAGAATTTTATTGAGAATGATGATAAAACGAGGTAGATAGGCAAAATTGGCAAATATATGAGATTCTTCAGCTTCAAAAATTAAAAAGAGGTATCAAAAGTCAGAAAATAAAATTGTTAATTTTTGCGTCATTTTTCCTCATGCAAAACTAGTTTTTCTGAAAATTTGCTCATTTCGTCTTGCTTCATGATTATAACTTTTTTACTATCTTCTTTAGCGTTGAAAAATGTTTAAAATAAAATATCATTTGGGACACAATACAATTGTTGATTTTGCGTGGATTGCCCAAGCTTTAGTGAGATGTTCAGTACTTCACGATTCTTATAAATCAGTTTTGAATAGGACAAACTGATAAGGACACCGATTATATCGATGTTCTCACCAGCTCTCAAACATCGAAATCGATATTTTGTCTCGATGTCCTGGCGATTGATGAGTCTCTGGCGACTTCGTGCCCCCACCCCGGGAAAGGAATGAACTCTGTGAATCCCACAAACTTGTGGGTGGGCCAGCTAAGATCGGATTTCACATTTGTTTTAAATTATGTATAAAAGTAAACTGACAGGAACGCAATTAACACAATTTTATAGTAAAGAAAGTTGTGTAATATGTGCGTGACAATAGATACTCAGTAAAGTAAGTGGGACCGAAAAGTACACCCAAGCATTGTAAAATATAGAAAGAGAGATATAAAAGTCGATCTACATTTTTATAGGTTCTATTTTTATTTTCTGCTGATTTTTGATTGTTGAATACATATATACATCAAGCAGGTAGGTACTTACATAAAATATAACTTCAGTCAGTGGTCAACGTAAGAATTGTTAAGAAAAATGTTGACGCGGGATGCACGAACGGCTCAGTTCAATAGGTGTCGTCGAAACTAGAAACGCCTGAAACAGTCCAGGATCCCACAGCATATTTCCAGGAGCACTTCAAAAAATTTGATGACCAAGAAAATGGCAAGTATTGCGACGATGAGTATTACGATTGCGGTGACGATCCAAAACACGACGGGCGGCGAGGTTATGAACGTTGAGAAGTCGCAGCAATTGAAGTCCGAGAAATCTTTAGTGTAGCAACAGTATGATTCGGACTGGTCATCAATCAGAGGTCGAGGGCAGTTGATGAGATACTCCTCGAGCGTGTTGACGACCCAGCCTTCACGCTCTGCAGGTGCCGCTTTCCGGGCGCATTGCATCCCCTGGGCGTCGTGGAGGACGAGCAGAACGAGAGCCAGAGCAAGGCGGGAAATCATTTTTGGATGAAAAGTGGAAAGAGAGCAACAGCTAGACTGATTAGATGCACAAAGTAAACTATCCCTAAATGAGATGCGGAACTCAACGTGCTTGACGCGGAAGATGAGTCAAGGGGTACTGAAACGTTCACACGAGGGAAGTGACGCTGACATCCAATCGGAGCACGAATATCAGAGTGGGGGAGGGGGCTCTTCTGTAGCCTACCCTCTTGCTTTTCGCCCTTCAAGGTCACAATTGTGCACATCTAGCAAGAAGTGCCGCCTACCTAGTTCCCTCAAAGACAAGAATCCTGACGAAATACGTAAATTTGTGTTCATATGCAGGGGTTCCCACAGGGGGGGTTAAAGTTGATTGAAATAGTGATTAACGTTTTTATGTATTTTACGATATTATTATAATTTGTATTTTACCTTTTTGAATGTTACTATTGAGAATACGATGTTGCCTATGATATAGGCATTTGTATTATAAAGAATCTTGAGAAATGTACGCGTTATGTCTATTGCCGGCTGGGTTTGAATTTCTTCAATACCTATATATATTAACAAGGAGCAAAGGGAATACAACTAATATGATTTTTGGTTTATTATTCAATAATAAACCATTGTAATCGCTCTGGAAAAAAAAAAATTCTAACCCCCCCTGAAAATTTCATGGTTTACGTTTCAAAGGGTGTAGAATCCGAATCTGCAATGAAAAATTTTCCGTCCGTCCGCCGTAAGCCGTACGCACGATATCTCCGAAACGGCTGGAGCAAAAAATCTGAAATTTTCAGGAAAAATCCATCTTGGTCCGACGACGCCCCAATTCTTGAGCCAGCTCCCTCACTCAATTTAAAGTGCCCTTTAAGGGCTGTAAAAGTTTTGTAAAATCCCTGAAAACCTCAAAACTAGTCGAATCGGCCTAAATATTTTCCTATTTGAAGAACATACCATTAGGAATCGAATGAGCCCTTCCCCACGTCCGTAGGTCAAACCATTCCCGATGTATGGCCCGATTTATGGTGCCAACATTTGCGTTCTTTCGTTTATTATTGTTTGTTTGTAACCTAGTGATGTCCGGCCGATAGCGTCGAGTTGTAGTGAATGTGGATACTGGAGTGATAGCCGATTTGAATACTTGTAGTGTAGTTAGTAGCCGATACATGAAGCACTCTGATAACATATAGGTAATTACTGGGGTTTATTATTCAATATTATTACTGGGGTAAATAAGTATTCTTTCACTGGGGTTTATTATTCAATTGGCTTGCGTTCATGATTTGAATCTTACTAAGCTTCGGAGTGTGCGTGTTTTACAGGTGATAGAGCGATTATTGAATTTTAGGAGATATGCATAGACCACGTAAATCGGTTCTCATCTGAAACACCTATTTGGATTGATCAGTTGATGACATTTGTGTGCCCCCTCTACATCTGTCTACCTTTGGCTACATCGTTTAAATTTGGATTTGGGGAAGTTTTAACGCAATACGAGTGCCAAAGGACTTGATAAATTATAGATGTTTTTATTGTGGGGGGGTATTGAGGTTCAATAAAAAAACGCTGCAAATTCTTTCACTGGGGTTTATTATTCAATTGGCCTTGCGTTCATGATTTGAATTCCTTCTAAGCTTTGGAGTGTGCGTATTTCACAGGATAGGGCGATTATTGAATTACACAAATATGATCAACTGATCAAATATGATCCAAATAGGTATTTTGGTCGAGAACAGATTCACGTGCTCCATGTATATCTCCTGAAATTCAATAATCGCCCTATCCTGTGAAACACGCACACTCCAAAGCTTAGTAGAAATTCAAATCATGAACGCAAGCCGATTGAATAATAAACCCCAGTGAAAGAATTTGCAGCGTTTTTTTAAATTCGCATTTTGGATAAGAATTCCGCCAGATTTAAATCTTTTTCACTGAATTACGCGGTGTCCTACATGAGAGGGAACTAAGCGCTACCAGCGGGTCGGGTGGGTTCAGCGTTTTTTGCGGGGCGGGCGATTTTCTGATCAAACTATGACAACTGAGTTGTGCGTCCTTCGCGCACAAGATCTACCACAAATTGCCAACAAGCACACGCTAGACGCGGCTTGAAATCAAATTGGTTTTTCCTCGCTACTTCCCCTACAAACGCGGGATGATTTACATTGGTTATTGAAGTTGTCCAAGTCTGTTGAAGTCAAAATCGTTTCTCGAGTGCTTGCAAAGTTAGTCAGAACGATGTTACTCATAACGAAATAAGAAAACGTACATCTTTATGCGGTTAAACAAAATCCTCACTTCAAGTAGGGTAGTCAAATCGAACTACCAAAATCGTACCAATTAATCGAAGCTAAAAATCAACTAAAATTGATTTTTCGATATTTTCCATTTTTATTTTTTTATGGTTAACTTTTAAACTTTCAGGATGTCTGGATTAAAAAAAATGCAATGTCGTTCCCCCGCGTCACGCATAACTGCCTCAAAAATGATGCAAATGATATTGAACTTTAGACCAACATTTCGATTCATTTGCGCTATTAATGCGCCTCAGGAGCCGAAATGGTGCCCGCAAGGTTTTCAGCTTGATCGGACAAAATTGTGGTCGCTTCAACTTACTTAATCAAGTAAATTTCTCAAAAATATAAAATTTGGAGTAAAACCTGAAATTGTTGGAAGGTATAGATCGAATACCATGAAAATCGTGCGATTATTGTCGCTAAACTAATTGTAAGTGATAAGTGAGATATATTTGAAGCACCTACGACTTCTCTAAAACTCATCCGAATGATTCGTTATTTTTGTGAGTGTTCAAAAATATTATTGTAAACAATATTAATGAATTTCAGAAAAATCAGAGGTTCAATCCTTCCTGCGCAAACCGTTCCAAATTCCCCATAACTACCGTTAAATCAGGAGTAGAAACCAAAATGCTCTAAAAATCGTCCGAATGATTCGAAATTTAGCAACATACCTACCCCTCTGGAGAAAAAAGGCTCTCTTTTCATAAATGTCTATAATATAGATACACTAGTTTAATGGCCCTGCTACGCACGTTAAAAAGAAATAGGTGATTAACACAATGAGGGAGTATAATAACAATAAGCAAAGTCAAAAAATCGTATATCCCAAATCCCCGAGGAGAGGAGCAGGTCGGTTGCCCTGGGAGATGCTTCCCCCTCGCTGGGGCCCTCCTTCCTTCACTGTCGGGAGGAGGGGAGGGGGAATGGGAGACGGGGGCGAGAATTCCACCCGCCCAGCGTTACCACCCCCTGAAACGTCGATATACTCTGATAAGCTCGTTTTTATATAGTGTGATATTATGTCCAAATGACAAAAATGAAGAGTAATGAATCCCTTGAATTAGGTCTTTGATTGAAAAATTTCATGAGATGGTGCCCTCTGCAAACGTTTATTGGAAATGTAATTGAACAGAGCTGGACTTCTTCATGTCAACAAAAATTGTCTCTGTGTTGTAAATTCCGAAAAAAAAAACACTCATCGTAATGTTTGTGAATGTGGATAAAATGTATATTAAAAAATTCGATTACCGTAGCCTCTCACAGGATATTCAAGCCATCGCAAAGCAATATCATATTTTCCAATTATTTGTCCAAATATGCATGTCAGCCCCATATGACCAAATCTAATTGTATACATATGAACATGAAGTTTCTATAATCCGAACAACATGGATTATACCGATTTCGGTCGATTATACCCGCTTTTGGGAGGGCCCACTGGTATTTGAAATACCTTCCCCTTTGTAGTTGAAAAAAAGAAGTGCGAACGTTCCGGCATTCTGGATCAGTTTGGGATATTTGGTGCCCCTCGTTTCACCACTACACTTTTCATCCCTGGATCATCTACTAAATTTGTTTGTACCCCTTCCAGCTCAGTTTTAGAATTGTGGAAGTACATATTCTGAAATGTCAGCCTCGTCAACAGCAGCTCTCTTGGTATATTTCTCACTATATCTGGTTGAGCTCTTGTTAGTGGCGTTTCAGGAAAATGGATCCCCACTCTTTCCTTGGTAGATTTCCATTCTTGAATTTAGGAACGTTCATATCCATTCGATTCTAGAGTATACTCTGAAGTTAAAATTTAGTGTTCATTGGGCAAGACAATCTAGGTGGTTTTCTCAAAGCTATGGTCGGATCTACAAAATGCTGCTCTGTTGATTACAAAATCACAATCTGATCTCTAATGGCTGTGAGGACAAGAATCAAGTGAACAGTATTTATATGTTCTCTTTTTTTTATTCTAAGCGTTTTCACTCTTTACATTATTGCACATTCAATAATATTATACCTAATCACAGTCATATTCCATTGAATGGGAAATGCTACAATTTTTAGGCCAGAAAAAAAGAAATCTTGTTTATAACAGTGAACGATTTTTAAAACATTGCATACCTAATAGACGGTAGTATTGGACGCACACACATCGTGAGCACAATATGGTCTACGAAGAGACTAATACTAGCTGTGGAATGGACAATTTCAGAAACTTTCAATACAAATACCTCAAGCGTAAATTATTATGGACCAATGGTTCAAAGATTAACATTTTTCATCAAGTAGGAAAGAATCTCACCGTTCATATTGGGGAGCCGTCGAGATGAGCGTTGAGAAGAGGAAGGGCAGACCGAAAAACCTGCACGCTTTATTTTTCGCTTTAGAAGAAATTATAGAAACAAGGGAAACCAAGGTTGATAGGGGCAATGAAACATCAAGTTGTATGTTCATGTTAAAGAGGTGACCATCGGGTTCTAAAATCCCGACGATGTTGTTTAAAACCAATTCCAAATGAGGAAAACGAAAGTTATAAGAAAGGTTAACAGATAGTAAACCAGTACTGTACATACATAGTAAAGAACTAAGCCTAAACACACGAAGGTTGAGAGTTGGTTCGATTCAACCTTGAATCGAATTGGTCGAGATGAACTGATAAATAAACCAATCTTAACGTACATAATCAGACAAGTCAGTCTTAACATTACGAATCTTTCAACCAATGGGATTCCAGCTTCCTTTCTCTTGTGCCTAACATGTAAGCCATATTTCTTCCAATATATGGGTAGTTATCTCAATAATGGCCAATAAAATGCATTAAAACATGCAGAACATTTAAATTTATAAAATACTAATTATCCATTTCAAGGATACCTCAAAACAACAATTTTTTCAACTGAACGGTCCAATGTCGTTCAATGGCAAAAGGTAGTTAAGCGTTGACTTTTTACACTTCGTAATAAATGATGGGAATGAATTGTTTCGCTCTTACACTAAACAAGAAGGGGGTGTACAGGCATGATGTGCTACGTGAGTAACAGAAAACACAGAAGCGATGTGGAATTAAATTCTGATTTTAGAAAGGTATACTGTAGATGGATTAACTTACAATGCAGTTAGAGTAGTTTATACAACCCAATGATCTATATCTGTGAGCAGAAAATACTTTGAAGCTGATGTGTATCAATTACATTGCACGCATTTTTCATTGTTTTTCCAAGCTCTTCACCCATATAGATTAGACAGAAGCTGTTTTGTCGATGCAGTTGTAGAACTCAAACATAAATTGGGATGAGTTTTAAATTTATCCCTACACTAGAGACTGTGATACACCAGTGTGACAATGTCGCGTCACATAGGACACAATTTAGAAAAACAAAAAAATTTGAAAGGGTGCTGCACTGCATTTCAAGAATTCAAATTAACAAGTTTAAGGAGAGAAATAGGTTTGACATGTTCTGGTTTGTTTGGTACATCAGTACTATAGTTAATTTGTATCATAGTTACTTTTCTTCCCGTTGAGTCCTGGGCAAATGAATTTTTGGCGTGTTGATCGAAAACTCAACATCCAACTTGGATCTAACCTAGCGGTGTCTCCTGATCCAAAAACAGGCGCATGCGCAACCTCAGCCAATAAACCGAGAAAATAACTAAAATTTTAAAACGCCTACATTTTCATTTGAAGAGTTTGAACAGATGCAAGAAATAGAACCTACCCTGGGCTCCACGAGAAATGTCATTAGGAGAGGCTCATCAAGAAGCGACCAAGAGCAGATCTTATCTGTGTCCCATGGTCACCCGGAATTTCAGAGAATTTTCAGTTAAAATTGAGGTGAACCTATGAAATTGACCAACCAGACAGTTCAAAAAACGTCGAATGTAGCACCTAGAGACGGGACGATACCACCGATATATCGGAGTATCGATATTTTTTAGCGATGCACGATACCGATATTTGGATATCGATACTTATGCTCGAAAATATCGGAACTTTTTCAACGAAGTAAAGTACCAGTTAGGTACTGTATACTTCAAGAACAAAAATTAACAACAATGACATTCATCTCACTCCCTTCTTGTGATCACCCACGTTATGTGGTCGATTGAATACAAAATACACATCGCTCCTCGCCTTCATCGATTCCTCCTATATCGATCATCCTATAGCTTCTATAACCTGCTGCCTGGGTACCTTCTTTCGTCACTTTGTTTATCGGAATCTTTCCTCAAGACAATTTATTTTTCACGTTCCACCCTTATTCTTTACATGACTTCACACATGCCTCCAAAGAGTAATGTTTGGAAATATTTCCGCAAAAACAACCAAAAGGAATCCACTTGCAACCAATGTTTAAAAAGTTCGTTTTGTAATATTTCAATTTTCGTACAAGTAAAAAATATTGTTTTTCAGCAACTGGTTTATTACTTGAGCCTTTCCATCTGCAATACTAAGAAAATGAGTTTAAAAAAAATATCGGTGGTATCGCATGTATCGATATTTTTCAGCGATATATATCGGAGTATTGATACTTTTGAAATATGAATATTGGAGAGTATTGAGTATCAATACGTTATCGAAAGAAGTATCGATACTTTCAAGTATCGTCCTGTCCCTAGTAGCACCCTTTTTTCTATACTCATCAGTAGTGAGCCCACAAAAACTCATAATGACACGAGAAATCACACATTATTCAAAAACTAATAAATCCACGAGTTACAATTGGCATTTGGTTTATCCTCATGAAAAGTGTAGCTTGTTTAGGGAACAGAAACTGATGACCACCCGGTGGTAGTAACTGAAACGATTATATCGACATTGTTTTAGAAATTAATCTCAGAACATTCCAAACTTTAATCGTGCATCTTAAAAGTAAAAATCCTAACTTCAAGAAATATCTTCGAATGACTCCGGTAATTATTTGATCTGTTGAGCAATGGGGATAAAAACGGCAGATACATTTCTTCGGTATTAGAAATCCACACAGCCATCTTGAAAGTTGCATTATTAATTAACGAACAAAAACAGTGAGATCTGTGAGAAGTTATTTTGTGTAGCACAGCGAATTCTTAATATTTTCAAGTATCTTACTTTACTCGATTTGGGTTTGTGATAGAAAGTTAACCAGCTAAAGGTTATAGCAACAACATACATTGCATAATCAGGCAATTCGGAAAAATTACTGACACGAATTATGGATTCTTTTAAATACTCTCACACTGAATTAAAAATAATTAAATAAAATGGTTAGATCAACTTCCAAAATGTAGCTGCATAATGTATCATAAATATAATTTTTATAAATTATCTTGGTAAAATTTATCAGTTAGATCACGCTCAAATTTATCAGTTAGATTCATGGAAAAATATACCCAGTAATTCCGGAAAATTGTGAACAATGTATATATATATATATATTTATAATGTTAATTTTCCCAAATTCATATCTATAAGTAGTATAGATGAACCAAAGATGATCAGTGCCCCTTTCATACTTATCTGAATGTTAAAATTCCTAACAATTTTTCCTTTTTGCAACCGGATACTGTCAGTATTTATTCTTTATATTCTAATATAGTTGTTATCTAACAAATGACGGCAAAAATATCTGGGAAATGAGGAGGCCACATCAAATGCTTCGTGTTTTCAACATAAATCTATAGATAATTGGAATGTATTTAAAAAAAAACACTTTAATAGATTTAGCTGTATAAAAAAGATATTTCGATGAACCAATTTAACTGGAAAGTTTGATAAGGGACCGCATATGCTCTTACGCTTAGCTACTGATCAGGAGGCATCCAAATTTGAGCAGGATTTGATACATATTGTGAGACGTATGAATGTCAGAAGGAGTTTACATATGCCTATGGAAAGAACCTACCTTTGAAAGTTATTGTTGAAGACCACCTACAGCTTGACTCAAATTATTTCCAAAACATTATGATAGAATATGGAAGTTATGCATTAAAGTACTTAGGTACACAAATTATAATGATACAAGGGCCCTATTCATACGTTCTAAACCAGAAAATCGACAAAAGTAGTGCAAATCTCAAATATTTCAAATTTCTGAATCTAAGGAGACATCATAAATCTACAGCTGAATATGATGAAGTTCTTGAGGTTCGGTCAGGCACCTAAGTTTATTTGAAACCAGAAAGAAAAGCAAGTCACGGGGGCGACAAAAGCTTTACGGTTGAGAAAATTCGACATACCTATATGATTTCCCTTACTTGGAACGATTGTTTCAAAAACTTGCCAGTCTCCCCGAAAAGTACTAAACAATCGGAACACGGCTGCATTACTTATAAAAATTTGAAGCAGACTTCAGAAAATTACAGGAATCGAAAGGTTTATACTTTGAAGAGAAAACTAACTAGAGAGCTCTACGCAGAAATTGACTAGAAAGGTTTGGAAGAAATGACTCGCCCAGGACAAATCTAAAACGTGATTAGGAATGACGAAGACAAATCGATGTAGCCCGTGTTCACTAAGACCGAGGATATGAAAGATCGAAAGCAGTAATAGGTATTTCCTATTAAGAGAAAACATACAAAAATAAATGCACATTAAACAGCAGTTTGTAAATTTGGCAACCAGAAATAGATCAAAAGTATAATGTAGAACAAATCTACCAGTATTACATACCAGTGACAGTATCATAATGAATCAAAACTTGGAGTTTTCGAAAAATAAAAAACCACATAAACAAGGGTGCAATGAGTTGCGCTAACGTCCACTGTAAAATTTAAATGTTTTGGTGAGTGGACGTTTCACATTTCAGCCTCAGATAGTTAAAGTGTGCATAATAATAATAATATAATTCCACCCTAATAATAAATTGATTTAGTTTCCAACTACGTTGTACCTAAAAATGTAATCATATCGATTGGTTCGAACTTCATATCACAAAATATAACAAGTAAATTTCCTACCTAGGAAACACCAAATACAATTCAATTGGATAATCGTTAAACAATTTTTTTTTCTAACAAAAGAATTAAATAGAAACTAAAACGCAGTTATTTTCATTGATGTTTCCCGACAGTAACAGTTCGTGTGATCGATTTATTGTTTTTCCTTTAGCCTTATTTAGACGGATTCATTTTGTAAATGATAATGTTCAGATGTATTTTAGATAGTTTAAATTTACATCCTAACAACGAAAAAACCTATCCACAGCTTGGATATTATTGTTCAATTGAAAATATTTTTTGAACTTGATTGTTTAGTTTATAAAGAGTAGAGATGACAAGCATTTTATGCTTTTGGACATTTTTTCTCTTTATAGAGAACTCTACAAATTTATATTTAAATGGAATAGTAAGAGTTCCTAATTTGTTGGTTTTTTTTGCGCACTTTGTGTACATACCACATATTAAATTAGGCCAGTGAGATATTGTGGAGAGAACATAAAGAAATGTTTCCATGAAGTCAGGAATGGAACTCAGCATGGATTTCAGCAAAATATTTCAACGATGAAATAAAAAATGTTGGGCAGTTAACGCTCGTTCAGGGAGCTATTATTTTTATATTCATAAGGCACTCCTATTTTAGGATTTGTGATTTGGCAAGACTGATCATGTCACCTGGACCATTGACACGAAGCAACATCTCATGTTGTAGTTCGTTGGTAACACTGAACCTTGAAGTTGGCAAAGATGGGTACTAGGATTTCTTAATCAGTATCCAGGGTGTAGAATATTCTCATTGAACTCGGGCAAAGACATTTGCCATAGCAGGGAGGATTTCTGCTTGCAGTGTGGAGTGCTCGATGAGCTCTCCATCGACTGTTAGGTGAGAGGTAGGGGACTCAGGTTCGATTCTGAAGGCAGAGACAGGAACGAAAATCACGTCAGAGACGTTGGTGTGAGTTCCTGATGACATTCCTATCAGAAACTGTTAACACAAGAAGAAAGGTTAATAATAACATAAGTAAATATTGTTTCTAAGATGATCGATGATGATACATTATTTAACAATATCTACATGCAATTTACAAGTTTTCTCCAATTGGTAATGACAAAATAGACACATCAGCACAATAGAACGCAAATAGCTTCTGTAAACATTGCTGCAAAATTTTGTTTAGTTCGTTACAGCAGTCCACAACACGCTACTACAGAACAAAGCATGTTCAGTGAGCTTAAATTTGCTTCTATAAATGTAATTTATTGAAAGAAAGCTGATGTAATGAACAGTACCTGCACTAGGTGAGATCGTGAAATACCACTTTTGATTATGCACAGCCAAATACATCCATCATCCAATTTGGAGTCAGGGGCGAAGATGCAGTCAGTCATCAGATGAGTGGGGTAGGACGCATGAACCATTATGAAGTCGCCTAGAAGGTAGGAAATGAGATTAGTTAAGCAATTACTCCAAAGCAGATACTCAATAGTACACATTTGTTTATTTTCAAGTATCAAAAGTCAAGTAACCAGAAAGAGCAGATCTGAAGAGAGAAACTCGACCAAAACCCCGATTTTCATATTTTGCTATTAAAAAATACTAGAGATTACTCAGTTTTTGTATTTAACCTGTTCCTAGATTACTACACATCATCATCATTATCATCCTGTTCTTTTTTCTTCAATGGAAGTCCTGCCTGAGCCATTATAGACAACAAATATTATCACGTAGTATAAAAACATGGAGGAAAACATCCCAACAGGAACAGTGGCAACTAATCAAACCCGCAAATGATAACGTTCTGTTGACAGATAATGTGTTGTCCATCAATGATTTGGGAAACTGTATGGTAAATTTGTATCAAGATTTACCGATATGATGGAAAATTGGAAAGCAATCGGATAAAAAGTAAACACTTCGTACATTAATCAACGATCCCCCATCTGGAAGAAGGACAGCCCATCCTCCCGGAGTGCACTTCTCCAGCATGAGATGGGCAAGAGGAATGGTGGGGCTCACCACTCAGGAGACCTTGTTTGGAAATTTTCTTTCAAGGAACCTGCTTTTCAAGGCAATTGAATCTCGTGAATGGTGGCACCGTGGTGACAGGTACTAATGGTGTGCCAGTAGCCTTATACTCCACCAACAAATGGTACTGGTTCTGAGAAGGGAGATTAGCATTTTAGTGGACCCCGTACTGTCTCCAGATGACTGACTGGATAATAGGCCCAAGAGCAGAGAATATGTGCCAGCCTTTTAACAACTTCACCTCCACCTGACTGAGGACAATCATACACAAGCTCAGCCCAATCATTATGGACCTGTGGAGAATAGAAGCTCCTGTAAGGGACCCAAACAAACCCTTCATAAAGGTGGACAATGCATAATGTTAATAATACTTCTTTTAGAAATAGTATATTTTGTATAACAACCTCATGTTCAGAATTAAGGGCAGTATGAAAAATGAAAGTGAAGTGGACGCATCGGATGCAATAGCAGTTCTTTCCCGCAAGAGTGCCCATAAAGCGGAAATGTACGTTTATGAATCAGACAAACAATCATCAATCCATTTTACCTTTGACGACTACCCACTCTGGCGGTAGAGGTTGTCCGAGAGGAGGAATTCTAGATGGAGGCCCGAAAGTTCTTACAGTGTCTTCCGCGAGGGACTCATAGCTCGATCCAGCTGCTGACAAATAGTTAGACTTCCTTGATCCAACAGAATAGAAGCTGTCACGCCTTCCTGCGTCTTCTGACATCATACTACGCTGCAAGAGAATAAAATAAGATCAATTCATTTTGGGATACAGTCAATTCGATTCAATCACATGGAATAGGAATGAATACAAATTAGACATTTCCAGGAGTGTAGCTCAGTATTTCGGGCCGCTGACATTCGTCATCCATTGTTTTGCTCCAGCAGTAAAATTATATCATTTAATGAGCCTTACCACATCGCCTTCAGAACCAAAATGAAGTCTTCTTCTGGTGGAAGATGGAGTATCAGTTTCGTTGTCGACTGGTAAATAAGACACAGTTCCTTTGTGAGATCTCAGACCTGGAAAAATCAAACATAGATCAAACTGTGTTCTAAGTAATAGTGTAGAAGATTCCTATCAAAGTTTTGTTTCATATAATTTTCTAATTGTAGAGCGACCAGCATGATCGGATAGAATAATAGAGGCAGTAGCAGTCTGGATGGTGACATTTCCCTAAAGCTTTGGACAAAGGTATAAATCACAATTATTGTGAGGATAAATCACATGTTGATTTTTAATATCCAATCAGCGATTTTTTTCCATTTAATTTAACATGCATTGTCCAGTTATATTGACATTTGTCAAAATCGAGGACTTGATGTTATGACAGTGATATATTTACATGACAAGGTATCAGTCTCCATGATCAATATTTATATTATGCATATTGATCGACTAAGGAAAAACTGAAAGTAATTCTTGCGAGTATGGCTGTCGGAGAGGCGTCGAATCAATCACCAAAGAACATGTAGCGGCCGCCCTTTAAGCCCTTAATTGAGGAAATGTCAATTAAACGTGGAAATGGCGTGCTTGCCTGGTAGCAAGATATCGATTGCATTCCAAAACAGACTAATATTAGATCCAGCGAAGTGGAGTGGTAGATGAACACGCTGATACTGTCATGCCTACTGATTTTTATTGTTCCAGCGCCGCCAATATTACGGAGAAAATAAGGTCTCTTGATTTTTTCAAGTTATCGTTTGGTTTATTATTTTCAACAATGAACATTTGTAATCGACCAAGAAAACCACCTCAAAAGTTGTTGATTTACGTTTAGGTGATCCGCGGTGGTGGGTTACCAAAAACACAACAATACCTTTGTGTAATAATTTCAATTGTTTTTCATTTTGTTTGGACTTGTGCTCATTATTTCCAATGATGAAGCGTTAAAATAATTAAACGATAGGAATCGATTTAGAAATGTTTACAAAAAAGTCCAGTTAGAATAGAATTAAACAAATGAATAAAACCAGCCACACAAAATTCATTCAGCGTGATGGGCTGGTCAAATATTAGCTCCCCTCAGCTAATTAACCAATTGGTGGTTGGACAATGTCGAGGTGTAACAAGCTCAGCAGTCTTAGCCCAGTGAGATTATCATGGGGTTCGGACACAGGCGTTGAAACTGACACGTTAGGATTCTACCGACTGCGTCACTGCATAGCGCTGAGCCAGCCGAAATTATAGATACTAGGCTGAATTCAAACGCATACCATAAGAAATGAACAGAGTTCATACCGTTATGACGTGAGAAATGCCTGATTATGACTGTACACTGTAAAAATGATATACAAAAGGTCCTAAGCTAAATATGACAAAAAAAGAGAATATACAGTGTAAATTCCAAAACAAATCCAATATACCTACCAAACCTAAAGTTAACTCCCAAACCTGGTTAAATTACCTCTTTCACTCAACTTTTCTAAAGGCACAATTTGAATGATAATCCACACTGAACTGTAGTGTATTGCAAGTGAAGTTGACTAGAAGGTAGCCGGGAGGGTAAGGGAAGGAAGGAAATGCCTTAGGGGAAGATGAGCTCTGGTATTCCCCAAAACTTTGAACCTCACTTGGGTTAAATATCCGGGTACCATGCGTGATACCCGGGTTACAAACTAGCCCTCAACTGAATAGGGTATCAAGATTAGCATGTTGATTATTGACCAGAAAAGGAAAAACGGATGGTTTAGACCAGGGGTCTCCAACCTATGGCCCGCGGGTCACATATGGTCCCCGCTGAGCTTTTTCACCTTTGAACTTCTTCAACAATGATTTCTACGAAGTGTATCACCACCGCTTTCCAGTGAATGGGTTGGGAAGGGGGAAGGGACATGGCGGTTAAGGAAGGGACTACTGCAAAAAAAAAAATCCGAAAATGTTGAAGAGTTTTCAAGTGAATTTGCGGTAAATCTTATCAGGTGTCTGAGAGACCAGTTTGAGCCCCCTTTTCAAGATTTTGAGAAAGCACCTTCGAGCATCAGATTTTTTCAAAACCCTTTCACTGCAACGGTTGAAGACTCAACTCCTGATCTTCAACTGGAAGTCAATGAACTGCAATCGAATGACATCTACAAAGACCGCTTCCAGGGTAAGGATATCCGAACTTTCTACGCTGCGCTCCCAGAAAAAGCTTTTACAAACCTCCGAGATTTGGCCCGTGCACTGCTCTCGCTCTTAGTTCTACCTACCTGTTGAAACAAACCTTTTCGAGGTGAAGTTCACAAAATCTAAAGTGATCACTTAAGTGATGAGCATTTAGAGGCGAGACTGTTGATAGGATCGCCTAAATTTGAGCCAGATAATAATCTAAATCTAAATATTATGAGCAGCAAACAATGGCAACCCTCAAATTGAAGTGCTCATATTTTATGCTGCAATATGACCTAATGAGCCTTCTCAATAAATTTCATTTATTCCTCTCTGCCTGTAAATCTCTTTTTTCTCTTATATAATGTTCGGCACGCGCATTCGAGGAGAAATTCAAATTTGCCCCACCTTGAAAAAAAGTAAGAGACCCCTGGTCTAAACCGCTGCTTATGCCACGATGCCTAAGGTTTACTTTTTAGTCAAGCATATTACATGTTTTATGTTACTTATCCAGTTTTCTATAATGCAAGCAATCTTATTGTAGTAGACTGGAGCCAGCCACAAATCGATCTACTTTTCCTTCCATCCCCCTCAACCACAAACTCTTCTACGTTTAATTGCAATGTTGAATATGTTCCTGGGTTGAGGATCACATTTTCTTGCCCCCGTATTTTCAAATAAATTTTGAAAAAAAGGCAAAATAATGCCAAATACGACCTGAAAATCGTAATATGATGTTAATAGGGGAAACAACGAAAATGACCAAGTATGACGAATAATTTTAAAATTGGAGACACTTACCGCAAAGAAATTGGTCACAAATCAAAATAGGAACATATACAAATATGACCGAATTCGAACTTTAGTAATAAATCACTACAAAGCTTTAGGGAAAGGCCTAAACCATACAGTTACAGAGATCTATCTTTTAAAACTGCCACAGTTGATTCTTCAGCACTTCTATTGGAAGATGTTTTGAGGAAAATTCTTTTTGAAAAATTAGTTTCCAACTTTTGGGTCGCTGGGATAGTAAAACCAGCTAAAAGATACTCAATAAAGATAAAAGAGTACTCATGTACATGTAAGAGTGCATGTACATCAAATGATAACAAGTCTGAGAACATTATTTCACTCACTGACGAGTTTTCCAATTGTCCACATTGTGAACCTTGGGGCGCCTATCGCTCTGATCCGTTCGCTTTCGATATCGACGTCGGAAAGAAGACCCCACCCGATCGAGAGAAATGAAAACATCACCTGGAACACAACAGTAATTTCTCAACACTTATTCATACATCATATTTATTTGTAAATATATTTTATTCATAGATCCTATTTATTTTAAACATATTTATTCAGCCCATTACATACTGGTAACGTCGACAAGCAAAACATTGTTAGTTCCGCCAACATTCATAAACGTTTAATAATCGAACCGTGATCATTCTAACACACAGGGTATCATCCGAAATGCTCAAATTAGACGGGACGAATGGATAACAGATAATATGTACAGTACAATCCTAACTCAGCAACGTTCCTCATTTATATAAAATAAAAAATTCAATTTCCACCGCACTTATCCGTTGTATTTAAGAGATGATTATTAGACCAACTGATACATAGTTTCCACATAAGAAATTATGGTTCGTTGAAAGAGACTTGCCCCTCAAAGAGTAATTTTCGTTATCTATAAATCTGATTACGATAAAACTCGTTAAAAATTTTATCTAATCTAATAAAACTAAGATTCAGGATTTTGGATTTTTTTTTTTAGCATTATAAGCTCATTTTAATGAAATTTAAATACAGCTTTCAGTGTAAGTTTGAGGTTTAATTTTCAATTGACCTAGTTCATTATTGATAAACCTTTGAGAACTTTTTGGATTTAGTTATAATATTTTGCTAGAAAATATAAATTTAACGATTTGTAGTAATTTTTTACATTTTTTCTAAATTTGAACAATCTAATGTCTTACAAAAGTGCTGTCCTGCATGCTCATCCTTCCTTTTGAAAGGCTTGATTTGTTGGCGAAAGAACCAAGTTTTTATCTCAATCCTATCAAGAGTTATCATCTGGAATGTCATTATATATATTCATCTGTCATTATTATTATTATCATGTCATTATCAGCATTACATCTTGTGATTGCAATCTATGGGCGATAAAAAGATTTTTTATCAAATTTTTCCTTTGTAGATTACAAAAATTCATAACTAAACATAATTATTTTAAATTTGTACAATTATTATAATAAATCAAGATAAAAACACCAAAATAAAACCAGATCATATTTTACACCAATATGTTTCATACCGAGGATCTAATTAACGTGAAAAAGCCATTTTACCTAGGTTTCCTCCAAGTTTAATTCTTAAATTTTCGTACTTCAATTTCTTCAACGAGTACAGTAAAATATTTAGAAAGTCTGTAATTAACATTAGTTAACTTCATTTCTGACCTCATAATAATTTGGATTTTTTCTCTCTCGCAGTTTTAAGCACTTTTGGACATTTTTCAGTATATAAGGTAAGTTTATTTGCATTTAAGATTAGTTCAAAATTAGGATTAACATCGATTGAAAAAGGAAGGTAATAGTACTATTTATTTGGCCAGGACGTGCCCTTCATTCACACTTCAAATCAAGGCTCGAGCGTTTAAAGTTATTTGTATCGCCTTCCTTTCGAATATAGTATGTCATATTATGACAATCCGTAATGATATGATGAGTGTCTGTGTTCATTGTTACTCATGAAAAGCTCCGTCCTCAGTTATTTTATCTCTTATCTCGAGAAAGGCTCTTCACAACCGACACCTCACGGCAATTTGACCTCCACGCCGACTCGATAATGAACACACCCCGGCGATAACGAGAGGTAGTTGATTACAATTATCGCTTGATGAAGGTGTAAAATGAGGTCTATCTAGGGCGTCGAGCAAAGATAATCAAGATTTACAACAAAAAACCGTCTGCCACGAAGTGGCGCATTTTATCCTGGTATCTAAAAAGATTCCTTCACAAATCTGTAGAGTATGTAGTAGGAAAATTAGATAGAGATTAGATCTATTAAAATTTTTTACACAGGAGTAGCAGAAGAAAACGCTGCAAATTCTTCCACTGGGGTTTATTATTCAATTGGCTTGCATTCATGATTTGAATTTCTACTAAGCTTTGGAGTGTGCGTGTTTCACGGGTGATAGAGTGATTATTGAATTTCAGAAGGCACACGAACATGATCAACTGAACAATCCAAATAGGTATTTTGGTTGAATACAGATTTACGTGCTCTATGCATATCTCCTGAAATTCAATAATCGCTCTATCACCTGTGAAACACTCACACTCCAAAGTTTAGTAGAAATTCAAATCATGAACGCAAGCCAATTGAATAATAAACCCCAGTGGAAGAATTTGCAGCGTTTTTTATGGTTATCAGAATGCTTCAACCCGTGTATACACTTTTAGGAGTTCACTCCAGTATCCACATTACTACATCACTACATCACTAGGTTACTGATAGCAACACAAAAACAATAATAAACCAAAATAACGCGAATGTTGGCACCATAAATCGGGCCATAGATCGGGAATGGTTTGACCTATGGACCTGGGGAGGGGCTCATTCGATTCCTCATGGAAAGTTCTTCAAAAAGAGTACAAATTTAGGCAGCCTTGACTTTTTTTGAGGTTTTTAGGAATTTTACAAAACTTCGACAACCCTTAAAGGGCACTTTAAATTAAGTGAGAGTGCTGGCTAAAGAATTGGGGCATTGTCGGACCAATATTGATTTTTCTTGAAAACTCAATATTCAAAATCAACTCGAAAACTCAAAACCCAAGGATATTTTGCTCCAGCCGTTTGGGAGAAATCGTGCGTACGACGTACGGCGGACGGACGGAAAAATTTGTATTGCTGATTCGGATTCTACACCCTTTGAAACGTAAACCAAGAAATTTTCAGGCGGGGTTAGAATTTTTTTTTTTTTTTTTTTTTTTTTTTTTTTTCAATAGCGATTACAATGGTTTGTTATTGAATAATAAACCAAAAAGGAGTTACACCCCAAAATTTCAAGTTTGCACACTGGTAGAGGCTACCTTTAATCAGAGAGTAATACAAATTGTTGAAAGCTATCCATTCCCCGATAATTTAATCGGAATCAGATGAAAACTGTGACAGCAAAACATCTTTCAAAAACAAAAAAACAACCCCCAAAAACATTTTATAATAGACCATGCGCAAGGATGTATTTCAGAGCGAACCCTCTGCTTATTGACGAAATAAATTGTTTAAAATTACACTAAACGTCATCACAGTGAAGCGATCCAGCTTGGCCAACTTTGATCAGGAAGAACAAGATTTCTTCTTCACAATATGCAGTTGTCCTCAATTACAGCACAACTCAGCGTTGTCCGGGGAATTTCCCTCATTACTACGTAAAGAAGTCTCCACATTTTCTGGTGTTCGTTTGTCAAACTGACATTATTTAACCGTCAAAAACCGAAGAATCAGAATTTGGATTTGACTTTAGCACTAGCGCAAATCAACAACGAAGGTGAAGCGCACGAGTATTTTTCTAATACTCATTAATCACCAATATATTTTTGGTTATGTACAACTCATTACTGTGTTTTTAGTCATTCTTCAAATAACTTGAGAAAACTAGAGTTGATTGGTACATTACTTTTGTGAAATTAGCTGTTAGCGATTGAAATTATTTTCAAGAGTCCACAGTTTGTCATTATATGTTCATCTAAATAAACTAGTAAAGAAATTTAGCTATTTCAACAGCTTCCATTGTGGAACTAAAAAGCGAGTTTTACGTTTCCGCACGAACCTGTCTGATAATTTTCACTCCTTAGAGAAACCCCTCCACTAACAACAAATTTAAGGTGTTGGAAAAACGTCTTTCTTGGTTGGTCACAGACGATTTATCATTGGAAATATTAATCAAAAGTATGAATAATGATAAGTAATTAATTAGGCACCATAGGATTCTTTGGTACTGGGAAGATAGTTTGGATGTAGATAGTTATTTTCATAGTAAAAAAGTGCGATTCATTACAATCTTTTCTCTGAGTATGGCGAAGAAGACACCGATTAACTGCTAACGATGATTGAGCCTCGTTCTTTCGAACAAACATGTTTCTCGGAAAAAAACATTTTGAGAAACCTCTCCGTTAACTGCTTCATTAAGAAGCTAACACGACTCTCCAACTAGGACACCAGAATAATCTCGAAGGTATTTTAGTAGCTATTTACCGTACATCCTGATTTCGAAACACCTGAATACCGAGTCGACCGCGATTAAGCTCATCAAATAACTATTAGTTGTGAATCCGTCCAACTGTCAAGTCCTGTCGTTAGAGGTTAAATTCTCAAAGTAGAAAACACGGAGCTTTCAGCATAAAATTGTGAAGGTATTCAAGAATAAAGACGTATTGAGAAATTTGTTAGATAAATATTTCTTGATGAAATTGCCCATAACTTGAATTTTCGGGTACCCAAATCGTGAGCTTTAAGCGCGAAATCGGAAAGATTGTTTCTTCAACGTTTTCGATTTAGACACAGAATAGTCGGTAAAAGATGTTGGTTTATTATTTCAAATAATGAACCTTTGTAACCAAATAAGAACATGAAGAATAGAATTGAAGGGATTAATATAAAAACATAGTATCTACCTATTATGTTTGTACACTTGTTTTGCCAGAGATACTTCAATGAATAGTTCTCCCCAAGGGCAAGAACTTTGGCAGGAAAAAATATCAGCACTGCGTTTGAGAACATGAACATGTACGAATATATAGGCACGGTGCAAAGTTTTCCAGATTCCCAAAACGTTATCGAAATCCCTAGCGGCTCAATTTTTCAATATTTCAACCAAAATGAAAAGGTTTCTTGTTTCTAACGCATAAAATCTAAAAATCCCGACCATTCTGTTTTGAGCGTCACGAATAGATCAGCGATCAGCGTGGAACGGTCACATCACGCAGAAAGAATAAACCTTTGTGTAACAATTTGCACCCTTTTTTGGAGCTAAATCACACAGAGATATAATAGTAAATATAAACTTCGTTTAATGTTTTCAAATGTATTTAGTTTGTAACTTTGCCACAACTTCGTTGTTAGAATCCCATAAATGATTCCACCCAATTGTTTTCTCTTTGGATTTAAAACCGAATTCCTTCTATTCAATGCTAATTGATAATACGGTTCATCAATTCAATCTTTTTTTCCCCTCGAGTCTCGATACTGGCCTCGAACAGATAAGAGATTAGAGCCAGTATCAAGTATATCAGATTGGCTATGCTGTCATACATTATGAACTGACGGATTCAAATCTTACTTTTATCGGACTGATTATATCTTATCATTTACCTTTTTTCCTTTATTGAGTTCAAATACAATATTCAGCCCGTTACTGCTACGGAAGCTGTGAATCATTTTGTTTAGGATACACAACGGTAATTCAAGTAGGTATGTTATTTTCCACAGCTTATTTGATGAAGTATTTGATAATTGAAATTTAATGTTTGTATTTTAACTGTCATTGAAGTAAGAAATTCGTACATCATGTTGTAAGCTTTGATGTTTTTCGATGTAATTATTATTTACAGATTGAATTGGATTGGGATCGATGCCTGAATACAGCGTAAATAGGGTGTTCTTGCAAAACATTCCAGCACAATTCCAGCGTTCATTTCTACCTCGTTTTCACATGCTCTGCATTCAATCACGAAGTGGATTCTTCAGAGGGGCTCGTTACGCCCGTGCCCGCTCCACATCGTGACAGTCCGAAAAGGCTTTGGGTTACTTAATTTCGACTTCTGTCGGTCGCCTATACTTGGGGACAAATATCCTTGGATTTCTCTCCCCTGTGTTCAGCCAAATATACATTTTTCGATTGATTCGGCACATTCACTTTTGCCGACTTAACCGCCTGCAATTCTTAACCAAATTTCGTGATTTTTGCCCACCCAACTCGGCAGACGCTTTTCTTTCTCAGACATTCATAATTTCATGTAGAAAATTGTGTCCGACCAAGAGAATCTTTCGGTATGCTTTCATTTCCAATCGGATGTATCGAACGATTGGAAGGTTCATTTCCATTTTGAAATGCACAAACAATTACAATCTCCTATTTTCGTATCAACAGTTACCTACAAACTAACAAATATTATTTTCGTACAGTTTTCAATTAATTGCACTTGGATAATTTCATGTCTTTAAAAAGTAAATTTTAAAGAAATTACACGAGTATCATGTGAATTTTCATTTGCATTACGTTCGAACGAATGGTTGTATACATTTTAACACAGAATGTGTTTTTGCTATCACCAACCGGTTTCATACCGACGTGAAATCACCTAACGAAAAAACTACATCCGATATCGATAAACATCCGATTTAACATTTAATCCGACTAACCATCATCATAATACCATGATAAATGGATAAATGTCATATTATGACCCGATTTTCAGTAGATGTTGCGATTGACGGTAGTAAATTCATTGAAGCCTAGTCAATGTCATTGAAGGGGTTCTTCAAGGTGTTCACCTATTTGACAGTTCTATGGTTCTGTATCACCTGATTGTGTCTTTTGGAGGATGATTTGAAGGATCGGGCTTTCGCACTGTACAACTCGTATTATAATACAATGATTGGATAAATGTCATATATGACCCGATTTTCAGTAGAGGATGATTTGAAGGATCACTTGGCTTTCGCACTGTACAATTCGTTTATGCAATGAGATCAAATCAGCATTAAAAACGCAAGAACACATTCTATTTCCAAGGTTTCATGCCGAGTATGGGAAAAGAATCAACCGCCGTATGAGGGTGCGGAGGCCGCCACCAGGGCGCGAAGTGCCCAGTTTTAGTACAACCCATAAATAGGAAACAAAATCAATAAATTGAAATTGAAGTAGTGGTGTTGAATCAATTCAAGATCGCGATATGATTCTGGGCCCTGAGTTAACCTTCCCTGACCATATTACGTCCATTTCAAACCGAGCAATGGACACTCGTTTGCTGTGGCCAGGGGCTCCTTAACCGAACTTCTATTTTTCCACAAGGTGCCGCTGGAGCGAGTGGACTCCACATCTCTCCCATTAAAGGTTAATTTTTGCTCCCTCGTCTTGCGTCACGGTCTGGTGAAGTGTTTTGGGTTTCTTTCCCCACTACGAATTATATGTACCATCGGCCACTGCCAAGAGAAGCAAATCATGTTAAGAACGAACGAATTTGACTCGTTTTACATCTCCACCTGCTCTACGTAAGAAAATTAACCAGTTTCGTACGCGTTTTTAAAACTCATTTTCCATTACCTGGATCCATTACTAAGAAAGTCTATGTTTCACTTGTATGACATGAAACAGCACGGATAAATGTATTCTTTTCAGCGGACCTTATTTTTTTCCTTTCTATACCAATGCAAAATTATTAATATTCCTCTCCTTCTACAACTGTAATGGGAATGTGTGTTTTTCGTTTAAAGAAGAGTTCAGTTTTACTACATGAGAATCGGGAATTCGACATAAATTTGTTAGAAGATAGGTGTAGGAGGGAAGCAGCCGTTTGATTCCACTTGTTTCATAAAATGAGTGGGAAGTGGTTGATGAAAAAGTAACAAATGACCGGTAATAACTACCTGATTCTCCGTTTCCACTCGGACAAGGTCAAGGGGTGTAGAGAGGCCGCGGACGACATTCAGCGTGGAGACGAGGATCGGGCTGTGATCGTACGGTTCACTGAAATGTACAAATATTTGAGTTAACAGTGAAAAATGGATCTTTAAATTGTCGATAGATGGAAGCTGAATAAAATGCTGTAAATTCAAGCACATGGTTTTATTAATTTGATTAATAATACGCGATTGCTCGGTTCACGTCCGGCGTAACCTTTAGGTTTGGAAATTGCAATTTTGTTGAGGGAGAATTTCTAAGGATCTGAAACCCATTCTAATCGAGTTTTGGTGCAAAATTATTCAAAAATAACACCCCACTTGCTTATGTAAGTAAAAACAACGAAACAAATGTTTTTGGGAAGTTTTTTGCCCAAAGCATCTACGTGCGTGGGACAGGAGAGAAGTCAGGATCAACTAGACCCCTAAGGGAATCCAGTTTAGTCTAAGGAATTTTACGGGAAGGACAGCGGATGGACATTGCAGATGTTGAATCTAAGCACCTTGAAACATAAAATGACAAGATTTGGGGGGGTTTTACAAAATTGCTGCCTTACGATTACGGAGGCTTATTATTGAAAATAATAACCAAAACTGAAATATTTTGTAATAGATTAATTAACTGAACATGGATAACATGCATTCGGCCAAATTGCACGGATGTAGATTTTGATTTTGGCTCCAACAATTGTTGAGGGTTTTAATTTTTTCTACTGTTCTAATTTCGATAACGCTAACTATACCACTGGGAACACTGTCAAAACAACCATTCGCGCCCCAGGAATCCAAGAGAGAAAATAATTTTACCCCCATGAAAGTGATAACAGACATAATACGTTAAGAAAGATTAACGAGCATAACTTTAGTTGGTAATAGAAAAAATTTGCTGCAATGCAAAGTGTTTTCCGTAATTGTGAGTTGTAGAACTTACCGCGCTACGCGTCATACTATTTCCCCATGTTACTTATCGTCAGAAAATTCGGGAAGGGGTTACACTTTCGATTCCCGGTAGATTATGATTTTTGTTATTGAAGTCATATCAACTGCATGATTGAATAGATCATGAGTTAATAAGGGGAATTTAAAATCAATTAAACAATCAACTTAATAACTCACAATCTAAGGCAACGAAATGCGTCGTAAAACAATCCTTTGTATTTATCGTGGTTATAATTATAATAACTTCCTAAGGTAATAATTGTGTTTTTTTTTAATTTGATTAAAGCAAAGTAATTTTGTTAAGGAACCTACAATCACCTACAAATCACAGTAAAGTTGATCGACTTGAATAATCATGAGTTGGAACAGAGAATATTATTGTTGTTCTCAAGTCCACTTAATAATCCGATCGTTTGCCGAGAACCAAGCCGTCACAAAATCCTTGAAAGAACAATGAGAAAATCAAACTAAGGAATTAGCTACCATTACACGAGCGGTTCAATTTCTTTCAAACATAGTTCAATTGTCCGTTATTCTCAGAGCTAATTAATGTACTAATCAGCAATCAAAACGTGAATGAGCACTATAAATTACGATTATACGAAGCTAATTTGAGAACAACGTGACCTACTCCTAATAGAGCCAAGCAACAGCAAGAACTGAAGATTTCCAGTAAAACTTAAAGCACCAATGAGAACCTCTCAACGTTAACCACAGCGTCTTCATCAATTTATCTTGGCACCAGTGAGAAATTTCGGAACATGAAGGTTTAATCAACAAACTATCGTTTGAGAATCATACACATAGGATAACTAGTTTCCTTGGAAATTTTTAAAAAAGCGACAGTTGTCCTTCCTAAGTTGTGTTTAAGAAATCCGTTATGTAAAATTCAACTATTTAGGTAAACGTTGAAACGTTTTTGTAGAAACGCTTCTTCAAATTTGAATAAAACGAGTTCAATGGATTGCTAAAAAGGGGAAAAGTGGAAATTGAAAAAACTGATAGTGTCTTTTGTATAAAAAATTGCTTAACCTAGTTTTTAATGTAGAATCACAAAAAAATCTAATTTAACAGCAATTTGTTTCCTAAACCTACCGCTGGTACCCTCAGAAGACTACCGTGAGTAGGAACACGTCCCAGTTTTGTGCGCAAAGGTTTTGGTGATGTTCTGAAATGTTGATATTATTTGGTTATGAAAATGGAAGCTGGACTCGAAATCATAATAACAAACTAATATTCATAAACTAACCTATAAGCGTAGCTGATGGATTTGGCCAACCCATTGCCACTTCCACAAGGGATGACGCCCAGTTTGAGCTCAGTGAAGAGCGATTCCCAATCTGGTCGCTCCATGAGACCATTGATTACTTCGTAGAGGATACCGTCTCCGCCAACCACCACAACGCCTCCAATGTACTGCCACATGTTCTGTCAACAAGCATGACAGGGCAACTTCTAGGCTTATTTATGAAAGTTAACGGTTTTTTCAACACCCATATACTTGAAAACTCATCAAATTATTGCACAAAGATTTACTACTTATCTATCATACGTTCATCATGTTACTTCCCCCTTCCCGATTCTTGAAACTACTACGCCTGGGCATGATCGTGACGCCTTATGGCGTTATCGAAATCCTCTGGATACTGCAGGCCTCATCACCTCAATCCATGTCCATCATCTCTTTGTTGTACCTTTCTTCCTTTAGTCCTAGAAATTTGAGCTAGATAGGACTACTATAACCTATACTCTTGGCAGTTGTTCTTTGCGTGAACTGAAGGATTGATTTTAAGGATTAAAATTCATAGGAGAATCATTCAGGCTATAGAATAAGAGAAATTCATCTATAGCCAAATACGCACATTTCTTGAAACTTTCGTTAAAATTGGATGAAAACTGGAAATTAGGCTTGATACAAGGATTTCACGTTCGCGTATGGATAGCAGCTAATGATGATACTATCGTAGCATTGTTACGATTTGAGAATATTGAAATTCATTTGAGATTCCTAAACCGGTCTTCTCCAACTAGCCTCCGAATCTAACCCAGATCAGATCACTGGAACCTGAGAAAATGATCCTGATTGGATTGTAGCTGTGTGCATGCGCAGACAGTTGTAATGATTCTTGAGTCATTAAACTCGCGGGGACCATCTGCTGTCTAACCCACGCATCCCTTAGAAATGCCATCTAAATCGATAGCAATCTGTAAGGATAAGCTCGTTACAGAGACATGCGGACAACGAAACGAAAATTTTTCAAAATGGTCTAAAACGCAAAGTGTGAGTGGAAATTGCCATTCCCTGGGAATGAAAACAAAGCTTCCGCTACCAAGGTAGACTCAGAAGCAATACGAGATAATATGGTTACAACCATTTTCAGTTAACGCGCTGGCGCCCCATGCAGTAAAAAGCCAAGACATTGAATGCTGGGCTAAAATACAATTTTATTATACTTTTAATAATTAAAGCGCTTTGTATTATTATGGCATATTTTTACTATTGTAGCGATGTATTATTAAATATTGTTCTCACCAAATTCATGAAATACCATGCAATTTATCGGACTGTCCAGGGACTGCTAACGGACTGCAAATTTGCGGATGGCAAGTCTGTATTTCCAAGTTGTTTGTAAAATTGTTTTGTGTGTTCAATTAAAACCTTTCTCTAATGTAGATTATTCTCCTCGATCCAATTAAAATTTTTTAAACTTTCTATTCAAAGTTATAGAATACATTGAAGAAAAACAAACGGTATGGACGTATGAAAAAGTGGGAGATTTTTCACGGCTCAGCAATAACTAAATTCCTACCCTCTCTCAATAATTAGCCGCTTGCATAACTTCTTCCTTACATTTTGTTTTGAAAGATACTTGTCATGGAGAACCAAACTGGAAGACTGTCATTTAAATAAATAAGAAGTAATTTGGTAAATCAGGAAAAAAATGTTGGCATCTGGACATGGTGACAGACATCCTCCTGGTTGGACATCCGTCTACTACTCCCAGAGGATAGTTATCCTCCTTGAGTGATTTCTTATTCCCTTACCATATCTCCCCACGAATTCTGTCCGAGTTCTTTACACTACTTATTTCCATTCAACAATTATGTAACATTCACCTGTTATAGAAACTTGTAACATTTCCTTAACAAGATAGCAAGAAAAATACCATCGTAGATCACAGTTCAGATCCACCTGAACGTTAATACCGATTTTAGGGAAAAGCAAGGGTACCTAGGAAGGGAAAGGTACACGAGAAGGTCATCTGACTCTTTTTGTACGTCCCAGATGGATAGGCAACATTCAAACTGATTTCAGCTAGAAGGTTAGTATTAGCTGCGATTCAAGGAAAATACCACAAAATTTCCTTACCTTGGATTGGGTTCCAAGGCATTAGAGTGTCGAAGAAATCAAACCACTGAACAAGGCCTTGAACTTCATTCAGCAAAAAATCATGTTAGGTTTAGTCACACTCTTCTTTGGAAACGCCAAAAACAAAACAAAAAATTGATGGTGAAAACGTTATTTTTGAAATGTGTACAAAATACCTACACAATATGGAAGATTCATATGACTCCAAATAGCGATGATTACGAGATTATAATATTTGGGCAACCCTTTGTGCTCCCGAACACACCAGCAACAAATCTGATTTTACCGAACGCCATCAAAATCACAGAAGTATCAGTGTAAGGAATCAGCCCCAGACTTGCTTCTGCAAAGGACAGCCTCCAATCATCGCATACATGCAGTTTAATAAACATAACGAACCTGGTGAGGTTATCATCACCTTCTTGCAATTGTGAACTGTATGTCCCATGACCTAGAAGTACAGAATTTTCCACGCAATGGCACCAGTAAGAGTGGGGTCCATAAAGATGATTTTCTCATAAAGGGTTTTCTCAGTGCCACCAATTTTGAGAAACCTTTCATTATTAGAAACCCATAACACAAATTCCCAGTATTGTCTTGAAGTAATATGGACCTTTACCTGAGTGCGCACAATATTCCGGGCATCATGAGCATGACGAGTGACGTGAAGGTCATAGTTTATATCTCCCTCAGTGAGCAGAGGCACCACTTTGTTCTGGAAAGTCTCCCTGGCCTTGCCTACTCCACTTTTTGGATTCAGAATGAACAGCACTTTAGCTTCTGTGGACAGAGAAAGTAAATAAGAAAATTTAAAATCTCTACGTAATTATAATTCAGGATAGAATTCCAAGGTTTTAAGGAACAAACAAATTTCATACACTACTCAAAACAACCCCCACGGACATGGCATGATTTTGAATACTGACTTAAGTGAACAAACACTAATCCATATCATCCATTCCTTAAGAGAAGTACTTGGACTAAAATATTACTCAATGATCTCATTTCCCATACTCCGATGCGATCACTGCGTTAATGCAAAAGACTTAGTGTAAATTAGAAGAAACAAAATGAATTACAATGTTAGAGTTGCCTGCAGGAATGAAACTGAGATTGTACAGTTTTCCCTGGAGTCACGCCACACTCGCTTCCTCAACCAGTGGGAAGATCCTTCGTATATAGATTGGAATCTGATTATCTCAGCCGTTTTGCCTCTCTGCAGGCAGCAGATAGGTGCTCTCGAAACTGTTTGCCTCTGCAAGTCTATCTGCTCCCTTAACACCTCATTCTTGAATCCCGAAAGAAGAACAAGGTACCAAGAAAAATTGCTGAATCGCAGGCTGCTGCTCCATACCAGCAGAAGGTGAATAGGACGACGCGCAGCTACTTGCTAGGGTTGCACCAAGGTCAAAGTGGTAATAGTGGGGCCCCAGGAAAAGATGTTGAACGGTGGACAGTGTGTAAATCAGAAGACTTGCAAGAAAACGTTTATAGTACATATCTCATTGAGCACAGTCTCTTCCTTTTCTGCTGCTATTTGGTGGTTCTATTCCTAGTCTACTTTCCCTTGAGATGCCTCTGTTAGACATTTCTCCTTAGAATTACTTGGAACAGAAGGACTACACTGGTAAGCATTCAGTGGGAGAGGGATAATGTTAATGAGGAGAAAGATGGAGAGGAAGATCGCAGATGGCCTAGGATGGCTCTGACTGGGATACCCCGAGCTCCTCTAGAAACAGTGTAGCCTTTAGAGTTACGAAACTCGTCATTAATCATATCAAGAAGTAGACGATAGAATAGAGACATCCTGAAAACCCCCCTCAAAATTTTCACCATGGTTCTCTCCTGCATTGGTTGTCCCGAGGGGATACAAAGGGAGACATTCAACCTTGCTGCCACTTGCAAAAGTGGCACCAGTGTTACATTTATTTTGGAAATGTCTACTAGCAACTAGCTTCAGTTCAAATTCAACTATTGGTCGGTTGTATGTTTGGTGTACGGACTAAGTTGTACCAGTTCTATTCAGTTCAGTTTTCCACATTCAATTCAAATTCACATTCACAAATGATTTATTTAAGGCAGATATTATAATTTGGCCATCCATTGACAATCATCAATGGCCATCTTTAGTGTACTTATTCATTTACGAATCTATAAAATAGTAGCTGGTTTACCCTCCGAAAAGTGGTCAATTTTTAGAATTTAAAAAGAAGATTTCACGTCAGCTTTTGGAAATATGAAATAATTTGATAGCCAAAATATTCCACAGGATAGGAAAACAATAATAAAAACAACCCTAAGTTCTGTGGGAAAAGGCAGGAAGCCAGAGTCAACGACCGTCAGGACGAAATCTGAGCGCACCTCGTTTCCCATCAACCTCATTTGGAAGAGGATTTGAAACTTTTGGGGGATATTTTTGTGACTACTAAGGTCTATTCTATTCGAAAAAATTTACCAGAGCACATAAACTCATGTACTCATCATAAACTAATATGAAGTTTAACTTCAGAGGTAAACATCGCTAATGTCTCTACGTGTCCTGACTGAGATTTTGAAATTGAAGTTTTCGTCCGAATCTATAGTTTTTGAAACTGGTGGCTATGGGGTTTTGAGCATTTCTGCACAAACCCACTTTCAACACGTTCACAAAATATTAAGATATTCACTTACATATGCTTGGGAAACCCTTATCTATTACATATGTCGGATACTAAAATGCCCAACAAACGCTTTAATTTAATACAAAACAATAATTTTCATAGCGTTTTTCGAGATTCGCCCACCGTGCGATGGTGGAACCTTAATGAGAACACCCCGTAAAGTTGGAAAACAGCGTGTCTCCGAAGCCCACTCGGGTGAATCTTTCTAGTGCTCAACCAAAGTCGTCAATCATGCAGGTGTTCGCACGTGTTCCTCAGTTTGTGAGAAATGTCTTTGTGGTACGCTTGAATCACCTGAAGGGTAAGTCTTAAGATTGTTGAAGTGTTCTTGTCAAGTTTACCTTAAAGCATTACCCTCATCTTCAGATTCGAGTGGCGAGACCAACCACTGAAATGGCTCGCCTAGCAGATATCTGAGAATGAGTCAGATTCCTGAGGTGTTCACTCACATAAATGAAAAGAATTTAATTTTGAATATTTCAATTTTATTTTATTGGCTGTTGTTACCGAGGTTAGAGTGCTAGGAGGGTAAGTGACTTTCCTCAACACCTTTATCTCTTGATATTTCAATTTTTCTAAAAATCTCAAGTATTCGATTGGTAGGTACCATTAATTAAAACGGAAGGGTTACCAAATTTGTTTAATTTTAATTACTGGTTCTTTACTTTTGTCAACATAGCAATTTCATAGTGATAAAGGTTCATTGTGTGCTTGGTAGTTCATGTATTTTGAACATTTCAAGTCACGAAGTTTCGTTGATATTTCTTCTGATAAAAACTTTATAGACATCTACTTCTGTTGTAATTTTGTATGGACAGAGATTATAATGAACCACCACCACACAGAAGTGATATTTCTTTTTTATGTATTATCAAAATAACCTGAAGGAGGTATAACAATAAAATCATTACGTTATCCCAACATTTTAAAGACCATATTGTCGTATAATTTTTCTCACCTTTTATTTAAAAATACAACAGTTGATCACTCATATTAGTGCAAAATACTGCAGATGGCGACGAGGATTTAAGTATCGAACCTAATTGTGCGCGATTTATCTGAATTTTTAAGATTGAACCACAGCCGCAACGTTTTAGCGTGCAGATCGCACCGCAACTTCCTCCGCCGGTTATTTTCGACCAAGCTACGCAGGATTGGCGTTCTTTTCGGTCCAGATTGACCAATATTTTCAAAGTATATCCTACTACCGTTCCTGACACAAAAAAAACTTATTAGCTTCATTGTCCGATGGCAGTTCCAAGCTGTTGACAAGTTTATGCCTACCACTTCAGCCTGACGATAAAAGTTACGACGATCTCGTCGGGGTACTGGATAAGCATTTTACTCCTATTTCGGCATTTTTTGCGTCCCGGAAGGAATTCTACTCAGCTCGACAACGAAGTCGATTTCAGAATGGTCAACTAGATTAAGGACCTTAGCTGTCGATTGTGGTTTTGGAACAGAATTGGAACTCCGCGATGTTTTTGCAATTGGACTTGTTTCAAGTACAATACAAAATCGAATTTTTGAGGAAGATGCTTCTAAAACTACTGTTACATTTTCATCTGTAATTAGTACAGCACTGTCTAAAGAAGCATCCGCTTCACATTCATCAGATATCAAAATAAAATCGGAGCCAATACATTACACAAAGGGAAACAATTTTTTCAAAAGAGGTGACGGAAATTCGCGCAAAAACCAAAGTCGACGTACGGAATTTGATCCTTGCTCCGTTTGTGGCCGCAAAAATCATAAACAAAAAGATTGTTTGTACAAGGATTATTCGTGTCACTTGTGCCACCAGAAAGGACACCTTAAACCTCAATGTCCTAAGAAAAATACCCGACGACCACTGAGAACACATCTGAGCCTTCTTTTCCCATCACCACAGGAGCGTAAACCTAGTCTGAAGGAACCAAGGCTAGGAAATCTGAAGCCAGGAGATCCGGTTCTAGCTAGGGATTACAGGCCACACCACCCTCCTTGGTCACGAGGACATGTCACTCATCGGGGTTTTGGAAAAGTGACCATCAGCATTGATGATGAAAAAACTGAGGTGGAACGCCATCGAGACCAACTGTTGATGGCCAGCCAAGACGAACCTTTAGCTGAGCATCTTCCAAAGTCTCCTTCAAAACTACAGCCCCCAGGATCGCCACCTTTTTTGGGTTTCAATGGAGACAGTGCTTGTAGCTCAACAGATCGAAGAACCATCTCCACCGTTCCAACTGGCAGCCGACCTCAGCGTATAAGAAATCCTCCAAAACGTTTTAGTCCCTAGAGAGGAAGAGTGTTGTAATTTTGTATGGACAGAGATTATAATGAACCACCACCACACAGAAGTGATATTTCTTTTTTATGTATTATCAAAATAACCTGAAGGAGGTATAACAATAAAATCATTACGTTATCCCAACATTTTAAAGACCACATTGTCGTATAATTTTTCTCACCTTTTATTTAAAAATACAACAGTTGATCACTCATATTAGTGCAAAATACTGCAACTTCATTCATGGCAATGGAAAAAATAATAAATCCCAAGAAAAAATGAATGCAATTTATTCTATTTTGAATTGAAAGAGTAAATAAATAATATCCTCGTTTTTAGGTATTTTTCCCCTAAAAAATATCAAAATTAGACATCTTGGACCCATCATGTGTGATGCAGGCCCGTTCAGCGTCAAATTTCAAATAACATGATACAGTTAAACAATTTGTCCGCCGAAATCCGAAAAATTGGCGGAACTGTGGGCCGTTGCCTGGGTTAGGGTAATTAAATAGGAGAGGGGTTCATTATCACACTATAGTCTAGCTGAAGTCCTGTTAATCATTTTCTCTTTGTCCTATAATACTTCCGTTCTGAGAAGGTCACTTGCCTGCATACAATCAATCATCAAAATAGGAACAATAAAAGACCTACCGGCTTGGAATAACACGTCGATATCTTAAGCGTACCGGAAACAAATTAGCAGGAAGGCTCACACAGTCGGACAGGGATACTCTGCACCACAAGATTATTAGCTAAAAGTCTACAAGACTACCAATTTCATCACAGCAGAAAGAGTATTTAAAAAACCTACAATTTAACTTCAACACTTAGATTAGCAGGTAATTGTAAACGCAGAGATGTTTTTTTTAACCGTGACAATTGCCTTACTTCGAGGATTTTTATACCCGTCACAACTTCTAAATGATAAGTCCGATCCGTATAATTTCAGGTTTAATTTCCAGATGCATAATTAGCCTTGATTATCAAACCAATGAATGATTATCGGGATATTAACATCACGACTCTTCTATTCCACACAAATTTGAACTTAATATTTTTGACAAAAACTGTTACGGCGGCTTAGCTATTATAGGCAGATACTATCGCGGACGTTTTCACACATAGGATACTTTGTAATGTATCGTCAATATTTTTCGGAGCGCACGACAATGAATGAATTACAGGCAACATTCTTGCCACAGGACAGGTATCGATTGTACAACAATTTGAAACAAAAATGTCCCCTTAACATTTTTTAAACCTCGCGTTTTTTGGGTTGCCAGTTGGAAGATTTGTTCGTGTTTTAGACTTTAACTCACTAAAATTATCATAATTCCCTTAATTGAAGGAATAACTTCAAATTTTAATATGCCGTGGGATTGGATTTCCTATGCTCTTGATGGAACTAAATTCAACGGTTATATCCAGTATTTTTTTTAGAATGTCTCGGATTTCCATGAAAAATGTTTTTGAAAATTTGCGTTTTATTTCTGGAGCTATTTTTTACGAAATTTAGCTAAAAGTCTGGGGCTGTAACTCAGAAAAAGCTTCTTGACTTGAGATTTAGAAGAGAGTAACAACGTTTTCCAAGAAACAAAAAGGAATCTAATCAGAGGATTAAGATCGTTGAACGTGGCTCCTGAAAGGAAGAACCTGTCCCCGAGCAATTGGCAAAACAAAGAACGTAGTGCAGAATGGGCATTAGGAGTGGGATACTTCAAAGAAACTGCCACTTTGAACGAGAAATTCGCATGGCCTGGAGTAATAGAGCTTGACAAAGACTTAGCTGGCAACACGGTAGATCGGAATGGAACAATTTAAAATGGTGGGAAGACTATAAGGAAAAATTCTCAAGTTTACATAAGTTTGTTCTACTGCGCCTTTGTACTCGAGCAACGTATGTTCCTAGAAAACGAATGTTCTTGATGGCAGGAAATACTCGAACTGATCATTGGAATCGACTGACATTGGAAAAGTTGACCAAATTTGGTTCCATCATCGTAGTTTGAAATAATTCTGTCCTCCTCTACGGTAATTCGTACAGGTGTAAATAACTGGTTATCTGTGATTTGTGGTAGAATAAGTTACTATGGATACGTCCTGATCACAGAGAGGTTTTAAAGCCGCGTCCACACTATGCCGAAAGAGGTTGATCGGCCTCTTCGGATCTGCACATTCGGTTCGGCCTCTTCGGGTCGGCATCGCGTCCACACGGCGAAAGTCCACACGGCGGTCGCCCTCAGTCAGCTTGTAGCCTCAGCAGTTTTAATTTTGCTGACCAATTATTGGAATTAATAATAATAATGAGTGAGGACGATCAAATTCTCGCAGCTGCCGCTGCAATTCTGATTGGAGTTACTGCTGAAAGTCGTCGCAGCTGCCCTCGAAGATTTTGGGTTCGTCCATCCATCAAAAATGGAAAGAAAAAAGTACAGCGCCGCCGAATTTATGAAAGATTTGATACTTGGTGAGGAGGACGCATTAAATTACGAGTATAGAAACAATGTGGGCTTTGCCAACTTTTTCCGGATGAGAACACTTTGTATTCTAGCTGCTGGAGACTCCTACCATTCACTGATGTATACCATGAAAGTACCCGACCCGACTGAGGGTGATCGGCACGTCCAGACTATCCATGCGGATCCGCAATCTTTGAACCGGACCGACACTAGTCGGTTTGGGATCGCCCTCGTTCGGGTCGCCTTCCGCAAGTTCGGCACGCGTCCACACTTGTTCACATTTTCGGATCCTACGAGGGTGCCCACCCTCATTCGGCTCAAGTGATGTTTCGTAGTTAATTATTGATATTCCGGATTGCATAAAAAAATAAAACCTGTTTAAAAATAAACACCAAAATTAAATTTTGAAGAAACTGGTTGAGAGTAGTTATAACCTTATTTAATCTGTTTATTTTGAGAAGATGGGCGTCGGATTTTATGTATCTTTTTTGCTGAAACGAATGGTGACCCTCCTTGCCCAAGAAATAAGGGATTTTCAGGCCCTTTCTTCAGATGGGAAGGACTAAATCAACAGCTGAATTACTTACTACTGATGTACGAAGTAAATCCCCACCCCCTTTAATGCAGCGTACAGATATCCATTGGAGAAGGCTCAACGGAAGATCATGCGTTACCTTGAATTTAAACAGAAAATACAAATGGAGTAGGTTGATTTTAGACACCTGGCGGCCGAGTACCTACGGGTTGCACACTCCCGAAAGCCGTGAAGAGGTAGCAGATATTACGCTTTTCCACGAGCTAGTGAATGGAGTTCTCCAATCTCTATCGCTCCTCTCTAAAGTCAGCTTACATGTTCCTCCCTATAGAACTCGACAAACACTCTTGTTCCAGGAGCCTTTGTTTTGTTTGCCTCGTGACGTCAATGCTTTCCAGGAGTCAAGTGACTTCAACATATTTAGTACCTCTTCCTGAAGCGTCTGCTGGCTTAGATTTTCTATTAGTGATTTGTTCCCTTTTACATTTTCTCATCTTTTTTTGTCTTACTGTTTTGTTTAATTGCTTCTTGATTCTATTGGAATTCCATATTTTAATTTATTAACTCGTTCTATATTTTCTAACCATATTGGCTTTTGCCGTTCATTTAAATAAATGTGTGAGTTTGACACCTCTTAAAGTTGGGAAGACACGTTAATGAGAGTAAACCTTTTTTTACACTATGTTTTCCTGAAAATAGAAATAAATCTGAAATCTCTTTGAATTTGATAAAACTTCGGGTACTACCTAGTACAGATGTACCAAATACAATGCGTTAGTTGGTTGGGTGTACCACCTCAATATCGGGATTCACGCAAACATGATGACAAGAATTCCTAGCAAATAGGCGGTCGTGGTGTAGCCCGGTAGAAATCCATTACAGAAAGTTTCGCTAATTTGAAACTGCTAATTTAGATAATGTACCCAAACTATATCGAGTCACGGAATAAAAATACTGCGGAACATTTTCCGTCATACATCAACGCCTTCGAAAGATCAGTCGACATGCAATGCGGGTCTGACGCACCAAATCTAAATTGAAATGAGACTATGAGATCATCGACCGGTGATTCTGAGAACCCTGACTACCCTGAAAATGAGAGTGTGACCTTTAGAATCTGAGATTTTACGTTTAGCGCATGCTCAGATTTATGTCTCAATACAGAAATCAATTAATTTATTGATTTCTGAGTGTCAAAAACTCATGAGATCATCACGACTTAATCGGTGGTACCAACCATAAAGTATAAGATAGATAGATAACACTGCGATAAGTAATTACTATTCACATTATTTTCACAACTAGAAAAAGGACTTTTCAACTTTCTGTGAAGAACGAACACTGCTATTCAAACACTTATTCCAATCGCAGGTTCCGGTATATTTTTCAAACTGATCATTTACCAGAAGGATTAATTCACGGTATTTTTTTTATTTTTGAGATGCGAACACAGCGAGCATCCAGATCATTAAACTTAACACATTTAACTCTTCCTGTTTTACCAAAAGAGAATTCCCACCATTATCCCAGTGCAAATGGAGGACACAGAGGTCACAAGGAAACAAACAGTTACATATCTAGGAGTTGCATTGGATACCAAAATTACATTCTGGGAACAAATTAAGAAGCAACGGTCGATTCAGCTCAGAAAACAACAGCTCTCAGCCACCTTAACCGAAACATGAATGGGCCAAGACCATGCAGGCGTCGTCTCATGATGAGCGTTGTTCAATCTTATTATCTTGTATGGCGCGCTAAGCAAGTGCCTATCGAACAGTTTCAGAGCCAACAAAATCAGATTTAAGTATTGAAAAAATGTTGACTTATCTTTATTTCCCCCTAAACCAAAATCATAATTAAACAAAAGAAGAATGACATGAATCGGTCGAGAATTCTCGCGTGAACAGCGATCGAAAGGTTTTCCGAGGTTTAGTCCACGACTCGGCTAAAAGTGCGATCGAAAAAATATAATCACGAAAACCGGTTAGAATTACAGGCTAGGCAGTGCCAACAACTTGTCACACAGACTCACGCTTATCGATTTTTTTCACGGGTTCGATCTTTGAATAGTCTGAAACGGATTTGTATTCAATTTTTTTTTCTCATGTTTGGGTTGTTCGTGTCCCCCGCGGGAATCAATTGCATCAATCGATTACAATTGATCGCTTAATTGACGAGGCCTTGCTTCAGAGGAGCGTCCCAAATAGCGTTAAAATATGGGAATCATTTCAGGATGCTTCAGAACGGATTTCGACGAAGGTAATTTAAATAATTAATTGATTTCTGTATTGAGACAGAAATCTGAGCATGCGTAACGTAAACGTAAAATCCGAGATTCTAAAGGTCACACTCAAATTTTCAGGGTAGTCAGGGATCTCAGAATCACCGGTCGATGATCTCATAGTCTCATTTCAATTTAGATTTGGTCCGTCAGACCGCATTGCATGTCGACTAATCTTTCGAAGGCGTTGATGTATGACGGAAAATGTTCCGTAGTATTTTTATTCCGTGACTCGATATAGTTAGGGTACATTATATAAATTACAAGTTTCAAATTAGCGAAACTTTTCTGTAATGTATTTCTACCGGGCTAAACCACGACCGCCTATTCGCTAGGAATTCTTGTCATCATGTTTGCGTAAGTCCCGATATTGAGGTGGTACACCTAACAAACCAACACATTGTATTCAGTACATCTGCACTAAGTAGTACACGAAGTTTTATCAAATTCAATTTTTTAAGGGAATAAAAACCAGTAAGTTCATGTTTTTCTCTATTTTTTACTTTTTGAAATGTAGAAGTGAGAAGTCTAACAGAACCAAATCATATTTTGAAAATTTAAAAAGAAATGGTTTGAAGTGGAGGAGCCTTGTTTCGAAAATGGGTCACCTTCTGACGAGCACTCGTTTACACCATAAGGAAAATGTTAAATTACAGATAAATTGACCTTAAAATGCAGATATCCCCCTCCCTCCCTCACATCTACTCACGATGGGTGACCAAGACCGAACGAAAGAGTTTCCTCCGTCTTTCATCTTTATCTTCTATCGTTATTTTCTGCCATTACGGGCAAAACAAAGCTTTACGAATCGCCTCCCATACAAAGCAGCCTTCATAACAACGCATCAGCCTTGAATGAGATAAAGGTCGGATCCAGAAAAATGTTTTTAGGCCAAGACTCGTCAGTGTACAATCCCTTTGACGATCAATACATATTAGGACGCAAAGATTCTGTCTAGTTTTCAACTAAGACAATTATTTTCAATAATTGATATTTAGTTCTAAGGGTAGTTATATCAATGTTGCTTAAAAGTAAGTATTTCATATGGTTCCAAGTGGTTGCAGACAAATCCACATTCATAGTTTATAAATTTCTCTGATTGACTACAAATCCAAAAAAAAAAACTGTGAGGTGGGTACGATAATCGTATTGACCTAAGTTTCTTGATTGATTACTTGAAGGGTTATTGGGAATTTTCAGTACAAGCTCAGACTCAGTACTAATAGCTAGGCGCAATATCTGCTGCAGTCGCTAGCGCTACTTTCGTGGTATGTGCCGGATGGGGGACGATGATGTAGAGCACACATTCTTTATATGCCCAAAATGGCAGCAGCTAAGGCAGGAATTGGTTGGAGTAATAGGTGATTTTAGCCCAGAAACAGTAATAGAAAAGATGATACAATCTGCGGAGAACTGGAGTACAGTCAGCACGTATATCACTATGGTGCTCAAAGAGAAGGAAGTGAACAGAAGCTGGGAATGAGCCAGGGTAGAAGTAGTGAAGACCAGGAGGAACCCTCACGAGGTTAAAAAGGGGACTGTCCCGAAGTAATGGCAAAAAGCAGTCCCGGGACAGTCCTAAAAGACGAGAGGAACGGTGTTTTTTAGTCGGTACGCCACGATGGAGACCCCGACACAAAGGGTGAGGGGGACACATCTTTTGATACACTGTCAGTCCAGTAATGGATTTTCCACCAACCTCTATTAAAAAAAAAAAAAACTCTCGTGCTATGGAATGGTTTTGCGTTTAAAAACCCCTGGAGGACATGGAAAATGTCCAGGACTCAGCAGAACATATTAAGAGAATATATATTCCGGTACAGTTCACACTCATGCAACTGAGTTTTCGTGCTGTGGGTTCTGCATCGTTACGAAAAGAACGAAGTTAATAAGAAGTTGTGGAGAGGTAAATCAGAATTCGTTACGTAAGAAAACAGGATGTAACTTTGCCACCTCTTGTTTCAAATGAAAAACAAGATTTAATCAACTAAAATACTTTAGAAATTAGATTTTGTTCACAAGACTTAGGACCTAACATTCATGATGAATGCAAGTTTGTGCAGAATTAAAGTAAAATACAGAACTCAATTTGAAGAAAACCAGGGCGTTTGTGATGAAATCCTACCAACGTTATACAAATGTCGTCCCATTAAACTGGTACGAGTGTGAACAACTGGTTAGACCACGACAGCCTACTTACCGGGAACTTCGAGCACTCAGTAAACACATTATATTCAGAACAACAGCGCTAACTAATACAAGAAGCTTCATCAAATTACAAGGTAAATTGAAGAATTATTTCAATTTTTGAGAAAAGAAATTCTCCTGAAATGAGAAATTAATTGACAAGAGTCTCGATATTTACGAAGAGCAATTACAAAACTCATACATTCTACTCACTAGATCATTACTAGGTAGTACAAGATGTTTAATCAAAAATAAAGGCATAATTTCTGAGTTGATTCAATTTCTGTGAAAATATCTTATAAAACGAGGGTTATTGCCATTTCTCATCGACATAAGTCCCGATATTCAGGATGAGCACTTAACACACAATATTCAATACAGGAGATATTAAGATTTGTAAAATTAACAAAACACGAGAATGGTGAAAATGTTTTTAGCTGGAACATTTTTGGTTTTCCTTTAGGAATATGTGTCCCTAGTTTCTGGCAAAGATTTGTCAGCGAAAATAAAAAAGTAGCGCAATGATAAATTCCACTCTTGCAGCATGATCTTATGAGCGAACTTTCCTAAATTATTGTATCAAATTTATGCTGAATTGAATTGAAATTTAAGCATCAGAGTGCTATTAAATAGTTAACAATAAATTGTATTTTCGAAAAAACTAAATAATATTTTCATATTTAAACTTAGAGATTAATGTAATTATACAATACAGTAAAAATAGAATTATTGAAATTTTTATCCATTTTTCCGAACATGAACAAATGAAATTTAAGGTTTTTTCAGCATAGGTTTGAGCTTCAATTCGCAAATGACCTAGTTCTGGGGTTATACATTTTTTTCGAGTATTGCTCCGCTGAAAAATGGACATTTAATGATTACTAGATTTTTTTGTCACTTGTATAGGCTTTTCTGTTCTGTTTTTGTAGTTTGTTCTGTATTTTTTTTAGTACATTTTTGAATTTTGACCAAATTGTTGTGTTCAAAATGTGTTTTCCAATGAGCTCATCATTTCTTCTGGAATTCTTGATTGTTAGTCAAAAGAACCAAGTTTCTGTCTCAATCCTAACAAGTGTTATCCTCTGGAATGGCTAAAACTAAAAAATTGAGCGAGAATACATTCTGGCTCTTCTTCTAAGCAATCACACTCTGCATCTCCTTGAGTAATTTGAAGTAGATACATGGACGTATCACGTCGAATTGGTGACGATATCCATATTGAATGATCACAAACGAAAAAAATTGTGAGGTCGAGAAACAATGGAGAAAACTACCGACTGATAACGAAGAGCAAAGCGAGCTCATCTGTGCGTAGCTTCAGGAGCCACAGACAATGGTGTCTGATTGTAATGATTCAACATCTAACGGCGAAAGAACATTTAATTTGAAACAATAAATAAATTAAGTTCACATGATTTGTTGGAGTTATTCAGTTTTGAGAAACTTAAAAACGTCACTGTACGTCGTTGTCATGTTGTAAAATCGTCATTGTATTGTACGCAGTGGCGAAGCCTATGGTCATCTCTGGATTCGGCGATAACCAGACGATTTAATAAATTTAAAGAATCAGTTAATACCAATGTTAAATATACAATTTCTTCTTTATAAAAGAGAAATGTTCATGCTTGCAGTTGGCGCAATCACCACCTCATCTGCGACATTAGCGCTTGTGTGGAAGAGCTGTCATTATGCGTATCTCATGCATCCCCCCCCCCCCCCCGCCGCCGCAACAACCCTCGTCTCTAACTCCTTCCAAAACATCGACCAATCAAATCGCTTTAAGACTCGTGCTTAAACACGCAACTTCGGTCCAGCTGCTGGACTCCAGCAACCTTTGGGAGCTCTCGTCAATTCTCAGTGGCGTCCGTGGAATTTCGGTTGAAAGTCATAACGACAGGGTTACCCTAGCAAGCGATTTTCAACCTTAAGGCGGGGTTTGTGAATGTCATACCTCAAAAACACCTTATATTGACGTTTTTGACAGGTAATTTTTCTAAATTTCCCGGCGGAGGACCTTCTTTGCTCGGGGGGAGTGCCCACACACACACACACACTTCTGGTTACTAATCCCCACTGGCAACGACCTAGCAAAAAATGTCACGCCTCGCCACTGGTTGTATGTTTTATAAGAGAAAATGGAGAGCATACTTAGAATTAGATAGGCAGGGAATATATAAAAATTTTTGAAAGAAATGAGATTTTGAAGCCACATTAGGAGGTAAAATGGAAACCGAAGACTGCCGAAACTGATAAACGAATTGGGAGATACACCAAGCTGTGAAAATACGTAGAAAACGGGATGTTGATCATTAGTGGAGTAATTAACTTTTGAATGTGAGCACCTCAAGCGTTGACAGTTTTTTGTGGAAAACCCAGGCCTGTGATGTTGCAACAATAATAATTTTCGAATAGTTCTCAATCAATTAAATTGTTTGTAAATTATGACTTTGTATTCAACTCCCAAAAAGTTTTTCATACTGCATTTTCAATATAATTGAAATAACTCTTAAAGTACATCTTCAAATTCAATAAAACTTCCTAATTAGTATTAATGCACCAAGTTTAATGTGTGAGTTTGGAGGGCAATCATTGCGAACATCGGGCCTTATGTCAATGACGAGTGATGATGATTAACTTTTTTTAAAGACATTTTCATGAAAATTGATTGTCTCTGAAAGCATATCTTCAAATTTGATAAAAATTCGTGTACAACTAGATACTGGAATACTGGGTGTAATGAATGAGTTCGATGGATGCTGATGTATAAATGATTTTACATGAGGACTCAAGTTCCCGGCGAGTTGGTAGTCATGGACAAGAAAGGTATAAATCTGCTTGAAAATTATCGCCAATTTCATACTGGTTAAAATAATAAAACGAGTAACATGCGTTTCTCACCTCCCAGCAGAGACGTTTTCTCCGCATCGTAGAAGCTTGGTGGATGTGATCGCTGAAGTATGCAGTTCATATAATACTTCACGGTGACTTTCCATTTCTGTGCCTCCTTCATATTATCTTCGTACCTGTCATAGGACCTGAACCGCAGCGTTATCACAATCCTTTCTCGCTTTTTACTTTTGACTTTGCCCTTTTTCAAAACATACGCGTAAATATACAGGTATGCAGATACGTCGGATTCATCCCATTCGGCAGAATTTTCATCGACAACCTTCAAATTCCCTTTGCGCGACGTTGGGTGCCAAATGCATTTTTGATCGAACCGTTTACTCCTCATGCAGCGACATCCGATAATATCTTCCAACGCAATCGTTTCAGTTTTGATATTCCCATTCACTTCTTTGACCATGCAAAGACCCTTTTCGGACAGCTTAACGCGATACACAGCGTTCCTTTTTGACAATATGTAAAAGGTTTCTTCCAAAGCCGGACTGGGGGAAATGTAGTCGTCCTCTACTTCCATCATATTTGCATTAATGATTTACGTACACAATTAAGCTGACTGCGTGTTGTAACAGACTTGCTACACAACCATAACTGTTTGAAACTGCTTTCCTATTACATAGAAAATTACACCGTATTTTAGATATCCTGCAAAGTTTATTTACACTCACACAAACTTTCGATCATAATACCGTATACAAGCAAATCGATCCCACAACAAATAACTCAACCTACAACATTCCATGCACACAGTACATAGTGCTTCAACCAACACTTGACACAAACCACTGACACTGAGCGACTGATCTGACATAGTTGTTGGTTTGCTCTTATTTATGACGCTAACCTCCTGTCCATGTGGCCACTGGTGTTAGGTTGTAGCAGTATACTCCATGGAACTGAAACCCATGGCAGTGTTTTTACTTTTTTCAAATAACCCGTAGTGAACTTGCCTTATTAAATTAAAATTTGAATCATTAATTAATTAACTAAAGTATTTAATTTAAAAAAATTAAATTACGATTGTAGTGGCACATATGATAAGTAGTTCCCCTGATAAGTAAGTTATTGGAGAAGGTATTCCATCTTCCGGCAAGGAGAGTGTGTGAACATCCATACTCATTCCTAGGTCCATAGTGTTCCGCAGTCTTGATGGTGTAAAATCGAACAAGTTTGCCTTCGGGTTTTTGATAGATAGCTCACATTTACAGCTACCTACTTAGAACCGATCGGGGTGATTTTGTGTTTAATATTGTGTTTACTGGTGATATAAAATTGTTAGAGCATAAATACAACCATGGCTTTCAATTTTCAAGGAGGCCCTTCGATCTCCATGGGTTTGTAACAAAATATTGATTAACTTGTTATTCATTCTTACTTTATAACTAAAATGATTGTGTTCTATTGTTCAATTATTTTCTATCTGCTTACTTTATGTCCTTACGGATATCTAGAAAATGAAGCCTACACTTAGTGCAGAAGACTCATTAGCTATGTGCCGTACACATATATGGTAGAGTGTTTTACTGATGGGGTAAACAACCTGTATAATTAGGTATAAAATTCGTCAACTTTCAATGTAATAAACGAACTATAGGATCTGCTGTTGGGAATATTGAGTATTGTATTGAAACATGAAATAGGGCTTCGAGGAATGACGCCGATTGGACTATTTTCACTTGTAACAATGATGAGTAGCCTATCTAACATTTAGGTATTACTATTCTCCTATGAACGTTACACTGAAAAATCAACAATTTACATGAATATTAAGTTATGGTGTTGGGGTGTGGCCATCTGCATCTCCCCTTGGTGATCTGCGTTAAAATCCAGATTAGTTGAGTTGGTAGAGTAGATATATTTGGAATCGGTGGGAGGTCGAACCGAGAACTAGGTACTTCCAGATCTTTAGCTTTGTTTCATATACATGTTCTAGAAGTTCTAAGTCAAGAATAAATTATTTCAATGATAGTTTCTCATTTCAAGAACTTAGGGATGTTTATTTGTGAGCTTACGAAGCATAGAGTTAGCGAGCCACTGAACGAATAGTCGCGCTGATTGATCGTTTGCAGTAGGTAATACGAGAAAAATTTCATATTCCACCTAAAATGATCTGATTGTTCGGCTAATGATTTAATTGAGAGAGTAGATACCTGTTTCTCCCAGGTTTATAATGAGCATTTATTGTATGTTAAGATATGCATTCAATTTATTTGACCTAAAACGTGATTAGCTAGCTATTTTGAAATGCTGGCGGACCTGTCCGGGTTGATATTTAGGATCCCATCAGTGGGCTCATACGTCTCAAATAGGTATATCTAGGACGGACAGTTCTTCTTTGTTGTCAAGGCTGGGTCCGCTCAAACTGAGATTAAGTCGCGCTATATTAAGTAAAGCTGAGGTTAACAAATTTGTATAATCTATGTCTTGAGGGAATCTTCAGTGCTTATTTCCATTGCATGCATTGCAATATTTGTGTTGGAGAAAAATTGGCAAAGATTAAGACTTGCATCTTCTTTCATATTTTTATAGAAATGTATTTAGGCTAAATAATTATGTTACATTAAGATTATGTAACATTATCATCATGATGTTCTTTGTTCCAGGAATGCCTCAAGGTCAGCCCAACATGATGCCTGGTGGCCTTGGAATGATGGGGCCTATGCCGGGCATGATGCCAGGATTCCAGGTTCCTCTACCAGGCATGTCTCACGACACACAGGCCATGGTCAATCCCGGACTCAACGATGCTCCTCTTGAGTTCAACACCAACAAAAACAAACCCCCCATGCCAATATCTGGAGGTGACCAATATTTCTACCTTTTCGCACTTTGTTTTATAGGCTAAAGGGTAGTGTTATTTAGCAATTCAAGTCCTGTTTAATATACTCTGGAAGAATTTGTGAAAATAATGTTTCTTCAGAGTAGTCAGTTCAGTTCCCCCAAAAGTAAATTTTAAAATTATCTTGGTTTATAAATACTATTTTTGCATCTTATTACGATATGTTTTATACATAAAGGAATTTATTACCTAGTGTCTTTTTCTGTATATTGAACATGTGGTTAAATTATTTTAAGCTATTTTCTAGTTAGTACCTTTATTAAGAAAAAAAAGTACAGAACCGTACCTAGTGTGGAGAATAAGTTCGTAATCTTGGAGCAACAACTATGTAACTCGGAGTTTTTATCTTCTATTCATTTTCTTTTCTAATTGATTAATTAAATTTTGTTTAATTCCTAAGGAAAAAGTTTGGCTCTATTTTTAAATTGTTAGAAGGGTATCCCTAAAAACATATGTTTAACTGTTGAATCGGAGAGCAAAAAATATGGCGGTCTCAAAATAAGACACAAATTATTAACTCAACTTGCCAACTTGCTGTCCAACCAAAACATGATGTTTAAACTGCAACGACTATGTACCTCTATAAGTCTAGTTGTTGAACTATCCGATTTTTTGACAACCCAATGCGTTAGTAGGTAACTCGTTGGTTGTTTTCAGAGCATCGTTTCTTAAGTAATGATTGCTAAATTGCGTTATGGTAGGGAATCGTACATTCTTATTAGGCAAATTCCTCTCATATAATTATGGACGTATTACCAACCTATAGAAAAGATACTATAAAAGCGATTCAATTATCCTTAATTTGCAGAGGCTAAAATCGATTTTGAAAACCTAATTGTTATGTATGAAGTTGGGACCCCCCCATACTTGATGAATCTGAATTCTTGTGCAAAAATATTATGAAAAGGCCGTGAAAGCTTTGTTTCAATACCCAGCCAATAGGATAGTTCCAACATTTCGTTGATTTCATTGTAAAAGTTTCCAAACTGTTCACGTAATGACTAGGACAGAAATACTGTTGCATAGTGAACGGTTGTGGCGGTTTTACAAAACTTGAAGAAAAACCTTAGTGCAAAGTTTTAAACTAGTTTCATTGTTTTGTTTTCTTGCATGAAATACCCATCTGTTTTATTAATTTTGGATGAATCTCCATGAATTTATTTTTGTTTGTCCTGTTCATTTGTGGCCGACTTAATATGTGCCCAATTCAAGTCGAGATTCTTTTAGTTCTTTATAAAGTTTATGATTATTCTGTTTGATGTTGATGTTAGTGTGTGTTTATGATGTAAATTTTATGTCTAGAACGTAATAAATATTTTCCAAACTAGCCCCACTCAATGACAGAATGGACATTTCCGTGGTTTAGCTCTCTAGGAAATGAAATTCATTTTTTAATTATGAATTAATATAGAAATATAATTTTTCCGCTCTTGTTTTTTATGCATCCTCCGGATAAATTTAACGAATTTTCTGTTATAGGAGATCTAGATGATCGCATCCCCAGCAGCCAATTCCCGCTTGAAGTAAACGAAATGGTCGGTAGAAACGATCGTGAATCACGGGGTAGAGACAGCCGAAGCGAGCGACGTGGCGATCGCCGTAAAGAAATGAACGCCCGTCACAAAGAACACCAGTAAGTGATTTTGTCATTCCACTTTTCCCTGCACAAATTCCTTCGCTCTATTGCTTTCAAGCTTGGGATCCCCCAGGATGAAGTTGATAATGCTGCCCTGATGGGCCTTGGATAGCAGAAGTTGTATGGCAGACCTGTTATCTTTTGCTCAAACTATTGAATGGAGCAAAAAACCAACACTATTTGGAGGGATAGGCCTCCTTGTGCCTCGTCTTTCCGCTCGCAGCTCTCCTCTGTTCTACGTGGGCTTACCTTCAGGATCCCCCGTTGTGCTACATTCCTCGTTTAGCCAACTGCCTTGTTTATCATCATCCTCAGTTGGACTTTTTCAACTGTTCCATAAGATTTTTCAAGTCTTTAATTGTGTCCTTCAAAACATTTTTATTTTTATTCGTAGTTATAATCTCACATCTGGTTGCACATCCGTACCATACCTTACTGTTATTAAAAGTGCCTCTAAATGTATTTAATGTTCCGTACCATACCTTACTGTTATTAAAAGTGCCTCTAAATGAATTGAATGTTTCTATTTTCTTGTAATTGGGTTCGCCCGTTCAAATACTACTAAGGAGTCAAGGTTAATTGATCCTGTACTTCATCTTGCAGTAGCAGTGAAAGGAGTCGGAGCCGTGGTCGGGCTTCGAGAGAACTGGAAAAAGAACACCATGAGCCAGGAGCGAGTAATTCTTCTGACGAACTGCCTGTTAGTTCTGGGGCTTCAGGAAGTGATATGGGCCCTAATAATGTCTGGACTTCGGGTATCATCCCTGGAATGCAGTATCCTATGATGGGTAGTATAAACCCTATGATCATGGACCCCAACATGATGATACCTCCAGTAAGTAAATTGATTGTGTTATTTTCAGAGAAACTCCTTTAATTGAAGAGGTTTGATTGATTGGCATCGAGAGCCGAGTGGTGTGGACGGCAGTATTTTTCTGAGCTTCATTTAGGAAACAGTATGCGTTCGTATTCTATTGAGATACCTGTAATTTTTGGGTCGTGGCATTTGATGCTATCATTAGGACCCAAACTTTGATGACTAAACTTTCCCATGCTTTACCTTCCACATTCTTTGACCACCTGCTGCGCCAGATTGGGTGATGGATATGTTTTGGACCATTCTGGCCCAATTTTACAGTCGTGCTGGACTTGTCGGAGATGTGACGTTACCTTTCTTTATGATGATCATCCTCTGAGTCTGGCGTTAGCCACACTTTATGAGTGTGCATCCGGGATGAACCAACTGGTGGTGCCATTCCATCACTTCGATATTTACTAGAGATATAGTTACCGATACCTAGGTACTAGTCCACCTCTTTTTTTTTAACTTGTGGTCTTACCATTATCGGATGTCATTTTTTGTCAGGTCCATATCTCGTTCCACTGACAGTTGCTTGCCTTTTCCAATGCTAATCATGAATTTTAAACTAGATTCCTAAACTATTAAATTGCGCTTATTATCACAGATCCGTTCTCGTATGAGAATCTATTATCCAATAAATCATGTCAGAACCTGATCACCCCTAGCTTTCTCCTGAGAAGAACCTGATTGGACGCTCTTTCACACTAGCTATCGGAGCTGGGTTTAAAAGTTATATCAATGGAACTGCAGACAGAAAAAATCATTACGATTATGAATAACCTACCAGTTTGCTACCAACCGACTGACATTCTGACACACACATAACCACCTACAAATGTAAGATCACAGTGGATTTCCTCACTCTAATCAGGCACACATCCATTCGCACGCCACTACTTACTAATCAAATGTACATACTAGGGGAGAGGAGTACTTCTATAAAATTTCCTCACTCATCCCCTACTAAATAAATCATGAAATTCCTAAATCTAGTACCACATTCAAATTGACACTGAATCTGCCTCGGCCACACATTCATCCCATTCCTTGACTACCATCTTCACATCCTCACAATTTCGGCTTCTACTAAGTATTTGTTTCGTACAGAGAAACTCCCGCTGTCAGAAGTTTGACAAGTTGACTTCGTGGCAAGTGCCATAGTAGTGAGTGACTTTCATTAAAAGGCGTGAGTTCTAAATCTCCATTAGTATCTATAATTTTTGGTCCCTGACTATTGAATAAGGTTAGTTTTGTTTCCTCAAGTAGATTTGAACTGCCCCAGGATGTCACAAGCTGGTGGGACAGCTCTAGTCCTCCCTTTCAGTTAGGAGTACATGAATGTCAAGTAATTTACATCCTTCAGGTTGATTGGAACTATTTTAAAAAGAAACTACGTAATATATATGTAGGAATACTTATGTAAGGAATATGTAATATTGCTATTATACATACAAGTTGGGAATTATACATTTTGAAGAGATGTTATTTGTACATCACTTTGCTACAGTGTATGTCTAACCACCCTTGGTCTCCCTGCAAAATGTTGTATGAAATAATTGAAAACTTGAGCTTTTCATTTAAGAATGGAAAAAAACACTGCAATCATTGGTGGAGTTGAAGTGTTATTATTGTGCTGGTAAATAACCTATTAGGGATCGTACCAAGTACACCACTGCATCAATAAAAGGAGTGTCACTACAGAGGGAACGTCCTCTATAAAACTCCCCATAACGTATCCCATAAACTTATTTGATTACACAACTGGGGGAAGACAATCGACATCATCATTGTATTGATGTTTAGCTCACATTTTGTAATTGTTTTCCACATTTTTATGAGTTTCCCATATGAATTGTATGTTGATGTAAAAGTCTTTGCATTTTGATTTCCTTAATCCTAATATGTACAATGACTGGGAAACAACGACTTTTTATTTTTAAACCATTTTTTCGCTTTCTTCCAGTATTTACCACTCTGTTTGTGTATTTCAGTTTGGTATGATGGGTGGTATCGGGATTGGACAAGAAGGGGGGATGGTCCCTCCAGAAAACATGATGGTGAAAGAAGTGATTCAACTTAAGTCTGTCACCCTCATCCCGCCCCCTCCCACAACACCGATGCCCATCACCAGAGAGCGACCTCCTGGTTGTAAAACGATATTTGTTGGAGGGTTAGCTGAAAATACTACCGGTAAGTTCGCAGTACTTCGTGATAATTATTAATCAAACTGTTTCAACAAGCTATACAATAATAAGATATCTGATAGGTTGTCCGCTCATGTACCATGTATTGATTTTTCTCATCGACTTAGTTGTCTGACTTCTAGTTGTCTGCTCTCAAAGCGAACGTTATGAACGCTATTTTATTCTACTAGATCTGCACTTCTAAATTTAGTCAATAGAATGGCTGATGTATGTAATTTATTTTCGTAGGTACATTGTGTTATTGCCAAAATACTTAGTCAACTTTTTTCATGAAAAAATCTAATTTATGGAATTAATATAACAAGATTCGTAGTAGTCCTTATTATATTCAATATTACATTCTGGAATGCATTTGCGTACATTTAATGTCATATATAACATCCGTTCATGGTTTGCTAAACATCGTCTTGTTCAAATTACGAAGACGTTTTTATTAACTTCTGACTGAACACCCACGTCCAGCCCGACCTACAGTTTTTAAACATATATGTGGGTGTTTAGTCAGAAATTAATAAAACGTCTTCGTAACTCGAACAAGACTATGTTTAGCAAACCATGAACGGTAAACTATACTCTAGTTCATGCTGAAATAACGGAAGCTACTATTCTTCTATAGAAGAAGAATTTCTGCAAAAGAAATATGAAGTATATTTTTCGTGGAAATACATTTTCATTGATTTTTTGGTTGGTTTTATACCAACCGCGAAGTTTAGCCCTTGTTTTTCCAAACTGACATTGCGCTGAAGCATCGAAAACCCGCTTTCAATCCAACACATGAGTTTTATTTTATTTTTTTATTTTTATTTTTTATCGTGTCATTATGGGGTCACATTAAGAAATTGTGGTTGTTTGCTATGATTTCTATGGATCTAAAACCTATCCCAGTCGATTTCTCGTCCAAAATGAATAAGAAAATACACTCCACTTGCCAATGTTAGTGAAAACTACGAAACCCCAATTTTTGGTCCATACCATTCACGTGCGTGAGGCGATGGGAATCCCATCATGGGACTAGCAGCGAGAGATGAACTAGACTCCTGGAGGAGTCCGCGTGCGAAAGAACGGATTTTTTAAAACAATAATTCTAAGTCATTTTATTGACAATTGATTTTAACAAAGTTTGAGGGTGGCGGTGCCGTCAACAATTTATACGATTATAAAGACCTGTCATTAAAAATAATAAATCAAAATAGACCTTTTTCGAGAAGAAAATCTTTTCAGCTTTATTGATTTCTTCACATTATGACGTCGTAACCTCAATTTAAAATTTTGCGTTAGGAGTAAGGGGGAGTACAAATTTAAATCTATCCTATTAATTCGTGCTCGCCCTTTAAAATTAATTTTCTCCAATGTCCTATTGTAACAAATATAATCATTACTATAGTACAATACTTTATAATTATTGCAAAACCAATTTATTTCTGTGTCCCACTGCACAGTTTTAAATTTTTATTATTATTATTTTTCTTCAGAGGAAATCATCAGAGAAGTGTTCAGTAGATGCGGAGAAATGCTCACGATTCGACTGAGCAACAAGAAGTTCTGTCACATCCGGTTCTTGTTGGAGCAATCGGTGGATGCGGCTCTTTACTTCTCTGGTACGGATAATTCCCCATGACATAAAATTTAAAAACCATTCTGCGAATATTTGTAGAGTTTTAATGAAAAGACAGAGATACACCGTATGCCTACGTTATTGCTTTTGGTTCCTACCTCAGTTTTGCCTGTAGATTTACGTTTACCAGTCTGTTGTACGTTCAGCACAACCAAACAGTCCAGAGCATCAGTCTTCCGCTGCAAAGTTAATCTCTTGGATGTCATGAAACTGTCTGCTTTACTTGAACTAAATCAAATTCTATCAGGTATGAATACACAGGGTATCCGAAGAGTTATGCACAATCCGACTCCTACGTGTTCTTCAGCTCATTTCCGAACAAAAATGCCTCTTTGCAATTTTTTGCCAGAGGCCTCGTTTCCGAGTTATTCGCAATTTAAGATTTTTTCGTGTTTTCGATCTTATGTCATTAAAACTGTCATAACTCCCTCAATTTTGGAGATAGCTCAAATTTGATGACCGGAAAGAGCGTTAAATTTTCTATCTATTTGATGTCAGAAAACATTTTTTTAATCGCATTGAAGATGTGCGATTGCTGCACAAAATGGCAGTTTTGTCAAAATCTTGAAATCTCCTGTTTTTCATCTCGCCTAGAAACCCCATGAATGCTTGACGCAGAACTGTGCAGGACTGGTAAAATGTGCGCCAAAATGTCAGCTTTCCAACGGTTTTTACTCGTTTTGGGGTTTAAAAATGTTTTTATTTAAGGAAATGAATTTAACTGAAGAAAAATGTGTGTTTTCTGTTAAAATTTGCATAAAAGTCTCGACAAAAAAAGGTTGGAGGCGGGATGTACGTAACTTTTCTCGCTGAATCGAATGGTGACATCGCCAGACCTCTCAAGTGACGATTTAAGTTAGTTTTGTCTGTTGCATTAACCCATTTGTTTCTAAACAGCGTCTACGGCATTTCTACGCTGTCCAGCCAAAGTCAAGATAATCGAAGAGCCGAGAGACGGCTATTGTTTGTGTTCATTTATGATTGATTGCAATGAGCAAAAAATTGCTAAGAGACATTTCTGTTCGGAAATGAATTGTAGAACACGTAGGATTCGGATTGTGTATAACACCTAAAAAAAGACCAAATGCTTGAAAATTGGGAAAGCTACGGAGGAGGCGCTGTCTTGGTCAGGGGCAAGGATATGCAACGACCCGCACGACCCCCCGGTCTTGAAGGAGGGGTTGCTTTGTGCGCCGTGTATTATCAACCCCAATCCGATTTGGCCGTACCATTGGGTGTTGCAATGTTGATAATTTGTTGTTTCTGACCAAATTCAGTTTTTAACAAGTAAACTATATTTTTTTAATCTACTAATCCTTTTTTGTCACTAAGGTTTTGATTATTACTACCAGCTATGTTCAATAGCTATAGCGCACCATGATGAATGGGAATATGCAAACGAGTGGGTTTATGCAACTCTTCCAAGTTTTTAAAAGTGTAAAAACCGAAGTATAAAAATTAGTGTCGTGACGTAAATTATTATTGAATGAAAAGATTGAAAATGTATACAAACATGAATAGTGTGTAGGTAAAGAAGCCAATCAGAATAACCAATTAGGTGAAACATTAACTGGAATTAGTTTTGTTTTAACGGTGTATTACTATAATGATCATGGTTCTAGGCTATCGGATGCGAATAGACAACAAAATGGATGCTCCGAATACGGGACGGATCCATGTTGATTTTGCCCAAGCGAGAGACGACCAATACGAATGGGAATGTAAGCAGAGACAACTTCAGCGAGAAGCAAGACATAGAGATAGAGTTGAAAAAGAAAGGTAAATTCAGTTATTTAATTTAAAATGTTGAGTGATCAGCTATTGGGTTAGATAATTTCGTTTTATGTTGCACCAGACTGCTCCAATGAGCCACTTTATTAACCATTTATATTATGAAAACAGCTAATTTCGGACCCACTGTTAAGGACCTATCCGTGACGGTTAAAGTTGCCAGTAGTCTAAGTCTGAAAGATTAGCGAGCAACAGACATACTTTTTCACATCTCATCACTAGTCATCTATCGGGTTTTTCGAGTCCCAGCTCTCGTTTTCCTTGTGCTGTGAGCCATTTCATCTCCCGCACTTTCCAAATGCAGGACAAAATTCTTGGCAGAAGTTTTCTGGCCATTTCCAATTCTTGCCTTTCTACTAACCATCATATTGTCAATACCCACCGTAGAATTATTCATTTAATAACTATTTTATAGTTTTTGAAAAGTTATTTTGACTGGAAGAGATTGTTAGTACCCAGCGGACTCGTTTCGTGAGGGTTTACTAATATTTTACAGCAACACGGTTCATTTTAAATTACTTATTCTACTTTAATCACAATGGTTAAAAAAAAAAAATAAACAAATCACAGTTTATTTTAAATTACTTATTCTACTTTAATCACTTGTGTTATTGATTACTAAGACTTGTTTATTGTATATTGGGTATTGGCTTTTTTAATTATGGAGCATCAACTTTTAAATTGTTTACCAATAATGTTTGCTCTTGGCCTTTTTTTTTAGATTGAGGGTACCTTCACCACCACCCGTACCACACTATACGGAACACGAAGCTACTTCGGTTTCGGAGAAAATTAAGGGTAAGCAAATTACTCTTGGATTGATGAGTTTTGGTTTTTATTCGTCTGTGAATTTTGCCAAAACCCTGCTATTTGGTTTTTAGTGGAGGAATCCTTTGGAAAAGCGGTACAAGTAGTCATAACGTGGTTAGAACGCGGTGACTGTAACAAAAGGAACGCAAGTACCTTTTACTCGATGATCCAATCAACTAATTCTCACATCAGACGCCTCTGACCGAAAAAGCTACCCATGAAGAAGAACTTCAGCGAGCGCGCGATCTCATGAAAGCCCGAATGCAGAGCCTACTCCTCCAATGTAAGTTGCTTCTTCAAGTCATAATATAGTAGTTTCCTCGAAAGAACTCGCTTCCTTCCAATGGTAAGTTTAAACACTCTTGAAAACAAAGAACTCCGAACACGTTCCTCAGGAGACATTGGGTTTTGCTGACTGCTGAAAAACAGGAATTCTGGGGAAAAAGCCCTTTTTTGTGGTTGGTGGTGGTACATTATTAGTCCGGTAGATTCTGTCAGGCTTTAATTTGTCCATTGAAAGGTGATATTAAATCTTTCAATGGACTAGAACTTTTAACATTTGAAGAGTTTTAATAAAAATTGGAATAGATAATTACAACGCCAACTGTATTGGCAGATGCCTATCACCAATTTCCTTTTAAATACTTCATCGCCAAACCATCAAATAATAGCGTTGTCGAAGAGACAAACAATGCAGTAAACTTGAATCTGTTAGTAAGTAGTGGATGGTGCAGTATCCAGCATCAGGTTTTGCTGTGATAGATAGGCTGTAGCTGAGGGATACTCCTTGTCTTAGTTGATATGTCTCATTATCCAGCAGCTTGAACTTTCGATTCTTACATCCGCTCCCATTAGTTCTCCAGCCAGAACAGAAATCTGAGTATGGTCATGATGTCTGAGATGGCTTGGAACTAGAGTAACTGATCAGTCTTTCTTGTGATTGAATATGTCATAGTTTTCATACGAGTTTGGAGCCGAGCCGTCCCCGTCACGTACATTATTGTGGTTTTGGGAGCTTGTCATGATTTGGAACTACCGTTGTGCCCTCGATTTTAGTATCGCACAGAATGTCAGGGCTATTTCGTTTCGTAAGGTGGAACTGTTTGTGTTGGTTTTACTGTTTTCTGATGGAGATTGTAAACTTTCATGCTCAGCCTTTTACGATCTTTTGACAGCTTCTGTAATGTAAATTTATAAAGTATTGTTGAATCGTCTGAAAAGAGTAATGAATCCTCCCTAATTAAGTGAGTTATCTAAGATTTAGTGCGTATTGACGACAATTGGAAGTTATCCTTCAATGCATCCCGACGGATTGTCTGATCTAGAAATTTGTATGTGCGTTGAGGTGCGTTCATTCGGTCCACTGTTTGTGGCATTCCAGAGAGGTTGCGCCCTAATTCACCCTTGCATTCTGGCCACTGATGACCTTTTAATCCTCTCCCCTCTTGAGTGACCAATATCATAAGAAGTTCTTATGAACACGTTCGAGATACTCCTTGGCATTGTTATAAACAGGTGACCACACCGATATACAAAACTCCATAAAGGGTCGAATCAGGGACATGTAAAGGAATCTTACAACTGAAGGATCGTTGAGCTCTTTAGTGTTTCGCTTCAGGTTACACATAGCCTTCATTGCCCTGGAGCTAACCTCCTCCATAAACCTTGCAATGCCGGAAGGCTTTTACAAATAGACAATTTCATTTCGTTATCCTCCTGCTTAAGGTGAAACAAGACACCTAGATCTCTAACCAAGGTTGTCCTCCCCAAGATTTTTCGCCAAGTGAATAATCATGTGGAGGATTGAGATATCTTGAAAATGTAATGATAGAGGACTTATCCAGGCTTCTGTTAACATTTGCATTGGGCCTTTTAGGATTGGTGTTGCAATGAACTCAATCCAATCAAATCTTGGAAACTCAACCTTGGGTTTCACAACCAAGAAGTTTTTACGTTTCTCGTTACCAAATCCGTATACAATCGAGGAGGTGCGGTAAGTCCAATGAGTAGCCTTGAGTGAAAGGTTTACATACATCCTTTCTTCTCCTTAGGTGATGTCCAGACGTCAAGAGTAGCAGTTCGATGAAAATCCAACTTGACTGCAGACACAATGTAGTTTAGAATGGAGGTGGTCGTTTTTGATAACACTAATTTCCGTTTGGTTGTCGATTCTTAAAATTCTCAATGCATAAGTAATTTGTGTTCAGAATTGATGAAAATTCCGATAAATCTTGGAGAGAAGGGCTTCCACAAATCTATAGCTTCCAAATCAAATTAGCTATATAGTTTAGTTTAGGTTTGTAGTGATCTTCAAAGCTTGAATGACAGCTTAGAGAATTCGACATCGAACAACTCTTTCGTCAAACATTGCAACTAAGAATCATTTGTGTTATCGGCTATTCAGGCCTGTAATTGTAACCGAGACGGAACTGGTAGGTGTCTGTTCTTCTGACGATGGAACTTTGAACGGCTTTCCTGGTGTTCCTTCTAAAGCCTCGTCCACATTAGCGCTCCACTCGAAGCGGTGCGAGATCTTTGCAATCCTCATTTTGTCAGTTTTTCAGCGAACCACCAAACAGGGACGGGTGAGGAGCCTGCTAATTGGGATGGCAGACAGTTCCGTTTCTGAGTTCATGTGCTCTGCGTCCTGTCTTATATGATTTCTATTTGTCGAACTTTTAAGATTATTTCTCGAACTTGTGCTGAAAAATCGATACAAATTCAATAAATCCAAAATTGTTGAATAGAAGAAAATTATTTACAGAAAATTTATTTTGCCATGAAATGTATGGTTGACAGTTTCTTTGCAATGTGCTCTCATTTCATCTCAATTGAACATAAATGTGATGAGATAGTTAGGGGAAATTTGCTTCTACAATCTGCAGCACGACTACAACTTTTTTATCAAGTACTAGGACGTGATCCTAATCGTCTTACTATGCAAATTGCCTTTATGAAGAAATGATCCTCGATAATCTTGAAGCGGCATTATCGTAAATACGGCTCCCCCTCAGAGCTCGCTTGATGGACCATCTTGATGAATATTTCGGCAAAGACGCTCCATCTGCATGATAGACTGGGAGTGTCAGTGTAATGTGGACAGGGCGTTTCGTCATGTGTTATAATGATGTAATTACCCTTATCGCACATGATATTGCATTAGAAATCGTGGAAGGAGCAGTAGGATTTCCACGCCATTGTGAAGGATGTAGATGGACCTGGACCACAGCCTTAACGGCAAGAAAAGAGACCTCTGAAACTCTGTCATGGCCGGATAACAGCCTAGTGTGTCAGCCCAATGTGGAATCCAGTTGTCGAAGTCTAGCGGTAAAGCTCGGAGACAACTGGAGTAAGCCCCCGTCTCAAGTAATCTTCTGGATTAGAGCGAGAACCCATAAATGTCATTCGAGCGTTCTCCATTCGCCTTCGACTGTATGGACTCTCTTAAATTATAGTTGGAAATCGGTTCTCCATAACATTCGTTGTTCTTTATCCTTTCGCTGAATCGTTTTGATGCAACAGTAATCGCTTAGACTGACCCACATCTTTCAAATTTTGTAAAATTGGTTCATTATTGAAGTGTGACGATCGCCTTTTTTTACTGTTTAAATTCTACTCTTCTTCAAATTGACAACATCACATTTTGAGGCGAATCTACGGTTTTTGTTTCTATTATGAGAATAATACATATTATTGAAAATAATACATATTATTGAAAATAATCCATTAAGCTCCATTAAACGAATCGTTAACTGCCACTTTTTCAATGCTTCATCATTAAATTAGCATTTCTGAAAAAAAAGAACTCTTGCACTCATGATTAAAGACGTAAATCGTTTCACTGACACACAAAAATTCTCTATTATTTGCCTACTTGACAAATTATTCTTGAATTATTTTTTCAACTAACTTGAATGATTTTAACAATCAACTCGAGTGATTTTTTCAATCAACTTGAATGAAATTTCGCTCTTTGAGAGCAACAACATGTTTTTAATTCAGTTAGTTTTTGATTGATTACCCATACTACCTAATTATAATCAATAATATTGCCATCCAAAACTTTTGGCTAGCTCGCTTGTGTCTTTTGACTAGACATATTGAACTCAGAAGAAATGGTAGTTGTGAAATTAATTGGTTTAGTTTGTGAAGATGGTAAGTATTTTTTGATCAATTTAACCGAGAGAGAAAACCAAGGAAATTTCTCATATAAAATCTTTCATTCTGTTAGTTTATTTGTTCCTTAATTTTAAATGTATGGATTCTAATTGGAATAATTCCCTTGTTAGTCTAATCCTCGACGATCTTGGCTGATCGAACTAAGTTTCGATCATAAATGCAGTGACGAACTGATCTACAAATAATGCATCAATAACAGTCGCTTCTCATCGAATGGAAATGGTATCATTTCATTTATATAACATTAAGAGTCAAGCCTCCAGAAGAGTGATTGTTTCTTCATTATTTATCTGGTAAACCCTTTAATGTGTCCAGAAAGCACGTTTATTCTTCTGAAAGTCGTTCCATGGTAGAAACCTTCTTGTTCAGCACACTTCCAGATTTGCAAAAACAACTCGAGTAAAGAAATTGTTAATAGCTCGATTTTTGGATCGAAGTTATTTCCTAGTGTTTGTTTACGTGAGTGATTCATTAATTATCAATGATTGGTAGACTGAATCTAAACTCGAACTGAAATCTGAATCCTTGAATAGTTGAGTTGTTCTGTAACGTGCTTTCTGAGATATACATTTCATATCCTTATGTACATCACCCTCATAGTATCTAAGACTCCCAGCCAAACCGACTTGCTTTGATCCTCATTCCTTCAGTGTATATCTCTTATTGTCTTGTCAAATGTATTTTTGTGCCTCAAAATGTCGGAACCGTTCAAACTTGAATGTGTGTTAGACGCCCAGATCGAAAGGGTGTTTGCGGCAGCCTCCCACAAGAAGGTCTGGGACCACTTCACCAAGGCACAGCGGAAGAACATCGAAATGTGGAAAAAGCAAGCTGACGTAAGTAGATGCACGGTTTGTTCCTGAAAGAGATCCATGAATTGTCCGGTCTGGTGAGTTCATGGGTGTCTTTTGATGCCTGGTCGAAAGACATGAGGCTCCCACCAAAAGGTTTGTTGGTTGTTGTTGTGACGAAATATAGGCGATTCAAAGTCGCTAAAATTTCGTTTAAAGGAACAAGTAATTTTGATCATTGATAACTAATCTATTTCTCTGCTGTCTGAGATTTTTTCTCTTCTGATGCCCAAACCGTGTTGACTACGTTTTCTCAAGCTAAGCTATGAGCTGAAAACCTTGTTGCAAGCAGCCACCATCTCATATTTACTTTGAAAAAGGATACCAATATTCATCAGTTCACAAATTTTGGTGGCTCTGCGATTATAGTGGAGCCGAATTGGCAGTTCAAAACAGCACTACAAAACAGTTAGTTTGTAATTTTCATTCATTTGCTTCTAAAGCTTTCTTTCAATAACCGATCATAGTCCAACTGATACTAAATTTCATGAGCCACGACGTCAACCACAAGCATTTTGTGTTAATGTTCCTATCATAACTTATCAGGTTCAAATGTTCTACAATGCTGACTTTGATGGTACAAACTATGTACAAAACGGGATCCGTCTCTTGAAGCAACTATTCTCCTCAGTCTCCAAGGATATTCTGGATTCTTGTAAAGTGCTTTATTTAATACCTTCCTAAGTAACCGAAAAATTAAGGTAAGTGGGATCTTCAGACTGGAGCAGACAGCAAACCTTGTGGTTACATCAGATGTTCGGACCAAGTATCATGCTCAATAACCAAAGTATATGAAGCAGTGGTCACGCTAAGGTGGTATAATTCAATATATTTTTACATCGGAGTCCAACCTGATGAATGTGTTGTCCACTCACATCGGCTACCTAGTTGTGGTAGTACATCCTCTCGGCTGGACGGGCTAACTATCATGTTCAATGGCCAAGTAATTGAACTGGTGCTCACGCTAAGGAGGTATACAACAAACTATTTTTACGTCGGACTTTGACCTGATGAATGTGTTGTCCACTCGCTTCAGCTCCACCGTTACCAAGTTTGACAACCAATCTGGATGTGTTCAGGTCTTCAGCTATGAATTCATGTTCAGCAGGAGCCATAAAACAAACCTCGATTGCAATCACTGCTGTAGAAATGATGTAGTCACATTTGGTTGAACATATGAAAGGTATTTGGTTCCACAATGTCAGAATCTTTCAACTTAAATATAATTATCTTGTAACACTTCCTACTTTGGAAACCGAAGGATATTTGTTGTCAAGAAGGTAAGGTCAATTGTTTCTATCCCAAATGTTTCCACTTCTAACATTGGGACACCCTATAACGTTTTCACTTTACATGTGAGTTTTGAATATAAGCTGTAAATGTGTCTGGTCAGTGGTCCACTGGAAGTGATTTCGTTCCCTTCTTGGAAAGTTACATGCGTTTTGGATGAAAGAATTTGTCAAAATTATTTGATATGATTTATTATGAAATAATGCTTTACTGTAGTCTTCATTTCTTTAGGGACGGAATTGCCACAAGCTAGTCCTTTCTGTCCGCACAGAGCTTCACCTAAGTTCAGTGTCCAAGAGTACTATGTCTTTACTTTAGGGGTAAATTCTGCAAATAACTCTTGGAGATTTTTTTTAGAGGCTTCGTTTCCGAGTCAATTTAGTTTTAAGAATTGTTTCATGTTTTCGACTTTGCTGTGTTCAAATGGTCTTAGCTCCCTTAATTTCCAATTCCATTCAAATCTTAGGAAACCAGTGGATAGACCGTTGGATTTCCTTTTCTCTCAGTGCAAAATAAAAATGTTATAAACGAGCTGAGTAGGTGAAAAATGCACCGACGTGAACATTTTTTCAGTTACAGCTTTTTGGTTAAACTTTATGCTAAGTATAACGATAAAAATCGTTTTGACCCACACCTGATCGTTTGCATTTTCGGGAAGAACATTGCAGTTCAAGAGCTTTCCAACTATTTAATAAATTTTTCTCGTGTTCACCATTGATAAGCATTTGATAACAAAATCGCATGGCCGCTGAGTAGTTTCTGAGCACTTCAGCCGGCTCCGTGTTCCCTTGGTTATGTCAACACTTACTCATCTCTCCCACTATCCTTATTCACTTGTCCTCCAGGCAGCATTTTCTTCATGTGAACCCAGCTTTCTTGTTTCACCAATAATTCTGCCGAGGCTTGCTGCTATTTGACTCCAAGAAAGCTTCAACTCTCGTAAATATTTGAACAGTTGGCTTCGTAAGTCAACTCGTTTATATGACAATATATTCCTCTGCTTTTCTCTGGTTTTGGGAAAGCTAGTTATGATTTCGAATTCTGTCGAGGTATTTTTAATTTTCGTCATGCTCTGCTGGTTACTCTCCAAATATCCTAAAATCATACACAGGTAACAGATTTCTGAACATTTGCTTGCAAAGAAGTCAGAAATTCTTGTTAAAAATGTCTTATAGAAATATGAACCCGGTACTATAAAATCCAATATCCATCTACTCTTGTACCAATACTATTGGCGCCACCACCCAAATATTCTTCCAGTGGACGACAAGCCTCTTTATGTTGAGTAATCATGTACTTATAATTCGATTAAATTATTTGCTCATTTCAAAATAATCCATTTCCAAAACAGATTCCTTATTTTATTGTGTACTACCAGGTATGTTTTACCGTAAAAATCGTTTATGAAATTCTCTGGGTTTTACGTCCATGATTTCCTAATGGGTCTACAATTGAACTTCCTCAGGTTGACTCTCATTCATTTTCGACAAAACTGATAGGAGTAATGAATTTCACTATTGATATTTGTCGACTTCAATTACTTCTTACTTGAGTTGACTTATTTAGACTTTATGAAGTCTCTTGCATATTTTTATCCATGACTGTAATCTGGTTCACAATTCACTGATAATACATACATTTACGATTTATTACAGTTATTATCAGTTGTACAACTAAACTGTGACATGAAATTGTTATAAATTATCGTTTCTATCAAACGCTTTTTAAACCACGATATTGATTATGATTTTAGATTTTCAATTGGTATAAATTAAACTTATCCACACAAGTACAACACAAAATAACGTTTGAAAACCCTGATCCGACAGCATGACTTCAGAAGCGAATTTGTGTGATGCTCTTAATATAAACGATTTTTTATGACACTTTTTTCCGGAAATTCGTGTGCCACTGATGCTTGAAAATTCGTTAACTTGAAATGTTTGTAAAACAGACTTTTTCTAAACAATATTCTTCATTAAAAACATGTTTATAGAAATAATTGGGATAGCCATTTTTCTTCTTGTGATTCTAGCCAATTTTTTTTTGGTTTTTTTACCCATTTATTCAGCGCTGCTCTCTGAAGTGATTCTTTCTTTTGTAAAACTCAGTTTTGGGGCGAAAACAGATTTATTTCAATTATTCTAGGTTAACCTATCAATCAGAATGGCTCCAAATAGATTTCAATTTAGAAATGTTTGTCACTGTTTGAGGCACAATTGATGAAAATGCAACTCAGTGGTTGACAGCACCCCCAACTTTTGCGGACCATTATTATCTGACAGCTACCCAGTTCAGGGTTGTAGATGCACTCACCCTCAGATATGGCTGTATGCCACTTGGCCTACCTAGTTCTGTAACGGATGCGCAGTCACATTCAATATTTCTCAATCTCTAATGGGGCAGTGGTGGTGTGGGACATGATACAGTAGGGCTTGCAGCGCTGGCTTGGAGAGGGGTAGCCAATGAGCAGGTGCTGCATGGAGCAACTACAAACACCGTTTCTGATCGCCGACATGAAGGAGGTAGTCTGACAGAACGGATGGCCGGCTTTCTTTAATAACCACTTTATAAATCCCGGTGCTGAATCCCACTACTTCCAAGACTGTCCGAGTGTAGCCTGGGATAAGCATGCAACTGAAGATTTTAGAGGATCATTCTTGCCACCCATTCGTTCGTCTGATGGAGGGCATACAACTCTCTATTCAATCGTTGACCCAAGGAAGACTTCCGCAAATAAAATCTGAAAACTAAATACTATTTGTTCCATAAAAATCTAGAAAAAATGATTATGAATCAATAGTTATGATGTACCAAACTAATTTGCCAGGTTTTGGACGATTGGTGAACGATTTCTGTGCAATGAACACTGCGTAAGTGTTCTCTGCTAACGGCTTGGTTGCACGTGAAAATACTTGGAAAATTTGATAGTTTTTTGTGATATAAAAACGTGACGCTTTTGGTCATTTAGCTCGTGACTCAAGCATGTTCCATGCTTTACAAAAATATACTCATGTCTCACATGTTTTTCCAACATCTTCACTACGTTGAGATTTTTTGTTTCGTATTGTTGAGAATATCAACATTCAAGTTTTCATGGAGCACTGCACATAATAAAGATGTGGTTGCAATATTTCAAAGTTAGTTTAATCAATATAGATAACCTTACCGCTGAAGTTCAAGTATTTTAGTAGCTAGTGTATTTGGTCAAAAGAACGCCTAGTATGACTTTAATTGACTTTGAAGGACAGTACAGACTTAATTTGAACTTTTTCTCGTGAACTGATCAAATATTATACTTCGCATCTGCAGATTTTTCACTTCTCAGTCAAGTAACTAAGCTATTTTTGGGTTCATAGGAGATTAAGGCTATTGAGCTGGAGGAACATTTGAATTCTGGCGGTGACGACGAAATGGATTTCTCTGACGAAGAAGATGGAATAAAGAAGAAACCTAAGTTCGATGATAGGATACATATCATCAAGGTATTTGTTGATCCCAAGCCAATATTTCAATATATAATTGTAAGGTAAAAAATGGTCTTTAGAAGGTAGATAACCTTTGCTACTTAATAGTTCAAAGCCAAGTTCAAAAAGAGAGCAAGGTTGAGAATAAGCATCCTTATTTTAGTTTTTAGTTAGGTAGCTTCTCGGAGTTTCAAGGCCCAATTCAATGTGAACCAAGTGTCATGAGTACGAAGGGTCCATGTGCCGTGATACCATACCTAAAAACTTTGGCAGGATGTCCGCTGACCCCTGACATGGCATTGTTGAATCTAATAGTCACAAGCCGGTCTCTACCTCGAAGAGTTTTTTCAAGATGACAAGAATCAGATTGTTATTATTTTAACTGTGAAGCAATCCCTCTTTAGTCATAAAAATGTATGTTCAACATCTCTTTTTTTTAGCCAACGAAGCTCCACATTTCATTCAACTCTCTCTAGATCGTGAATTCCTTCATGGCATTAGAATCAAACGCAATTCCAAGATCAACAAACAATTTTCGATTACAGTTTCACTATTAAGATCATGGTGTGAACTGTATTTATTTTAAAATAATTCTCCACACTACAAGTTGATTTTCCAATATCGATGTGCCTTTTATTCCAGGAGGAGAATGATAGTTTGAGGTGTCAACTTGAAGCCTACAAGAACGAAGTGGATCTTGTTCGGGCTGAATTAAAGGCTGAACTTGACGCATCGGAAGCAAAACTAGCTACAGCTATGAAAAACGTTCAAGCAATGACTCAGGTACGTTCTTAACTCCTTTAGCAAATAGGTACAATATTGGAATTGCCATGATACGAAAATGAGTTACTATTCCAGTTTAATTCAAGTTACATTATAAATATGACCTGATGAGATCCAGAAGAAATCACTCCAGATTAAGATTTCGAATTAGTGACTTGGGCTAGTTAACTTAAGACAGAACCTGCGGAATCATATGATCCACACTTCTGTATCATAGAAGTTGTGAGGATGCTGCACAATTTGAATGATGATTCTTTAAAATTTTAATCGCGTGATGCTGATCTATGAAATGTGGATAAAATGGATGATTGAAACTAAATTAATAAATAATAATAACAATAAAAAAGCTGTGCGTTTAACAAAGTTTTAACGCTCGCGCATGCTCGAGAACCTTTGGTCCGATTTCGATAAAATCCATATTATATCGTTTAATTTGATCTCTCAACATTTCAATGAGATAATCAGATTTTTATTTTTTTTATAATGAGTGTTCAAAGGATGTGGGAAGACATTAACACACAGCGGATCTTTTTTGCCGAATGCGACTGGGGGCCATAGTATATCTTATACCTATGTACAATCGTTTAGATAGAATCCCATTCTCTAAACAGCTATCGGAAAAAAACAAATTGAACTAAAAAAATACTATGTACTCCAATCTTTTCATTGTAATTCTTTCAATCTTTTCATTAGTACATTTGGGGCTCCCACAAGTCATAAAAATCATCCCCCCCCCCCCCATCCCACTAGCAGAGAAAAGTTCTCTTGATAAAAACTCTCTTTCACGTGAAATGAAAAAGTAATATTCCACAAGTTAATATTGTAACAGCAAGATTTGATTTATCTGTACACCTCTCTCCTTCTTCTAGTAGTTTAGATTGAACTGGTTAGAATGTATTGTTGTTGCCTCACAGGTTGGATTTAAAAATAACCTTTTTCCCTTACAGCAACTTACTGATGCGATCATGATGGGTAACCTTGAGCGTACTAAGGTCATGGAACTTGAAAAGCGTTTGGAAAAAGCTCAGAGTACAGCGCTCAGCAAGGAAAATGGGTGTAAAGATGATAGTTCTGTAGAAAAAACGTCGCCTCCTCCTCTCCCCGTTGCTGCGCCTCCACCACTGCCTCCTATCACTGGCAAGCTTGTTGAATCAGATGCCAAACTTATTGGTGAGCTTGAGTTTCAATATGTTTTTGGCGAAAAACTTTCAAAAACCTCATTTCGGTTCATTATTGTAATCGACCAAGGAAAAACATTTTGAAACCCGTCGTTTGTTGGTTTACTTTTCAAGATACTTAGATTTTTAACACCTAATAAAAAATCCTGTAGCCCTGAATGCCTGAAAAATGGCAAACACCTCTATTCTCTGGAATATTTCAATGAAACTTGGTACACGTAGGGTCTTCATTTTACCCCTTTAGCTTCGGAAAATTTATTTCTGACGGTTGCCTGATGTAGAATGTTAAGGGCGGAAAAATAATTCCGAAAACGAGAATAGAAACATTTATATTTATATATTTTTCACGCTTGTATCAACAAATTACTTTCCTCCAGATTGAGCCCATAATTTTAACATTAATCTCGTATGATGTCGTTTAGTATGTTCATATAAATTTTGGTTCACGTTGAGTGGGAGGCACCTTTAATGATGAAAAATTTGGAACTATTAATATTCCTATACACATTTTTTTAAATACGTTTTCTGCCCCTAAAATTCTGCAACAGGCTGAAATAAATTTTAATAAATGTTATTGTATGTATCTACAATGTACAGACGTGTATAGACTATGTATAGACGTGCCTTCAAAGAATCGAACCCCACCCAGGTCGCTTTACGTTCATCTGTTCACTCTCTTAGGGCTAGAGCTTAGAATGAGGAACAGAAATAAGCTTGCACATGTCAAAACTCGCCCAGTATCATGTGAGGATCGAATCAGCTGATATAATTGCTATGGAATTTTGTTTCTGGTGTTCCTTTTGAAATCGAGTTTTCCAAGTGTTGCGTTTTATAGTTATGGAAAATTATGCGCAGTATTCCATTTTACCTCTAAATTTCAGTTGTTCTACTCGTGAATTTACTAGAATCGAATGAGACCACTTGGGTTAATGGACGATCATCCGTTCGCTCATCATTTAAAAATTCTGCTAGGTAGGCGGTCGGGCTGTCAGCAGCCCAAGTATCTTCATCTTGAATGTAGTTACAAGGTATGGAGATGCGATCATGTACCACTGGTCGCGTCTACTGTACATAGATCAGGGATTTACGTTAAATGGCTATTTTTAAGGGCGTTTTAAATTTTATTCGATTTTTGAAATCTACGTATTTTGGAACGTAAACCAAGTTTACCAAGTAAACCATCGTTTACACAGGTTCATTGTTGAAAATAATAAATCAAAAGGGGAAAAGATGGGAGATTTTTTATTGATATACAAAGGGACCCACACGAAGCTAACCGTACCAGTCTTCCACCATGTGGTTGTAAAATGAAATCATCTAATGATTCTAGGTCTCATCTCCATGTTCCTTCACGTTCACCCTTTTGGAGCTGGTGTCGACTACATTTGGTCCTATCTGCAGAAAATCGAGCCCGGCCTCAAGCCTGCAGACATAGAAGCTCTTCTGGCACAGTTTCCCTCCCTTTTCCAGCAGGAGCTCTCTGGCATCGGGGCGAACATGGAAAGAAAATGGGTCATATCCGTTTTCAAACCACGCGAGACGTCTTCCTAAGCGGCAACCAGTCAAACCTTGGTGGTAATAATCTGCACTATCAAATAATTATCAAAAGAATGACTAATTACTCGTAGGTTTTTATGAAATCATGTTTTCAATTGAAAGAGGGTAACATTCTAGAATGTGCTGTGAATATTTCGACACAACTCATGTTTGTCCATCACTTGGCAAAATAACTTGCAAAGTACACATTGTTATTATTGCTACTTGGTTCTAGAACTCAATTTTATGAATATTTTGTACATTTCAACAACGGTTGAAACCCGCGATTAAAATTCTCCACACAAAAAATTAATGTGGATAATTTATAACTTTTGCGATGGAAAAAGTATGCAAACGATATTTTTGAAATAAATAAACTACGATCCTCAGATTATTTTTCCAATAATTTCCATAAAACTGGGGTGTGCTTATTTATTTTTACTTTGCGTTAGGTATTAAAGATACTTCTTTGCTAGCAGTAAAGAATTAAGTGTCACACAATTTTTGTTATCACATAATGTTGGCTCGTAATGTTTTGAAAGTGGGTAAAATATGGCACCCGTATTTTTCGTTCACGTTGATTGAGCAGTCTCATACGCATATTTCACATTATCTGCTTGTTGTTCAAACTGTAGTGAAAGGAATTCCAATCGGCCATACTTTTCTTCTTTAGTTTCCAATAACAATTCATCTATTCGATTTCCGTTTGTCCTATAGTAACTTCTGCTCACCAACATGTCGTTTCTGGAGGTGTCATCCAGGTTCCTGTGCCTATCAACACTCCTCACGGACAAATGGTGTCAATTTATTAATCTAATCAGAATTTAATGGTCTATGAAGACAAAAAATATAATGGCATTTTTCCAAATACCATCCCACCGTCATGATCTTGCCATTAAGTCGATGCGTTTTCAATAGACAATGACTTTTATGATATTGTTAACGTTATTTGTTTTGAACCTAGTCTTAATTTTATGAGAATGTGATGTAGTGTTGATTTTGTTTATTATCATGTTTAGATGGTATATTTTTGTTTGAACATATGAAATTCAAATTCACAAGAACTTGTAGGTACTTATTTGAGTTATTAAAACATTATTTTTTCAATAAAATACCAGTGTTGCTAGTAGTAAATTATTTATTTTTGAGTCGATTTCTCCTGTTACAAGTAATCCACTTATCACTTTTATAATTTTCTACTTCATGGAATTGACATTTTATTGTTGATTAGAATCAAAAATTAAATTTGTTCATCATGCCTCGGACTGTTATTTCGACCTCCTCTCACCCAAAGACAAAAGGATTCTTATGGTCATAAGTTATGACTCATAACGAATTCGAATTGCTGGGCTTTCGTTGGCTAATGTGACACTAACAGCGATGGAGGAGTGTGACAGCTTCGATTATCCTCAACAATGCACCTGTCTGAGGATGCTATCTTCGAATGCCCGAGTTAGGGGTACCTATCACCAAACACAGCTTCGGAAACAAAGGACGCACTACACTTAGCATGTCAGACCCACTCTCCCAGTTATTCTGGGAAATGTGTCTAGTTCCGGTGTTTTGCTGGCAGCTCAAATTTCTGTTGTTAGTTCTGCTAATTTTCCAAGTTGATGAAATGTCATAAATTGGCCCATTTACATCTTAACGGTGCAATCAGTCATGGTCTCGCATCATGATTTGTTCATCAACAGTCAGTAAACATGATCATTCACTATCCTTGAAAAGAGAGTGGGTCAAAGGGAAATTGGAGCCCTTTTTTTCGTGAGGCTGTCAGAGAAGGAGTAAGTTTGACTTAGTATTTGGTCCATATGACTCCTGCCCTTTTTGGTACCAGGAGAACTATTGAAAAAAGTCTTCATATAACCAATCTTAGATGCTATTGCTAAACTTGAAAGAAACATTGCAAAATCCCACTAACTGTTCTTGAAGATCATTTGGCTCTACTGTGAACAAACAAGCTGAACTAATTCAAATGAACTCGTATTAACGGAATAACCAAGAAATTCGTATTTCACTACAAAGTTTTTTGTGTACCAAGTAGTGTGAAACATCCACGTAGCAGCACAGCAACGGATGGGGAAACTACAAGTGTGCGAATAAAAACTGACCTCACGTTGTAAAATTGGGCACTGAACTGGGTATTAAAAAAAATTTGGCTGACACCTGCTTTATCATTCCAAATTAAATTGAGTGGACTTTTGGGAATACTGACAGCGAACAAAATTAGCTGCTGTCAGTAATTTTCTGTATATGTTACTTGAAGGAGCTACTCCTTTGCGGGGATAAACAATGTACGTCAAATTTAACTGGAGAAAATTGATTCGGGAAATGGCAGGAGCGCTGTAAATTGGCAACTATGCGGTGCAAAATATCCCACGTTCTTATGATTTTCATCGAGATATTTCCTTGGCGTTCTATGAGTAAGGGTTCTCTTGGTAATTTGTCCCCGAATATCGTAAATTATGTTTGGTCATTTTATAATTCATAGGATTTTCAACGGAAGCTTTTTATCTACTTATTACCGTTCTATCACAGTAAATAATAGGTGCCATCAATATTTATGTACACAAACAGCACCTAGATCCATCAAGAAGGCTACCTTCAATATTTCATAAGGGGCATGAGAATCGTTCAAGACGCCACACCGAAATTATGGAGGCATCTAGAAAACATTATTTTCATCAAATTTTTCCTTTGACATAGGTATATACTTTTTGGTGAAGAAGAAAATGTTGTAATCAACTACTTTCAGTTTTCTGCCTATTCTCTATTATCTATTCACTCAACAATAAACAATTAAGTTTCCAGTTACCAGTTGTGAGGGTGTAGGATTTAAAAGAACAACTCTTATGGTTAGGTTCTAAAATATCTCAGTTCTTTTTTTAAATATATTCATATAATGTAGACAATATTCACTGTACCTGAATTTAAAAAAAAATCAAGTAAAATTTTAAATTTCGGTGACAAAAAAAAACTGCACAAAAAACGAACTAACTAAAGATCATTCCAAGAAAATTATTACCGCGAGGAATCAAATTATTCAATCAATCTTAACACTAAGTTATATACATCGAAAGGAAAACTAAAAAAACAACTACTAGACAAAGAAAAATGATCGCAAAGTGAAGAAACAAACTTAAGATATAATCTAAGGATTACACAAAAGATCATGTGTTATTCTGACAAAGTCCAGGAAAGTTGTTGACCTAAAGGAGATTAACCTCGCCAAAATAAACGTGGTAAGTTGATGGCACGATTAGAAGCAGAAATTTAATTTTTTTTTCTTTCTTTTGAACTTTTATGCAATATCACAGCGTTTAAAGTACACAAAGCGGAAAATTCGCATCACAGTTCTCGTACACTGCTAACACTCCGCAATACTAATCTCGAAAAAATTGTCATCGAAAAGATTGTAACATTTAATAAAATATATATTACCTATCCGGGACGTCAGGAATAGAAGCCTGGTAGAGAGATTTGGTGGTCACATCTTATATACATCAATTTTGATGGCGTATCAGGATCATCTAATGAATGAGAATTATCTCGTTTACCTGAATATTACGACTCCACCATCCCTCTGAATTTCTTAACGAAGAAGAAACTCCAAATGCAATGAGTTTGGTTCGAAGAGCACAAAGAAAAACTAAAACACTAGAGAAGGAAAACCAGAGAAACTCAGCGTGTTGGGTGGCGCTTCAACCTAAATAACATAATTTGAAATTAAACGAGTGTAGACAATGAATCACTTTAATACCACCAACCAAAACTTCTGGCACTTATTTACATTTTTTTAAAAACCCCGAATGTGAGATTTCTTCCTTATAAAACAGGGAGAAGAAGGGAGGGGGAGAAGGGGATCATCTTATTTTCTACTTCATAAAATTTCACATGGATGCATCTTAAACACTAATGGAGGAAAGAATGTACAACTTAAATTATTATGGATTTACTCAGGGGTCGAACGCGCAAGTCTCCCTAAATGTTCATCGATCGATCAGTCTATGGGGTCCTTGGTTGGTAGTTTTTCCTTTAGATCGGTTGTGAAATCGAAGGGAGGGCGCTGCGTCGTGGCTGAAAGCTGGTAGTGACTTGACTGGGTGACCCTGGGTCCGAAGCTCTGGGCCCCTTTGTAAGCATTTTCGTCTGCTAAGACCAGGGGAGAGTCTTCCCTCGCGAAATCCTGCAAGAACCAAGACCGTCTTAGTTATACGCACATAAATGATTGTGGTACGCTGGATATGAGAAATTCGACGTGGGATCGGATTGTTGGGGCTTAAGTATTTCCTGGTGGTACAGTAAGGAAAAACCAGTGCCACGATATAATTTAGTTGACGGGAGATGTGTAAGTAAACTCATACCGATTTCAACAAGAAAATGCAAAATGGAATTCAAAAAATGAATATTTTACTATCTTTTTCAACCTTCAAAATGAGAATCTCCAGGAGATGAGCTCAGACTGGTCCGGGACCCATCTCAATCGACTCGGCACCCAAAATTACTAGGAAATGACACCCCACTTTACTATCTTAATTAAAACATCGAATAGGCTCATTAAACATCAATTTTAGGTCCTCAAACCGCCCGTACGGGGTACAGATATTGCTTATTTCGAATCTCGAATCTACTCACCTCGAAACGTTAAAGAAGTTGAAGGTGATAACAAATGTTTGCTATACGATTTTTTGTAATCTTGGTGACTTATTAATGAAAATAATAAGCCAAAATTGAGAACATAAAGAGGTGAGAATGGATAGTCTTACTAGCTATGAGTAAATTATTGTCCCTTACTTTTTTAATCCGCGTAAACTATGAATTGTTGCTGGTCATCTGCCATTTCGACTTTGACGTAATGGTGGTGCTGCGGATCTTCTTGGATGATTGTAGGGACGTTAGTACTATTTCTCATTTGAGTTCTAGGCCTGAAAATCCGATAAAATTGAATTTGGCACCATATTAGCAAAACATAAATGTTGTATTTACTTAGGTATTAAATCTTATTAGTTTAAAGAGAGAGACTTCAACCGACAAGGAATACAACACTTCTGGAGTAACAGATGAATTAATTATCGTTGTTGGAACAGGACAATGGGTGGTGGGGTAGCCAATTATCAGCCTCTACTCTTAGTTCAAGTAAGGCAAAGAGCGGTGTCCAATGTTCGTAGAAGGGATTCAATAGGAACAGTTAAACTGTTGTTAGATGTTTTTTGATTAGCTGAATTGGCAATATTTTTCCAAGTAGATAGAAAAAAAAATTTCTAAACATTGCTTCAAAAAATCCGATGGTAATTAGGCCAATAAGCCAGTACCGCAGCCTAGGAACTTCCGAATCATATAGAGAACCAGGATTGGGCATCACTTTTCAACGCATCGTGTGCGTTGCAGGAATGTCGTACCAAAATCCTTTTATTTCACTTTCCTTCGGTTTTGGATGTCGTTAGGAGGGAATTAACCAGATATTATTTGAAGATGAGGAGCCAAATACATGATAACCATCTTGCTACCCCATCAGATGGTGGGGAAAGGGCTTGTTATTGATGAAGCTATAGATTTCTGATTGAATGTGAAATAACTTAAGAGGTTCCCATGATGATGGGAGGAGATGGTGTGTGAAGATGGCCGCACTCAAGGAACTGTTTTGTCTCTGTCATCCTTCAGCTAAACCAGCATTCTGGAGCACTTCAGTCTTTAGCATATTACACATCACAAAGAAAAACTCCAATGGCCAAGCTTTTGCAGGAAACTATCCTTTTGCAACTACTTGGGGCGGCGCTGTGGAACGTTTTCAATTGGAGCACTTGGTTAGGCGATCCATGTAACACCAATATCGACGGCTACCACTGCCTCACTGCAGGACTTGCCACTGAAAATTTCATTGGACGCTCATAGCGCAAAGTTTCCATTCCAAGAAGTCTAACGCCCTTCAATAACCTGATCCCTCTCCATGTGCGGACACACGTATGACCCTTTATATTGACCTCATAGGAGCAACGCATGTGGCTTGATTGACTGTAACTTGGGATCACAGTCCATCCACTCAATTCCTACACAATTTCATTGAGTATTTGTGTATATATTCTGACGCTTTGGCTGCTAAGAGATGAGAATATCGACACCAAAGTATTGATTTGTTAATGTGAGGCAGTTACCAGTCAAGTATAAAGGCTACGGATAGCGGTGAGTAGCAAAAAGGTTTCTATTCTTAAGGTCTATTCTTTATATATATTATACTAGCTAAGTATAAAGACGTACTTCGCTTTTGCGTGAGTAAGGATGTGAGATTTCAGGTTGGTCGACTGTGCGAACTTCTTGTTGCAGCCATCAAAAGGACAAACATACGGCCGGTCACCCGTATGGATCCTCACGTGGGTCCGAAGATTAAAATCCAGCGAGAATCTCTTCCCACATCCCTCAAATGTGCACTGTAAATGAATGATTCAAAATGAAAAATTAGTACCTCTTGATGAGTGCTAATCAGGTACCAGTAGATTTACTTTTTTCCAAAAATTTGGAAACTGAAAGCTAGGAAATGCAAATAAAAAACTGGGAACTAGAAAATAATTATTCAATCTTCGATTTTCCAGAGACTTCAATTTTACGGATTCTGAGATTTAAAAAGTGAGGAACACAAAGCGACAACTTAGTGTAAGAAGTATAATAAACCTTCAAGTTTATAAAAAGATCATTAAAATTAAAATAATTGCAAGGGAAGATCAAGAATACACTGTTTAATTATTTCGGTGCAGCTTTCGTCGGAAATAACATTAATTGATAGGTAATAATAATCGATAACTAATGAATCATCCCTGTTGCGTTGTAAGTGCAAATAATGCGTACATGGTTTTATATTTGTGAAAGAGAATGGGTTACTAATGATTCTGATGAATCATTAGGCGTTACTGATTAATCTCAGAGAGTATCATGCAGGACCATGTCAAAATTGAGGAAGGTTTGAACTTAGGACGGATTTTAAGATTACGTGCGAAATGGTGTTGGTGAGTGCGATTCGTGATCTGGTGCAACCCACGGAATTTTTGGCGAATCCCGTATTATTTCATTTTTATTAAAACCTAATTTGGGAAAATACATGCTGCAAGGGTCCTCTGACGCACAGACTGATCGATACGAGAACTGAATCAGGCAAGAACTTCAAAGACATAAAACGCAAGGAGAAATATGTACCTATCTACTTAAGAGCGAAAACCACATCCCGAAACTTGACATAACGTTATTACAACCTAGGTAGATTCGAACGACAAATTCAATGGTTTAGAAGTGCGGTGATTGGCTGTAGCTCATGAGTTCGGGTGAAGCCATTCAACAAGGAGGGGGCTAAAAACTTGCTACTTGCCTTGGAATCGATATCAATCCACGATTTTATTTGTAGACAGACTATGCAATTTTAGTCTGATGCTCTTTCATTGGGGCTTTTGGAGCGGGTAAGGAAGCAATCGTTACATCCTCCTCCGCTAAGATGTCATGACCCCTAACAGGAACCGCCATTGTTGACATTGATCTTTATCCTGTCGTCACTTTGTAAATGACCATGATTTTCCAACTTTTGAGTACAATATCGGATCTGTGGTTGGTTTGGAGCGAGGACAGAAAACAATCAAATAAGCCATGGATCGTCCATGGGGTTTAGCCTCAGAGAGGTGACTTTTGGATTTTTGTGGTGTATGGCAACGCACTCATTAACTAGAGATTTAAGAAAGTTGTGTATTTATTTTGACTATGTTACGTTGAAGGAATGTAACCCACAGTCGAAGTTTAGTTAAACGGCCTCATAGGTCAACCAGTTGGAATGTTGCAACTAAAGAGACATTTTCCTTCAGAAGTTAGGACTCAAGTTTGAGCTCCGTCAGAGGTATAAAATATTTTTGGGTCATAACAGTGGCGTAGTCAGTAGGACCACAAATAAAAATTAATCAAATCCTTCTCGACCCAAAAGACGGTAATTATCACATTCCCTAGCATAGCATCTTTCACTTCCTCACTTGATTCAAAATACAAAAATATGACGATGACCTCGCTCGACTGATGAACTTCTCCCAGCCAGCACCTGCCAGCGGCCGGCAGTTTCATTTCATCCAACCCAAGCCAGCCGGAACGCATGGTATTTGGCTCGAGAGAAATGTTAGGTTCAAGGAAAATAACCCACAGTCAAAAAGGTTTAATTGACTGGCCGCATAGCTCAACCAGATTAAGTGTTGAAGTGTTTAAAGCAGTAAGGGAGTGAGTTCGAACTCTTTCAGAGGTGTAAAATATTTTTGGGCTCTAACAACTAGTACCAGAAAGAGACCACGAATGTGAATAAACAGAAATGTGCAACATGGAAGAATTTGCATGATTAAATTACTCTTTTGATGCTAGAAGAAATTAAGAGTTAGCGAAGGAAGTTAAAAAGGTATGGAGTGGGAGATTTAATGAATTCTTCAACGCGTAAATTTAGCAAGCATGAACTTTCCCGTCCCAAACGCAGTTCTTCAACAAGCTAATCACGCAAAAGATGCAAAAACTGCATATACAAAAGAGGAGGTTCGCTAATAATTAATGTGCGTAAAGAGTACCTTCGTCATATAGGACAACTTCTACTTTAATGTGTTAACACCTTTCCATTTTGAAATAAAAATGGGAACTTAAAAGCTCAAACGTCATTCGCTGAGGTTTCCAGATTTCAGCACGTAGTTTCACACAAGAACACTGCTGAATGCAGAATCATGCTTTCCAAGGTATTGATATCTTACCTGGAAAGGTTTTTCTCCTGTATGCACAAGTTGGTGCCTCTTCAGTTTGGAGGATTCAACGAATGCTTTTCCACACTCCGCACAAACATGAACGCGGGGACCGTGCGTGTGAAGGTGCTTCCTCATTGCGGAGTTATCTCTGAACATTTTCGAACAACCCTTGTGCGGACAAGCTATCGTTCGGTCCAAGGCGTCGTTGGCTTTTTTCATTTTCATCTTGTGCCCCGGCCTGTAAACGGTCGAACAAACGGATATTTCAAATCACAGTACAATTCGCATTAGAATACATTGCCTCCTTTAAAAAAGTAAATAAATGAATTTTAAAAAATGAACGATGGGAATGTTACAGAGTACTATTCGATATCTATCAGAATGCAAATGTTCTGTATACCAACGAATAAGTCAAACTCAATTAATCACTTGAACTGCATAGACTCAAATGCACTTATCAATCATTCTTGAACTCAAGAGAGAAAGGGGGTCAGATCATCAATACCCATCCCAGAAAACCAAATACTGATTAATTTTGAACTGAATACTTTCAGATTAATCGAACACACATTGATCAGTGACGTTATTGCGGGTTTCGTCACTTGTAAACCTCAAGCGCCAGGGTACTGTTCCTACAGTGAAGTAAGCCAGACTCTGCATACAAATTCAGCAGCAAAAAAGGATGGTTTCCTCCAATTCATTGAACATTTTAGTTGCTAAGTTTTTGGTTCTGACCTGAAGTTCATAAAATATCCTACGATGGTGAGGGAACGGATGAAGTATAGCAACCCGATACTTCTCAATAAATTCATAGCAACAATACATATTAAAATAAACCATAAATTCATACTTTTATTTCGTAAGTTTTATTTGCTATTTTAATTCTTGAGGTTGGTTGATGATAATTATTATGCCGCATGACCGATGTATGACTTTTGATCCAAATATAGTAAACCAGTATTGATCAGTGGTATTGATAGAGATTAGCCACAGATGATGGATGGATGACCTCTATTAGGATTTTATAGATTTTTGGAATATACATTTTGGGGGAAAGAGGGCCAACAGGTTTTCTTTAAGTAAAGAAACAAAAGCAATCCCTAAGGAGTAGAATAGTTTTCTAAGCTAACCAAATCTTTATACCACCTCATTTCAAAATAAGTGTCACCACTAATATTTCTATCACAACTGAAATAAACAGCGATTAAGCCGATATCCCTCTCAACTATTGGATATATTGTCATTCGATAGAAAACTGTTTTCTGGAACATTCCCACGTTGTGAAAAAAATACAGGTACCTACTTAACAAATATGCTTCGATACGTTCATTAAAACAATCGAAACGCTTGTGCACGCCTGACGTGACTAGGTACCACAATAAACCTGTCACTCTACTGTACCTTCAATGGAAAGATTAAGAGAGAGATTCAAAATAACGATGGTTCTATTTGGTGGCCAAAAAACTTTTGGGACCTACCCGATATTAGGTTCTAAATTGGTGGTGTTTTCATAGGATTCTGTACCAGTCCACACCCTGAAACATTTTCAAGAAAAGTCGCATTTTAAATTGTCTTTACTGGAGACGGGCTACAAGCCTGTCATCCGGTTAACAACAAAAAATTTAAAAACAAAAAACAAAAAATGTATTTAAGAGAATGAGAAAAACAGGAATAATGCACAGCAAAACAAAGGAGATAAAACAGCCGATACGAGAATGAAGAAATTCGTACAAAGAAGAATATAAAGAACAAAACATAACGAAAGTATAGTGTTTCAGAGTGGATCGGTCAAGGTAGCGTTTACAACTGCAGTTTGAAAGTTGTATCGATGAAACATGATTTCATGGAATACATGACATTGTAGTTAAATTGAGAAACCTACGTCAACTAGTGACTACTACGAGTAAACTATTACGAAATACCTTACGGAAAACAATAAGTATTCAATTAAATAGAGAATCAAGAAGTTTGAATTCATATTATGATTCATATTATTGAATTCATATAAATTGTCTTGAGGAATACATTGATAAATCACGAAAATGATGTGATACCTCTAAGTGATAAAACTCAACTGTATGAGTGCATTATTTCCCCGCACAACACACTGTATTTTTAAATGTTGATTCTTGACATTCAGAATACCAAGTTCGAAAACTGAGATATTTCGAATCTGCTCAGTTTGCGCAAGGTAATCCAAATCGTCGCCATGCACCTGCCTGACCTAAAAATCTCCAACAAGTTGTTTTCACATCCGCCAAAACTAGTTTCTACCCGAGTTCCCCACTTTCTGAGTGAGAATCCAGGAAATTGGTCATCGAATGGCAGAACTACAAGACCAATGCAATCTTCATATCGAGTACAACGTGGGTCTCTTATATTGAAAACGAGAAGAGAAGAGTTCTCTAGGGGTATGGCGGCACATCCGATGACCAGTAAGCAAGAATAACGATTGCTACAAAACATCTTCCTGTCTGACGATCAGCGGGGTCTTGTGTTGGTGTGCAAATAAGGTTTCGCTCAACTATTGTCATTAAAACCCAATATTATCGCTTCACTGTTCAATATCATCAACCAATACATTACTTATTAAACGAAAATGGCTCCTTGCGCCACAATACATTAATTCGTCGAGGTTCCGTCAATTAGCCTAAACAGATAAGATAATCGGAAGTATTGACGATTATTTTAACCAACGATGGGTGTTGGTGAAAGAAAAATCGCTCCAATGCCAGATTAAAGTCAAACACAATGCCGCGTTAGCCACAATTGTCATAACTCAAACACACTCAATTGGAACAAGAAACAGGATCTCTGATTGTTTTATGAAGAATACTATTCAAGTATGCCTAAATATTTTCAATTCACGTTGTAAACGCTACCTGGTTGACTGGTTAGTGTAGATAAATCGGATCAATCAACTTGATCTATATTGAATTGTAATATTTCTGAACAGTCAACTTTTTTCACCCACCTTAACCATGCTGTCGTATGGAATGATAAAATACACACCACCACACCTTATTGTTTTTCCAAATCCATCTTTACCATACTGATAGTAATTCGAAAAAGAGAAAGCGAAGAGAACAGTTCTACAGTAATGTCACCCACCACCAGGCATGCAGGCTCAAGGAACATGTGTGACTAATTTACCATAATAATAATCATCATCTATCATATATAACGCTTGTTGCAGCACAGGTGTATCTTAACAAATGGGATTGACTTGACTAGAATGAATTGGAACAACCAAATACGATACTTTCATCATTGCTGTAGGGTACAAAAGACTATTCCAATGAATAATTGATCAAGAAAAGATTTTTGGAACTTTAGTCACTCTCAGGGTTATCTGTTCGAACTTATAAGGTAACGGCACCGGTAGTGGCCACTGCTCCAGTAGTGGCCATTTTAAAGTTTATATTTTAGAAATAAGGATTCCCGGTCTCCTAGTGGCTTCAAACTTGCAGGAGGTACAGCTCATGTCATCTTATAGTCAGAGGTTGAACTAGGAGTGCGCAGAGCATCATTGGAAATTGTGGTAAACTTCTCAATATGACCGTCCCTAGTTTCCTCGTTTGTTGGGCTGTATCCTAGAGCTTCTACTGGATAGAATCAATTTTGTTCATCTGGTATTGAATTTAATGATATTAAACACGTAAGGAGGGCAAAATGTCAAGTGGCCACTACTGAGACATGCACGTGGCCACTAGGAAATTTCGTACTGGAAATTTCCTACTGGAAATTTCGTAATTTGATGTGGCCACTACTAGATCAAAATAAAGGTGTGAGAAAAAATTAATAAAAAATAGAAAAAATTGTTCTTTTGATAGTTTTAGGCAATGGATATGTTAGGGAAGAGTCGGGCTATATTCTAAATGAGTCCTGAAGAAAGTCAGTACTACTGTTGGCCCACAATTGTCAAAACTAAAGAAAAAAATTCTTAACTGTGGCCACTACCGGTACCGTTACCTTATACACTTGAAGTTTGGTAATAAATAAATTAACATAATTATATTAATTTAATCAAACCTGTTGCAGGCATTCAAGATTAAAAGCTTAAGAAACCAAGATACCAAAAACGATGGAAGTGTAACTCAAAAGTTCAACATTGGTACACTAATTCCAATCATTTACCCTTATTATCGCCGAAGCAAATGTTGACCCTCAACCACAAAATTGAATAGATTTTCAAGATTGTAGATCCTAAGAATATAATAAAATAACAATACGTTGTATTTGGCTCAAAAATTAAACACTGCACGGGGTTGCACCTTTGATCTCGGCATTGCTATCATTAACCCTGAAGCGTGAAGTTAAAACAGAATACATACACTTAAATACCCAACGAATTCATCCCTTCTATTGGAATAGTTGATTTTTTAAGTTTGAAACTATAGCAATTTTGCTTCTTTTGCCTGTTTTCCCAAAAATTAGCGAAAACGACGTTTTTTTAAGGTATTTTGGAAAAAACTAGTTTGAAAAAAAAGGGTTTTTTATTTCTTTAAATTCTTTTTTAGTATAGTTTTATTTCTTTATTATTTCTTATAGTACACACCTTCCACTGAGGGTGTCACTAGCCACTCTATAGTATCCACCCTCGCTACTTGTGTTAAAGACAACCCTGAGATCGGTGGCCGTACAGGAGCTGTAACGGTTTCATTCATTCACAGAAGTAATTTCTGTCAAAATTTCATTTAAAAAAAAAAAAAAACTACCCTCTTGCGTTTGATACAAGTTTCTCAACTTTGACCCAATACCTAATAAAATAAATTTCCATGTAGTTTATGATCAATTACACTATGACATTCAAGAACTAACTAATAAAATTAAGGTCTGTGTAAGAAGGTAATTTAGATCCGTTCTGACAATCCCCCTTAAAAAAGTAGAGCGAATTGTGACTTTCTCAATATTTGTTAAGATATCCTTATGCAAATGGAAATGCGTACCCGATGAGGGTTCCAATGCTAAAATACACAATAACAATTTCTGGAGAACGTCTTACTACCTTGCGAATTCGGCAAGCTGCTTGGGATCCGACAGGTCGAGCCCTGGAATTCCATCTGTGGCCATTTTCCGATCAGTCATGTATTCTTCATAATCCGGGTCCTGTTCCGGGTTGCTAGCTTCATCTGAAAAAAAAAGGAAGGCGAATCTAGAACCAAACTAAGATAAGAACGACAAGGTGGTTGGAATATCTCTTTGGGCAATGGGGATTCGAACTAACAAGCTTCTCTCCCAGAATATCAACATTGGTTCTCATCAAACTCAAACAGTGCTTATCAAGCCGATAGAATTCAAGTTCCTCTTATCTGGGGAGCAACATAAATGGGAAGATTATTCATTAAGCCTCAGGTCGTTTCATTTGTAGTGTACATGTGGACATCATCAGCCATCTACTTGTGGGTCTTCAAGCAATGGTTAGTGTTGACGAAATCGAGAGCTGGCTTCCGAAGGAAGCAACGTCAGTCACTCTTATTCAAACTCTTCGTGGATCAGTCCTACGTTAAGGAACTGAAAATCTGCACCCCAAAGTAAAGTTTGATCCCTTCCTAAGATGAAGAAGGGTGGATTGACTTATAACATGAGTCCACGTGCAGACATGTTAGAGTGTTGGCAAGCCGTCTTAAATTCAGGGCAAAGAAAAAGTATCTCAATATTATCTGATGTGACCAGTATTCGTACATCCCAATGTAGGAGAAAAAGAATTCTAAAAATATACGGAATGCGTCGAAGCTAGCGCATGAGCCTCAGAAAGCGCATAGGCCAATTGGGCTCGTTCGAGACCTTCTGGTTCAAGATAAATTTTGGACTAATCAATCCAGTTTTCCCGATTTCCAAATATATATTTAAGCAAATAAATTGCTTCTTTTTAAATTGTTTCTTTGAGTTAACTATTTCCATAGGGTTCTCGGAATTCGATTTTCTTAATCGATGGTCTTAGTAAGTTAGAAATCTATTCTAACGTTCATTCATCGATTCATGGGTTTCCAAATAATTTATTCTTAAGGGATGAATGAAAACTTGAAATGGTAACTACGACTTGCAGACTCACAATGAACAACGACGTAATATTTGAGATCTTGGAACAAAAAAAGAAAAAAAATACTGTTTTAGAGGGGAGGTTCGTCTGCTGGGCACATATATCGAAGTGAGTCACACCCGTTAAGTTATAAAAATTGATCAGTGCCTACTGGGAGGTGAAAATCACGTTATTGAGTGCTATGTCGAAAGACAAAGATATTTTTGAATTTTTAACGATTCCAATATTACCTAAGCGCTTCTTCTGGTAGTAATGTAATTGGTTCACAAAATATATTCGGTAAGTATTAAAAAATGTACCCTTTCAAACTTCAGACTCAGGTTCGGGCACAGTTCTCGCTGAAGTCGTAGACATCCTTTGTAGACTTTGAAGTTTTCGCGAAATCACGCAAGTCCGTTCGAACATGAATTTGTCAGTTTGACTCTTTCTACTGTATGTCCTTCTGAATTCCCCATCGACTGTAAGAAAACGCTGGGTTTGTTTTCGGTCAGGAATTGTCTTCAGATTGTGCTTGTTTGGAGGATGGAACTCAATTTAATTGAAAATAGCTAATTATTTTTTTAAATTTCAACATTAATAAATTCACTAAAAAAAAACTAATTAATTTAGAAGACACTTGATTTATTTTCCCTCAGTTGTACCTACTTTCACTGATTGTTACTACCTATTTGATAAGTACCAAATAAATATCTATTAGGTAGTTATCTATTTATTCATAGAGCCATTAAAAATTCTTTCAACACATTTTACTAATGTTGAACTTTATTTACTAACCAATGTATTTGTTTCTTCTTTATTTTCTAAAATTGATATCAATTTTCCTCCATTGATACTGATTTATGGGTTTCAAATTTAGTTCTAATCGAGTCAGGGTTGAAGTAGAGAATAGGTAACCCCTACCTCTTATCACATTCTGATCTATTTGTCCAACTGACCTTAGATCAGTGATCTATACTTTACTAGAATGATTGATGTAGGATATTTTCTCAGTTTTTGAGATGCGAGCGAATCAAGCATCCAGACCAGCAAACTAGACAACACATTTCTGCCTATATCGATAGGAGATATCTGGTTTTCCAATATGGCGACGGTCTGATAAGGGAGGGGTTACCTATTCTCGACTTCTACCATAGTCAGGAACCAAAAAACCATGGAAATAATATGAGTAAGGTAATTCTCCAGCAGTTGGAGGTTGTTTCCCAAAATCGGCTGTGAGCCATACAATCACAAATGCAGCACCATCTTTATTCATGCAATGCTGTGATACTGTAAAACGCATCCACTTTGGGACAATTGGGTTGCAATCAAAATGAATGCATGGAGCATCCTTAATCAGCAGAATGGGGTTTGAGGTTGACCTTTTTCGTTTTTGACCAATGCCACTGAAACTAAAATTCCAGATCCGAACAGAGCCTAGGTTACTAGATTAGCTCAGACAGAGAGCACCCTAGGAGCCCATGACTCTTGTTGGGGATTCGACAATGTCTGCAACCATATACGTAAGTATATTTAAAGAGTAGGGATAATAATGCGTTTGTCTTCAATACAAAAGTATAAATTCAACAGGAGACTGCAACTAAAATCCAACGTACCATTTCACCCGTGTATTCCAATTGTCATTTATTTCAACGTTTGGAAATTTCCACGAGAGTTAAAATACTGGAAAAGAAAAAACTATTGAATAAATTAAGTGCTACACAATGGGAAGTTTTTTATGAGCAAGGCAGCTAGTAGGTATTGGACTATAAAAATCAGTAGATTGAACTGGAGAGATGGAACACCTCAAAGGTGTCAAGAGCAGGTGGTCGAAATGGAAGCCGACTGTAAATAGTGCACTAAAATTACTTCTTATATTCAATTAAAAATGTAGCACCCAATTTTATACACACAACCCAGCACACTAAATTTACGTTTTTCAAAATCAATTTTTTATGTTTCAAAAATTTCAGGAATTTTTCATCTTTGTGTCGTTCATCGTATTACATTTGAGGTACTTAAATAATTATAAAATTTAAATCCGTTCTAAGTAATAGGCACTTATCTACCTAATTTTTGGTAGATATATTCGACGGCTCATTCAAGAAGAAAGTGAAAGGTTAGTTGAGAGGAAATAACGAAAATCGTACCCAAATTAATTACTGTAAATTAAAAAAGACAAATCTAAAATGAGGTTACGTTTCATAAGAATTTTCAAAAATATAAAATTTATCAATTTACAAAAAATTTATAGGTGAAGCGAATTACAAGCCAGTCGATGCTAGTGAAGCAAATATGGCGTCCTCACAAACCCCGAAACCCACCGCCATGGTGGAACGGCAAGCGGCCATTTTACATTAATAAAAGGAGCCATATTGCAAAATAATAATGGCAGCCTCCTTGGAGCTGAAACAACAATCAAAACAAACAACAAATCCGCACAAAATTTGAAATACGGGAGCCCTGACAGCAGGCCAAATTTGGACGGACGGGGGTTCGGGGGTATTGATCTGGACAAAGCTGATTCTAACTCACCGTCGTCGGTCCCTGAGGCCCACATAGTGACGGAAAACTCGCCTTCCAGCGTCCGGATCTGCACCTGCTTCTGTTCCCATTTCCTGGTTTTGGTTTCGGTGATTTCGCTGAAAGCGTCGGCCGTCCTGAATCTGGACTCTTTTTTGGATTTTTTCCCGAGCCGTTTGACCGTCGAGGGTCCCGGGGACGAGTGGACGTAGAGCTCGTTCGGCATCGTCTCGTACACGGCGAGGGGATCGACGATTTCTTCGGCTGCCGCCTGCAGGATGATTTCTTCCCTGTCGGAGGTCGCGAGCCCCTGCAGGGAGATCATGGGCTGCCCGTCGACGCATTCAATGGTCGTTTCCACAGTTTCGCAGGGTATTTCCACTGGGATGGTCTCGATCTCTATCTCCTGCATGTCCGGTTGTATTTCCACTTCGGAGACATAATCCACGGACGACGCCATGTTCCTAACTGCTCCCCTACAAAATGGACGAACTGTTAATCGAATGACCTTGGAAGTCGATTTCAATCGAAAGTATCGATTTTCACACATATCGAAAGAAAAAAGTGCAGTTTTTAACAACAGCCTCTTGAGAATCAATAACTACTCGTTCTATTAAACAAGAAAAAAAAAAGAAAAATATGAATTTATTTTCTGTTTATAAAGCCAGTGAATTGTTAACACAAGTAGAAATGATTTGTTAATTTGATGTTGGTATGTTGTTCAGATATATGTCGTTTCTTTATATTAAATCTTCAGTACTTACAATGAAATAAATTTATTAAAAATCCCTTATTACTGCCGATCATGGGCAATCCATTCTGATAGTAACAGTCCAACCCATGTGATCTATTAGGCTATCATTTGAGTCTATTAAGTAGATGCAAAAACGGAGAATAAATAATTTTAAAATCTGACGATAATAATAATGCTTTTCCATAAATAAATACATCGTCATCAATGCATTTTCATTAAATACATTGATCAACTGATCGATTGTAGAAAAGGGTATCGATGGTTAACATCCAATGCCTTATGGATTTTTGCTATTTTGGTTTGAATTCAACACTGCCTATTGGAGATAAACTGAACTACTACTAATATGGTGGAAACCTGCACATGGAGTCACTCATAGACGTATATTGCTGCCCGTTTACGATGAGAGGGATCTTCAAGCGAATGGAGCGAAGTGACGAGAGATGGCAGTAGCGCAAGCCCCTGGGTGACCAAAAAAATTTGTTAGGGAGGACAAAAGTTCCATATAAAATGATGTTGTTGACTGTTTCACGCTAAAGAAAAATCGATTCGAGATGTGATTCACAACACCGTAAACTTCTGTTTACCCACTGACGGAACCATCTAGAATCCTTCCAGTGTGTTATTTATGTTTTCATAATAACAACACACTGCTTTAATATTGTTCTACCTTCAAGTGATTTCAAGTATTAAGAAGGTTTAAAAAAGAAGTCAGTCCTGATGGATGTACTACATAGTTTCCAGAATCTTAGTAACATGAATGTATGTATAGATCATTAATATTTTTGAATAATCTCGAAAGATTCAGAAAATTGATACAATTCACAAGACATGTTCCTGCAGACGGTCAATCGCACTAATTCTGTTTAAAAAAAAGGACTGTGTTGAGATTATTTCAACATTCTTTCTGGACTACCTTGAAAATTTGAGTGTGATCAGGCCACTATTATCAGAGGAAATGACCCTTGGTGGGTTTTAATTTAGCACATGTGCCCATTCATTTTGAAGAATTTATACTGCTTCAAAATCCTGCCAAATGATTCCAGATAGATACAAAATCAACAAAGAATGAACACCCCAAAAAAAAGGGAAAATTTTTCTTCCTTTGACCGCAATCACATTTGAACAATGGATTTCAAAACTAGCATTAGTGATTGAAAGAAAAAAAACCTCTTTCATGCACATCAAATTATGTGCCCAAACTGGGACTTGGAAATCACAAGGTGGACCTGTTAATTTTGCTAGTCTACCAACCTACTGGTTGCAGAAGCAAGTCACTGTCTGGGGAGAAAATCGTTTGTACCAAAATCAAAATTTTTACCAGAAATTTTATTTCAGACCATTCACAACAGCTTTTGTTGCCCATCTGTCCTCTACAAATCTTCGTAACAAGCTTATTTCGCTAAATTTCCACTCAGGTTGAGCTGTAGATCAGGGGTCTCCAAACCAAGACCCACAAGCTGGATACAGCCTGCGGAAGGATTTGGTCTGCCCCGCCAATGGAAAAAATTAGGCTACTGCCAGAACAGAAAGAAAAGTCAGCCCTGTGACCCAGCAAAAGCTACCTGTACTCCCCTCCACCAGGCGCCAGGCCTCACATTAGATTGGTTTTCCAAAATTTCTATTTTGAATGTCATAATTTTAAATAAATAAATACAAAATATATTTTTCTTGAATGCTTTGCTTTTATATTCCTGAAAATGAAATTGTTATTATTTCTTATTGAACAATGAAAAACTAATAATCATGGAATTGAAAAAATATATATAATCACTAAAAACTAAGTTTTGGTTGAATATTGTACCTAATTTTTAATTTGTCAAATTCGTCTGGGGGTGCTTAAAAACCATGTTTTCAAGTGTCTAATTTTCAAAATTTTTGTGGGGAGGACTTCCGTACCCCCTTTTGGCATGCCCTACCACCTCCATATCATGATACGACCATTGGTGCAAATAGTTTGGAGACCCCTGCTGTAGATGATCATTTTCACGAATTAATACCCCGTACTGTAAGTGTCTATGAGCAAAATCAATCAAGCACATTTTCTCATGAGTTAGCCATCCAATCTTGCTCAGATTTGAAGGCTAGTTGGGAAATGGCGATTTCATGAGTATAATCAGTAGCTACTACCCTTGCACGATCTGCAAACCATTGTAACTAAGAGGCTATTTGCAACATTCATCTAACTTCAATGAATTTGCCACGTTACTAAAAAAGAAATGCATTACTCCTGACTTACTGGAACCTTTTGTGAATAGGCTAACGCCCATTCCTACCACCAAGCATTGTTTTATTCCCTGATGGAGAATTCGCATCAATTATTTTTTTTATTATACGACTAAAAAGTAACTTGCTCCAATAACAAAAAATCGTAGGTGATATTTTAGAGAAACAAAACGTGCTGGGGACTGGCTCCTCGTCTCTACCACCTTGGTGACGTCACTGTTCCCGTGCATTTCTCACTAGGAGTGTAATATGCCAGGCTGCTATCATTAATTTATCACAGTCGCTACTTAATAAGATAGAAAATCTAATTCATAATACACAATACGATAGCTCAATACCTTATCAGGAGGATTCGAAGTTATTCAAACAAGTAACATTTTCAGTGATGCTCTTCAACTGCTTGGTTGGCAGCACTATCGCCTTATTCAAGTGACATGCTCAGGTTTTAAACGCTTTCATCATTTTTGTTGAATCATCTAAATCTTCTGAAAGTGATTAAAGGTGGCTGAGTGCTGTTTTCTTCATTTTATCAGGAACTGCTTTCAGAAAACTAAAATTGAAAACAAATGAAAATTCCCCAATGAATTTATAATGATTTTTATACCATACATACGTTATACAGTCCATCTTATTCCAGCATTCCCTCCAACCCACTCACCTCTGCTGCCGCCAAAAAAGTATTCTAATGTATGTAACAACATGTAACGATTACATCCTCGTAACCACGCAGATATCGTTGAATGATACGTAAAAAACTAGAAAGTTGAAATTTCTAAAAGGTTTTTGAGAATGTTCTATGAGTCAATAGTTTTGATACATTCCAGTTCCAACCAACACCTTCAAGATCAAGCCGTCATAGGAAAATACAAAATTTTCAATAAGTGCACTCCCATAATACTGAGGAAAGAACGTTATCGATGTTGAATTTATTCAAAAGTGTTACTACCTCCTTAAAAATTACAGAAGATAGGTACTAAATGAGGCACCAACTCAATCTAACTTGAAGATGATGATGCGTGGCATGAGGAATTTGGATGAGTGCATCCACTTGGGCCTTCAATAACCTTCAGCAGCATCCAAATTCCTCGGGTCATCTGTAGATCTTTCGTGTAATGTGGCATTGATTTGTCGCAAACACAGGAGGTAATGCCCAAGCAATCGATAACTGGACAAGGTGAAGGATTAAAGAGAACGATTACATCGTAACGCAAGAAAATGTCTTTATTTAAGTGATATAAAACTGGAAGAAAAAATGTTTATTGGTAGGAATTAAAAAAAATATTTTTATGGTAGGGCATTTAAAAGACTCGATAAGAGAAAAGTTTGAAATTATCACATGCAAGTCTAAAAAAAGAACAGGACCATTAAAAAAATAATGAGAAAACCATTCCATCCAATAAAACACTTAATAACAACAAATCTTAACCTAAAGACGAAAAATCATACAGTAAACAACAGGGAAGAAACTAGATGATGTTACAAAAATGAGAGATGGGAAGCAGATTTAGCCATTTTCTTTTATCACACAGAATAGTGAATTTATTACAATCTGAATACATGGGATACACTCAGATTATCGAGAAACTAATTAATATTCAACAAAATTATATTATTATTTAAATTATTAGGGAAATGACACGGGGTATTTATTATGACAGGGAAACCCTACGTAAACGATCAAATAATTGTTTCTCTCGTAGGATAATTATCGATTAGACCTTCATGGTGATTTAAATGCAATAGGTGAATTAATTTCCAGTCGTTACATTATTTGCAGTCATCCCACCCCTCACGAAGGTAGTACTCATCACTTGGCCTAAGTAAGACATCAGAAATGGTGAATTGCTTTAGACAAACTATCACAGTCTTTTTATCGAGTCCCTTCGGGGGAATGATCGTCAATGGTTATTAATAAAGTACAATTTTTGTCTCTTTGATGTTCAGCCTACAACGATATTGGCCTTCACAAAGCATTGATGAATGATAGCTATTCGATGTTATAATCTGTTTTTAAAACATAAATCACGATTAAAAAATTACCAATAAAATATAATAGAAGATAATTCATAAATCACTGGTCCGTCAAAGATAGTACTTCAGGAACCAAACCGAACTCCAACGTGATATGCAGCCTTCAATAAAACGCACAATAAACAACATTCTTCAGAATATTGTCGAGGGGAAAATCACGATAGTTAATTAATTTTGACAGTCTCGTGAAATGTCACAAATTCTTATCAATCTCCCCACGAATAGAGTACAATATTTCGCCATGTTCCTTATTTCATACAAATTGCGGTCCACAGTTCTATTAGGGTTGCTCATATTTTTTTTTTAATTTCTTGTATCTTGGTAAGCAACATAAACTTGAAGAATTGGCAACTGTCTACTAGTTGCTTTGAGAGGGGTATAAAGTAAATGGGACACCTCCCAAGCTGTGCTTGAAGAATTTGGGCAACGATTTTGGCGAACGTTTTGGTCAGGTAAGTGCGAGACAGCATGTTGACAGTTTTTTTTTTTTTTTTCACCGTCTCTGATTCAATGTGACATCCACATCAAAAGCTGTTTCGGTGTAAGCATTGCATGGATTTCTGTGAAAGTACGGGTCAATGTTGTACGACGTAGAATAACCGTTGAATTTTTGGACTCCAACCTTACCACGAAAATTTATCCATCACGTATTTACTTATCAAGAATATTATTTTGGTTTATAGATTTATTTGTAATGCATCAATGGTAGAACATCAATATGGTTGTGTCATCGGTCATGACTGATCAAAAACGCTTGATCTATCATGTAGTGTATCACACTCATCACTCGTGAAATTGCATTTTCCTTTAGTTCCTAAAAGCCTCAAGAGATAGCGTAGCTGTATTGAGGAATGTACTGGAGTTTGCATCAAAACAATATCTTTACTTCCCATCATTCTATGGTCTTCAAGTAACAACTATTATGTGGAGGAAGAGCGAATGTAGCTTGTGAAGGAGACGTTTCTAAAAACATGACAGATGTTCTGCGGTGTTAGTTATTACCATACTTCGTTAGTTTTTAGACTAGTAAGTTTCAAATGAATATATCATGTCTGACTACAATCACACACAAACTATTTCCTCGACATGAAAAAAAATCTTGAAACTAGGTCAGCACCCACAAAATGTATTAAGCGAATGAAAATAATTTGCCGTTTTATTTATGGCTGTAATAGCAGAGAAACCAATCAACCCTTGAAAATTCGGTCACGACAGAATCTAAGAACTAGGTTGGGAAATTCTTATTTACATAGCGACTAAAGCAAAGCAATTGCATCATATGAAGACATGAGGTCTACATTCACAAAACTTCCTTTGCGCTTTACATAGCGCTAGAGCACAAATTTATAATGTTGTTCTACGTCACCCGTCAAAAACGTCAATGTTCATTTCCTTTGTGTTGAAACTACCATTCTATAAATGGATTTCGTCTTCTATAAAGACAGCATTCATAAATAATTGACAAGGGGTAGGACCACCACAAAATTGATGGTGTCCCTGATGATGGTCAATATTCGTCAACGATGTTTTGCTATAAAACTGCATGATTTGAAGCTCCTAATTAATTGGAGCAATTATACCTATTTACAACAAAGATTCCACCTTGGTTATACCTTACTGCTACCTTCTTTTAACAAGAGCGGCAACTGATCAAAAAAAGTACATACTTACCCACGAAGTCCAAACACTCGGATTGTTCGAAATTATAAAGGAAACAACGAAAAACTGTAAAGTGAAGAAATACCAATGAAATAGCAATAGGTAGGTACCGTGAGTTTTATGACAGTCGCCAACAAACCTGAAAAAAATTAAAATTTAAAATAATTAGGCTTTCATATTTAAAAATGTATCATCTATTATCTATATTGATAAATTGTATGTATGTTTGTAAACTTGTGCTTTCGTTCTTTCCCACTAGTGATCAGTAATGATGAATATGATCAGAATCAAGCAATTATGACCTCCAATTGAGATTCAGTACCACTCAATCAATGGCCTGACCGACAGGTACTATAGTCCTGGAGCCAGCTCCGAAACGATGTCGCAAAAGGCGGACAATTGTTTGATATCAGATCTCTTAAAACTCACCTAAAGTACATGAAATGGGTGGTCTGCCATTCCAAACCGCTGGATTCAAAATTAGGAGGCATTTTAAATAGGAAAAATTACTCAAAACCGAACCTATTTCTGGAAGGCTGAAAATTCGGAAGTAGTTCCTACTAAGCAACTTCTTACAAAAACTTCACTCAGCCGCCCAAATCACAGACAGAAGTCTTTGAAAAATTGCTACCATTATGCCTGTAGATGAAACTATTTGTGGACGTTTCAAAATTAGACAACTGAAAGTGCTCAGCATAAGGAGTCAAATGAACCGAGTCTGCCAACGCTGGTCCAGTTGAAAGCCATGGTAGACGACGCCTTAAAATTTTTACAATTCGGCCAAAAAAAAAAAAAAAATTGAAAGCGGACATCTCAAATTTTGACTATTAAAACTACTCAATTTGAGTAGTCGAACGAACCGAGTCTGCCGGCGATGAGCCACTGAAAAGTACATGCAGACGTCGCTTGAAAATTAGTAAAATTTGGACCGAATTTAAAACTTACAGCGTGCATTTAGAATTTTGATCATTGAAACTACTCAATATGAAGAGTCAAACGAACCGAGTCTGCCGGCGATTAACCTAGAATAATTGAATGTAGAATTATTCTAAACATAGACTATGTTAGTCGTACTTTTGGGGAATATCCTAATTACACTTATTCATACCAGATGCCGGAAACTAATGGTGATGTCCGCTGGAGAGGACTAGAGGAAGAAGGGTACCAGCAACGAGTGCGAGGAGTTGCTTAGGTTTGAAGGCACCACCAGCACGGGTGGTCAGCTCAGGAAGCACGTGGACAGTGGCCACATATAGGAACGTTCCTGCAGAGAACAACATGGCTATGCCGGTCGCATTGACGCTCGATAACGTTTCTTTACCCTCCTGAAGAGTTAAAACAACAAAATGAATGAAAAACAAACAATAATAATAGGAAAATGGTAGAAAGTGAACAAGTTCAAACACAAAGATTGGTATCAATGTGATTGGCTCATACTTATAACAAGAAAGCGAAGAAATGGTGAAGTCATCCTATTTGAGTTTGGGGGAAAAGCTCAATAGCTAAAGGGGTACATATTTAATGTTTAAGGCGTAATATTTAAAAGGTATTGGGAGCAGCGCGAGAGAAAGGAGTGACAGAACAGGACATTTTGAAAGAGAATAGATTCCACCAGGATCTATTAACATAATATGCGATTACACAATTCCAAGGGGTGAGGCAAGTAGCCTGATACTTTAAGCGGAGCATATGCTCTGGAAGGCCGTTTCTTCAAGAAACGGGTAGGGGGAACTACCATATCAACTACATAATCTTAAATACAATGTAGTAAGAGAAATTTAGACATATACCTGGCCAATGGAAAAATACGTAAGAAGGGCCATTAGTGGAGCAGAAAAAGAGAAGAAAGCAAGATGCTTTTTGATTCGCTTTTTATCTAATCCTTCGTGCATCAGGAACGACACCAGACCAAAAGCTGCAGGGGCCTGAAATCAAATTATTGTCGTTTTATGATGACATGCATAACTTTAAATCATCTTATGTTCACACTTTAAATTACGGGATAAAGAAAACCAAATCCAATCTCAAAATCATGATAAACTTGTACTGACTTTGTTAGTCAAACTTTTAGATTTTCAGGTCTTTACTCTCACTTTATGTAGCATGATGGCAACAAATACAATCAGTTCCACACTTGTGTGAGTGGTGGATGCAGCAGCTCCCAATGCGACTCCATCAACAGCTGAATGTACCACCAAACCTATGGTGGCTGTTACCTTAGGACGTCCTCCACCTCCCTCAACGTCTAGAACAGGAAGGAAGAACATTGAATATATTTATTTATTTCAATTGCTGCGCTAAAAATATTCAAGAAAGTAATGAGGAATATCGTGAATATGTACATCATGCTCCTTGTAAAAGAGGTTGATGTCCTGTGCATTTTATTTTGTGCAAAAGACATATGTCTAGCATGTTGGTTGACATTCTTTCGTACATCAGTTATTATTTAAGAGGCATAGTATGGGAATGACTTCTTCAGTATGTATATTAATTAGCCTCTTAACAAACAGGTTCACAATCTTCAATAGTGTCTTCTCAATAATTTACGCGATTCTTTTATTTGTAGAAGGTTAAGAGGAGGGCACATTATGGCAATTCCTCATAACTATTTGTTGTTCAAGTGCTTTTGCCCCAAGCCCTGGTCAGGGAAATGTTACATTATCAATAGGAATTACGTTCTAGTTCTATAGTCATTATCTATAGATCGTGCGGATTGTTCTCTCTGTAATTACGTCGTGAAAGAGGAAAGTTTTCATTTTATCGCAGTTTGCCCAACGTTAAGAGAATGCAGGGTCAAGTATTTTGGAGCTTGAACAATCGCAGAGATTGATTTTTTTCATTTCCTAGAAAACATAAATCATCCGATTAAACTAAGCACGTGATGCATGGTCTTATCGTAAGGAACTAATTGATAAATTTCATTAATAACGTGATGATTTGAAGCTTGGGACATTGTTATTTACTGTGTTTGAATTATTTCTGAAAATTAGAAGGTAGATTTTTTATTTTATTTGGAATTGAATTTTCTTGTTGAATTCCACTAGGGTCAACTCCGGCAGACAGCCCAAGACTGCCTATTTTTACTTTCGAAAATTGTTTAATTTTGTTCTGTATGTGCATGCATTTTTTAAATAAAGTTATTTTTCTTCTTCTAGTCATTATCTAAAGGTACAGGATCAGCAGGTGTTTTGGGGTCTTATGGTGCAGTTAATTTATTATCTTGTTCATGTAGAAGCTCAAGATAGTGTTCTTGAATGATAGACAGGTAGAAGCCAAATTGTTGCATATGTGCCAGGCAATATGACTAATATGAGCAAATGTATAAAGAAATGGTTTAAATAATCAAATATCGATGTCATTACTGCATTGGATGTATCTAGATTTAAAACTGTATTTAAATGGAGATCAAATTTATAGAACCGCATGAGGCATATCAACGTAGTAAGTGGATAAAACAACACATACAGAAGTGATTTTATGCAGTAATTCGGCTTCTACCTACTTGGAATTCACAATATCATACAAAAATATCACCATGATGAAGAATACAAACAAGGTAAGCATTCAGCTGTACCATCAGAAGTATAACACCCTAAAGACACCTTGAGGATAATAAGTATGGAAATAGTCGAATCTACAAATAAGAGCTTGGACAGTGAATTACTATGAGGAATTGAATTTATCTCCCACTCAAAGCCCTCCAACCAGACTCACAGAATGACAAAATTCACGGAACGGCCTCCTAATTACTTCATGAAATAATAATTACACAAACACCTTAGGTTCTAATTATTGTACTCAGTATACGTACCTCGTTGAAAAGTGGCTGAAATTTGATCGATTAGAAGCATAATGACGAAACCAATAACAAGCGTCAACCCTATCACTGAATGTAGATGCTCAGTAGCTTCAGAAATGTCATCTGGCGCATTCGATGCTTCACCATTCAGTATCAGCGCTGAAATTAAAAACTTTACGATCAGTTCAGTATACCAGTGATGGTTATAAGTAAATTTATTGTACAAGGGAAACACAAAGGAGACAGCATTCCAATGTTATTCACAGTTCTCGTGACAAATTTTTTTTTTCTCCCAACTTTATAAATATGTTTACCATTTGTTTGTGATACTAATTTCTTCGAAAAGCAAGAATGAATGGAGAAAGGATTGTACTCCCCTGTCTGGCACATTTGTAGACTTTACTATGATTGATGTCAAATCTACAGGTTTACCTACATCGAATGAAAATGTAAGGATTCATCTAGTGAGTAGGGATTTAAAAAATTTCAGACAGGGGTCTTGCACTTGATGTAAAAATAACGGTTGAAACTAGGCCGAAGATGGAAATGTAGTCCACCGCACTTTCAAACCGTTCTCAAGATTTAATTTTTTGATGGTGGCTCAAACGTTCACCATTAAAAAAAAATTAAGATTCTGAAAACACTTGAACTTTAATCCTATTTCGAAAAAACATGCTGAAAGCTGTCAAATTTCAGGAAAACTTGCAAATTTAATCAGCTTTCCAATGATATGGTCTACTTCGCGATTATTTATCGATTTCATAGAATAATTCCAGTTTGCTAGGGGGAAAAAAACGTTGAGCACCGTTTGTAGCCTGCTACTCGTACTTTACAGTGCTACATCGCCGAGGCCAGTACATAAATATTAGATACAAATGTTTTGTACTGTTTAAAAACCATTTCACACTTTAGAAGAATTTTCCGGTTTCAATAACTTTCCCAATTCATACTGTTCAAGCTTTAGCTACTTTGATTCTTCGGGTACCTCTCCTTTGCTGTCTTAGCAGGTCTCCAACATATATGCACCTTTAAACTGGAATTTCTAAATGAAATCGATAAGAAATTGTTAAGTTGATGTTTTGTACTGTTTATAACTATATATATATATTCATTTGACACTTTGGAAAAAAGTTACCGGATTTCATGGTTTTCCTCGTTTTCTGTACGTTACCCGTTTCAGTACGTATTTTTTCGCCTTCTAACTGGAATTTCTCCAAGGAATCGATAAGGAATTGCAACTGTGCCCATACCATTGGAAAGCTGATAAAATTTTCAAGTCTTCATGAGTGACAGCACGTTTTTTGTCAATAGGGTTAATGTTGTAAAGTAGGTATTTTCAAAAAACTTAATTTTTCAAACGTTGAACTGCAATTAGCGTCCTTCAAAATTAAGTACTTTATGATTATGAAAATGCTCCAGCGTTTAGGAAATTCAACGCGGAATCAAAACATGTGTTAAAAATAGAAAAAATCGTTATCAAGAGGAAGAATGTGGGGTTTCTATTCCACCAGACGTGGTATTCTAAGAAAAAATCTTTAAAAAATCATATCTGGGGAACGGCTTGAGATAGAAAAGTGCGGTGAGCGGCGTTTTGCTCCATTTTCGGTCAAGTTTTACCAACAATTTTGTTCACATCAAGAGCTGGACGCCCTGTATATTACCTGAAGACATTTGCACTCCTTTCTCCATTTTATAGTAAACATTGAAATGTGGATGTGCACATTTCCCACAAACATATTCATTGTTCATCGTTTTACCAAGAAGTGGAGAAAAATAAAAGAATTGAGTAAAAATAGTGCAATTGTGGTACCTAATAACTTTGTTTTTGGGTCTAGACGAAGGTTCTTCATTGAGAACAATAGATCCACAAGTTGGCTAGTAACTAAGCATCTTATAAAGCTCAACTAAATCCAAAGATATACCTACAGCTACCTATATAATATCGTATACCTACAGCTAAACAAGCGATATCCTCAAACCAAACAACTACCAACCGAAACATCTGGATTCCATCAGGTTAATGGAACTCCTGGGTAATATACCTGAGAAAGAACCTAGGAAGGTATATTAAGCGTGTTGGTTCAAATAGGGCCGTCTTCCGTCACTAGCTTCAGAGGAGGGACTTTGCTTGTATTTCGTTTACTGATTTGGGATGGACAGGCTAATCAGCAGTCCTAGTACTACACTGAGGAATGTCCTCAAAAGTAGGTTCATAGACGAAACCGAGGAGTTTAAAAAATAAGACATCCTGCTACGCAGAATTTGCGAACTGCAAATTAGAATAGGAACTTTCAATCGGGGATCATTGAAAAGAAAATTCACTCTCGGCATCCTTCCAAACTTTTTAGGATTAATTCTGTAGATTAGTTTCGAATCATTAACGTAAATACTTACTGCGAGAAGTCACTTTTTGCTTAAGTGATACTGATTCAAGCAAGGCCCTAATACCCTCTGGAATGATGACAGACAGAGCTGTACCAACAAGAAGTCCTGCCCCAAAAACTGACACTAGCTGAAGTTTCGCCTGAAACAAACACGAATTCACATGATTAAGTCATCACTTCGGTTTTAATTGGAAAACAAACAACATAAAAGAGTTTACAAAACCTGCTATAACAAAAATAAGGAACTCTATACAAACAACCGCCCTCCCTTCCACTCGTATTGCCTTTCCTTTACCTTCAAATCAAATAAAGGTTGTTTATTTCCACCAGATGAATGAGCAACAATTGTGAATCGATTTCGACGGTTAGATCATCATCAGTAACAAACAGTAACTTTTGTTCTTTATTTGACTTACTTTTTTAAAATGGGTTTCCTCAATTCCGTCACGATTGATTTGATTCGTAACCCACCTTAGGAGAGCCCCAGTAAAGAGGAGCTAATTAAGTCATTTACACAGGGAAGTAAGACCAAATTGGCGAGCTTTACATAACTTGAACGTTATGTTACAGGAAAATTTAAAACAATAAGTAAATTGGTATTCAACAGATAAGGTTCACGATCTAAGTTTTGTTGAAACAATTTGAATCATGTATGAAGGTAGTTTCCCAATGAAATGTTTTTCAATGGTAATCCAATAGCAGATACACACAACTCTTGGAAGAGTGGAACAGCGGAGGCCACTACAGCCAGTAGGGAAGGTATTTTCACCCCTATAATTAAGGGGCCATTCTAACCTTTCGCTTAAAATCAAAAACTCCTCTGCTCTCACGCCATTCTCAAAAATTCTTGAGCCGGGTTCTAGGAAGTTGCACGGGAGGAGCTCCAACGCTCGAAACTAAGTGATAAGGACAACTTCCCGGCGACTCTCCAGATTTTCAAGTGTGTTATCTCGTAGGGATGAGCATCGTCAAAGGTTACCTCCCAAGAACCCGAGTATTCTAGTTCTGCCAAACGTTACCGCGTATTTAGTTATGTCTTGCGTACTTACCGTTTAAGGCAGAGCTACGAAACCCTCGGGTATTCGGCAAGCACACTTATGAGATCTCGGAATGTGTGCGATGAATAAGTCTCCATCCTTCGGGAGGAACTATTAAGGATGACGGGCCTTATTGCTACTACCGATGACGAGAGTAAGAAGCGAGACCTCAAGGAATTAGAACAGCAAGCACTACAGAGATGTCCTGTTTTTATGTGACCACACTTGTATACATAACAATATAAACACTTTGAATATTGTTACCAGGCGAAATTATTAATCGAACAAAAAATGACGACAATTGCCTGGACATTTTAGTAGTTATGAGAATCGCTTGAACAAATCGGCTATACCCCTCCCCCCACCACCAGCAATTCTTAGACATTCCTTAAATTTATTACAATTAGCCTCTCCATTCACTCGTTAACATAATCAAATTGGAAGGATCTGAATTACGTTTCAAAACTAGACCAAAGATCTTGATCGAACGAAAAAGAATCTACACGTCTAAAAAATGTCCAGATGAGGCTGAAGGACGGAGGCGCTAAACAGTAATGATGTGAGCCCATTAATGGCAAGATAATTTAATAAATTGAGATTTACCAGTAATAATCTTCATCACCAGCAGCCCTTGTCAAAACCATACCAACCACAGATGACATCTGGCGATGACTAATTGAAACATCAATCATTAGCAATTAATTGTAGTAGCAATCACTGGATGATAATGGGTTCTGAGATAATACCTAGTGCCTCACTACACCACCTTCGCCCAAGGTGCCATGGTACCACTACGATTACCTCAATTATCCAGTGAGCAGGTTTTGACGCAACTTCAAGTAAGTAGCTATAACTTCAACATTATTGTTGAAGCTTCTCTCCACCATCAAGCCTTGATAAATAATAAGTTTATAGATGATATGCACACAATATTCCTTTCACTATGCAATGTGCCCAAGACCAGATAATTATCCATCCCAGTTGGGGCTCACCATACTGTTTCATTAATTTTTAAACAAATACACTATACATGAATCAAGGTAGTTGGATAGAAAAATATCTACCTCAGACATAGTCATCACCAAAGGTATAGAGCCAGCAAGGTAGCTGCCAACCAACATGACGATTGACAGGAGGATGAGGAACGTTGTCTCTTCCATCTTGAACCCCGGGTATCAAGCAGCTGGACGTTGTAAACGATCACTCAAGTCCACTTTGTATCTAACATCGTCCGCCTTCCAGCGGTGGATTCTTGGAGGTCAGTTTTGGGATAAACAACCATAAGAATGAATAAAATGTTTAAACAATTTAAAAACAACCTATAATTCGACAGTCAACATGTTTGTAAACTTTCACTTTTTGCGTAACTGAACTGCAACCTACTTCTCTGTTGTTGTTGTGTTTTTTTCTGTACGTCATGATGTGAGTCTTGACAGGCACGTGTTGTCTGTATATGATCTTCTTCTCCTTTTGATGTACCTCCATTTAATTGTTCACTTGGGCAATCCTACAACTATTTCCACACCCTAGCTGTGTGCAAGTCAGTTGGGCCCAGAGCCGGATTTAGCAAACTGGCGCCCCTAGGCCCGAAAGTATTTGCCCTTCACCATTTCTTCCTCCTTCCACTCCTATCATACATTTTAAAAAAAATAAAAACTAGACTACTTACACGTTCAAAAAAAATTTATAAAGCCTTCCTTCTTGCTTTCTTTCGAGCAAATCACTGCTACGACCACCATATTCACCAAACCTAGCGGGTACCTTGAAGGTACTACGTTCCTCTTGCACCAACTGTCAGCCTAACACTCCGTTTTACATTTTTCTTTTGCTGATCGCCACAGATCGTGAAAATTTGTCCTCAATTCCTCCAGGAAGCCACACAGATTCATAATATGTTACAACTTTCCCAAGCTCCAAGTTTCATACTGCAATTTTACATTCATTTTGTTAAATCTTTCTAGAATTGAGCCCCATACGACCTCAGATTATTCCTTTAGAGTCCTGGCTTCATTTCTTGTTGAGGGCTTTTCGTCACTATCACTTGAAATCTCATCCAAACTTTTTAAAATGCTTTCTTTGCTTTCGTTGAAAGCTCGGCAGGCGTCATGACGAGCAGACTGTCGAGCCTTGGACAGTTTTTGCAGCAATAAGGAACATTCCTCTTCAAAATAGCCCATCTATGGGGTGGACTAAAAAGTTACACAGGCATGATTCTGCTGTACACAAACCTACAAGGTTTAACGAATGCACAGCATAATACATCCTCCGCTAGAGGACTGACTTGTTTGATGCGTGCCAGAACACCAGAGTATTATATTCTAGAGCAAATTTACATACCTCACAGACGGTAAACTCAAATAAAATTATTTGTATTCAAGAATAGACCTAATAATTCACGGTACAATAATACGTATAAAAACGTTTTCTAATACAAACTAAAATTTTTATTTCGATTAAAAAAAAATTTTTTTTTTTTTTTTTTCATGAGACTTGCAGCGCCCCTTTTGGCCTGGGCCTAGCGGGCCTATGCATAAATCCAGGCCTGGTTGGGCCAAATAAATATAAACATCAGTGTCGCCCTGAAATAAAATAGTTTCGAGAATAGTCATGAAACGTGGCTTGCAAGTGGTCAGAGTATCAAAGAGAAGTATATACGCGTAAGTCAAGACACAATGGACTGACCCTTCCAGAGGTAGGTACTCAACAACTCACAGCTGCGCCCTTGCACGAAATCACTTGGGTTTACAAGTACAAAACCCATAATTCAGTATACTTCACCATTATACTCCCCTCAAGAGAAGGTTGGAATTACTCGAACAATCGCAAAATTTTAACCAACACAACAAATTCGGACACATTGCCACTCCCATTTCATGTTTTACACCATTCAATACAGGTCCGTCTGTCTGAGTGAGCGCCGAAACTTGTTCACAACGGTTTAAAACATAATATGTTTTAAACCGTTGTGAACAATTTTTATTTTTCAGAGACAAAAATTTTCTTTTCCGAAAGCGAAAAAAGTTTTCGGCTGCTAGATAAACTCAGAAAGCAAAGGCTTTTAGCCAAATTTTGAAAACCGTGTTCCAAGTTGAGTGTGGCACATAGCTTGCTATATAATACGAACGTATAGAGAATTGAAATGTTTCAAATAATCTCGAAAGAAGAAGGATATATTTTAAAGGGACAGAAATGACGGGAGACGTGTGTAGCGGGTCTACATCGATGATTCTATTTCATTCCATAGAATTATGGTACGATTATGTTCAAATTAATATGACACTATTGTACAGCTCTCAAAATTTTGAGAGTGATCGAAACTTGAGACAATTATTCTGGTATATTTGGCTTGCGCAGAGTGGTGGGTGCAGCACAAAGCTTCCTCGTCCAGGTCATATTTATTTTTTGAAATGTTTTAGACGATTTCGAAGGATGTAAAATATAGGTAGGTATGTTAAAGCAATTAACAAGACAGAAATGCTGCTGGGCATGTTCCGCCATACTCAACGCCTTCAAATGGTTGGTCGACATGTATTGCAAGCCTTTCGCGATAATTCTACGGCGGATAGAATTATGATACGAGAGTGTGAAATTGATGTACAACTATTAGACGTTTTTCCCGGACTGTCTGAGAAATTTCAGGGCCGTAGAACCACTAGAACCTGAGAGAATGATGCTTGGCTACACAGGATAATGAGTTGATCCTTGAGCAATGGAACTCTTAGGGGGCCATCCATATCGTAACCGGCATATTCCCTGGAAATACCTCGAAATCGTATGTTACCTGTACAAAATTGGGCGTGTAACAAGGATTTCACATTTACGCATCCACAGTAGCTACTAACGATACTAAGGTGTTGAAATTTATATGAGATTATCAGATTGCTCTTCCACCACCCTCAAAATTGGAGCGAAATCGGTCTACTACAATCTGTAAAAATGATTCCTGGGGAACTTTACATTTGCGCATATGCAGTCTGATGTGTTGGTTTTTTGGTCAACGAAACTCACAAAGTAGTTTTTTCATCCTAACCCTCACATTCCCTGAAAATGTCATCAAAATCTGATTATATAGCTAAGTACAGTTATCGGAGGACACACGGACGGACACAGACAGACAGAAAGAAACGTTCATCTTTCGAAAGTGAAAACAAAGCTTCCGCTAACTATAGGTGGATTCAAGCGAACAGCCATCACTAATATACAAGGTACCTACTTCCTGACCTTCAATAGTGAGGAATCATTAACATAAGCTCTGCTCGGAGAAGCCCCTACCTGCTTGCCGAGGACTTCATGTTCGAAGAGAGGGGGATCTACCGAAGCGGTAATTCTTGTACCAAGGTGAAGGAGATTCTGTGCTTTCACTTTTTAGCCGACTTTTTAGAACTTTCCTTCTCACTGCCAAGGGCTTGAAGGAATTTCAGTTGTGCCACACAGCCCCGATAGCGTAGAACGACGCGTGTTAATTGAGTGATAAACAACACGTTTATATCGCGCGAATAATGTCGGCGAATATACCCGAAGATGAAATTCTGCTGTATCTGCACAACTACAGCTTCTATTCGCAAAAGGTGAGCCAAAACTCACAAGTATCAATAATATTTTATGACAACTATTAATAGTTATGAGTACATAGAATCCTTTGCCTTGAGATTCCTGAAACGCAGTTACAAGGGAGGTAGGTATCTATAAAATGGAGCAATCTGCAGAAAAACATAATGAACCTTTTAGAACATCCGTTGGAACAATGAACGTTTTACATAATGTGGTGGATCTCGGCGGGTCGAATAATTCTTAATTTACAAGATATCTACTTGTGTTGAATGAAATCCTTTAAAATTACCCGTCTTTTGATCGATTCTCATGTCTATCTACGTATAACTTCAAATCCTTGCAAAGGTGCAAATTTGAGAACTTTATGCGCCAAAAAATTGTTATGTATAAATTTGATTACGATAAAACTTGTACACAATAATTGTGTACAATTATTACACTCTTCTATTAAATCTAAAATCTTGAATTTTTTGCATTTTTATCTCATTACAATGCAGTTTTCAGCATAAGCTGAGCTTTAATTTTGTAAATGTTAGTTCATGAATAATCACTTTTTTAAAATAATATTTTGTCAACAAAATTTGTTCATATTTAATATAATATTCAGGGATTCTTATTAATTTTGTTGAAATTTGTCCACATTTTACCAATCTAATGTGCTACAAGAGCGCCATACTATGAACTCATCCTTTTTGTGCGGCTTGACTAGTTTGAGTTTTTATCTCAGTATTATTGCAAGTTATCGTCTGGAATGATGGGCGCTCATACACACACATCCACTCACGATATATATGTAAAGCAAATCATTACACAGCGGTTTATATTTCTCTTAAACCCTTCTACATTGAATATATTGAGTGAACATCAACCTTTAGTACTACGAACAAAAGCTGATTTCAAATCTAATTACAAGTGGTGCAAAATACCGTAAATGGACACGACGTGGAAATCCACAAATACCTAGAACAACTAGAATTTAACGAGAGGAAATTAAAAACCTATCTGCCTTTCAGGTGTTTGTCCGCAAAGGTATTTTGGCTCGGTAGCTCGGTTAAAAACGAAATCGGTCAGAAGGGTCCTTCAACTGGTCAATTATCTCCATACCATGTAATTGTCCCAGAGAAAATTGTAAGGGAATTGGATTATCCAATTTGGATATAACTCCGTCAACACTAACTCGTTCCTTTGCACGAAACAAAAGCCGATAGGTATGAAAATGCCTACTAGAGTTCAATACACTGTATACGGACACGACGCAAAAATCTACGATTAGAACAACTAAAATCGAACGGTATGAAATGCATGCTGCGCTCATTTGTACGCGACGATATAACGAAAGTCTTGAAAAACTCGACTTCAATTATAGGTCTTGAAAACTAATGTCCATTGCTATTATGTCAGCTGATTCTGTTCTCACATGATACTACAGGCGATTTTTACGTTGTCAACACACGCTGCCCAGTCTCCAATTCTCAACCGATTTTCATGGTTGTTTTTTATTCGATCCCAATTTTACTCCAGTTGTGGAAAAAGCCGAAAATTTCGAATTTGGTGTTGGAAGAGAGGTGAAGGGGGAGGGGGGTCAACGTGAAAAAAATGTGTTTATTCGAGGCAAAATTTTCGTAGACGCTAATGACGCTGTAATTTTCATACGATTTTAATGATTCTCATTTCGTTCGATGCTCTAGGATGCAATCCTGGCAAATAGCAGTAGTCTCCTTTTGCATCTCCACCTCTCATGGGCTGCAATCTGCCATTCAGCAACCCTCCCCCACGACCTCCGGTCTTCTTTCATGCATGAAGTCTGATGTACAGAGGATCTTCCCATAACATGCACTCCAGTCTTTGGATGGCTTACTGTCACGAGGCTGCTTGAGTTAGACCATGAAGTTCATTCTGCTGTGCGTTCTTTGCTAGGCTTTCCACCTGGTGTCCATATCCTATATCCATGCACTGGCCAAGGACAGCGGGCTTGGCATTGTCCCTTCCCAGCCAAAAACCCATTTCTACACCATCTACACCTGCTATCCCTTTGAGGCTCTAGCTGGGAGGTTCCTCTTACTGCTTCTGACCTTGATTTCACCAGCTGCAGTTATAGTGATGCAACTGAGCAACTCCAACTGCCCCAAAACCCAGCTCATTGGCTGGGTTAGCTGCTCTGACTTAGTAAAAGATAAATAACTACAATAGTGCTTTGAATCACCCGTTTATTCTGAAAGGGTGGAATAGTCTTCAGAGGAGTACCTCTGACTACAAATTTCATGCCACCCAGGGGGCTTCATTAGCCACAACAGTTGGGGTGAAAACCTAATCATGTGATGCAGCAGTGTCCACAGAATCATGGTGGCTGCATTCTACTAAACGTCTACGTACGTCATGATGCAGTTCCCAAGCAGATATCAGGAGCTTTGTCATCTAGGGGCTGGGATATGAAGAGGGAAAGACTATACCATATGCTGAGTAAACAGGTCAAGAAGCTGGATATTGTCGCCATCAAGCCCAATGTCCATGTTATCAGTGGCAGCCAGTTCATAAAGAAGACCTGGAGGGCTAAAATAAGTAAATATGTTAGGAATAACCTGTGGCAAGCAATGTCTGAATTAAAAGGAGCGGCGCCTATTAACAAAAAGGTCAAGGGATGGAGTGTGGTGGCTTCAGTAGGGCATCTCAGCAGGAGCGCTCCATGGTATCACCAACAGAATCCTTCAGGGCTCTTACCTCAACTAGTGATAGTCTAATAGGGGACCTTCCTTCCATCCAACTCTCAGCCCTCCATCTTCCTCAATCTCCCAAATCTCTAAATCTGGGCTTACCCCTTATTTAGTTTTTTCTTTTATTAATGGTGTCGGCCTTTTGAGGGGGGGGGGGGGGGTCAGGAAAACAATTATGAATATGTGTTTGGCAATACAGGAATCTGATTGGATAATGGCAAAAAACTTGTTCTTTTTGCAATAAATTTTGTCAATGCTACTCAGGGTGTATTGTCAACTGATTTCTATCGGGATTGGATGATTCTTATTTGGTTCGATCCCAATTTTAATCTAGTTATGTATTTCTTCATCATTTTAATCGTATTAATTAATTTGTAATTTTTTTTGGCTCTAAATTTAGCCTATAATTGTCAATTTTTGTTGGGAGGGGTCAAGAGACAATCCTTTCAAGCGCTGCTCATATTGCCCATTTTCTTGCACCTTTTTATGTTCAATTACGGAATTCGTCTAGGTTTGAAACATAATTCAATCCTTTCAAATTTATTCATGGAATAGGTAAATGGTGGGGATAAATCTTTACCTCTTCGTATTTTTTTTTTTATTCAAGACAAATTGATTCGATAATAATTTGAAACTTATTTCATAAAAGGGCAGGCTTTTTCAAAGGGCACAGTTTTGAGTGTTGGATGTCCAATACCCCACCCAGTCTAGTCTTATTAATAAAGCTTTGTTAGTAATTGATCGAGAGAAAAACGTGTACCAACCCCCCCCCCGCCCCCAAATTGGTTGGTTTACATTTCAAGAAACTAGGCTATCAATAATTGAATGTAAAGAAAAACGTCCGCCAATCTGCAACTTTTCTCTGAATTTCACGGTCAGAGGCCTTTCAAGAAACTCGTCATTTTTATGTAAGAGGACCACTTTTATACCTAAGTATATCTGGATGAAATTGAGTGGATTCGTTAGATTAATGGATAATTAACTGTTCTTAAAAAATAGAGCATGGAAGGAATTCATCTTAAAGTTGAATCTAAATAGTAACGGAAGTAGGAGACAAAGTTGTTGACCTGCGCGCATCGACGAAGGTTCTAGAACTTTCGAGTTACGATCACCTGATTACAGTCTTCGGTCTGTCCAGTCTTGACAATCTAGAATGTTCTCTACATTCATGGATCTCAAGTAGGGATTCAGTAACACGAGAGAGCAAAGACGGAGGCAAATTATCCACAGATCCGTGGGAGAAGGAGGTGGAGTTGATTACGATTAATGCTTGACCAATCGGTCGAATGCTTGACCAATAGAAATAAGGAATTCAATCCATTATATCGAATGCGGCCTCTCTGATGAACGGTTATCGATGCACTAACCAATGAAAACCACGAACCCACCACCCGTCTCAAGCAGTAGCCGATAACAGTGGCCTGACGAAAGTAACCTTCTCGGATCCTTCATCTGTGTTTTTTTTTCTTTACGTATAATTTCTCATTGCCTCTTCCACTCACGTACCTTCTTCAAATCTTTTTGATTGTGTCTTCATGCAAGGTAAGATCATATATTTATACTATCGTATCATTGTCTGCCTTATCTGTGGACAATCGCATCGATATGTTTACTGTAGTTTGTGTGGTGTGACTCAGGGAGAAAGTAGATGACATGGATGTCGTGATGGACAGCGACTACGGATCGCCGAAAGTAGAAGTGAACGACGATATGGCCGTAGATCCTAAAGATCGACTTTTGAACGTTCTGGACAGGATAGAAGCGCATGTAGAGGACCTCAGAAAGGAATCTTTACGATTGGAAGAACGTAAGGACGCGCTGTTCACTACGCTGGATACCATCCGCAACTCCGATCATCTCAGCAACCTTGGTAAGTGTTGTTTTTCTTGATCCTAAACGAGCACGTAGTGATTAGCTAAATGGGAATTTATTAAATTATTCCTATCAGTAGGACCGACGTTGTCAACTTGGACGACTCATTAGGTAGCTAGCTGTAACAATCAATTCCTTTGTTTCTTTCGATATTCCAAGTTGTGGATGGTCACCACTTGTTACCTCCGTAGTTAGAGGTAACTCTCTTCTTTGTTGTTGTGACTCGGGGGAGCGGAGTTTTATGTTTATTTTATTTTATATTAGTCATGTTAGTATTGTGAACCCCGGTGAAAAAAGGGTCACCTACAAAATCAACTTTCCCTACACCTAGCTTGACACCTGTCCTCCAGGTGTAAAAGGGTGGCCGCCGCAGCCTTCAAACTTTTTATAAAATGGATATTAGCGGGATTGTTTATGAAGTCACTGCACAATGAGTTGACAGAACAGTCCACTAAGTTAGTAGACTGTACCAAACTTGCAAAACTTCTGCCATATCAGTCTTGAACCATTTTGAACTCTTTCTACCATTTCTGAATTTTCTTTAGAATGAATGATCCTTCTCAAGCACACTTGATGACTTGCTGTTCCATCTTCCCTGCGTTCGTCCAAGTTTATCATTTTGCTATCCACTTAAACACATGCAGCATACAGTACGTAGAGGACATGTTGTGAGGTCCCTACCGATTTGTAGATAATTTACTAAATTTGTCACTATGTGCATTACCATTTATTGTTATCCATATTATTTCAGATGATACTGATAAAGATGATATACAACGCTACATTGAAAGAATCACAGCACGTTGCACAACCATCGAAATTTCAGTGCGAACTGACCGTGACAAGGTATGTGTGGTATCACTCAAAAGGTTTGTGTGGTTGGACTCAACATAATTTGAGTCTTGCCTTTGTGTCTGTCGATCAGTATTCCTTTGCCATAACTTCAGTTGAAAACCCTACCCAAATTTTAAATCCAGACTGCAATCATCACATGGTGTTCTCTCTTTTTGAGTCGAAACACATCGTGACAATCACAGTTTGAATGAATGTTTGACTTTGATATTTTTCCATTGAATACTCGTCTGACTACCATTACTGCCTAGGGTAACTGATGATTGGTTATGAGATTTTGTCAACAGCAGATACTCTTGTAATAGAAAACATTTGATTAACTGGCTTTGGAATCCAAATGGTTTAGGCGAAATTTTTCTGGGCCTCCCTCAGGGTTCGAATTTCGGCAGGCTTCTTTAATTTTTACGCCAGCAACGTAATAGTGGAATCACCATGTATCCAGGTGAATTTAATAAAGGAATATCATCAGTCAACTCAAAACGAACAGACTATATTGCCTGGGACAAGGATTATCAGTGACCACGGCATTGCAGATTCCTCTCTCAAATAAAAGTTTGGGCACTATGACAGGCTTTGCTTCAAGAAGTTGGATCAGAATCAGTTTTCTGAACCGAGCTAGTGTGTTCGAGTGGTGAGAGTTTCTTGTGTGTCAGTCACATTGAAGAAATCGTACGATCCTATTGTGATTAAACTATCAGGGATCATGTGGATTCGCCTATAGGTTGTGAATTGTTCATTTCAATCACCTGCTGTATCAATGGTTGCTGCTGCCCTTGCGTATATCGGTTGTAGTAATCAGAACATTGTAATCTGATTTGGATTAAATTCAAGGTTTTTTGGGTAGATAGTCCTTTGTCACCGCTGGTAACCTCTGTACATGTGTGAAATAAAAAACTTGTTACTATGAATACTTTGATTTGATTTGACTTTGATTTGATTTGACTTTGATTTTGTTTTGATGTCAACATTTAACGAACAATAGGAACCAATAAAATAAACTTACTTACTTCTTAATGTTAGGGAGTAGTATGTGTGGAGACTACTTTACCCCACTTGAAGTCAACACATGGCTGGAAGTTCAGAAAAGCTGGTTTACTTTCAAACCTCAAAATGTACTGTAGCGGAACAGTTAATTATGATTTTGCATGATCTAGTTGAGCATGTATTTCTAGTATTACCTAGCTTGGTGATTGTGGTGCCTTGTGAAGGTTGCAGAACAGCCTAGCAAAGCGAGTTCAGAGATTGTGGCCGAAACATCTGGCTTGTGCAGCTGCAGAGTTACTGGAGGGAACTGGGGATGAATAAGTTATGCTCCTTCTCCAGGAGCTTGTGGATTATTGGGAGCCTCTCAAGAGTGCCTCAGATAATACTGTGTCGAGCAAGTGGTACCTCCAGCTTCCACCAGGGGCTTGTGCAGCATCATGTGCATACTGGCACATTCAAGCCTTGGCACTTGAGTGCTTCCAAAACTTCTCCTGGACTTGATGGTATTTCCACCCGAAGCTGGAATGAAGCTCCAAAGAATGTTAGTCTGTTCATTGCCAACCTTTTACTCATTGGGAAGACTCCCCAAAAACATTCACCCATTCCCAGACAATGTTCACTTTAAAAAAAGGGGGATTGGTGGGCCTATGGGGTACTGTCTGATTTCTACTTCGTCTGGGATTTTCCACCACTTCCAAAAGGCTCTGTCATTTCACTTCCAAGTGGCTGGTGTCATAGGCTTTAAAAGAGTTTCTTCCTAATGCTCCATTCCTGGTTTGACTATCAGAAGACAAATGGAAGATTCAGGATAGTAAATTCACTGTGAAACATTTTCTCGTAGACAACCAAACCATCGGCGAACTGTAAATTTTTGTTTAAAATGTTGAATTGCTATCTACGTGGAACAATATCGATGAGGGATGGAGAGTTAAACTGTTGGTTTTGATGACTGAGCTTTGTAAATATGTGGAACTTACTTAAGTAGGTCCAAAGATGCTGCCTCAAACTGTAGTTGATCTTGATACGTACCAATGAAACAAAACATCCTAATTTTAGCAAGTTATTGAGCTAAAAGTGAAATGTAATACAATAGGAAATTATCTTTACTCAATCGTCTTCAACATTCATGATATTGCTCGTTTTTCAGCAACAAGAAGAATCCCTGTTTCAAGTCAACAGGCTGATTGACAATTTGGTCATTACGTTCAAAAGTGATCCTGACCAGTGCATGATAAAATGCCAGTCATTCCTAGCTACCTGCAAAGATGAACCAGAGGTAAATTTGCTTTGTCATTTTAAAATACATATTAGTTATAGTATGTTTGTGTGATCACAAAAATAGACGAATGAAAAATAAAAGCTGGATTCTTCCGAATACAAGAGTATGAACTCAGACTGAAAACATAACTTCATGAGGCCCTACCAGAAAACTACTTAGCGGAGATTAGCCAATCTCAATATTGAGGGATAAACATTGGGCGTCTTTCGCCAATCTAAATCTCCTTCAGAATAACCAACCAAAATTGAACAGTTTGAACCGCACGGATAATAAAATTGCTACAGCGACCCCACCACCGCTCAGCTGATGTCACGTCTAGCTTAAATAATTTAATTTCCCGCTTCCTTGCCTTTCTGCTATTGAAGTTTTAATGATATAGAATGAATGTGGTTAACAACTTATTAATGGGTGGTACGAATAAAATAAACACATTACAACGTTCAGAATTGCAATGGCTACGTTGTCATAATTAAAATAATGTGATAAACTCATGATCGAAAAGCTTCGAAGTGTGCAATAATAATCTAGTATACGTTATTTCCTATACATTTGGCTGTTTAATTATTTTGATGTTGAAAATTTATTCCCAGAGCCAATTTTAACTTTTTCGATAGGAAAACCAAGCGAGTATCAATGAGTCTGAGGATTCTTGGATAGATTGGCTCCGTCTCCCAAAACAGACCCTCCAAAACTAAGCCACGCGTAATTTTGCTAATATCATCTTCAGGAGTATTTAATCAATTCTCCATGTAACAGAACTCAGAGCGGTGGTTCTGAAGGAATAATCTCAGGTTGCTACAAGTATTTGGAGCGGAGCCAATTGGTTTTAAGAGATCTTGTCAGTCAAAGAGGGGGTTAGAAGATAGTAAGGGAGAACATTACCTGTATACTTAAATTAACTGAAGGCTGTATACTTAGGATTAACTGTATTAACTGAAGGCTGTGATAACACAGCTGAGGCCTTTTCAGTAGTCTTCTGTAGTTTCTTTTGTGTTTGTTTTATGATCACGATATTTTTTATTTTCTTGATATTTTTTATTTTCAATTTTAACATGTCATCGAAGTTTCTACGTTCTATAACCTTGGTTTAGTTGTTCTGATGAACCTTTTGTAATGTTTTGTAAAACATAGTAGCATGGGGCCTTACACAGAACCGTTTGTGTGCCGGAAACTCCTTAATTACCCAAATTTCTCTAGGCCTGAGAATCGAAAGATAGAAAGAATAGGGCTTTGGCAATACTTGTTTTTGCTTTCTGTCGGGGGCAAATTCGAAATTAATCTGTAGGTGTATTGTTTGGAGAATAATATTCTCCTATTACATTCATAGTGCTTGTGTTTATAACTTCTTTCCATGAGTAACAACAGGAGTTGCTAGATTCTCAAAAAGTGGTGTACAAAGCATTTTGGTTCCTACACGAAAAGGCTGATTGGTGAAAACCCAATAGGCGCTTTCATTCATCATCCCTAGAAAAACTCAAATCAATCAAATCTCAATTGATATAGTAACTATATTAATATAATAACTGCTATTGACCAAGGTAGTACAATAATGTTTTGATATTGGCATTTACACGAATAGAATATTTTGGAAATATGCCTGACCTATTACGATTGTTTCGTGTGTAGTTTTGAAATTGGCAATCACACGAATAAAATATTTTGGAAATATGCCTGACCTATTACAATTGTTTTGTGTGGTAGGTACCTGTCGATAAAGGGTTTGAATCTGCCCTCCTCGGCTGTGCCTTGGACGATCAAAAAAGGATCAAGAAACGTCTTCACGGCCTCCTAGATTACCTTGGACAGGGGAGATTCACTCTCATCAGCGAGTAAGCACCTGCGCGCATTTGCCCCTTATGTTAAGCATTCCATCAACTGTGTCTGGACTCGAAAAATTACATTATCTCAAAGTTTAATACACTGGCTGATCATGTTGTCCATTTTATGTTGATTTTTCAATTTGGTTGGATTCGCTTCTGGTACTTGAAGAATTTTGCAATTTGCTCTGAATTCGGTCTGATACCTTTCGGTCAATGCGGTGAGACCTCTCCGTTGAGTCCATTCGTACACACTTCGCTTTTTCATTCAGTGAGCTTTTAATTCTTCAAATACCTTGTAGTTGATAAGATTTTCTAATTTGTATTTTCTATTTATACCTTTATTGTTGTTTGCGTTCAGCACAAATCCGTCGTTTCAAAAATCACAAACTTCTTCTACTTTCGTGTTTCTTTTTAGATTGTTATCCCTTCTTTCTGCTGATACAGACTGTTCATTGGTATGTTAATTTCGTTTCGGCGTGTAAAATTATATTGTCGCCGCATTTATTGAGCTATTCACCAAAAAATATTGATTTGTACATGCTTTAGGTTACCTATGGGCGTAGGAAGAGATACTTTTCTGTACACTTCCTACTTTCATAGTATAAATAACAGACTATGATGTGTAGCTCGGATGTTATATGGTTTTCGTTAACACCTAGAGTCAGTTAATCAATAACCAGAGTAGTGATTTTTAACCGATAAATTGCATAGCCCACAAATTATTAACCGCTTCTGAATTGCTTCTGATTCATGTTGTAGGCTGTCTCTTTCAAATAACTCCAATAAAATCTAATTGGGAAAATTAACTGAATCAATCAAACATTCTGGTTTCTGAGGTTCTCAACTTGCATCACTTGTAGTTTCTCTGAAGTTGATGGGATTTTGCTTCTTTATAGATTATTTGATTCCCTTAATATATAGCTAATTGACCATTTTTTGTTACCCGTGTACACGCATCGTATTTTGTACCTCATATGTGTAACGTATTATTGTCATCTTGACAAACCTCTTGAAGGCGATGCTGATTTTAGCGCTTTGGTCGTTAAAATTCAAAAATATGTACGATTGACCTCCCTTTAAAAATAAAATTAGTTCTAGGTTGAAGCGTTACAAGTTCATTATGAACAAGAAAGATTCATCTATCTAATGAATCGTATTGGGTCATGTTTACACACCAAAAGTACGTACACACCAATCTACTGTTTTCTCAACCTAAAAGTGACATCCGCGATTTCCTTTTGGGGTTTGCATAAGATTAAGGGGCAATATATCATTTCTCCGTTGAAAGAAGGGTGAGTGGAAATGACATTTTATACTATCCAGTAAAAAAGTAAACTAAGTTCAATAGACTGATCAGATTAGCTTTTTTCCTTAAATGTGTGATTACTTTTAGGCCTTAATCATTGCTATTGCAAATATTATCGGTATTTGATATTCCTACTATTTTACTAGTTCAAATTTTTATACACCACTTCACAAAACCCCAAAAGCATGTAACGTTTTTTGTTACTCAGGTTTACAGTTTGAATGTCTGATCAATTTTCAACTTAAGTCACCTCGAATTCATGAGCACGGTCAACTGATGTTTCTCAAGGAAGATGACTTGGAAGTATTTAATTATTTAAATAATATTCTACTCTACCCTAGGCTATTCAAATGGTGGAATCAGCTGCGTTCATGCTAGGAATCCAATTTTCGAGATTGAATCCAAACTCCAACCGATATCCCCCTCTCTCTATTATTTTTAAATAGTTTTGTTGGAGTATTGAAGTGCGAGTAGAACGGTTTAGATAGGAAACAAAAAGGTTTAAGAGTTTAGGGGGAGGATTTTGGTGCAGGGTTGCGGTTTTTAGGAAATGGTTAATGAGGGAGGAATTCCATATTTCTAATGATACGTTTATCAAGGCATTGAAATACGTAGTGATTTCTTCATAAGTTGATTACTCAATGATTCTTTTTTGATTAGTTTAGTCTGTAACAGGTTTGAGAGTTGATAGCAGATATACCTACATATTTAGAAAATTATGACGAAAATTATCCTTTTCATGTTAAATTTGAATTCATTATCGATAAATTCTTTTAATGGCATAGGTATCTAATAGATTCTCGGTTTTGGAAGCAATTTATGGGTTGTTTCGTATCTATACTTTTTTAATCTTCTTAGAGGCTTATTATATACTGTGGTGTCGTTTAAAAAATAATCGTATTTGTGTCTTTATCTCGCAATGCTTCTTGAATAAAGGTAATATTTGAACAATGCCCGGCCTTTTAATTGTGGCAACCTATTAAAAGCAGATAATTAAGTTGTAGCCCGTGCAAGTATATCAGAACCTTGATTTTGCTTTTTATTTTTTGTTGATGAATACAACAGACTGAGCAGACTTTTAGGTTCCACTCAAAGTACTCACCATTTTGTTGTACTTTTACTGTATTTAGTGTTACTTATAGGGAAACTCCAACCGTCAAGAGGTTTAACTAATTGACAAAGTCGTTTAGATGAAAAACAAAGAATTTTTCTTAAATTTCGTTTCACGACAATTATATATGATAAATGAGCGATTTTTCCCTTAATAACTTTTCTGCGATGCTGTTCAAATTCTAAGAAGGAAAAATATTGGGCGATTTTTTGTTGATACACTTATTATGTAACTTCCAAGTTGCCTACGAGCTCTACTCTAATTAATCTCACAATCCACAGGGTGTTCGGTATATGAACGACAAAACTTCAGGGATCGATTCAGCAACTAATTTGCAACTTTTACCTCTTTTGTGGGCAGTAAGTAAAGTAAAGTAAACAAGGAATTTCACCTTGGATTTTCGTCCGACTATCCGGAGGTGTCGCGGACGTCGCCAGCCGTCCTCTAGAGAGGATTGGAACTGGGTCTGACGATTTCGCTCGTGGCTTCCCATTGCCTCACGCTCCTGGGTTGGGAGCGACTTGGATTCACGTGATATTGAGCTCAGAGGTGAACTGTCCAACGACAAGACAGGTATACAACACTTGATAGGATTTTGGCCCTAATCATTGATGCCTGCCGGATTCGAACCGGGCAAATCAGTACTCCCACTGAAAGTAAACAGCCAAAGGACTGATGCCTTAGTTCGGTACGGTGGTAAATCAACATTGAAAATTGTTTAAAAAAAAACAGAAGGTTGACAAAAATTCAAGTTTAGGCTAGAGAAAACCATGTACTACGTGGCTTAGGAGAAAATGTTATAGAATGAAAATTGAAGAAAATTTCACTCTCTTTTTAACGGCATAATTAAAATTTAATTTATTAAGTAAATGAAGGGAGTTATGGCTATTTCAGTGAAGTAAGGTAGAAAATACGAAAAAACTTTGATGTAGAATAGACAGAAAAGGGGCGGACCAACAAAATTGCAAATTCTTTGCTGAATCAATCCCTGAAGTTTCGTCGTTCTTAAATCAAACACCCTGGATAAATACACCAATCCTTGGTTTTCAACCAGAGTTTTCTTCTAGAATTAATGTCACGTCCTAAAATTTCATCTTCTCACCCAAGATGTTTTACGTCTGCTGATTGTTGTAATCCATGAGTGGAAGAAGCGAAAATTGAGGCAACGTGATCTAACGTGGGCGGTCGCCTGAATTGGTAGAAACCCTTGAATACAAACACCAGAACTTGTTCGTACTGCTTTAAGTTACAGTGATCTCAGATTCTTGAATTCGTTAATTGCGTCGTTTATGTAACTTACTCGTACGTGGCTTTACTTACAGAATTGATAACTTTAGTGTACGACTGAAAATCGAGCTGATTCGTTACAACAGAGTGACTTACAACCATAGCTGCAAATTGTTGGTGTTTCATTCTTAGCAGGTGTACGGTGTTCTGCCCAAATCAAAATTTCATCAATCAAACCTATTGTCTGGTCAAACATCGGTTTCAAGCCACAACTGCTGATTTTCCGCAAATAGCATATGTTCAGCATCTACTGCATCAAAAAACTTGATGAGTTTCTATTGAAATATAACTAGACGCGGTTATCGTTAGGTATGGTATACTGAATCCAATACCTTGATGCAAGTTCATTTTCATTCTAAATTATTCATTTGATTTCTAATTCGATCTTTTTCACTTCATCGAGTTTTTTTGGAAAATGAAGCTTAGAAGTTAAAGAAGGAACTTTTTTTCACAGAAATCTGCTTTGAGGCTTTCTGATTCCTGGATTTCACATACCTGTGAAACACGCATACTCCAAAGCTTAGCAGAAATTCAAATCATGAACGCAAGCCAATTGAATAATAAACCCCAGTGAAAGAATTTGCAGCGTTTCATGCCTATCAGAATGCTTCAACCCATGTATCGGCTACAAAGCCTTTCAGGAGTTCACTCCAGTATCCACATTACTTCATCACTACATCACTAGGTTACTCCGATGAAAACATAAACAATAATAAAACAAAAACACGCTAATGTTGGCACCATAAATCGGGCCGTATATCGGGAATGGTTTGAGCTACGAACCTGGGGAAAAGCTCATTCGATTCCTCATGGAAAGTTCTTCAAAAAGAGTCCAAATTTAGGCCGCTTCGACTTTTTTTGAGGTTTTTAGGGATTTTACAAAACTTCGACAACCCTTAAAGGGCACTTTAAATTAAGTGAGAGTGCTGGCCAAAGAATTGGGGCATTGTCGGACCAATATTGATTTTTTCTGAAAATGTCAGATATTTTGCTCCAGCCGTTTGGGAGAAATCGTGCGTACGACGTACGCTCTCTTACGCGACGTACGCATTTTTTATTGCAGATTCGGATTCTACACCCTTTGAAACGTAAACCATGAAATTTTCAGGGGGGTTAGAATTTTTCTTTTCAAGAGCGATTACAATGGTTTATTATTGAATGGTAAACCAATATTTAAACTTCTGCTATCCGAAACCCTCTTCTTTTCTATAGAGGATCAAAACTCGTTAAAACTTAATAAAAACTACCACACGTTTTTTGTTCCTTCCCAACACATTTTTATTTTAGTACCCGCAAAAAGGTGAAATAACTTGAGATTCCAACAATCAAGGTTCTGAGGTACTAAAAGATCTGCATAGGTACCTTTTTTGTTTATTTATTACTGTGGTACGTATCTATGTGAAGAACAGCAACAAATTACTCTTGTCCGAAACGTTGAAGGTAGCGATGAGATTAAATTAAGTCATCGACATGAAACTTGGACTTAAGAAGCGCATAGTGGCATGAAGTCAAGGAAATAACGTTGGTAACTAACTCCATGAATTTAATATTCACAGTAAGTAAACAAACCTTTTTCGTACATTTGATTTTCGTTAATCCGTGTTTGTACAGATGAATGTATGTAGATGTAGCTGAATGGGGAATACCCATGTGCTAGTAAGCGTGCATGAATAGAATCATTAGCCATCTTTCATGTAACAATTCTGGATTAGGTATTCTCCACGAACTCTTATGATACTTTATCTTCATTCACAATTCGATTTATTCATTTTTTTTTACATGGCACGATCTTGTGAGGGTAGTAGGAGGAGAGGACATGGGTGCTAACATCACTACACTACATTTTAATCGTGCACAAGATAGATAACAAATTGTGAGTTTTAATTAATATGTTGTTACATCCCGAAAATATTGATACCTTAGACAGAGTTCGAACTCGTCAAATTTTAGTGAAATTCAAGTTCAATTTTTAAATGATTTACACTTCAAAAATTTTGGAGCCATCGCTACAGCTTCATTTTCTAAGAAAATTCGTTGGCATTGACGTTCTTCCTTTTATGAGCCTCTAACTGCATCAACTTGGATATACTGACCAAAAAATGTTTCCTTTATTTTTTTTTGGGGCTTTTGGTATTAGCTGGCTGTTGTTCCTTGATTTTGAGGGTCGTTATTCTGCTCATTTTCTTCTGCGGACGGATGCAAGGCAAGGCTCGATAATTAGTGCCTTAGCCTATAATGTGTCATCTAAAACCTTAACTACTCTAGACTGAGTTTGATGCCATATAAAGCTTATATACTTACTCAACTAGTCAACTTTTCAAGTCTCGTTCAATATCCACCACAAAAATACTAGCTATTGGCGGGTACATGCAGTACATAAGTCATGTGAGGTATGGTCTGATTCTCTGGGGAGGTTTTTCGTGTGTTGCGACAGACATGAGCATAACATTGCCCCAGAGTCAAATACTAGCTGGCTTGCGGTCGGACGAAATGAAGACTTTTTTTTAAAAATAATTTTTATTGTTACAACTGTATACACATCTAGTAACTTCATTTGATCACTTATATTACCGTTTTGTGGCAAATAGATCACTACCTACAACCCCTCATCACATCACTTCACTGAGCTGTAACTAGGTCCATGGGTTTGGTCCTTTTCAGTCTGCGTATATTAGATACTCAATACTTCGACGTTTACGTGTTTGTGGAGACGGTTTTCATGTTCCGTTGCTTGACTTTTAACAACATCGCCTACCATCTTGACTTTGAGGTCTCGATGTAGGTCGTTCGTTCGAACATACCAGGGGGCATTGACAATGCTCCTGAGTATTTTGTTTTCCGTTGTTTGTATGATTTTGAGGTTAGTTTTCTTAGTGCAGCCCCATAAAGGGCAGCCATAGGCCCAAATGGGCTTTATCACTTGCTCGTAGAGAAGCACTTTGTTGTGTATAGGCAACTGCGAAAATGAAGAAGTGAATCTGCGGGCCAATGTTCGCTGGAATAAGCCAGGTCGAGCGAGGTCATTATCTCGATTGTGTGTTGACTCTGTTGAGTGAGGAAGTGAAAGATACTACGTCAGGGAATGTGATGTTGACAGTTAGATCTAGAGAGATTCAATTGATTATTGTTTCGTAACATTTCGGGTCCTACTACTGCGCCAACTGTTACGGCCCAAAAATATTGTTACCTCTGACTGAGTTCGAACTCGCGTCCTTACTACTAATAGTGAAATTTCCATTTAATTGCAACACTAATCGATTGAGCCGATTTAATCAAACCTGTTCGACTGTGGATTAAACTCCTTGGACATTACAATGTGATGACGTACCAGGCAGAGGCTGTAACATTTACATCACTATTTTAGAAAGAGTCGTGAAAACAACAACTTATTGTAGGAGCGTGTGGTTGAATGTATAGCATTTCCAATTCAAAATCAACCTATAACAACTCAAATTCAACCTGTTCACCATTATTAGGGAAATGAAGAAAAATACGCACAAACCCTAAATGTAGTTCCAAATGCTTGTCTGTGGCTGGGGACTGGGCTGAAAACAATACTCCAAACGCAGTAGGTAGGTTTGAATGTTTTAAAAAAGGTTTTTAAATTATTAAAAAAGAAATTAACAAAAAGTATAATTAAAAAAAAAATCATTATTTCTTTAAAAGGAAAACTTGATTTTGGTTTGTGTAAGGTATGTAGCTACTGGGTTTGAAGCATCGTTTTCAGCCCAACCACAGACAAGCATTTAGTACTACGTTTTTCGTCATTTCCATAATAATGGTGGAAAGGATGAATTTGGCTTGAATGCCACTTGAAAATGTCACATCAAAGTATCACAATAAAGTTTAATTTCAGGATATAAAATAGACACATGGGTATTTGTCATTCACCATATGCTTGAATGTTCTAACCTTAAAATCACAAAAATTTACAGAACAATAAGTGTCTTCAGGTGCTAATCGCAATGGCTAAAACGGGGGCAAACAATAATTCTATCTGGTCTGACTATAAACTTATCGAATTCTGCAAACTCTCGCTATTTATTTTCATGGTAGATACACAAACACCTCCATAAAATGTATGTAGGTAATGAGACATAAATTTAGGCAGTGGTTTGATGAAGGTTGTTAATTTTACAACTATTTTTGGGTAAGTAGGTGTCGATCTATTCAACTCCTTAGCAAAAAATCATTGAGATACTTCAATTGAATTAATTTCGACTCAAGTAGGCCTTCGAAAATTGGATACTAGTGTAAGCATTTACATCGGTCTAACTTTTCTACTGATACAATTCTGTACATTCCCAATGCTGCCAATTATTTAAAATTATCACCAATCATCGATGGAATTCTGTCGCTTCTGTGTTGCCTGTTGACTCTGTGGCGTTCGAGTTCACAAATAAACTTTTTTGATTCTCCTGCTACTAGATTTCTGCGGTTTATCATGATTACTCATACGGTAGTAGCAGTGTTTTATGAATATTGGAACGAAAAGTGTTGATTCAGATAATTGAAAGCAAAATTCTCTAGAGGGTTTGGAATCTGTAACTACATCAAATCATTATAAATGTTTAAAATACAGAAACTAAAAAACTTGCAAGGGCAAGTGTGTGCAAGGGGTGATGTGTTTCTTAGTGTAATTGTAAAAAAAAGATACCACGAACAGTACTGAAATATTGGCGTAAGGCTGTATGACGTATCTGTAACTGTGTGAGACCCCCTTCTTCATTTTATTACAGATTACTGGAAGTGGCTGATCATTTTATATATTTTTTAATGCCTTGCTGAGGAGTTGGTAACCCTTCAAATGAGTTTAATGATGGCATACCTGCATTTCTCTCATTCGATTGAATATGTGTTCTCTTCATGTGATCATTGTATGTATTTGGTCTTGCAAGTATTCTCTGAGAATATTGCATTACTTTGATTTTAACATCCCTTAGTTCTATTCATAGAGCAATCAAAGTACCTTACTGACTACTATAGAAAACAATGGAAGAGACAAGAAAATTCTTAATCAGTGCTTGTAAGTGATTTTTATTTTAGATTGTCCCTACCTTTTCTTTAACTAAAGAGAAGAGGAACCTTACTATTGAAAACCCGAAGAACTGACATAGGGTTCATTCATCCACTGATTAATTGTAGGGGTACCTATCACGTAAGGATTGAATTACTTTCATTAAAAAAGTAGATGTCCTATACTACGCACACTAATTTAACTGTGTCTTGTTAACTTTCTATTGAACATGATTTCTATGTTATTTAATTTCTGTTCAAGGCCGAAGGAAGAGGAGTCAGAGAGTTCATTGAAAGCGACAAAAATGAGAACTAACTCCTGTAAGTTTTTACCTACATACGATATCTTATAGTACACTTTATATCCTAATTTGATGGAAATATCTTGTACAAACATTACTGTGCGATTGTTTTGGGATTTTCGTTGATTCTAGGATATTAAAAGTTATTTGAAAAGTCCAGGAAAGTTAATTTAGCTCCTCTTTTTGTGTATGTATCAAAAGATCTACCTAAACGTTCTGCAAGTGTTGCTCCCTCTACCTCCTCCATCCAGGTGATTCAAATCGGCTCTTATAATTCTTTATTACGAGGTACACTACCAATATTTGTGCAGATACTGTCATCGAACTCGTAAATGTATGGAAGACTTGAAATGACGTCGGAAAACGGGAAATCTTTCAGAGAAATTGTCAAGTTTTTCGGAGCACTACCAATGATGTGCTCCTCGCAGACCCAAAGATGTGAAACTGATGAGTATATTGAGAGTATTGCTTTTAATGAATATTTGATTTCGCCCTGCAGTCTGCTGCTATGTTGCAGTGTAAGCTCATTGATTGGCTAGGAGGCACTCACTGTTCTTAATTTCAATGTGAATCACAGTTGCATTGCATAAACATTGGAAGGAACTCAACTTGTTAAGTATCAGTTTAGGGTATTACCCGATGTGCTCGTGTATTTTTGGAATCCTCAACTTTCTTCAATTAAGGGAGTAAAATATGATACTCTCAAAATTTTCCTTCAGCCTATTTACTTTTTCTTCTCGAGGTAGGTGAAATTCATAAGTTGTCAGTAAATCCATTACGTTCACATTTCATGTGGGATTCTGACTAAAACACCCTTCTTCATGCCTTCTCTTCTGTCTCGGGACTTCTGTTTGTTATTACATTGGGACAGTTCCTTTCTAGCCTGTAATGGCCCCTTCTGTTCTCATCTTTCTGTTAGATTTTTTATGTGATCAGCTCCTGTCCTCCTCCTATTCCTGGTTTAATTCTTTGTGTTTGAGAATTCGAGTGTCGTACGTATAGACACCTCTGAAATTCTCACTACTTCCGAGCATCGTAGCAACAACTATTTCAGGTTTCAGCTTCTCCATTCCTGCTGTAGCCCCTTGCCTGAGGTGCTCCCATTGAGGGTATACAACGAAAGTGTGCCTTGCACCATCATCCCCCTTGTGGCAATAGGGGCATCCTGCCTGGATTATTTTCCCTTTCTTCGTCATGAAGGAACGGTAGTACCTGTGACCTGTCAACAGTCGGGTCTGGCAGTACACTGTCGCGCCAACCCCTTTCACTTCACTAGCATACCTACTGTTCCGTGAATATTGAGCTAGAGGGATAAATATGTTCCTAATAAAGTCGCAGTTTCGGTGTTCAAAAATAACTGTTCTTGATAGCCTTCTGACTGTTCTATTACCATGAAAAGAAGGGGGAGAATATCAATGGTGAACCGAACCACATTGATAGAGCTCAAGAGATAAAGGTGGAGCTCCATAGCGAGGAAAGTCAGCTGTGTTCCAATATACGAGATGTATCCAGAAAAAAAGGTTCCCTGATTTTTTGCCCTGCCCCTAATGAACCGGCAAACTTGAAACTTTCAGAGATTTTCAGTTCTGGTGTTGTGGTCACCCTGAATTTTTCTCATAACCTGCTACCGTAACGCGTAACCGTAACCGGAACGCGTAACCTCACTGTAAACATTGATACCTTGCCCGGGAACGTGTCTAAACTGGAAATCCGTTCCGTGATCCGACTTTTTGCCCTAAAAGGATTACCCGCGAATGAAATTCGTCGAGAACTCACCTCAGTATACGGAGAAAACATTGTGAGTATCCAAAAAGTTTGGAAGTGGCGTGTCAAGTTCTCAGAAGGGCGAAAAAGTGTGAGTGATTTGCTGCGTAGTGGACGACCAAGGAGAGCTCCCCGAGGTGAAGTCGTTGATGGCATTGAAGAAATTCTGCTTAGTGACAGACGGTTCTCAATCGAAGAAATTTTCAATGAATGATGAGGTCAGCAATAAAGCGCAAAAGGCCGCATAAGCTCGCAAATCGCGTGCTGCTTTTGCATGACAACGCTCGTCCCCAGTCAGCCCCAAGAATTGCTGAAAAATTCAAATGGGAAATTTTCCCTCATCCTATTTATTCTCCGAACCTTGCCCCGTCCGATTACCACCTCCTCCCAAAACTGAAAGGGTTTTTGGAGGGCCAAAACTTCCAAAATGATGATCAATTGAAGGCTGCAGTTCGAGCTTACCTGTGAGATGTGGGCACTCAGCATAACGAGGAGGGATTAAAGACACTTTTACCCCGCTTCCAAAAGTGTGTAGACCGTCAAGGAGATTACATTGAATAATAGTAAATTTGTCAAGGAATGCGGATAAATTATACATTTTTCAAAAAAGACAAGATTTATATTTTTCCAGCCTAGGGAACCTCTTTTGCTGGATACCCCTCGTATCCACCCCCAGTTTAAATCGGAAGTTTCAGTTAGTTTGAAAGGAGATGAGTTTTTCGGATTTCTATGGTCGGCGGAACTGATCCTATTCGTGGAAAACCCAATCCTGGTCACTGGTAGATCGCGTTCTGGTTCAATTGCTAAAGCACATTTCAGTGTAGAACGTTCAAAATTACGAGTATAAAAGGATTTATATCACAATGAAAAGAACAAAATCAATCATTCAATACGATTTTCAACTTTGGTAGTACGATATGGCTTCCTCAGCCATATTATGATGAAAAATCATTGATCCAACGAAAATAATACAATCGCTGTACATTCGAATTTGGGAAGAAACCCATTATGATGGTGCATCGTGCCAAATTCAAAAAACTCTGGAATATTTGTTTTTTCTATGTCATAGAGCAAAATACGGAGTAGATCGTGTATTTTTCATTTTGAAGACATTTAACCTTTATATAGGCCATAATAGTTCGAGCAATTGCTAGGTACGGTCTGGTCATCAAGAGTTGACTCTTATATCGTGCCGTAAGCCAACCCTGTGGTCTTTGGGATTTCGAATGACTGAGAGACCACTAGTTAGGTATTTCAGTTGTGGAGACATACCAGCACGAAATTTCATATTAGAATTGGGGGAACCTGATCTAGAAAAACTACCAACGTCAGTTAGATAAATTAATGAAATTAATCAATTTTTTCAGGTTCTATGACTTCACCAGTTGCAAAAAGAAGAAAAGAAGAGGAGTCCTCTGGAAACGTTGCATTGGACACTGCGGTGATTCTTGAACATCAACAAGTAGCCATTGAATCTCTCGAGAGAAGCGTTTCCGATATGAACAACTCTATTAAACACTTGAGCGACGAATTGGGACGAGTGCGAAGCAACTATGAAGAAGTCCGAAGCATTCTAAAACAGAACCCTTATTTGTGATATAAATGGAAAATATATTTTTTAAACGGAATATGTTTTGTCATCTACCTCATGTATTCGTCCCTTTCTCAATTCAGTTTTGGAGCTAGTGGTAAATTTGGGGTGCGTTGGACACCTGTCAGCGGGGGCTAGTAATGGAAGCATAAGCTCATGCGCAGTGCGTATTACGCACCCCCAATGTATAAACCAAAGAATCCAGGCACTCTATGCCTTGCCCCTGAATCTCATATGCTTTTGTTAAAAGCCTATAGCTAAAATTGGGGAAACATAGAACATGCTTCAGCCGCGCTTTTAAAGAATATTTTTCATTTTTCTATATCCATCTCTTTCTCTACCGAAAACCAGCGCATTAGGCAGCACCGTGTCACTGAATGCTGGTTGGCAAGTTCATCTCGTTGTACTGGAAACTGTTGCTGGGCCCCGCTCTTCCATACATCTTATTTGGTTATCATTACTGCCTTGTGCTTTAGTATTCTTTTCTTTAATAGTACTACGTATGAAATTAAAATGCCATTGGATAGAACTTCATCCATTGTCAGAGATCTTTCACTATCAACATGACGAAAAGGAAATTTTGAGATAGAACGCTTTCAACTTTTAAGATTTATAACGTCGCATTAAAGTGAGATACCATGATTTGTTTGCATTCGTTCGAGAACAAAACAGACACTGGTGGGGTCATGACGAAACCTACTCCATCAGATAATATGAATGGGCAAGGGATATATCCAGAGGTGCTTCCCCCTTTCAGAATATAGACCTACAAACCATAAGAAATTTGTTACTTACTAAATGATGTTGCCAAGCGGTACGTAAGATTGTTTGCTTACATATTAGGTTATATTTTTGCATAACATTGAATTGATATTTAAAATATAAAACTTTCCGAGGAATGGTGGAGTTTTCTGTGTCAGAATATTGTGGAAGTTCCATTTCCCTACAAACAGCTTTGTTGTATGAAGAAATCAATGAAAAAAACTTCGAGCTTTGCGCTTAGCTTCCTCGTCTAGGTAAAAGGAATTTTAAAATGTTCAAAATTACAAAACTGTACTAAAAAAAAAATCATAAATGTTTTCTGGATTTTGACGCTCTTTTTTATGTATACATGGGTTTTATCATTCCAGACGATAAACCTCAACAAATGGGTGTGGCACATAGCTTCCTCGTATCCATAACATGACTGTATAGATCATTGTGGTAAGGATTTCACGTTTGCGCATGCGTAGACGCTACTATTGATCCGGGGGCCATGAAACCTATAGGTGACCATCTACTCCCCAAATCGCACAATCCCTGACAATTTCATCGAAATTGGTCAAGAACTCCCGGAGTTATGCGCGTAACAAGGATTTCGTTCGCGCATGCGCAGAGGCTACTATTGATCCGGGGGTCATGAAACCTATAGGGTACCATCTACACCCCAACCCGCACAATCCCTGAAAATTTCATCGAAATCGGATTATAACTTCGTGTAGTTTTGCCCGTAACAAGGATTTGCTGACGGACACACAGACAGACAGACACGGAACCAAAATTGTTCAGAAAGGTCTAAAACGCAAAATGCGAGTGGAATTTTTGATTTTGGAGACAAACAAATTTTCACATTCCGAAAGTGAAAACGATGCTTCCGCTACTTCGGTAGACTCGGAAGCAATAGGATTGAGATGAAAACATCGTTCTTGAGCTAAAAAATCAAGTACCTACTCCAAAAGAAAATATGGGTTCATTGGTTATAGAACATAATATGTTCTACATGTAATATATTTGTTACATATTATGTAGTAAACAACTTAATAGAGTGCAGTAAGTGTAAAAACATTTAAGAATAAATGGAAAAAATTACAAAAAACTCGCTCAAAATCGTTCAATGTTATATTTTTTAGCAGAATACAACTCAGCGCTGCACATTATTACAGAAAGGTTAATTATTTCTGTATTACAATAAATAGTACGTAAGTCACTGATCGGCGAATAAGTATTAGAGGTAGTCTGTGGTACGTTATTTTAATTTGGGATTTCCCACCTCTATATGTTGTAATTGCATTCAAGATGAAAATATTTGGGCGGCCTCCAGCCACGCGGCCTAGCTCAGACCTGACGTTGAGCAGCCCAACCGCCTAGTAGGCTGCGGTTATAGCCAAATGGTGAGCGAACGGATGATCGTACGTCAACCCTAGTGCTCTCATTTGATACAGGCAACTAACTTATATCTTAATCAAACAAAAGGAACTCGTATTTCCTAAGTTTTCGAGATTTCGATTTCTGATATATCAATCCTGAAAGAGAATCCCTTAAGATTGATTGATCAAGATGCCGAGATTACTGGCACTTGCGGGATCGATATTGGATTTTTGAGCCAGATTTCGTTAACTTTGGTCCTGTGGTTTTGGAGGAAAGCTTTTGGGCGTCAGACAGCTGATATCTATTCGAGAAATAATAAACTTCTGTGTCATAATTTGCAGCGTTTTGAAATCCACGTACCTTGAAACCAAAGCAATCATTTTTGGGGTTATAAAAAAAATTTCGGTCGATTACATAAGTTCTACATCTTTTAAGATTATTCATAACATTTCAACGATCTATAAATGTCAGGTACTCATACGATAAACCTGTGCCAACTTCTCAGAGATTTTTAGTTTATAGTTGAAAAGTCAATAAATAAATGATAATTTACAGAAATAATGAGCCAAATATCTGCTCATATGGTTGTGAATATCATCAGTACCTTTTTTTCCTTCGAAGGCTCTTCGGAGATCTGGCTTCCCAAATCAGCTTCTCCATTTACCTCCTAATACGGCTTTCTCACCACAGCTCTGGTATATCAATCTTGTTATCGAGTTGTAGTTGCACGATATCCTATACTTATCTCTGATGAGGTAGACTAGATATGGGAATCTTGATAGAAAAGACCCAATTTCCGGAAATCACTTCAGAAACAGATAAGTAGGTTTTACCAAATACGAATCTGTCTAACTACGTTGTTATTCTTTGACCTAAACCTTGAATTACTTCAACTAATAATAGCACTTAGAGCAGAGTGTGTTGGGTTCACGTCTTGATTTTGTTGGTAAGCTCCTTTTACGAGTACCTTGCTATCACTGACTACAGTTATATTTGACCTCCCCATTTATCGAGGACTTAGAAGCTTTGTGATTATGCCTTGGAAACTAATGTTTGCCAATTTTGGCTGTCAGTATACCCATCAAAATTAATCGGTATTTTAATTACGAACATGATATGTCATTATGTACGTAATATGTATACCTTCAGTAAAATTATTAGTTGTTAACTTTTCTAGTTAATGTTCTTCGATTGTTAGCCAAAACAGGACGATATTTTCGGCGTATGCATAACTCATAGTGCTCATAAATCTTTCCACTGCCTGGGCAGGAGGTGGAGCGGTCAATGTGTAATGTGGGCTATGGTCTTACTGATGATCCAAATGCTACTTTTTGGAAAACATTGTTGGAGTGTGTTCCGCTAGATTCCTGAAATCCCTATTAACATTTGGCTGACGCATTCGGTGACTTATCCATCTCCAACTTCTATTCAAATCCTTCGAGTCAACCTTGGTTGTAAGCATTATGATCTCTTTTGAGAGCTGACTAACAAATTTCGTCCAAAATCGATATTTGTCGTACACTTGTTTCAGAAAAGGTCCTGAACAATTTTGGTTTCGTGCAAGTCTGTGTTCTCCAATAACACTATAGTGGACAAAATGATAGAAAGTTGTCCAATTTAGGCAACATTGATAGGTGTTGTGGGGTTTGTCCCCAAGATAGTTCCGCTTCATGCCGAATAAAAAATAGTTTCTGTGTATGGATCAATGTAAAATCCTTCCAACAGTTATGATATTAGGATAGGGCAAGTAGGTTCTGTGTTTAATCTCTGATAATGAATATAACAAAATATGAACTGTATCAGTAGCCCATGGCCGATATAACGACGATATAGTTAATTAACAATCACTTTCCAACGAAACTACATCGATCTTTCAGCTAGTTTTGTTTCCGAGTCTACCAAGGTAGCGGAAGCATTGTTTTCACTTTCGGAATGTGACAATTTTTTTGTCTCCAAAATCAAAAATTCCACTCGCATTTTACGTTTTAGACCTTTCTGAACAATTTTGGTTCCGTGTCTATCTGTGTGTGTCCGTCTGTCAGCAAATCCTTGTTACGGGCAAAACTACACGAAGTTATAGTCCGATTTTGATGAAATTTTCAGGGATTGTTTAGGTGTAGATGGTCCCCTATAGGTTTCATGACCCCGGATCAATGGTAGCCTCTGCGCATGCGCAAACGTGAAATCCTTGTTACACGCGTAACTCAGGGAGTTCTTAATTGATAATAGTCAATAATAATTTTTAATGATCTATACAGTCATGTTATGGATACGAGGAAGCTATGTGCCACACCCACTTGGCAGACGTTTTTTGCTTTGAAGCTGGTTTTGAACATTAAATCATGAGCAATAATATTTATCATTCTCGTTTGCTCATATGCACATTCCTGGCAAGGGCTTGAAATGTGGTTGAAAAACAAAACAAAGCTTACATCTTATTAGTGACAATACCTTTATTGATAACCAGTATCTATTTCTAATAGAATACAATTTGCTTGGTTGCAGGTTCTTCTTGCTCTAAACGAAAAGAAGCTTCCATTCAAAACCAAATTTGTGAATATTGCAAACGGAGAACAATATCAGCAATGGTAAGAAGAATCTTATTTTTTATTATAAACTTTCTGGTTCTGTTTTGAGTTAAAAACAGTTTTGAATTATTTATCCGAATGATAGATTTCAATTCCAAAACAAATTTCAAAATTTTCCAACGGGTGCCACGTCAGAGGTAGGTATACTGTGAACGGAAAATGATCTTGAAATCTCTAAAGTAAGTATCGCATGACCCGTATACATAAGTATTGTTTGGTTCTGTCGGATATATAAATTTGAACTAAAATATTAAAGTGGAGGCTCTTGAAAGAACGGAGTCTGAATTTGGAGTCCAACAAACTGACACTTGCAGACTGCCAACCGCCTATTAAAACCTATGGTTGGTTGTTACTAGAGACGAGCTAAACGGTTGCTCTCCAATAATTAGTTATCCAGTTATCGCGATCCATCAGTAACCGGTAATTTCAGTAACACGTTTCTCATTCGTATCATCATTAGAATGTTGAGAACTACCTACCTAATTTTCTTACCTTACATGGTATTATCTACCGACTCCACTATTCTTTGCTGGGAGATATGAAAGTGTCAAGAAAGGTATCCAGTAGAGATACCAACAGAGAATGAATTAATGAAAATTATGAACTATTTTCATTGATGCAAAGAAGGAAAAACGGGTTAACAAATTATGTAAAATTATTCATCCGAAAAGTTGTAGTTCAAAGTGATTGTCACTAGGGGTAAATAACAACATATTATCCAAAACGATATATCAAAAATTGAAATTATTCCATAAAAAGTAAAAAATCACACGATCAAATCATTTTTAAAAACGTCAATTCTGAGAGCTGAAAAAGAGTTTGGGAGGGGTCTTCGGCTTCCTGAAGTTGTGGGCCGATTAATTTAGCCATTTTTTTGGTAAATGTTGAATTTGAGTGAAATAATTTACACATCCATTCTTAGTGATAGCTGGTAAGCAATACCCATTCTAAACGATAGTTGTCAAAATCAAGTTTTTCAACATAGTTACATAAACAAAAAAACGCTTAGAGTAAAGGACTAGGTATTTACTTATTTGTCTGTTCCCAGAGCACTTGTACACTCAGGTAGCCCTAATCAGGTCAGGAACTAACGACTGGTGGGGTCCAATTACTCCTTGTAAAATAACGTTTTCTTTGAAAGTTATTGGAGAGTATACCGTATCCCTTCAAACATAGGTTCAAGCTGGAGATTAGATGCTGTAAGTCCCTCGATGGCTATTAGACTTATTTCGATTCCTTGTCCCCTTTAAGACTGAAGTATAGAGGATTGTCGAGTGTCAAAGAAAGCTTTCCCTTTATCTTAAGTTCCAAGCTAGGAGGTCCGCGCCTTGAATAACTGGTTATAGCGATCACACCGAAAATGTTATTGTAACTGGTTATGTTATTACCGTCTCATCCCTAGTTGTTGCCTGCCCATCTCTACAATGATGCAGGCTGAGTAGCTTTTTTCCGCCTTATTTTAAATACAAATCAGATTCAGATTTAAAATCGTGATTCAACGATTTATAGTTGATTCATGATTAACATCCAATGACAATCCAGACGAATTCTCCTCAGGATCCATTTGAGAAATCGAGATTATTAAATAATGAAAATTGTTCATGCTCTCTTGCTTAAAAAAAAATCGGAAGACAGTAGGCATTTTTCAGAACAAGATGGGTAGATGTTGAACAATATGTTGTAGCAATTGCCGGAAATATCTAAATGCTAAATTGTCGATAAATTGTAAAATATTTAAAAAATGTAAATTGTATTTCATGTGTAAATGAATGTACGAGTATATAAATAAAAATGGATCGCATGTCATGGGACCTGGTTAGAAAGGGCGAAGATTGACGAAAATAATAACATTTGGTTTTATTGCAGAATATCATTCGAAATTTGTTAGGTACACATATTGAAAGTTATCAAATTTTTTGCTGTATCAGCACTGAATAAAAAAAAAAAAATCTATAACACAAGAAAATTAGCTAAAACGGTAGTGTTGCATGATTGGAATTTTCGCCCCACAATTGGTTGATCTCGGCTCGTACCTATTGGTGAGTTATTGTGCTTCTAGGTACCTGGAGGTGAATCCACGGGGAGAGGTGCCTGCGATCAAAGATGGCAGCTTAACGATACCGGATTCTATGAAAATCATAAACCACCTGGAAGAAAAGTATTCGAACGGTGAGTACCTACCTATTAGGGAATCATGGACTTTTGGTTCACTATTTTCAATAATAATCCTTTGTAACCGAATTGCAAATATTTTATACAACCCTCCGTATACTCTGTCATTTTACGCTTCGAGGCGCGTACATCCGCGCTATGTCCATCCGTTGTACGCTGCGTCAATGACGATAAGATGTGTGGAGATCGAAAAAATGACATTTCATCTAATCCGGCTCATTTCTGCCGGATTATCGTACTAACACGCTCTTGAACCCCCTGCTGTTGTAGTTTTGACAGCTGAAGCAGTCCGCTTGATGGAAGGAAGGTAGGTAATCAAACTTTTCGGAGTGGCTCGACTCTCTCAATGTGTGAACGGGAATCGTTCATGTTTGTTATTTTGAATTATTATATACATCAGTGAAGACATACATTGTGGAACATTTTATTGCATATTCCGATTTTTAATACTGATCAAAACATCGTAGAATCTTGGAAATTCGTCAATAACAAGTAACAGTTTGAAAAAAGTGACTTATTCATCGTGATTCCGTGGGATTCGTTGAACTTCTCTCTTCTGTAGCGATTTCAGTAAATGGATCCTCAATAAAATAATGCAAATACGTGCAAATCAATTTGTAATCAAATTTTAAGTGCAGCGGTCTAAAAATGGGGTTTTGAGGCATCCTAAGAATACACGAAGAATCTTGATGTCCCAGATATGCATGAGTCACCATGAATATTCTGCTACTAACTCTAATTTTCTATTCAGTTTCTCACTTGAAAAAAATGAAAATTCATATAATTTGTTAAATTAAATGATTAACAAATAGTTACTTACCTCCTTGGATCAGTGCCATTCCAGAAGTTCCAACTTTAACCGTTCTCTCACTGGAAACTCAAAACTGAATGGCACATAACAAAAATCTTAGGAGGATATCTTAGTTAGTGGTTATTCTGCCTTCGAAACCTTAAAAACTTCTCGCCTGATTTCATTCCTCTTTCGGTAGGTACCTGGCCAACTATAGTCGTATAATTTTCACTTGAAACACTTTTTTTTGCTATATTGTGAAATGGCCACGGTTGTAACCATCCCACGAACAACCTTTAGGTACCTTAGAAAGGCCAAAACGACATTAGGAACTCGACGAGTGAGCCCATTTTCGACACTATTTATATCACAATTCTGTATTTGGTAACTACAGTTGGTGTTGTTGAGATTTTGGTAGGTGCCGAATACTCCCGACTTGCTGTCTTGTCCCTTGTTCTGATCCGCTGAACGAACGTTGATTTATTTCTGCGTAACAACGCACTTTTCTTCTTCCTTGTTTTATTTAGAAGTTTATATTTTAAGAATTTATCGTTTATGGAACTGAAAGCCACCATGACGGGTTTCGAGAACCGGTACTGAATGCCTAATTTCTTAGCTCAGCAGAACTTCATTTACCAAATCTGGCCCCTCCTCTTTCCCTCCTAGCTCCCACACCATCGAAAGAACTTCCTCTATCTTTGAGCAAACACGGAAACCGGAATATTTCCTCCCGCGAACGAACGGCGGAGTTTGGGTTCCAAACAAAGAGTTGTAACTATGTTTCCATAAGAGGACTAAGAGGGTACCCTTGGTTGACTTTATAAGGACCGAACCGTCTTTCGCAATCCTTCACCTGCTCGGCAGAAAAGACGCTTCCTGCACCACTGTTGGGACTGAGGGGAGAGATCTGTAATGCCAAGGCCGCCTGAAGACGAGCTTCCGGATGTATTTCAACCCCCGTTGAAAACTGAGTTTTCCATATTCAAAACACGTGAGTCTACCGAGAATGTGTCAGAAAAAATTAGTCGGCTGTGCTGGAATGTAGTTTAGCACCGTACTGTTTTCCTAATTTCTTCATATTTTTAAAAGAACTCATGACTTGAGTGATATTTTGCTTCCGAGTCTACTAAGGTAGCGGAAGCATTGTTTTCACTTTCGGAATGTGAAAATTTTTTTGTCTCCAAAATCAAAAATTCCACTCGCATTTTGCGTTTTAGACCTTTCTGAACATTTTGGTTCCGTGTCTGTCTGTCAGCAAATCCTTGTTACGGCCGAAACTACACGAAGTTATAGTCCGATTTTGATGAAATTTTCAGGGATTGTTCGGTTTGATGTGTAGATGGTCCCCTATAGGTTTCATGACCCCCGGATCAATAGTAGTCTCTGCGCATGCGCAAACGTGAAATCCTTGTTACACGCATAACTCCGGGAGTTCTTGACCGATTTCGATGAAATTTTCAGGGATTGTTCGGTTTGATGTGTAGATGATCCCCTATAAGTTTCATGATCCCCGGATCAATAGTAGCCTCTGCGCATCCGCAAACGTGAAATCCTTGTTACACGCATAAATCCGGGAGTTCATGACTGATTTCGATGAAATTTTCAGGGATTGTTCTGACTGATGTAAAGATGGTCCTCGTGAGTATCAAAGAGAAAATAAAGTTTTAGCCTCGAGCTTGGATCGAACTATATATTTTGTTTTTCGAAATGCTATAATGTCAATCTATCACTTTATTTTCTCAAGTTATGCTCCTGCATAACAATAAATTTACCCTAATTCAATATTTACGTCGCCTAATTGAACGAAGTTCTTTAGTCAATGATCTATACAGTCATGCTATGGATACGAGGAAGCTATGTGCCACACCCACTTGGTATTTTCCCCTGTAATCCTCATATTTATTCGAATACCAGCAATAACCGGTGCGATTCTGTGTTAGCTAAATTTTTAGTTTTTGCAGCATAAAGATTAATCAACTTGTTCATAGTAACACTGAGGGAAAACCGGTTTGGGGCATATAATACCGTTTTGAGGGCAGGGTAATACCATTACCGGTATTCTGGCAATTTTATTGGCGGAGACCACTTCACCTTGAGTTATAAAGAAAAACAAACAAAATCATCAACGTTTCTACTTAGTTTGATAATTGAATTACCAAGTGGACTTCTTGCTAGGGAGCATTCATAAGGTGAACTTTACAATTTCTTCGATGTACACTCTTTCAACGCCCGTCATATAAGTAATGTAAAATACAGTACTTAGGAGTTTCAGTATCTAATATTGTTCTGTAGGTAAGTCTCATGCTTCAGGACATATCCAGTCCAGATCGCTTACACGTAGACACATCATCAATAAATGAATCGACTCTACATTTCTAAAAACTGAAAGGTCGATCTAGTGTTGTAAATGGAGAGTTTGTTAGTTACTCGTCTGATTGCGAGCGATGTTCCTTATTCTCAATTTATCTCATATGGATATGATATTCCAACATCCGTTTGTCGCCATTAGAAATCGTATCAAGTATCAATTACCTATGTGCAAATAGTGGGCATAGGTATCCTGTCAATTGAAATTCGCCGCATTGTCCTTCCTTCGAGATGTCCACAGGTCTTCCATTCATTTAGGAGTCAATTCATCAAGTAAGTTAGTATGCAAGGAAGCCAATGTTTCTATTTAGAAACCAAGGTTCTCTGACGACAGTAAGTCGTCAATGACGTCTTGGAAATTAGAGGAAAGAAAGAGAGTTTCATACTGTTTGAATATTAAGAGAATGTTGCCTTACTTTTCTGAATCGTTCAATCAATCTTTGAAAATAATGATCCAACAAAAACAATATAAACCACCCGCAATTGAAGTTTTAGCGACGGCGAGCTTTAGATGTTTTGCTGGAAATTCGAGAAACTGCTATTACGCACAAAAAAGTCGTGTTATGGTCGATGACCCTGAAGAATCGATTTTTTATTTAGTTCTGAGGGTGAGATTAGAAAGCGGATTTCTCACTTTCCAGTTTAATATTATTAGCGCTTTCGCCTTCAAGGCCTGGCTAATCTGACATCTCAATTTTATACACGATCGTGTGTAGTTATTTTGACAACTGTAATTATTGGTTTCTAAGTTATGCGTTATTATTTGTGGGGAAAATTATGTTACCTGATCACCAAAGAATATTGTGGTTGGAAATTTTCCAACTCAGAGAATTAATTCTTGTCGTATGGAGGTTTGGTACCGTAGATGTAGATGTAGATGTGGACTAAAACTCCACTAAAACCAGCGGAGGAAATGTTTGGTTAGAGGTCATGTGGAATTATGGCTGTGTGATTAAATCCACGTCTTCTACTTTGCACTATGAAAGAGATATATTTCCTGTAACTTGAAACCATAAATCACTAACAGGAACCTAATCTAGGTAGCAGATATCCGCAGCTTACTGACAACGTTTCACGATCGAGTTTTGATGAATATATGCATTACTGCTCCAATGTATCCTCATCCTCTCCAATCGCACGAAGTTACACAGGCATGTAATTACTCATTGGTGGGCAATGAATTAACAAACAAAGTGGTAAAAAACGACTTTTCAAGAAGCTTGTGAATATGATCGGATGAGTGTAAATGATATAGTGATGTAATTTACACCAGCGAGAGCCAGAAGTCAATTTCAGAAGCCTTCCTTAATATATGACAAATGAGAGATTTTTTTATATTTAATTAGCAGCGCTCTTAGCGGTTAAGAGATTCTCATGACACCTTGGGAACCACTGCCCGATATCTGTAATTGCAGATATTGTGTTGGGGTGACACGCGATATAGGAACTGGACGACAGCCTCCACTTTCCACTAGTCCCTGGAGGTCAAACGCCTCTTGGCAATCGCCGTCACTTCCTCGCTTATTCTGGTTGAACTGGCCAAGTTGGTAATGGCCTGGGTCATTCCGCCAAGGGCAAAACCACAGGGTTTTCCTCAATTGTGTATCGTCCATGAAGAAGAACGATGACCGTTTGTTATTGTCACTGGATCCTCTTTCCTGCAAATGAATACCAAATTGACCCGCCTATACAAAATCGTGGTGTTTCTCTTTGTTGCATTGAGGGTCGCGAATATTGGAAGGATTCTGTTGGTCGATAAGTTAATAGTTTGCAATCCACAATAGATCTGGATGACAAATAGCCTGTAGCGAATCAGTCAAGATTCTTTGAGCACAAGATTCGAGTAAAAGAAAATAAAACCTCTAAATCAAAAATTTTTGTTGACAATAATGTTAACTGAACCTCGACAGGTTTTAAGAGAAATTAAAAAAGGAAAGACAATCTCTGTTTAAACTAATTGAAATAATATTCTTAGTTGGATGCCAGTGATACTAATAGGGTACCTACCTAATACTTATCTTATAAAAATTATTAAATCGAGACCACGTTTCATACGAATTTCTATCCGTTGCAAGAGGTCCTACGTCACCTAAATAACAAACATTACCTAAATGTCATACATAACTACTGTCGGACTGTAAGGAACTAATGAAAGAATAAGTACGACTATAAACAATGCTTCCGCAACCTATTGATACATGAGGGATAATTGTAATGTTTTAATTAATTTGAACGAAAATTTCTCCACTAAATTCAACTGCACAAGCAATTTTGATTACACCGCTGAAAAGATTTTTCTTGATTTTTTACCAATTAAACCAACCTACAATATTTGTTTGATACACTAAGCAGATAGAAAATTTAACGCTCTATCCAACCGGTGTAGTCAAAATTGAATTTTCTTCATCACATAAGGGAGTTGTAGCTGCTTTAGTGAATTTAAGATCAAAAACAAAAAAAAATCTTAAAATTGAAATTGCTCGAAAACGTGGCCTAAAAAATTTCTATGAGGCACTTTTTGTCAAAAATGTAGAATCTAATTCCTAGCGTGTGTCTGGTTCTTCAGGTTATCACCGTTCGAATAACTCCTTGTTTTTGTTGATTAATTATCAAGATTCATTAGTGAAAATAATAAATCACGTGATGCATGTTCGATTGTCACATTTGTCACAAACGCAATTTCGAAATTGTTAAGTGTGATAGGTCAGGAAAATGTTTAAATGAAGTTATTCCTCAAAATATTTCACCATTGATGGGTTCATTCTTGCAATAAGTTTGGCTCCCCCTCTCCATAACGTTACTGTTTGTGCTAATGTTTCACTTTGTATGTCTTAGTGGCATTCGTTGGTCCTCGCCGCTCCTTCACCTCCCTGGGCCTATAGGATTCAATCTCCTTTCAATGAGGCCTACATAAGATGTGCTATCTGTGATGTACTTCAGTTCATGTTTGTTACTGACGATGCTCGAACCTTCGAAATTGATTGAACTGTGTAACTCCTTATTTTCGTGGAAATATGTTCTATTGTACTCCGTTTTTATTGAAATGGGTTTCCACAACTTCGTCGCAAGTGACTTAGTCCGCACTGTCAGGGTCTTTTAGAGGAATAGAAGACAAATTGAACAAGAGGAATACAACTGACTGAATTTACTTTACAATTATTTCCTTAATACTTGTACAATCATTATTTTTCATAATCCGCCAAAGTCTCTTCTCAAAACTTTACTAACTTTAACCACGACGGCGAAGCTCCCAGCTGCAGCTGAGGTCCTGCGAAGGGCCTTGGTGATAGTTCTGATGATCCCTGATGAGAATAATTCTCAATTATTGACGAGACGTAGCTATGGTCTCGGATCTTGTGGAGTCGGTCGGGGACAGGAACAACGGCCAATTGTTTCTGCGACAAAACTCGAAGGAAGATCCTTCTGAAGATAATTCCGGAGCTTATATAACCGCGGGAGGAGGTGGGGACGCCTCTGTGGCCCATTCTCGTCAGCAGCTCCGACAGTACCTTGAACCGTCAACAAAAGGTACGCTATTGAAAATATGCAACCAAAAAGCTTTACTTTAAAGAAGGAAATATTATTTAATTTTCTTTAGGTTTTCAAGGCTATTTTAAGTTTAAAATCATCCGATGACCAGTGATATACCAGTGAAAGTGCTATATAATAGGATATAATAGAGTTTCTCGAATCGTGAAACGACTCGAACTGCTGTAAGCGTTATAATACGGCCGAGTAGGTAGGTGAGCTCCTATTACGAAATTGTTGATCCGTGCTCGGAGCGCGGCGGATGTAAATATGGACAGTCGCGGTCGAGATTCCAGTTCTCCGGGGCAGGAGTCTGGGAAGGTCATTGCCAGCGGCTGAGGGCTGACTCACAGCGGAAGCTGGCCCACTTGAGATCGCGACTCTTTCCATGTCCCGAGCACCTCGTTTTCTTTACCCCATCGCGGAGATTTTTTTTTTATTTCTTCGTAACTCCTCCTCGTCTTTTAAGGGAAACGGGCGAACAGACTGTAGACGCTGATTCAGGGCGAAACGGAACACAAATAAAAACAAGGGAGGGGAAAGAATATCTTTCCGGCCTTCGCAGTTCCTGACAAGGCGTCAAACCGTAGCAGTTTTTTTCCAGCGTGAACCCGTTAACTACTGTCGGTGATCTCCTGAAACTGGTAACATTTAACGTGCAGGTACACTTCCCGAAAAGGACAGAACTCTTAATATTTGGTGGAATTTTGCAATTTTGGTTTATTATTCAATAATAAACCATTAAAATCGCTCTTGAAAAAAAAAAAAAAATTCTAATCCCCCCCTGAAAATTTCATTGTTTACGTTTAAAGGGTGCAGAATCCGATTCTGCAATAAAAATTTTTCCGTCCGTCCGCCGTACGCCGTACGCACAATTTCTCCGAAACGGCTGAAGCAAAAACGCTGAAATTTTCAGGAAAATCCATGTTGGTCCGACGACGCCCCAATTCTTGAGCCAGCACTCTCACATTTAATTTAAAGTGCCCTTTAAGGGCTGTCAAAGTTTTGTAAAATCCCTAAAAACCTCAAAAAAGTCAAGGCGGCCTAAATTTGTACTCTTTTTGAAGAACGCTCCACGAGGAATCGAATGAGCCCCTCCCCATGTCCGTAGGTCAAACCATTCCCGATCTATGGCCCGATTTATGGTGCCAACATTCGCGTTATTTTGGTTTATTATTGTTTTTGTGTTGATATCAGTAACCTAGCGACGTAGTGATGTAGTGATGTAGTAATGTGGATACTGGAGTGAACTCCTAAAAGGCTTTGTAGCCGATACACGGGTTGAAGCATTCTGATAACCAAGAAAAACGCTGCGAATTCTTTCACTGGGGTTTATTATTCAATTGGCTTGCGTTCATGATTTGAATTTCAACTAAGCTTTGGAGTGTGCGTGTTTCACAGGTGATAGAGCGATTATTGAATTTCAGGAGGCACACAAAAATGATCAACTGATCAATCCAAATAGGTATTTTGGTTGAGAACAGATTTACGTGCTCTATACATATCTCCTGAAATTCAATAATCACTCTATCACCTGTGAAACACGCACACTCCAAAGCTTAGTAGAAATTCAAATCATGAACGCAAGCCAATTGAATAATAAACCCCAGTGAAAGAATTTGCAGCGTTTTTTCAAATACGACGGAATTACTGCATAAAATTATCAAATAGGAAGGATCAAACTAGTATATTATTTTCAGGAGTCTAAGTAGCTGAAGCTTTGTTTTCACCATCGAGAGATGAATGATTTTGTTTTCCCCAAAATCAAAATTTCCACTCGTGTTTGCGGGTTAGACCTTTCTGAACTATTTTCTTTTCGTGTCTGTCAATGTATCCTCACTCCCTTATAGTACGGCTAATTTCTGCATTCTGCAATTATAATTTATGAAATTGTGCATTTTAGGCTGTAGATGGTTCCCTATGAGTTTCGATCCTAAGAAATCAATACATTTGTCTGCGACTGCGCAAAAGTAAAACCCACCAAGCATCATTTCTCAGGTTCTAAAGGTCCGATCGTGTTTAAATGTTCAGGGTAGTCAGAGTGAAAAGATTTCATAGTCTCATATTAATTTAGAACAACCGCGGCAGACCCTCAATACACGTCGTTTGAAGGAAGTGAATAGAAACCCCGCTGCATGTCTGTTCACTAAAAGATTATCACATCTACCAACACCAAACTTACTTCTTGTGATAATGAGAGAGATATGATCAACCTCAATGTCTTGTTAGAAAAAAAAGTCAGGCAATTCGGGTGTGGCACATTTCCCTCGTCTAGTTAACACAAACGTTTAGATATTTTGAAATGTTTTGATAATCTCCAAAGATGTGTAACATACGCTAGTTACAATGATTCACGGAACAGAAATGTCTCAGGGATACTTATGTTCCGGCATACTTACTTCAACGCCTCCAACCGACGTTTAACGCGCGACTGTCGCTTTATTCTAAATTGGTATGAGAATGAGAAATCATTTCAAACTGACAATCTATAAAAATTGAGAGCGATCGGATGAAACCTGAAGGAATTAGCCTTGTTATAAGGATCTGAGGATACACGGGAAGACAGACTAAAAACTGTAAATGCAACTGTGAGTTTTGATTATAGGGAACATTTTTTTTTCGTCCCCCTATCTTTTAAAATTGTTGTAACAAATTCACGTTCTATATCTTTCGAGATTATTAAAAATATTTAAAAGCATCTATAAGTTCGTGTTACCTAGGCAAGGGAAATGTGCCACTCACCAAACTTGACAGATCTTCCCGTTCAAATTATCACAGGAAAATAAGTGTGTGTTGGTAGGAGATGTAATATATTTTAGTGAATTGCTGATTTCAAAAATTTGAAGATGAAATTTTAAATTGATGAAATGTTTTCTGTAAAAATCCGTTTTGGGGCACCCAAAAAGATTCCTGAACTTGAATAAATGCCCATATGTTTTCCAATACCTTGTGGAAAAAAATGTTGGAAACCTCGGCAAAAACAGTGTTTTTTGTTGTAAATAATTTCTACATTTTTTAATTCTAAGAAATGTTTAATATTATATCAAACTTCAAGTGAACACCAACAAATGACATTTTTGTTACCAATACGAAAAAACTATGTACTCACAACTTGGCCGAAATTTTTCTTAGTTGAATAACTGAGATTTTTTTTCTATTTGCAGATGCCTCACATTATTTGACGGATGCGTATCAATTTTTCGTTAAGCCAGAGGGCTCTCAAGTAGTAGCAGAACCCCCTGAATTTTCTTAGCAATTCTCCTCTCTCGAAGGTTGGATAAATTCGGGTTTTGGGTGTGGAACAACAGTTTCCTCGTGTTCTTCGAACATAATACGATAGATATTAAGATGTGTATGAAACTTTATGACACATAGACTTTGATAAAAGGGCATGCCATTTGGCGCATAAGCTCGTTCGTATGGAGTAATCGTATGAATCATTTGAATGTATAAATAATTTCGGATTACTCAGGCACCGTGTTAAGATTAGCAGGGTTGCCTGGACGTACAGGTGCAGTGGTATCCGATTATTGGGTAGTAGTGACATCATGACCATCCAGCGGTCAGTCCCTAAAAACCTTAATTTGTGAGGTGGTCGTGCCCAGAAGCTATGATCGTTGATCTTCCTAAAACAGGAGTGTCTATGCCTAAACTAGTAAAGTGCCATGAAAGGAATTTCGTTATTGAAACGATCACGGGTATCTCTAGGATTTAGCGATATTTAATGTTAAATATAATTTCACCATCAATAAGGATGCGATCGAAAATAATAGGGACTCATTTGCAATTAAACCCGCTGCGTTCCAGAAAAATATCCTCTTCCACACTGGGTATGGCACATAACTTCGAATAACAAAAAATCATTGAAATAATCTGGATGGTTCCTAATCTTGATGAAATTGAACCTGTACCAAGGATTCATGCGAAAAGCGTAACACCTTCAGTTGGTTGAGTCAATCTGTATTGCAATTCTGGAGCGTTCCTAATTTTATAAATAAGTATAAACTTATGATAAAGTAATGCTAACGAGTAGAATAATGATAAAAATCGAGTAGAAATTTCTATGTCAAGATAAAACCACATTTCTCTGTTTGCCTTCCGAATTCAAGCAAGTCGGAAGAAAAAGATCAATCTAATAATTTGCCTCAACTACGCAGTGTACCAATTTATCGTAAATTCAAAAGTCATTCGCTACACTATTGAAACACGAAGTGAACGTAGCACGACTCATATTTCGGCCATGATATCGCAATGACAACATCGCTTATCGCTTAACTCAAACGATGGTTGCAAAGTAGAATTGAGCATAGAAATCGGGACTTTTCTGTATGAAAACAAATACTTAGGCTCAAGTAATGTTTAATTAACGGGGTAGTTCAAAAAATTATAAATACGTCGGGTATTTCGCGTTATGTTACTGAAATGAGAAGAAACTTACGTCAGCAGGCTCGTTCATCAGAGAAGCCTTAAAAATATTGGCTGAAGATTTGAGTTGTGAGAAGTTGGCAAAAATCACGATTGTGGTGCAGTAGACTATTGAATTCAGAAACTGTTGGAAACAGATCGAGCGCCAAAATACGAATCTGACAATAAGCAAAACTCAATTTTTCTTTTTCTTTTATGGATTATGTGATGTTAAAACTTGAACGAGGAGATACCTTCTTGATTATCAAAAACCAGTGAATGAATGTGCGTATCTTATTCGAAGCTTTGGATTTCTATTTATTTTTAGGATGATTAAAAAGTCAAAGCTGGTATATGAACAGGTCGTTTATTTACAATTTTAACTGGTGAGGGTTCCATTGGAGCCCGTGGCATAAATCTCGTTCGCTACCTACTGATTTCCTTCGGCTAAGAAAGTAAAAGAGAAAGACAGCTGCTCCACCTACCCACTGTTTTTGATGAAGTCTCTAGGCAGGTTTCTCGTGTCGGTTTCGCTACCTGTTTTATTAAACGGTTAGGTAACGCGTATCCGAGAATCGATGAATTTCAATCAGAAGAGTGAATGAGCTAATGAATATTAAAATTCCATTTCAGGTGGGAGAGAGAAGTTCTTCTACACGTCAAACGCGGAAGCTTCACATGCTTTATTTTAATAAGTATATGGTTGTGGAAACATGTTTGAATAAATGTTGCTACGTTCCACTCGTTCTAGAAGCTATCAAATCATAAGTTATGATTTGAAGTTGAACATAAAGTGTAATACATAAGGATTCTAAGTTATTAGCGATCAGAAGAGTTGTGATTATGAGGAGAGGTTATGAAGTTTAGGAAGAATGTTAGTTCTCAAAAGCAAGAACGGCTGCCAAGTTGGGTGCGGCACCTATTTCTCTCATGTCTGGTATCGATAACATGAATGTATAGATATAAAGTGTTTTAAATAATCTTGAAAGATTCCTAATTTTAAAAAGTGGAATATAAATTTAAAAAAAGTTTAAATTTGTAGACTTAAACGCCTCCAAAGGGTCGACAGGTAATGCGGGTCTATGGGACTAATTCTACAGGTATAGCCGACAGAATAATGTTACAATCAAGCTGAAATTGATATGATATGACTAAATCGTCTTCCCCCATCCATCCTCCAAATTTCAGAAAGACAGCTTGAATTCGCTGAAAATTTCCCTGCATTTCCTGATAATGTCATCAAAATCGGTTGAAAATACTTCGAGGTTAAACCTGTTACAAAAGATCTATACACACGACAGACTCACTGGATCAAAACGAAAGTTGTTCAGAATGGAAATTTCGATTTAAAAGAAAGGAAATTTGTCATCTCCCTACAAAGCTTTTGGGGTGCTATGTTAGTATGCGCACGTTTCTCTATTAGTACGTGCCCCACACTTACGTACTCGCAATGTGCCCCTCAGCGGTGTTAGTTTCGTACACAATCGCGAAGTGTGTTTCATCTTAGACAACTGTTGCAAGACAACCGGATTATCGCTAGAAAAAATTCGAATGTTCCATTATGATCAACCTATCCCATCTTCGTCGTGAGGTTTGTTCGTCAATCGTCCACAAACGTCCGCAACTGATAGGCACTTGCGACCACCCTATTCAAATTGACGAATCCCGGTTTGCTGGTAAGCGTAATCGGGGTAGACTGCTGCAGACCTGTTCGTCGCATTCCTGAAGGACGCGAAAGAAGTATACCGACCCTGAACTATGATGGAGCCTCGACAAAGCACCCTTCAATGAGGATTTCTTGTAAGTACCTTCCACAAAGCTTCCTATGTACGAGTACCTTTTTCTCGACATGTATATTCTGCGTAACACTGTGGGGCGCATACTACCACAGAAACCAAGGGTTGTGGGGCGCCGGAGGGATGTGAGGCGCACACTAATATAGCACCGCTTTCGGTACCTATACCGAAGACGGCGGTAGCTCGGAAAAAACATGACTTGGATCTTACAACTATCTTCCTGTGTTTCCTTTGTTGCATACATCACTGATATATTACTGTATTCTTTATGATCCTGAAAATATTTGGCACCGCTGATTCTACGTAAAACCATTCAAATTTGAAATAGGATTGACTCAAGACTACGTTCCTTTTGAAATGAATGTACTACGTTGTTTGCTAAAAAGTTTTTCAGCACTTCTGTGGTATTTTACCCGCTTTTATTTAAGGAATGTCCCTGATTGTTGGATTCTTCGTAGATTTGTGAATTCCAATCCCAGTGTGGTTCCCGTTCAAAGTGTGATCGCTTTGGAAGCCCTGCAGGATTTTTTGGGGTTGATAGCATGTCTAGTAGACATTGTCTACCATTGAGACGGCTGTATGAAAGCATTTTGTATTTGTTTATTCATTAGGTATATCTCACAATTATTTTTGTTTCATTGATGAATTTGGCAAATTGTAATGCATTATTTAACGCCAAAAATATGCAGATACAACCTACTTGTATTAATGAAGAATAATACTTTTAAATGAACATTGATATCATTCACTGTTCATGGTTTCTGCTGGACTTCCGTGTACGGATTTTGTATTAACAAAATAAATATTTAATAGTAACATAAAAAATTTGTGGTTCTGGTATATCACCAACAAAATGTAGGAATCTTTGGAAGATTACAAAAGCAGAGCTTAGTAGCTTATGGATTGTGAATGATGCCAACATTTTCCTGATACAATTTATTTGTGGTAAGACGGGTAAGATAATTCCGATAAGAGTTCAAGGAGTGATGAGAGTTGTAAGATTATAAACGTGAAAAACACCTTACTGGTACGAAAAAAAAAACACATTTTCGTACAAACAAGTTAACGAAAGTACACATTAGATGACATAAGTGTTTGATTTCTATTTTACATCGGGCACGACACGTTCATCTGCAAGATTTAGACAACTTCGCTCTCCCCTTACATTCCGATTAAGATAGGGACAACCTTTATCTATTTCTGCAAAGGTATTTCGAAATAACGAACCAACTGTAGGGGGTGTGCTATCGCGTTCGCCGCTCTTGAAATTCCCACGCGCTACGTGTCCTGATCGATCGGTCATCTGCAAGGGGCAACGCCCGGACGACTGAGAACGTGATATTTTCCTTCGCAGACTCAATGTATCATCTTTAGTTTAATAACATGATGTTCGTGATGTTTTGGGGCCCAGTTTTAGGTTCAGAACTTGCTATTATTTGTTATGAACAATACCTCACTTGCCCATGACATCAAAAACCTCGAAAAATCAAGTTTTTGCCCATTTTTAGTCCAAAAGGTCCTGGGCGTTTTAGTTGAAAACCCAGTCTAGACGTAAGGACCAACTACACCCTAATTGGAAAGGATGGTTTTTTTACACAAGATACCAAGGCCTTTTATAGCCTCTTTGGCGAACGGTCTTTGAATATTTGGAAACGGACCTTGAAACGTTAAAATATAAAATTTTAAGGGTCTATTCACTATTTTTGCTGTACGATTACAAAGGCTTATTACTGGAAATACTAATATCGATTTTGATCCGCGGGCTCACCAAGACTCGAATTGCTCAACTTTGTATATGTGTTTTGCAAACGAATCAAAAACGCTGCAAATTCTTTCACTGGGGTTTATTATTCAATTCATGATTTGAATTTCTACTAAGCTTTGGAGTGTGCGTGTTTCACAGCTGATAGAGCGATCATTGAATTTCAGGAGGCACACAAATATGATCAACTGATCAATCCAAATAGGTATTTCGGTTGAGAACCGATTTACGTGATCTATGCATACCTCCTGAAATTATAAATCGTCAAATGAATGAAATTGAATAATAAACCCCAGTGAAAGAATTTGATCTTTTTCATGCATATCAGAATGCTTCAACCCGTGTATCGGCTATAAACCCTTTTAGGAGTTCACTCCAGTATCCACATTCACTACATCACTAGGTTACTGCGATTAAAAAAAAAAAAAAAAAAAAAACCGTTGTTTTTGTTTTGATTGCAGCAACTTAGTGATGTAGTGAATGTGGATGCAAATGTTGGCAGCATAAGATCATGCCATACATCGGGAATGGTTTGAGCTACAGACCTGGGGAGGGGCTCATTCGATTCCTCATGGAAAGTTCTTCAAAAAAAGTCCAAATTTAGGCCGCCTTGACTTTTTTTTTTGAGATTTTTAGGAATTTTACAAAACTTTGACAACCCTTAAAGGGCACTTTAAATTAAGAGAGAGAGCTGGCTAAAGAATTGGGGCGTTGTCGGACCAACATGGATTTTTCCTGAAAATTTCAGATTTTTTGCTCCAGCCGTTTGGGAGAAATCGTGTGTTCGGCGGACGGACGAAAAATTTTTAATTGCAGATTTGGATTCTACACCCTTTGAAACGTAAACCATGAAACTTTCAGGGGCGGTAGACATTTTTTTTTTCAAGAGCGATCACAATGGTTCATTATTGAATAATAAACCAAAAGAGCCCAACGCTATAGACAATTCGGTAGGCTCTAGAATAAATCATTTAATAACATAACAGTAGATCGCACATTCATATAAGGGGGGTTACGAAGTAGGAAGGTACTTGTAAATAGGTAGGTGCGAGTTCTATATAAGGGGGCACTCGTTATTCTCAAGTTACTATTAACATTATGATCGGCCATTGCAACAAGTTTCAAAAGTATAAGACCTGCAGTCTATCTCTAACCACCCACTCGTCGCATGTAGTTCCAAGCTGAGGAGAACACCCTTTAATTTTTCGATGCCGCTCTACACTTATCACCAACCATATTTGCACTGCTGTCGCTCTATAAGAATAATTTAAGACTCAAAATGGTGTAATCAGAGGTGTGAGATGGCTTGTTCAGTGAAGCTGCATTGAAACATTCTGTGAAGACTATTCGGTGGCTGGAGTGAGCGATTGCTCTGTTCGAATCACATTTAGACTGAAGTTGGTGACATATTGCGCATCTTGCTTTTACCATGTACAGATAACCATTGAAACCTGGACGATTCCTAACGGAGGGAGATACAATAAAATACCGTGCAAGCAGAACAAAATGTTTTGTCGAAAGAACAGAATGTCTTCGTTAACAGTGTTTGGATAGTTTCAATAGTTCCAGTTGAAATTGGCCAATTTTAGATGGTGGTTGAACGATACTTGTTCAATTTCAGTGGTTGTATTTAATTTTCTTGATATGTTGGAAAGTTGGAGGAATTACTATTGTCAAACGCATAAAATAGGTGACGTGATGCTTGGGCCAGTTTTCTGGGTATCGTATCGTTCTAGGCACAGTTTTCTTGGTCTTAGCGAAGTTCAACATGAACATGATGATTTTAACGAACTTCAACTAAGAGAGTTCCACGTGATTTGGATTTTATCGTTCCTAATGATTGATAGAACTGATTAATATTTTTCCGACACCTCGAACTCTTACTCATCCAACTTCGTTTTATATGCGATTTACCGCGCAAAACCGTGTTTTGAATAAAGCATCCCTGGGTACTAAAATGTTGGATTGATCAGTGCATCCAATCTGAACAGCTGATTTGGCTAAATTCTCTTCTGTTCACCATTGAAAGCTAAAATTCGATAATAAGTCTCAGTGAGATATCAAATGAGACAAATAACGTATCCTTAATATGAAAGATCCGCAGACATGTAGAAAACGAAATGGTTGCGTTATCACCAAGTTTTAACGATTTTGTTTATCATTTTCAATAACAAACCTTTGTAATAAGGGGGAGGGAACCCCCCCCCCCCAAACGAAAAAAATCCCCTTCCTCCGCAAAACTTTTTGCTTTAGATTTCATACTGTGTAAAAAAAATCTGTTTTTCTACCGTCGGGAGTTTTTGAGGAAGTTAATGGAACGTGGGTCAAAAATGACATTTGGGGTCTAGGTGGGACTAAAGTCTCGTCATCGATCTTAGTCATCAAAAAAGGGGGTGATCAAAGGGCTGTAATTTCAGAAATCTGAATATAGAAAACTTTCGAATGTTTTTATGGTTGTTATTCAGAGACCGTTTTACGTTCATGCGATCGCTCTCTCTAAGGGCTGGAACTTTGATAGACAAAAATAACGTCAACACGAACGTGATTGTATCGTACTTGAACATAGTGAAAATCGCCTGGTATCACGTGAGGATTGCTTCAGCTGATATTGGAGTGGAATTTTGTTTCAAGACATCCTATTGAAATCGAGCATTTCAAGTCTCATGATATATAACTGTGGACAAGCAAAGCGTAGGTAGGTGTTTTCTTTTACCTCTTTAAATTTCAATTGTTCTATTCGTGGATATCCATGTTTTGCCCCTATACAACATGCTGCACCATTTCAGGTATTTTCATAACGTATTATGTTTATTGTATATTTTGTTTACGGGTTGTATTTTGACGAAGTCATCCTGGATCAACGGACTACCTTCTGCGGTCTCCTTTGAATCGTTGCCAGGAGGAGTGGAACAATCTAGGAGTGGGCATCTTTAACATTACGGAAACTAAATTGAAAAAAAAATAGATGAGTGCTTTGGTCAGTGAGGTATTTTTTGTTGTTATTTTCTTTGTTTAATCATGTTTGTGAAGCCTGCGCGCAACCACTGAAATACTGAGTTCATACATTATTTTATTATATTGGGCTGATAAGCCCGTGTTATAAATAAATAAATACCTGCCTTTGGATCGTCAAGAAGCCATTTGAAAGATATGGGGTCACAGTGATTAGCTGATGTGCCCTTATAGCTAATTTCGTTTCTAATCGATCGCCCTTGTTGAAATAAAAATGGCATTTCTTTCATGGCATCTAGAATCCAATTACCAGGATTTGAGGAGGAGGATGGTTGTAGATCAGTCATGTCTTATTTCTATAAAAAAAAAATCTTACAATATAGTTTCATCGGTATCATCTTTTACTGTAGTTTATCATTATCGATTACATAATCCATTAAATTAAACTAATTATTCAATCTTCGTAAATCTATTGTGGTGGATTTTTTGATAGAGGTGGATAAATGCAATCCCTACTAGGTCGGTATTCTTGCTGTCAACTCGTTCTAAACGACAAAGATGGTGAAGTCTATTTACAAACTTGTGAACTGTTGACGAGTTATTATTTTTTTCAATCTTCTCTCCTTACGCCCAAGTACTTGTTTGTTATTATCGCTGTTACCTAAAAGAGATTTTCGTTGACTTTCAGCTGTCATTTTCTTCATGCTCTAGACGCTACGTCCAAAAGTTAATACTCACTTTTTTTTGGGCGCTGAAACAATCGCTGAGATGATATTTTTTTTAAAAAGCCTCTGGGTGATCATCCGAGCGTACTAGCAAAAAGTAACGGGGAGGCGGACTGAGGCAACCTGCCGCTATCTATCTTGCAGGCAACTCACTCGACACACACCGCCGCACATGTTGTTTCGGATGGAAAAAAGTGGTTTATGGGCCGTTGGGACGGAAAGTGTCGAGTTTTGAAAAACCTGTTACGGTAGACCGAAACTGAACAAACAGACCTAATCCGAAACTTCAATACTCCTTCAACAGTCGATTGTCGCAATAATCTGTTCCCTAAATACGATATTGGTTAATTTTGATTGGTTAATATTATTTCGAAAACATGTTATTTTCTGTGGTACGTATCGCAAATACATCAGGATATTGAACACGTTGAAAAAGTTAGACTTTTCCTGAAAAGTTTCCCCTTTTTGAATTCCGTTTCGGCATAAACTGATGAAGTCAATATTCCTTCAGAGCTAATTTCCAAATTTTCCACAGAATCCCACAAATCTGTCAATTTCTTCTTCCGAATATGTGTAGTTTTCTGTTTTTCTATTCCGTTAAGAAGTTCATATTAGTTTACCCTAAGAATAAGGTAACTTCCAAGACCGATACAAACGAAATATTCTTTTTCGTGGAATCTTTTCACTTTTGGTGCCATACGAAGTACTGTCTTGTTCAATCTTGCAGCACTTCTGGAGGAAAGATTGGGTTTTTCAATAATATGAGTTAAAAAAAAAATAAATATGTAAGTGGTTAATTAGACTGTACAGCTTGACGTACTAGCTACATGTATGGATAGTAGGATAATTATCTCCCTTAGCTCCTTGTCATCCAAACGCAATTTTAATTTTCATCGTTCAATTTTTGAATCGGAGAGGTTGTTCTCCATATCTCTGAGGTCCTCCACATCAGCTTTGAGTCTTAAATAGACATCCTGGCCTTTCGGACTATCTTATCGATAGATAGATTGGTCCTTGCTAATGCATTCAATGGCCCATCTACTCAATGAACCAAACCTTCATCATTTCTACTGGGACACCGCCAGGTGGGAATGTGTTTTGCACGTTGGAACCATCAACAGAAACTCTAGCCTTGGCTCCATGTACGGCAAAACCAGCCTATTGGTTACAAATCAGGATTAATATTGCAAACGCGGATGGATTGCTAGTCCAAAATATTTCGATTGCCCTGAATAATAACGTTCAGGGATTTGCCGTTGGGCTGTATGCGTTTGTTTTGAAGTTTGTCATTTCACAAGTCGGAAAACATTTAGTGTTCACTGCTGTTGAACATCATCACTAGCTATCATTAGCTGCGTGTCCAGGGCTTTCCTGAATCCAGAGTAAATGCTGTTACATTCTTTATATTCGAAACTATTGCAAATTATAACCTACATGTTAGTTTATCATTGTTTTCTTGAAGAGCCTACCGTTCCTTCCATTTTTGCCTCCTCTTTCTTGTCCGTCAGCGGGATTATAGGTATGGTTACACAAGTCAGACGGTGGTACCAGCCACAGTGAACAACCTAAGAACTGAGATCAATCACCTATGCTGCTTCGCTTCTGTTTGATGAACATTTCTCCATTCAAAGAGACAAGACTGAGTAGCGAAATCATCAGGCCGAATTCTGATCCTCCCTTAAGGGGGCAACTGATGACGTCCGCTTCCGCTAAAGTAATCGAAGGTAAAGTCCTAGCCTGGAACGGTTGTTGACTTTACCTCACTTTTACTACGCTTCTCAGAAGCACGAGCATTGCAACAAGGGTATTAGCAACATGACTCATGCTACTCTTTACATACTTTTAACGGATGATCGTAATGCCTCCGCTCTTGTCTTGCGAGACATCACTGAAGCACGACAGATACGATAAGACGAATGATATGAGGCACACGTCGGTCTCTCATGAAAACGATACACCCGAATCATTTCCAAGAGTTAGCACCCCATATTTTCAAGATGCGTAGGTACTTGTACACATGTTCCTATGTACAGGAACTGCAGATCATTATACTAAGGTGCTGCTCTCATTGTGGCGGAATGCGAAGAATTTTGAGTTTTAACCTACCACTTCGATTTTGCGTTGTATTCAATCTTGTTAAACATGAATCACTTGTTTTGATTTCTACCTACTTTCTCATGTGTCAACAATTTCTTTTAATTGTTAATCACTTTGAATACAACTCTTGAATGTGCAGCTTCTTGATTTACAATATTCTCACAATAGTTACCTACAAGAACATTAATCTTAGCACCAGAATCTTGTGCAATCTTTTAACGCCTTTCCTGTCGTTCAGAATTTATTTCGTGGTCCCTGTATTGAAAACTGAGATTGTTCAACTAAGCTTTTTCGTTCAACTACTTGAATTCGTCAAGACTCATTGGTACGATCAAAGACTCTTTCAAAACAAACTACCTACTTTACGAAGCCTATTACGAGCAAAGTTCCATTCTCCTTGTAATAACTCCAATACGTCTTGTGTAAGGCGAACCGAAAGAGGGACGGGCATTACATGGAAATTAGACGGCCCAAGGATGTCAGGCACTACAAACTTCGACATTTCCTTCCTCGTCGACCGCTGTAGGTAAACGGGGCTAGTGTGTTTCACGCATGAAAACTGCCGTGAATTGCTCGGCATTACCTTCCAACTCGCTGCTTTAAAAAGCTATCACTACTGCGTAGATAAGGGACCCCACGCCCCTTCGCCGCGTCGACACGCGAGAACTGGAGCTCTCTTTATTGACTTTGCCTTCATTGTTGGCCTCCGTAAATGGTGCAGTGGTGCGATGGTTTTAGTACTTAACAGGCTATCAAGCCATATAATGAGTATACCTACCCAAGATGAGACATTAACCCACATATTTCGCAAACTGGAAAGCTCGCCAGAGTGCGTGAACGAAATTCGGAGAAACTTCAGTTCATAGGGGGAAAGTCAAAGTCTTGGGGAACGTACCGAAAACTTATTCACTTACTTGTGAGATTTGCCAGAAATATTAGTACGTTATTTCACGAAAATCAACATGGCTTCATTGTTTCTTTTGCATCTTTTGGGGCATAAGCCAGAGGTGAAAAGGCAGTTTCAGACCGACAGTACAGCTCATAAAAGGAGCCAACAAGTCAAACGCTCCAATATAGTGACCAGGAGTTCCCAAACAAAGATCGTACATACTTCGCGAGGTCACTCATTATGAGCGACATTATAATGTATGTATTTCTTCTCCGCAAATCACCGACGTAGTCTGTGGTACATTATTTAAACCACGCAATTACCTACTTTGTAGGTTCACATTCATATTCGTGTTGACGCTTTTTTTTTCGTTGGAGTAAGGAGGAGCTAAAGGATGAACGCATATTTAATGGCTACAGTCACAAAGCTCGTAGAAAGTGAAAGGTATTGAAAATATGTAAACCTCCAACAACTGGAAGAGAACAATGCTTTCTGCATTAAACAGATAAGTAAGGACATCTAGCATGCAACGCAATGCTCAGATGGTGGGGAATGTGTGAATCTCATTCAACTGAACTGTGAAGAAAATTTCCTCATACCTAAAATTTTCATATATAAATAGGTTACCTCAAATAATACACTTTTTAGTGATTTACTAATTTATTTTCAACAGAGACAATGTGCAAGTAATTGGGTGTATGGATGGATTCGAAGTTTATACTAGTACGTCTATTGGTATTTTGGATGTATCTCCGATTTTGGTGATCATTTTCTTCAACAGATGGCTGCACATATGGAGTGCAAAATACATTAGTCCTCGGAGCTAATTATTTGTTCATTGCTTGCGGATTTCAACTTAGTGTAGAATACCTATATGAACTAACTAGTGTTCATCCAAATCATCATTGAATTTGAGCATAAGACGAATAGTGTTTCCTTTGAATTATTTACATTTTCAAAATCCGAAATAATTTTATCATCCTCTTAATTGCCCTTAGTTGTCCGAAAAAGAACGCATCTACTTTTCCATCTTTTCCAACATGCGGCCATGTTGTGCCCTCTTGTTCGACTTTTTGAGATTCAAGCTTTCTCATTCTACCAACCAATTGAAGTAGCTAAACATTGGATCACATTCAAACGTGGTTTCATAATAATTAATGTAGATCAATTTATACTTTTCACAACCCCAACTATTCCAACATTCCACCCCTTATAATGATCAATAAATGTTTTTTCTCTCATGTAGATGATTGGTTCTGGTACCGCAAAGAGTTTTTCTGTTCTCGAAAGTTCCCTCTAAGACAACTGCAACATCATTTCAACTTTTAAAAAAGATGAGAAATTAGTTTCTGCCTGAATGTAAATTTCCACTCTCATCCTCTCTCAAGACTGTTTTGAACAACTTTCGTCATATGTGTGGCTGCATGTTACTAAATTAGTTAGGGGACATGCGGGTTTCCTGAAAGTTAACACCACTCATTCCATTCACAGGTTTGGAAAGGTTGTTTTGGTATACAGTTGTTTTTTACTGCGTAGATATCGCATAGCATAATTGTCGATCTTGTTCAAATTCGGAGGGTGATTGGGAATAGATGATTTGACTATCCCATTTTCAACTATTGCATGAATAGTTGAAGTGATACGCATGCGCATGCGAATGCTTGTACCAAGCCCGAATACCAAACATTTCATCGAATTTTGTTGAAATTGTCAGGTTTAATGCGGTTTTTGGCTCTAGACGGTACCCAATGGACATCTCTCCCAATCTACTGAAAAGTGTTGAGCTTGTGGGAACGTAACATCCATGAAGCATAATTTTCTCAATGATTCACGATATTGTCATTTTAGACGACATCATGCGTTATTATTTTCTCCAACCATAAGAACCATACGTGTGGAATATCTGATTATTTGAAACATTTTAATGGACTATAGATTCATATTACGGGTATGAGGCAACTATGTGCCACACAGATCTTGTCATTTTTTTCTTTCTATCTTTCACTTTTTTATATTGTTCATTGATGCGGATGTTTCTTAGCTTGCAACTTCACTTCAAGTTGTAATATTCACGTTTTATTCGGTCATACCAATATTAATAACAATAAGATAACTACAGTTTATTGAAGCACAGTCTTCTATACAATCTAGTAATTCTTAATGATTAGGTAGAATTTGAAGTTCGTCAACATAAAAACTCACCTACAGGGCAGTACTACTTCTCATTCTACATCTTAACTGAATATCGTTCTATCACGTTGGGCTTTGCCAGTATTAGTAATCATTTGATACTTCAATATTTTGGATCACAGTCTTCTGTTCAATCTAGTAATTCTTAATGATTAGCTACAATTTGAAGTTCTTCTATCCTAACCACTTACCTGAAGAGCAGTACCTTCATTATTTCGCATCTTAACTGTACTATTCACGTTGCGTGGGGCTTTGTAAGTATTAATAATAGTTCGATAACTACAGTCTATTGAGTCACAGTCTTCTATACAATCTAGTATTTCGAGAGGGTTAATGATTAGGTACGCTTTGGAGTTCCTTAACCTAAAAACTCACCTGAGGGGCAGTAGTAGTGTTCATTCCATATCCTAACTGTATATTGTTCTATCACGTTGTGTTGGGCTTTCCTAGTATTAGTAATAGTTTAATACTTCAATATTTTGGATCACAATCTTCTATACAATTTAGTAACTCTTAATGGTTAGCTACAATTTGAAGTTCCTCTAACCTAACCACTCACCTGAAGAGCAGTATTTTCATTATTTCGCATCTTAACTGTACTGTTCACGTTGTTTGGGGCTATGTAAGTATCAATAACAGTTAGATAACTACAATCTACTGAATTACAGTCTTCTTTACAATTGTATCTTTTATGTATTAGGTACCATTCGAAGTTCGACTAGCCGAATAACTCTCCCGAAGCGCGGTGAAGTAGATCACAGGTACCCACCTATTCAAAAGACCCGGTACCCTGATTCCCGTCGACCCGTTCGTAAGCGAAACAGAAACAGTGGCCGTATCCTGGAGTCTCCCAACAATCAGTTCCGCCAGCCTTGGAAACAAGCGGCAATTTCCAGCGGTTTCCTCCGCCCACAGCTCTTCTGTTCCCTATACTCTGATTAGCTACACCCCGCATTATCGGCTTCGACAACCCTGGAATTGGCGTCCCGTGAAATTCCCACTATATTTTGGTTTTCTTGGAGAACATTTTTTCCTTTTATTTTCCGTTACGGGAATGGAATGGAATAAAGTTTATTTACTGCAAAAGATGAAAATGCAGACGAGATCAAACAAATAATTCATTCTCTAACCATGTCACATATTTACACTTGTCCTTCAAATGTCAAATGCTAACCAAATTTTCATTCTCTTTACCTGTCACATATGACCAACATTTTTTTCTTCAACCGCCTGGTACAGACCGAATTTATCAATTCAGCTGTCTCTCAAGAACCACATTTTCCCACTTATAAACTAGATTTTTAAACACGTAGGTAAGTCAAATTCTGATTTACGGTAAATCATATATATGGGCCATAAAAAGCTTCAGTATTGATGTACAAAATCCCTTCTCTTGCATTTGGACTGTACTTGGGGTCTATTTGGTTCTATCCAGCCCGATCGCTACAAACGCATAGTTGCTACGGGTCAAAACCTGGTGAAAAATCTGCCAAAAACGTAATTTTTCAATGTTTCTATTGATCTTCGCAAGTGGGATGTTACATTCAAGTTATTATGGATGACAAATCGATTGAGATGAGACCCAGATCAATCTGAATTCGTTTGGCTTGAAACATTTCACTTTAAGAGTGAAAATGTTGGACGAAAATTGTTATAAAATCAAATTTTTCTCATCCTATTTTTCTCGATTCCTCGTTTTTGACGACTTAGCAGTCAAGAAAAGTTGAAGGGGGAGGATATGGGGGGGGGGGGGGCTAAAAAAGAATAACCCCTTGCGGAATAATTGCCAGCGTTCTTTTTCCCTCGAAATTGAATTAATACTGGCATTTCACATTTTAAACCACCCACGAGGGAAGTCCGTGTTTCGTCGATTGAAACTGTTTCGGGAATGGGGTTTGCGTTCCCGTCAGTGGAGGAGGATTCGAAGACTGGGGTTCCTGGGAGAGGATGGAGGATGACACAGCAGCTCGAGGACCGAGCGGAGAGCGCGGGGGTGGGCGCCAAGGCCGCGGACCCTGACAGGTGGCGAAGGTGAAGGTCGTCACAGCTGGAGCGGTTCCTCACTGGCGTTCCCAATAAGGAAATCCCGGTTCCATACTAGGACTGAGGAAACACACCGAGTCGTAAACCAACCTGGGTAGGCAACTATATTTAAACCCCTCTGCGAGTCAGTATACCTCTACTACTGTTTTCGTTATTTTCACTCACAACCTTTTGTGGCTAACGGACTCTAAGCGCTCCAAGGAGGCCAATACCAACATGTACTCGTAAAAACACGACGCGAGCTTACTCAGAACTTCATAATTTCAACTAGAAAGACTGGAATTTTCTGTAATTTTTTTTTTTTCAAGTGGGAATTTCTTGTGGTTTTAGACTTTAGACGCAAAGTCTATTGGAAAAGGTTTTAAATCAGTAGAAATCTACTCATATCAAACAATGCTTTGCCAAATAATGCTGAATTCCGAACCCAAAAGTGACCTCAAAAACTTCATAATTGTAAGCAGTCCAGAAAAATCAGACCCAAATGGGAGGGGTGATTCGGGGAATGTTGAAAATCGTTATAATCGTCGTTTTCGTTTATAATTGCTCATAATTATAGCTTTAGTCATTTTTAAATGACGCATGATTCGATGAAATGTTTATTTACTTAGTAAAATGGGCAAGCCCAATACACAGAAAAGAGCAAAGTATATGAATACAAAGTAAAAAATAATAAGTGAGCCGTAATACAGGTGATGATAGAGAAAAAAATACAATTGAAACTGTTAACAGGCACGGGGAGAAAATATTGTGACAAGATGCAACTTTTACAAACTACTAAGAAGGCAAGAGCGAATAGGATTAAAAGAATTTAAAAAGTCTATAGATTGAGTAATTAGGAGGTTAGCTTCTCTAGGTAATCTGCACAGCGGGCGGTTGTACAAATAATTTATAGATAAAAAAGCAGTGGTGAAGATGATTTGTGGACGGGAGCATGCTCCAGGAACAGCAAGATTCACCTTGCTTAGGAGCGAAGGGGAGTCGACCTCTCCATGCATTAGTCTCCAGTAGAAAGACATTTCCTAGAGGTGTCTACGATCACCAGGGCCCAGCATCCCATGTCCGCGACCAAGTGCGTCATAATTCATCGAGTCCGGGGGAATATGAAGCTTATAGGCCAAATATCTCAGAAGCCAGTGGTGTATCCTCTCAATCTGATAGTAACCATATTAGGGACTCCAAACAACAGAGGAAAATTCCACCTACTAGAAGGACGAGAGCTTTATACAGGGCAACTATTCCTGGTGCATGCTTGAACCCAAGCGCGTTCCGCTTGACGAAACCTAATAGGCGCATAGTCCACGATGTCACAGCCATAATATGGTCTGAGAAGGTAAGCTGGGTGCTGAGGATCACTCCCAAATCACGTGATATAACAAATCTCTTCTTACTATGCTTCTCCAATCATTTAGGTATGATAAATAGGTGACAGGTTGCGATTAAAAGTCATAGTCAGACGCTTGAAAAATGCATCGACAGATCTCTACTGGATCAGGCAGTCGGCAGGTGACTCAATCAGATAATATTCAAATCATCAGCTAAGAGAAGGAACTCAACTCCATCCATCGTTGTACCCTTGCAAGAAAAGCCTGGGCCTAAACGCGAACTCTTATGAACTCCTATGAGAACAGGGAAATATTAAAGAAAAAATAATATTATTATTAATAGTATTTAAAGAAAAATAATAAGATTTTAGAGCGGGGACTCTCGTACGACAAGAAAACGTGTATCTGTCAGTCACTGTGCACTCTAACGTTCAAACGGATGGTTTGGTACGAAAATTCCGACGCTCTAGTAGGAATGTGTCTCATAGCAAAACCAATTATTTAATTTTGAAATTTCCCGAACTTTATTGTTGTAGGTTTGGTATAATTTTCTATATATTTCATACACTTGAAAGAGAGAAACGATATGCAACCTTAGTGTAATGTAGCTAGCTCAAAGCACTTGATTATGCATTCTGTAGCTGGAAAGTCCATTTCATGGCCTCTCTGGACCTGAACCAACTACAATAAAACCCTACAACACTTCTCACAGTTTTTCCAAAATGTGCTGTACTTTCGAAAGTGAGGTGCTTTCAGTGTTCTTTCATTGAAACCTACAACAATTATGAAAAGAGCTTCAAAGTTGGTTTAAAATACAGAAAAGCTACTTGTTTCTCATTCTGCTTCAATCTGAGTGGTAGTTCCGTCAGTTCAGTATTACAACCTAGCGGAGCAGCAGTATTTCTCTTTCACGTGCTACTTGCTGCAGCTTAGGTGTATTTTAACCTTAATAGAAAGTACTTGCCTATAAAAAATAGTTGTACAGTATGAGTATATAAATGATCTGAAGTAAAATGCCTTTTTTGCTTTATTTCGTTCTGCTTTCCGATTGTTTTCGTCAAAAAACTTCAACCACTTCTTCATACTCTTGGTGAGTGGGTGACCTTTGAAAAGAAAATACCTGCAAAGAAAGAACCGAGGTGAAAAATGCTGCCCCGTTTTAGGGAAATATTGCTATTAAGAATGATTTCAGAAAATCAAATAGAAAAAATGAGGCAGATGTGCCAGAGGGGTGAACGTCAAGAAGTGGGTTTTGAGAAAATCGCCTGTGAAGTTTGAAATGACCGACGGACGAACGTCCATTTACAGGATTTGTTGCGTGCCACAAGGGCAAACTTTGGGATAAATTAGCGTCGATATTCGCCCTTCTGGATTGCACTAAAATCCTCATCACTCCTTTCTTGTGAGGTTCTCTCTTTACTTTTTTCCTTGTTCTCCGGGGAAAAAGGCGAATATAGGGTTCGTGGCTTTGGGCATGCTCATATCAGTCTACATTTCGTACTACCGAATGGTGAAAATTTTGTTTTCTTTTTTCCAAACTCGACCCCACGGACCACCTTATATATTATTAATCAATCAATTTTAGGTAACGTAAAAGTCGTGGGAAGTGTTCAATTCTTGAAAAAATGAAGGGCTCATCCCAATCAGTAGGCGCCCATCTATTAGGAACGTAATATGATAACAAAATAGAATTGCATCTAGACAGATTTGTTGAGCATTGGAGGACTTGATTGATAATGTAACATTCGTAGATTAATATTAATAATAATAATTTGTTTAATTACCCCAAGTTGCTGTGATCGCACCTGCTACCTCGGGCATAGCAGCTCAATAAAATTTTAGCTCTGTCTGTTTTAGAACTTTAATTAAATACTTTCAATCTATTCGATACAGCATTAAATGAGAATGGGATTTCAATGAGCTCGTCACCACGTTAATATTCCCGTGAAAAAACAATAACGGGATTTTAAACAAAGAAGGGTCTGTTCAGAAAAAAACGGATCGAGCGTACAATGCAGTTAAAAAGTTGACACAAAAAAAGTTAATTAAGCTAATTTGAAATGCCAAACTAAGGTCATGTGGCACGGCTGGGATTTTTTCTCGACATTTTAATTTTCCGTAATTATCGTGAAATGTTAAACGTCGCAGAGTGCAGAGATTTAATCGATTAAAACATCGGGGAATTTTCCTTAGTGGACTTTTCTTTTCTCACCTAGAAATCTAAATCCGCCCGTGTTTCTCGTGGGATGCCACTAGGGTGGCTCGGCCGTTGCCAAACAGGGCGAGCGATACATTTGATTTTGGTTTATTCTTTCAAATAATATAGTACCTTTGTAATCCACCAAAACAATTTTTTTTAACCCTTTTCAAAATTTGTTGTTTTACGTTTCAAGATGTGTAGAATAAAAAAAAATCCATCCGTCTTGAGCTTTTCTACGAAACTAATGAACGAAAGTTGATGAACTTTGGTAAAAAAACCTCTGCCAAGTGGGTGTGGCACATAGCTTCCTCGTATCCATAACATGACTGTATAGATCATTGAAAATAATTATTGACTAAAGAACTTCGTTCAATTAGGCGAAGTAAATATTGAATTAGGGTAAATTTATTGTTATGCAGGAGCATAACTTGAAAAAAATAAACGTAGGCATGTTAAACTATTGAAAAAACTATAAAATATACCTAATAATAACAATTGACATTGACGCTGAATGGATAGATGACTGAAAATTTCATCACAATCGGTCAAGAACTCCCGAAGTTATGCGCGTAACAAGGATTTCACGTTTGCGCATGCGCCGAGGCTACTATTGATCCGGGGCTCATGAAACCTATAGGGGACCATCTACACCCTAACCCGCACGATCCCTGAAAATTTCATCAAAATCGGACTATAACTTCGTGTAGTTTTGCCCGTAACAAGGATTTGCTGACAGACAGACACACAGAGACACAGAACCAAAATTGTTCAGAAAGGTCTAAAACGCAAAATTCGAGTGGAATTTTTGATTTTGGAGACAAAAAAAATTTCACATTCCGAAAGTGAAAACAATGCTTCCGCTACTTTAGTAGACTCGGAAGCAAAATTACATTTGTAGTCTAGTTAGAGCTGAATTATCGCATCTATCTCAGTCAATCCTAAAGGGCTAACCAAAGGACTGAAATTGTCAAAATCTGAGTGTTGAAAACTACACCATTGTGTAAAAATACACCAAAGGCTCCCGTGCTGGGGGCCCCCAGCACGGGAGCCTGTTGGCTTACTGTACTTACCTGAGAATTTTGCATTCAATCTAGGAGATTCTGCCCCTTGGTAAGGGGTTTGAGGCCCTTGATTAGTTGTTCGCTTCGAATAGACCTCATTGAGGTTTGTGCCCCAAAGAGTTCAAATCTGCGAAAAGTGAGTGATGGGCACTCAGATATTATGAGGGATGCCGTTTGAAGTTTGTGTGACCCCAATACGGTGTAGGTGAAACCTTAGGGGTGCGAAGCTGGTTATAAGGCCGACCGTTGTTTTTCGTTCCCTACGGTTTTCGCCAAGCAGCCAATTGAGTAATTTTAGTGTTCGGTTCCGCCACCATGAGTTTACTGTGGACAAGTCCTTCAATATTAAACCATCTACTAGTGGTTTATTGGTTGACCCACTTTTTGATGGACCTTCTGAAGGCGGTTTTTTGTATGCCTAGATGGGCCTACGGATGGCCTGGACCGCTTCATGTTCATCCTTTCGCTCTCAATAAAGGCTAGAACTTTGACTAAATGCGGAAAGGGGACAGAAATGCGAGTGTGAACATTGTAAAAATCGTTTTCACCTGTCTCTCTGGGTTTGTGTCTTAATCAACCTAGAAAGCTGAAATTTCAATAGTTCCTTGTGTGGGACATCTGAAGTCTGAGAGTAGAAGGGATATTCTAAAGCAGAAAAAAACCTCTGCGTAATAATTTGCAGCGTTTTTTGTTTTTCAAAATCATTTTAGGCATTAATTTTCTCTTTAGATATAGGATTGAATATTTAGTGCAATTTAGAGATTATAAAAATTTGTTCATATTATACCGGCACTTGTTGTTTACCCTCTCTATAAGTGCAATCTCTCTATTAGTTGATTGAATCATTTGACTCCCCAATGCTTTGGTAAGGGAAACAATAAAATGTTTCTCTCCCTCTCTTAAATTATTTGGTTGTAGGTATGTTGAAACAAAGTTTTCTCAAATATAAATTAATTAATAGTAAAACTGGATTGAATATGCCAAACCTGAATTTCATCCGGATGTCTTCGGAAGTCTCTTGCTCCAAACATTTGAGCAAATGAGCCTTGGCGTGGGCCAACCCCTTCTCGTCGTTGGGCTCGATGTAGTCGAGCGGAGGCATCAACTTGTGAAGGCCGGACAACAGCTGTTTTGACGACTCTGAGAGTTCCCACCCGCGGCGTTCGCTCCAAGGGTTCACGATTTCCCTTTTCCGTTTGAAGAAATCGCAGAACCGGCGGAGAGACTTTTTGTTTTCTTCGACGTACCTGGTGGATACCGTCAGCAAATGAAAGGAGGCGGGTTGAAAGAATCTTATTATTTAAAAATATGGTTTACTTTAAGCATCGGAATATAGCTAAGTAAAGTGAAGGACCAGAGGAATATACCTCATCATATTAGTAATATAGATCATAGATGCCTGTAGTGGAGGGGGGTTTGCAGATAGACAGGTTTCTTGCCATGGAGCATAATATGCGAAAAAATCGAAAAATTTGCACATTTGCGGTTTTGGCATAAGGGTGACGATATGTTTTCGATTCGCTTGTACTTAACTGCTGAACTTCCGAGCCACTGTTCCGAAATACTGTTGTCAGACATGTGTTTGGAAAAAAGGAGAGTAGGACGCCTGAGAATTGAATGTATAAAGTTGAAATTTTTGCTAATTTAAATCGAACTCGGTGTTTGTTTTCATTGTAATATTAATCCATTATTGTTTGTGTAAGCACTCGTTTACTTACAAGTAACATAATCAATCTGAATTTACCTCCCAAAAAATTATTTATCATTATTTGCCCCTATTTTGAAAATTGGAATAGCAATTCCCAATTTTACTCAGCAAAAAATTGATGACATTAAGCAAAATAAAAACTAACACCCGTTCCTGTTCGTGTATTCAATCATTTCGCGGCACAGAACAACTGTCATCTATTACTTCTGACGGAATTCGAATCAAAAAATATACAGCAACATCAAAAAATGTCATTAAAACAAAAATACTGAGATAAAGAAGTACCCAGTGGCTTGGATTTCTTGTTAACAAATGCACGGGTGCTGGCATAGACATTAACCGAGTCAACCAAGTTATCAATCTGTTTTCAAATTAGAACATGCAGGATTCGTAACTGCACAGTTTTGCTAGTCTGCTCGCAGGAAATAAATGTTATAATGTCGTAATCTAAATACTATGGCACATCACAGCAAGTAGGAAATTAATCAAGAAAGACCAAATGCTTCACAAATGCGTATTTGAGTTATGAAATTTCAATCGCTTGGTTTCTGGGTGTCGGAATTCCATTGTAACTATATCAACAGTTTATAACTGTTGTTACTACAATTATAATCAATCTGCTGTCATTTACTCTTGGTATGACGTTCTTCTTCCTTGTCCTCATAATTCCCTAGGGCATGTCACAAATAGAAGATTAAGTATGTATACAAAAGGACTTCAGTTCACAGTAAGGATATCACAAACGAAAATATTCATAAATTTGTTAATAAATATCAAATGCAGTTCTTAAGCTTCTGTGGCCAGACTTTGTTCTCACCTCTCCCCAACAGTCTCTAAAACGGTGAGAGTTGACGGAAAAAATTTCGTGGCCTCGTGGAAATCACTAAGCAATGCATTTTCCGTCCTGCTAAGTGAAACTTGAGCTCGAGAGTAATTGTAGGCGTTTTCCCGCAAGTAGACATTTGTCAGCTCGGCCTGGCAACGGATCTTCTGATCCTGGAAAGGAGAACCCCACACCGGGGAAACGGGCGTCCTGGGGATGAACGGTGGCTTGATCTGCTCAACGGTACCAGATCCTGTCAAACCGAATGATTTAGGAAGCGGTTAGATCAAATGCTTTTATTGCTGGGTTTCTCGAAATTTAATAATATATTATTTTACCTATCCACAATAAAGTTCAGAGTAATAAGGGTGTGATAACGGACTGTCCTGTATAATTGATCACACAGCTCGGACAGGAGGTTATTAGCAGGAGCGTTCATGACATTTCGAACGAGGGAACAGGTTTTTTTTTACATGTTTTCCTCAAGGCAGGTATGTTGACGTGAGAATTAAATGGTACCGGTTCCCAATTAAACTATCCAGTCCATCAGTATTGATGGTTTACCTGCGATGTCAGTTACCTCATTATCATCTGTGATTCGGGAAACACCATTTCATACATATAGCAGAAACAAGGGTTTCCTGCTGATAGCATATTTGCATGTGTCGAAATTGTTAATTTAGATTTTGGGTAGGAGAGATTTTACTAACCCTATTTTTTGGATAATCTCTACACACTGCCGTCTCTAGAAACTGGTATATTTTTGTCCTGTGCAGACGATCTTTCATAGCGAAAATCTAACTGGGCTCCAATCAAGGCCTAAAATTCCTCCCATCTTTGATTCTGCAGACCGGATTCCTGCACTTGAAAATGACCAATCCTAACAACTGAAATGCGTTGAACTTGTAAACTACCTTTCCTAGCAGTTTGAAGAGCACTGGTGTCTGTTGTCTACAAAATCAACCTTCATGCGTTCACTATATCTGGCTGAACTATGAAGACAGTTGCCGCAGTATTCACTAGCATACAAGAGAAAAGAGTACCTAGAGCTGGGGCAAAAAAGCTCCAGATTGTCGTTGCTTTTCCTCCTGTAGGCTTTGTATTGCATTGACTATTGCCTCAGCTGAACTATTGCTCTTTGCGTGTGCCCTATTGATTTACCCTCCTCAGCAGGCGAAGTCAGTTCTGCAGAAGGTGATTGGCCAAGCACAGTCAACACTTAGTTCAAATGTTGTTGAACTGCAGTGAGTTCCGCCTCCAACGTCCAATTTCAGCCACTTAGAGCATCATCAACGGTACGAGTGCGCTCCGGGTCCACTGGCACATCAAGACGGTCCGTCGTGGTGGCATGACTTAATGCGCCAATTGTACAAAACCACGTAATTTGGGTAGTAAGAAGTAAACAATTTATTCTTTCCAAACTCAAATCAAAACATAAACTTAAAAACTGAATTTTCGGCAACCAAATTCCCAACTTGTGATCTCGATCACAATATCAATTAGGTCGGTATAACAGTATAATTCTAAAATAAGCAACCACTCTATAACCTTCATTCCCTGTAGACACTATCATAAAAACAACCTTCTAACAGACAAATCTGAAATATTTAAATCATCAACGGTACTCAGTGGCCATTATTAATTGAATTACATTCGAATTAACAAGCACTCACGTTACCACATTCTTAGAGAGGATTTGGGCACGTAAATCAAAAGAAACAAAGGAGCAGGAGTATTTTGCAGCTCTTAGAGAGCACAACCCGTACTTACCCAGGGACAGAACGACGGTAGGTTGGTACGTGTACAGTTTTCTTGCTTCCTCCAAAACTACGCTTGTGGGGTTGTAAGCGTGGAGGCCACCTTCAACGAGTCTAAGATCCTCGTCGTCGATGTTCATGTCGACATCAGGGAAATAGTTAGGAGATGCAACAGTAGCTCTCAGAACATCTTTGAACTCCAAATCTTCAGACTTCGTGAACTTGGTAGAGAAAATATAGAGATCTTCAGTTAAGCGATCGAAGGCTGTTAAGGCGAGGTTTGTGAGGGCGGAATCGAAGGTACCAGGGTAAAATATCTATAAGGAGAAAAGGTATTGTATAGAATTCAAACCTGTAGAACACAGCTAAGTATTTTGAAAACTCAAACTAGTAAAAAAAAGTGGAATTGAAGAGTTCCAACGTCAATTCTATTTTGTGTTGAACAATCAGATCGTAATGCTTCATGAGAACATAATGCGTCAATAGACAGCGTAATGCTGTCTTAGGAACATTTATTTTAATCAATTTGGTTGATTATTTTCTCAATTCACCTTGCGGTTCACTTACACGAATGTAAAAACAGATGCTTTGTGATCATCTTTATCAACAATGCATGATATGCATTGCATATACGTGATTTGCATTCTTGTTGTCCGACACACAAATTGGGAATACTTTGTACCTAAACTTTCATGGATTGAGCTGGCCACCTGTAGATTTGTTTCCTTAAAGCCAACAATAGCTTCCGCAAAATCAACAAACGATTAAAAACATTTTTTCGAATTCTGATGAGGTTCTCCGGAATTCTGCAGGTTGTGGCTTTAGATGTTATAATTAATTCTTCTTATTAAGAACAATCCTAGAGTGTTTCGTATCGTTAACTAAATGATGGCCTAACTGGGCCTTTTCAAAACGAAAAGTCGTTATGGTGGTAAATGAGTAGCAAAACGTTCTACATAAATAGTAACCTCCAAGAAATCCATGAGTGGCTTGTCCTCGTATCGTGGCGTTGTAACATATGGATCGACAGGCAAAGTCGTTGTGAAGATTTCTGGCAATGAAGACTGAAATGAATTTTTTTTTGTAAATCTTGAGTGAACTTGAATAATCTTCACAGTAAACAGAATGAACTCGTCAAACCCAAAAAGTACTACTTCTCCCTAATATTCCAGTGTGGCTAGAAGGGACGGTTTACCCTTTTTCGACGTTGTTTGTCTTGCTTCTCACTAGAAAGGAGTTACCAAATTCTCTATCCACATGGACTATTTTCTTGTGGCATAAATAGGTAAAATGAGGAGTAATGCCAAGATAAGCTAATACGGAATGTTTAAACAGTTTTAATCTTGTAATTTTTAAAAAGATCATACCTAACATAAACACATTCCATGCAGTGAAGTTAAACCAGAGTCGATATACGCTTTAAGGTCTACCGCGATAAAGGCGGAAATTCAGCCTAGGTATATACTCCACCCAACTTCGCAGATGTTTTGTTTTTTGCTGACCCCTCAGTATATTTATGCTACATGTGAATGTTTTCAGTTCTTTTTTCTGTTTCTGTATTTTCAACTTTATCAAGCGCGAACATGATGCGATTACCTCTCTAACGTGATTGTCAGTAGATAAGTTCTGCAAGAAACATGTTTTGTGACCGACGGTGATAATTTTCCTCCACTCGTGCTCACATATGTTATCCTTAGTACAATATTTATGTAATTCTAATAAATTCAATGGAAGCATGGAATTCCCTAAAAAATTTCAAAAATAAATTAGTCAAGGACCGTGCAAAACGGTATGAATTGTAGTAGTTGATTAGTAGCCAATAATTGTGAGAAGAGTATTGATTTACAACAGAAGGGAATGAAAATTAAAAAAGGAAATATTCAACTGTACTGGATTTATTTATGAAGAGCAGTACTGACTTGGTATTCGGGGTCTTTAGGGTTGTCCATGTTCTTTGTTTAATAATTTAATTAATATAACTTGCGTTCTATAATAGTAACCTATATAATAATGAAGAGGAAAGTAAAACCAACACAGAGCTTGAGGGTATTAACCAGAATCGGGCTGATATGTTCGGGTACATGTCACGTACCTATTTGGAATGCATTTACGAAGTTATGGATATAATAATTTTTTAAATAAGTTTTACTGATCTTTACTAGAATTTGTCGTTATAGAACAATCCTTACCGTAATCACTTGTAACAAATCATCAGCGCTATACATGGGTCCTGGGGAGCCCGAATCATTCGGGACGACTAAACCCGTAGCTACTAAGGTGGAAGTTGAAGTGGCAGATATTATGTCAAAAACAGCGCTGATCGGCACACCCAATTCCTCCTCTATAAATTTCAGAGCGTATATGGATAGGAGACTCCTTATACCGCCACCGTCTAACGCCAGGAGGAAGACGGGTGTGTTATTCCTCACAGGTGGCAGAAGAGTCACCAGCCCTTTCCTTTTTTCTCCGAATCTGTCCATTTTTCATAACGATTATTTTGATTCTCGATGTTTGCTTTCATGTATTGCTGATATCTGAAACACCCATCAACCATTCAATATTTTGTGTAGATACCCATGAGTTGAACATGAGTTTTTTCTGTTCTGAAGATTATTATCAAGGCAATTAACAGATATCAAATTGGTAAAAAAGTCATAGACTTGGACTGTTGATATCTTGATACCTACTGTAGATATCCTAATTGTCGGGAGTTTAAAACGGTTGGAATGCGTTTTCCTTCTCAACTGCTCCAATTTCCCTTGGTACGGAATTGATTTTTATCGATATAACAAGTTGTGTAGGCTCCAAGTCTTGAAATACCTTCTAATTCGGGGAATTCTTGCTTAATGTTTGGTTGACTGTATGTTCAGATTACTGTGATGTTTAGTAGTTAGTATGTTTGATAATTTAATAGGTGATACTATTATTGTTTATTGAATTGCTAACCCATACGTTGCTTAGGTAATATAAATATTAGAGAACGTGATTCTTGATTTGGTGATCCTACCTGGCGTCTCTTAGCGCTTTTTTCATGATCGGCTGGTAAAATAAACATTTCAGGATTTAAAACATAGAGGTTTTTTCCAGGGACTAGTTTGATCTTTAGAAGCCTGAGGAAAGAGTTCTTATCAATCATGCATTTCTATTTTAGTGAGAAACTCTATTGAGTTCATTTGAAATATATGGTTATTCATCAGAATCAGTTATTTGAAATTCCCTTCGTCTTTATCCTCCTTCCCAATACATTTGCTTTTGTTCCAAAAATGGATTACTAAACGGGTTAATGGTCGACGAAAAGAGGAAAAACGAAAGCATGGAACTTCTATGTGGAGCAGGCTAGCACAACAGTCAGGTGTTGGGGGAATTCTCTGATCCAGATCATCAGGTGGCCAATGTCAAATTACAAGTCTTAGAAGCGTTAACGAGTGATCGGGAAATCACCCTATGAGGGTCAAATAGCCCCTTAAAGCTAGAGGAGATAGCTCATTACGGACAACGTAGATTGGGAACGTTACAGGCATCGGTGTGAGTTGGAGCCTTCATTAGGTCTTGAAATTTCATTATGGTCATGTCCTCATTATAGTACGGTCTCATTATAACAGTAAGGTTCCTCTTACTCTTTATGCGTAAATAAAATTCTTTTACTAAGAATGAAATTGTTATGACAACAACACTTAGTGTTGTTGTTCAGCTGTTTTTGAAGGATTTCACGTTTGGAAATTGAATGTTAGTACGGTTTAGCATTAAGTAGGGGTTAGATCAACTTGAAAACGAAAAGATGAGTTGTGAAAGTCGTTGAATGTATGCCCATGAAATGTTTGAATCAGAGATAGAGAGAAATTTTCACCTTTTGTTTTTTTGCACCTCTATGATACTCAAACTTTTCCTGTTGAAGACTATCAGAGACCAGAAGTGTGACCAGATACGTTCGAATCCACAGGTCACGGCCTAAGATCATTAAGCGTTTCATGCGTATCAAAGATGTGTATCGGTGTAGCAGGAGTCGTTGAATACGAGCTGCGATGAAAACATAAACAATAATGAAATGTTTGCACCATAAATCGATCAGAGATATCGAGAATGGTTTTACGAACCTTCATTTTTTGCACCTCCTGATACTCACTTTTTTGAGGTTTTCAGGGATCCTGTTGCAGACTTTCGAGAGTGCCAGATTGGGGCGTTGTCGGTGACTAGATACGTTCGAATCGTGCGTACACAGGTCACGGACGGAAACCTAAGATCACACCCTTTAAACGTAAACCATGGAATTTTCAGGGGGGTTAAAGCTTTTCAAAAGCGGTTACAATGGTTTATTATTGAATAATAAACCAAAAAGGTCACTCCGTTCATCAAACATTCGGGCATCCATTCATGCCATCTATCATCATTTCCGCAAGAATGATAAAATACCGTACAAGTAATGAGTTATTGACAAGTTCAATTTCAAATGTAGTTTAGTCCATCAAGCCTTGAAGACTAAACATTTATCCAATTTCGAAGATTCCTAATCGTAAAATGTACCATGCAAATGGTCTCATGTAAATGACGTTAGATACCTCCGGATTAATTGCAGCCTCTGCAATTGCATGAACTGAAATTCTTGTAACATCCATGGTTCTCCAGAGTTCTGATCACCTTTCGCTTCGTCTTTGATCCAAATAATTGATTGTCATTTTAGCATTTGAGTAGCCCATACACGTCTATTCACAGTTTCGGAAAGTAGTTGCGCGAACAGAATGGGTGAAATTATTATTATTATTGAAACTTTCTTGTTACCGCTACGTTACACCATACAGCAGCTTCATTGTTGATGGGTTAGCTTATCTTTTTTATTCTAGTTGAAAGAGGTAGTTGGTTATACATTGCTGGTGGTAACCTAATCGATGTTGGGATAGTGAGGAAATGAGTCAGCTAACTGGGTCTAGATGTAAAGTTCAACTAGATTCGTACGTAACCAGAAATCGCATCATTATCCTGAGAATAGTCAATGGAAGTGAAGAAAACTGAGAACGAGGTTTTATTGAGACCTTGTGTAATGCGTGTGTGGGTGACGAAAACGGAACAATTTATCGTGACGCACGGCGAGACACAGGACAATGGACTGAGCTGCTATCGATCAATTCACTTTCTTGGTTGAACGTGAACTGTGCACAAATAAGATTGGCCTTTCGAGTCCGTGCAGATCACGATGCCCTGGCACTTGTCGTCATGAGTGCACTGGTAAGGCGTTCCAATCACGTCTTCAATCTGGTCGTGGACTGGGCAAGACATATTTCGGCTTCCCCTTGGACCAGCTGCTTTCGCCTGGTGAGGGCAACAATTGTCGCAGAGGGTGTCGTACAAATCGCCATCCGGCTTGAAGGGGTTACCAGGTGTATCTATTTTAGCGAAAATAAGGTTAGGATCTTCGTTTTGATTTTCTAAGCATTTCGGGTTTGTTGTATATCTCACCTCAAGAGTAGAACAATGCGTTATCAAAGGGCATAGCTCATAGTTATGTTTGAATCTCGGAATCCGATGTTTCAAGAAATTTGGCACTTCTTCGTCTGTATAGTGACATTCTTTCTTGGGCTCTAGTGATTGGAAACGCATAAGCACATCTTGTAGTTCCGTCAACAATTTGACTTTTTGTGCATCCTGCAACTGACATATGTGTCGATCCACCATATTTGGTTATTCCTTTATTCTACAGAATTTTAATACTGATCTAACCTTGCCGTATTTGGGTGCAGGTCCTATACGGTTATATTGGAATCAGAAAATTCGATCAAAATCCATCCACTATCAAATAGTAATTTGTTGTTCCAAGTGGCCCTGATAATGAAGTATTGACATTACGTGTGCTGTGGAGTGTACTTGGTGGTACTGGCACTTGTTTGGTGTATTGTTATTATTTGGAAAATAATTTTTTACAGTTGTGTTTAGTGTTGTTGGTTGATTTGAAAGAAAGTAACGTATCATGACGCTAGCAATTAGCACCGTTACAAAGCAACTTTCAATAACTTTCGTAATAACAGGATTTCTACTATCAATGTATTTCGAGTTGAAATTTTCTGAGATAGTTCTGCGGTTTTGGGTCTGTTTACTCCGTGGACCTCGCCGTATAGGTTCTATTGTTTGTTTTTAAAACAAATAACCTGAGTTAGACAGACAAACGTTTTTTAAAGGTTAAACGCTTCAGATTATTTCACAAAGGTTTATCATTTTTTAACCCCCTCACCCCCCCCCCCCCCCCCATCATTCTCACAATTTTTCTTGACTGCTAAGTCATCAAAACGAGAGAACGAAAATATTGGTTTTTGAAAAATTGCGTTTTGCACCCATTTTCTTCAGCGGTTTTACCCTAAGAATATGATTTTCTTCAGCCAGATGAGCTTGGACTCTTCTGGGACCCATCTCAATCGATCCGGCGTCCAAAATTATTGAAAACGAACGTTTTTAAGCAAAACCACGTTTTTTACTAGTTTTTCGCATCTATGGGTGTGAAGCGATCGGGGTTAGGTTGCTACACAAATACTCATTGTTGAAAATAATAAACCAAAATTGGATAAGATTTGAGCTGTATTTGCTATTCTACGGGATGTAGATGAAAACGGAAAAGCTTAGATGTAAACAGACAGAAGAGACTGCAATAATTGAACTGATTCCGAGATTTTGAAGAAAATTGGTAATTATACTCTGTAGAAATCCTTCAAAACAATCTTTGAAATGCCGTAATAATTAGTGTCCAAAATCGATTCCAAAATGTATCTCAGCTCATAAGAAGTATTGGAAAATGACTCTGAATGGAGCAATTGGACTGAGAATTTCATATTTTATATATTTTTCTCATTGGTTCTTTATATTTGGTTTCCTTATGAAGGGAAAATAGGCTCATTTTAGAGTCTTTTAATGTCGTTCCTCCGAAATCCACTGTGGTACAAAAGGTTGTTGGATTTCAAATTGAAGATAAGAGCACAGCCAAGAAAAATCTGGTTGGCAATCTTTCTCAGTTCTAGTAAAAATCTAGAAAATTTGTCCAGCTGTGGATTAGTTAAGATAGAGCTGCTATTCAGACTTGGAGATCTGGCAAAACATAACATTGCTAACAAGTATTTAAGAACCGGCGGAACCACATTCATTGCAAGAATATCATAAGGGAAGTGAACATTTTGAAGAACTTAAATGTTTCACGTTTCAAGAAGAGGGACTTGCCCTAGCCTTATTAGGGAAACGAGATAAAACGAAATCTACCACGTCCCTTCCTCCTTCAAAATGGGAAAAATATTGTTTGGATTCTTCCAAGCTCAATGGCTTCCGAGACGAAACAGTGACCATAAACAACGGCATAACCTTCACATTTGATTTCGTTGGATCCGGAAAGAATCCGAGTTGAACGGCACAAAAACTACCTATCGGCAATCCAGCTACCAGATCCTTCTTGGCAGAGCCTATTACGTGCTAACAATATTTCCGCCGTAAAGGGAGCTTCGACCTTCTCTTGCCTTTTTTGATGAATATGTGGACAACCGAGTAGCTGAGAATGATTCGTCTTACGTAAGGTCTTGCTCCGTTGGAACTACCGTGGATATTACACCATTTTTTCCAAAGTCCATTCTTCAGGGTTTATGTTCTTCGGTTTTTCAGTCGTGATATCGTCATTCAGCCAATTCGAGTTGTTCATCGCCTTTCAGGCAGATACGAACTTTCTTATTTCAAATTTTATAGCTCAAGATAATGATCTGGTATATCGGTTTTAGATTGGGCATTAAAAATGTTTATTCGGAAAGTTTATTAATAGTATCCTCTACCTACAATCCATTGTGCTTTCCCGATCAATGAGCACTGCTTCTTAACCAAGCTTTAAAACAAACATACATTTAGCGAGAGTTCTATTTATATCAAGGAAACGAAAAACATCTACCAAGTTCTGCAATTCTGCATTCTGCAATGATGGAATTCATAGGGAATCGTTTGACTCGTACAATCGCAGATAAAATTACCGAAATAGGTTATAACCAACTGTAATAGTTATTCATGTTGGGAGAATGAGTGTATATGGACTAAAATTAGTCAGGTTTAATGTCAGGATTCATAGTGAGTCAAATTAGGGGTCTCGTAAAACCCCCGAAGAATTAATTAAAACAGTTACGCTTGTTTTAAGAATTTGTGGATACAAACCTAATATTATTTAGGCTGACACGTGAATTGAATTGTGTATTGATTTAGGAGGACTTCTTTCTCTTTTACAACCTCCATAAATTAGGGTCCCAGTTAGCATTATGTACACTCTATCTGGGACTATACCTTGCCTCTCGGTTCGCATAGAACACTCATATAATTTTCATAGTGCAAAGGTTTCGGTCGTGTATTTTCTTCCTCTAAGATCTCCTTCATTACAATGCAGAATTATCCCTACATCTAAAACGTGAGTATCTATATCGTTTAGTCTTCAGAACTTTATGGAATCCGCATCTGAGCTTCCACTCCAGCATAACAAAAACTAGACTATAGACTTGAAAATTAAAATCGGACACTAGGTTGTGTCCCAGACACTCAAAATCGGGTGCACACTTGTACTTCTGCTACGTCAAAGGTTTCCCCCATTTTTGCATTTTTTCTGGTAGTAATAGTGGGGGTAGATATTCTTTGATCCACTTACGTCAGAACATTTTGCTAGTTGTTGTATCACCATCCAGGCTTCTTTCAGACATACATTTGCTTGCATCGGTTTACTTGGCTTGCACATCGGCTTTTATCGGATTGACTGTAGGTGTACCAACGAAAAAATGGTTTGGTGTCAGCACCTTCTCTTTACTTGCTTCTTGGGACATGCGTGTCAGAGGTTTATTAGTAATAATCAATTATTGATATTAGCTTCCTGACACAAAGTAGTCAGCGGTAGTTCATCAGACAACCGTCTATCCCGTAGCAAAACTTTTAGACAAGTTGGGGAGAGATGATTTTGAATCACCAGGACAACGCTTCAAGAGGAACATCTGGTTCACTCGTCCACGTTTCACCAGTTGTTTTTTGAGGCCATGCTTTTGTCGTAACCATACGATAATTTGTTCTGTAACTCAGATTCAAGTTGAATCATTCAACCACTTCAAGTTTAGGCGTATCACGCCCATAAAAAAGTTCAGGACAAATAGAACTTGCATTTATCCGCACAAAAGTTCAGGACCTAGTTGAATAAAATGTATGTACCTAATAGGAAAAGTTGGTAGGTACAAAAAACTGAACGAACGGATGACAAGAGAATGCGGATTGATTGAATTGAGGAGATGTTCCTCTTGAAGCGTTGTCCTGATGATTCAAAATCATCTCTCCACAAAGCTTTTACAGTGCGCATCATTCTCTCCTGGATCCCCCACGCGTGCTGCTATCGGTGCGTTGAATTGCAGTTCAATTCTCTGCAGCAGCAAGTTATTTGCAAAGCCTGCTTGATTCCATGCGGTCGAACTCCTGCGTAGCGCGGGATCTGCTCACTTCTGGTTTTTTGCATGTTTGAACAAAGTTATTTGCAGGAATCCTCGGCACGCACTGAAAGTCGAAAACCCATGATGTATCATTCTGTAGTTACATTAAAGACCATTTCTAAGTGGGTTCCCCGAGTAGACTTGCATTTGGATAAAGCTCCATATCGTTTGCCTGGACCTCTACCCACTGCTTCCAGCCCTAAAAGGTTTAAAACTGTCCATTCCTGTGATGGACAATGGCCTGATGTGTTGATGCAGTTGTTCCTTCGGTAATGGTCTGATCATAGTCTCAATTGGTTTCCTATACATGAGTCGACAATGCATACTGGGTCGAGTGACTGTTCTTACTGCTTGCCACCCTTAAACAATCAAATATTTTATACGGATACTCCATTTCGCCTGATTGCATCCTATTTTGTGAACTGTATGCTGCTGTTAAGTCGAAAGCCCAAGACTATGTTGAGGGATCGTGCCTATTCACAGTAATATATTAGTTTGATAATAATCTAATCTCGTGGTACTTTCCCGTCTTTAAAAGACTGTATTTCCAGATCCAACTAAAATCATCACATGGTTTAAGAACGTCAAGTGACATTATCTACAAATAATATTGTGGTATAATAACGAAGGGAGAAGTAGGTAATTGATACGAGGAAGCAATACAACTACCCTACCCAACTTGGTGAACGTTTTGTTGGTACAGTAAATAAATATGTATAATCTGTAATCTGATCGTAATATAAATTTAGTTTAAGAAAAATTAATTTCAGTGCTTTTCGCTGTTTTTTATGAATGATTGATCTACTGGTTGACTGATGGAATCGCCAAATTTCTGTTCCAGAGAAACACCCCAGGCTAATACCCACTGACTACGGAGCGGCGGTTATTGAGAAACATAATCACCTCCACGTCATCATCCACGACCTCCCTGCTGACGTCATTACCATCGGAAGCTTCTTCCACACCGATGTTGTCGGATGGCAAAAATTGCCGTTCATTTATCCCGTGAGAAGACACATGAAATGTAAGTACCTACAACAATTAATAGAATTATCTCGTATATATTCATCTACATGCATTATAATGTAATCCATAGTGATGATCTTTTAATTAGTTCGATCAATGAAGGAAATCATTCAAGTATTTTAATTGTAAACGAATGCATAATAATATTAAGAAAGAAATTAACAGGTAAAAATGTAAATGTCAGTAGGTAAAAGTGAATTCTAGAAATTAAGGTATAGCAGCCGCCGCACAAGTACCCTGAAGTATTTTTCAATTTCTTAATTATAAATAAGGAATATTTAACCATTTTTAAGAATAACGTCATCCTAATATCGTAACGTGGTCATATTTATCTCTTGTATTAACGGTACGATTTTTCGTTTTTGTTTTTTTATAATTATTAGCAGACTAGTGAACGGAATTTTGTAAATGACATACATGACGTCTCGGTTGGTAGATTTTACTTTTGCACAGCAAAAATTCAAAGTATTTCTCCTTTACAATCGTCATAGAAATACGATTACTGTATTAAGTATGCATTTCTCACTTTGCTTCCACACGAAATTCGAAGAAAAATGTTGATCTAAGCGATGATTCACCCGAAACCGATACAAAAATGTATTTTTTCCAGAAGAAATCGTAGCGAGGGATAATGTATGTTCCCTGTTTCTGGCCCGAAGAAATGAATGAAAACTGAATTTTATACTTACTCTGAATTTTTCCCACCTTGATCCGCTGAGAAGAAAAAGCTAAAAGAAGATACAGTTCGGTGTTATTTTGGTTCCTTAATAATAATAAAATGTTGGTTCCCAAATGAATATTCCACATTTGAATTTTTGATCTTTATGAAGGGTTACTTAAACGTACAACATTATAGTAATCGGGAACAAATTAATGGGAATCTGACCTGATCACTTTTACGCCTCTTCCTGCTCCCTGGGCCCCTCGCAGAAGTCTATAATCTGTTCCGTCGATTAAAGATGTAAAAGCAGTACAGGACGGAAGAAAAACAATATGTAATACTGAAGACACAGGAAAATCTAAACATTAAATACACACTAAATTATTTAACTCTAGGAGTTAGAGGTGTCGGTCAACCATAGGCGACCGTGGAAATGAGAGTGTCTAGTGTAAGATTCGAAGGAACGGTCTTAAAACAAATGAGAAAAGTCTTGAAAAAACAAGAAGTACTTGGAGTACGGACGTGTTGTCAAAACCAATGATCCTTTTCAATGTAACAACTCATTATATTCATCTGTACCGATTTGGTGCTATCGAAGAAGGGACTTCTAACGATGCCTGGATAAGAAATAAAAGATGTTGAAGTTGGGGTAATTCAACAATCATTGGGTTGAGCATGTTCCACATACTACTCATTAGCAACATGAAAATATTATACAGAAGTATCTGAGCGAAATATATTTTTTCTATTGGTATTAGGTAGAAGGAACACTGGGTTTTTCCTAAATTATAACTAATAACAAAATTACCATTTGTAACTAATACCCAAATGCATAATGACAGCTGTGATTCAACGTGATTGTTCAACATTCAAGTAACTTTATCTTCCCCAACTGTTCTTCTGTTCTTATTCCATCACATAGTGCAATGAACATAGCTAGCCAAAGGGATAGCTTTTATATTTTTCATAACTCTTTAGTTGGGTCATTACCATTAGGTATTAGTTGTTGTTTCGTGTTAAAAACTCCTTGATTGAGCCCTTGATTAATGCAAGAACTAGATGGAGGTGAAGCACATGTGACAATATGTGTATCAATTCTGTTGTCCTGCTGAATGTACATCTGGAAAGACACGTAAGGGAAGTCCAAATGTAAAACATTGGGCAGATATCTATGCACACATACTCGTAACTGCCGTAAACATTCATGTCCAATTGATTTGTGTTCTGGAAACCTCCTTGAATGAGGATAAATGGATCAATTTCGGTTATGCGAGCGAAGCGAGGATCAGGTTGCGAATCGATTCTCTACGGCTCGATTGCATAAAACGACCCGACAACAACCAGGAAACGTCCAGTGTGCTTTTGAAAGAAAATCATTCCCTTTGAGTGGAAATAGCCCTCGTTGCGTAAATGGGCTTTGGTATCGTGTTAGGCCAACCAGAATACATCTTATATGGGTGAGCTGACACGTGCAGCGTTACACCTAGGGGCCGATTGATTTCCGCTTACTGGATTCTCTGTGAGTAGTTCATACGAAATACCTAGTTGTTCAGACTTATACTGATCACCTGTGGAACACACACACCAAAGCTTGGTAGAAATTCAAATCATGAATGCAAGCCAAATGAATAATAAACCCCAGTGAAAAAATGTGCAGCGTTTTTAGATTTTATTCGTGTTTTAGACTTGAACTCACCAAATTGATCACAACCCAAACAACATCCTATATCGCTAAAAACTAGGACACTCAGTAATCAAGGAATTGGATTTCTGAAATACAGCTCATTTCATCAATTGTTCGCAGTTATTACAAATAATTATAAACAACACTATAATTCAACTAGCTTGGTAGCCCTGGCGAGACGAAACCTAAATTACCAAATGAAAAAAAAAATGACAAGTATTTGAAAATGCGGAATATTTTCTCTATAATTGAATTCAAGATGGACAAGAGCTATTCAATTAGTTGAATCGCCGTGTAAGTAATAATTATCAACGGGTAAACATAGTCGCCGATATTTTATACATCCATGGGTAACATATTTATTAAAAGCTTTCACAGGTCTCACCATTACTGTTTGTCACAGCCATAACTCTGAGAAGCCCGGAGAAAGTGCGATCCGTCGCTGAAAAAAGTCCAGAAGCTATAAAAGAGGTGCTGCTGAGGAAGGCGGAGGATCTGGAACTGATGGTGAAAACTTTACGGACAAGGGAGAGCTTTTTGCAGTCACTCGAAAGAGTTGACGAAGTTCTGACTGAAGTAGAAGAACAGCTGAAAGGAAATAAAGGTTGGTTAGTGGTGCCCTGCGTTAATGGCAGTGACTCCTTCATTTTATAGTCACTAGTCTTGTCTTTCGTAATAGTTCAATAGTTCAATCCTTGATAGTTTCTGCTTTCTTAACAGGGTGATATTTTAATTTCCCGTTAGCAAATTACCTTTTTTTTTTTTTTTTAAATTTAGCTTTTAAAACTCATTAGTTCTTAGTGAGAGTCGTGGACAAACTTCTTTCTGTATAACGTACTTGTAATTCATCGAAATACCTCCAAACATATTCATATGAGGAGATATCATCTCATACCGATCGCGTCACTGAACTTTTGTTCCAGACAATCCTGACAACTGGCTGGTTTGTGACAGATTCACTTTGGCCGACGTAGGCCTGACAATTCTTCTTGAGAGGTTGAATGTGCTCGGTCTAGAAGGGAGATTTTGGACCGGGGGCAAACGCCCTCAAATTCAAAGCTACTTCGACAGAGTCAGAAGGAGGTAGGTTTCGCACTACATCATATTATTTAGGCAGGTATACAAATGTAGAAATGTGCTCCTTTTTAAGGATTTTGTGATTTACACTGTAAAAATACAACATTCAGCAACACAAACACAAACAAACAAACACAAGACAAACACAAAAAAGTTTGTAAATATTTTGAACAATCAGCAGTAAGTAGACACGGTATTTTCTGTTGTAGATACGTAATAACTCTATTGAAGATACTTATCTAGATACTTGCAATCGGAATTATTTTTGTTTTCCTATAGGACATCCTAGAATTCCATGAAATAGCTCAATGTCCACTACGATACGTCAACTACGTAATAAGCGTTACTACAAGGCTCAGTTTATCTGATTTTTTCCCAGATTCGTTTTTTATGTTTATAAATTATAAAAAAAGTGGAAATGTTTCAACGAATTGTCGAATGCTTAATGGGTATCTCAATTTTCCTACTGGACATTGGAGAAATCACATCTGGAGCTGCTCCATCCATAACTCGGCCATCGATAACATGGCACATGGGATCATATCTTCTGTTCAAATGTAAATCCCTCACGACACGATTTACTTTCCTGGCCCTTCCATCTCTAACCAATTAGGTCACTAATGTACAAATAGAAGATTTATTTACTTTTCATATAGTTCACGAGAATATCCAGCTGCATTACGCCAAACTACGGTTGTTAGGTATGATTCGAAGAGATTTAATAAAGTGGTTTTCAACCTAGACACTCTAGATTAAGTGATGACGCAGTGTTGGCGTAACAATACCGATGGGTTACAAGAGAGCTCAAGCATTGGTTGAGCTAAAAACGGAGCTCTTGGTTCATTAAAGACGATACGACAACCGTCCGCACTACATGAATCAGCTAAGTTTGTGGTATAACAAGAATTTGAGCTAAATTCAAAAGCTGAAATCCAGCTAAGTTCAAAACGGAGCTCTTCGATCAACTAAGTCGAAAGTAGTTAATTGGTTGGAGCTAACAGATTAGTTGTTACGAAGTTGTACTTTTGGATGTAAAAACCCTCTTGAGTATAGAAATAATGGATTGTACTTTTAGTTCACTAGTTTTTAGTAGAAACAGAATAAGAAAATAATGAAGAATCATAATTCATCACTCTACGTTTCACATGTTCTTGTTCTTTTTTTTCAGAGATGGGTACAAGAAAAGCACCCCTACTGCCATATTCCACATCAAGTCTTTGATCAAAGGAGTAACTTACATGTCACTGTAAAGAACTCCATGGATCAATAAAATGAACGGAACATGCCAAACCATGACAGTTTCAGTTCTTTCAATAATGATATTCGAGGGCACACAAAAACTTCATTACAATGTTTCGGTATAATATGTGCACAGTTAGTGTGAAGTGGATTTTTTTTTAAATTTTGTCAAGAATAGTTTGTACGTTGGTGATAAATACATGTATTTTTTAAATGGTGTCTGTTGACCAAATTGATTCACAACTCATTCTCTTCCAGTCCATTCCAGATCACTGACTCGACCTAATCTACTTTTCTCTATTAAAATTTCATGGGGTTAGTGTTTGAATGAACCTGTTTTGAAATTTAATTTTCATGTTACCTGTTGATATGCTTGGTACATAATCGAACCAATATGATGATCAGAACAAGAGAAAAACAGAAACCTGAGGAAGAAAGATGGACTGATCAATAAAACTATCTTGAGCAGCGGTTGAAAGGATTGGCTGCCACCACGTCCTGCCAGCTAAAGCAAAATTGGACTAGACTAAAACTGGGGAATGATAACAAAATCGTGAAAATGGTTGTGAATTATAGCCCAAGTAGCATTGAAAAATGTGTGGCATTGTCACGCACAAACATACCCATGGGTTTTTGCCACGGATTCGGCTTTCACCCCCCTAAATCGGTCATTCGTCCTGCCGTTCGCCAAAGAAGTGAACTCCTGATTGATTCATGAATCGTCACTAATGTATGAATACATACAATGGAATTGAAAATGTCTGCCACCTTGGAACATCCTCGTATAGGTTATATGAAAGTATTAATCCTTGAAGGGTTTTGAATAATAATAAAATATGTAGAATATAAGCTTGTTACAACTATTCAAGGAACGTGTTCCTGTAGACTTCAACGCCTCTAAAAGGCATTGCAATTGTGTCGGGCTAATTGTATGACAGATAGAACATCGATACAAACTAGTTGAAATTGATAATTTGGGATGATTGAACCAGCCTTTCCCAACTAATCTTCAAATTGGAACAAAATCGGAAGATTAGAAAGTGTTGAAATTATGGTAGACACACAGCTAGACACACAAACTCGCAGACATAATATGCCTATATTATAGGCAGGGCACAAAAGTTGTTTAGAATGGAATAAAACTGAAAACGTGAGTGGAAATTTTGATATTGAAGACAAAATTTACACCTCTCGTGAGTGAAAACAAAGCCCCATCTACAGGTACACCCAGAAGCAAATCCTTCTGACTCCCACTGTGTGTCTCAAAGCTCTCTTAAGTTCGATACCGTAGTTTAAGATGGAGAGCAGAGCTTCGGGACAATCGCCTCCTGGAACTCATCAGAGAGACCGTCTAAACAATATTCGATAGGAAAACATGAAGAAGCCAAGAGAGCACTCCTGGGCACGGATTCTGTTGGTCATCTGTAAGGAAAAATCTCAGAAGCATAATTCAAGTTTGGTACACGTCACAACTGCACTCGAAATTCACAATGCTTTTCTAAGACATCATAAAAGTGATTTTCGCAATTATTGACTTATGTGTGGTCGGCGCTGAATGTGTCAATGATGGGGCAAAGTAAATCAACTTTCGCTCTATAAGATGATTAGACCGTTCTTCCCCGACTACCCACCAAATTTGACCTCAAAAATGATTGGTAGACTGTTCGTTTCAGCATGCAAAACTCAGAGTGAAGTGTCGATTTTCGAGTGATGAAATTTGGAGGGGATCATTTGCAGCCTAAACCACGTATTCCCCAAGAATGTCATGTACATCGGACGAGCACTGTTTTAATTAAGCCTGTTACAAGGATTTACGTACTTACGATAAAACAACATATGCCATATTAAACAACACATTATATTAAACATAACATTATATTATTAAACAACACATGAAAATCTAGATTTTTGAAAAAAAAAAAAAAAAAAAAAAAATTGTTCGTCTTCTGGAAGTGGAAATTTGATCTCAAAAGGAATAATTAGTTGATGAGCCCAATCGGACTTCGTTCACTCTTTCCCTTTCCCTAAAAGCTAGAGGTTTGACAGAAAAAAACTAAACAAATAAACATGTGTGAACCTATTACAACTCACCTAGTTAATTTTGACGATCGAATCAGCTGAATTTTGTTGAAGAGAGTACTTTTTGAAATCCAGTTTTTCGTAACTTTTGCTCTGTATTTGAGGGCGAAATGTTTAATTTTAGCTCGTTAAGTTCCAACTGTTCAGTGTGTTTCTCGGTGTACAGTTTACTGCTCCATTGTAGATATTAAGTTGTTAACTTTTGTTACCTACTGAGGGACTACTGAAGTAGTGGTGTTTATGGAGAAATGTTTATGATGAATCATCTTTAGGGCGTACAGAAGTCAATTACACGATAAGGAGACACACTGATCAACTAAAGAATCCATGCTGCCTATTTTCATCTTAATCGAACCAAGTAAATGTAGCTCTTTTTAAGCCTTCTTTGCGCTGAATTTAAATAACATAGCACAGACAAGATCTAATAACCGTACATCTGTTATTTCTATAGGAGGGTTTCCTAATCCTGGAATAATGAACCTTTGTGTAATTTGAAGCATTTTTCCTATTTCCAACATCATTATAATGATCCACCTGAAGGTCCGTGACTCGAGAGCTATTAGCTACCGCCTTTTCTCGGAAGTTATTCTGCTCTACCACTTTATCGAAGATCAGACGCGATTAAGGAAGACCACCCTCTAATTAAGTGACAGCGCGTCACCACAACAACTAGATATTGATTTAAACAAAAAATCCCTAATTAATTTTTTTCCCTGATAATCCTCAAGTTCAACGACATTGACTTTAATGGTACAGGTTTTTGCTTACATAGTAATTTGACTGGAATTCTTAGCCTTGCTTGGGATCCGCAATTTTTATCGGCGAACAGAAGAAAATTACAAATATAATCCACAAGGTACCTATCACGTATAGGTACCTATATCTGTAAATGTCTCAATTGTATGAAATGAAACAAAGTTTTTCTATTACAACAATCTTTTGAAGGGTCACATTGCTCTTACTGGGTTTCTCTAAGTGCATGATTTCCAAAACGTCACGACACAAGGTATAGTTCAACTATTATAATCTTGACGAATTTGTCTTTTTTAATAATACACACTTACGTTTCGGGAATTGTTAATGTTGTAGAGGTCATTGATATGTAATGAATGCAACTTTGAGCCTATAATTTAAAACAGTTATGTACTTTCTTTAGACATTAATTTATGACACGAAAGTATACTTTTTTTTCGGAAGTAGAAATCTAGTTTTTTGTTGTACTTAATATTAATATTTAAAAAATAAATAAAAAATCATTGAAAAATGACAAATCTCTACGTTTATAACTTGTATCTAGCTTCCTGCTTCTATGAAAAAATCCTATGGAGAGACCTATTGATTTATTATTCAATAATAAACCATTGTAATCGCTCTGGAAAAAGAAAATGTTAACCCCCCACCTGAAAATTTCATGGTTTACGTTTCAAACGGTGTCGAATTAAAATCTGCAATAAAAATTTTTCCGTCCGTACGGCGCGCCGTACGCCGTACGCACGATTTCTCCCAGACGGCTGGAGCAAAAAATCTGAAATTTTCAGGAAAAATCACTCTCACTTAATTTAAAGTGCCCTTTAAGGGTTGTCAAAGTTTTATAAAATATCTAAAAACCTCAAAAAAAGTCAAGGCGGCCTAAATATAAATCGAATGAGCCCTTCCCCAGGTCCGTGGCTCCAACCATTCCCGATGTATGGCCCGATTTATGCTGCCAACATTTGCATCCACATTCACTACATCACTAGGTTACTGCGATCAAAACAAACACAAGATTTTTTGTTTTTTTGTTTTTTGTTTTGATCGCAGTAATCTAGTGATGCAGTGAATGTGGATGCTGGAGTGAACTCCTAAAAGGGTTTATAGCCGATACACGGATTGAAGCATTCTGATATGCATGCTCCGTCTTACGAAATTTAAAATTTTCAAATAGAATATTTTTCCATTGTAATCGCTCTTGAAAAAAACGCTGCAAATTCTTTCACTGGGGTTTATTATTCAATGATTCATGATTTGAATTTCTACTAATCTTTGGAGTGTGCTTGTTTCACAGGTGATAGGGCGATTATTGAATTTCAGGAGATATGCATAGAGCACTTAAATCGGTTCTCAACCGAAATACCTATTTGGATTGGTCAGTTGATCATATTTGTGTGCCTCCTGAAATTCAATAATCGCTCTATCACCTGTGAAACACGCACACTCCAAAGCTTAGTAGAAATCCATATCATGAATCGTTGAATAATAAACCCCAGTGAAAGAATTTGTTTTTTTTTTTTTTTTTTTTTTTTTGAGACATGAAATAAAATTGTTAACGAAATATAGCAATACTTATTTGCAAATGATTTGTAATGTTCAAATTTAGGAAAATAGTTCAGATATTGAGAGATTCCTACGGATAATTTCACATTTTTTCTAAAAAAAAAAAAACCCCAAGGCCCTTCGAAATTAGTTGAAATTTATGTATGAGATCACAAATAGTATTCACTCTCGAAAGATGTCTCATTTGCAGAAGCTGCGAGACTACCATGATCTAACAGTGATGATATTCATAGGAAACTGTCTCCGAGAATTTCATTGATGTTGGACAGTAAAGTAGCACATTTTTGATGTATAGAGAGGTATAGAAACAAACACATAATTACCGAGAACTAGGTAAAGCGTATGAGAAAATGTGGGATCTGATATTTATTGTGAGGTTTTCGTAATTCTTTACGGACGTGTAAGTGTTTTACAAATAAACAGAGCGACTGGCTATAATCTAAATGGCTTAATCGTATGATACGTTGGTGTCATAAAGTTAAGCCCAAATGGTTGCAAGTGCCGAATAAAATGAAAATAATCTAACAGAGCAGATGATTGTAATAGAAGATACCGTAACACCCGCGTACGATTCAACTTGTTTTCATTTTTGACCACGCGAACACTTCCATATCTCAGGCAGTATCCTTTCACCATTATCACCATCATGAGAACTTGCAAGAACTGGATGTCATGGTGATCGCAATATGCATGTACTACATGAACTGTGTTGGACATTTGGAGGCTCTTACCACTCTGGAGGCTCTTTTAATACGTATTGTAAATATCCAACGTTGAAGATGCCTCACTGCAGGTGCCAGGGATGACCCGTAAATCAAACAACCTCAGGTGGTTCGGGTAGCTCTCGGAACGTGGGTACTTTCCAAGAGAGCTCTCCCGGTTTCTGTTGCCTCTCGTACCCGAGGTTCGGGTTTATTACGGCACTTCCCATTTACGACCCGCCGCGCCGGCTGCCTCGATGATCGTGTGATTAGCGGACCCCCAGTCTCGGACAGGGATGGGGCTATTAGCGAGAAATCTGCTCAAACAACTTAGAATTAAGCTAGTGTATCAGACTTGGAGAAATTCAAAGGTCCCCTGTCTTCACCGTACCACTATCGCGTCTTCCCAACTCAAGGTGCCTTTCTTTACTCAATCTCACAAAACTTGTATCCAGAAAAAACAACTCTGGGAGAGTAGAAAAAAACCCTATCATCTACCTGGAGTCGCTAAATAATGGTCTATCATTTCTTCCGATTTCTACTGTAATGAACTAAGGCACTATTTTCTCTTGATTCTGGTTTTTTGAAATTTAAAATAAATTCGCATTAATGAGTCATCGTTTACGACAGTTATTCAGAGTGTGCTCTAAATGTGTGCATACCTCATTTACCTGAGTTTGAGTCGTGCAATGGGAGACTATTGGAAAGTATTTTTTTTTCGCTCTCTTCAAAGTCGGAAGAATGTCGCTTGCAGAACGATAATAAAGAACCAATTATGACTCGACTTTGCGTCAGACATCAGTAATAAAACTCCAGTTACAGTGAAAATTGTCAATATTAAATAATGTAATTAGTCGTATAAGTATTATGTATACGATATTGTAAGTAAGATTACAGTAAGTAACAAATCGTGATAACCACTCTTCAACTGGTGTCTCGAGAATGGATTGTGCCTACCTTCTTCGGTTGTGACCAAAGCATTTTCTGTCATTAGTGGTGATTATAGTTCACGTAATAACTAAAGTCCTAATGGGTAGTACAAAACTTCATGAAGTTATTATGTACTAAGAAAGACTCGAATCTATGAATACATCTATGTAAGTGTAGAAGGTCATATCTGGCCAAAAATGAAGGTATCTAGCTATTCGAAGCGGGGTTAATTGGTGTATAACTTTGGGTAGAATTCTTTTTCGATCAATTTATTGCAAAATCTGGGGAAACGATAAGAAGAATTTTGATTGGGTCGTTGGGTCAACGGTTATAACCAACAACACAACACTCAACCCCCATTTTTCTAATTTTGGATTTTTTCTTATAAAGGAATTTCGGAATGAAGATTAAACACAGTTTGATCATCCAACAAACTTTGTAGGAATCTAATGGACGAAAAGAACCAAACGAAAACGAAATGACACCTATATCGCATTCTTCTTGTACATGTTCACCATACATACCCTATGCTTTTACAGGCGCTTGGAGCCAATGCCAGTGATGCGTAAACATTTTTCTTGGTGATTAAATGAGCCAAGTTTTTCTGGATTTGTTTAGACATTTGGAAAAGAAGATTGGGTATGTTCAAAGACGGTTAGGGAGGGTTGATGGAGACACGAATACATTCGCTACCTAATTATGCTCTAAGTCAAGTTTGATGGATGCTTTTCGGTGGACCTAAGGTGTTTTGTTATGATTTTGTTCTTAGCAAGGATGAATATTAAATTATGGTGTCCACATGACGATAGTAGAGAGAAAGAGAAGAGTTTAGTATGACCCTACGTTGGAGACTGACATGGCGGTTGGCCAACCTCAACCAGTGTTTTTGACGATGTGTAAGATAACGCCTTTTAATTTGGGATAACTTGGAAAAAGATATAATCTTAAGATGATATTGATTGATCCTATTATTTATCGAAGTACCTGTCTAATTTTGAGTCGATGATAGGAATCGATCCATGAACTTTCAATAAAAGCCGAGTTCTTTGACCTGGTTTCTCGCGGTCTGAGATTAACAACCTTTCTTTCTGACCACAAAATAACGGCAAGCGATTTCCCATACTATAAATCTGCGGTAGAGCAGGGAGCCGTAGTGGCTAATGAAGCTTCTACTCTTCCCACCACGAAATCATTAACAACAGGCGTATAGTCGGTAGTTGATAGTGTTCGTACCTACTCGGAGTTGGAACCAACCACCTTGGTTGCATTCATCTAACGGACAGCCGCGATTCTAAGGCGAAGATTAATGTCCCTCACCTCACCGAGTTGGATCCCACGGTCGAACTTTCGAGCATTAAGGCAGAACCTGGGGTCTGGCATGCACCCAACACCCTGCAAGACGGGCAGGCTCCCCTCTGAAAGGTGCCCTGCCTTCAATTTGTGATGTGTGGAAGTCACTTTCTTCCCCGTGAACTTTCTATCGAAAGTGCGGGGATGTGGGAGAAATATGACGACCCGGAGCGCGAAGCCCTCAGGGTTAAATCTCTCGAGGTGGATACGTGATGCCGGGATGTAGGGTTCCAAACTCTCGCGTAGTTTTTGCGATGCTACGTCCTCGAGGGAGCTGTATTTCCATTTCTGATAACACTCAAACCTGCTTCACCATCACCTGCGGCCCTGTAAGATCGATTTTCTTGAAAAACGTCAATTGCGGTAAATGCTTTGGCTAGATGACGAACATAATATACCAGATTCTTGTATTTCACTAAAAATTTACAATCACAATGATTGTGATCGTACGTTTGAGAAAACACTGCAAATATAGGCACCCATGAGGGGGAAATTATGTAACGAAATCAGGTAAACCAAAAATTATTTACTGGTCCCACAATACGTAAGTAGTTCTGATATAAAAGCAAAACGGCACAAACCCAAATACATCCGTACAAACCAAATGAACATAGTGAGACAAAATTAATCTCCTACCTGATCTTCATCATTTCCTCAATTCAAATATATTACCATTTTTAATAAATTTGATTTCATGGAATGAGAAATCCATGAAATTTATTATTATAATATAATTTCCTTTGTGTTAAAACCAGTTCCCTTTCACATTCACATCGACTTTCTTTCATCTTCCATATGTCTTTCCTGCTCTTAGGAAGTTCAAAGATCTGCTTCTCCTAGCTCCATTTTATCGCATGAAAAACCCCATTGTAGTGGTCACTTTTTCTAGTTTTACTTAAAAAAATAGGTGCATAAAGTGAAAAAATTGAAATTAGGGTGTATAAATGAGTTACCTCAAATATTAGTTTATTGAAAGCGTAATCCCAAAAAATATAGACGGCAAAATATTCTTTACTAAAAGTTACTAGTAATTCTTTTTCTCAAAATTTCAATTCCTGTTCGAGTTTTCGCCTAGGCAAAGCCCTCGTTTGCTCATCCATGACTATTAACAAACTATGAACATGAACAACACTATTAACATAAAAAACAGTGGACCTCTATGGTTCTACAGCCAGATCATTTAAATGATTAATTTTACACATTTAAGTACCGAAGATGAAAAATTGCCTATGCAACCTACAAATATGGGATTCTAGCTCATAGGAGGGGAGCTAGTAAACAGAGATGAAACCTACGGCTGTGGGGGGGGGCTAAGAAGGGTTTACGTGAGCGCATTCTGTGTTCATAAACGGTACTTACTAAGCCTAACCAACTCCCCGGAAGAATCTGTAGATTCAACCAGAGGACCAGAGAGGATAGTGCAAGTACACGAATGACCCCCTCGGGCGGACGGAAAAGTGGTGATTGTACTCCTGTTAATCATTTAAGTGATAACAGAAAGCAAGGAGAAAAGAGAAGTAGTAAAGAAAATCAAGCAGTAATCGTACAAAAATGGGAATATAAAGAAAATATAATCGATTGTTGGTTACTGTATCTCTGTCACCAGAGTCTCTCTGCCATTATTATCTCTGTCATTATTACCAAAATTTTGCTCATGGCGTATAATCCAACGATAAAATTTTAAATTGACGTTTTGAAGGAAAAGCTTTCAATGAATGTTTACTGATGGCTGTGTAACCATTGATTACAGTAGTGAAACCAGTGTGTTTGAAATCAATTTTCGACTCTCTGGTTCCATAAAACAATCATCTACTTTAACCATGGCTAGGGATCGTTAGTGAAACCGGCCTACACTAAGTAAACTATTTCTGTAATCTTCTAATTTCGAATTGGTTGAATTAGCCCGTCACATCTAATTTTGGTCTCAATTCGTTTTAACCCTTTCGACGCAAAAACGCAAAATAAGGTCAACTTTTCGCCCGTATAAAAAATCTCTGATCCGTGAATAATATAGTTTGGAGGTCCAAGGATGAAAAGCGGATAGAATCAGCCGCTCCGTTGGTTGGTCACCAGATCGACAATCATCCTTATCCGTTTTTTTCTTCAGAAAACTCGGGAGGTGCGTCTGCTCCGATGGATTTTCAAGGGCTATCGCTTATATGGGCTGTGATCCCTAAGGAAATCACGTGAGTGTTTTCTTCAGGAACGCTCGGAAGAGTGAGCGAGGTCTATGGAGAGGCCGTTTTCCTGAGACACGCATTCCTTCAAAAGTTCCGCATGCGGATCCCTAAAAAAGGGCCTGTTATGTAGCATGATGAGCAGAGCGGATTTTTTGTAAATGATCGTTTTCTATTATGTCAATACATTCGTGAAATATGAGTGCTTTGAGAGAAAAAAGATTGTTAGCTCCACGTTTTATATTTTGAAAAACGAATTAAAAAAAAAAAAAAAAAAAAAAGAATAGTAATAATATTCTGCTACAAGAACAAAGATTTTGAATTTTTAGAATTTCGAGCTGCTTTTTTAGCGAATATTTCAGCAGAATTTTGTGCTCAAACTACTGAATGATCTGGTTTGCATTTGAAAATATTTATTTTTTCCTTCCAACTTTCAGATAGTTCTAGAGCACGAACGGTTTGTCGATAACTTTCTGTTAATTTCTTCAAATCATTGGACAAATTTCTATCTAAATCAAACAAAAACTCTGGGAATTATTAGAAAAAGGTTTGTTATTCCGAACCACCAGAACTGGACGGTACCGCCAGAGACAATGCTCCCTAGGTTCACTCGGAAATTTGAAGGAACCCATGATTAGAACCACCGAAATTTAACGATACAAGATAAAAACTACAGATAATAAGAGTAGTATATTATCCACTCGATCATTATCTACTATGTTCAGGGGCTGTCGCCAAGTACTCCAGTATCCACTCGTTAAAGACAACCTTCGGATTTTTATAAATGGGGTGCCGACTGATGATCATACACCAACTTGAGTGGTCTCTTTCAATTCACAGAAGTGTAGAGTATAGTATTCAAATTTAGAATTTTCAATAGTTCAATCCTTAATTCAGTCGTCAATACTAGCCCTTCGCGTTAATTGATCAAGGCCACAACGGCACATCTCGGATCGATGTAAGATTTGTACTGCAAAATTCTTTAATTTAAGCCTAATAGTTTCGGGCGGCAGACTGATTTTTCCTGTTTATTCGTTCTCTTTTTCTTGGTCTATTCCAGAAGGTTTATTATTGAAAACAATGAACCAATACCTCGCTGAGATTTCAAAAAACTTCAAGAGCTAGGGTTTTCAATGCTTCAACCCTTCGTTGAAGCCTTGTGACCCTTTGATGGTGGTCGAAACTGATACCGAGGTTCAAGGCGCAAGTGGACCTCAGGGGCGATTTTTGATGGAGTTCTTATTACAATTACTCTTATACTAATATTTTAATCCCACCTAGGTATAATTTTAGTTTACTTAAGTTGAACTCGGAAGACGTTTCTACATAAGATTATTTAGAGATATTTTGACTATATTGGAATTTACAGAAAATGTTTTCTAATTAAGACGCTGCGAATAATTACATAAAGGTTTATTATTTATGTATTAAATAACCCTCCTACGCGGATCACCGGACTACCAGAACTGTACTGTACAGCCAGGTACAATATGAAAACCAGAATCAACCTTACTTAAGTAAAGTCCCGTAATCAAACCTTAAGTCAGTGAGCTGTATTTTATGGAACTATTGTCACCTACCGATATCAGTGAATGAAACCAGTAACCTTTACTGTCGAATGGTATAGTTTAAGTTCAAGCAAAGAGTGATGACCATATTCGTGTACAAAATACAGTTCACAGAAGTCTGCTAGTTGTGAGTCCAAGGGGACCTGCATACCTAATTCCTGACTTATCGCATTTTCTTTTCCCGTAAGTATTCGTAATATTTTTGAGTTAATTTCACTCCTGAATTTATTTAAAGCTATTTTGTTAGAAAGAAAATTTCATGAAATCAACCAATTTATTGTACTCATGATTGTCAAATGAGCATCTAATTTCAGCGGACATGCTTCAATATGGTAACCACTGCGGTGAAGTTATTCCACCTCACATCTTGGAATGATTGTTTTCACTTATTAAACACTAGTCACGTCATCTGCCAAGTGATGACATCCTAATCATTGAACATGGGCTCGTTTTTTGATCTCTCTGGAAATAAAATATTCACACTCAACAGGCTGTTTCGTGTGACACGCGCGCCGCGGGGCATAACTCTTGTTTCTACTTTCCATGCTCCGGCACCCAAAGGATGATTGTGCTGAGATTGAAAGTTTCGTCAAGCGATTTAGAAGTAAAGTATTCTCGATGTGTAATGAAGGTTTTCATCTATGCGTGGTAGATGTATTCCTTAAACTGCTCTTCATCTGATGTTAGTAAACACCAATACAGATTTATTGTTTTCCTACCACGAAAAGATCTCTGGCGAGATAACTTCTCTTATGATCTCCCAACATTGCACCAAGATCAAGTCAGGAATACTTATAAACAGAAATACTTGCAAACCTGGTTCAGCACCCTCCAAAGCCGTTATCTCGAACCGGTGTGCCGATACGCCCGGAGGTGCCTTTAGATCCGTCTAGGGGTGTGGCAAAATTTTAAGATGGGAATCAGTTTTGGTTCAACTTGTATGGTTTGTTTATTTGTATTTTACCGATTTAGTTTGTATGTCCTAACTGATGAATTATTCACATCTGCTTTTTGAAAAAAGACACCTGGGTCATATTTTGTACAAATTTAAAGTACAGTGCAAAAGAACTTTGCATTCTTCCTCGCCATATACGAATATGAACAACGTATGTTATTGTTTCTAATTGTTATGGCAAGCGGCGTCAATGTGAAGTCGTGCATTAGTAGGGTGGAGGTCGCCCCACTCATGGAGTTGCGGAAAACAAGGGTTTCCGATAGCAAATCTTGGGAAGCTATTTGCTTCCGATAGCAAATTATGAAACAAAAGTGCCCACACCAAGTTTACGCATTTCGCTGCTGTTTTGTTAAATTGAGATAGAACAGCCGTAATTACTGTTATCAATATTCTAAAACCCGAAGTTCTCATTATCAGAGACTCTCCAACAGTGTGCCTTTCAGTCTCTTCACAACTTTCGACTTGAGCAATGTAAACTCTTCCAGGGGACTCTAGAGCGAGAAATCACTATTCTAATTTCAGCTTGATTCTCCCATTACGAAAACTGACGAGTACCTTAAAGCGTTGCTGAAACCGCGTTACTTAACGAAAGTTGATTTTAGTTTGGCAGACTCTTGATCATGACATGTCAGTCAGACCAACTGACAACGGTTCGGGTAGCTAAACGTACCACTCTCACCTTTTTACTTAGATGCCATTTCAAGAACCACGAATTGCAGGAAGCGGCAGATTCGTGAATATCCCCAGCGATTTTTCTTCCCAAATACCACATATTCACTTGCTTTTTGCGTTTCAGATGTCTTTTATACATTTTTATGCCGCTTCCGTCTGGTTACTAAGTCATCGTACCAGTCCCTTGGGACACCAGAAACCATACTTAGTTTTAGTCCGATGTTGAATCTGAGCCAAATCATATCTGTGTAAGCCACGAATACTGAATTGACTACAATACAGTTTCAATGGAGGAGTAGGTATAAATATGTAAGTACAGCGTCTGCTTTCATTCCAAAGCGAATCGGAGACAGGAAAAGTGCTAACGTTGGTCCGACCTTGTGATATCCGCCCCATGAAATGAAATGCAACAGTAGTAGAACACTTCCTGTACCGACCTAACGGAATGAGAAACTATCCACTGGGCTTACAGTATTCACTTAAGAGGGACTTCCTATTTCAAAAGTCGTGGTGCGGTTAGAATGAACCGATTTGTTAATGAGTCTCGATTATCCAATAGATACCACTGTGATTAAGATCCAATTTAGATCTATGTCTATTAGACATGGTCTATGGTACACTATCTTATCACGGCGCCTCACGCCTCCTTACCTAGTAATTGTATTCTAATCGTTTAAAGAGAGCTCTGTTTCAAATTATAGCACGGTGGATCGATTGAGCTCCATTCCTTATTTTAATCATCGTTGATCGATTACACTGACCTAAGGCAAAAAGTTACCTCCTAATTGGAGGCTTCTTTTTATATATTCTAAAGATTTTTGAGGGTTCTAAATCCGAAAATATTGGCCGTTGTTTTAGGTCGAATACGGCCTTTTCCCCCCCGTAATCACCAACTTCTTTCAAACTTCTTCAAAACGAAGTTACCTTAAACGAAATTCATTGCTGATTCCGAATAAATACTCAATGTTAATCTGAAATCTTTTTTAAACCAGGAAAACCCTACAAAAACTCAACAACAATGAGCACAAATCTTCTCAAAGAACCAAGACCAACCACGATTCTCAAATATTCAAACTAAAGAAGCTAAAATTTTTGATGTTTTGGCGACTATATTAAGATAATTTGATACTCTACACACACAAGCTTCTCTAGCGACTGCCCCAAGATGAAAATCAACTTGAAATTTTTAACGGACCTCTTCCTTGTCAACCTTACTTGCCTGACTAAAGTTTCGGATCGGCTGAACCAGTCGGAGAAGTGACAGAACACACATACGTATACAAGTTAAATACTAGTATATTTTTTGGAGATGGTGAAGTTGGCCATTATACCAATTCAAATTTTGATGTTCTAAGATATTAATGAATTTCACATTATTTAGGATGGAAACGGGAGACGAGAGGAAAATTAGAGAACTTTGCTGGAGCTGTTCATTTTGGTTGCTTAAAATTTTTTCGGCAGTCACAGGGCTGAAAACTACAGCGATTTAGTTCGAAACATGTTAGTAAATTTCAAGGATTTAGTGGGTAATATGAGCATTAATTTTCACTTTCTCCATAGCCATATGGAAAAATTTCATGACAACCTGAGAGCGAGGAACAAGGTGAACGGTTTCACCAAGATGTAAAAGTTCTACAAGAACGGTATCAAGGGCTAAGGGACAAGAATATGGTGAGTGACTACTGCTGGAACATACATAAAGCAGACGGTAACATGAAACATCGAAAAAACCAAACAGCGCCCGTTTTCATCCTCAATAATTTGAATTCCATTAATATCTTTCTACATCAAAAATTAAATTTGTATAGGTGCCAACTTGATCTTTTCCAAAAAGTATAGTCGTACCTATTCAACCTAGGTATCTGTGTTCGATTAAGGAATCTACTCCGGTTCACCAATTCGAATTTTAGTCGGGTTGTTCAATTGACGAGATATGAGCTGATACAAATTTCAATGGCTCATTCGATTCATTGAAGGGATGTCTATCAATAACAAAAAATTAATAATATTAATCTTCAGTGTGTTTAATATGTGGACACTAAATGCGTAGGAATGGCAGGATATCTATATAAACATTAATAATTAATGTTTATTTAATTATTGTGAAACAACCCTTTATACACAGTGGGATTGAAGTTGGAGGAAAAACTGAAACGGACCTGGCGTTTGCTTCGTATCGAATTTAACATTTTTGCGAACGTGGGCAAAAATAGTTAGCTTTATTCTTTGAATGAGAGGGCTTCAAAAGGGAATCCAAATTTTGTTTTGGTGATACGGAATCCCAACCAAATTTCCTGACAAAATAGCTGTTGTCGTACAATTGCCAGTACGACCACCACTCGATTGCCACTGCTCAATTTCAACTACAAGAACTATTGAAAAAAATAAAAATAAATAAAAAAATAACTGTAAAGGTAGTTTTTACTCCTATTTCAGACTCGGTGTGTATTTTCGTCAAATTATATAAGCAAACTTTTTTATAACTCATCGATCGTTACAGAATGGTTCCATTTCGATAATGAAAATTGTTTCCGAGATTTACAAGCTGAGTGCCTTTAGCTTTACTGGTGAAAATCATTGTATATTGTGGGATCCCAATGAACCATTTTTATAACTTTCGTTATTGTAAGTTTAAACAGGGTTTCATCGCGACCTGCGACCATTGATTCTCAACGCTAGTGACTCTTGATCAATGAACCCCTCGTCTGACCCTCACCTTCCTCTGATCGACCTCCTCCACACACTTGCTGGGCCAGAAATAGCCGGTCATGGTCGCGAATGACCGCATTCACAAGAAGATTCTTAAACAAATTGTTTGTACGTGATATATATCAAAAGTAGTTGGCACCCCTTTCAATGCTTCAAATGTGTAAGTGAATCTCCTTCGAACTGGTGTAATTTTTTTCGTCCTCACGATCGATTTACTGCTTAAAAACTGTTAAAGGTGAATCAAACAGAAAAGGGGAATCTCATTCAACTTTTCAGCCAAACAATAGCCACGACTAATTTCTGAAAAAAAGTGTTTTCTTTTTTAAATTATGAGAAGCTTTATTGAGGTGGAAACTATCAAGTACAGTAAAATGTCCTACATAAATAGTAACCTCCAAGAAATCCATGAGTGGCTTGTCCTCGTATCGTGGCGTTGTGACATATGGATCGACGGGCAAAGTCGTTGTGAAGATTTCTGGCAATGAAGACTGAAATGAAATTTTTTTGTAAATCTTGAGCGAACTTAAATAATCTTCACAGTAAACAGATAAGAATGAACTCGTCAAACCCAAAATTCACTACTTCTCCCTAATATTCCAGCGTGGCTAGAAAGGACGGTTTACCCTTTTTCGACGTTGTTTGCCTTGCTAAATCACTGGGGTTTATTATTCAATTGGCTTGCGTTCATGATTTGAATTTATACTAAGCTTTGGAGTGTGCATGTTTCACAGGTGATAGAGCGATTATTGAATTTCAGGAGGCACACAAATATGATCAACTGATCAATCCAAATAGGTATTTTGGTTGAGAACAGATTTACGTGCTCTATGCATATCTCCTGAAATTCAATAATCACTCTATCACTTGTGAAACACGCACACTCCAAAGCTTAGTAGAAATTCAAATCATGAACGCAAGCCAATTGAATAATAAACCCCAGTGAAAGAATTTGCAGCGTTTTGTTTTTATACTCTCTCATTGTGTTATTCACCTATTTCTTTTTTTTAACCTGCGTAGCAGGGCTTCTAAACTAGTGCAAAGTAATTGCCTTTTTCTGAATGGGTTTGACAGAGATGTTTTTTGTAAGGGTGAATAATTGGTTTACTTCTATACACCCGCAAATACATATATACGACCGATGCTATAATAATTTTAAAACCTGATATTTCCCACTGTTCATTATTTTCTTGCTGCTTAGCTCCTTCAGTATATAATTATCCAAAGAGCTAACCGTGAGTGACAAATCAATCATCATTTCGCTGTGATATAATAACCGTAGCCGTTAGCCACGTTAATCAGTTTAGGACACCAACCATGAATTCAGCAGGTTTTAAAATTAGATTCAACGGATTTGAATAATTTAGTTCGTCACTCCTCAAATTCCATGTTCATTTGAAGGCTGAGGGAAAAATTAATCTTGTTAAGACCGCAAATTGCTTGAAACCGGCAGTGGGTGTGATGTCCTTAAAGATCAGCTCGATCCATTCTCTATGCATATCTTGATGAACACGATCCATATCAGCTCAGCTTGAGATCGAGTGGCCTTCGGGATTGTAATGGATATGTCCTTTTTTGGAGATCACCTTTTACTTCCAATATCTTTCAAAGGTGTAATTCCCCGGTAACGTCCGCAAATGAGATAAAACAGGTTTCATGTTCATAGTTCCATCACTCCTTGAGACCTATCTTGATGCTATATCTGGTAACTATCATTCTTGTTAGGTGGTTACTTGGAAACGTAATAATTCTAGTCCAAGGATCGGTGCTGAAAATCTACTCTTGTTCTGTGATAAAGGCAGACCATTTGTGCATAACATTTCAGATTACTGATGATACTAAAAACCATTTTAACATGAAATGGTAACTGGTTGACGACATGGAGATTCCAAAGTCTGTGTGTATACTAATTGAACAAACACATTACTATGACGAGTGGGCTTTGGTACTTTGCAGTACTTGGTGTCTTATTTCTTCCGAGTCTACCTAAAGGTAGCGGAATCTTCGTTTTCACTTTAGGGTGATGAAAAAAGCTTGTTCCCCAAAATAGGAATTTCCATTCACATTCTATGTTTTAGACCAATCTGAACAACTTTCGTTTCATTTTAAACTGTCTGTGTGAGTTTGTTTCTCAACCAGTACATCACCTTTACACCGCCAGCGCTAGGGCTACAGCTTGAAGGTCGCCAATACTGCTGATGATTTTGTCGGGTAGCGGTCGTTGTGGTGTGACCGAGCATCTCGAACTGCTGAAAAACCCAGCTCATCTGCTGAATTCGCTGCTGCTCTGCACGATTCAATGGATGGTAAAGAACTCCGGCAGCCCCCATTTTCACTAAGTGGCGGAATGGGCTTCAGAGGGTATTGAGGCTCGCGGCTACCAACACTTTCATGCCGTTTGAATCGTTAAGTTAGCCACCCCGATGATAGTTCTAGAGGTTGTCTGAAACAGCAGATTTTCACTTTGCAAAGGCAAATTTGCCAGTCGGGGTAAAAATGAGATCCTGTATCGTGGTGTAGCAGTCCCCACAAACTCATGGTGGCCCTCATTCAACGTCATAATATGGTTGACAGCATCTGCCTAGTTGGATGTAGCACAAAGCTGTTTCTAAATAATCTATAAGACTTGAACTTGTGAAATTGGTGCTTGGTGGAATTAGCGTTTGCGCTTGCGCAAACTGATGAATTGATTTCTGAGCAGTAAAAATCATGGCGAGCCTCCTTGAGCGTGATCCATACATTTCCTGAAAACTGCATCAAAATCGGATGCAAACCAAGAAAACAGGCTTGTTACAAGCATGTCACGCACGCTAATGCGCAGTAGCTACTAATATTACTATCGCTTTGAAATTTTTGTGGGATTATCAGAATGGCTTTTCCCGACTACCTTGAAAATTTGACTGGACCCCCAGATCCTGAGAAAATGGTGCAGAGTGGAGTAGTGATTTGTGACCAATGAAACTCATAGGAGACCTACAGCCTAACCCGCACATAACCTAACTTAATTCCTACAAATTATCATAAAATTTATTGAAATTTTCGGGAATGCGCAAGATCGGCTTAAAAATGGCCCCCCATGAGTTTCATTGTTCACAAAACACTTCAACAGTCTAGCATGCGTAACAGCAAAATCCACTCATCGCCATTTTCTCACGATCTTTTTCAATCAATTTCTGGGATAGTGGGGGAAGAATGGTATAATAATCTCATACCAATTTTAACCAGATAGTATCATTATTAGCTACTGATCATGATCAAAACAAAAATGCTCAAAGAACAATATCGTCGGTTCTTGTGGCCGACGTTGCTCAAATTTGGAAGGTAGCTGGGGGAATCCATTTTAATTATCCCATATCGATTTCAACTAGATCATATCATTGCTCTATTCCCTTTAGAAGGCTCACCTTTTGAAGGCATTGATGTTTCGTTGCATTTTTGTGCCATGAATCGTTATGAAGAACTTCTATTCTACGTCTTACAAGCTTATTTTGAACATTTTAATGATCTGCGATGTTACCTATACCAGGAAGCTGTCTCAACGTAATTTTACAACTTTACTGAAGTTCAAAAGATTAGATGGGTGCTGCCAATCTCTAACTTCCAAAAGAGATTTATTCGTTGTGAAGGGATACAATATTACAACTCCTTCGTTTTACGGTTTTAGGTTATTAAATGCTGCCTGAGTATGGAAACTCGTAGGACTCACTACAAACTACCAACGCCAGCTTGATAATACAGGAAAACACTCATCGTAATTGAATTACTTGTCAGAACTGAGGTAAGGGTTGGTTCATAACACGTTCCTTGAGTCGACTGAAATATCTTACCTACGTTATAATAATATGAGATAGGCAAGGATGAAAAAAGAACGCGACCGAGGACTGAGAAGGTGGCAGGGCTCCTGGCGATAAAGTCGAATGTTATAGCCCATTCTCTCGAATGGGTTTCTTTCTTATTTCCAAGCTCGAAGGTACGAACGGGAATGATAAAATGCGCCGATAAATTTTACGCCACTGCACAAGTCATTGGCGTCGCATTCTCGGATTGCTGTCATGCGGCGGCTGGCGAGTGTATCACTCCGTCTGAGCCTTCTTGAAACTACACCTAGATAGTCTCTATACGTTCCTGAATAAATACACATTTCATATCTCTAAACCTACTAGCTGACCCATGCCCACTTCGTTGGGAGGTAACATTGTCACTGGTGATGAAATTTATGTTGGGGTTTGTATAGTTAGTGACTGTTATGAATCACTTCCTGCCCCCCAATAATAAGGTTTACCGTTCATCCATGAACATATTTGCTGGCCGATTTGGCTACATTACTGCGTGTCAAATGAATAAATTAGGCTTATTTGAATTGGTCAAAACTTCTCTGTATACTGTATTAGATGTATTTTTATTTGGTATCAAAATATATTGTCTTTCAGCATTTCCAACCCGGTATAAGCCAAAATGTAACCACCCGTGAGAAAACCGTTTTCTCAGGTCATACGCACCTGGAAAGATTGCTGTCAAGTCGGCCGAAAGATTAGCTAGGGAAACAGCAATGAAAGGTTTTTAAAAATTACAATTGCACGTTATTCGTACACATAATTAATAGAAGTGATAATAAAAAACACTTGGCAAATTACACGTCGATTTGAACTTAATAAATTTACGAATAGTATCATGTGCAGATTTCAATCTTGAATATATAATTTGGTAACAGGAGGATGGATTATCCAAATGTCTAGTGTGACTACATTCATTATTTTAATTCTTGCGGCTACTCAATTCGGGTATTTCGTTAATATGTGTCGTAGTGATTTGTCACCAACACTACACCTCGCACATTCGGTATAGGAAGATACGCGGAGCATAGTCCCTGATTGAACGTATGAGGAAAATGACACGAATCGACCGTAGATCGTAGATTTGTAGTCATTTAAACCAAGGCTTGAGAGCTACGTGAGGATTTTTCAACCGGTAGATTTCACCTGTTTCAGCAACATTGCATAGGTAGTGTTTGTCATTATTTCTTGCTTTATTTTTTTATATATATATTTTTATAATGCATTTATTTAAGAAAAAAAAAATACAAAAAAAGTACATAATACAAAAATACAAAAAAAAGTACAAAAGAGTACAATAGAGCATTCCTAAATGCGTTCACCCCTCAATAAGTAAAAAACTAATGCTGAGGGGTGGAGTCGCCATTAGTTATTACTAGTAGTCGGTATAGTTACTACTAGTTTGATTAACGTAGTGTATCTTCGAAACCGCAAATATTGTATTAAATATTAATTAAATCATGAAATTATATGTATTTCACTTGAAAAATTCCCAGCAGATGTATTCTTTAATGCGACGTTTGAAAGCTGATAAGTTATTAAGTTTCTTTAAAACATTTGGTAAGCTATTGAACATTTTAATACCTATATACGAGAAGAAAGTGTGACTCTTAGTAGTGGATCTAAAAGGCAACTTCAATATAAGGTTCCCAGCTGACCTCGTTTGCCCATCACGTTTCTCAAACTTGGATAAGTGTTTGGTTATATGTATCAGTACGATCTTTTTGTTAATGCGTGAGATATCCAGAACCTTAAACGCCTTGAAGGTTTCAGCGGTGGGAAATCTCACTTTCTAACGAGTAAAAGTTTAATAATTTTCTACTGAGTGATGTGTAAAGGCTCTAGGCAGGTTTTGTAGGCCGATCTCCACGAAAGAATGCAGTAGGAAATCACAGATTGCACAAGAGCGTGATAAAACATTCTGAGGGTTATTCATAAAACAAATAAACAAAGGGGTCCAAGAACTGTTTATTCATATGTGTTACCTATACGTGCTGAGCCCCCTCTATCTTGTGAATCACAGTCCAGATTTGCTTCTCATCATGGAGATCCCATCTAAAAGATACGACTAAAATCACCACACGCTGACTCCCGGGTGAAAACCTGCAAGAAACGGTGAAAATTCCCGTTCAAAAAGTTGATGATTCACGGCATTCCGAAGATATTTGTCAGAGTACATTCGTGATCATCACGTGTGAGAAAGTGGGCGACGCGAACGTGTGAGCCGCGGACCTGCGGCCACTGAAATGCCAGACCAATAGGCATGGGAGGTTCGCACCAGCCGAAGGAGAATAGAAAGGCTATATCATCCTTTGCGGAACACACCCAAAGGAGGGCAAAATATGCTGAGTCGTTTTTGCCCTTTACTCCATCCCGAGAAGAAGTAAAGTTTTAATACGAGTGTGAGTAGGTACATTACCAGGAGTTCATTTAAAACTTATTTCCAACGAGATAATTCATTTCACAGAAGAATGATGTGGCATTGTGGTGTATGAGGGAACCACCGTTAACGAACCTTTCCTAAGTACTACGCTAGATTGACAAAAGTGCCAACAGGAAAGCGAATCACGGGAAATAAATTATTCGTTATTTTTATATTTATTGGTAAATGTTATTTTAGGTATTTCTTCCACCAATTTTATAATTACCTTAATTGTGGTTTTACAGTTCCCATCGCAACTGTAAGATTGCGTTTCGCAGCGATCTATCGCGGAGTTGAATACGCTATTCCCGACACTTAATCGGTAATAAGGAATGATCCAACATCGAACAACCATTGGAACTAAGAGTTGTAAACAACATTTGCTGTGAAAACCATAATCAACTTGGCGCAGTTTTATTATGAAGTAGGTTGGCATCGTTTTTACCGAATGGAATCTAAGGAATCTGTAACACCGTTAAGTTAGTCCTCAATGGACTATAAACAACTTCGTTGAACAGAAAGATAGAACCAAAACCACTTCGAAGTTAAAGTTGAGACCTCACGAAACTTACTCCTTGATGCAAACTAAATTAGATGCGATGAGTGCAATAATAAACTTCGACTTGCCCCGATTTGTTGGATTTAGCAATTGAAGCGAATGGAAAGGCAGTGATTGTCCGCCATTCGGATTAAATAATTTTCACGAATGCGAACTAAATATTACTTCTAGGTAATTTTCATATTTAGAATTCATTTTGGCGTCAAAATCAAGTGTAATTTATTTTACTCCTATCCAGGGACGTAACCCCGTATTTCACCCGGGGCAAGGTTAATATACCGATGAACCAAAATATAAATTTAATTAATTTGATTTATTCACAATGTATAAACTCTTTTACTGAAAGGAGGAAGGTTTGGTAAGTAAGTGCTCAATGTAATATGCCATATAATTTTTATTAAATTTAACAAACTAATAGATGATAAATAAATTTTTTACGAAATGGAAGCCCTAAACAAACTTTAAAATGAAAATTGTCGGGCTTTTTTCGCTGCAAATGTTTTAATGATACCATCAAAAGATAGTGCTGAAGCTATTTTGTGCTCTAAAATTATGATGGCAAAGTTGCTTAGTCGTTGTTGTCCTCTCAAGTCCCTGACGTAGTTTTTTATTATCCTCAGTTTTCTAAAACTCCTTTCATTCGATGAATTTCATGATTCATTCTACACTTATGGGTATTGTAAGCAAAATTCTCAAAGCTGAGGTTATATTGGAATAGGCGTCACGGAGGCAAATATAAACCAAAAGTTGGAATGGAGTAGACTCGCCTCGTCAACTACCCTGCATACGGCCGCTCAAGGCTAGTTCTCGCCTCGCGAAGTATACGTTTGCTATATCCTTTGTCCTTTCTTGTAGGCCTATTGCATTCCTTATTTATATTATTTTTCTTTTAGTAAATATTTTCAAATTTACTCCAAACGGTCATAATATTTAAAAGAACTTGGTAAGCTGGAAGCCCCCCCCCCCCCTAGTTAAGCCCCTGCTCCTATCAAAATCCTAAATCATCTGGTGTTAGAATGATATCTGTTTTACTATTTTATCACAACGAAAAAATATTTATTGTAGTTCAAAACTTGAACAGCATTAATTGGAATAGTGAAAAAATAATTAGTATAAGAAACAGTAGGAATTTACAACCATAAATTTCGAAACTTTCCCTGAAAATTTCTTCGAATTGCATTGAAAACTCTAGAAATTATGTTCATTACAAGCAGTAAATGTTCGCGCATGTGCAGAAGCTAGTAGTGATACTATCCTGTTGAAGATGATTTGAAATTATCAAACCGTTCTTCCTCGATTATTCTATGAATTTGAGAAAGATCAGACCATAGGATCCTGAATTGAGTGATTTTTGAACGACTCATAGGGGACCATCTAAAGCCTAATGCAAATGGTCTGAAACGTAAAATGCGAGCTGTAACAGTTCTCGCGAACTGTCACGAGAACCGTTCTATGGAACGTTGTGGAGTCACCAAGGACTCTGTTGCATTCACTTCATATCGGCCCCAGTATAAGAGCCCCTCTCTCTTTCGTGCGTAAAGCAATCAACTGTCATATAAACCCTTATTGATCCTTACCTTCCAATTGGTAACCTCGAACGCCCGCCGCTCAGTGCGGTATCTCTTTAATCCTATTGAAGCGTATTCAATAATAATCCAAGACCACAGCTTAGTCAGATCTCCTCCTATAATACCTTTCTATTGGAGAATAATAAAAAAAACGGCACTATTTCCAATGATTAATTTCTCTGCATTACTTATTTATTAACCTTAATAAATAATATTTAAATAAATCAAAATATAGTAAAGACAGTATGAAAGTTGATCACGACAGTTCTTGAATTACCACATGGTAGCAGAGCGGAAAGCATGAATTTCGAGAAAAAAGTTTCATCTCCCGAAAGTGAAAACAAACCGCCCTGTACCTATAGGTGGAATAGTAACTAGAATACAACCAGAAAATACCGGGAAACCCCATACCATCTCTATTATGGCACACGTGGGCGTCTAGACGTGAATGTTGGTTTCATGAGACCATTGAAAAGACAACGTGTTCCGTTTTGCTACTGGCGACACCCACCGCGGGCGTTCGTGATGGGAAATGGATATTATAACATCGGTTCTCCAGGAGAAACACGCCTATGGTGCCGGACCCCTCGTCACCTCTCGAGCTAAAGTTCACAAGCTGTTGTCACGGAGTCACGAGGTCCTCTCGATCCAGGGCGGAAATGTGACTCCCTCTCAACTGCTTCTTGATAAAAAGGCGCCTTCCCTCCGAAGGAACATGGCCAGCGGGTCACGCTTTTACCGTTTATATGGCTCTTTTTGCGCAACGAGCGTCGGGAAGACTGTTTGAGGAGTTAAAGGTGGTTTCCAATTCGTTTTGATGAGTCGATGCTGAAGGATTGTGGTGTTGAGTAGTTACCTACGTATTGGAGGAGCATTTCTGTTCACCATCCATGATGATCGGTTTTCGCCGATTAAAGAAAGTACCTTTCCTTGATTTTCAACCGTCGATCATCAATTTTAGTTTTCACAGTACGTTTCTGGAATGAAGGCAGTACTTAATCTCTTGTGCAACCGCTAACACCTATTCGCAGTGCCAACGCAGGAATTGATTGTTTCCTACTTAGTTCTTCCGTACAAATAATGCCTATTGTTTGAATTTTGTTTTAACGAATAGTGATCCATTGTCTATAAGTAAATACATCCTACGTTTGTGTGCAAAAGCGATTTTGAAGTTCTACTTCAAAAAATAAAATCAAAGTAATAAACGCTGCCAGTTCCAACTGAGTTTATAATTTTCTGAATACAGTGAGGTTTCGGGGATCGATTTTAAGTTCAACAATTGGTTGCTCCGGGTGAATTTTCACAGACCCAAAACTTATCCCAGTCGATTCTGCTTCCTCAACTACTGGGAAAATGAAACACAACTCGTGAGACCCTAAATGCGCAAAAACCTTGAAAAACGTCGAATTTGATCAGTTTTTCGCCCCAATACATCTATTTGTATAAGGCAATCGAGCTTGCTAGAGATTAGGACCGCTCGAACCCGTGTGGAGTCCACGAGCGAAAGAGTGGATTTTTTACATTAATTCCAACGTCGTTCATATGTCGTACGGCGTATTGAAATGTACATACTCTGCAAGGTAAATGACAAAATTTGGGGGTGCCATTCAATCATCATCATCATGCCATTCATTTTCATTTCTTTCTACAAGGGCTTATTATTAGATACAATGAACCAAGGACTTGTAATCAACTAAGGAAACAATGAATCCCTCCTACCCCCCTGGTTCCCCACCGCCATTTTTGATTTACTATTTCCAAATGATAATCCTTTTTAATAATGTAGTAAAAATTGTTAATAACCCTCCTCAAATTTTCGCTTTTGACGTTTCAAAGCATGTTGATTTAAAATCTGCGATTTCTGTCCGCCGGTTCTGAAGACCTTAAACTTAACAAGACTTGTAACAAATCCGTTCTTTCGCACACGAACTGCTCAGGGGCACGCTCTTTTATCTACAGTTGGATCTTTTTTCCCAGTTCCTGGACCTCAGTATGTACAGATTTCTGCTTTTGCCCCAAAACGGGTAAAAAAGTGGTTTCTGGAGTGAGCACGTGAGACGTCCTTTTCCTAGTAATGTTGGACGCGAAATCGTCTGAAAGATTTCAGATCCGTAGAAATTCATCCAGAGTAGATGATCGCAATTTCTGGCCCAAATGTGACCCTCAAAATCTCACTATGTACAGAAAATTGGGCCTGCTTTTCGGTTTTCGTTTCACATCTAAAAAAACCATTAAAAAAACTAATTAAAAAAAGCACTACAATTTTTATTAGATTCTCAGCATCACTGTCACTTAATCCTAAAGGGTAAAATAAAAGGATTGAAGTAGTGAATAATGGAGATCTCGTAAAACTTCCGAATAAACAAAAGTATTTTGGTTTATTATTTTCAATACTAAGCTTTTCTAATCGTATAGCAGACATTTTTCGTAACCAGTCTTCAAATGTTGTCCTTTCCTTGCATTTTAGAGCTCTCTTGTGACCACGTAAAAGTTGGTTGTACGCTTTTTAGTTACGTGAAATAACACTATTTTTATGATAAAGGCAGTGTCAAAAGCATGTTCTACGGTGAAATAACCTTTGCTTCTAACCGTTTTGTAAGCCCTTGTAGAAAGTTTGGGTTATTGCCCTCATTGTTACCAAATTTCAAGGCAACGCCAACAGTGAGGAAATGAGTTATAACGTTCAACCTATTATGAAGGTATGCCAGGTGTTAGGTCCCATAAGTTACGAAATGATTCGAAGAGCGTGGGTGACCCCCAGGGGGGTCACTAAATCCGCGTTTCTAGGACAGCGGCGTCAATATTGATATAGAAAGTTCAAATCTTGCGTTAGGGCTCCTCCGAGGAGACACGACCGAGAGATTTCGAGGCTCGGAAGGTTAGACGGGATGAGACTCGACTTGCGACACCGCTCGGTAAGATGAAGGACTTAGGATAGCGACGGATAATACGACAGAAACCTATCACCACAAACCAAGACGGGTGCAAGACAAAGATTGAAAACGTTACATGACACTAGATACACAACTTGCACCCCCCACCTTGCCTCCGAACGAGCGGGTTTTTTTGTTTTCGTTTTGATTGCAGTAACCTAGTGATGCAGTGAATGTGGATACTGGAGTGAACTCCTAAAAAGGTTTATGGCCGATACACGGGTTGAGGCATTCTGATATTCGTGAAACTAACAAGAACTGCACAGGTGCTTTATGTTTCACAAACCGAGACGTGGCCTGTTTTTCGATTTCACTCTCAAAAGTAAGACTCTTGATAGAATTCGAGAATAGGTGACCCCTTCCTGATAAGACCGTCGCCATATTGAAAAACCCGATGTCTTCTATTGATATAGGTCCACGCTTCCGATGTGTGTTCTGTCTAGTTCACTGGTCTGGATGAACAAAAACAAAAAAATGTCCTACATCAATCCTTCTAGTGAAGTATAGATCAGTTGGACAAATAGATCAGAATGCGTTAACACTTGTGTCTCTGAGTATTAAAACGACTTCTTGTGCTTATTAAAACAGACCACTTCTCGGTTTGTGTAACATAAAGCACCTGTGCAGTTCTTGTTAGTTTCATGACTATCAAAATGCTTCAACCCAAATGCGATAAAAAAAAAGAAAAAAGAAAAAAAAGTTCGTTCGGAGGCAAGCCCCCATCTTGTGTGCAAGTTGTGTATCTAGTGCCGTGTGAAAGCGTTCAGCGAAAATTATTAACCTTTCGGTGGGTATGACATTGGAAATCTGATAAACGGAATTCACCAGCCTTCGGATACTGGCTCTTCAGCTCAACAAGTAACCCTTTTTATTTTGGTTTATCATATTCAATTAACTCTGCAATTAAGGAAGGAAACTCAATGGAGTACGCACCACACGTTGTAATAGTGACAATTACTGAGTTCTCATTTCCTAACGAAGCTCCATTTCCAATTTCTCCATCCTACGTCGAATAGGAAATTTTTAAAGCTAACTGTAGCCATTTTCGTACCACCATTTCGGAGCCTATTTTCGAATCACAATTTTGTGGTAATTAGGCGATCCTTTGTCCGAACCAAAAGGTCATATTAAAATACCTACAATGTATCCAACACTAAAACAGTATTAGACACTCACAAATAAAGTAGCAGGAATAAAATAATTACTTAGTATTACAATTAATAAGTTAGTAGTATAGTAAATATAATTTTTTTAATATTATGCAAAACTAGATTTTAAAAGGAATTCTTGGAAAGAAAATTGCACCGAGGCAATCTGCTCAGCTACATGGAAGCGTGGGCTAATTTGATATGTATATCAATAAGGAACATAAAAACATTTCTCATTTATAAAGAGAAACAAAGTTTTTCGATATTCTAATTTTATATGAATATTTTTTGGGAAAATTGCAAAAGTTCGTTTTTGAAAACAATAAACCAGAATCCACCTTTTTTTCAAAGCATACCCTCCATGTTTTGATAGCTAGTACAGAATTTAGGTTAATTTCATGGAAAAAAGGAGCATTACTTGATTTTTCAATTGCGCAATCAGAATTAAATACAGCATTTTTATTATTTAGAGGAATACAACTAAGAATCGAGTGGTCATGTTTATTCAGTGTGTATTTCGGAAACACCGGAATATCAAAATGTTGTCAATGAAAATAGTTTGAATCGCGCTCTTTTTTCTAAGTTGGTATTGCAAATATCGTTAGACAGACATCACATATTTACATGGACATGGAAAATACCCAAAAACCCCTGTAGGCTATGTACAAATAGCAATTTTATCCCTCCAAAAACTCAAAATTTCATTCGAACGTGAAAAGTTCATTTAATGTTTGGGCCATTTTCCATGAAGCCTGGGGTAAGTTTTCAATCTGCAACAACAAAAATATTATGTTTCACTTCGTTGGAGTTTGCTTGAAGTGAAACTATTCAAAATGTGAAAGGAGAGTCTACCTTTAAATTTCTGTAGATAAATGCATTATGTTTGGGGAAAACCAGGTGATGTGTGTCAAATCGGTGAGTCACGGTGCATACATTTAATATGTTCATGTTATAAACGTTTTTGATGGGAGCCGGGTGGTGGTACTGGAGCTCTACGAATATAGGTTGGGAGCAAGGACCAAGTTCACCCTTTTCCAAAGGTTGCACATTTGGCTTGCTAAATAGGAACTCTTCTATTTTTAGGAGCTGAACTGTAAAAACCTTACCCTCACCCTAAGTAACAATCTTCCACGTGAAAATAATGCGACGCTTATTTTAGGATTTCGAGAGGCCGTTGAACTTGAGGTATTCCTTCTTCTTCAGTCGTTCAGCCCAATAAAAAGTGCATATGATTCTTCTATGTTTTCGGTGCTTTTCCAAATCCTCTTTTTCAAGTTTTTGAATCGATTTCAAATGATCATTTCTGGAACTTTCCAATAACACTTGATCACGAACTAAACCATAAACATATAAGGTTTCTACAACGATTCACAGAGCAGAAATGGAGTGGTGTAGATTCCGGCTTACATCGACGCCTTCAACAGGTTAGGCGCAGGTCTTCCGTTCTAACTCTACAACGGATAAAAAGCTGACACGGTCTTGTAGGAATTATATGAGATTATAAGAGTGTTCTTCCCCGACCACTTTAAAAAATTTTAGCTCGATCGAATCACTAAAACCTGAGAAGTTAGCAAAACCACAGGGTGGATTATTAATTTTTGGGCGAGGAAACGAATAGCGGACCACGTATGTTCTAACCCGCACATTCCCTGAAACTTTCACCTTAGTCGGATGGAAATTGTCAGAATTAGGCTTGTTGTGTGTCTATCTGTGAGCGTGCGGACAAGTAAAGAAAGTTCAGAAAAATGGGAGTGGAAATTTTGATTATGGAGGAGAAAAAAAGTGTCATCTCCTGAAATTGAAAAAGGAGCTTCTGGTACCTGTAGGTATACGGGAGCTGCAATGGTTCAGGAGAAACTTGTATAAATGTGGCTGTATGTCACTCAGTAGGTGTTGAACCGCATAAGAATAACTGTATGATAGAAATAAATTTGTCAAACTTGGCAGTAGTCAAAATTAAAAATTAAAAAAAAGTAAAAATTTGGGTAGACCATTTCATTACATCAAAATTTCACTCGCACTTCACGTGTTAGACCGTTAAGAACAACTCTGTCGTTGAGTGTGTGGGGCTCGTGCGTGTCCCCACCGCACATGCGATTGTGAAATCCTTCAACAGTCATTGATGACTTCCACATTGATGATGCTCATTTAGGCAAAATTCCCCAAACTCGAAATACGTTGGGCCTATTTTTCTCAAGGGCTCTTCGTCCCCCAATGGAGGAAGCCAAGAAAGGCGAACCCATGACAAACCGTTTGCCACCCTAGTGGTTGTAGAAACTCGAAATATGTTGAACCTGAAAATTTTTTTCTCAAGGGAATCTGCAATAACAATTTTCTTCGTCTCTTGAGCCAGCTCTCCCAAAGGAGGAAGCCAAGTCTAAAGGCGAACCCACGACAATCTGAGAAATCGAAGAAGACCAACGTAGGTCAAACCATTCCCGATGTACGATTTATGGTGCCAAATTTCGTTATTTTGGATTGTTTTTGTGTTGATATGAGTAACTAGCGACTCAGTGATGTAGTGATGTAGTAATGTGGATACTGGAGTGAACTCCTAAAAGGCTTTGTAGCCGATTCACGGATTGAAGCATTCTGATAACCATAAAAAACGCTGCAAATTCTTTTACTGGGGTTTACTATTCAATTGGCTTGCGTTCATGATTTGAATCTGTACTAAGCTTCGGAGTGTGCTTGTTTTACAGGACACAACTGCACACAAATATGTTCAACTGAACAATCCAAATGTATCAACTTCACCTCCTCAGATGAATGTGAAAGTAAGAAACGAAAAAAAACTAGAAAAAAGTGAAACGAATAAGAACAAATATTTTAAAAAGTGAAATAATCACTTACTGTGGGGTCTTTCAGTTATTCCACGAACGAACACCAGCCAGTGGAAGACAACATCATACTGAACTCAAAAACACATCGGCGAACGCTCTGAAACCTTTGTACCCTCTCATATCCCTTGTTAAACGAGCCTGACCATCTAAACAGTTGAATTAGTTCGGGAACAACCTCTGTAGAAGTTAGTAAATGCGTCCGTAGCTCCAGAATTGTACCACCATTGAGAGTGTTAAGGATACCATTAAAGAATGTACCATACCCAACTTGACAGATCTGTCTTTTACTGCCTATAAGAACCTTTGTTGTTTCATTGAAAGGATTCATTGTTTCATTTTGAGTTCATTAATGAATTGTGAAACGGTAAAAAAAATCACAATGGAAATATTTATTTGTTGGTTAGAGGGAGAACTTTCCCCTTCCACTTTTTCCGGAGTTCTCGTCGATTGATATCCACCTACAGGTAATTGAGAAGCATTTCAAACTTGCATTGTGTGTGTGTGTGTGTGTGTGTGTATATATGTATGTTTGGCCTTCTATTGATAATATAATTTTCAGAAACGAAGTCGTATTACAGTCGAAAATTTCAATGTCATCAACGCTGGCTATCTTGTTATCGGTCACACCCTTTCTCCCTAACTAACTGACGCGAGCCCATCGCCGAACTCACAGACTTGCATCATCTCTACCTCTGTATAGTATATGCATATACTATTTTTATATAACTAATATCAAGCAAGAATTCAGTAACAGTTAGACCTGGGGAGGTGCATCGTGAGTGTTAAGTGAGATAACAAAAATGTATTGATAAGTAGGTACCTACCGCAATAAACATCGGGGTTAATGCCCATCGTACACGAAACATCGCATTTTGAACTCGTCATTACCTTCCGTGCCAGTCAAAATTACGTGTTGAACTAGAAACCACAGCCTGAGAAAACTCCTAACCATGCGGGCTCGACGTGTTCCTTCATCAAACAGGGGCACAACAATGCTGGGAGAGCACCTCTTTAAAAAAGAAGAAGCTCGAATCACAAAGCTCTTCTCCCCATTGTTCTGGCGTTTCCGAAAATCATTTTAATTCGTACATACAACCCCGGAACGGGATACTTCAACCTTTCTAATTGGACTCCGGCAGTCTCTCGGTAAAACTGGAATTTTTCCGTTCCCCGGGGAAAAACGAGGAAAAAACCTCCCCCTCTTTCTAGACTGTGGGATTCGGGTCTTTGTATCTCGCATAAGCTGGATTGAGCGGTCACGTCCATTGATGACCGATGATGCATGGAAAACTATAATTAGAATTGCGTCTTCGATCGAAAGAGCTTCTTTTGTGTGTACTTTCACTCTGTGCGTGTAATTACTTGCTGGACGGTTTTTTTGGATGGAAACGCCCGCCATAGAAGAATATTACGTGAGCACATTCTTGTGTAATAGGTCCCGCAGTCCACGGTACTTGAGCTGCATGAAGCCAATGGGAACCAGTGAAGAAAATAACAAAAATCGATGCCGGACCATTTCTTGATTGTTACGGGTTGTTTCAACATGTCGAAAATATAAAGTTGAAAAATCTGGCAAGTTGGGTGGATAGTATAAGTACCTCACTCATTGTATTGTGGATGTACAGGTTTAATACAACATACATAAATGGCTGAATCCATAATTGACCAGTGTTAGGAGTCGTATGTCCCAACCAACAATCCAACTGCGTTCAATACCCAAAGTATTTACAGCGTCGACTAAGAGATAACTTCCATTGTATTATTCTTGGAGTTCCGCCTTCTTGAAGTTCAGCAATGCACATGCTCAAATAAATATTACTTCAGCATCGACAATAAAATTCGCTTCTAACATCTGCACACCACAGCCATCAAATCAAACAAACACGCCTTTACACCATCCTAGAGCCTGTACCAAATCAACATTGCCCCGGGGGTTTGAACGAAATGGGATAGATAAATCATAGGAAATCGACGTTTCAAGAAATTAATGGTCGCATGTACACATTTTATTGAATTCTCGCACAAGACAAAACGCCTTAATTATGGACAGTTTTTCTGCATACAAGAGCAGGCACCTGCCTACGGAGAAGGAAAACAACCACTTTATCTCAGTTAATTCATTCTCTATTGAGTTCGTTTTCTTAAAAAACGAATTCAATTGCGATAAATCAGCAAGAGTTTTACTATGGTTATAAATTATTTCATTCACCCTCAATACCAATTTTTTTCTCTGCCAAAGGTCGTGCAAACGGATGAACGCACAGCGACCCGAATGGTCTCATCCGATTCATCGAAGAGATATCTCTGACAAAGAGAAAAACTTAGCTTACTTCGAAGTTTTGGAAATTTCGATTCTTCAAACGCAAACTGATAAATTCTAAGATGGGATTAAAAGTTTCTTATAAGTTAATTGAAAAGGTATTTTCGGATAACGAATAAATCTTATGGAAAAGAAAGAAAAAGGCAAAACTACCCTTAAAAAGTCCTAAATGGACCTTAAATATTGTATGTGACAGTTTTCTTTGTAGAACGAATTGGAATGAACGTTACAGATGAGCAATGGAATCGCTAAGAAAGCTTTAGGATTTTTCATTGAAGTTTTTGATTGCAAATTATTGATCTGCAGTATGATGAAAAGTAACACCTACTGTAGGTGATAGCGAAACACCTACGGTGCAGCATAGTTCAACTGAAACATTTTCGAAATTTATGTCGCCAGTTTTAAAAGTCAACTCGGTTAATGTCAAAATCTACCTCCGGTCGAACCTCCATTGATAGAAATATTCTGCGAATTACGGCCTTCTCTCGCATGTTGGGTGGCGGGGAAGGACGCGCGAGTAGATTGTAAACCGCTTCATTTCAGGTATCTTACGACCAAAGCGGAATTCGCCTACGCGGCTAATCTGCTAGCGGGTCACGTTCGCCAGCACCAACCTACCCAAATGTCCGTGGGGGGACCGAGGGATAGAGCGGACCTAGATTTGTGGATGGGAGAAGCTATCAGGGATAATTTAGGGTTTGTCATCACCATACACGTGGAATACATTAGGCTCCAACGCAAAAATTTTTGTCGTAATCGACCTCTTTTCCCATATTTAAATATGGAAAGCGATCCCGATGGAGGGGTTGGAAGTCTGTCAAGGACTTGAATGCGAAAACAGTAGTCTCTCCCAAATCGAGTGAGAAAAATAGAAGAGACCGATGCAGGCGGACGGTACTTCAATTGTGATAGAGCTGTATGAATCATCCCGGTGTCATCCATATTCTTTTTAAAATAATTTTACACAGCACCACTAATTTCATTAGGCAACTATAGTAGAAGGGAAAACAAGCAAATATTTGCTTTGATAACTCTGCATCTCATTTCCCCAGATACAGGACCGTTAAACAAGTACGTCAGTTACTAGAATACTTAGTATTCATATTTTAAGACATTATGTTGAAAGCGATTTGATAGCACCACCAGTAGCTGATCATATATGAAAATCGCTGCAAATTCTTTCACTGGGGTTTATTATTCAATTGGCTTGCGTTCATGATTTGAATTTCTACTAAGCTTTGGAGTGTGCGTGTTTCACAGGATAGAGCGATTATTGAATTTCAGGAGATATGAATGGAGCACGTAAATCTGCTCTCAACCAAAATACCTATTTGGATTGATCAGTTGATCATATTTGTGTGCCTCTTGAAATTCAATAATCGCTCTATCACCTGTGAAACACGCACACTCCAAAGCTTAGTAGAAATTCAAAACATGAACGCAAGCCAATTGAATAATAAACCCCAGTGAAAGAATTTGCAGCTTTTTTTAAATTTTTTTTTTTATGGTTATCAGAATGCTTCAACCCGTGTATCGGCTACAAAACCTTTTAGGAGTTTACTCCAGTATCCACATCACTACATCACTACGTCACTAGGTTACTGATATCAACACAAAAACAATAATACACCGAAATAACGCGAATGTTGGCACCGTAAATCGGGCCATAGATCGGGAATGGTTTGACCTACGAACCTGGGGAGAGGCTCATTCGATTTCTCATGGAAAGGTTCTTCAAAAAGAGTCCAAATTTAGGCCGCCTTGACTTTTTTTGAGGTTTTTAGGGATTTTACAAAACTTTGACAACCCTTAAAGGGCACTTTAAATTAAGTGAGAGAGCTGGCTCAAGAATTGGGGCGTCGCCGGACCAACATGGATTTTTCCTGAAAATTTCAGCTTTTTTGCTTCAGCCGTTTGGGAGAAATCGTGCGTACGGCGGACGGACGGAAAAATTGTTATTGCAGATTCGGATTCTACACCCTTTGAAACGTAAACCATGAAATTTTCATGGGGAGTTAGAATTTTTTTTTCAAGAGCGATTACAATGGTTTATTATTGAATAATAAACCAAAAACGAATTTAAAAAATCCTTCCGACCGCTAATTGGAAATACTTTCTAAATAACATTTTTAACTGCCTGTTTAACTGAAAAATAAATCAACATTTTTGCTAGATGCCGCCAGATTTAAAGCTCCAAGTGCGCGAAGAAGGAAATAGTTCAATCTACTCAAGGTATTTAAAGATTGAACCATTGCGAAATCGGGATCTCAAAATCACCCTTTCGCTCACCATATTGTAAACACCGGGATTGTCTCTGAGGCAAGGTCTCAGCAAGAGCGCGTGGATGGTGATAGCCTCCCGAGCACGGTGGATACTATCAAAAACGCTGTCTCCCACGCTTCGATTCAGTAGCAGGTCGAGGAGAACAAGTGGAGGCATCTCGTTAGTTCTCAGATGTTCTATTCGTGGTTCTCGTTTGGTCCTTTCTGAGTGTACCTTGGAAGCATTGCCCCTGACTTCACATTTCAGTTCTGGTAGTCCGGTGATCTGCACAGGACAGCTATCTAATACAGAAATAATAAACCTTCAGTGTAATGATTGCATTAGATAAAATAGTTTCACGTTTTTTCACTTGGTTCTAGTTACGTTAATACATTTTTGAAGTCCGAAACATTTTAATTAGAAAACGTTTACCCTGCAACAGATGATTTTCCAAGTTTTTGACGATTGAATTTGAATGAATTGCCAGAAAACAAATATAATTTTAGTTCTTTTTTAGTCGAGTTTTAGAGTAGTAGAGTTTAGTCTTTACATTCAAGTCTACGAGCCTGTTCATTCTCAGTGTATGCTTGCTCAATTGTGTGTTAATGAGTGTTCATTTTGCAGACGTAATGAACGGGGAGAGGAGCTACAAAACCAAAGTTACCACGGAATTGGATGAATAGACACCGCTGTGGAACCACCTCTTACTCTAATAAAGCTCTCCCTCTTCTCTTCTCTAACTCCTTCTCAATAAGAGTTGAAAAACTCGTAATGTTGTTCATGTAAGTTATGGCAACCCAAATAGTTTTCTATTTTTGTTTTTGTCTCAGCGCTTTCGTCTCATCAGGTATGTAGTGGGTTTTTGAAGGTATTATTAAATGCCTTCAATATCAATTTAAGTTAAATATCAGGTATTGTTCCTGTTATTTAACTTAAATTTAACCAAAGCTCTGTTAGGTATTTTTGGGTGGCTTTTCCTCTGATTAGTCGTGTTGTTTGTCAGAATGATGTTCATGTGGCCTATGATGGTACACGGTTGGATGGAACCCAAATGCTGAATTTGTTACAGGAGGTTGGTGACTGGTCAAGTACTGATGTCAGTCTTTTTCGGTTTACTGTGATAAGTATCTAAAGTAAGTAATATCTGGAATTAAGGCGTCCTTTGTGGCCGAGAGGACTAAGGCAGGCCGGCAGGGCCATGCAAAATACTACCGCATTATCAGTCTCATGTCCTTCCTATTGAAAACTATGGAGAAAATTGTTAACCACGTGATCAGGGAGGAACAATTGGCTCGTACCCCAATCCAGGCAGCTCAACATGCGTATCAGAAGGGAAAATCCACAGAGACTGCTCTGAATGAACTGATCATGTTGATCGACATGAGCCTAGAGGCCAAGGAAGTGGCACTGTGCTGTTTTATGGATATAGGTGAAGCGTTAGACAATACGTCATACGACTCCATCATCAAAGCAGCAGCGGGTCGAGATCATTAAGTGGATACATACCATCCTGAATGGCAGGGTTGTCTCCTCAGACCTGGGGGTAGTAAACGTGAGTGTCATTCCAAGCAGGGGATGTCCACAAGGCGGAGTGCTTTCCCCACTGTTGTGGTTGCTGGTAGCAGATAACCTCCTACAGGAACTCAAGACAAGAGCTTTGAAGCTATTGGATACGCTGACGACATTGTGGTCATTGTCAGGGGCAAGTTTAAGAAGACAGTCCGCGAACGTATGCAAATGGCCTTGGTATTGGACATTAGGTCGTCACAACAAACTGGGATGTCAATGTCTACCCAGTAATTACCAGGCAATTAATGCAAGTGCTGTACACTGGGCATATAGTGCTAGGTTCGGCAGGGTGCCCAGGTCGGGCAGAGGAGTTGGAGGTAGCGACCTCTCCTCCAGCCACAATAGGTCCACCAGGGCCTCAGTGGTCTAAAAAAATACTAGTCTAAAGCTATTCACTCGAGCAGAGGGTCCCTGGTTTTATTCCAAAAATGGTATCGAAATTTATCAGTCCTGGGAGCAATACGAAATATACACGAGGTTAACGTAAGGGAAATGACAGTTGTAAATTGAAATACCATTAATTTTAAAGTCAAACAAACAACTTTTTTTGCTTAATTATTTTCAAAAATGAACCTCTATAATCCACCAAGAAAAAAATGTCTTGCCTTCTCTCCCCCTTAAAAGTTGTTGGCTTATGTTTCAAGTTGTGTGTATTTCAAAAATCGAGTTAAAAAAAAAAGACACCCATCCGCCTTTCTTCTAAACCACTGGACCAATTTTTACAAAATTTGACTCCGAAATTCCGTATTAATCAATGATGTGCCACTAATCTCGGCATCTTGATCAATCAACATTATGGGCTGATATTTAAGGATACAATTTTTGAAAAATCCAACTCTAAAATTGTTTGATTGTTCGATGTCAGAGTAGTTTCATTGTTTCATTCAAGTGGATATTATATTTGTCTGTATTTTTATTTTATCTCCTTAAATTACATCCCGATTTCTACCTGTGTTTCCGAGTGCAACTAGGGAGCATTGTCTCTGGTTGTACAGTCCAGTTCTGGTTGTTTGAGCATCCGCCTAGGCGGGTTATCTAAAACAGAAATATTAAACGTTAGTGTTGTAATTTGCAGGGATATTTACCTGGAGTAAGAGCAGTTCATCAGTAAATTGGTGCTGTTAAATTTACAGTGTGTGGGATCACGAACATTGAGACGACTGTCTTCACGAAGCCTTCTATATAATGGGCGTGAAATCTTCATCCTCTGTAAGAATGCAGCACTGCTTTCTAGTTCCAAGGTAAAATCACATTGCTGTTTCTCTCAGCTCTGATCATCGTCATCCCCACATCTACCTCCCAAATCGTACTTTTTGTTTTTGCTTTTGTTCTTCGATCTGATTCGTTAGCGATGATTTACAACTTTTCCGTCACCTTAGTCCTTATTGAGTATAGAGCAACCGTTATGATTCAATTCGTTATACTGATCAAAAGTGTTAGATCGTTGCGGATTTGTTTACAGGCACCAGCGATTGTTTTACGTGAGCAATATGAGTAGGAAATCACAGCTTAAACATCCGCGTCCTGTAATATGAGTATGACAGAGCAATGATGATAATGGTAACGTTATGTCTATAATTTAAAGGTTGAATACAATTCCAATATTCAAGAGTACGATTCAACTACTGTAAACAATATCGATCTCACATTATTTTACTGATTCATTGAAAGTTAATAATGGTAATATCTAAGAGGGTAAATAACACCTAATAGTTAATTTTTGTATTTGGGTGACTGAAAGCGGTTATCGTAAAGTTCAAATATTTACTGTTGTGACTCAGGGAAACGTCTGATGATCCCATCAAAGGCGGAGGTTCTCCTCAAGTCGGTTTCACTTGAGATGTTATCTTTTAATTGATGGCACACGAGAGGATAATTACTTGCCGATGTCATGCCATCCCACTAACGAGCTCCTGCTTGGAGGAAAGCGGGTTCGGATGGTGGTCAACATATTTTTTCCTGCCATTTGCTAGATAATAATGTAAAAGGTCGCGTCTGGCTGACATTAGGATGACCCAGAAGAAACAATATTAAGTTGTTACGTCTTGGTTCGGGTCATCTCTTGGGTCAAAACTTTGAATAGCTTCGTTTAAAACTCCTACTTGCAAGGAGGCTCTTAAAAACGTTGACAGATTTGATTTAATTTTGTTATCAGTCTTCCATGGTGGTTTTGAAATCCAAGTGACTCCATTTTATGCTGAAAGAGTATTGTATCATATTAAGCAAACCCTTACACCTACGCTTTCGAGCATACATCTAAAGACCAAAGAAATTGTGAGAGAAAAGGGATAGCACATTGAATCAATCAATTCAATCAGTCCTGTCAAAAAATTTGTATATAAACACCCATACCCATCCAAGCGGTTGGTAAATATATCCCTAAAGTTGTTTTTAACTCAGCCCCTTCTTATTTGAAAGAATAAGAAAGAAAAAAGAGTATCCAAGACTGATGTGGAATCATTTCCGTCATTCACTTCAATTGATTGTTATATTCATATTTATCTGCTCATTGTTAATTTAGTACATAATATAGTACATTGCCTTGATTTGTTAACATTGAATACATTATTTGACTGCTGTTATTCACCCACTTGCCAAGGCAAATACAAATATCAACTTTACCGATCATCATTGATGAATCGTTTTAATGTTTCATTATTTCCCAAACCACAACGAAGATAGTGGGTGTACAAATAATACTTCTTGTCAGATAAAATTTTACAGAAAGTTACCAAACAATTCGGAAATCTATATAATTGTGTGAATCATCCCTAATCGTGATTATTGTGGGTTATTCATTCTCATGAAAGAATGTTGACCGTAGTTTGATTGAATAAGTTTTGTTGCAGTCATAGAAAGCATCCTCCTCCAGTGTTTGACAGGGAGTCATTCAGTTGTAGGAAAACCATGCTAAATTCAATAAACAGTAACTTAAGGAAGAATACTTCAAGAATTTTATTACTTACTGATACAGATGGTATTTGAATAAATTCATAGTAAAATAAACCAAATATTGTTGCACACATGGGCTCAAAACGAACACCGTTCATATTCATATTAAACTCGGTTTTAACCGCAGTAATGCGTGCCTTGCCCCTAATGCCCTTGTTTTATTACCCAAAAACGGAAATGGTCGCGGTATACAAACGCAATGAGCCGAAACCCTGCAAAAAGTACCCTCTTGAAAAATTTCACTAGGCAGCTCAGCGCTTAAAGAAAAATTGATTTTGTCTAGTTTTTCACCGTCCCTCAATCCTTGATGTTAAAAAGATAAATTTATATTCCCTCTACAGTGTTCCTATTTACCCAAGAGTTTGGCGTAGTAGGGTCAGTGTACTGTAGTTTATATTAGTTTCATGTTTTTTTTTCCTTTTGACAACTGGTATGAGGGTAATCGGAACTCTCTTATTCCATTCAAAAAATACTAACTGAAACAAATTTGTTTTACTTAATGAACCCGAATGGAATCGATTTTCTGGGATTTGGAGAAGTTATTCCAAAAAACTAATAACTACTATTCCTTAAAATCCTCATTCTTTCGTTCAACGCTTGCGTTCTAATTTGAATTTCTACGAAGCTTTGGGCAGGTAGATCAGAATCTGTTCAACCAGGGCACCTTTCTCAAAATGCTGAATCTAGTTGATGCAATAGCAGGACAATTACAGAGGATGAGTTCTGCTGTTTCCGCCTCTTCGCAGAAGAGCCGGCATTCTACTGTCCTGGCCTTACCCATTTCGTTTAGGTGGTACCTTAGGGAGCAGTGGCCAGTAAGCGTTAAAACTTCCAAATGCATATCTCAGTGTGTTTCGCCAAACCCGATGTAGCCCATCCTTGATGTTAAAAAGATAAATTTAATATATTTCCTCTACAGTGTTCCAATTTACCCAAGAGTTTGGCGTAGTATGGCCAGTGTACTGTAGTTTATATTAGTTTCATGTTTTTTTTTTTTTTTTCTTTTGACAACTGGTATGAGGGCAAATCGGAACACTCTTATTCCATTCAAAAAATACTAACTGTAACAATTTGTTTTACTTCAAATGAACCCGAATGGAATCGGATTTTGCTGGGATTTGGAAAGTTGTTCCAAAAAACTAATAACTACTATTCCTATCGGGAAGAAAGGTATACATTTAAAAAAATGTTAAATCTGTCTGTATTGACCCCGGCTTACGTTACCTCAAGGCGCGTGCGCAAGAATGATGTTGTGGTCTTTGATGGAGTCTTCAAATTTTATGTAAAAGAGGTACCACGCTTTAAAAGACCAAAAGGGTTGGGTTATAAGAAAGTTTGCTTCACGAATTCCATGTTCCCACACTTTTGGTTTGAAGAGAAAATAACGTACAAATGCATGAAGGATTAGAGGAAAGTGGACAAGCGATGAGGTTTGTTAAATGCCACTTAAAATTCATGCGGCTTCAGCCGTGAGTCGTGACTCTCGAGATGTACTCGTACCTCGGCGACCTTGCCTTCGCAACTGCAGATGAATTCCGCATCTATTCAAAGCCCGCTCATTGAATGCCGTTGGGGATCGTATAAAGAACGAGACGGTGACTATTGATTCAACCAAAATGGCGACAACGGAATAACGGGAGCGATGAAATTTCAATTTGATGAAGAGCCACTATATCTGAAAAACAAACGGCAGAGAACTACAAAAATACCAAAACGATAAGGAGATATCACGAAAGTGGGGAGATGTAAATATAAATGTTGACAGTTTTTTCTAGCAAAGTAAGGAAATAGGCACGGAAATTTGTAATCTCAGGATATTATTGAAAAAATAATAGTAGTAATAATGATAACAAATAATGATAATAATTAATGATTCTGCTCTTCACAAATAATTCATGCGACTACATTTCTACAGTCTACACATGAACTAATAACTTTTTGGTGATAGGCGTCAGCGAGGAAACTGATCAGGAGACCGAAATCAGTAAAAGTTCAAGTCGGTGGCTGAAAGACGGTTGGCGATTCACTGTCGTGTTAAGAATCCTTACTTTTCACAATACTTAACGCAACATTTAACTGATTTCAGACAGAAATCACAACACGACACAAATCGAACACACAACACACTCGAAGGAAGAAAACAATTCTTGCTCTTCTCTGGCACAGCTGAATCGAATCGTGCTCTCTACTCCCCATTTATAGTTGGATCTCCTCCACGTTACCAAAGCCTATGAAAATGTTTGAAAAACTAACCGTTTAACCTGATGGTTTTTGAAATAACATATTATAAGAAGACAACCCTTCAACGAGGCTATCAAAACCCATGAGGGTGTTGAAAAGTAGTGCGACATTTCTTCCTTCCCAGCCCATGCGTGATTTCAAAATGAATCGTGTTCATATTAGTGTAATCCTTACGTAATGGCTAGAAAACTAATTTTTAGGATATTTATGCACTCAAGCAGGAATTTAGTGTGTTCACTCTTTAGTACTTTTACATGACGAAGCATAGGCCCTAGATCTGCCGAGTGTCTCCTAATGCCACTTTCTACGTTCTTTATACTTCAACCTGCAATGAAGTACGTAAAGTCCTTAGGACTTTTACCTGTCCCCAGATCAGCTGAGAGGCTCCTAAACATAATTTCTATGCCATTTGCATTCCAAACCTGTAATGTATTCGCATTGTAAGCATTGTAAATATTATTTTTTAAATTGAAATGATCGATCCTCGACAGTTCATTTGTATCATTTATAAAAATACCCATGGTATAAATAATTTCACATAGAAACTCATAGATCACATCGTATTTACATGCAATACTTGATCATGACTTAAGAATTCATGCAACATGATTTTATCTAGGTATTGCAACAGGAAATTGTTACTTTCTTAGTATTTTCTAGTTTTTTTTATTGTTTTGAAATAATTTTCACCTAGTTTTCTAAACTTTGGTCCAATAGTTTGGGAGAGTAGCTTTGGATGTCCGTTATGTTTTGTTCTAGAAAAGTGAGCCGACAAGTTTTTACAGTTTCATTTTCCGTTCATTAAACAAGTTCATTATTGAATATACCAAAACACTTTATACATCCAAAAAGTCCTGGCACGTCCTTAGTGCCTTCGACAGCTTATTTATTTATTTTCAATCCAGGACTTTTTTTGCCTTCAAAAGCCACGACATCAATTTTTCCACGTTTTCCCGAACATTCCCTCAGCTCTCGCTGGCGGCGCAAACTTTCCCTTACCTGCGGTAGGCAGCTTTTCCTCGACGCCGACGCCTTCAGCCGACAATAAAAAGCGCTTCCTTTTACATCGAATCACGTGCTCTCCGAAATTTCTTTCCACCAGCATCATGCCAAGCATATTAAAAGAGGAACAAATGGGATTAGCTACGGGTCTCCCGGTGTCTTGTGCTTGACTTTAGGGATTTCGTACAGAAAGTGGCGTTTCAAGGAATGGAAATGTTTTTGCACCATCACTGCGGGTAATAGGAAAAGCATTGTATTCGCACGAAATTGAATCAAGAGTCCACAAAAATCCGTTTCCTTTGTATGGCTTACGTTGCGACAAACTTCAAACTAACTTCAGTGATGGACCATCGTTGAACTAGGAGGAGCTCTGATCGCCTGAGTGAGATCTGTCTCTATGGGGCTTACTTACAAAGTTGATAATTGATAGAGCGGTACCAGAATCAACTGAAGACGAACGACTTACGATTGCGATTAGTCATGTGAGTAAACTAAGAAGATATTTCCGGAATAAGAATCTAATTTCTTACGCTTTCCACAATGGTTTTTAAATGTTCAACAACCTCCTGGAAAGGTTTTATGCCATAAGGCTAACTTTTTAATCAACTTTTGATGAAGAATCTACAAATCTAGCCGCCTTGACTGGTAAAAATTGAAAACAAACACAAGGATGCCTCTTTCGGATACTTGAGTAACAACAACACTCTGAGTTGACGCTTTGGATGTAATCATGAAATAATTTGAAAACCAACAAACCGGGTATTTGTGTATGATATAACTGTTTCACAAGATACAGTTAATGTATATTAAATGTATATGTAAATGTGAAACATTTAATGTATATTTGCTCGTACTGTCGATGGCCACAGTTGTTGACCAAAACCTATAAGGAGATTACATTGATGATACTATGTTGTAATTACATTATTCCTCCTTAGATGAATCCGGATTAAAACATATCAACGCGCTACAGCTGACTAAATACTAATCGCCACTGTTTTTATGTTCGTTATTGCAAAAATCCCTTCAATGAATCGAATGCCCACCATTCACCACCCCTAAGGGCTCTAGATCAATGATTAAAAAAAACACGTAAACGCAAATGTGAACTTAATCGAACGAATGACGCCTAGTAAATGGTGACGATTGAATCAGAGATACACTTGCAATGGAATTAAGTATGTTTCTAGAGTTCCTTTTGAAATCGAGTTTTTCACGGATCTCGTTCAACTTCAGTTGTTCTATTCGTAGGTTTCAACGTGTGTATCGATGTGCAATACATTGTAGGTATTTAAATATTAGCGTTTGTCGCATACTGAGGGACGAGCAGGGACGTAACTATGGGGGGGGGTGGCTGTTCCGGGCGCCAAAGTTAAAGGGGCGCCAAATAGGCAAAAAAGTGACAGCTTACCAAGTTCTTTGAAATATTATGACCGTTTGGAGTAAATTTGAAAATATTTACTAAAAGGAAAAATAATATAAATAAGGAATGTAATAGGCCTACAAGAAAGGACAAAGGATATAGAAAACGTATACTTCGCGAGGCGAGAACTAGCCTTGAGCGGCCGTTTGCAGGGTAGTTGACGAGGCGAGTCTACTCCATTCGAACTTTTGGTTTATATTTGCCAAAACGGCCTCCATGACGCCTATCCCAATATAACCGCAGCTTTGAGAATTTTTCTTACAATACCCGTGTGTGTAGCATCGAATGAAAGAAGTTTTAGAAAACTGAGGATAATAAAAAACTACATCAGGAACTTGACAGGACAACAACGACTAAGCAACTTGGCCATCATATCAATAGAGCATAAAATAGCTACCGCTCTATCTTTTGGGTATCATTAAAACATTTGCAGCAAAAAAGCCCGACAATTTTCATTTTAAAGTTTGTTTAGGGCTTCCATTTCGTACAAAAATTTATTTATCATCTATTAGTTTGTTAAATTTAATAAAAATTATATGGTATTTTACGTTGAGCACTTACTTACCAAACCTTCCTCCTTTTAGTAAAAGAGTTTATACATCGTGAATAAATCAAATTAATTATATTTATATTTTGGTTCATTGGTATATTAAGATGGTATAAGTCATGAGATATCGGGTCCTTGGGGGGGCGCCAAATTTATTTCTGGCCCCGGGTGAAATATGGGCTGGTTACGTCCCTGGGGACAAGTAGAGAGTTGGTGTTTACGGAGTTGGATTTATGAAGGAGTCATCCTACCGTCTTAGGACTTCTTGAACTCAATTACAAGGTATGAAAACAAACAGGTCAGCTGAAGGGTCCTTCTTTCCTTATCAATCTACGGGGCAGAATCATTAGTAGAGCTCTTTTTTTGAACATCTACAGTCATTTATAGCATATGGATGTGCAAGGGCCCCGTGCTTGGTTATTGAACCATATGCTGTGTGTAACATAGATCAATTTTACGTAGAAGGGTTATCTAATACATAAACAGTAAGCCTTTGTGCAATAATTTTCACCGTATTTTGAAATGATGGGGACGGCACAATTGTATACGCTAACGGCACGTTCAAAACATCAAGCAGTAAACCTTTGTTTAATGATTGTAAATATGAGAAGTACGCATGGCAAGGCAATTCGCTATAGAAACTTTCTCACCAATCACCGTTATATGATACTGAGGCGGAGTTGAAGACTAAGTAATAAACGTTGTTTACAATGTTAAGGACGGAAGAATTTTTTTCTTGCATTTTTTATTGCGCTATAACGTAAACAAAGAAGTGGCCAAGTGAGAGAAAATAGAAGACTGTTATTGAAAAACAAGGCTGTTGGCCGTGAGAACTCGCTCCGCGAATGGGCCTTTGTTTTAAATCTCTCAAGCACCGGTTTGCTGAACCTTAAATCCACCTGTGAAGTTCGGAGGGGGCAGTCACCTTTTCGAAAAGAATACTCTCACCCCTGCGGGCTCACAAAGCGTTTATAGGAGCAGAACAATACGGGCATTGTAAAGGTAGAGGGCAGGGAGATCAGCTGTCCTCGAAATAAGCCGAATGTCCGTCACGTCTCTCGATGAGCAGCCAACTACAGCTACATTCTAAGTAAGAAAAATCTTGCATTCAATCTATCTATTTCCGAACATCCTCAAGACACCGAAGACTAACCACTCCCAAGAACATTCTTCTGAGGTTCGAATCATCGTAGCTAATACTGTAAATATATACCTTGTATTTTCGACCTCAAATGGAGAGCCCATAAAGACTAGTGTAACTACTACAGCTCTAAACCCATGGGGTATAGAGGGCTGTTCTTAATGAATTTATATTTATTTTGATTTCCTTAGCGTGAGAGATTTGGAAGAAACAGAAAGACGCCGTTACCGGTTTATGGTGCCAACATTTGCACCCACATTCACTACAGCACTCAAAATCAAAACGAACAGAAGAGTTTTTTTTTATCGCAGTAACCTAGTGACCTAGTGAATGTGGATACTGGAGTGAACTCTTAAAAGGGTTTATAGCCGATACACGTGTTGAAGCATTCTGATATGCATGAAACGCTGCAAATTCTTTCACTGGGGTTCATTATTCAATTTCATTCATTTGGCTTGCATTCATGATTTGAATTTCTACTAAGCTTTGGAGTGTGCGTGTTTCTCAGGTGGTAGAGCGATTATTGAATTTCAGGAGGCACACAAATATGATCAACTGATTAATCCAAATAGGTATTTTGATTGAGAACCGATTTATGTGCTCTATGCATTTCTCCCGAAATTCAATGATCGCTCTATCACCTGTGAAACACGCACACTCCAAAGTAGAAATTCAAATCATGAATGCAAGCAAAATGAATGAAATTGAATAATAAACCCCAGTGAAAGAATTCGCAGCGTTTTTAGACTTGGATTCTTCTTGAAATTCCACGAGAATTTGACCTTCAACAATTTTGTTTGCAACCCTCTCAGAGGGCGCCCCAACGTGTTCAACCCCAATTCCTTTATATTCACGGATGCTAAATCGTCCCTGTGTGGCACCAATCACATTTGGGACGCACAGAATGCCGAAAGTAGAATAGATTATACTATGTGAGATGTGTGAAGTTCATATTATTCAACATATGTTTTTAAAATGTGAGTGAGTACCAATTGTAATGATTTTCTCTGTGAATTCGTCAGCAGTAGATTCTGTTATGAAAGTTTTTTTTTTTAGTTTTTTTATCATTCCAAGTGCCTGCACAGAACAATATGCTAATAACAATATTCAAAATTAACTTTCAAATCAAAACCCGTACAACCAAAAAGCGCTGATCTTTATGGATTTTTCCATCACCTTTTTCGAGTAGTTTTCCACGTTGTTTTCCATCAAACTGTCGATTGTCGTTTTTCTATTTTCACCTAATACACGTTTACAGCAGAGTTTTCCGTTCCAAGGCTCAAAGAAAAATCCTGAGTGTTTAGGCTCACACAATCCGATAACAATGAAACCACAAGCAAATGATCAGGTTGGAATCTGGAAGAAACGGATTCTGTAGGAGAAAAAGATTGATAGTGCTGAGTGTATTGTTTTGCAATCAATTCAATTTAATTCAAATCTATTCGCCATGAGAAAATGGATGAGGTGAGCACACTGATTTGTGAGCACTGAAACCTCCCCCTGCACCCTCTCCCCCTCACCTCGATGCACTAAACGATATTAATGGTGAATAATGATTATTATGTCAGGAAAATGTTGAAAGAAGTCCAACGTCGAAGAAAATGTCTTAAAGACAAAATGCATTGAGCTGTACGTGCTTACTCAAAAGAAAAGGAAAGGTGTCCCGCTCCATTACTTACCTACTCCATCGGGACCGTTATATTGGTCAAGGCAACTGACCGCATTCACTCTTATTTCCCTCACCGATGGTGACGATTGCGCCGGTATGCCTTTCCAGTGTCCTGCTGCCAGAAATATCTGACGAAACCGCCATTGACCGCTTGAGAGATATTACTAATGAATGCCAGGATGCTGGCCTGCCGCCGGCAATTGATTGTCAGCGTGTTTCCTTAATCTTGTACAAATTAAAAGACTTCCACATTACGGAACTGTACGATGTGTATCTCTGGGTGGTTTTGGACAGAATAACGGGTAGATCGGCAATCTTCGCTAATGGGGCAATATTAACCACTACTTTCGGAAAACTACTCAGAATGCTGATTGCCAGAGATGTACAGTTGCAAAATCACTTCTTGGAAGAGCTAGTTGTAAATTAGATTAAGAACAGTGAATTGATGTGATTGCCCTCTTTTACAGTTATGTTGAAATAATGAGTTAACAGTAGACTAAAATCTTAGTAGAAATAAGTAAACAAAGTGTCTCAGGTTAAGTTTACATAACTTCGAGGGTCGATTCTAAAGTTCATTTCCTACAAAAAGTGCCCTCCAAACTGTTTAAGAGGCATCTTTTCCAAATTCTTTCGTGTTTCCGCCCTTATACCACTGAAATGTCCATAACTCTCTCAACTGAATCCATATATACAATTATGAGAACACCGTTGGAAAGAGCATTAAAATCTCTATTTCCTTAGGACAAAATAAGATCAAAAGAACAAAACATGACTTAGAAGATGAGAAATTAGTCCACAAATCATGGTTTGAGAATTTATGAAAATTAAGTAAATCAACAGCTTTCAAATGAGTGGTGAACGAGTTTTGTAGGATCACAAATGTCGAAGATAATGATCCGTAGCAACGAATCGGTTGTAAGCGAAAACCATCAGAAATATTTTCGTGACGCTATCCGCGTTACATTTTCGAGTTTATGTAGCAAAGTAAAGACATAAAATGTCAAAAACGCAGTTCTCACTCATACTAAACAGATTATGTAACTCCTGCTCTCAAGGATAAGCTTCCCCAGGATCTCAGATTTCGAACGGTATAAACACACAAAATCAAAATTGTGTAAAAATGTGAACATTTAAAATGGAAGAAGGAAACCACTCACATTTCATTATCATTGGGTTGAAAGAAAATACTGCTCCTAGTCAGGTACTGCACACAATCCGTATCGACAACATGGGGTTAACTTCAAAAATTTAATTCAAGAAACTTCAATTTTGGAACATATTTCCATGAACCTTGTCCTAATTAAAACTTGATGAAAAGACAATGGATGTGAATGAGAATGTGAATTGAATGAGAATTTATATTCCGAAATAACATAAATACATGATCTTCTAGAAATTACATGGAATATACCTCCGCAGCCATAGGGTATAACCCTGTGCGGCTGGGGTAGTTGCTATTCTTAAATGGCGTTACCTATTGCACAACAGACTTGTTATTAATAAGTAATAATATTAGGATACAAAACCGATATTAGGATACATATATACTGCTGATAATTGAATTACAGTTTTCAGATCCTACCGATACTATCGATAAAAATATCTTTTTGAAGGCAGAGCGGGTAAAATTCGAAGGTAGTCTCATATCCTCAGGCAAAGAGCGAATTAAAAGAGGCACACAATAGAATATATGTTTAGATGTACTCCATAGACGGGCTTTCGGTATGGGGATAACAGCTTGGGAAGCCTGTCGGAAAGAGTAAGGAGAGCTGTTAGAAATTGAGGGTGTTTGTCGAAAAAGGAGAGGACTATTTGAGGTAAAATTGTTGGACAGAAAAATCTTCAGCGCGACAATACAACTCATGAGTAAGAAATCTGCAGGATTTTCTCGAAATTATTTTTAAAATAGACTTTTGCAACACATTTAAAGGGTTGAGAACTGCTTGACAGCGCCTCTCCATACGATTATTCCGAACCCAATGATGCTTTGCACTAGAGCCTTATAGATTATAATTAAACTTTCCTTATCAAGGCATCCTCTAATTTTATAAAATAGATGTAGAAACTTTTTTAGTTTTTTAGTTAGCTCTAAAACATGGCAATCCCATTTAAGGTCCTCATCTAAAGTAACCCCCAAGTATCTCGTGTATTGGACCCGTTCCAGCGCAGTACAACTGCAATCGGCGACCGGGTCATCCTTACTACAAACATTGGAGTTTGATTTGGACACTAAGAGATTTTCTCGTGAGTGACCTTGAGAATACCATGTACTAAGTTTTTTTAAAATTCAGGATTAAGGAATTACTACATTGCCATCTGAATACTATATTTATGTCACTATTAGCAACCTTAAACACCTCTTCCCACGAATCACCGTAATGTAAATTGTCACCCAAATTAGAATCTTACCTATTATGAAAGGCTTGAGAAAATACAGAAATGGGAAATATCACGACGTGGGTACTATTCTCCACCTATTTACCACTCAAAATCTTAATTTCCTGTGATACTGAACAAAACGTTAATAGATATAAAAGTGTAAATAACCCATGAAATTTAAAGTCGCTTCCATGCTTGCGACTTTGTCGCTGGTGGTCTCAACAACAGTAACTGTTATGTAAAAGCGAGAAATACGGAGATTGTGGTGGTGAATAGAGTGGGTTTAAATATGACCCTTTGACACTATGGGATATCGATGCTGTAAGGCATATTAGCGATGAAACATTACAAAACTGTGGGAGGTGAAGGAGGGGAAGGTTACAGGATGGTTAGGAATGTGACTGCAACAAACCCGCCCAGTAGGACCGGACTGAGATCATTACTCTTGTGCTAACGCATTTACATGGCCATCACTATCAATATTATAAGAATTCACGCGAGCCTATCCCACTACCGACCAAGTTGAGTGGGTGCGGCGAGGAAAGATATGCCGTTTGCCTAATGAATTGAATCGTACTCACCTTCTGAGGGTCGGAAGGTCCTCAGCTGTGTCAGAGGTGAAGAAGTTGAAGAGATAAGCGAAACGAGCTGAGAAATTGTATACTCCCATGAACACGAGCGAGAGGAATAATTAATTCTAGCGTCATATCCGAGCCATCCTCCCAGCTCTATGGGGAACCACCGCTTCTCCGAACTTTTCGGAAGACAGCAACCTCAAGCAACCTTTCGCCAAAGTTTTTAATCAATGCTAGCTCATTAAACCAGAGATCGAAGCTGCTGAAGAACGATGATCGACTTCACCAACTCCAGACCGGATAAAACAACAATCAAACGCACTAAATTGAAGAATCAAAACGTACCAACCCAATCTGGGAGGATAGTCTCCTAAACAACGATTAAAACCAGTTCTTTTCGCCTGATCACTGTTGGATTTTTGGTGTTTTGTGTTATTGTTTTTCATTAGTTATCTATTCTGCTAGTGTTTTGTCGACTTCTTTCAATACTCCTTCTTGAACTACATAGAACAATGTTTCAATCTATTTGCATACATCCAAATAGTGATGAATAAAAATACACGATTAATACTTTGGAGAAATGGAGCTCAATTTGGACTTTAGAATACAATCACAATGTATAGCACACTGATCTGCTGAGTGACCCTGGCGGCTAATGTCTTTTCTAAAAGACGCACGGTGCTGAAACACAAATGTTTTGACTGGCCAGTTCAGATCATTTGTCAAAGATTTTGCTCACATTGTTATATCAGTACATTTTTAGCTTTTATTTTGGTTTACAACCGTAAAACGCCGTCATGTCCTCCTGATCTTGGATTATTACTGTTTGTAGGAAGCTTTTCGTAGATGGTTTTGGGTTTAATGAGGGCATACCCATTGGTTCTCCTTTCAACGTTTATAGTTTGAGCTTCATGATCAGTACATAATCTAGAGTTGGCATCCGCATCCTCTAGTTCTTTAGCACTTCTACGATTTAGGGCAACGTCGAAGTCCATTAAGTACACCTGCCTGGCTCTTTAAGGGAGATTTTAGGGTTCTTTATTATTTCAAGTTTTCGGCTCTCTCAGGTAGTTACTTCAGGCAATATAGTTGGCAGTGCGATCCCATCAAAACCATGTGTGTTGTACCACCTGAGAGCAGGAGAAAGCTTGATATAAAGGTTAATAAGTTTTTATTTTAAAAAAGGACCAAAACTCGTCTTATTTACCAGAAGTTGCATTTTCAACGCTGGTTCGACACATCTATAAACTATAATAATCATTAGTACCTAGTTTCTCTCGCGATAAATATTTGTTACGGTTCTTCATTATTCTTAAACGTTTCAAATTCTTATTTTCAACCGTTCTTCAATGCAGAAATAATAAGTAATACAATCGTGTAGTTTTTATTGTTAGTGAAACTGTTGACTTGAGGTGATAAAATATATTTTTATTTTTATGATGCTAGTATTTTATATTGTTAAATCGAATGTAATTGGGCTATTACTCCCGTTATTGAATAGAAATACAATAATCATAAATAATGATGAAAGTTCATTTGTTGGGGGTCGGAGCTGCTGGTCGATCTCTAGGCGCATCCTTCCGATCTTTCAAGGTGGTGGGTCCTCCCGCCCGAGCCCGCACGACGCCAGGCGAAGTCCCGCGAACTTTTGCTCTTAATCCATTAAACCTCTTCACCACTGACAGGTAGAGCGTCTATCAGCTGACGATCTCACTAAGAATTACTGACATTGCACTCTCCACAGGTGTTAACATGAGGAGCCTTGCAACGGCTAGTAAAAGATTCCACAACTAGGTTCTGACAAGGAGTGTTTCATACCAAAAATTTTTTAGAGTCTTCGTTTTCGAGTTATTTCAATTTTAAGATTTTTTACGTCTTATACATTTCAATTTACTAAAACGGTTATAACTCTCGTATGTACTCGAGAAAATACAACTTCGATTATATCATTGGAAAGAGCGTTTAATTTCCTATCTCCCTAGTGTATCAACAAATATTCTGGGTTGGTTCAATTGGTGAAAAATCAATCGGAAAGAACACCACCAGAATGACCACTTTTTTCATACTCTGTAGGTCTAATGTAATTCAGGGGTGCCCACAGGGGGGGGGGGGGGGCTATGACGCAGACTGCGTCATTAAAATTTTGGGGGGGGGGGGGGTAAAGTTTATTGAAACAGTGTTTAGCGTGACGACATTCGAAAATAATTCCAATTCCAATTCCAATTCTGTGGACTTGATCTATGGTAGAACGATGTTTTCCGAGTCCGAAACGGCGCTGAAATGGATTTTCAAATAGGTTTGAAAGCATACAGAAGAGTGGAACAGACCTGAGGGACTCTACCTCATTTGCAGTTCTTTCCATAACCACTATGTTCTCTGTTGTTGAGTTTCAGTTTTCTTAAACCTACACTCCAAAAGGGTAGGTTTACAGCAACCCCTTTATTATATAGCTCAATTAATTAGCACTGAGTTCGATTGCACTTCTATTCACGCAGCACAACTAAATCCAGTGGTTTGTTTCGCTTGAGACGTCGGATTTCACCTTCGTTGTCCAAAACGTAGAGCATCTCCGGGTTCTCGTGTTTGTGGAGGCGAAGTTCATGCTTCCTTGCACATAATTTCAAAGACTGTCTCCATCCTCAAATCTCGATGAGTATCATCGTTTCGCATGTACCAAGGGGCTCCAACTATACTTCTCAGTATTTTATTCTGAAAGGTTTGGATTTTCTTAATATTTGATTTCTTGGCACACCCCCAGGTCTGTACCCCATAGGTCCAAATAGGGCGAAGGATCTGCTTATATATAAGCAGTTTATTGTGAAGAGAGAGATGGGAATTTCTTCCCATTAGCCAATACATCCTTCTGTACTTGATTTTAAGTTCTTCTTTTTTCTTTTCTATGTGTTTATTCCAGTTTAATTTGGAGTCAAGTGTCAAACCCAAGTATTTAACTGCGGTATTTTATTCGAATTGATCACAACATCCAAGATTGGGACTTTTCGGTTAGTGAAGTTGATGTGGGCTGATTTTGATTCGTTCAGTTTTATTCTCCACCTTCTTCATCTTGGTCCACTTAGAAACCTCAGTAGTAGACGTCTGTAGTTTGCGTGCTGCAGCTTCTATATCATCTCCAACAGAGAGAATAGCCGTATCATCTGCAAAGGTGGCAACAGTTGTGCTTCTTGTTGGGGTAAGTCCCGTGTGTACAGGAGGTAGAGTACTGGCCCTGAGGGACTATACCTCATTTGCAGTTCTTTACCACTATGTTCTCTGTTGTTGAGTTTCAGTTTTTTTTTTTTTTTTTTTTTTTTTTTTAATGATGAATGTGAAATGGTGTCGCGCTTGTGCAGAGAATAGCGTGGTCATATTTGAGACCAATTGCAAAGAATATGGAAACTGTTAAAGAAGTTATTTTTCTTGTCCATAAATAACGATTTTGGCTGATAGGTAAGGGGAACGTTTCTAGGAGGACGCTGTACAGGATCGCATGTAGCAACTGTATTGTAAATTATTGGGTTGTTTCTATGACAGAAATTCCTAATGGGATCTACTCTCGCATCTATAGGGTAGTTGGTGTAGGGATTAGGAATAATACTTTCCCTATGGATTAGGAGTAAAAAGAAAACAGTTATGCCTATAGTATACCTGATGAGGCCAAAGAGCGATAGTATGAATGCGTAGAAAAAATGGAAATCTATCACTATACTGGAAAAAGGCTAGGTATTTGACTTCCGCATTTAGCTAGTAATACTTATATATAAGATGCTACCACTAACGACGTTCTTTACACTGTTTTGCCTGATAGCTGAGGAAACGTACGGTGCTGATGAAACGTAATAACACGCTCAAAATGGTTTTGCCTCTGTTTTCCAAACGGTTTAGTCCTGTTATTAGATGATTAGGATGGAACTTTAGTTCAGTAAGATAGAGATCAATCCCACGGAATAACACAAGTTGGGTGTTCTTCGTTACCCCCCCCCCCCCCATTTTCAAACGCTCGTCGCTTCATGAAATTCTAACAAAAATTTGATGTTGAGGTGAGTTTTTGAAAACTTCAGCTTGTCTACTTTTTGATGTGTATGTTCATATTTTGAATCAACAACTTTGTAAAAGCCAAATCCGCCATGAAAAAAAGTGGGGGGGAATATCGAAGTATTTGCCATGTCAAATTCTTCGGTACTCCCCCCTACGGTGAAAACAGTATTTTCGACTACCAATAACGCGTCTCAACCTCTTAACTTTCGATCAAAGGATTTCATCGCTATATAACTCATACCTATACGTCCTCACACCCCTGTTCCTGTGAATTGTTGTTTGGAGTTAGGCAAGCTAATTAGTTGATATTTACCGTTTACCTTCACGGTGCTTGAAAGCGTTTGGAACCTTGAACGGAAGGCGAGGGTTTGTAATATTTTCAATATACAATCCTAATGAAGCCATGTAATGCTACTATTACATAAATAATCGAATAGGTACCCTTCATGTACAATAAATTACGGCACTTCTCTGCGATACATGGGAGGAGGCCTTTGCGTCTGCAAATCGAGATCTGAAAGTGCTTTATGATTGGTTCTCGGCAAACACGCTTAGTCTGAACATAGCAAAGACGAAGTACCTCGTTTTTTCTAAATCAAGGAGCAGGGAACAAAAATTGTTTCTGGTACATTCGCCATTTGTATATATGCAAATTAAGGCATAAAGTTCTTTTTCATTTCATTTCATTTCAATTAATTTTTACACAAATCTTAAACATTGTATCAGCCTTCCTCTGTGAAATTTGTGGAAGGGGTGGAAGTCGCAATTCTGGTGAGAACTTATCTCTAAAAAGGAATTCACATGAAGGGGTGTTTAGGGACGTACAGGTATGAGAGCGATGAAATACTTTGATCGAAAGTTAAGAGGTTGAAACGCGATATTGGTAGTCGAAAATACTGTTTTCAACGTGGGGGGGGGGGGGGAAGTAAATAGTTCGATTGAATAATTTACCATTACAATCTAATTCTGGTAAATTGAGGTTCACTAGGCATGAAACTAGACAAACTGAAGTTTTCAAAAATCACCTCAACAGCAAATTTTTGTTCGGATTTCATGAAGCGCGTTTGACGAGCGTTTGAAAATGGGAGGGGAGTACCGAAGAACACCCCACAAGTTCAATGAAAACTTATCATTCTGTAGGCACTTGTTTTTGTTTTCATTGACAATTGAAATTTTGATTTTGTTTTTTCTTTTTCAATTATTTGATGTATGTTGGAAACATAATATTTACTATTTTCCACATTTTGCTTCCGAGTCTACTAAAGTAGCGGAAGCATTGTTTTCACTTTCGGAATGTGAAAATTTTTTTGTCTCCAAAATCAAAAATTCCACTCGTATTTTGCGTTTTAGACCTTTCTGAACGATTTTGGTTCCGTGTCTGTCTGTGTGTCTGTGTGTCTGTGTGTCTGTCTGTGTGGCTGTCTGTCTGTCAGCAAATCCTTGTTACGGGCAAAACTACACGAAGTTATTGTCCGATTTTGATGAAATTTTCAGGGATTGTGCGGGTTGGGGTGTAGATGGTCCCGTATAGGTTTCATGACCCCCGGATCAATAGTAGCCTCTGCGCATGCGCAAACGTGAAATCCTTGTTACGCGCATAACTCCGGGAGTTCTTGACTAATTTCGATGAAATTTTCAGGGATTGTTTGGTTTGATGTGTGGATGGTCCCCTATGAGTTTCATGACCTCCGGATTAATAGTATCTGCGCATGCGTGAACGTTAAATCCTTGTTACGCGCATAACTCCGAGAGTTCTTGACCAATTTTGATGAAATTTTCAGGGATTGTTCGGGTTGGGGTGTAGATGGTCCCCTATAGGTTTCATGACCCCCGGATTAATAGTAGTCTCTGCGCATGCGCAAACGTGAAATCCTTGTTACGGGTATAACTACGGAGGTTCTTGACCAATTTCGATGAAATTTTCAGGGATTGTTCTGGTTGGGGTGTAGATGGTCCCCTATAGGTTTCATGACCCCCGGATCAATGGTAGCCTCTGCGCATGCGCGGACGTGAAATCTTTTTTTTTCGACCAATTTGACGGTTTGAAATTTTGATTCATGACCCCCGGATCAATTCTGCGCATTCCTTGTTACGCGCATAACACCGGGAGTTTTTGGCCGATTTCGATGAAATTTGATTGTTGACTTATTAGGTATATTTTATAGTTTGTTCAATAGTTGAACATGCCTACCTTTATTTTCTCAAGTTATGCTCCTGCATAACAATAAATTTACCTAATTCAACATTTACTTCGCTTAATTGAACGAAGCTCTTTGGACAATAATAATTTTCAATGATTATACAGTCATGTTATGGATATTTACACCCACTTGGCAGAGGTTTTTTTTCTGTTCTGGATATTAAAATGTGCCAATAAAATCTACCTATCTATCTATCTGGTATTCTTATCCGTGGAACGACGATTGAGGTCGGATTCTAGACACAGCCGCGGCTCCTGTCCGACAGCGGAGGGAGCGAGCAGCGAGGGGCGGGAGGAAACCGCGCAGGGGGAGCAAGATCAACGCGGAGCAGCTCGATCCGCCGGTTCCAGCCCAGTCCGCGGAGTGAATCGACTCAGTGCAGTGCGCCCCCACAGACCCCCGTCCCCTTCTACCAGGCGGACCCAAACTCTAAAATACTTCGACGCTTTCCCCGGCGTCGACGAGCTATCTTTGAAAAACCTCGACAAAACTCATCCCTCCGTCACCATGGCCGTCATGGTCGAGCAGAGGTCTTTCCGACCTTTCAAATCCTCCGAAGAGTATCAGTGGGCGATGAAAGAAGATTTGGCGGATTGGCTCAACAACTTGTACCCGGATTTGTATATAACAGCTGAGAACTTCTGGGACCGTCTCGACAACGGAGTCGTCCTCTGTAAACACACGGACAAAGTGAGGGAATATGCCCAAAAATACGTTGTTTGGAGAGAAGGACAGGGTAAAACCGGGTCCAAAGAGGCGGCCAATGTTTTGAACCAGCCCCCTGTCAAGTGTTTCAGTTCGGCGAAGAGGGAAACGTTTTTCGCTCGAGATAATGTTTCGAATTTCATAACTTGGTGCAGGAAGGCGCTAAATATTATTGATTGTTTGTTGTTCGAAACGGACGATTTGATTCTTCTTAAAAACGAAAAAAATGTGATTTTGTGCCTTTTGGAGTTGGCGAGGTTGGGCTCGCGTTTGGGCATGCCGGCTCCGACTATCGTGTTGCTGGAGAAGGAAATTGATAAAGAGATCGCACGGGAGGCGGACGAAGGCGTCGAGTCCGGAGACGACTCGGGCCCGGAGGCCGGACAATGTACGGGACAAATCGTGACCAACGACCTGAGGAATTTGGACGACATGGTGCGCGTGCAGGTGCAGCGGTGCACGTGCCCCACGCAGTTCCCGATGATCCGCGTCAGCGAGGGCAAGTACCGCATAGGGGACACTAAAGTGCTGATATTCGTGAGACTTCTGAGGAACCACGTGATGGTGCGTGTCGGAGGAGGCTGGGACACTTTAGCCCACTACCTGGACAAACACGACCCCTGCAGGTGCAGAGCGGCCCATCGTCAGACGACGGGCGCCAAGTTAAGCGGAGTCAGGGCCGCGACGCCGGACCGCCCCAAGATCGAGATCGCCAAGGCGAAAGTCACCTACGAGCGCAAAGACTACGAGCGCAAGGAGACCGTCTGGGGCTCAACTCAGTACTGCCAGCCCAACCTGCACGTGTCCCCGACCCCCTGACATAAGGGTTCCGGCATTCCTATCAGGATTCCCACCTCGCCAAGGCAAAGAATACGAAATCAGTGATAAAGACTATTAATTAGAACTTTAATCAAGACTCTTAAATACTTCAATTCAATCCGACAATGTGCCACCTGTAAAGGACACCAGACGAGTAAGTTAATAAAAATTCATCAATTCAACTTTTACCACAAGTTTATAACGTAATTTAGCAGCATGCCTAGTATTTGGTAACCTTACTAGCAGTCAGGATAAAATCTAAGGGATCACCCAGAATGTAAGCCACAAAAAATCGGCAAATTTTGGGGGTCACCCTTCTGGGGGTGACAAGAATTTACCAAAGACATAGAAACTGACTGAACCCAAATTGATCGGCAAACTCTGAAGCATGAAAAACAAGTGGAAAGTTGGAATTTAGAAAAATGAAATTTAATTGATTTAACCCAAAGCTCAAAAACCTTCGGATGCGAGTTAACAAAAAAAAATCAAATAACATCATAGGGTGATCCCTATGTTTGCTTTGTATTTATTCGATTTATTCATTTGTGGATTTAGCAATATTACCCCCTCCATTTACCCCCTTTCATAATTAAATTAAAGTTCTAAAATATGTTTCAAAACTAGACCAAAATCCTTAATTGAACAAAAAATAAACATGAAAATCGGGCGAATGAGATGTACGAGCAGCGCTTGAAATGGATTGTCTATAAGCCCTTTTATCCTCCTCCCGTCATAAAATTCTAAATTCTCAAATGGATGGCAGGCTGAAATAGAGAAAACTAGAACAAAATGAGAATCACAGGAATCGGTTCAGAATCATTGCAAAATTAGCGTCGACAAATATTTTCGAAAAACAAATACTTATTTTTTTTTTTTTTTTAGATTAGCCCTACCGCCCATCTTCCATCTTGAAATTTGAAATTTCCGAGGATCGTTTCATAACCAGAGTAAAATTTGGATGGTCAAAAAGTAATGGGTTAAGAAGAGCTCGCTAATCAGTGTCCACAAAATTTGTCTCACACATATTCACCTACACACCTTTTTTTCATGGATTCAGTCTTAAAATGGTCTGTGACGAAATCGTATTATATCGCTTCCCGATTGGTTTAGCGCGTAATGTTTTTCTTTTACTATCAGGGTCAATTTTAATTGTCCCTCTATTGATGAACCCTCTGTTTAGAAAGGCGTCCCTAAGAGCAGGTGCTATCGCTTACTAAACAACGATTAGTTGTAAGCGCGTAACAGGTATGGGTAAAAGTATTCTGTTTTTACATTAATCATAAACTGCAGCTCTCTACGATTATGTAAATTCATTTGTCTGTTTGTCTGCCGGTCCGGAACAGAGTAGGAACAATCAGCTCAACCAATAAAACGAAAATACATACAATTATCCAGTAAATCAGACGAAATGGAATAAATTATGCCTATTTCACCCTACCAAACTCATCCCTTTAAAAATCCTGCAAAATATAGACAACTATGGGCTTAACTGTAAAACGTTTATATTATAGTACTTTAATTTTTATTAATATAACTAACAATTATATTATTATTTATTTCCTGAATCGTTCAGCCCAGTCCGTCGACCAGATAATGTGGTGTTTTCAGATGAAAAACGGACTTAACCTGTACTTTTGTACCTTACCTGAAAATTCGGCTTACGAATCTACTTATAGGAAGTGGAAGCTTTGTTTTCTGTTTCGAGAGATGAAAAAATTATTTCCCTTCCATTTTCACATCCATTTTACTTTTTTTTTCTTCTTGAATGAACAACTTTCGTTTCGTGTCTATGTGTGTCTGTCCGACAGACTCTGTCGAGTGTCCACAGATGTGTTCGTGGAATTCTTAAATTATACGGCATTTATTGGTCCTTAATAACATTTTCACGGAATGTACGGATTAGATTATAGTACAAAAATCAATTGTCAATCAATACACCAGTACTTCGCTCCGAGTTTGAGCAAAATTTGATTGCAACAAGCTTGCTTTTCTCAGCTCCCAGTGGTGAGATCAAATTCGGAGGGTAGTCGGCGGAAAATGGTCTAATATTCTCATAACAATTTCAACTTGATTATATAATTATTGTACTCGCCACGGTCTCCAACAATCTTATATTCTACTTCCGTTCAGATTATTTATTATTATATTAAGAATGTTTTAGGCTATTTATAACATTTCAATGTTCCTTAAATTCATGTTACCAATACAAGGAATATGCAGCACCAATTTTTTCTTTCTCGATTGAAATAACTTTTTGTGAACTTGAACAATCTGTTGAACGATCTTGCGTGAAATTTGCGTAGCCGAATCGAGAGATACAGTATCTATTTGTAAATAATATTATCTGTATCTATAAAAGATTGTATGTCTGTGCGTCCTTTATTAACTCCACAACGCCTGGACCGAATTCTTACTGTTTTCCTTAAATGATCACTGAGTGGCCAAGTTCCACGCTCTATTTAAATCCTGTAAATCACCCATAATATTGTATTCTAACAGAGCTGATGAGATTTACAACACCATAATTTGAGAATTGGTTTACTTTCACTCACTTGATCTGTTACTTAACCGTAATTAACGAAGTTGAGCGTTTTAGAATGTACCGATTCATAGAATACCACTCATAGTTCAATAATAGTACCTATGTCTGGTCGCAAAAAAGTCTGCAGTGGTTTATGCCTAACTATTATAGCTAACCACGATTACAGTTTTCAGTATAGTGATGATATTGATATCATGATCATGAATGGTATCAACTATTCAGATGGTTTAAATGTTGACGTTGATTATGTACATTTAAAGTCCCCTTAAAATTATGCGGATTGGATTTTTCGTTTACAAGTCATGTCGGGTATACAAATTCTTCAAGTAAGATAAATGTAAAAGTTTGACTAAAATAATAACAAGTATCAATTTACTCATTTAGCTGACATTTTTTAAATTTGAAAATCAATCTATAAGGAAACAAGACTTGTTTCCTAAAAAACTTAGTTTTCGCAATTTCCAACACTGCGAGACATACGAATACGTAGCCAGTTCAATCTTTGAGAAAACAGTCGAAATCGGTTTCGCAAATTTAGGTTTGCGCAGCGCTGAAGTCCTACATCATTTAGGGTGATAATCTTGTGCTACGGATTATCCGTGATCAGCTGTGTGATCCTCAAGGTAAATTTACTTTCTGGTTAACAAAATGTATTATTATTCCAGCTGGTAGGTCTTTTATTTTTTGCATTTATCCGGGCGAGTACCCAATTATGCAAACATAATTAATAACAGAGCTTTAACACGTACTAAGAAAATGAGTTGAAATTGCAGGACCCAATAACAATTCAATTCGATAGCCTTGTAATTACAATTACAATAATAAGTAATTAAAATTGAAAAATAATTAAATTCCAAATACTTGTCCTGTAATATCAACTATACTTAGAGTTAGAACCCGTACGAATACTTCCTCTCCAACTTTGATTTGTGTAATTAATGAAAATGAGTGTGAACCCCTCACCTTTTTTATTACCCTAACGCTGGGTAAACTATCCAGTGCTTCATGTAGACAACATTACATCATTGTTGCATGTTTCGCTGTTTGAGCGTTACTTTGTGAAATACGTGGTTAACACCACTAAACTAGTGATTTAGAGATCAATAATGCTACACACCAGTGAAGAGACTTGAAATGGCTAATCTTGAAATTTTCGAGTAGTTATAGATACAGCTCTCTGGATGAGAAAGTTGTATGAAAGTCGGATACGTCCAGTGGGATGAGCGAGCGAAATGATCGGACTCGCTAGTTACCAATACTCGTAAATCATCTATCCACATTTTCGTTCTCGCAACAGTTTCTAAAACCGCGTTCTCTTGTCTCTACTATTCACAGTTTTAATGATTTACTCGATCATGTTATGAATATTAAACATCTCACAAGTTGGGTGGACAGTAAAGTTCATCATTTATTACAAAGTTGAAGAATGGAATTTGTTAAGAACTAAGGAACAGCCCTAATGACTGAATGCAGAAAAGAAAAGAAAATCGTCAATACTCGGCGTTCAACAGGGTGTATTTATAAACTAAAAACGTGTGTTTTTAATCTCCATGTTTTTTGCCAACGACTTTCATCTTAATATATACACGTTTCGTATCATGCACGTTCATGATGTACGCAAAGTTGTTTCGTAAGAGATAGGGTGTTTGTATTCCACTTTCGGATTCTTTGGTCGATTTCATGAAAATTTGACCCCTTCACTCGGTTATTTCGAGCCCGAAAAACGCGTTCAGTGAGCGCGTAAAGTTGCCACTTCGTCAAAATGATCCATTTATAAATGTTAGTGACACATCAATTGTTGTTGTTCCTCAACACAGGTTTGGGTGTAAAAGCGTTAAGATTTAGTCAAACAAATAGACGTATAGCATCACGTTAATCAGGGTACGATGGAAATTGATGTGTCACCCTTCGGGTTTTCTTAAATTAAATGTGAGAAATGTAAGAATTTCGTTCGCACAATTTTGACTACTTGGAAGCTTTGCGCTCTCTCTGAACGAGTTGCGCTCTATGAAAAATCAAGTGAGGGGTCAACTTTTCATGGAATCCAGCGTAGAATCCGCATTCGGAATGAAAATGGAGGTTCCCAAATAAAACACAACGTTAGTGTACGTGGCGCTTATTTGCGCACGCGCACAGTGCGCAATGTGGTCATATTTGAAATCCATGGGATACAGATTTTAATCAGAATTGACTTTTAGCTCAAAAATAACGATTTTTGCAGAGGTGCACAACTGTGCAGTTGAGGATTTTTTAACGGTCGCTGAGCGCAATCAAAACAATCGATTGAGAGGGCAAATTTTTATCATGCCGAATCCCATTATCCAATAAAACCAAGTTGATGTGGGTAGTCCATATTTGTAATTGGCCACGCACACATATCTGAAATCATTGGCAAAAACATACAGTTCACACAGCACTATGTTGATAGTAGCAATATGTTAATATGAATAAATGAGAAAATTACGTTTGTACGTGTGCGCACACTACCATAAATCCTACCACAATCACCATCTAATGTAAATTTGGGATCAACTAAGAAAACGAAATTTAAAAAACAATTTGGGTGTGACACATAGCTTCTTTGTACAGGGAACATGAATGTATAGATCATTAAAAGTGTTTTAAATAATCCTAAAAGATGTATGATTTTAGCTTGTTACAACGATTCACGGAACAGAAAGGCCGCGGACATGTTCCACAGGTGTGTGTCTTCACGTACTGCTGGTCTGTCGCGCTAACACTGTCGCGGATAGAATATTGACACTATTGTATTGAAATTTATATGAGATTATTAGACCATTCTTCCTCAACCAATCAAGAAATTTGAGCGAGTTTGGAACACTCGAACTTGAGAAAATGGTGGTTGATGGATTTTACATTTACGAATGAACACAGGGGAGTATTGATTTCTGAGCGGTGATATAATACAATCATAGGGGACCATCTACAACCTAATTTTATCAACATCGGATGAAAACTGCAGAAATTATGCTCTCAATGAGGACTAATCATTCGCGTATGCTCTGTAGCTATCAATACTAGGAAGTAACTTGCACCATCCTCACCGATTTCTTCAAAATCGGAATAAAACTTGATATGGTTTTGAGCGTCACAAGGAATTCTACTGGACACAGACAAATAGGCAGATACACAGTGAACTAAACCGGATCTATAAGCTATGCAAACCAAAGAAAAAATACAAAAAAAAAGTGAGGGAAATTTTTTCCGAATTCTTGCACGAACACTGAGTTTTCTCCATTTTCGGAAGTGTGGAGACGCTAGATTTTATCTCTCACCAGATTTGGCAGCCGTTTCCATAATACATTTTGGTCATCGCCAAAAATACTAAAATCCGTTTTCTACTCGTACCTTTCTAATATCCCACGCACTGAGTAAATGGCTCTGGTCGCCTTCGGTAGATTATAAGCGAAGATAGCTCTCTCTTCTGATTCGTTTCTTGCGGCGAAATTAGGTCTGTGTGACCGACTTGTGGTTTACTCTTGCGGTTTGGCTTTTTTAGCTGCGACTGGATGAAGGGATCCTCAGTAGATCAATAGGTACGTGTTCGGTCGCCAAGGGAGTCTGCGTCATCATTTCCCGTTGAATAACCACCACAACAACAATAGTAATAATAGAATAATGATTGTTGAGAAGGTTATTTCCAGAAAGATAAGTTTCGGCAAATTTCGTGTTTTTGACCTATTACCTATACCTATTTACCTATAGGTTCCCAGGAATTTTTAGTGTTGCTCCTTCAAGGAAAACGTGGATACTCCAGCCATAAAAATATCCGAGGCAAATATCAAATATTCAACGAAAAAATACATTCCAAGCTTATATCTACTCTTACTAGTCATATATTGAAAGGATTAAAACCAAGTTTCATTTTACTTCACAATATGTTCTTGCTTTACAGTATTGGATAAATAACATTTGTAATCGACTATGCGAACAAACTTTAACAATTTGTTGCTTTAAGTGTCAAGGTTCTCAAAATCCGAAAAATCGGATTGAAAAAGAACCGTCTGTTCGACGTCCGGAGCTTTTTTCTGAAACTCCCGAACCGAATTTAATGAGACTTAGTTCAGTAATGAGTCTTTGTTGTTCATGGAATTATGATTAAGTCATTCTACCGTCTTTGAACAGAAATCATTTACAAGGTGTTTCGCCGAATTTGGATGATGCACCACATACCATGTCCAGTAAACGTAGATGAGTGATTTACGTTGAAGGAATAATATGTAGTTCTATAAAATAAGTGTCCACTTTTGTTTCATTGATAATTATGAGGTATTTTAAGAAAATTGAATCAAGGCTTTTTTTGGCATCCAAGTTATTTTTCTTCTGTCAATAAAACTGATGAAATGTCACACCCCCTAAGTATTTTCAACTAAAAGATGTCCTATCTGCTCCCACAGTGATTCACTAGAAGGTTCCTGTGTCATTCAGCTTACATTTTTCTTTTCTATCTATTGGCGCTTCATTCAAAACATATCTTATTCGGGGCCTGATAATTTAATTGTTGACATAATGATCAATTTCGAAATTATAGCTGAAAACTCCAATTGGTTTGGACAAAGCCATCCCACCTCACAACGGTGGCTTTGTTGTCCACTCTCATACCCTCCATATTACATTTTTCTATAAAAGCTTTCTTCGTCTCTTTTACCTGATAAAATTAGAAGTTTCTTTCTCGAAAAATCAACATAAAACAAGTTCTTTCTTTTAAACAAGCTCGGTTATAAGCGATTTTGTTTTACAGAGTGTAAAGGAATTTTTTCAAATCGGAATTTAATTACCGTTGAAAAATAATCTACGATAAGAGCTGCAGTAAATATTCGAAAGTTACAACCACTTCACTTCGAGAGATTTGGTTTCTTCTGCAGTCTCTTTTCTTTTTTTTTCGTTTATTGCATAAACTGTTAAATTTTGATGGTTAAATTAACTGTTTAATTTCAATATGTTATCCATTTACTTTTTTTTATTTGGAAAATCTTTTCGTTTATTACTCAATAATAAACCATTGTAATCGCTCTTGAAAAAAAAAAAAAAAAAAAAAAAAAACCCCCCTGAAAATTTCATGGTTTACGTTTCCGCCGTGTAGAATCCAAATCTGGAGCAAAAAAAATTTTTCCGTCCGTCCGCCGTCCGACAACGCCCCAATTCTTTAGCCAGCACTCTCACTTCATTTAAAGTGCCCTTTAAGGGTTGTCAAAGTTTAATAAAATCCCTAAAAACCTCAAAAAAAGTCAAGGCGGCGTAAATGTGGACTTTTTTGAAGAACTTTCCATGAGGAATCGAATGAGCCCTTCCCCAGGTCCGTAGCTCAAACCATTCCCGATGTACGGCCCGATTTATGGTGCCAACATTTGCATCCACACTCACTACTACTGCGATCAAAACAAACACAAGAGTTTTTTTTTTTTTTATCCCAGTAACCTAGTGATGTAGTGAATGTGGATAATGGAGTGAACTCCTAAAAGGGTTTATAGCCAATACACGGGTTGAAGCATTCTGATATGCATGCTCCGTCTTACGAAATTTAAAATTTTCAAATAGAATATTTTTCCGTTGTAATCGCTCTTGAAAAAAACCCTGCGAATTCTTTCACTGGGGTTTAGTATTCAATGATTTATGATTTGAATTTCTACTAAGCTTTGGAGGGTGCGTGTTTCACAGGTTGATAGAGCGATTATTGAATTTCAGGAGATATGCATAGAGCACTTAAATCGGTTCTCAACCAAAATACCTATTTGGATTGATCAGTTGATCATATTCGTGTGCCCCCTGAAATTCAATAATCGCTCTATCACCTGTGAAACACGCACACTCCAAAGCTTAGTAGAAATTCAAATCATGAATCATTGAGTAATAAACCCCAGTGAAAGAATGTGCAGCGTTTTTAGTTCAGTTTTCCTTTTTTCTTTTTATATTTCTTTATTAGGCACTCGCGCGTAAACATTTAAACAATAAACAACTATACATAGAGAAAGGAAGGAAAACGTGACAGCATTCGCAGTAATCATCACCGATTTGTAAGCTCTATAGAGTTATAATTTCTTCAAATTTATAATGTTGATGATTATTGAACGTTCGTATTGCACGATATTGGAGTGCATGATTCCTAGAAGAAGGATATCAATGAGGAGGATTCACAGATATGTTACAGACATGTGTGCAAAAAGTGTGATGCATAAATTTACAGACGGTACATTAGAGATGTTCATTGTTTTGGGTGAATAAAACCTTTCTTCAATGTTATCCAATCAAAGAGAAATCGTAATAATGGAAATACCGTTAGATATTGAATATTTTTGTTGAGGTTGATCATGATATCATTGCTGTTATGAGACCTGATAATCGGAACTGTTGCACTCCTGTACCACTATTGATGTCTATTTCGACAAAGTGGGCCCTACGTCGTCTTAAAGTTATAATAAGTTAGCAACAATGTTATCCATGCATAAGGATGATCCAAGCTGTCGCATTATTCCACCGCCAATGAAGTACATTTGACGAAGTGAGCCACTTCGTATTGTATTCGTTGAAAGTTAGCCCCAACTATGTTCACACCGAAGTGAGTCAGTACAGGAAACTTCCAGATATCGAACTACCCACATACATCATAGTTCATTTTGCATGCCTTGGATGTTAAATACAGGTGCCCAAGTGCATAATCCTACCATTTTAACTATCTTGGTTCAGGGTAGGAAGCAGGAGGTATAAATTGAAACTAATTTGAAAGGAAGACGAATAAACTGAATATTAACGACTGAGCTATGCACCTACTGAGCTTGGAAGTGCTCACCACAGGCAGCAGATGCAAATGTTCACCACCCCATTTCGTTATTATGCTTCGGATGATCAAGCGATAAATTTTACAAGAGAGAACTTTTGTTCGTTTTTTCTCTTCTGAACGAGCCAAGAAACTTTTTTTCCTATCAAATCAATATAAAAAACCAGCTCTATATAATGTATGTGTGTGTGAGGATGGATAGGGAAGGGTGGCGGGGACCCAATATGAAACCGGTCGTCGCTCGTAAATCCCAACAGGGTGTTTTGATGCCCGGATGCCTCTGCGCATGAAAAACAAGAAGCGACGGCTTCTGTCGTTTTACGTTTTCTGCAATTCGAAAACAAACCCGACCAAAATATTTTTCTCATGAACTGTCTAAATAAATTAGTTGAAAAGCTGCAATGTTGTTAATGGTGTGAAGGCACTCAGTAACAGAAATACAAAACGAATAAACGAGATGTTTCAAATATTGGGAATCAATTGTATTATATTGATGAATTGCATCATATGCAGTATTCCTTAGAAGGACCGTTGAAGAGTGTTCAACGAAGATTTCATCGTAAACTTTCTGATTAGCGCCGCAATCCTTATGATCATATGAACCTGTTTAAAATTGCCATAGTATTCAACTTACCATGGTCGAGTGACCGTCGCATAGTGGCAGATGTAGAATTGTATTACAACTTCGCCCATGGTATGCTGAATTGCCCTTCCTGTGTGTCCCTTTGAAGCCTTCAATCAGAAATGGCACCACCCTCTTAGATCATCACGAGAGGCCAATGCGTTCCTTCAAGCTGTGGAATTTGATTTCCTTATTGATTCTTTACTGAAACTTGTGACGAAGTCACAATGAGCTAACTCGATCAAACACGAGTAGCTTCTTCTTCCCAAAGGACTGGGGCCCGAATCTCGGAGAGTAGTATCGCTAGATTCGCCATTTTAAAGAGCCTCGTGGAAAGTTTTATCCGCTCGTGTGCGATTCGGTTTCCCTGTGTTTCAGCAGATCATAAATTCTTGCCAACTTTGGAAAACCTTGGGTTGGTGAGTGCTCATTCGGGAATCTTTCTTTTAGCCTTTCTTTATCATTTCTTTGTTTAAATTACCGTTTATTAGGAGGCCGCCTTTTCCTTTGTTTCTTTCCGTTATTACATTATTTTAAATTGATTTAATTATTATTATTTTATAAAATCCCCTTGCAAGTTCCTTTAGGAATTGGAGTTGCGGGTGTCCCTTTACCAGCACGCTGCATTTAGGAAAACACCCGTAACAAACTCGAGAAATTGCTACTGTAAAATCCTCGTACTACTAGTCACGGAATATTCGTGTTTTGTTATATTTATGAGTTACATTTTCTTCTAGTTCTCAACAGTGATTGATTATTGAGAAATAGATGTAATGTGTAAAATTTGTTGTTTTACGTTTCAAACTGTGTAGAATCCAAAAACCGAATTTTTAAAATCCTTCCGTCCATAGGCCGTCCAGACCTGTTTTCCTGAACCTAAGCTGATGGAACTTGTGTGCAAAATTACATTTGGGGTCTAGTTGGGACTGAACTCGGAATCGGTCTCAGCCAACCCTAAAGGGTGAAATCAAACGGCTGAAGTTTCATGAATCTAAGTTTCAAAATTTTTTGAAATACTACTGTTTTTTATGTTCGTTATTGAATTTGCCTTCAAAGAGTCGAATGAGCCGACCTGGACCGCTTTACGTTCATCCGCTCACTCCCGCTAAGCGCTAGAACTTCAACAGAAAAAATAACGACACCATGAATGTGAATATGAACGTGGTTGGACATGGTAAAACCCTTTTATCATTTTAGGATCGTGTAAAGTGACATAATTGAAGGGGAATTGTATTCCAAGAGTTGCTTTTCAAATCAAATTTTTCAAGCCATATGCCGGTGTTTTATTTGAACTCGTCAAATTTTCAGTTGTTCTACTCGTGAATTTCTACGTCGTGTCCATATGTAGTATATGCCACCTCATTGTAGGAAAGAACGTTTCATATCCTCACATTCACTTGCCGCCCTGGGGTATGTATGGTCGTACGTCCCGAAAACTGGAAGGGCTATTTTCTGCCCAAGTCAACCTAGAAAATTGAAATTTGAGTTTTAGCTTTTGAGGGGCGTTCGAAATCTGATAAGGGTGCTCCTGAGAAAGGTTATTCTAATTCAAAAATAATAAAACTAATAATTATTAGTAATAATTCGTAGCGTTTTTCCTTCTTCTCGTTCCGTAAAAACCTTTTTTTAAGAGTTAAATGTATGAGAAAAATACATCGATCAGTCAATAATTATCATTGACTCATAAAGTTTGTCCTATCAACGTAGGTGATCCCAGGTGGAATCTTGGATCATAAGTAACTACAGATTAGATCAGACGAATAGGACATTCGACGCAGCAGTCGTAAGGAAAACGGACTCTAATGATTGAGGCGGAAACTGCGAGAAACTGCTTACGAAGCTTGGGAACCTCGGACGTTGACACGACGCCCCTTCAAAGTAATTACTTGCCAAGTCTGGGATGGTGCAGATGGAAGATTGTGCTTCTTTGATCCCATACCCATGCGGTTAATTCTACTACATCTACAGTCGAGGAATATTGAAAGAATCCTATTATGAATTTCACGAATGTATTTCAGTTTTAATAATGAGAGTGTAAGGTGAAGTAACCTCACTTAGCTTCCAGTACATTTCATAGTAATACTGTACTTCATTATCGGTATTTTATTTGCTCAGTTAGTTGATTCCGCGGTGTAGGGAATTTTAAATCCAATTTTCTTTCTGACGCACTGTTCGATCCGAACGTGAACGGGTGAGGAATCGCATTAAGGGGTATCGATTTGCATTCTCATCACTCACCTAGTATTCTATCTAGTTACCATTCTGGATGTAGCTGCTCAAGCATTGAGGTTAGTTGCAGAGTTCATAACATTAATGAAATCATGATCAACATTATTAGAAATCTTTCGAATCCAATAACGCAAGGGTGAATAGAGGAGAAAAATCCAAAAACGGTGAGAAGTTGGTTGAAGAAGAGCCATCCACCATCAATGTAGATTTACTGCGATTCAGTCACTGCTTTGACGTTTGATTCAGTTGAAAATATTAGAAGTCCAGAACCACTGTTAACCAAGACATATCCAACCCAATTAGTTCTTTCTGCTTGCTCCGGAGGCATCGGTGAGTGTTTAATCCATTTTTATGTTTACCGTCATTATGACAAACAGTGGTCATCCGGTAATATCGAACGTTCCCCAAAAAAATCCCAGTATTTCAAGTAGATCATTGCAGTTGAAACAATTGAATAATTTACTTTTATTCCTAACAGTTTAACCAACATCATGCAAATAAGTTATTAGCAGATACAAAATTACCCGGACTAGGAGTTATAAAACGCAATCCCTCCACCGCCAACGTTTCTAACTTCCTGAATTGTATTTATTCTGAAATAACGGAATCTGTACGCGAAATGAGAGTAACAACAGAGAAAGGGAGAGTGTGCGTGTGGATAACCAATTGAATGATTGATTCGTTCATTTGAAGACTTTCAGAGGCGGGCGTTCGTTGACTCGCTAAGCGGCTGTCAGGAACTCCATCTCTTCCTTCTTAGTTGGGATCGGACCCCCCTCGCGACACCACCGGTTTTTCTTCCTCCGGGTCGCGGGCTCCGGAAGGCTCCACGACCGGCCGCCAAGGTCGAATCCGGAATAAATCAGAGCGTAACGATGTGGATAGGAAGGCACTTTCCGTACCTGCCTCGCGTGTTCGCATTTGGTTGTGGATTTCAACCAGCGGATTACCTAATCCATTGTCATTGGTGCAACGGGCCTTGTCACGTCTGAATTCATTATTTAACCAATGTAGAGGGGACTTGTTGCAGAGTTGGATATAACTCAAAAACAGCAATGAAATACTTGAATTAACTCAGAATTAAAAGTTGAAGAAAACGATGAGTTGAAGAAAGATTAACCCAGAATTTGAAAGCTATGGAACAGATCATGAGACAACCAACTAGTGGTGGATTAGATAGACTAGATCTATGATTTAAAAATCCAGAAACATTAGACAATGAAATGATAAGCGGCCAAAAATACAAGATTGAATCGCATAAGATGTTGATCAATCACTTAAGCCAGAAACCTGGCAACCACCACTTTCAACGGCTACTTTCAGTTATTAACGATACTTTATTTCGATTAGAATAATATATTGTTATAAATCAAATCAGGTACTCGGTTCTAATTCCTACTTTTGGTTCATTATTCAATAATAAACCATTGTAATCGATCTTGAAAGAGAAATTCCCCCCAATTCTTTAGCCAGCACTCGCACTTAATTTAAAAGTGCCCTTTAAGGGTTGTCCAAGTTTTTTAAAATCCCTAAAAACCTCAAAAAAAAAGTCGAAGCGGCCTAAATTTGGACTCTTTTTGAAGAACTTTCCATGAGGAATCAAATGAGCCCTTCCCCAGGTTCGTAGCTCAAACCATTCCCGATATACGGCCCGATTTATGATGCCAACATTTGCGTTTTTTTGGTTTATTATTGTTTAAGTTTTCATCGCAATAACCTAGTGATGTAGTGATGTGTAATGGGGATACTGGAGTGAACTCCTAAAAGGCTTTGTAGCCGATACACGGGTTGAAGGATTCTGATACGCATGAAACGCTGCAAATTCTTTCACTGTGGTTTATTATTCAATTGGCTTGCGTTTATGATTTGAATTTCTACTACAGGTGACAGAGTGATTATTGAATTTCAGGAGGCACACAAATATGATCAACTGAACAATCCAAATAGGAATTTTGGTTAAGAACAGATTTACGTGCTCTATGCATATCTCCTGAAATTCAATAATCGCTCTATCACCTGTGAAACACGCACACTCCAAAGCTTAGTAGAAATTCAAATCATGAACGCAAGCCAATTGAATAATAAACCCCAGTGAAAGAATTTGCAGCGTTTTTTAATTCTGATTTAATATTATCAATAAAAAAATCTTTGTAATCACCAAGACAAAACAAGGTCCATCCGCCCTCAAAACTTATGCGATAGATTACAAAAATCGATTTAAAAAGCTTTAAAATCAGTCCGTCCGCAGTCAAATTTATTTTGTTTTAAACAACTAGACCCAAGTTTATGAAATTTTACTAAAAAGTAATACATTTTGCAAATAATCTCCCTGCTTCCAGCTATGAGAGTAAACACGTAGTTTCTGCAAGTACCAGCCCCTGGAGGACAATAATATTTTAGTAGTGACCCTCTAATTAACGTAACAGCGTCTGATGTACTCGGGACGAATCTCAGATGAGCACTGCAGTTCGGTGGAAAATAATGACCATTTCAAGCTTTATAAACAAACTCCATTCTACTCTCAGGTGACGGCATTTCTGATTGATTTCATCGATATTTTAAACGAAAATCTAATAACAAATCATTTTAAAAACAAAGATAAACTGCGAGTAAATAATCAAAAGATGCTTCGTACGAGAAACACTTGCTGATTTAATTCTAAGATAAAAATGCACTAAACCGAGCGAAATTCGTCATGAGTCATACTCTCGACTCACAGATTTCCTCAAAAACCTGCCGTACTCGTGAAAAACCAGTTCGTCATGGAAGCTTTAAACGGCAGCCCTCATTTCGTCCGATGTTGGCGTCTTGACTCTATTCAGGTTGAGTCAACTATTTTATCGGGCAAGACAAAATTAATTCCTTCCGAGAACCTGATAAACGTCTCAACGGGCCCCTCAGGACAAACAGCGCTTTAGCCTTGAAAACACTTCAGTTGAACAAGTCAATTAAATGACTCCAGTTTATGATCGACTAGCTGACGACCTAGCTATTGTTGAATAATTATCCAACTACAGCAACTAGGTATCAGTGCAAATTTATTCAACACCTATTACTCGTACTTCATCGAAGCGCTGAGACAGTAAATATCAACTCAGACAAAGGCATTCTCCAAATTAAATCTTGTAAATTTCTGTTTCTCTTTATATTAAAACTACATATATTTTGTGCTCAAGTTCTTGACTGCTTTATATATATTTTTGAAAGTTACTTGGGGATCTTGAAAGTCAGTCAGAGGTTGACAAAAAACTACAATTTCATCGCCAACGTTTCGTTATATTTGTAGAACTTATTCAGGGCTTGAAGGTGGTACTTAGAAGCTAAAAAACTATTTAAAAAACTGTAAGCACCATCTTCAAGCCCTGAAAAAGTTCTACATATATTATCGAAAGGTTGCACCTCTTTAATTTCCACAATTGTCCACATAAAAATCCAGACCAACATGACTTTCTTCTGGTCTTCAACCTCTTTTACAGGAAATTTTTGCGCCTTTGGTTGAATGCCGGAAAACATTAATGAAATCGAGAAAAATCAGTTTCTGTGGCCCGTATTGTACGTCACCTTTTACGTTAAAAAACTTACGTTTTCTGTCAACATTCGATTAATTTCTCCGTCAATTCTCAAAAAATGGTTGAGACGCCGTTTAAAAAGCAACATCAAATTTGACAACGAAAACAAAATCAATTTTTTTCACGCCAAGCGTTCCTTTGAAAAATTTCACTCACAATAAAAACTAATGGAAAATTCACTTTTATCCTTATAGGAAAATTGAAAAGTCGTTGTAGAAAAAACGTTTTAATGGCAAAAAACGCGATGATAGTCAAACCACTAGTTTCAAATAGCCACCCGATTTTTTCAGTCAATGACAAAAAACTACAACTGAACGTTTCGTTATATTTGTAGAACATTATGAAGGTGGTGCTTAGAAGCTAAAAAAGATTTAAAAAACTGTAAGCACCACCTTCTGAAGAAGTTCAACATATATTATCGAAAGGTTACACCCCTTTAATTTCCACAATTGTCCACATAAAAATCCAGACCAACGATGGTCTTTCTTCGTGCGCCATAAAGCCGCAAACAACATCAACTTTTTTTCTTTGTTATGGAAACCAATACGTCCATTGAGTTTGTAGAACCTATGATACTCAACTACTAGGTATACACTAGGATTAATAGCCCGATTTGCATCACAATGTAAACTGAATCTTTATTCGTAAACATAGCAACCCTTGGTAAGTAACAATCCCTCAGATTCACCCAAGTAACCAATATCTACTTACTTACTATAGAAACCCACATTTTAAACCAGAATCGGATCCTACCCAAAGTTTCAAGAGAATTTGACCCCTCATTCGGTTTTTTAAAAAGAGCGCAATTCACCAAACAAGCAAGCCCAAATTGCGCAACCATGTATGTGAGATAACCTCATGTGTGACACATGAATTTTAATTGTGTTTTTTCTAAGGTCATTCGTGTTATGCTCCCCGTTTTTCGATTTGAATCGAATTTGCCGAATTTACAGCCGGAAAAATCGTGTTATGTACGGATTTTTCGCGTAATTTTGAGTAGAATCCGAATCTAAAATATAAATGCTGCCAAATCGTCAAAACGAAAAAATGGAAAACTTGTCATTTAAAAAATTGAAATTTACAGCCATTTTAATCATTTTTACCCTTGAAAATCAGATTTTCTGGGTCAGATGAGCTCGGACTGGTCTGGGGCTCATCTCAATCGATTCGGCGTCCAAAATTGGAAATGACACCACACTTGCCTACGTTAGTAAAACGTTTTTTACCAATTTTGGGTAACGAAGCAAGTACAGCGATCTAGCTTGCTAGAAGTTATTACCAACTGGACCCCAAATGGACCCCCACGTGCGAAAGAACGGATTTTTTATATCGATTCTAAGGGACTTTTATAGCGGACGGACATCGCAGGTTTTGAAACTACGCAACTCGAATCGTTAAGTGTCAAATTTTGAGGGGGTGTTATAAAAAAATGTTCGCTTCACGATTACAAAGGCTTGATATCACAAATGACAAACAACAATAGGTATGTATGTGTCATTTGAGCTACTTTTGTTCCACCGTCTTTTAAGTGGGGTGTGCGAGAGTATTTCTCCTGAAATCTAAGCTGAAAATTCGTTGGGCCCGATTTTTAATGTTGCATTTAGCGGAAATGAGGGGGTGGTACTTCTTTGGCTATTCATCTAATTTCGGTTGAAATTTCAGTAAATTTGATTCACTTCATAAAACAAATGGTACTACGAGAATCAGCAGTAAAAAAATGGAAATCCATGAGTCACACTTGAGATTAGTTAACATTCGTATTTGCGAAATTGAAAGCAATACAAATTCCTCTATGTAAACAAAATGACCTAAATTTAGTCTGGCGATAAATACTTACTAATTTAACTAGGTTAATTTACCTCGGTTAACGTTTTTAAATTTGTATATTAATCATGATCGATGGTCCTACAAACTTTTGGATAATTATCATACTGTACAAAGGTATCCCCGATTGGCTGTGTAAGCCCTATGGCTAACTTCTTTCCAGTTCACTGAAGATAAAGATATTTTATTCGAAACCCTCAAGACTTTTATTGTTGTCGTTTTATTGTTTGCACTTATTCAGCCAAGTATCCAATTATGGAACGTTGGAGAGAAAATGATAATAGGACATCAGCTGGAATGTTTGATAATAATGAGTGTGAACTTCTTACCGATCCTACCCTATTATTTATCCTAATAAGACCCTAATAGGCCCTATCCTATTACCGAATCCGAGCATGTCGGGTAAACCAGCTAGTAATGTATCTAGATGAAAAGTTATCTTTAGAAACGTCATAAAAAATGACTAATTATTAATCAGAAAGAAATCACCATGTCTCATTTCCTCCTCGATTTCCTTTTTTTTTTTTAATTTCGTCTCGCCCTCATCTCATCTTTGACTGATATGACCATCTCCTCAACGATCAAAGCAAAGCCTGTAGGCCTAATCGCAATGGCTGGTGGATCTAATCCTTAATTAATATCTACCAGACGTTACCTGCACCTAAAGTATTTACTTTAATTTCTTCTGGCTCTACTTTCATGTAGCTAAATAATTGTTTTCACTTTTGGGAGATAAAAAAACCGGTTTTACCTCCTTTTGATGATTTTGAATGAGGTCAATAAATTAAAAACTCCTCTTTCTCCGAGCTTTCGATAAATTATCTCCTCCAGGGTTCAGACGAATTTACAGTGTGGATATCACACCACTCCGAATAACTCACTCACTCAACTCACTTGGTTTCAATGGTGTTTAGCTTATACGTTATTGAGTGTTTGTAAATTTCAAATTTCCTCATTTTCAAATTTGTAATAGGCTTTTAATTGCTTCATTGAGTTGTTCCTTAGGCACCCTGATAAACAAACGGTCGCAGAGTGGTGTGATAGTCCGACTGTAACATCCTGAGCCCTGAAGAAAATTGTGAATTTAGGAAAACCTCGATGAAAGACGAGTAATTACTCGATAAACGCTAATCTCGATCACCGAAAACATACACCACCGTGGTTTGTGTGATATTCACAAATGTTACAAACCGATTTTAAGGAAAAATCAATTTTCTTTTACTAGTGAAGTGCTAGACAATTCTGACCAACTGTGGTTTGATTTCTGTCTGTGTGATTATGTGTCTGTCCGTGGATCAGCAAACTTTTCTCTTCTAACAAGTTTAACTTCTGCAGTTTCCATAAACTTCTGACGACGTTTTCAAATGAATCGATCCCGTTTTACCGTTCCCACTAAATATTTCAACCTCTGCTCATGAAATCTCATTTCGATTTCAATGGTATAATTATACCATTATCAGCTGCTGGTCAAGGGCGTTGAGTGAAATCCTTTTAACAAGACGACGTCTACATTTTCCGCTCGATTTATACATTTTCGAAAAATTTATGGGTTAGGCTCACAACAGCTTCCTAACAAAATTCCTTGGTCCTCAAATCAATACTTTATTCAGCTTTAGCGCAATCATAAAGTCCTGTAAGCGTCTTTTTCAAATGGCCTATTCGTCGGATTCAATGAAAAATTCGGAAGGTAGTCGGGAAATGGGAATTTAGTTCTCCAAACGAATTTGATCACGATAATATCATTAGTACCTGCTGGAAAGGCGCAAATTTCGAATGTAACTAGTACCAATATTACAGTCTTATTCCTATTTCAACGAAATTTTAAGAGATTTTGAAGACTGGGAAATTTTTGTAGATGCATAATTTTCTCATTTATTTACTAATAATGTTGACATTTTACGCTCCTTTTAATTGACTATTTTCGCCAACCATAAGAATCTCCTAAGGAATTTTTCAATTTAAAACATTTCACTGATCCATGGATCCGTGTTACTGATACTAAACATCTATTTGCCACAAACAACTTTTTTTCATAGCCACCTCTTAACAAAATTCTGAAGGACTATTATAGAATCATTGGTTCCTCTTCTTATTTCATTCTAATACTCTAATCTTCTTAATTTGAAGCAAACTGGAAACGCATACTCCTGTATGACAATAAATGATTAATCACTGCTGTCAAAAACTAGAAAGCTTTACACCGTCTTCATAATAAGGTTTATGACGCTTGCTTTTAATTTCAATTCTTGAATCCTTATATAGGGGCCACCAAAGGTCGGATCTGAAGCAAGCAGAGTGATCACACTTCATTCATTCAATTCAAATCTACATAAATCTAACAAAATCCCGACCTTTGGTTTAAAATTTATTGAGATATATGAAAATTGTATCCAAAAGTTTGCGTTATTTGAAAGCATTACCGAGGTTTCGGGAACATTTTTGGTCTATAAGTATATATCCTATATTTTATCAGTATTTCATTCTGTTTTTTGAGCATACGTAAAAACCACAAATCTGCGACAATTGTTACAGACTAAGTGGCGATTAAAACTAAGGTGTAAAAAGTTTAATTATCATTTTTTAAGACGGTTATAGAAATAGCAAATGCAGCACTCATGAACTTCTGCATAAAAAAGGTACTAAAGATATTTATGATTCTCATCGCACATTAACTCTGATCAAAATACTGCTCTTTGTTCGAGCCATCTTTAGTTATTATCTCATTTATCGGAATGGCATTTTATAGTAGGGATATAAAATTTAAACATAAATTAACTACCGTGAAATTTCTTATCTTATCAATTTGTTTTTTTCTCAGTTATTATTATTATGCAAGCTATCTCTGATCAACTATTGAATAACCCTCGTGATTTCATAATAGTTTATGTCAGAATGAAAGTTTTGCCTCATGAATAGTTTATCATTGACACTCAAAATCGTTGCAAAAACCCGAAACCCCATTCAATGAATTCACATGTTTAATAATATAAATTAATGACAAGTGTCACTAACATGATTTTAAAGCAGATGTATGATTTATTTATTACCTTAATTGGGAGGGGGCGGGGGATTTGAGAGGTAAAATTGTTTCATTGTCCTTTAAGAAGGTTCAGAAAAAATTAACCAAAACATGTTTTACGAGAACAAGAATTTTAATGCCAAAAACAAGGAAGCTAAGGGTTTTTATATAATTATGTTACTTTTTTTCGTTTCGATATAAAACTAGCAAAAAAATTTAGTTTTGACTACCGTCAAAATTCCCGTCACTATGTAGATTGGGAAGCATCGCGTATCTAATGTTAATATCGTGGAAAATATTTTCATGTTCTTCTGCAAGACGGTTCGAATGGTACTACGAAAGTAAATATTTTCCCTGAGTGGTATATTAATATTGTAAATGAGGTTATACTGTGGAGATTTCACTTTTAGTTATGCATTTTGAGAGTGAAATTGTTCCAAGTCCAGGAAACAATTTAAATAACTTCTCAGGACTTCTTGGCCTAGGATGCTGTTCAGAGGTGGTTCGTCCGTAGTAATGCCTCTAGCACCGAATAACAAATGGGCATTAAAACAAGTAGGTTCGTAGATCCAGCTAAGCTTCCAAGACCTAGTAGTTTTTGGAATGAATACTCGACCTGGAACGTTTCTCAGGAATCTAATCAGTAAAGGTACAAAATATCTTACATGCAAAATGATAGCGGAGACTTGATGGGGATGCTGTGCAAATCGTAAAAACATCGTATCGTAGCCCATCAGAATCGTAACAGAATCAAATTTTTCTTTAGTAACAAGAGCATCGTATTCTGTCCATCAGCGTTATTAAACGGCACTTCAAAGTAAGGATTGATTCAAATGCTTTAATGCTTTAAAGTTAAGTATTAAGATATGCAATCGGAGACAGCCTTCGACTAATAGTGTCACCCAGAACTGTCCAAAACTATTGCAGCCGACAATCCGTTTGTATACAGAATGTCCCGCACTTGATGTAAAATGAAAGAGGCAGTCAAACTACAGCCTAGTTGTGCTAGAAACCTCAGAATTTTGTAGTTTTCGGTCTGGAGGGAGAATGGAGGGGGTAAATGTCAGTCCATTCAAGCTCTGGTCACACAGCTTATACTGCCGATTTTCTTGCGTCTTCTATTGTTCGGGTAAGAACATTGGTGTTGTTATGAACCATATTTCAGATCTTTCATACCTACCTATGAAAGGAGTGCACGTCTAACAAATCTTTCCTGTGCAAAATAATAAATAAATAATAATAAATGAATAATCTAACTTTTGATGTTGTGAAGGGGTTTGAAGGGGTAATGGACAATTCATTCAAACGCTGCTGTTATCTACCTATTAAAATTCTAAGCAAGTTTTATTCCTTGTTTTTGTTCGATTAAGAATTGGGTATAGTTTTTAAAATTAATCATAAGCGTCCATAAGTGTGATTGAATTAAAAACCAGACACAGGGATGTCCCTCTAACGCACGCGTTACTTACCGATTGGTATGGATTTTCCCAGGGATTCCTCTTTTGCTGTCTTACAAGGTCACCAACATTTTTGCTCCTTCAAACCGGAATGTCTCCATAAAATCAACACGGAATCGCAGTGTTTCTTGCCACCAGAATGGTGACCGATTGAAATTGAAAGTTTCCCCAATGGTTTGACGTTTTCCAATATGTTTTCTTTCTGAAAATGGAGTTAAAAGATGAACTATTCAAATCCTTTTGTTCTGAGATCCTTAGAAGTTATTTATTGATTTTGAAAATGCACTAGGAGTATAGAAAATTGAATGTTGAATCATTAAACGTGAATAAAAGTTAGACAAAGTTGTTTCCAAATGGAGAAATGTGGGTTTTTATGGCATAAATTGTGGTTTTCTTATTAAAAAGAAACTTTAAAAAAATCAGATGTGTGGAACGGGTTGACATAGAAAAGTGAGGTAGGATTGATTTTTGTTCCAGTTTCTCTGATTTTTCTCACCAGGAAATGCGTGATTTGTACCTGTATTAACGGACACTGGTTTCGACCACCATTGTCATCATCTATCATTCTGGACTACAGGTCGAAACCTCCGATTATATATATTTTGTTTAAATGACCTTTAAAGCAGAGGACGTCAGTCTTTTTTGCGTCGATCCTTACTCCGATTAAGCAGCTCTGCACCATCACCATCTTTCAATTGTCCCTTCACAGGTTTATTCTGCTACCCATAAACTAAAAACGAACCTTTTACAAATCTTTTAAATGACTATCTGTAGTTTGATACCAATACTCCCAACCAGCACATTGCTATCTAAAATCCGAGCAAAACTTCGAATACTTTTAGTCGAGCAGTTTTAAAAAGATTTGCCCACGGAGATCTTGTTATGAGCTGCCAAGGACGGACACGACCCACGCGCCTTCTTCTGAACTATGCTGAACTACCTTCCTCCTCTCACGACCGGGCTAAGGGAGATCGCTATCTTTGGGCTCGATTATCGTCGATATTATTATTATTAATGGTAATACCCCTAATGAATGCCGATCTAATCGTGGATGCCTTATGGAAAAAGAGGTAGGTTATGCTCTTTAGCGAGGTAACAGGTGGCGGCAAGAGTGAGAGGAAAGTCTTCCTAGGCTTTGTTTAGTTGGTGGAATGTTGGAGATTAAATGGTTGTTAACTAGTACGATAGATACAGACGTAGGCTTGTATTATCATAGGCGTCTCTTAGAAGCATTCTTTATTATTTCCTTCTTAACCCGTAGCTACAACCGGCTTGGCGACTAATATCAATGTACATTCATGTTTCTGGGTACAGCATTTTTATCTATCCTTTCTCATTAATGATGGTATTTTAAAACAATTTAATTGCAGTAGAATCGATTAAAGAAATTATTAAAATCGCTGTGAAATAACACGATAAACACCATCCAATGACGACGGTTGTTTGAAAACACATTCAATCCAAAGAAAAACTATCAATACAACTCCTTCTCATCTACCTCAGTAAAAATGTTGGAATTGTTCCAAACCGTTGGTAATTCCAATAATTAAAATGCAGAGGTGTAAGATATTTGTACCGACCATTAACTTTGTATATTAAATGACAGCCCCAAAATTATAAGCGGGTTTGGAATCTTTATAAATTTCCACAATCAAATTTTTGAGATTGTGAACATGTGAACAATGCCGTGCCGAATATGCCAAAATTGGAAAGCATAGAAAGTTTTTGAAGTTATAAATTGCATAGATCCACGTAACACATCTTGGAGATCAAGCTGAATCTGCAGAAAAGTCCATTCATTATCAAATTTTCGTGGGAAATGGAACAATTATGGCTCTAACATTTTTTTGTTTTTGTAATTTTCTTAGGAGAAAATCGTTTTCAGGCGTTCTGAATTTATTTCTGTCTATACGTCGGTGTATATATGTGTGTTGGCACTTAATAACGTAAAGGTAATGTCCCCTACCGTGTCAGGGCGCCGAGTGTGGTATGGGTAAACTACGGAGCTGCTCGAGTTCGGAATCTCGTCGAGAGTGCTTCGTGGTGTCACCACCCTTGCCCTTCAGGGATCGTACCTTAACCCGTTCAATCCTCCTCCACCATCTTCCTCGACTTCAAACTCGCACCGACAAATTCCGCTGTCGATAACTCTCCTTAAAAATCCTTCAGAAGCTTTCGCGAAGAAATCAAGGACTTCAAAAAACAATTAGTTCGTGGGACAGCACTTCGCTTGAACTCCATTAAATTGGGCAACTTGCAAAACCTCACCGACAAAGATTAATAAATAAAAGGAAAACATCATTAGATTTATATTTTTCCATGCAGAGTATTATTAAAACGAAAGTTTCTTAACTGTATTTTTAAATGTTTACGTACTCATATAAATACATGATATGTTTTGAAAAAGCGTGAAAGCCCTAAAATCTCTTCAGAATTCCTCAAAATTACTTCCTTGAAGAAAATCTTGATACTTTTTAGAGTCATTGCAATAGATTGATTTTTATTTTCAATGTCGAGCGATTGCAAAAATCATACAGCAAACATTTTTAGTCACACCAAACTCGACTGAGATAGGTTTTTAGATCGGTAGAAATTCACCCTTTGTAAACAATCTCGATTTTTTGAACCTACAAGGCCCCCTAACTAACAGTGACCCGAGCAGTCACATGTTATTCGAAAAATGATAAACCAATGTGTTGGAATTTGCAGCGTTCAAAATTCACTAAAATGTCAGTTCTTCGACAACTACCAGCTCTGTTGAAGCTTTTCTTCATCTTTGCTTTACTTCTCACTGCAACTGTAGTTGCAATCGGTTCCGTTTCTCTCTACATCAATGACAGGCGAAGTATTTTCATTCGGCTCTTTCCAGCTCGTTTGTAGTAAGTTGATTCTTTTGAAAGTTCCCTCCACTTCCCTTTCCACTTCATCTACTGATGTATGCTCCCTTGCTCTCCCTGTTTTCTTGTTCGCCAACCTTTTCCCTCGTATCACTTATTTGGCTGTGTAATACTTCCCGTACAAATATTTTTTCGGGTCCCAACCCAACTCCGACCCTCGTTCGATATCAGACAATCCACAGTTTCAAGTGAATTGCGATGATGAAGTGCTTCTCCGATTTCGAATTGATTTATACACTGGTATCTTGGTGTCCTTACTACGTGAATATTCTGTATTTCCTGCAATTTCTCGTTTAGCTTCTTAATCATTAGATAAAAACTCTGACAATTCTAACATAAGGGCTTACTATTTTTTAAATAATGGGTGATTATTCGTGTCATTGAGAGATTCCTGGGGTCACTTTTAGGTTCAGAACTTGTGATTACTTACCATACGTAAATTTCTACGGATATAAACATCTCAGTAGGTTTTTCGTCCAAAATAACCACAGCCACACGGCGTATGTACGATGGCGGACGGATGGGAGTGTTATGAAAAATGTTTACTATTCCATTATCAAGACTTTGGAAATGTTGATCCAACAAATTATACAATTCATTTACTCATCAAATTTATGCAATTTGTACAATGCAGAATATACATGAACTGATTCACAAGACTTGAAAGATGAATACACTTCACCCTTGGCCATCTTGCCAGACATAATGTTTGACAGTAAGTCAGCTGCCAAATGTAGTTACTTCTTTTAATGATTACTTGAATTACTGTGTAAAAACAATGAACTCATTTTTGTGAACACATAAAAATTGTCTTTAGAATCCACCCATTCTAATGGGATGATTAACATTTTGGCTAAAGATCGAAGTTCTATCTCGATATAATGGATTGAAATTAATTACAAACCATTGCATTATTTTTGCTTCCCCACTACCGAAGGAAAAGAAAGCTGCGTGCTTGAGAAAGGAGAATTTTCGTGTACCGAAATCAAAATTTCCATTTTAGATGGCACTTGCTTTTCAGAACTTGTTGATCAATTATAGTTCCGCCTCAGTGTGACACTTGGTCAAATGTCACTCCCATAAAACACTAAGTTTTGATCCATTTGATGACACTTTCAGGGGTAGTGTGGGTTACCTCTTACATGGCCCAATACAAATTTTGTTGCCACCGGATCAATAATACCTAACGTCTGAGTATGCGCAAGCTTGAGTTCCAAATAATCATTCCGATTGCATTTAAACTTGGTAGGTTGTTGTGTTTTTGATTAAGGAAGGGGCTCTATGAATTTTATTGAGTTCGGTTGGATCGTAACGACTATTTTCTATGTGTATAAACCTTTTGGTGGATGAGTTTTCATTCCAGTTCAATAGGTACTTTGGTAACTTAACAATACATGATTCTTTTAACTTGAAAGTAGCGTGTAGTCTGAATTATCACTCGTCAAAGGCAGTTTTTGTGAGGAAACAGCCACATTTCAACCTACTCCTGTTTATGAATATCAAAATTAACATTTATTGAAGCTTGCTATAAAGAAGATGTTGGTGAGCTATAAATTTGACGTTACAAACCGTTGAACATAAAATTTCCTCAATTGTGCTCATAGTCAAAATATTAATAATTAAGAAAATTAATACATTTGGTAATGTAGTGATGTTGAGCGTCAGGGTCTTTTGTTCTTCTTGGCTATAAAAATAAAGTTTGCTGATGTATAGATTGTAATTATAAATGGAATAGATATCAAATTACCATCAGATATAAAGATATGAATGATGTGATGTTGTGTAACCGTACGGTATTAATGGTTTTTATTACGTCTGTTTCAGTTTGTACTCTGAAAATACAAGAAACATCCTGAGGAACCATCATTCGTCCATCTCGACTTCATCAATGCAAGAATGTCTGATCAGCCATAATCATGTTTATATAGTTTTGTAGGAATGTCCATCTAATGTTCACACTCCCTTGTGCTAGGCCGATAGGGAGGAAAATGGTCATTTCATTTTCTATTTCTGGCAAACCAATTAGTTTGGGAATACGGATTGCCAATCGTTATTTTAACGTTACCTAAGGTTACAAACAGTTCCTCTCTTATTGTACTTGTAAAAATATTTGTCACGAACTGTGCAAAAGTTGACTCACTCAAACGAATAGAAATAACAAAAGAAAGATAAAATGTGTTTTTCAATATCAACTTAGAAACCAGCAACCATGTTAATTCCATCAAAAGAAAATTTGAAAACCCTAATAACTATTGGGATTTAATTTTGGGTATTCGTAGAATTGAAGTTTTAAATTTGGGGTAATGCTACACTTTAAACTAAAATTATTGTTTTCAACTTCGAAGTTAAAATTATTCACAAAAAATATAACCAATCAAGTATTATGTTCACGGAGAATTAGTGCATTTTAACAAGATTGGTGGCATTTGTGTGTGCATTTTAATTAGGTAAATTTAAGACATTAAAATTTAGGAAACAGTAGGTGATAATTTTATATTTACCTTGTGGTACACGTGCAAGTTATTGTGTATTATTCACATTATAAAAATATGATTATTCCACACCATCACAGCTACTGTACATAGTAGAAATAGTTTTTAATTTGGAGAAAAGCTCACAATTTGCTATCGTGATAGTAGGTAGGTTTTTTTTAGAATGGGTAGGCCGTAGTTTAGCGTAGTGTTCACTAAAGACGGAATAATTATAGATTTCCGAAATCGTTATATTAGTTAGAGCACTTTCGTGCTTTTTAAGGAATGTTTTGAGGTCATTTAGATCTGTGTAATTCAACTATCGTATTGTTACTTTGATTAGCGTTGAAGAGTTGGATATATAAACCTTTAAAGCTTTTCTTCATTTGTTTAAATACAAAAATAAAAAGTTTACGTAAAATTTTATATTATGTTGTTTCTAAATTTTGTTTGGTTTTATGTTACATATTGAAACTATTATGAAAAAAAAAATTGAAACTCTGTTATAACACAAAAATAATATATTACGTTATTGATTGTAGATTGCTAACATATTTGCATTTATTGGCGTTGATTGTTTAGTTTGCCGACAACGTTATCAATGTTGAAGATTCGATTGTGCAATATTCCAAAGGTGCTTAATTTTCTGTAAGTTTCGTCTAACGTATTCTAATGGGAATTACGATATTGTGCAATAACGAACTATGGTGCCTTCTGGTCATTAACTATCGGTTCACTGGTCATTTCAAAGTTATGTTTTGACATTATTTTTCAACGAGTGTAATGTTGATATGTAAGTAAGCGGTTAATGAGCTTTGCAAGTGAGATTAGTCTTATGTTAAGTAGATAATATGTATGTTTGCAGCTATCGTCGGTTTTGTAACTATGAAATAGTAGAGCTGATTGAAATAGGTTTGCTGAAACAGCAATACTTTCAGTGACACAAAAGAAACGACACGAATCAACTGTGATTTTCACATTTCTTGTCATATTATTTTGATGATCGGTTTCCTATTGTATTTGGTTTTTTTAGAGAACACTGTTACAAATTTCGCACGTTAAATTCAGGGATTGGGAATTGGGTTTTCATCATATATGTGAGTTCTATATTCGGCGAAAAACATGTACGTACCTAAATATATAGGCAAGTGACAAGTTACATGTAAAAATGAGCACGTCTTGTTGTACAGCTCTTAATACAAACGTACATTAATGTTACAGCTCAACAGTGTTGACCAACAGAAACGAATCCGATTTCTCCCAAGCCGAATTCGACATGGGCTATCATTTGTTTAACCTTGGAAGATTTTCTTTGACATCGTGGAAGAGTTGTTTAGGCGATTCGGTGCATTTGTTTCAGACCAAATAGGTGAACAAAAGACCTCAAGTTGGGGTGAGGCGCCGCGACCAATCTCAAGGGCTTTGGAAAATTATACTTTTTTCCTTCGTAACACTTCGTATCCCACAAAACTTTTCGTCTTTTCTGTTGTGAACTTCATTGTCTCGGCATTCCCTTTTGACCAACATCATTTAATTGGATTCTAAGTTTTAGAATAAAATGTCACAGAATTTCAAACTCATAACATAGTTCCAGTCATCCTTGGCACCAAAAAATTACGACGATCAAACTGTTCACAAGTTGATTCTCGACTTGGTAAGTAACTATTAAACTAATAGGTAAAAACTACAAACTGAAACCAGATCTAATAGATTGTCACAGTTCATTCGAAAGATCGTTCAATAAATAAGTTTTGAACAACAGGGGGAAATAGACCAATAAACAATCGCTTACATATAAATGTTTAGAGATGAAGATTTGATCAGAGACATTGTGCATAAAATTTCATAAATAGGTACCTAAAACAATTTTTTTCAGTCTTGAATTTCATAAAAGTTTATAATTCCATTCAATTATTCAGAAACAAAATGGGATTACCCAATATTTTAGTATTTTTTTCAGCTCTACACCTCCTAAGTTTCACTTTTCAGAATGTCTGCTTTCCTCAACTCTGATTTTACATATTTGAATAAGAAATTAAAAACGAAGTATAGTCACACACACTCCCCGAAATCTTGATGATTTGAATAACTTTCATGGTGCTCTTCGAGTATTTGACTGAATTAACAATAAACTTTAAAAGGTTAATTCCTTCTAGTTCATATCCCCAATCAACGACCTCATTGAATAAGAAGGGTTGAATCAATAAACCTGCAGATATAGCTAGGTACTCGGATATTAATACTCCCTTACTTTGATTCATTTTAATTTCATCTCATTTTACGTCATTCAACTTAGTAACGTCTCAGAGTCGATTTCCAAGACAGTGTGTTAAGTTACATACATCATCAAAAGTTTATATTGACTGTAATCACTTAATCTGTTACCTGTGTTTCCATTGTTTAACTTACATGTGCTTGGTAACTCTTCACAACTGTATGTATCTTCCGCCTACCACACGTATAACTTTCACAAAACAAAATTCAGGATTCCATTGCAATGATAATAATATCATTTTAATCATTAGGAAGTTACCAGCTTATCATTTTCAACCGCTAGGTAGGTACACACTCCCATAACAACATCACTCGAAACTGGATAACCGCTTTGTGTAAATATATTTATTGGCTTCGTTTACAAGGAAAACGAACATAACTAGGTATATTAAACCTAGCAATAAGTTTGCTTGATTAAGAAAAATTTTAGACTTTTTGTACGTGTTTTTCTTGGTTTTTTTGTCTATAGTTTGTTACATTCAATAAAATTGGTGTAATCAACATTATTGTGATCTCTTGATTTACTCCTTCCCAACGTAAACTACCAAATTAATCTAAATCGAATTGATTCGACTCGCTAAAAGCGTACATCAATATTAGATTCAAGAACAATAACAATAACAATGATTTTGATATTAGTTTAGGTAGCGTAGAATGTTAATTAGGTGGCATTAATACATTTTAAAACCAAAATTAGATCAATCAAATTCTTAATTAACAATCAAAATTAAAAACAAAATCCTAATACACCAAAACGGTGTATCAAAACCATGGACTTTTCGTATGCTCGATTAACGGATGCCGAGAAATCCGTATTTGGTTTAGATATCAGGGATCTATTTTTTTAAAACAAAACATTCAGAGCGACCAAATAGGAAACCTCCTTATCACCTGCTTGGGTCGAGAGAGGTTTGGGATAAGAGGGAAGTATCCACTTAACGTCATAAGATGGGTCCCTCACTCATAACCATCACGGAAACTCGAAGCTGATAGCGAAGGCGTTTATAACACAATGGCTCAGATAAGTGATCTTTAAGAACGGAGAATGAAGAGTGAAATGGTGAGATGGTCAACTTCAATGATATGATAGTACAGGACTCTTCGAAGGTTTGTTACGATTGGAACAAATTAGAGATGATCTATCACTTATAGTAGATGTACGAGGCTAAGGAGAAATTTTTAGTTAATGGTTTAGGATTCATAATGTTACTGAATTTTACGATAGACTAAGATATGAGAATTCATTCCAGCATGACATTGTGTTGTAGAATGTCCCGTGCAAGCTAGTCCAGCTGAGCTATTGAGCGTCGTTTTGACTCAAGAACGACTGTAGTTACAAGAATGACATCACAACTTAATTTTTGACGTTTTTGTTTATTATCTTCAATAATGAAACATTCTAATCGACCGGCAAAAACAAAACTTTAATCTCCTCTGGACCTCTTTACGTTCACCTTTTCAAACTCCCATAAGGGTAGAAATCGACAGAAAAGAATACCGTCAACACGATTTTGACCGTGAACGATTCCGAACATGATAAATGGTAAATCGTGACCATCGAATCAGCTGGTATAATTGCAATATAATTCCCTTTTTGTGTTCCTTTTAAACTCGAGATTTTCTTACCTCATGTTAAACATGTTTTAAATTGGTGTCGTTGCATTCGTTTCAGCGTCTGCGACGATTTACAGTACATTGGTGCCGAGTTTCAATAATTTACGACATACCACGTCTACTGCAGATAAATCAGTGATTTACGTAGAAGCTTTATCTAAAACAAAACCAATAAACCTTGAGTCATTCGTTTCGTTCTTATTGGGTATGTCTTTACTTTGGTTCAACGCTGTCATAAACGTCACCACACTTTTCAAGTTAACGAAATTTTTTATAACTAGAAGGAAAGCCCGTTGTTTAAAATACAACGGGTGCTGGAATGAGGCATTAAAACATGATGCCGTTAGAAGGAGGAAGAAATTGAATTGCTGATCGCAAAAAGGACCATGGGCGCCCGATCAATTAGGGGGCATTGCCCCCCCCCCCCTGAGAATTAGGATAGTATCCATAAATTTTTGTCAGGTTTTAGTGTTTTGAAAAATTCAGCATGTCCAAAATTAATAAATATCGGCAATTCCGCATAAACGCCGGGATAAGGTCACGTTAACGAAAAACATGACTACATAAATAACCAAACCCTAGTATTATTATAGCAAAAGAATCAACGTAATTGGCAACAAAAAGAAGAATAAGCAAGACACCGAAGAGCGAGTGATACTGCAGGAGTGCCGGGTAGCGGCATAGACTACTTAGTCTATGGTAGGGGTTGCTGCGTTGACTGACTACATTCTGTTGAATGTACCTCCCCCCCCCCCTGAGAAAATATTCTGCGGGCGCCCATGAAAAGAACACATGTGATCATTTGCTGAAATTTTTTGTTTGATTCAAGATAATTATCGTGAAAGCAACAAAAAATTTTAGCAAATGATTATAATCTGTTTTTTTTTTTTTTTTTTTTTGCGTTGAAACATCATTTGTGAAGAAATGTCTTAAGTCAAATGGCTGGAACTCAGCGAATCACAACTAAGATCATCGCGATGCGTGTAGAAATGGCTTCAGCCAAACGACTCGTGACATTTCTGCATTGAACTACTGTCTGCTTATTTGCACCGTATGATGGTTTGCCGTGCTTTCAATTCGTTTACCTTACTACGTTTTGCGGTCGAAGGACAAAAATAACACTTCTCGTTCTCATATCGTAAATTAAAGTTAACAATTCGGAAATTCCCAATGTTCCTTACTTTGACACATGGTGGCCAAAGTAGTTTAAGGAAACTTGCCTTTCTACAGATTCTTAAGGAAAAGTCCCTACAGACGTAACCTTCCAAACTTCAACTTACCAGGCATTTATACTTGTAATTCGATAGTTGTTGGAGTTCATTGATTGTTTGGTTGAGTTCTCAGTGCCGTGTATTAACCCCATAAAATTGCCTATAGCATAGGCATCTATAAAACCATAAAATTTAGAAAAAATACAGGCAAATGATGCGATATATTGAGGAACCCTACACTGACTTTTATAAGAACATTCTAGGATGGCCTACCACAAAGCCAGCAAATAACGATGTTAGCACTGAGGGAGAAGGTCATCATTTTTATTTATTTTAAGTTACAACTGTATTTACGTTATTCCTAAGTATTTTGTTGTTTTTAATTCATCGTAGAGAAATAAATATTTTGTTTACGTTACTATCCATAAAAGTATTTTGACTTACTGACTTTTCACAGTGCCATTGCCAATAAAAATGGCCTGAGTCAAGAAAATTGAAATTTCAATTATTCCTATTCTAAATATCAATTTTGGTTTGTGGAATAACATTGAACTAGATAATAACACACAGAAAACTCAGTAAAGAATCTTAATATACTTGAAATGTGAAATTAGAGAAGTTTTTTCGGCCACCTGAGAAAATTAGAAATGGTGACTCTTACCCTTTCTGCAATAAGCTGATCGTGGTAGCAATGTACCTTGTCATTTAACCCCGCCGTCCCAAAGCTGCACCATTTCGAATTCCACTATCGTGATTATTGTAGGATTCGAGAACCCTGAGATAAGTTGGACTCCCTTTTCCAGTAATTTTATTACCAATATTTACATGTATAACCTTCATTTTGTAAAACAGTTCCCAAAGGAAATGACGCGTTCTTCTTTCTTCAACTGAACGTTAAGTTTTCCTTGAGAACGAGCGGGCTGACGACAGAGGGAAAGATCCAGAGGAGTTTACTATAGCCTAAATGTTGATCACGAACTTTGCGATCATTTCGCAAAAACTCGCACTAAAATCGGTCAAGCCGTTTGGGCTTGAACTACCTCACACAGACAGACAGACATACTTTTCTCTTTTGTATTTGAGGGTGTTTTCACTTAAAACCTGGCGTTGCTAAAGGGAGTTGGTATAACTTGGTATAGCATCATTCTGTAACCCAAACAAATGTTTCACTACCCGTTGGCGTAGTCTCAATTCATGCAGCGTTCTTTAAAATTAGTTAATAATTTTTCCATTCATATGAAATTTATCGAGTTGAAGGCCAAGTATAAATGGGTGCAAATAACAAGGTAATTTGGGTTAAGTGTGGAAACCTGGGATATTAGGGCTGATTAGTGGTAAGTTTTCAGACGCATGGTCCAATGTTTTGCCATTGCTCATTCCTCTTCAACATTTCGATGAAGAATTGAATCAACGAATGATAAAACAGCGAAAAGGAAAGATAGTACAGCCAAAGAAATTGTCTTTAGTCCATCAATTATCCCGTGAGGCATGATTTCATTGTATTCTCAAAATTACCAGAAGAAAGAGAGTTAGACAAACATGAACCCTGGAGGTCTAAACGAAAACCGAGGAGATATTCTCGAAAGGAACTGGGAGAGAAGTGGTATCAGCTACTTCCTCAGATACCGTCACAGTTTGCTTGCTCTCAAAAACATGTTTGTTGAGTAGATTACCCAGCTCTCTTGTTTCCTTTATTGAACACCACCATCAATTAATAGTAAATTACTTCTATAAAACAGACCGATAGGTTACTGAACTGTTCTATACAAAATTGGGAACTCGTTCCCTCATTGTATCAGTCCTCTTGGTAAACACTTTCCAGCTGGAAAGGCTCGGGATGGTTTTTCGTTTATTTTGGTTTATTATTCAATAATAAACCATTGTAATCGCTCTTGAAAAAAAAAAAATTTCAACCCCCCCTGAAAATTTCATGGTTTACGTTTCAAAGGGTGTAGAATCCGAATCTGCAATAACAATTTTTCGTCCGTCCGCCGTACGCACGATTTCTAACAAACGGCTGAAGCAAAAAAGCTGAAATTTTCAGGAAAAATCCATGTTGGTCTGGCGACGCCCCAATTCTTGAGCCAGCTCTCTCACTTAATTTAAAGTGCCTTTTAAGGGTTGTCAAAGTTTTGTAGAATCCTTAAAAACCTCAAAAAAGTGAAGGCGGCCTAAATTTGTACTCTTTTTGAAGAACTATCCACGAGGAATCGAATAAGCCCCTCCCCAGGTCCGTAAGTCAAACCATTCCCGATCTATGGCCCGATTTATGGTGTCAAATTCGCGTTATTTTGGTATATTATTGTTTTTGTTTTGATATGCAGTAACCTAGTGACGTAGTGATGTAGTAATGTGGATACTGGGGTGAGCTCCTAAAAGGCTTTGTAGCCAATATGCGGGTTGAAGCATTCTGATATGCATGAAACGCTGCAAATTCTTTCACTGGGGTCTATTATTCAATTGGCTTGCGTTCATGATTTGAATTTCTACTAAGCTTTGGAGTGTCCGTGGTTCACAAGTGATAGAGCGATTATTGAATTTCAGGAGACACACAAATATGATCAACTGATCAATCAAAATAGGTATTTTGGTTGAGAACAGATTTACATGCTCTATGCATATCTCCTGAAATTCAATAATCGCTCTATCACCTGTGAAACAAGCACACTCCAAAGCTTAGTAGAAATTCAACTCATGAACGCAAGCCAATTGAATAATAAACCCCAGTGAAAGAATTCGCAGTGTTATTGTTTACAACGAAACATTTAACCCCTGGGATATTTCTGATTATGTGAACTATCCTCTCAATTTCCTCTATCCCTGATTTCTTTAATCTTGCGTCCAACCTCCTTCAGCGTGACTCCCGCCTTCCTTTGTAAGGGCAAATTATTACACAACAGTTTATTACTTTTGGATTAGATACCTTTCCTGCGCACCAGATCGCTAGTCTATACATAACTAATCATCAGCGGTAGGATTTTTGGCCTGACGTGACGAAGAGCAAATTCAAAGCAATTGAAAATTACTATTATTCTATTTTAAGTCGACGTTAACATCAAACTGAAACTGAGTTCATAAAATGAAATGAACTTGTACTGTTCCTTGGATGCTGGTTGGTCCGGGGGAAATGTAATGGAAAATCAATCAGTAGAGCTTTCCCAGATCAAGCATTGTTCGTTGGTTAGGTAGAAAACAGACATTGATCGCTCTACCCTCAACTGGAGCAAAATTTGCCTGTACGTCCACTGGAATTCAAGAGACTAGGACCCGGACATTTTTGAAGGAGAAGGGTCACTCCCAAGAAACTGAGTAATCAAATATTTGAAGCTAACCTGGATTGTTTGGGAAAGGCACTTAGAAATTTATAAAGCAAGAGCAAAGATTAAACAATTAGATGCGATGAAATGCTACGTAAAAGATCTCATTCGAAAAAAAAAACGCAGCAAATTCATTCACTGGGGTTTATTATCCAATTGGATAGCGTTCATGATTTGAATTTCTACTAAGCTTTGGAGTGTGCGTGTTTGGGTGATAGAGCGATTATTGAATTTCAGGAGATATGCATAGAGCACGTAAATCTGTTCTCAACCAAAATACCTATTTGCATTGATCAGTTGATCAATTCAATCATCGCTATATCACTTGTGAAACGGACACTCCAAAGCTTTAGGAATTCAAATCATGAACGCAAGCCAATTGAATAATAAACCTCAGTGAAAGAATTTGCAGCGTTTTTGTTTTATGGTTATCAGAATACTTCAACCCGTGTATCGGCTATAATCCCTTTTAGGAGTTCACTCCAGTATCCGCATTAACATTTCACTACACCACTACGCCACTAGGTTACTGACATGAAAACAAAAACAATAATATAAGCTTAACAAAATAACGCGAATGTTGGCACCAAAAATCAGGCCATACATCGGGAATCGTTTGAGCTACGGACCTGGAGAAGGGCTCATTCGATTCCTCATGGAAAGTTCTTCAAAAAAGTCACAATTTAGCATTGACATTTTTTGAGGTTTTTAGGGATTTTACAAAACTTTGACAATCCTTAAAGGGCACTTTAAATTAAGTGAGAGTGCTGGCTAAAGAATTGGGGCGTTGTCAGACCAATATTGACGTTAATTTTTTCCTGAAAATTTCAGATTTTTTGCTCCAGCCGTTTGGGAGAAATCGTGCGTACGAGTGTACGGTGTACGGCGGAAAAATTTTTTCCCATTCTACACCCTTTGAAACGTAAACCATGCAATTTTCAGGGAGGTTACATTTGTTTTTTTGTTTTTTTTTTTTTTTTTTTTTTTTTTTCAAGAGCGATTCAATGGTTTATTATTGAATAATAAACCAAAATAAAATTTCTTGTTTATAATAAAACAGTACAACTATACAACAAATTATAAACTTGAGGACATTGTGACGAAACCTCATAAGGGTCGAGGGTTCCATGACTTCCAGCTGCGATTAGGATTCATTCAATTATTGGACGAGTAGGAATTCGTGTGTTGAGTTGTCTCGTGCAATATTATTGTAACATCAGCTTGGTAAATTGTTATGAAATTTAACGATTTATGTTCATTCAAGTTTGAAATTTCACGGTAATTTTTTTCTTGATTCTCAACATTTTTTAATCCCAAGAAATAGTTTAAGAATATCTTTAGATGATTACCCATACAATTGCATACTGACTGATTCAGCAATGGTACTGAGCACGCAAATACATTCTCTAACAGTTGAACGCCTATTTCTATAAAATGTTCGGGGATGTTACCGATGACTCATAAAATACCCTTTAAGGTTTTTCGACAACCAGGATGTGCGTGGTCACGAAAAAGCTATTTTTCGCAATAGAATGACCCAAATTCACACAACTTCGGATAGTTGTTGAAGAATAGTGGCTGGTTGTGAATTTCATCTCGAGGGTTGATTTGATCATGGCCACTCGCCAATAAAATTTCTTGTAACTCAACTATAGGCTTCACTATCGTTGAAACAATAATCCAAGTATGTAGCTTCTTTAGGGCAGGCGCAACATTACCAGTTTTTATTTTGAAAATAAACCACAGCTATATTGAGGTTATTCTATGTCAGAAAAAACTACACTGCCAGCTTACCTTGGAATTACGTTTCACAGATGATATCATCTAGGTTGAAAGTACCAAAGGGTTATTTATTCGTGTTTTATAAACAAATGGTCTAACCACTCAAGGATGCATCCCTATGATTTATTGGAGACTGTCTTGCGGGTATCCGAAAATGGGAGCTAGAAGTAGTTTGGGGCACAAGGTCGGTAACTCCATCTTCCGTAATTTCTACGAACCGTCGAATTCCCTTACATGGTAAGAATAGCCAGTCCTTAGGCCTTCTACTAGATAAAAACAAACTAAGGTCTTGAACTTTACGAATCAACCCGAATGACCGCGTTCTCCACCTGTTCTGTGTGATGAACGCAGAACTTCCATTATTGTGGTAACAGCATACAGCTACTTACCTTCCTACTATGCTCAGCATCAATTAAATTCATGAATTGGGATCACATTTTCCAATCTATGTTCAACAGTTAAAATGGGCTGAACCCAGATATAAAAGCCAAGACATCAAGTTTTGTTACCTAGTGAGGAATTAGTAAAATCTTGGTGATTAAGAAATTTATTATGACGAAGTCGGCCTACAGTCTTTGTGACATCTGGAAGGTAAGGGGACGCTAATTTCTTTTCTAAATTGTTTATATTAATTTTTTCTAATTGAAATCGATCTACGGTGCTGATTGCCTCTTTTCAAGGCAATTAGGATACAATTAAAATATATGGAGGAGAGTAAGATAGTGTACCACAGACTATTTCAAATAAGCATTGACGAGTGATTTACGTAGAAGGCATAATAAAGAAGTAATAAACGTTTGTGTAATAACTTGCAGCGTTTTTCTTAATCAGCTATCCATTCAGAGATATCAAAACCCGAAGTAATATGAAGTATCTTCAAATAAATGTTTATTGGTTTATTAATGAGTGTTTCTTAATAAATACGCGATTATTTTTACGATTTTCATCAAAGAAGAAGAAAATGGATCATATTTTATTTAGAAATGGAATTGAATTGTATTTTCTGATGGGAATCATCCGCTGCTGAATTCTGTTCCGATACTACGGTTTGAGCTTTATGTAGCAGATATCAGTATTTGTAGAAGATTCTACAAAATTTGGGGAAGCCGATGAAAACAGTCCTGCAAAAAGCGTATGAAATAACAGCCAACATTTTTTAGTTCACAGGCATGTTCTTTTCTTGTGAGTGAGGAACTTATCTTTTTGCAACAGGAAAATTTGGATATCCACTTGTGACGATTGTTGAAATCAACAAAGTTGGCAGCACAGACGCAACACAGACAGTGTTACTGTAGTCATACGGCACACTGAACTATTAGAACGAGGAGATTTTTTCTCCTAGAATTTGTTCAGTGGCGTTGATACACAATACAACTGTTAGTTCAGTAAAAAGTCAGTGTGGAACCTACGTTTTGAATTGATCTTTTTATTCACTGCCAAGCCAAGTTGTGCAGGCCTGTCATAATACATTTATGTTAGAAATATATTTCTTGTATTCATGCATAATGTACTCGCCAGATATGTATCATTGTTGCCAATGAATGCAAATTTGAATCAAATAGGAAATATCATGAAGGCGCCCTCTAGATGAATTATTCTACATGACAGTCGTGGTTTATCCCAACCCGCAAGTTGGAGGAGTAGTGTACTGAGTTCGCAGGTAAGTGTTTAGCAAGTGCCATTAGTTTTCGTTCTTGGATCTATTAAGTTATGACTGATTAACTTGTTTATTAAGGAAGACCATAATAACATAATGAATGGTTTGTCCATAAATTTTACGATTGAAGAAATCTTAAGAAAGAAGTGAAAGAATATACTCATACGGTGAAAGATTTTCCCTAATATTGAGAGGAGCAAATAAAATCGAGAATATCGGGCACCTATATGGGATGTTGGACACAGTGCACAAAAGGTCCTATAAGGGGCCGTTGGGTCAATGAAAGGAATTCGGCAATCTTCTAGATAAAAGGAAGGTAATGCAATTCGAATGACTCGTAAGATATCAACGAATGACACGTCCTTTATCTTGAAAATGTTTATTGAGAAACAGCATTTAATAATATTACCACACATGTGACATGATCCTAAATTATGAATATTTCAATTTACTACAAAATATAACAAAACACTGATTGGGGACTTTTCCTGCACTCGACTTACTAATAACAAGTACCAGGTACTACCTTAATATTAAATCGATAGAATGTTTACTTCCTTACTCATGGATACAGTTATCTGACGTCTTGTAAACATATTATTTAATTCAAATTAACTTACTGATCACCAGACTTTGTCAAAGCTTAGATGTATTTATTTGCCAGTTCATTCCACTGTTTCCACCCTACAAAAATGTCCTGCGTGGTTAATTTTCGAATTGGTTCTATGAAAATATGATCAAATATATATGAAAAGCCCTAAACGACATCTCTCTCTGATTTCAATGACTGATCGTATAAGATCTAATTTGCACGATGTAGACCATAAAGCTGGAGTTCTTCTCATAGTGGAACAAAATATTATCTGAGTTGACTACGGCACAGAAAGTCTCACAGTCTACGGCACAGTTTCAGCCCTGCATAGGGACGGCGTTAAGGTTTTCCCCTCCTTCAAGACCGCTCGGTCATGCTGGTTTAGCATAACTAAAAACACGTGAAAATTATTCACTGGCATTTCATCATTGCATTAGATTACTCACGGACCCCCGGATGCTTACTGCTTAGAGCCTGCGGCTGAAACTCAAAAAACATGGAACATGCTTTAGCCCTGCTATTTTTTTCCTTTCGCTAATTTCTTATCATTCTGCTGGTTTCAATTTGCTATTTTCGTGTCTGCTATTTCGGCTTTACCTATGTGGCGAAAGTACCCTAATATCACTGATCTCCGTGGTCCAATGACTAAAATATACCTGCTAGACTGAAATAATCCTGTTAGACTGATTGTGTAAATGAGGACTCGCAGCTCAGGTTCCCGCAGAACTACAGAGGATTACAGCGCTCATGATGACTCATCACTAACTTCCACTAAATGAATTACATTATATTATGACTATAAAATCTCACGTCACCCATACCGCGTCACCCCACTTTCGTGTGACATTTTTCGGCACCGTATTGTAAAACAGACTCGGAAGCAAAATTACTTTATCACGGATGGGACTCGAGCCAGCTCAGAGAGGCCCCGCGATCATCTGAAGCTCCCTACATACCATCTTAGTAGTAGAGCCCGTCGTAACTCCTGGTTCTGATTAAAATGCTCCGCTAATGAAGAATGGATTTACAGCAACACGGATAGGTTCATTCTTCGAGTGACCTACTTTTTAAATCTATAAAAATATCCACTTGTGCAAAGAGAAGCGAACAGATGTATGTACGGCAACCCGGATGGTCAGCAATTTAGACGGAAACTGTTGACATTAATTTGTTACAAGGATTTATAGATAGCAATCAGTCAAAACAAGCTCCCGCTTCCTTTAGTCAGAGTTGACACTTTTTTTAATGTACTTCAAATTTAATTTTAAGAATATGCAGTCGTAAAACCCTTGTGATTTGATGTTAACCTAAAAATTTCTAAAGATATCGTCTAAAAGTATCTACATATCAATGATGACCATTAGAGCTATCTAATTTATTCAAAAACAATCATTATTTATAAAACAACTAGTGGCGTTTTTTAATTCAATTTATGGAACATCCTTGTTTCAAACTAATACATTTTACGGTTCTTTGTCAATTACAGAAATCTGTTGTAGTTACGGAAGAAGTCCTGGATGATTGATCAGATATTTTACTCCGCGTGATAGTTGATATTGATATACACAAAAACATGGGCAGCTCGTTTCGTACGCGTCATTTCCAACGTTTCTTCAATGTGTTCAATGCTTTCAACTGGAGTAAAAAAATGTCGTGCACTGCCGGGGAATCGAACCCGGATCGCAAGAATGGGAATCTTGCATGATACCCCTACACTAGCAGTGCTCCTGGTTTTGGACGGAAAAGCTTGGGGTCCTTCACTGCAGTTTAGAAGGAAAATACATTCCAAAATGTGAAACATTTCAAAACAAGAAATGTTCTAAACATTCAATCGTCCTGACGTTTAAAACAATATGAAATCAGCCACAATATAAAAGCGTAAATACGCATCATATTTCACATAGAGGACCACCCGCGGGCTGTAGGCCATCACGTGGGTGTCCAGCCTGCAATTCTTGAATAATGTTAGTCATAATTATTTTGTACGATTTCAATTTTATTCTAGTTGTGCAACAAAACCTGGAAATTTCAATTTTCATGACGGAAGAGAGGGATACAAGGTTATTCCGAAAAAGGTGTTTTTTCTAGATGTTGTGTCGACGCTACTCAGTCTGTAATTCTTAAGCGCCTTACCTTTACTTTGTATTAGATTTTGACCATTCTATTTTTCAGGTCAATGTGCAATACTTTCGATCGAGGGAATCGCAGCCTCAAGCTATTAATCTGCTCTGCTCTCTCTGCGGAATATCTATCTCTGCGGAATATTTGGAGTCACGTTGGTCAGGCCACCTAATTACCTTCACTGATAGCTTCGAAGATAAAGAAAATACGGGGTGCGCTTTTTTAGACATACATAATCAATATTCAGAAATCTTCAAACTTTCAAAACACTGTAGCAATTATTCAGCGGATGCGGATTAGCACCAGGACTTTAGTGCACGTTACGAATCAGGCAGAGCAATCCACAAATTGGAAAAGTTGCCTTCTTCACGGACTCCATGAGCTCACTCAAGTTCCTTAAAAATGCAGGAAGAAAACGAGCGAAGCATCCAATATTCGCTAATATTTTGATTGCTATTGGAGAATTAAATATTCAAGACGTAGTAACTTTCATGTGGGTAAAAGCTCACAGCGGAATACAGTATAATGGGTCAGTTGATGGACTAGCTACATTGGCGGGAATACCAGTAAGTCTCTACAGGGAAAGAATCCCCAAGATTTATATCGACCTATCAATGAATATTACAAAGGAAAACGGGGCTCAGCCTTCAGCCGCCCTTCAAATGGGAGCATCCATAAAAGCATCGACCTATCAAGCCGACATAACAAACCGTGGTTTAAAGATGTAACCAACAAAAGATATGAAATTTTGCAAATGAACAGGATTCGCCAAACCATGAACTGTGTGACACTTACAAACATCGATAACACAACAACTCACACGGCCAAAGGAAAATGTTGGAGGCCATTTCGCAACACATGGTTTTGCCTTTTAATGTTGGGTACGAGTTGTATGTCATATTATAATTTGGTAAGTTATATTTGAATTTTAGCTCTGTAAGGATACTCGTCCTCTGGATCAGGAAAGCTGCGAAATGCTGCGAAATCAATTCGGCCGAAAACGGACGAACTATCCCAACACGTAGCTCGGTGGGGGACCGCGTCCACTAGGCCCGCACCGTTCGTCAGTTTCCGTCCGTACAGTTGCAACCTGCGAACTGATCCCGTTTTGCTGGGATCGTAGTTGCGAACAAGTGCGAATTGAAGACGAAAATGGACATCGAAAAGTTAATTCTGCCGGTTAATAAGAATGTATTGAAATGTATCCTTTCTCATTCGAAAATAGGAAAAACGGTGGACATCGTCGATTTGAAGATCATGCCACAAATGAGAAAATTCCACGAACTCTTTTCTTTTGGCGTACATTCACTCACATTTTCCGTCCAGGTTGAGATCGCCTGTGCTTGATACGTCAAGAATCAAAGGAGCGAACTAAAAAGCAAAAAGCTCTTCATCAGAATCATCAGAAAACCCGTTCCGAAGAGCCATCTCGTCTACTAGGAATTCGTACGAATGTTGATGCAATGGACAAGAGGCATTCGACCGATTTCTGACGAAGGACGTTCGTCAGAATTCACTGTTTCGCACTTCGCAGCTTTCCTGATCCAGTGGACGAGAAGCCTAAGGCTGTTAGTACCTTGTATAATGCCTAATAAAAATAGATACATTTTAAAGAATCTTAAGCGCGAATCTGTAAGAATCTTGTTCGTCCCAATACTAGTCTGGTTATTCATGATACCTAGGAAATTTGGCTTCTACGGACTGGATGGGGAAAGGTGGGGGCCATAGACAATCCTTCAAATCGCTGTCCAAGCAAGAATTCTCGACAGATTCATGTCCTTTTTTTGTTCAATTAAGATTTGGTTTTGTATTTAAACATATTCCAGCACATTCAATTTTCATTATGAAAAGGGGCGAATGAAGGGGTAACAGTAAGTAATAAACCGTTATATCCATTAATTTTAGGTTTTATCTTCATTATATCATCTAAACTTTTAAAATTTAATATTAATTTATTCGACCCGAAATGTGGTCTAGCTTTAACAACAATCCTCGAAAATTCGGAATTTTCTGTCGGGAGGGGGGGAGGGGGTAGTGAAGGGGGTAAATACCGATCCATTCAAGCCCTACACAAATCTACGAGATTCTCTGCCGATTTTCGTGCTGATGATTCGATAACGAATTCGATCTAGTTTTTAAAAGTAGCTATTGCAGAATCTCAATTTTTGTCTACCAAATCTCTTTTCTGCGGAATAAACCTCAGAAATTTTGAATTTGATGTCGTAGGGGATTATGGACAATCCATTCTAGTGCTGCTCATTAACTTCTGCTGCCGATTTTCTTGATTCAGTCTTTACTCGACGGGGAACTTCGAATTTAATTATGAAAGGGGGTGAATGGAGGATAACTCTTAATTGCTATTACAAACCAAACATAGGAACTTCCCTGTATTACGTGCATTACTTTCCAATAAGCTTAACTGTTGCTTTTATTGTCCTCATGTAATTTATGTATTGATTCATTACTTTGTTCAACTTTCTTCGGTTACTGTTTTAGTTTGTTCAAGGTTGTACTTAATTTAGGTTAATAATTGATTATTTACATATCGAAGAATTAGTTGTAAGTGGATGATTTTGAATATAACTTTACCAACCCTTATTTTACCGGGTATATCCCCCAAATGTCCGGCCGGACCTTTTCTCGTCCCACCCTCGACATTCAAGTCACGCCTTGCTCCCGACCTTTCCCGAGGGCAGGCCCATTTTCTCCAGCACATCAACATTTTCGATGCCCCGTAGGATAACCGGATTACCTATACACAGAATCGCAATTCTACAACGGGGCATTACCAACACGATAACGGAGCCTCAGTCCCTTTCTAGCGATGGTGAAGTGTCCAGAAAAGGTCAATTTACTCCCGCTCTCTTATAATCTCAAGGTCAAGAGTATCAGCTTCAGTCCTCAAAGGAGAAGGTATAAATAATTTCAGAATTGAATTTTAAAATTGTTGTCTAAATTTAAGATTTTGCACTCTGCCAAAATCAAACTTGCAGTTTGTCAATCCACCTCTTAAGTATTCTCGAAGGGTCATTCATTATGTAATTTAGTAATTAAAAATCATTTACATCAGTAGTCTGATAATGAGAATCTAACAACAACGATAATGAGAACAAGAATGAGGCGAATACGGAGGCTGAGTTTCTGACCTATTTTGATCGCTTATTACACGTTCTGTTAGTATTGTGCACGCTATTTTGCATTCCAGGGAGATATTATTTCGACTTGGCAAAGAATGACGACAAAGATCTTCGGACCAAGTGGAAATTTGTAGGATGCCAACGTGTTTTGCTTGAAATGCAAGGTGCATCTTTGCTTGAACAAGGAATGAAATTGATTTAGTGCCTTCCACGTGAAGCCAAAAAAGAAGAATACACTGCCAGGGAGATGGCCCATCAGCTTCCTCGTTACATCTTTTATCGTATTAGGTAAACTGAATCAAAATTGTGAAAGTTATTCTTGTTTCAAGAATTTCAAGTTAGCGCATGCCCGGAGCGTACCGCTGATTATATTGAGATGCAATTCGTATGGGACATCAAGAGAAATCCGCATGATCCCTCAAAATTTGAGCTGAATACATAAAAAAATGTGGAAATTACGGCTGTTTCAAGAATTTCACGTTAGCGAATGCGCAGAGCGTACCGCTGATTATATTGGGATGAAATTCGTATGGGACCTCAAGAGGCCTGATCCGCAAGGTCCCTCACAATATAAGCTAAGTTCATTCAAGACTGTGGAAGTTATGGCTGTAACAAGGAAATGCGGACAGACAGACACGGAATCAAATTTGTTCAGTAGGCTATGAAACACAAAATGCGAGTAGAAATTTTGAGTTCGGACAACAAACATTTTTCGGCTCCCGACACAAGACTTTTGCTGCTTCGCAGACTCAGAATTGAATCGTGATTTTTGTGTGATAATAATAAGTTTATTTCAAAACTCTTGGAAAAACTGGTATTTTATTTATATGGCTAAATATATTTTTTCTTAAACAAAAAACTGATACTTTCATAAAGTATGTAGGTATTTTTATCTTATACACATATTTTCAGGCAAATCTCCTTTTTTCATACCCCCATATCATCCCAAAGGCGGAAAAAAGCAGGTGTGGCAGGGTGCAGTTTTTCCAGAAATGAACTTGCGGCTGGTCCCAATGGGTCACATATGACCCATCTCTGTAATTTTTAAAATTTGGAAGGAAAATTTCAAAACCAAATTTTTTTTACTTCTAATAACACCCGAGAGTGGGAAAAAACGTGAAAAAAATTTTTATCTGCGGTAGATTTCGTTGAGGAATGAAGGGGTTAAGCTCAAAAAAATCAGTTTTAAAATTGCATTTCCAAATTGTTGTCATTTGGACCCTTAATTATAAGATTCGAAGTAGTTTGGACCGAATCCTAAAAAACTCGTTTATTTAACCAGGAAAACCAATTTTTTGCTGTTTCATCCAATTTTCTCTCAGGAAATAAGAGGCGCGTTATTTTTCAAAACCATTAAAATGAATATTAAATGTTAATTCCTTATTAAAATTAAGATAGAATTGGTTTTCTGGTTAAAAGAAAACAATATTATTAGAGATAAAGTTTGATTACGCAGTTTAAACGACTTCGATTCCCATCATTTCCTTTCAGGGGGATGTAAAACATATAAATTGAAACATTTAAAGCCAAAAACCAATTTTTTTAAAAGGATCGAAATAACTAACATTTTGAAAAACCACGATGATTGTTTTGAGCATAAAAACAACTATTATAGCAGTTTAAACTACAACGCCAGAAAGAACAGACAGTTTCACGAAAAATGCACTAAATTCACTGAACATTCCAAATGGCTAATTAGTAGGATCAACTTTGAACTCACATATGACAGCCCCTGGAGTCAGAAGGGCCTGAAATTGTGGGAAGGGGCTTAAGTCGAGTAAACAACACTTGAACTATTGCTAGTTTTTGAAGAGATTTTAATTTCTGAGTTTGTCCTTTAACTTGGAATGCCCAATATGTTCTGTATTGAGTATTGTATTGACTGTCCAAAAACCTCTTTTTCCACAGCCAGTGCATGTGGCTGTGTAAATGTCACTTATCATAACACAATGACTTGGAAAAGGAAGATGAGTGGCGTGGTTCATTTCAAGAGACCAATAATAACGTAGTTACAGTTGCAGAAAAATCCGTGATATTTTTCTACCAAATGAATAATTCCATTTCCTGTTAGTCAGCGCCCTTGTTCCGGATGACAACGTATTTACAATTAGGTCGTGGAAGTTGAAGAATAAACAGAGGAGCGGTCGTCTAAGATAAATGCCGAATTCCTATTGTGGAGCGAGGTGAATGAGCCATACCCCAATATTGGTTCGATTGACTCATAGGTCGGTGATTACTATCTCCAAATAAGTATGCCTTTCTTAGACCATTATTTCTAAGCAAAACTTGATCGTTTTCAAAAACATGGGAAGGTAATGCTTGCAGTACATGGACATACCAACGTCAGGTTCGTATGACAATTACTGGATGAAACCTCCATTATGACATAACATGAGTGAGTTACGAACAACTACCCCTTTCTGCCATGTTTTTCCGGCCATTATCACGGAGTATGGATTATTTTTCAATATAAAACTAAATAATAAAAGATTCAGAATGAAAATACAGAATATTTTGAAAAGATCGCGAAGTATTGGCATTGCCTCTACACCATATTATTAACTGTAATGCACAGGCAAAAACTGGTTAAGTTCTTAATTCAACAAAAAAACCATTTTATAAACAAACATTACTAAAGAACTTTCGTAAAACTTGTTGGTAAATTAATATTTAACCTGGTTCTCATCCGAAAATAGGAACGTTGAGAACATTACAGAAATCGTTGTCCAGTCCTATTGCTCCTTCATTTATACGCTCTGATAATTCAAGCCGAATTTAGTACTCCCTCCTTTTTGAAACCTTTAATATTGCCCTTATTTTTAACACTTGCCCTCATTTTTAATCCATCCACAAACAAAATTTTCTGCTCGCTTAGCACAGTTTCAGAATGGAATATTTATCAGATCTTCAATTTCGGATTTAATTATAACTAATAGGCGTAAAAGAGGGATATCAATAGGTGAATCTTAAGGAGCCTAAATTTCAAGGAAGGTTTTGACATTAATTACTATTCACAATTTGATCAAAAAGTGGGTCTTGGTAAACAAAACTATGCAGCATGACCTCATACAGGAATTTTCGCTATTTTCATCATGAAGATTGTCGTTTTGGTTTATTATTCAATAATAAACCATTGTAATCGCTCTTGAAAAAAAAAATTTCTAACCACCTTGAAAATTTCATGGTTTACGTTTCAAAGGGTGTAGAATCCGAATCTAAAATAAACAATTTTCCGTCCGTCCGCCGTACGCACGATTTCTCCCAAACGGCTGGAGCAAAAAATCTGAAATTTTCATGAAAAATCCATGTTGGTCCGGCGACGCCCCAATTCTTGAGCCAGGTCTCTCACTTAATTTAAAGTGCTCTTAAGGGTTGTCATAGTTTTTTAAAATCCCTAAAAACCTCAAGGCGGCCTAAATTTGAACTTTTTTTTAAGAACTTTCCATGAAGAATCAAATGAGCTCTTCCCCAGGTCCGTAGCTCAAACCATTCCCGATGTATGGCCCGATTTATGGTGCCAACGTTTGCGTTATTTTGGTTTATTATTGTTTTTGTTTTCATTGCAGTAACCTAGTGATGTAGTGAACGTGGATACTGGAGTAAACTCCTAAAAGGGTTTATAGCCGATACACGGGTTGAAGTATTGTATTAACCATTAAAAAAAATCGCTGCGAATTCTTTCACTTTGGTTTATTATTCAATTGGCTTGCATTCATGATTTCAATTTCAATTAAGCTTTGGAGTGTCCCTGTTTCACAGGTGATAGGAATTTCTGGAGATATGCATAGAGCACGTAAATCTGTTCTCAACCAAAATACCTATTTGGATTGATCAGTTGATCATATTTGTGTGCCTCCTGAAATTTAATAATAGCTCTATCACTTGTGAAACAGGGACACTCCAAAGCTTAGTTGAAATTCAAATCATGAATGCAAGGAAATTGAATAATAAACCCCCGTGGAAGAATTTGCAGCGTTTTTCATTCTTTCTTTCCAGTCGGTATTGTCATCATCAATTGTTAAACATCAGTATGTGTGTCATTCAGCTTGAAAAAACACCCAAAATCATATGTCATATGTGACAATTATTTACCTCCAAGAGCACAAATTTTTAGCATAATGACGCAGGTTTACGTGAGGCCAAAATATCGAGTAACGGTTCTTCAAAGAAATTTCAGTTAAATTCCGAATCTGAGAATCTGAAATGAAAGTAGGAGTTCCTATTGGAGAATAACTGATGTCGATTCGAAGAGAATCGAATTAGCGTAAGTAGTTAGATGCAAAATATCAATTAGAGAATGAACTTCTTTCTTTTCAAGACCTAAAATTAAAAATTTATAATGCACATAAATCACTACAAGATTCTGAACATTACTACAAATATTTGGCTTTGATTTCACTAGTTTGAAAAATTGACTTTTTCGGGATATCAATTTTTGACTTTCTTGAAGGTTAAATTAATTAAATTGAATTTGTTGGTCGATTAAGAGGCTACCAGGTTATAACGGTGGTTCTATCTTGTGAGATAATTTTCTCATCCAAATGGTGAAGGGTTTCGGTGTCGGACACCCAGTGGAATTGAGGGCGAATCTGTTAGGGCTTAGTGTCGGCAGTTCCACGTTTTTTTAAAGGGAAGAACTAATAATAATACGCACGGAGTTGATTAAGTACAAAATTTGTTCCATTTAATGGAACACTGACAAAATTTAGTTTGGTACATTGCTGAAAAGTGACAGAAATTGAGTTTTGATCATACAAAAGTGCGAGAGTTGGTGTATGAACCTGTATGAGGATTGTTCTTGACATTGTAGTGGATTGGACTAGACCTTCTGACCGAACGTTAGTTGAAAGTAACCTGTGCACAAAGAGCGGAGTTTCTCTAGTGTCGTTAGGTGAGCACTGGTACCTACTTGGAAAGACCTATTTGAATCGTCCAACTCTGATAGCCTCGGCCTAGTAATTACTAAATGGTCTGTACCATAAAGTTGCCCGCCATCGTTTACGTCCTGAGCCTGAGAAACATCCAGTCGAAGTGTCCATTCTACCATTCTTGTAGTTCCAAACGTCGTCCCACTGACAGACATACAGACAAGAGAAACTTTTAATGCGAAGTCGTAAAATACTTGCTCGTTCAGCGACTGGTTGATGGACTCCGTCTTTGGCAGCAGGCACCCCGCGGTCTCGGTGGACGCTTCTTTGTGCGAAACCCCGCCTCGCCGCTGCAAGGTTAGCCAGATCGCTTATCTCTTGAGCAGGGGCCAACACCCCGGTCCGGTAGGTAGGCACTCATTGTCTATCCCTAGAATGCCTTCTCTATCCGTTGTAGAAGTATCCGATAAGTATCTTCAACGCAGATGGGAATGAGGATGAGAATGCGGTAAACCAAGGAAGTAAAACGGAAACAAGTCAACGAATTTACAGGTTTGACTCCTACAGTACTCTAACAATAATAATTATTATTCTAACAGAACCTACGAATGTCATGATTTTAATATTGAAGTTATTTATTGTAAATTTACAACTCACTAACAGTACCGAATGCTGGTGAATGGCGTGAAATTTCTTCCTGATAAGGAAGAATCGTGTTTACATTTTCAATAATGAACCTTTGTAACCAACCAAGGAAAATGTATAACATATTACATTATATTTGGAGAAGTAAAGTGTAGGAAGGTGTTTAATTTTATCTAGTTAATTTAAGTAGACGCCCTAGCATTCTCATCACTCTGCTGGACGTGGTTGATATACGATCAGAGAAGCTAAGCACTTCAGACCTTTTTAGTAAGAAGGTAGCAAGACTTGATTCGGAATATTAATGGTCATAATCTACAGTTAAAATGGAGTATCACATAGTGTTTTTGCTCCCCTTCAAAAATCTCTTTAATTAGGTGGACTGGGTACTTTTCAAAGAAAAAAACAATGCTGCAGCAATGGAACCCAGTTGAAACAATGGCAGTCATTGATGTTGAAAAATATGAATGACTTGAATGACTATAATGGATTAGAATGTCCCTCTGAAAAAACTAAGCACCTGCAAGTTGTAGTAGTTATGTGTTACCCATGTCGCGTCATGTCGTGGGTTACGATAATGTACAGTACTCCTGCTGTTTAGGTACCTAACTAAACTACGCCCAGCACATGTTATCATCAGAACCCTCGGGTGTCAGTGTAGACAAGGCTCACAGACCTGGGAATTGATTATTTGGAATTGCGTCGCAAGTCAACCCTGGGAAAGTTAGAGCGGACTTTAGTTTGCTTCATCCAGAACTCACGTATTTCCGGCCTTTCTCGGGGAAAATAACTTCTCAAAAAGTACAGAGGGAAGGAGGAGGAAGAGTTTTCTTTTGTTTGCTTTATCCTTAGGCAGAAGATTGAAAATTCTAGGTGCTTTTGTTAGGATGTCATCTGCGAATTTAGTTGCTAATTAACTCTTCATGGGTCGATAGTGGTTTGAATGTAATGCATAGATTACAACTCTATCCAATTACCTGCTTAGTTAATAATCAGAACTAAGTCCCTAATCTCTTTACAATTCTGAAGAAAGGGCGTAAATAGGTGTAAATATTAAATATAAATTAACGAAAGTTATGAACTAGTAGGTAAGTAACCACCCATTCTGACGATATATACATCATTTCTCAACGAGGAAAGAAAATAAATTTGAAAATCTAGGAAAAATAATAATTCCGAAAGTATAATTATTACAGTTTCTGGTAAAACAGTAATTCTGAACCGATTTAGAATGCACTTATTTTTTTTTTTTCACCTTTGTTTGTTAATTCTATATTATCACGGGTTTGAAACCCATTTTTTTGGTTTATTACTTTCGATAATGAACCTTTGAAACCGACCAAGTTTTCATCACCTGGACCTAGGTACTTGTACCGATGCCTACTCCGAGTCAACCTCTAGTTAGCGGAACCTGTGTTTCCATCTTCGATAGATTAACAATTTTTTCTCTAAAATCGAAATGTCCACTCGCATTTTACGCTTTAGACCAGGGGTGCTTTTTGAGTAGATCTCGAGGAGAAAAATTTTTTTAATGAGTAGGTAACAAACTACAAAAGGCGACTTTATCACGAAAAATGGCTGACTGATTTGGCATTTTTTACTGACATCAGAATGCACTTAAACACCATTAACTTGGAGCTTCAAGGTAAAGGAAAAACTATTATTGAGATGATTAGCGCAGTAAACGCATTCAAAAGTAAATTGCAACTTTTGATAGATCAACTGAAAAGAAAGAATCTGAAACATTTTCCGTCTTCGAAAGCAAGGATTCCTCAGTTGAATTATGATACGTATGAGGCTAAATTATCAACTATTTTGGGACAATACGAAATCCGTTTTTATGATTGCAGTAAATTGGTAAATATAGCATCATTTATGAGTTATCCTTTTTCATGTAAAAACATTGAGGAATTAGCTATTGAAGTAGCAAGTCAGTTTAATATGAACTCATGTTCTGTTAAAAATGAGTTGGTGCGGATTATGTCAGATATACATCTCAAAGCTACAGCATCTGAAACAAATTTCTGGTATTTTATATCTGAGGATAAATATCCTAATCTAAGAGCTGACGATCATATGTCATCATGCTTGCGATTAGCACTCAGTGGTTACGCACTATGTTATGAAAAGTACGCTTCAACATCCAAAATCACTCCTTAGTCAAGTTTAACACCATATGTAACTCTTTTGTTTTGTAACAACGAATAAACTCACAATTTTGAACAACTAGGAGTTTTTTCATTGATATTGTAGAGAAGAACTTAAGTAAACCTAACCCAAACCTTGACTAAAATAATGTAAATTGTGCGGAAAGCTAATATCTATATATGCTACGGTACACCCTACCTAGGTAGGTAGGGTGTACCTAGGTAGGTAGGGTGTGTCGTGTATGTGCGACGACCCTGCATCACACATACTTGCAGCCTCTCAGAGTCGATCGTAGGTAGCCTAAAAATATTGAGGTTGATCGCCAGCAGTTTTAGTTTGAGCACCCCTGCTTTAGAACATTATGAACAATTTTTGCTTCATGTCTGTCGGTATGACCGTGGATCCTTGTAACAAGGTTTATTCCAACAGTTTTCATTCAATTTTGTGCGGGTCAGGCTGTGTATGGTCCCTCTGATCCGTCATGCATCATTGCTCCAGGTTCTAGAAGTCCGATATCGCTGAAATTCGGAGGGAAGTCGGAAAAGACCGGTATAATAATCTAACTTCAATCTTAATTCAATAGTGTTATTAGCTGCTGCGTAGGTGCGAACGTAAAATTCTAGTAAAAGTCTAATTTGTTCACTTTTCACAAGATTTTGATGATACTTCCAGGGAAAGTGAGTGCACGCATAAACTTAAAATTCGTGAGCCATAATTGCCTCATTTCTAATAATCTGATTTCAACTCGATCGTATCATTATCTTAGCCGCTAAAAATATTTCTGTGCGTGATACATGTCGACTGTCTTTTTGGAGGCATCAACATGTTCTATGGATCGTATGACCAGCATATATTCCATATAATGTAAGATTTGTTTAAACATTTTAATGGTCTTTACATTCATGTCACCTGCAGGAGGCAGCTGTGTGCCTCACGCAGCTTGGAGAACGAGTTTGTTTGTGCTAAGCAATATTTTTTTAATGAATTTCACACATACAACGAAATCAATCTGAAACATAATCATAATATAATGTGCATATGGTCCTCTGTAGAATATCAGTGTCAGAAAATTTGTACAACAAGTAGATGATATGTTGGAACGTTTGGGGATTATTGTACAGAAAACCTCAATGCCGAGGGGTTGCATCGATCAGACCGAGTTACCAGACAGGCGACCGCCGGGAGGTGAAGGGTTGTTCCCACTCAGAGCGCCAACTTTGCTACTGTTTCCATCTAATTTAAGCTCGAGTCTCTAGAAGTATTGATAACATTGCCACCAGCAATACAGTCCATGTTTTGTTGACACCATGAACAACCTATACAGGGTACCTAGTTATTAATAAATTGATATATATTTTAATATTTTTGAATATTGAAAAACTCAAAAACGGGTATTTTTTTTTCGTTTTTATCCTGGAATAATTCCATCATTTCAATTTTTTTTACTTCTTACCCTTTCAACAACCTAAATTGTACTAACTTAGTGGACGTATTACATAACATTTTCCGAACTATAAGCTTTTATGAGATATTTTTTAATTCAATAAAAATATATAATAGTAAAAACGGTAGAAAGGAAGTGTTTTTAAATTTAACAAAAATCATATAAAAAAGTGGGATTACGTTTACAATTTTGGATTTCGCAAACTTAATGACTATTAGTTTTGGCTATTCGAGATTAAATTTCTATGTAGAGGAACGAGGAGGTGATGGAATGGACTAGTTGCACCTTCCATAGCAGCTTCAAGCACATTGATTGATACATGCATTACAGGGCCGTCCCTGTATCAGGCTGTTATATGATCACACGTGGAAAAATAATTTTCAGCACTCCCCCTTCCATAATTAAATGATGAAGATCTAAAATGGAATCAACTATAACAAAGTTCTCAATCGAACATTTTCAAAAAATTATGGGAGCATGGGTTTTGAAACATTATTGACAATTTTCTTTGCCTATAATTTAATTAATTCACATTCAACCGTGTTTTTCCACGATTTCACAACAAAAACCCATTTTTTAATCAATGTCAACATAAGTGAATGACAAATAATGATTTATCACGAATACTCTCTATATTCGATCCCTTTCATAGATATTCAATTTTATTGAAATATATTAATATATCTACTAAAACGAAATCTTAACTGAAGAAAATAATAATTGTTTGAACGATCGAAAATGCGATCGATTAATTGGCGATCGCCGGATTGGCAATTGGCCCCCCTCCATTCCCTCTCTTGCCATAAAGCAAAATTTCCCCCAACGAGGTAAAATTGGGATCGAGCCAGATAGGTGTCATAAAAACCGGTTAAGAGTTGGAACATGCACAAAATTTTGTCGCATACACAGACAGACGTACACCTACCGTTTTTTGTGGATACGGTTTTGGAATGGTTCGCAACGGATTTTATTGAGTTATTTTTTCTCATGTGTTGGTTGTTCTACACCCATCAGGATCAATTCTAGTCCCTCGTAAAGCAACTTCCTAAAAAACGGGAAAGGGGAACTATCTTTACTTGTAATAGAAGAATCTAAGAAAAAAGAGGAAAACGCACGAGTTTCGTACTTACTTGTTGTTTTAACATAATTTAACTTATTCGATTGGCCATAATAATTTGGTACACATTTCGATTTGGACGATTCAAATCGACCCTTATGTTCTCTTGCTGAGAATGATATTTGAACTGGTGGCGGTATCATCTTCTCTTTTCTGTGTGTTACTCACGAAAGGGACCTCACAATCATATCATCTGCCTCGGTGTTTCACCAGTTGTGCCCTCCCTCTACTCTCAACCCCGGGTATGGAATCAAATCAGATCGGCTGTCAGAGGTCGGCAGACAAGTAAGGACAATGGGATTGCGAGGCAGACACCGTAAGCGAAAAATATCGCCCAGGTGGTTGGCGGTTTATTTTTCAACTCAAATCACCAGTTAAACAATTAATATTTTTGAAATGTACCGTGTAGTGGAGTGAAACGTGTTCCTTCAATGCAATTGAGCCAGAGCAACGTCCGCTAGGCGAAATTCTCAATTTTTGATGTGACCATCGGATGCAGCCCATTGAGAACTCACGACTTCAAATTTACAGTTCAAAACTTAAATCGGTTTGAAGGGAACAAAATGAAAATGAAAGTACGTGAAGCTACAAGGGCGGTTCCGGGATAAACTTTCTTCTATGATTTCATGTAACATTCTTTCCAACAGAATTTTGCGCAGTATTCATCCGATAAGCACTGCTCGAACTGTACGTTTTTACACGGTAGTCGTCAAGACCTTTCAGTTGTTCTTTGCTGTGGATTTCAAAAGAAACCGCTTATAAACCAATGAAAATGGCCTTTGAACATTGCAGTAGAATATATGATTTGTTTCTGAAACGTTTGGGTTTGTTAGGATTTTAAATAATCTTTCTAAACTCAGAGGTGAACGTTTATTTAAGAGTTCATCAGATGTTGTGCTGCTGCTATTGTCATTATCCTAATTATGGCCGATCTGACCATCCTCAATTTGGATTTTACATTATTTGCACATACCTGTTTTTCTTATACCTAAAAATCAAGTCAAACGTCAAATAGTCAACCAATAATTTGGGCTGTAAGAATGAACTGAAGCTATGCCTTACATTTAAGATAAGTGGGTAATCCGTTAACACGTTGTAATAGTTTGAACGAGTACAATGGGGAGAAGGGCTTTGGGCTTTTTAAAGAAATATTAAAAGTGAGGTTAATATTGGATCTTCATGAGATGTCTCATTTTTAGCAGTTTGATAAATTATGTGAGATTGAAACGGACGAATACCATCCTGAATTGTGCGTTGGTACTTGTTCTAAGTCTCTAATTATTTTTCAGTTATTGATATTCCAGTATTTTATACGGATACACCTAAGAGCAGATTAGGCTAATTTGTGAAACATTTAGATTGGATGGACAACTTCCTTTACTTGACGAAAGCGTGTTGCAAGGATTTGTGGGGTTCAACACAAGCAGCATAATCACGAAAAAGCAAAACACAACGTTTTAGGTTCTAGATAAACGTTGTTTTGGTTTATTATTCAATAATAAACCATTGTAATCGCTCTTGAAAAAAAAAAAATTCTAACCCCCCCTGAAAATTATATATGGATTACGTTTCAAAGGGTGTAGAATCCGAATCTGCAATAAAAAATGTTCCGTCCGTCCGCCGTACGCACGATTTCTCCCAAACGGCTGGAGCAAAAAAGCTGAAATTTTCAGGAAAAATCCATGTTGGTCCGGCGATTCTCGAGCCAGCTCTCTCACTTAATTTAAAGTGACCTTTAAGGGTTGTCGAAGTTTTGTAAAATCCCTAAAAACCTAAAAAAAAGTCAAGGCGGCCTAAATTTAGACTATTTTTGAAGAACTTTCCACGAGGAATCGAATGAGCCCCTCCCCAGGTCCGTAGGTCAAACCATCCCCGATGTATGGCCCGATTTATGGTGCCAACATTTGCGTTATTTTGGTTTATTATTGTTCTTGTTCTGATAGCAGTAACCTAGTGACGTAGTAATGTGGATACTGGAGTAAACTCCTAAAAGGCTTTGTAGCCGATACACGGGTTGAAGCATTCTGATAACAATAAAAAAACGCTGCAAATTCTTTCACTGGGGTTTATTATTCAATTGGCTTGCGTTCATGATTTGAATTTCTACTAAGCTTGGAGTGTGCGTGTTTCACAAGTGATAGAGCGATTATTGAATTTCAGGAGGCACACAAATATGATCAACTGAACAATCCAAATAGGTATTTTGGTTGAGAACAGATTTACGTGCTCTATGCATATCTCCTGAAATTCAATAATCGCTCTATCACCTGTAAACACGCACACTCCAAAGATTAGTAGAAATTCAAATCATGGACGCAAGCAAATTGAATAATAAACCCCAGTGAAACAATTTGCCTCGTTTTTTGCCAAAATTCGTCATGGGGTACCGACATCATTGCTCAAATCAAAAGTGAAATCTGAAAGAGCACCATTTCATATTGAATGAAACAACATCAGATGATGTTGAACAACATCTTTTTCTATTCTAAAGACAACTTCATTCAGTGCTAGATTGCTGAACTTGTCATCCAACAATGGAACGAAGCCGAATAACGTCGCGTAATGATCTCACGACGTTACGCACGCATCTAGGTCATCGCTAAGGAGGTGTAGCGCTAGCAACAGCCCAGTCCTCAGACTTTACTTTACAAAGTGGTTTTACCGCAGTTTCGCAACCTCTCAGAGAGGAACAGCGGCGAGTAAAAGGCTTTTTGATGGAGACGTGCCCTTGAAGACGGGAGATCTCCGCCGATTCGCACGTTCGCAGGTTCAAGTCTGACCGTCCCGTTCGTTATCGTCGGCGGTTTGAGGAGTTGGAATGACGGCCACTTCCCATCCTACTCAGCATGACGGGACCGCATTCTGCGCCTTCCAAGATCGGAGTTTCTCCGAGCTCTACCGTGTTGAACAAGGATAATAATTTGGTCGGTGGTTGAACTAAAAGAAAATAGCAGTTTTTTCTATCACCTGATGAACCTGGTGAACCACGATTCAATACAATTGTTGATGGAAAAGAATATACATATTTAGACGATGAAACATGCAAGTCCGAAACACAGACAGACATTTTCATCCGTTTAGCTCCAAGGAAATGTTCAGAAATGAGAATCTACTTCGCTTTCTCAGCAAAACAGTGAATCGTGGATATTTTAGGGACAGCTGAATATCCTGTTCAATAGGACGATTCAATGTATTTCACCAGGTACATACAAAAATCGCCAATCTTCTCGTACTCTGAATCTAGTCGAGTGATACGAGTACATGCGCAAGTCCCCGTACGTGCAGTCCGCCCTAGGATAAAGGTCAGCGTCTAGCCAAAGCTAAGTCCATGTACGCTTCGGTCAATCGCCTGATATCATTGAGCAATCACATTACTACATACTGTCAATTATGTTTCAAATAACAACGACCAACGAAGGAATCAACTTACATCGGATCACCGAGTCCTTGAAAACCAAAAACAACAAATCATCATAAGGATCACCTCCATCCCTCTCCCCATCCACCACGTAGTTGTAGATGTCCTCAAAAAACTGCAGACTTAACTCTGTATGAAATTACTGAAAGGCTTCCTTGGTAATAAACCACGTCGGGAACAACCTTAAATCTTACGACAGACTTCTGGCAGTTTAGGAGAGATACTGCAACCAGGAATGAAGAGGGCGGGATAGTTATGTAAGAAAAGTAGCACTCTCAAAACAGGGCAAAAAACGAGACAAAAAAGATGTAAACTAATACACAAAGGACATGTCATTCAAGCTTAAATTTGGCTTTACTCCATAGACATTCATTGAAAACAAGATGGAAGGGTTGTCAAGTTTTGGGGTCCCTCATAGAGTATTTGTGCAAAATTTGAAGTATTATTACTGATATGCTGAAGGGATATCAGTTTTTTTCGTTCCCTGAACATTTTGGTTTATTGGACTCGACTCCTTTTGGAAATGAATGATTGAATTAAGCCTTCTTGTGTAAAATATTCATTTCATAAACGTATTGTTAAGTAACGCATACACTACAGGGACGTCCCTAAACCGGTTTTCGTACAATCGAACTCGTAAAAGTAATCATGAAACATAAAAGTATTTATAAACACTTATTTTCAAAAAATGAAAAATAAAAATAAAAAAAGATGAAAATATTTAAGATATAACGATTTATCACTATTACCATTCTTAAACCATATCCATAATTAAATTTGAATGATCTGAGATGCATTTCGAAACCAGACAAAAGTTTTACCTGGTCAAACAAAAAATACACTGCCAAGGAGGTGGCACAGCAGCTTCCTCGGTACATCCTTTATCATATGAGCTAAATTGAATCAAAATTGTAAAAGTTATACCTGTTTCAAGAATTTCACGCTAGCGCATGCGCAGAGCGTACCGCTGGTTATATTAAGATGAAATTCCTATGGTACCTCAAGAGACCTTTTCCGCTTAATCCCTCATAATTTGAGCTAAATTAATTCAAAATTCAAAATTGTGGAAGTTATGGCTGTTAATTCATTGAAAAATGAAGAAATTACTGCTGTTTCAAGAATTTCACGTTATCGCAAGCGCAGAGCGTACCGCTGATTATATTGGGATGAAATTTGTATGGGACCTCAAGAGGCCTTATCCGCATAGTTCCTCAAAATATGAGCTAAATTAATTCAAAATTGTGGAAGTTAAGGCCGTAACAAGGAAATGCGGACAGGCAGGCAGACAGACAGACCGACAGACACGAAACCAAATTTGTTCAGTAGGCTATGAAACGCAAAATGCGAGTGGAAATTCTGAATTCGGACAACAAACATTTTTTGGCTCCCGAAAGTGAACACAAGGCTTCCGCTGCTTCGCAGACTCGGAAGCAATATGCGAGAAGATCGGAATTGCACCTGCATGAGCTACTACCCTACTATGTCATGCAAATCAGATGAGAATTATACTTCAAGTGAGTAGCATCGACAAATTTTGTAGCGAAAAAATACTTTTTTCGTGATTAACTCCCCCCTCTTTCTAAAATAAATTCAAAATTTCCGAAGTTTTCTGCACAACTAGAGTAAAATTGGGATCGAACAATAAAAGAATCGTGAGAATCGGTAAAGAATTGTAAGCTGGGAAGCGTTGGCAAAATTTGTCGCACACACAGACATACACCTATCGTTTTTCACGGATTCGTTCTTAAATTGGCCTTAAACGGATTTGTATTCACTTTTTCTCATGTTCGGGTTGTCCCACACTCCTCATGGATCAATTATAATAGGCGTCCCTCTACTAAAAAAGGCTTGCTTCATAGGGACGTCCTAAAAATATGCCTACCATCCCTTTTCCATTTCCCTGGCAACAATCATGAGTTGGTTCTACTTGCAGGCGAGCTGGCTGGAAGGTCTGGAAGACGTAATGCAGTGGGTGGAATAGAGTTCTTTTCTTCCTCATCAAAATTCTATTGAGAAGGGGAACGGCGCCTCTGAAGTGAAAACAATATCAATTTCTGGCAGAGCTTCCCCTCGGCGCGGTTGGCGGGCGGGTTCCTCCTATTATTTCAGTTGATGAGGCCGGCGGCCTCACAAAGACGATTCGATAGGTGAGTGGAATCTCCGACCGCTCGAGGGCATTCCGGTAAATCGCATAGCTACACCCCAGCAGGATCATAACACGCCCTCAAGGTGGAAAGGAAAAATGTGGGTATTGACCAAATCATTTACAAGTAGATTGGTTTCAACTTTGATTAGAGTCGCTTTGATTGACATTGAACTTTTTGTGCAGATGAGCGTCGAACAATAGGTAACTATAACAATAGATGAAATATTTAGAAGAACAACTGTATTTATTCTAAAAATACTAGGCAATTTTGTTATTATCATTTTTTTATCATATTGCGACCACAAAATATGTTTTGATGTATTGCGTGGGTGTTGGACTCGGGTCTTACCTACCAGACCTCAATGTAAGATGCGTCAGGTCAGTCCAATAACCTTTCGTGTAAAAATTTGTTTGTTTTTTTCTTTTAATTGAATTTGCTATATTGTAATAAAAAGGGTACGTACTGTAACTCTAAAAAAAATTTAATATTTTGTATGTGAAAAGTAAAAGAAAAGTTGAAAAAAAAAAAAAATGAAAGTCATATTGTTGACTACCATCGGGTGTTTAATTTTTACTCTCTGTCTTGCTATTACGAGTATAATTTAATACCTAATTGTTGGTTTATTTCGAGTAAGCCTACCTACCATAGTTAAATGAAAGATTCAAGAAAATTTCTGCATAGGTAATATAAAATGAAAAATTACTTTTTATATAGATACTTATTACCTTCAAAAGGTAATGTTTTGGATATCCAAAACCCAAAGCTGCCTGATGTAGCCTGATGCTTCGACGTAGAAATACGTCTTTAAGAATTGATCCAGTCGGAAATTGGCTAAGAATTCTAGGTGGAGAGCGCTAAACGGATCAGCCCTTACCTCTCTTCGCTTTCTGGAAAACAAATTAAAATTTCTGAGGTTTGCGCAGCAGAGGCTTGTTGAACAATCTTCGAAATAACAAAAAAATAAATGAATAAAATTGAGAAGACAAAAGTTTATAACTATTATCCCCTTCATTCATTCCCCTCTCAGCAAAAAATTCAAAATCTCTGTGGTTTGTTGCCCAATTACAGTAAAATTGGTGTGAACAAATTTTACTTGAAATAGTCATAAGCGAAGAAATAACGATTTATTATCGTTTCAAAAAAAATGTACTCTTTTATCTACAAGCAAGCATACTTAAAATGCAACTATGAACATTATTGAATGAATGAAAGTTCATCATCAGGATTATGAATAATGATTGGTCTAAGCCACCGACGAGCCATGTGTACACAATTTATTGGGGTCGCTGAATCCAAATCTGGAGTCGGTTTGACCCTGTCACCTCATGGTCATGGTCATTCAAAGGTCCAATCTACATAAATAACGGTATCCATGTTCTAACATTCCCATCTGAGACAGTGTCACAGTCACAGTTTTTGTCGAAGCATCCGGTAAGGTTAGCTTTCTACAAAAATCCCAATCAATAAAATGGTATTAACCATTATGCTTGTGTGGTCTTTTAAAAAATCCAAAAGATGATGACCTCAGATTCGGATTCAGGGACCCCAAAAAACATTATGTACACATGGTCTAGTCCGTGGCTTTTAACCTGTTTTTGTGGGGCTATGTAATTATAATGTTAATGAATAACAGTATCGTGAGTATGACAGAAAATAAGCTGTACACTAATTGGACTCAAATGGGGTTGCCCCCTTATACAGGCCACGAGATGAATTCAAAATATCCAACTTTCCGTACCCAAGTATCCCATTTGATTATTTTGTACGCAGGGATGCCCACCCGGGGGTGGGGGCTCATGACTCATTGGGGGGGTTCCAAACAATTTTGGGAGGGGGGAGTTGGGTAAATAATTAAACAGTTAACTAAAAGTGTTTAAACGTGTTAAAAGTGTTTAACGTGACGACTTTCAGAAATATATATCATCACTAAAACGTAAATAATAATGAACCTAGAAATTAATTAATTCACCCCTGTTGTATGGTAAGTAATTACTTGGATGAGTGGGAATTGTTAACCCATCTACACTCCCAGATTTGGTTGGTTGTAGACTTCTTCATGGTTTCTCGTCATTCCACTCATCTACTTAAAAAATGTATATTTCTCCTTTCCAAACACTGGTATTTGAATCTAAAAGGACAACCTTGAAACCCAAAATTTATTTTCTGGGCGGCCTTGCTATCAACATTTTGCCACTTTGAATCCTTAAATCGGTCGGATCGATTCATTGTAATTTGACTCAATTCAAGCGATGTTTCTTAAATATAAGAGTCGCTTCTTTGATTTAAGACAAAAACCTTGGGGGACTCTTAGGAATCCCCAAATTCTGCCTGGACCCGATTGTTGCCTGAAGTGTGAGACTCGCCCAATACATATATCTTAATGGCAGGATGTGAATTTGGATTTCCTGATTTTTAAGTTGTCTGAGAAAGAGGAATTGCCTGTTCTTTGATTGTGCATCTATGTTAACGTCAATTGTAATACCAATAAAATGAGTCCCTACCTACCTAGTTGCTTACATCCCTTCGTTCCCTGGCCCATACAGTCCGTTTGTTTTGCCACTTTCAGTTAACTTGCCAATTCTATGGTAAGACCTATTGTAGGTAACGGCCAATAATGATAATAATAATAATAACTGAACTTGGTTAATTTTAAATAAGTCTGAAGAATATTACGTTTGAGTCAGTACCTACTCGAAATTCCACTAGTTGCTCTGACTGATGTGTAGCAAGAGAGACCTACGTAATATAAGGAACTGTACATTTACCTACTATGACTACAAAACAATTGAACCACACTTACAAAACCTACAGGATCAGGCACAGCAGAACTGAAGTTTCAACTGGCAATGCAACACTTTTGTAATAAAAAGTGTTCTGATTCAACTTCCTTCACACCGGTTTCAGATTGCTGTCTTGACCTCAATCGTAAAAGTAAATAGACACAAATTTCGCTTTTGATTATGGTAATTAGAAGTGACACTGAAGTTGAGCCACCAGCGGAGCTGTCGTACCGCTGTCAATGGTGATCGGCAACACCAACAGGAATGGCTTAATTTGTTTCTGGGAGTGGAGTAATTCATGCAAAGTAAATCCATGACGATGAAGATAACACACGAAGAAGGCTACGGTAGGTTGCAGATGTTTCACTTCAATTCCACGTTAACGTTACATCCCGTCAAAGCATGTGTGTAGTTTTCACGCCAAAGTCAATATTCAACATTTTTTATAGATCGTGAGTAAATACCTGTACAATATATTATGTTACGTTCTTATCATTGATTATTACAGAATTATATATTAAATTTCGAAAAAAATCTTGTTGGAACCCCATTACAATTTTCTTTGATGCAGGAATTGCTGAACGAATGAACTGATACGCTGTTAAACCAACTATGAAGAGGGAAAATGAGGAAGATAGTGTTTTTGAAATCATTGTCGGCACGTATGAAGAATATCTCGTTGGATACAAATTCGTTTTGACTGACGATGTAAGTATGAAATTATCACTGAAATTATTAGTTAATTTAGCTGCGAATTTCCAGCTTAAATTGAAACACTCGAAAAATGGTATCTTGAAGTACCTGGTATGGTTTCTCGATGCACCCATGTGGGTTACAGCTTTAATGATACATTCCCCAAAGGCTGGGAATATAATTGAAGTGCGTAGGTATGTAGCTATAACTACGAATTTTCCCTTAGGTTAGTCTTTTCTAGTTAAGATGGAGTTAAGCCATCAAAGGTTTATCGTACCTCGTTTAATTCAGCTTGATCAAAATCGTCCATTTAAGCTTTTCTTTTACTTGGGAAGGTGTTTTCTACGAACTAAATCACTCAGTGTTTAGGTGTTAAAATTGTGTGGACAAATCCATATTCTTCCATCTTTATTTACAACTTGCGACCAAATAGCATTTAGTGTATGAGGCGAATACTGAGTTACTAGACGGTATGGAAAATAACCGGACTCCATACTTTGAGGGGTGTATTGCAGACATTTGTGTGTATGTATTATATTACCGATATACGTGTTCATGTTAATTATGGGACAAACTCAGGGAATGTAGATGTGGACTAAAACCCTCTGGGCGGGAGTTTTGGGCCTCCAGCACAGAAACCTGTTTTCTTATTGTACCCTACGGTTTTTTCCAAGTAGCTATTCAGTAATTTTGGTGTTGGTTTCCGCCACCATAAGTTTACTGTGGACTTGTCCTTCAACATTGAACCTATTCAAAATCACATTTTCAGTCAAATGAAAATAACAAGTAATGTCTTTATTTGGACTTGGTAGTAGTTCTAATATAATATTATTTACCGATCGTTTCCGATCATAAAGTTTCCAATGTGCTTAATCCAGATCTTGTTAAACCTAACGATTTTATTTGAAACAATGTAAAAAAAGGTAGTTATAATTAAATAATTTCGTATTTTTATGCCATGAGCACTTCTTATAGGTACTCTGTACACGATTAAAAGCTGTTTACTTCAATTTGGACCTATGCTGATTATATATACAGGAAAATGGAGTAGATGAATATCGTCAGGCTTTCTATTTAATGTTTACAGCTTTCGCATACTTGTGAAATCTCGAATTGCACTTCACATTACGCACTGATTATATTTGCAGGCTCCCAAACTAGTTCAGACGGTAGCCAACCATTCCCACAAAGGTAGCCTCAAATGTCTTGCCACATTCGACAGATATCTGGCATCTGGGGGATCCGATGAGAACATCCACCTCTACGACTTGAAAACCCGAAAACAAGGTGGAATGCTGATGCATCATTCAGGTGAGAGTATTTCCCAGTTGTTTTGCACAACTCTCCTCGTTGTCATATACCCAGCTGTTGTAGAGTCAGGTAGCATCTGTATTATAAATTAGATTTAGCGTTCTCAATAGCAAGTGACAGTATCAAGTAGGTATGCTAAAACCAATTTATTCAGTGAATAAAATCTTCATTTTATTGTATTACACTTGTAAATAACATGATTAAAAATACTTGTGTACTTCAAGAGCCTGCTTTTGTTTCCTCATAGGTACCGTAACATGCATGAAATTTACACCTGATGGTTCCCACTTGGTGACATGTGGAGAAGATGGATCAATAGGGATAGTCGCGGTGGGAAGCTGGATGCTCCGTAAGATCTGGCCAAAAGCCCACAAAGAGCAAGGTATGCCTAGGAATATGAATGTCTGCTCATAGATTACTTTAATGGTGATGTTTATTGTAAATTATGTTCCTCAGACTACCTACTGAACTAAGGTTCTTGAAACCTGCGAGATTCCCTGAGGTTATTTTTGGTGAAAATTGTAGTAGATTTTCAGCAAAATGTAATATAATGACCAATTCTCATAAGCTTCCCCATTAAGTGAATGTTCCGGGTTTATGATTTGTAAGTGGACCCCCAAGTTTCATGGGAACCAATGACGATGTAACGATGTGCCATTAGAGAGTTTTTGCAGCCTACCACTTGAATCATTCAGTCAGGTCATTGAACGTGGAGGTCATTCTACCTAGAGCAAATGAGATGATAACCAGTTAGTTCTGCTGTACAAATAGGGATTCGTCGTACGATTGAATTCTAAACTCATACCAACGTGACTGTAATTTCAGTTTTCAATCTTCATTTCGCAATTCAGCCTATTTTATGAATGGTACTAGCTTTATCTATTTATCTATCTATCTGTTTATTTTATTGTGCAAAATCCATGTATTTTACTTCTAATAATGGAAGACGTATTTCACTATTTACAACTCAATGCATATGGTTTGATTTTTGGATGAGAAAGATATATGGTACTTGATGTTAAGTCAACAAAGAGAATTCGCGGTAGGTGAGGAGATTCTTAATGCATTTAGAATGGAACTTCCACCTCTTAGAGGGAGGATATTCGGGGGATAACAATTCCTCAGTTTGCGCATTCCTGAGACTCGTTGTAACGTCGAACTGCAAACTGCATCTGAATTTGAAATTCAACAACAAAAACAACAAAATGAGCATGTCGTCAGTGCCGCCTCGAAGTATTTGTTTGTTGTTGTTGTTTTTGTCCGTGGACTGTTGTACATGAAAAGAAATCATTGTTATACGCCCATCATTATGAAACGCTACACTTGCATTTGGAGCTGTATTCAGCTTCGTAAGAGCTACAAATAGGATTTTTCTGTCGTTCAACATCTTGACCAATAACCATTACCCCAGGGCACTGAGAAAATTAGGGGGGGGGGGGGGCTGATAGTAGAAATGGCTGGTAATCATGAGGTAATTATTACAACCCCTACATAAGGGAACATATTAAAAGGCATTTAGCCTATGGGGAGTAAAGGCGCCTGGACATTCAAAATTACAGGCCACGCTCATGCTAACATGTAACATGGGTAGGTTATAGAATATTTAGTTTCCCCTTCCATAAGTTGAATGCGGATAATGCCCGCAACACTCAGAGGATGTCCCAGACGCCGGAAGGCGTCTCGTATATCTCCTAGGGGGGATCCAGGAATCAGGTAGGGCAAACTAACCATCTCCATCACAACAGGGAATTGAAACTTTCGATCTTTCCTGGTCTTCATGGTATGATGTTAGCAAAATGGATATCTCACTTCAAAGCGTACTGCTTACATGGGGAACAAATTATTTTAATTATGGTAGTTTGTATGTGTGTGGCTCACAAACTATTGCGAAATTTCTCTTCCCGTGTTTTATGCTGCTGAAAACCAAGTTAATGCTCAGTTTTATCCGCAGCTGTTCATTGGATCACAATACATCCATCAGGACGCCTTGCCCTCTCCATTGGAGCTGATAAAACCATCAAAACCTGGAACCTCATAAAAGGCAAACATGCATATACCACTAACATATCAAGGTATACAACTGACAAGTTTTATTGACATAATTTGCCTACGAATCATCAACAATTTTGTTGTATTTTATCAGTTTGATGTTGGCGTATAATCAATATAATTATTAATGTCGGTGTCTAGCTCTTATCTAATTTGTAGGTTTTATTGTTTTCAGTGTGGTACCACGACCAGAATTCATCGAATGGTCGCGGTGTGGGGAATATTTCGGTTTAGTCTATGGGAGCAATGTGGATATCTACAGCATGGCTTCTGGTACAGTTACTAACACTGTCAAAGTTGGCTTCCGAATCACGTGTATCCAGTTTTTAGAAGTTGGTGTTTACCTTTTAAACATATCCATTTATTGTGATTATATTGTATACACGTACCTCAAGAATTAATAATTTCAACAACTTGTTCGTCCACTGGCTGCATTCTTTTCATTAAAGTTATTATTCTGATGTTTCAGAATCAACGCTTGTGTGTCGGTACTTGGGAAGGTGCAGTTATTTGCTTTGATTTTCTCACTGGCGACAAAATTTGGGAAATGGAATCGAAAAATGAAGTGAGAATAAAATCCGTGGCTGTAGCAGAAAACTGGCTTGTTGTGGGAAATAGTGAAGGTATGTAAGTGCATTACATGTGCTCTTTATATTTTATTGTTCAACCTAGTAAGTACCTAGTTGATGAAGATATTTTTCCAGCTACAAAAATATTTATATGTTTGTACAAATATTTCGTGAATACAAAATTTGAAAATGTTTTAGGTAATATCTTCGTATATGCCATGAAGAAGGACAAGAGGCCAAAAGAGAAAGCCTCGATCGCGTCTTCCTGTAGGATTACCTGCCTCGCTTTGTCTCGCTTCCTAAGGTAAATCTTGCACAACACTTCATTAAACGCAAACTGCATGACACTTGCATCGGTGTTTAGCCTAAATCAATGGATCTTATTTGTGCAAAGAGAAAATTATCGGTAGAAATGCCATTATAGGCCTGGTTATAGCAAAGGAAAAACTCTGAAAAAGTAGTGCAAGTGTAGACTGGCAACTACACTGGAGACCAAAAAAACCGGTGCTCTTCAAGATTTGTGTTGTTCTGTCTGGTAGAGAAATAAAGTTGGAAGAAATTTGAACATTAACATAAAATTTATATTCTGTGAAAAGATAACAATCACGGTACCTCTGAACTGCCCGTCGAACCGTGGTTTCAAGCAGCCCAAGAGCCTGCTCTTGAATTCACGATAGAAGCCTAGAGGACGAAAGATGACTTTTCAACAGTCTGCCTTCAGTGCGGTCAACAGAAGCCGTTTTTGTCATTGTGCCTTTTTTAAACATTTTTCTCGATCTTTTTACTTTTGGATTAAGTTTTTAAAAATTTTACCTGCCGTTTAAATGGTTTTTTCGCGTGTGTGGTCGCAAGACTTGTTGCATTGATAGAGGACGGCCGAAGCCAACGTTATGCGGCCAGGGCCCTTGGGCTGCCGAAACAACGGTTCGAAGGGCAGTTCAGAGGTACCCTGATTGTTATCTTTTCACAGAATATTAATGTTATGTTAATGTTCAAATTTCTTCCAACTTTATTTCTCTACCAGACAGAACAACACAAACCTTGAAGTGCGCCGGCTTTTTTGGTCTCCAGTGTATTTTGTTTTTTTCTTGGTTTTCATTTTTTCTGTACGCATTTGAAAGAAAACTCATTTTGCAACATGGACTGAAATAGATATAAGTGGTGGAATATAACTTTCAATTCAAAGCATTGCCACCGCTCAGTTCTTACCAGAATTTTTCCTCTCGTGGATCCTTGGTCTCGCTTGGTCTCGATTCACCCCACATACTCTGAGATCTTAAACTGGTGCAACTCAAAGGAACTCAAGGAATAATAATTAATCGGTAATCATTTTTGTTCACAACATACTGTATTCTTAATACAAAATGCCAAGTATGGCTGAATTTTCCCTTGAGAAAATAACAAAGACTAGTCTAAACTTCAATAAATTTTGTACAATAGAGAGTTCAATTTTGTTCTTTCTTCACAATCAAAGCACTCGAGAGTACTACTATTTTTCTAGCGCCACTATCATTATTCTAAACAATACAAATCACACAATTTTGTTTACCTTCCCTTTTCAATTATTCCTATAGATATTCTAAAACAAATCCACATTTTTTCTTTTTTAGCAGTTAATAACGAAAATCGAAAAATAATTCATTTACTAAAGAAATTGAGTGTAGTGTAAAAGCAACGTGCAAGCCCTTAAGTGGAATTTTTAATGTGCAGTAAAACAGAACAAATTGAACTAGTGCAGTAATAAATAAACTTACAATAATAAATTGAGCAAAATTCAGCCTGTTCAACTCAATTCTAGCCATGTTCTTTTCTTGGTCTACTCTCTTCTATTGTATGAAGTAGAGGCGAAGGCAGCTTACCTAATGACGTGTTACTGAAGTACAGCAGTATTTTCGGTAATCTGACTTGATTATATTTTCTGTTGGTTCTGAGGATGAAATTTAGTATGGCACATTAATTTATTTGAATTTTTAATTCAGTAAAATTGTATTTGTTATTGTATGAAAAAGAAGTTTTACTATTACTCATTTATTTTATCAAGTCTTTAGTATCAATAAGTTCGTTACTAACATAATTCAACTTGGGTCCAACAAATATTCTTCCCAACGATTGCGATATCCGCAAACACATAGTGGAAATGTGCTGCTATTATCTCCACTAAGTATTTTTCAACCTAAGATAAACTGTGAATGTGACTTTCTGTATTATGTCCTGGAAAAAAGAAATATGCATTTAACCCTACAGCTTGATCGATGAACTAACTATTGGTGAGATCCTGGGAAATACGGAAGTTAAACTTTCATGACAAAGTTGGCAACTGTTTTTCTGTAGATTGGAGAGGTAACAAAAGAAAGAAAGAAAGACAATGAGAACAGAAGGGCCGAGTTATTGCCAACAAAGTACCTGAACCACACTTTTTCGAAGAGTTGGCGACGAATGAATGAATAGGAGGTGAAGGAATGGTTAAGTTGCCCCTTCCACTGAGCTGAATGCGGTAATGCCACACTCAGAGGATGACCTTGAAGACGTCTGATTCATCTCCCAAGGCGACGGTATCAAGACTTATGAAGGGCCAACTAACCATATCCATCACACGTTTAAACTGTCCCTTTGATGCCAACATCTCAGAAAACGTGTAGGACGGGTTACTTGGTCACAACCTCTTTCAGTTCAGACTTGTGGTCACTTTTGGACACGTGAACCGAGTACCGTTTCCCATGTATTGTTTGTCCTAGGATGGATGGACTACATCGCTGAATTCCCATCTATACCAGAAAAAAGTTAATATTTCAAGGATCCAAAAGAGTCCAATCTTGGACAACTAATTATAGAGCTACAACATTCCCCAACGAACTCGACATGTTGACTAGCACATTTAACTCAAAATCGCTCTATCTTTGTTAACCACAGAAGCTTTCATGTTCTTTGGACTCATTAAGACCTGAAACGAAAAAAGTGCCAAACATTTTTCGAGTCAGACCATTTTTGATAATTTTGATCAACCTAAAGAGATTTTCTTCTAAAATTCGCTAAAAAGACTAGAATAGAAAGTAGGCACTTTGATTTGTTCCAAGCGCCTAGAATGTGTGCTATCGAACTTTTGAAGAACAATATAGTTAATGATCCGACCACCACTGATTGTAATGGGGTTCGAGCTCCGAAACCAAACCCTTGTTTGGTGAGTGCCGGAAGTTTGATGGAATGAATGGTAGAAGTTTCCAGTCCATTGGCATTGGGAATGCGATGCGAGAAATGAATAGTTGAATGCGAGCCACTTGGAACACTGTTTTCGTGCGCACTAGGTTTTTTGAGGTTAGCGTAGTTTTGAGGAATTCCCGAAAAACTTACAGAAGAGGTAAAAATAGATTCAGAAACTTCGGAACTATAAAAGTAAGCTGAAATTTCGGTTTAAAAAAAAAAACTCACCAAGAGACCTTTTTATCGTCATCAGGATGAGCGTGGATTCACTGCTGTAAGGGCTCCCCCTCAATGTACGTCAAAAAGTTTCGTTTAACCCTTAGTTAAATAAGAACCTACTTGACGCAACAAACCACTTCCAAGATTAAAACCTCTAGTCGGCCATGTTTTTCAGCGAGCTACCATACTAAACAGTGATGTCAAATGGGCTAATTTTTCCCAGCAAAAAGGCGACATGATGCCTTATGACATCTTCCATTAAAAGCTTCAAGTTTGAATTTTTATTAATTTCTTTTTAATTTCATTTTCTCAGTTCAACTGTAGGTCTTTGATTATTATCATCGTTTCTCAGATAGGTTTTGTTAGTGTACCTAAAGGAATAGATAAACTCTAGTCAATTTGCAACACAAAATATAAAGGTACTGTAATGCATATGGTCATCAATACGTCTACTAAAATATTCAATACCACTAGTTACAGTAAATACAACCGCTAGTGTAGCATCGAGAAGTTAGTAGAGAATTTAATTTAGGAGTACTCAATGTTTTGAGAGGGGGAAGAAAGATCTATTGGGTCTTATCACAGTTTATTATAAATTTGTGATGCGTTATTTTCAAACCTAGTGTAATCCCACTGGTAGCTTCCAATGTTTCATAGGGAAAGTTTTGAAAAAAAGTAAAACTCTCTCATCACTAGATATTGGTGCTCCCTCTTCAACTAATTTCTTATCCCCCTTGGATCCGAAGTTCATCTTTATCTAAATTATTTTTATAAGGTTTAAATATTGAGTTAACATAGATTTTTCTTGTTTTGGCAGTGAGGAAGAGTTGAAAGAGGCGAAAAAGAAGCGCAAAAAGAAGAAAAACCGCAACAGACCCATTAGTGGTGGTGAAGCTGTGATCCCCGAAGAACCCACTGACCTCGAGACTCCTAAACCAAAAAAGTCCAAAAAAATAGGCAGTACCCCACAACAGCAATGGGATATCACGCCAATCGTTGCTGGAACCTGATGATGGGGTTGGTTGTTTTCGGCTGAGTTTATTTACTTCGACTTCGGTCCTTTCATGATTGTGAGAACAAAAAGAGCTATTTTCTCATATGCCATAAACATCAGTGCAGTGGTCAGAACTGTTTGCCAGAGCTTGGCTTCCATTCCTTTGTACAAACCAGGAACGCCTTGTCTCCTAAAAGCAAAAATCATAATGTAAAACAAGTCGGTATAATTATATATACTTGATTATTATAATTTATTTTATTGTGCTTTCAACCCAATACAACAGTTACCGGTGTTAGCATTCTAAGTGGTATTGTAATGCCATAATTTCTATAAAATATATATTTCAAAAATCAAAATTTATCTTGAAAGTTTTAGGATATACTTGGTACTTACTTCAGCAAGTATATGAACAACTGCAGCATTCCAGCTTTAGATGGTAGATCACGTCCATGCTGCGAAAAGCAAAAAATAATTAGATATACACTCTTTTAAATATCACTCAAATTAAATTAGTCTTGAGTAAGTAAATGGGGCAGGTGCAAAAGTGCCTGGTTGGGAGAAAACTCATTTTCAAGTTTTCGAAATCAATTTTCCAGTTGAAGTATACGTTTGATTGAAAAAAAAAACTACAAATTATGACAGAAACATATATTATTTCTATATTAGATGGCCCCTCCCATGAATATCAACAGACAACCAGAACTGGAGTGAACAGCTAGAGGCAATGTGACTCCTCGACCTGTTATTCAAATGAATTGAAGCTTGGGAGACAGCGTGTGGCTAGTATATGTTAACCATCTTGCTCCCGAGCCTTCACCAGCCATTTTTAGTAGATGCACTCACGTGTTAAAGACAACCTTGTATCAGTGATTGTTTGGTTCAATTAGATAAGTATGTACGAGGAAAAGTCGACAATCAAGTTGAATAAGAAGTATAATCAACAACTTTATCCTAATCCTAATAGTCTATTAACTAACCCTAAACTAAAGTCTCTCCTCATACAGTACCTTACGTTGGGAACGATGAGGCGACAGCTTGTTACGAACGCGAGGGGGACTGTTTCGAGCACTGCTAAGAAACAACAGCGAATTGTTTTCCAGGGCATCTTTCTCCGGACTGCATTTTGTGCAGTTCCCTGCTTCCTAAGAAAACTCCAGCAGTCTTCAATTTCCCGGGGGAAGGCCGTCTTGAGCCAGGTGGAGGGGACACTGGACGCTCGCTTCCTTTCCGTGGACCCGACACTTGTGATTGGTGAGTGAACAGGGAGTCGTACACCAACCAAAGTGATCTCATTCGATTCAATGAATTAATTTTTTCTGGATCGAACAAAAAACTACCATCACTTAAATATTAACTCTTAGAGTGTTAGATCAAGACGCCGAGATTGGTGGGACATCCAGGATCAATGGAGCATTTTTGAGCAAACTTTTTTTTGTAAGGCGGACGGAAGGATTTTTTTTTTTAATCGATCTACAGATCTTGAAGCGTAAACCAACAACTTTTGGGGGGGGGGGGGGGGGGAGCTTAAAATTGTTTCTTTCGGTTGATTACAAAGGTTCATTCTTGAACACTTTGAGAAAGAAGACGGTTTCTCTTCCCGAAACGTTGGCAGTAAGACATACATGAAAATGGACGACTTTATCATTTTCTGAGTTCAACCTTTCCTGTAGAACTCCCCACATATTCCTTAAAAGTACAGCTGACAATCAAATTCGAAAAAATCCAATAATTTGTTTTAATACTTTAAAACAATGATTAAAAAATGTTTGCCGACTTGGCACAGACACTTGGCAGTCCAATACATTGTTTATTATTTTGAATTATTATCAAGGTTCAATATTTCTGGAATAACCAGCATTACTTCGAAATCTTGGATGAAAACTGAAAAAGAGCCATAATTGTTTTCAAATTAAATGTACCTATTTAATTAATTTTAACATCGATTCCATCCTTCAAGTTGACAGTTGATGTTTTCAGTCCATATTTCGGTCTGAGCTTTGGGAAATGCAAAGAGTAGTGGGGGAATCTTAAATTTAATTTTGATTAGTGTATTGGAGGAAGATGTTTACAAATGTTTTCCAAAGTTGAATATTGATAGTAATTGACTAATGGCACCGTGAAGAGATGCCCCTCTTTTCATTGTCCGCTCCCACTTGTCTGTAGTTCTGAACAAAAGTTCTTGTATTTATTCATTCAACATTTCACTTAGTGGTTCTTAGTATATTGCAAAACAAGTAATTACGAAGGGAGATGGAATTTTGTTTCTCAGCTAAACGCAAAGGTTCAATGTGTAAACAAAGCTGGGGAAGAAACGAGATGGTGTTTCAAGAAGCTTACTCGAAGTTTAGTCTGCACGAGTTGCAAAGGGTAAGTGGCAACAGTGGCGACCATTTTAGCTGCAGCAGAAATCAAGAAGAAGGACACAGCGCCGAGATTCTCCTCGGGAACGCGACGCTTGATTGCCTGGTACACGGCCATGTGAATCGCTGGATTTGACACGAGAATGAGTGAAGGAAGTGTGCCTGCCCACAATTTTCCCAACCCCTCATTTTGTATTACTTTCAACAGTCCATCTGAAAAAGAAGAAACATTACTTTTTGTCAATGATGTAAAGTACAACTGTAAGTGGACAGAAACAAACGGAATCGTGTCTTTATCTGGAACTTTGCAACGAGCTAATTTAGACAGCGGAAAAAACCAAAACCCCAAGAAAGTACTTGAACAAAATCTTTTCAAGTGGCTAATATGTCGAAACTTGTAAATTCTGCATGCCATGCCAACAAAGCATGCTAAAATGTTCAACAAAACGTCTCAACGATTTTGATGAAACTCATTATGAGATAATCATTTCACTTATCTATTCATATTTATACTACTTATACATATATGTTGAGAGAGGGAACATCCTTAAGCAGTAATGAGTGATGTACTAACCTAATAGGCTTCTATATTGGTAGGTGTGGACAGCACCTGTCGAGTTGTTAGTAACACCTGCCATTTTCATTCTCGTGTTCACCATCCATAGTGGAGTTGTCAGCAGAACATTGACGACACCTGTGGGAGAAAACAAAAACTAAATTACTATGCTTTAAGAGCACCGCTTTTTGCATGCAAACGATTTTGCCTTTCACTTCATTGTTATAAACCCTACGGTAGTGAGTGACCTATCTGCTACCCTAATGTCGAGTTTTTTTTATATTTTAAGAGGTTCGAATCTTGCCGAGATTTAATCAGAATACAATTGTACAGTTTACGTGTCACAGTTTAATATTGATCGGAATCCCACTAGAGGACGCTAAGCAGTACCAACTCCAACTCCATACCACATCTAAACGAAAGGAGAGATTTCGCTGAAAATATTCGTTTCGTGTCCACACCGACAAATGGTCTTAGATTAGACCCTGCCCTAAACAAATAAAAACCGCCAAGCACCTGAGACGTGATCTCAATCAGTTAAAATCAGGGGTTGAAATTAAATTATTTTTATGTTCGCGATTCACTCACAATCAAAATTTGAGTTTTATTTTTATTCCATAAATAATGATTATTTTCTGAGTTTATTTTTTTTATTCGTTTATTTTTTGCTCAGACAATAATTATTATTCTTTAAGCGAAATTTTTCTCACTCAAAAATATGACTTACAACGCTTTACTAGCTTCAGGAGTATTGCACCTAACACCTTGTGGTTGGTCTCATTCGAGTGTGCGTCCAAAACACTGCAAAACAACGTCTTGATGACTTCAAAGAAACATTTTGGTAGCTTTGTTCTCACCAAATACGCTAAATATTGGCCAAATTTCGATTCCAAGGATTTCGATAAAAAACATGAGACTTATATTGCTTAGGCTCCCAGGCTATTATACCTATTGTGAAGATGCCGTTTGTGTCGTTTGGTTCATCGTTCAAAATACGTTCATACCCAACCTTTCAAATTGTTCAAAACACCTCTTCATGTAAACACTCTGACATACTAGAAAATTGGTGTAGATCTAGAACACTGTTTTTGGAGGCTCTATTCTTACAATTGTTGGTGCAGATCTAGAAGATGAAATAATTCGAGATGCCATCTAATAACAAGATTGGCCTATGAAAGCCTGATAATGAGGGCAGATGGGCTTCTTGCACCATTAGAGTGAGGGTAGTGGGAATTTTTCAGCTTGCATACCACCCCTTTGAGAGACCCTCAGCTGCCAATCCATGTATATTTCATCCATGGTCGTAACCCTCTGTCACAATGGAATTAAGATTCAGTCCGTTCATTTTTTGATCTTGAGTACAGCTAGTTCATAGATATGAAAAGTGAGATGTGATTACGTGTGCACATGTAAAATTTTGGATAACAATAGTGAGCAGAGAATCATTGGTAACCATGCGTTTATTAATAAATATTTCAGGAGTGCATACAGGGGGCGGGGGCCTATGACGTAGACTGCGTTATTGAAATTCTGGGGGGGGGGGGGTAAGTTGATTAAAACAGTGTTTAGCGTCACGACATTCAAAAATAAACTACATCCTAGGTAAAGAACCTCAAAAAATATACACGTTTTGTCTAAATAGAAAATATTGTTGACTGGGTTTGAATTTTTTCCATACCTATTCTTTTAATTTTGGATAAAATAAGGGGTCCTTACAAGTATTTTTTTTTACATGTTGCGTCATGAACATTTTGGAGGGGGGGGGATGAATATTTATATTTCGAATTCGAGCAATTGCTTACACCAATCTTCCCCAGATGTTTAGCGAAAGCAACTGCATTCAGAATTGAATTTAGGTTCAAGGGGATCTTCTAATGAGGAGGTACCTCTCCACCTTTGTGGTGACGGCATTTACATTTTTCTGAGCATCAATCTTTGTGGATGTATGCCACCATTAGTTCTTCCTTTTGTCTGCTCCTTGGCTAATCAAGATAACATCGAAAACATTATAATCTTCCCACGATTTAAAACGAATTCACTGTATGAAGATTTTCTGCTTCGTTAAGAGCAAGAGCTGTACCCCAGGTGTATAAATACATAAATATGTTTGAAATTCACATAGTTCAATCTACTATCCAAGGATCTCCTACCTGCGAGAGAAGCAAGAATGAGGTCTCTATTCTTTTCCTTAGCGCTGGCCGCGTTTTTGAGGGCTCGATAAATGAAGAAGTAAACAAAGTTCGAAGCGAAAATACTCTGAAGGACGGGTACGATCCCACGGTACAGGGCCCATCTGTAAAACAACATCCAGAGAATTAAAGTATTTAAATTTTCCTCTTAAAATAATATTTACATTAAAACCTTTCAGTTTCATTAGGATTGCGTTCTACATTCAAATAGAAACAGAATAGAACCTACTTTCAATGATGCCGACCGATCATTATAAAGCCGTAAGTATTTCGAATTATTTACCTACTTACTTAAATTTGGTTATTTGGCAATTCTAACGAATGGGTTTATTATTTTTTCAACAGTGCGTGATTGGGGGGAGGGTGCCGCTTTTAGGTTCAAAAATTGGAATTATTTGCTATGGATGAATTTCTACAAATCTAATACCTATCTCAGTCGATTTTGTGTCCAAAATTACTATGAAAATGGCGCTCTACTCGCCTTAGTCTGCAAAAACCACGTTTTTGACGACTTTATGGGCTGCAGTATCTATGCTTGAGGCGATTGAAACGGTTGGGCCCTTGGGACCACAACTATAGCAAAAGACCGGATTTCGTACACCAAGTCTAAAGCCTTTTATGGCCTGTACGGGTTTTGACGACCGACATTCGGAATCAATGCACATTGAATAGTAGCACAATTACAAACATTGAACAGGTAACAAAAATGTCTTTGCTAGGAAATAATGAACCAAAATTGGGGTAGCGGTAGAGTACTTCAGGGGAATGAACGCAAAGTAATACCTACACGAATTAATCAATATCAACGCCCTATTTAATACCAAAAAACGAATTCAATGAACTAAAAAGTGAATAAATACTTTTAACATAGTTAATAACTAAGTATGTACCACATTCTACAGGTCTGTATTCCTTCAGTTACTATTGATGGATTGTTCAAATTGTATACTCACATTCCTTCTTCTTGGGCAATCTCCTTGATAATTTTGAACGTGTTTTTAGCTCTACTGCTGTCATCAACTAAAACAAAACAAAAAGTATCAATCAATTGATAGTCGTAACTACTTAACAGTGATATAGATATTTTAATTTATTTTGGGGCGATACACAAAACTGAGGATCAAATGGTAGGTATTTTTTATAGTTAGCTAGGGGTGAATCAAGACTATTCACAAAATCAGTTCGCAGGAAAGTTCCCGTTTTATCCGTCAGAAGCTTAAGAAATTACTAGATTTGAGTTGACACCTGTGGCACGTTTTGAGAATTGAGATTTCAGAAACTCCTAGGCTAGGTACCCTATGAATGAACGTTCAAAGTTACTGTTTTTTGGTGTTGATAATTGGAATGGCTGTCAACAGCTAATACCATTAAAAATGCGCCAATAGGATTTTCAGTTACATAAATATAATAGTAAGAAAAATAAACGAATATGTCTTCTGGACGTCAAAAATCCCTGGGTTCCTAGATCCCATTTATTATTATTTGAAGTTCATGATCAACCGCCAAATGTTAAAATGTTGATTATTCCCAAACCCCCTTCTGTTTTCTGTGGAAGATTAAAACTCGTTTCCACCGGATAAAAACTAGCATTTCATGCTTCTGAAAGAGATTCCACTGGAAAAATCGCTTGGTTTATTGGAGTCAGAGCGATTCTTGTTATTGTTCTAAATGGGGCTATAAGCATAGACTATAGAAGCTCGATGTGGATCATAGCACATAAATAATTACTCTTTCGGTGAGTTGTTAATGGTTGTGGTTGTTAATGAGCAGTAAGTAATTAATGACCTTTTTTGTTGATTTATCCGTTTTTATTGTTACTGCGTGTTTCTTTATTGTAATTATTCATTTATCAGTAGTATAGTTTTAATTTTTGAAAATAATTGATGAGGTCCTTGGTATGGGGAAGGATTGTAGAGCAAACGGTACCAACAAGGTGAAAATCATGTCAACGTCAACTTTAAGGTGGATGGGGAAAGGTTTTCCAATGCTAACTCGCTCAATTACGAACATTTCCATCAAAATCGGACGATCCTAAAGAAAATAGGGAAGACTTCCGAGGCAAGGTGTGTGTACTGCCGGATGGGGGACGATGATGTAGAGCACACATTCTTTATATGCCCAAAATGGCAGCAGCTAAGGCAGGAATTGGTTGGAGTAATAGGTGATTTTAGCCCAGAAACAGCAATAGAAAAGATGATACCATCTGCGGAGAACTGGAGCACAGTCAGCACGTATATCACTATGGTGCTCAAAGAGAAGGAAGTGGACAGAAGCTGGGAATGAGCCAGGGTAGAAGTACTGAAGACCAGGAGGAACCCTCACGAGGTTAAAAAGGGGACTGTCCCGAAGTAATGGCAAAAAGCAGTCCCGGGACAGTCCTAATAGACGAGAGGATCGGTGTTTTTTAGCCGGTATGCCACGATGGAGACCCCGACACAAAGGGTGAGGGGGACACATCTTTTGATATACTGTCAGTCCAGTAATGGATTTTCCACCAACCTCTATAAAAATAAAAAAAATTTAAAAAATCAAAATCGGACGATTGGGTTTTCATAAGTGCGGCAGGTACAGCCGATCTTATCACTACCAAACTCTTGTGATCATCCATTCAATCGATTAGGATTTACCTTTTTCAATTTTATTTAATCATTTTTTACTATTATTACTACTTTTTAAGAATCTATTGCGATTTGGGAAACTGCAACTGTACATCTACAGGCCGCAGATTCTGAGTTTGTAACAAAACGTATTTGAAAGTAGTTTGAAGAAGATTTGGAGGCATTTGAAACAAAATATATTTTCCTCTTGAGCACCTACAGTCAACTGCGGATTTTGAGAAACCACTGGTGTAGAAATATTGATATAGTAAGCTATCTATCCACCGAAATAATAAACTAACTTCGGGTTTGTGCAAGAAATCAACAAAATGTAAGATCTCCAAAATCCAAATTTTGGATTGCAGCTGTAATTTTGATTGCAATTGGTTGGATAATTACTATTCTTCATAGTTGTAACTGTTTGATACTGAAAAAATACCGAAACTTGGACCGATTTCTATTAAATGTCCAGGAATTTCGCCATCATTTCTAAGATGATGGGGGCCGTTGGATTGTTATTGAGGTTCGCGGATGCAGAAACAAGAATTATAGCTCTATTTCGCATTTTAGCGTGTAAATACATGCACTACAGTTTCGTTTTGGATTCTGCCATTTTGACACGTTAATTGTTTTTAAACTAATTCCATACGCCCAAGTAACAATATATGATGCTATACTACCCACCCAAAAGTCTTGGTCTTGGCAGACTTTAAGTACTACCCCAATCTAAATGTGCCTTGGTGCAACTCACTAAAATTATACATTGCATGAGAATTACCAATCAATGCAACACCACAAAATAAAGTTAAAACAAACATTAATGTCTACACAATTTACTGACTCAGATAGCAAATTTTATTAAATTGTCCGCAACACTAGGAGAAAAGCAATGAAATCAAGAAAAGTTCATGTACAGAATGAAAACCATATAATTTATAAGATAAAAAAGTGAGATTAGTGGTTAATACCCCTGACGTTAGGAAGACCACATTTATTTGTATTCAATACAACCAATTATGAATTTTAGCAATCGACCAAAAAAAGTGTTTATCTTCCTTAATATTAGTTTTTTTACGTTTCAAGATACGTAGATTTCAAAAATCGAATTTACAAATAAAACGTCTATCTGGAGCTTTTTTCTACACACTTTTCAACCGATATCTTTTAAAAGAATTTTCTTATAAAACGAAGCTGTTGCAATAGCTCAAAAACATTTGTCATGGAAACCGGTTTTGGTACTTTTTAAAACAATCCCTGAATCTCCACGTATCCTGAATCTTTGTATCCATATATATATATGCGGAAAGTGAGCGTTCCTTAATGCTCCGGTCCCATCATGATGCTATTATCCGGTCAACACCTTAGGAACCCGTTGATTCCGGCATCTCGACATTCCGAATGGCAGCAACATTAATCTTTGTAATGAAAAAGTGCTCTAAGGACGACATATTGACAGTTAATTGCATCTAGTTCACAAGGCTCAACATAACAAGGATGTAGTCGAAGCACGAAGCACTAAGTGGACAGCAGGGGAAGACGTAATCGCCTCCCTTAGAATTAGGAGTAAGTAGAGATTATGTAGATGGGTGTTTTGATTATAAATCAGAGTTTTCTGTTAGTATATCATAAGAAAGCGCTTATGGAAAAACCTCGCATGTACTCTACTAACCGTGATGCGAGAAATTTGTGAATGTTAACTCTCAACCAAAATGAAAACAACGGCCAACTCGAAGAGCGTTTTGGCAGAGGAGGGATTTAGCTGGGAGCATTAGACAAACACTCGAGCGTACGAGGATTTTGGTTTGAGGCATTAGGAAATCTACACCTAATTGAGTATAATATATATCAAGGCGTATTTATACGCCATCATGCCCTCCGTTCTCGAGTTCCCACACTACAGTACGTTAGGTGTCAACGAAACACATCCTACCAGGAATATGATAAGTACATACGCTGCAAGTGTTTAAAAACCATTAAAAAATGGTAGAAAAATGTTATATTGAAAACTATTTTGAAAAATGCCGTGCAGTGGTTAAGATCACCTTTCTATTATTAGTAGATAAATCTACCGAAGATCCATTCAGGTAAATCTCCAAGCATAAAAGTTTGAAAGGAGATTGAGATGTTGGTTTGATTGATTATTGGCCAATGACTTACCGAGCCCATTAGGATGAAGAACCGACACGATTCTTTTCATGTTGTAGGTACCTTGTGCAATAAGAGGGAAATGAAACTCGGGGAGTAATATCAAGCCAGCCATTCACCACCACTCCAAACGGCATCGCTAGGCGCACGATTCAACCGCTCCGTTCACGAACGTTGGGGAATTGAACGTTGTCATATATGTAGATGTGAATGTGAAAATGAAGAAGAACCAAGAAGAAATCGTGTAATCAATGGCTCCTGGGTTGTAACATTTCACAATGTAATTTATTCGTGCTTTCTATCGAATTTCAACAAAATTAAGCTATTCCAATAGCTTTAACTACTACAACAAAGTTATTGTGACATCGGAACTGACGTATAGAAGAGCGTCAGCAATCCGAGTGGACTCATCCGATTTAAAGAATTTCTTCATTTCAGAATGTTTTGAATTTTGTTGAAATTTAAAATGCTTGTTGGTTTGTTGAAAAAGATGGCTAAAGTATTGGATTATTTTTGAGGCAAAATCAGTAAGATCTGATCCAGTACTTTCTGTGATAAGCTTTGGACACTGTACGGCACCTCATGTTTGATGCCACTTTTTGACAAAGACTGCACAGCGCCATAGGCTCCATTTAAGATTGCTCTATTTTGGCTCAAAAGGGATTGGAGTGGAGCGAATCGGAGTGGGGTGATGGATTTCCGGCAGGTTGACTCCTAGGCCGTCTGGGCCAAGCCGATTCATGTGGTTTCCCCATCGATGATAGATTTTTAGAATGATAGCACTCCATTTGGTGTTCCGGAGTGGTCGTGAAGGGCAGACTTTTTGGATAAGTAACACAACAAAAGCGTCAAGCAGCATAATTCAAAAGCAATTTTGAAGTTGTACAATGTGCTATTTGTACAGGTTGTGTATGAATTACAATGTAACTGAATGGAAACAGGATTCTTTGAAGTTTTAGGTTTTTAGGAAATTCCTAAGTGGAGGAACACCTATCAGAATTGATTCAGGGAGATGTGGGACAAAGAAGGCAATACAAGAAGAAAAACTGATAACAAACCCATGTCAGACTATTTTAAGATCGACTCCCAAGGCCAGGTATTCTCAATCGATTTTCATGATTTTAGTTATGTTCAATTCCAATTTCACTTTAATTGCACAATAAACTTCGGAAATTTCGAATTTCACGACGAGGGAGAGGCGTTAAAAGAGGTAACCGAAAACCCGTATTTTTTCGTGAAACATTCTGTCGACGCTACTGAGACTGAAAATCAACCAATTTTCATGATTCTCATTTTATTCGATCCCAATTTTAGTCTAGTTGTGCAACGTCAGAAACTTTGCTTTTGCTGAAAGGAGGGGTAATAGCGAATCCTTTCAATTGCTGCTTAAGCGAGAATTATCGATCGATTCATGTCATTCTTCTTAGTTAAATTAAAAATTTTGGTCCAGTTTTGAAACATATTTCAGAACTTTCCATTTTAGTTTTGGAAAGGGGTGAGCGGAGGGAGTAATAGTGATATATCTTTATATTTTCATTTGACTTTCTGATAAATTTTGATTACATGTTACTAATCTCATCTGATTTTTTGTTTGATCCCAATTTTTGTCTAAAACTCTCTTTCGGAAGTTTTGAATCTGCTTTCGGTAAAGGAAATGGGGGGGGGGGGGTTATTGCTAGTCAATTAAAGCGTTGCTCATACCTCCTAGAATTGTCCGCCGATTTTGTGCTTATTCTTGTTCATTCAAGAATTAGGTCCAGGATTTAAAAATATTTATTAGTATCTATAATTATGTTTATAAGCGGGATCATATAAACGTTCTTATATATAGGGGAGTCCATGTATGTAATGCGTGCATTAATTACCAGTAGGTAACATTATTTTACCCAAATGAGATAACAGCTCCCGTAACTATTGAAGGTTGAGCAAACCTAATTATGTCAATTAAAAGCAAAAAGGAAAAACTCGTTTGAGATAAGATTAACTTGTACAGTTAACGAACTTAGGCACCTTCAATACTGAAAATTTATAAAATCATGATCATGCCTCGATTGAAAATGTCATCGACTTTCAACATATTTAAATGCAATTTCCGCAAACTTTGAAGTAAATTTATACATTATTTTAAAATACATTTTTTATATTTGAGCAATTTATTGCTCTCAAACTGTGCTGTCCAACTTGCTAATCCTTCTTGTAGATTTTTTTTTTTAAAGCGAAAGAGCGGACTTTTGATCTATCTTAGAAGGAGCTATTATCTTAAATGGCACGCAAGCACAACACACGCTCACGCACGCTATATATATATATATATATATATATATATATATATATATATATATATATATATATATATATATATATATATATATATCTAAGCTACTAGGGACAATTTTTATATTAGTTTTATAGTATAGTATTCATATAGTTTTATGGTTTACTTTGTAAGCGACATCGAACGGTATCAAATGGGTAGAAAACCACCATTCCAACCATGCTGCCCTGTAAATAAAATTTTCAAATCAGTTAACATCAAAATGACATTTAACAAGCGGAAGTTTATTGCTTTAACTTTATTGTTAATAATAATGCATACGTAACAGGAACCAACCTGATTATCTCAATTAGTAAAAGTTTCGCTACTCAAGAGAAGCCACTTGTTTGGCGGACTTCCTTACCTTTGCAATATCAGCACGTTTACAATCCATCAAATGACAGTAAAATAAATCAACTAAATTGCGAAATTCGGTAACTATTTCCACAACTAATAAACTTCGCCAGGGAAGGGGACTTCTAGGCGGAGCAGAAGAGAATTCAGGTAAATCAGATGATATGGTTAGAGCACGCGATCTCATTCGCGTCTCGTACTGCCACATGGCGACTTTTTTTAGAATTTCAATTTTCTAGGGAGATAAGTTAGCCCATTCAGCTATCAGGTTGGATCCACTCAGCTAGTCTGGATTTTATTATCCAAGGATGCTACATTTCAAATTATAGTTTTGGACGGTGCAAAGCATAGAAACAAACTCTGGATAAGAAAGCGTATTGACGTGACGCAAAAAAAAAAAAAAAAAAAAAAAAAAAAATATAAATTTTTTTACTGGGGTTTATTATTCAATTGGCTTGCGTTCATGATTTGCATTTCTAAGCATTGGAGTGTGCGTGTTTCACAGGATAGAGCGATTATTGAATTTCAGGAGATATGCATGGAGCACATAAATCTGATCTCAACCAAAATACCTATTTGGATTGATCAGTTGATCATATTTGTGTGCCTCCTGAAACTCAATAATCGCTCTACCCTGTGAAACACGCACACGCCAAAGCTTAGTAGAAATTCAAATCATGAACGGAAGCCAATTGAATAATAAACCCCAGTGAAAGAATTTGCAGCGTTTTTTTTATTGAACCTCAAACCCCCCCCCCCCCCCCCACAATAAAAACATCTATAATTTATCAAGTCCTTTAGCACTCGTATTGCGTTAAAACTTCCCCAAATCCAAATTTAAACGATGTAGCCAAAGGTAGACTGATGTAGAGGAGGCACACAAATATCATCAACTGATCAATCCAAATAGGTGTTTTGGTTGAGAACCGATTAACGTAGTCTATGCATATCTCCTGAAATTCAATAATCGCTCTATCACCTGTCAAACACGCACACTCCAAAGCTTAGTAGAAATTCAAATCATGAATGCAACTCAAATGAATAAAATTGAATGATAAACATCACTGAAAGAATTTGCAGTGTGCGTGTTTCACAGGTGATAGAGCGATTATTGAATTTCAGGAGGCACACAAATATGATCAACTGATCAATCCAAATAGGTATTTTGGTTGAGAACAGATTTACGTGCTCTATGCATATCTCCTGAAATTCAATAATCGCTCTATCACCTGTGAAACACGTACACTCCAAAGCTTAGTAGAAATTCAAATCATGAACGCAAGCCAATTGGATAATAAACCCCAGTGAAAGAATTTGCAGCGTTTTTATAGGTCTATTGAATTTTTTATATCAGAGTGATTTTTGACAGAGAACTCGGTGTTAGAACGTGGAAAAATTTGAATTTTTCAAACGAAATCATCGTTTTGACATGAAATAATGCCTGCGTTGTTGGATGAAAATTACGAGACGAAGGGGAAATAACCAAGTAATTTTTCTCGCTGAATCGAATGAAAACATTTCTAAAACTCTTCCAAATTATTAAAATCATGAAAAGAATTCACGTTTGTAATGTTTTTTTTTTGTTGAAGTTATCTTATCAGAATCTTTGAAATTTTCGTACTGTAAGTTTTTGGAACATCATTCAATTGAAAATCATTGAAAACACACCACGAAGGCAATATCAACGAGGAACGGTAAATCTCGACAGAAGCGGGTTAACCTACAAAGTGTCCGCCGTTAAGGTTACAAAGTGTAACGTAAATAAATGTTAACGGGATTGCACGGCGAAAAAGCGATTTGAAAGTCACACCACGCGGCACGAGGGTTTGCCGCGACAAACTCAACTAGCGCGGTACCGCGCTTTTACGTATGACAATTCCATAGGACAGCATAGTTTGATCGCTTATAGAACAGATCCCGTTGGTGGCCCGCTCGCTCGCGTTCGTTTTTCACATATGACCCTGACGCGTCTGCGGCTGACGACTTCTTCATGTAGGTACATACACAGGCGCGCCGCGCTATGGGAGAGTTTTCTCTCAACAGGCGCGGCGCTGCAGGCGCCCAGCGCCCCTGTACCTATACTATTGCCCATATAGGGGCGACCCGCGACAGGCGGCCAGCGGCGCGGCGCTACAGGCCCCCAGCGCCCCTGTACCTGTACTATTGCCCATATAGGAGCGAGCCCCTACCGCAGGAACGGAAACCCCTTCCCCGCCATCAGAAGGCAACACCACAGGGGACCCTTCAACTCGGCTGACTTTCCCTCATTAACACCAGTAAAAGCCCCTTTCAATCTCCCCCCCTTGACGCAAGACGTTATAGTTGTTTTTGTTGAAAATAGTGATTTTTTGTAAGATTCAAAATGTTCTCATCGTTCTGAGAAAAACGATGAGTTTTTGAAATTTCATAATAATCGGTTCAGGAACACCTTATCAAACAAGTGTGTGGCCGTATTGCAAAAGTGTAATAAATTGCTAATAGTAGAAATTCAAATCATGAACACAAGCCAATTGAATAATAAACCCCAGTGAAAGAATTTGCAGCGTTTTTCTATTGAACCTCAATAACCCCCCCCCACAATAAAGACATCTATAATTTATCAAGTCCTTTAGAACTCATATTGCGTTAAAACGTCCCCAAATCCAAATTTAAATGATGTAGCCAAAGGTAGACTGATGTAGAGGAGGCACACAAATATCATCAAATGATCAATCCAAATAGGTGTTTTGGTTGAGAACCGATTTACGTGGTCTATGCATATCTCCCGAAATTCAATAATCGCTCTATCACCTGTAAAACACGCACACTCCGAAGCTTAGTACAGATTCAAATCATGAACACAAGCCAATTGAATAATAAACCCCAGTGAAAGAATTTGCAGCGTTTTATGTCTTTACTTCGATACATAAACTCGAAAAGGTAACGCGGACAGCGTCACGAAAAATTGTGGCGTTTTACCTACATTTACGGGAATGCTTCAACCCGTGTATCGGCTACAAAGCAATTTATGAGTTCACTCCAGTATCCACATTACGACATCAATACATCACTACGTCACTAGGTTACGGATATCAACACAAAAACAATAATAAACCAAAAAACGCTGCAAATTCTTTCGCTGGGTCAGGAGGCACACAAATATGATCAACTGATCAATCCAAATAGGTATTTCGGTTGATAACAGTTACGTGCTCCATTCATATCTCCTGAAATTCAATAATCGCTCTATCACCTGTGAACACGCACACTGCGAAGCTTAGTACAGATTCAAACCATGAACGCAAGCCAATTTAATAATAAACCCCAGCGAAAGAATACTTATTTACCCCAGTAATAATATTGAATAATATTTACCTATATATTATCAGCGTTTCATGCACATTAGAATGCTTCAACCCGTGTATCGGCTATAAAATACAAGTATCCACATCGGCTATCACTACAACTCGACGCTATCGGCATCACTAGGTTACAAACAAACAATAATAAACCAAAAAACGCAAATCTTGGCACCATAAATCGGGTCATACATCGGGAATGGTTTGACCAACGGACGTGGGGAGGGTCGCATTCGATTCCTCATGGTATGTTCTTCAAAAAGAGTACACATTAAGGCCGCTTCGACTTGTTTTGAGGTTTTTAGGGATTTTACAAAACTTTGACAGCCCTTTAAGGGCACTTTAAATTGAGTGAGAGAGCTGGCTCAATAATTTTGGTGTCGTCAGACCAAGATGGATTTTTCCTGAAAATTTCAGATCTTTTGCTCCAGCCGTTTGGGAGAAATCTTGCGTACGGTGGACGGACGGAAAATTTTTTATTGCAGATTCGGATTCTACACCCTTTGAAACGTAAACCATGAAATTTTCAGGGGAAGTTAGAATTTTTTTCCAGAGCGATTACAATGGTTTATTATTGAATAATAAACCAATATTAAAAACGCTGGAAATTCTTTCACTGGGGTTTATTATTCAATTGGCTTGCGTTCATAATTTGAATTTCTACTATGCTTTGGAGTGTGCGCGTTTCACAGGATAGAGCGATTATTGAATTTCAGGATATATGCACGGAGCACGTAAATCTGTTCTCAACCAAAATACCTATTTGTGAGAGAGCTGGCTCAAGAATTGGGGCGTCGTCGGACCAAGATGGATTTTTTCTGAAAATTTCAGATCTTTTGCTCCAGCCGTTTGGGAGAAATCGTGCGTACGGCGGACGGAAAATTTTTATTGCAGATTCGGATTCTACACCCTTTGAAACGTAAACCATGAAATTTTCAGGGGGGTTAGAATTTTTTTTTCAGATGCGATTACAATGGTTTATTATTGAATAATAAACCAAAACGCAAATGTTGGCACCATAAATCGGGCCATACATCGGGAATGGTTTGACCTACGGACGTGGGGAGGGTCTCATTCGATTCCTCATGGTATGTTCTTCAAATAGGTAAATATTTAGGCCGATTCGACTTGTTTTGAGGTTTTTAGGGATTTTACAAAACTTTGACAGCCCTTTGAAGGGCACTTTAAATTGAATGAGAGAGCTGGCTCAAGAATTGGGGCGTCGCCGGACCAAGATGGATTTTTCCCGAAAATTTCAGATCTTTTGCTCCAGCCGTTTGGGAGAAATCTTGCGTACGGTGGACGGACGGAAAAATTTTTATTGCAGATTCGGATTCTACACCCTTTGAAACGTAAACCATGAAATTTTCAGGGGGGTTAGAATTTTTTTTCCTGAACGATTACAATGGTTTATTATTGAATAATAAACCAATATTAAAAACTAACGAAAGCCCCGTGCTTCGCTCGAAAATTAGGGTTCATCTCGAATGCTTCTCCAGTTGCCATGGCTTTCCGCCAATAAATAACAAACTACAAGCCAGCAACTGTAAAAACAGCTCGACACAATTATTGTCAAATGAGAATCGGCACTCGATTCAGGTGTTACACGGAGGTCAGTGTTTTGTTTAGTTTGGACGTCTTGATAGTACGCTTAAATCTCAAAAATAAGGAGGAACAAACAATAAATGAATAGTTTTAGTAACATACACATCAGTTGTACAAATAGATCGAAACCAGTGACAGAACTTTTGAGGAAAAAAACTTGTGACCTCTATGTTAACAAATAATCGTCACGGCCTCCGTTTAATACCCAATGCTAAATGGAAATTGAGCTATTGCGCTTGCGATTATTGTGTGTACCCACCGTCGAGTGTAAAAACAGAACTTCGAGAATCAAAAAAATCGTTAGTCGTTTGTGAAATAGAAGGATGTTTTGGAGATTCTGACGTAGCCTACGTTCTGGGCCAGAACTCGCTGATCATTTTACAGCCGCTTCTGTCAAAATCGGAGCAGCAGTTTATCCGTCGTAATGTGGTAGAAAATAGGTTTGAGAGCCATCCAGAAGATTGCGGACCTAGGCACCCCCAAGTATAAGCCCTAAGAAGGCTACGTAACGAATTTATAAGCTTCATAAGATTAAAATGGTAGAAATTAGGTTTATGATCATTTTTCCGTCCCATACTTCCTACGAAACATCAAATTCTCTTGGAACAGGCTCATTATCTTCACACAATGACGAAGACTGCTGGCGAGTGGCCACTAGAGGTGGGTAGTGAGTGAGTGACCTTGTCTCAAAGAACTTCTCTTTCAATTGAACTTGTCCCAAATGACCTGCGGAGGGAAGACCTGCAGTTCATCACTAGACAGCATGGCTCCCCGCGGCCGACGTTCGAACTTCTCTTGGCAAGAGAAGTTCGAGACCTGTAGTTTGTAAGAGACCTGCAGTTCAACCATCCGCCATTAGCTCGGGTTTCCTTCTAGTCAACGAAGGACTCCCCTCATTGCAGAGTCAATATCATCCAAATTTACTCAATACTAAACTATACTGGTCGATAGTATACTCATCGCAGAGTCGATTATATTTTAAAAAGTAGATATTTATATGAAAATTTGCATGAAGACTAGAAAAATGACTGGAGAGTGGGGAAAGAGAACAGTAGATGACTGTAATTTACGGAATTCTGACGGATGACGAAGATAATAGAGGTTCACGGTCATGTCACGAGATAGCAGTAGTGGTGGTGGCTGTCTCAGAATGGAGACGACGACCTGCAGGTCCCATTCATTCAGGAAGTGAACTGCAGGTGTCGCATTCCTCCACTGAGTGAACTTCTCCCACTGACCTTGTTTTTGGACTGAGTGACCTGCAGGTCGTCGACTCCCTCAGGTGACCTGGGTTTACACACCTCTAGTGCCCACTCATTCCGAAGTCATTAATACCTCCGCAACCTATCCAAGCTTGCTCACTTCACGGTAGTAGTCATGTCGAGATTCTGCATCTCCCTCATTTTCTCGTTTTGACGACTTAGCAGTAAAGAAAAGTTGTGGTGGAGGGGGTATGAAGGGCGTTAAACAATATTCAATTTTTGTGGAATAACTTCCAGCGTTTTCTGTTATGGCAGAAGAGGAGTACAATATTGCTCTCGAGGAAACCAAGCCGCAAGTAGGTATAGGCCGTTTCTAATCTAACTTTTGCCTTCACTATCTCGATACGCTCTCCTATGTCAGCCATCCTTATCAGTTCATGGGAAAAGGCTTGTTCCACTCCGATTACTTCAGAGCCAAGTCCAATTCTTTACATAGATACGATACTGTGCGCTATACTACGATGAACTTCTCTCAAACACGGAAAATCGTGGCATGAATGACAGCCACCACTCTTCCCTTCCATTTAATATCGTTATTCATCAATTTTGTGGAACTTTGACCCCTCTATCGATGTTTTTGATCACGCAAAACGCCCTCAGTTACTGTACAAAAATGTGCAACTGGAAGGTTGCACACCTCTGCCAAAATCGTTATTTATGGGATAAAAAATGAAACTTTTTTTTAATCTGGATGTTTTTTTTTCTCGAGGGTTTGAGACTTTTAGTCAAATGAAAAAGATCATACCAGGTGAATCAGCTTTGAAATCAACGAAAATTGATGTGTCTCACATTAGGTTTGCTAACATTGGTTTAGACAATTTCATGACTTGGCAACTATGCTTGCTCACTAGACGGGTTGTGTCTGGAGTCAAAATGGGATATCAAATTTTCATAAAAACGATTATAGAATCCAAATCTTGAATAAAAAAGGAAGTACATTGCTGCAAAAAAGGATACATTGCTTGTTTTGCTCTTCTACAACCTTTCATTTGCATATTTATGGGCGCTCGCTGATTAAAAAAAATCAATTCGGGGAACGAAATTCCACAAAAATAGAGCGAAGAATTTGAATATGCAATAAAAAGTGCGGGTTCTCATCGGAAAAAAACAAAGTTGATCACTGTTGAGATATTTGGGAAAAAAACATGTAGATTTTGGTAGAAGTCTAGAATAGGAAACCCCTCCCTTATCAGACCGTCGCCATACTGAAAAACCAGATGTCTCCTATCGATATAGGCAGAAATGTGTTCTGTCGGTCTCAAAAACAAAACAATATCCTACATCAATCCTTCTAGTACAGGACAAATAGATCAGAATATGTTAACACTTGAGGAGCTTGCTTTCAAACAGGCACATATCCATTCCGACAAAATGTTCAGGAAGCGAAAAAAACGATTTGCAGATTAGTGGAGATGTTTTTCTGTAGTTTCTCATCGGAGTAATGTGTGAGAAGGCACGGATAAAGATGCCTCAAAATATGAATCAATTTTCTCCAAAACACGAGGCTGTATATCCATTTTCACTTTGAAAACGTGCCCTTTTGACTCATGAATTTGTGCCTTTTTGAAAAAGAAAGAATTCATTCTCCATTCTGTAGGTTTTATTGAAAACTTTACCTGACTCCATATTTCCATTTGTCATGCCTGCCATCTATCGAGTCTCATGTAAATATTCAACGCCAAGACGAAGGAGCAATGCTTCTTTTTGGATATGTGCCTTTTTGAAAACCCACGACTTATCGCCTGACGAAATTCGGCGGATATGTGCCATTTCAATTGCAAGGCACTGAAAAAAATGTAGGAGACGGATTTGTTACCTTTTGATGCAAACACATAACTTTAGCCCCGGAATTGACGTGGATGTGTTCTGTTTTGTTCGGAAATGATAGGGGGATCTAATTCAACTCATATTCAGAGATAGAAAATTGAGAAAAAAACGTTTTCTCCCAGATTTGGATATGCGCCTTTTTGAAAGTAAGCTCCTCACTTGTGTATCTGCGTATTAAAAACAATTTTATCGCTATAACGGTCGTGAAAATCATTCCATAATACATGGCAGTGGTATCGATATACTATCCCATACATATCGATGAAAATACACATCGAGCCTGATAAGAGGTAGGGGTTACCTATTCTCTACTTCAGGAAAAATTCTTATAATGAAGTGAGTGCACCTCTACTTGTACGCCTAATTTGACTTATGCAAATCATTCACACACAAACAGAACAATGAATATTAAACACCTCAGGTTTCATAAACCATTGGCACCCAGGTAGGTGAATAATCGCTTATTTGGGAAATGTATAGTGTAGTAATAAATGTTCAACTTACCACAGCCCCTGACATGGCATGAACCAGATTGTCGTAGGTAAATAACTTGGAATTCACAGACATGATTGTGGTGTGGTGAATGCGAAAGGATGCTTGCCAGGATGATGTAGGTAGTCGGTGGGGTCAGTTACGTACGCGCTTGCTTGGTTGGCAGGCAGATAATGAGCGGCAATCAACAGAGAACCACGAAATATTATCTAAGAACTCAGATTATTTTGTTCTTCACGAACTGGCGCACAATCCAGTAAATTGGAAAGTCTTGATTAAGCTTAAAACATAAGTTTCAAAACTCGGTTCCTAAATTCTAGAGAGAAGCTGAATGGTCACCATATGTCACTTCGCTCTCCCTCAAGAGAATGACAATGTTGATTTTTCTCATTAGTTTATTTGAGGAGAAATATTGAGTAGGATTAGAGTCACTCGAAGCCGGCAAATTCACAAGTCACACAACGTCAAGGCTGCTACTACCCGCAGCACATAAATATTCAATGGCCTTAATGATTGAATAGAACAATTGAAAGGAACAAGTGTCAGGTTTTCACTGAAGCAGATAACAGAGATTAAATTAATTATTCGATGTTATTAGTAATAAAATCTAGAGAGGTTTGACAATAGGATTATCACTGATATCGGAGTCTTCTTCTTCTTCTTCTTCTTCTTCTTCCATTTCTCCTTCTTCTCTCCCTTGTTGGATACATCCCCACTAGATGTTTCAAGTTTCTCGATTTCACCTTTGCTCTACCCGTTTTCATACTTTGCTTTTCCCGCTTTCATGTTATTATCATTACACATGCTCCATGTTGTTGATTCTGCCAGTTTTTATATTCTCCCACCCATCCCAATTATAATTTCTTGAAATATGGTAAGTTTCTGAACAAATATTTTCTTTAAAGAAGGTATTTTGTCATGATCAGAAACCTCTCCTCCTCTTTGTCATATCTCTGATCTCCCATTAAATCTCACGCTGTTTAGATGCAATCCATAAGTAGATCTACCACATTGTGGATGGGCTCATGTTCAAAGTATGAACAACAGGGATCGTTTTCCGCCCCTCCTTCACAGGAAGATGTTTTCAATGTCATGTCCCAGCAGGATGCTGTTGCTCAGCAACAGTTGCTGTATGTGGCATTAGCTTCGTTCACATTAAGCTTGTCCATAAACCAAGGTGGAGGATTGGGCTCCCTGTAGGAACACTCCCACAGAGGAAATTATAGGAGTATACTATTTCAAGCCCCTCAATGTAGGCATATTGCAGTTTAGTCTAGAGTCTGGCATAGCTCATGGGCCCAATAAGTTTGTAGAGCTCTTGCAAGACGAGACCTATTTTAAGTAGTTGAGGTGTCATACTTTATGGTTAAATTTGTAATCACTCTCTGTAACAAGTCTAACATCACTTATGGTCTCCCAGACTTTCAAATTTATGAGTTGGTTGGGAAAAAATACTGAGGTGTAAATAGATAGTGATAACTATGTGGGAGGAGGAGGACCTGCCACGGAGTCCACGGACATAAAAAAAAGACGACTACCACCACCACATTTGTGTGTATAGTTTGTGTTCGAAGGTTTTGTACTTAGGTACTTCGTATTTACACAGCTGTAAAGCTATCTGGCCCTATAAATGCCCATCAATCTATTATAATTGTTGGTAATGCATAACTGGTGTATTGAATGTTAGTTGACATAAGGATTTAAAATGAGATTCGTGACCTAGCTTTACTATTTCAATCAGTCCAATCGTTTTTATTCTAGTAATTAGCTTTTACTAGTAATTAGTTACCTTCCGGAAGTATGAATAGGGAACCCAATAATCTTAGCAAGCTGACGGAGTTTCCACCCTTGTCACCCGCTGAAGAGGAGAGCTCTGGGCTCTCTGGAATATTCGCAAGGTTCTTTCGAAGTGGCAAAGGTAAGTTCATGCTAATTTTATGTTATGTTCATGCATCACAAGTGACTGAAAGTAAAATTGATCACAATTTATACTCTACTCGATTCAGTTTTCGTGAATATGATATTTTAGCAACAGAAGAAACTGTGCCTAAACAAGAGACCCTTGAGGAGTCTGCAACCAGCAGCTCCTACGACGAATGGGCAGACCAAGATCAGGTAAGAAGTTCATACCTCTTGACCTGACCAGTTCATGTCAGCTTCGATTCTTTAAATAATTTTTATATTTTTAGGGCGACAAAGAAGAAAAAGAAGAGGATGGTCTTCCAATTAACATCAAAGAGGGGAGAAGTTTGCCTAGTGTGCGCAAGAGAATCGGAAATCTGCTTGCTCTCAAAAGCACAGTAAGTTGAAGAATTTCTGACAAAGTTGTTTTTATGACTCATCCAACTATCTCTCACTCACTGTCATTTTTTCGTATAAAACTTTAAATTGTAGGTATAAGTATGCCTATCTGGCATGAAGGTACAAGTTGTGAAGCATGAGCTAACGTAACCCCTCAATCTCCACCCCACTGAGAAGGCCAAGAAGTGATGGTAGTTCATGAGCTCTCCCCGCAGCGGTTTGTTTGGTATCGCACATTTTAAAAGCTGTGATATGCCATGTACGTTTGCTAGACATAGGAGAAATATGATTAGGGACGTCTAGAGATCGTGATGGGTGGGTGGGAGCGATTCAGGTCATGACGCAGTCATGTGTCCCTGTTGAAATGGATCGACAAGAATTGAAATCCAACTTCCTACCACCAATATACTTTACCATGAAGCTAGTAGGACCACCATTTGTAGAACTGTATGATTGCAAAACAATTTTCTAATAGCTCGATAAAATCTGTAGCTTAAGGTCTGTGACCTAAAGTAAAGTTACCCAATTTGGAAGAAGGAAGAGTCAAGTTATTAATTGTTCAATGGTGGCAGAAATCTGCAGAAACCCCCCCTAGGAAATACAATCATCACCAAAAAAATATGGAAAAAATTGACTCAATCGATGGATCAATTGGCAAGAGAGGTGTATTGGAGGGGCTTGTTCTGGATTTCACTGTATGTGATTGCTTCTTGTGGGGATATGTTAAACCTTTCTGTGCCAACTTATCCTGCTTATTGTGATGAGCTATTTACCCGATTTCAGTTGCTACTTGTGAAGTGACTTCTGAACGCTCCAGGTGATTTGAGTACAATTTTCTGTCGTAGCTTTTGCCCTTAGGGGTAAACAATATACAGGGTGTCCCAAGAGTTATGCACAATCCGACTCCTACGTGTTCTACAACTCATTTCCAAACAAAAATGCCTCTTAGCAATTTTTTTGCATTCATGTTTTTGCTGACACCATGGACCCTTATCAAACCAGGCTTCTGTATCATTACCAACTCTTCCCTTTCGTCTCTTCCCTCACTGTATTTCCTTCAATGTGGTTTCCCTATTGCATATTCCCATTCATCATGGTGCTCAATAGCTATTGAACACAGCTGGTACTAAAACTAAAACCTTAGTGACGAAAAACGATTAGCAGGTTAAAAAAAAAAGATAGTTTACTAGATAAAAAAAGGATCAGTGACATAAACAGTATTATCTACCAATATTTTTCCCTCTTACTATCCGACGTTTTCGCAAGGGTGTGAGTTGTACACAGGAGGAGTGTGACTCCCTTGCTGCTTGAGAAGCATTACCGTTGGCAAAACCGTACACAGAAATCATGTCAACATACTCACTTGTGGTATAGCTACTCATCTGAAAGCAACTCATCGCAATCAATCGTAAATGAACACAAACAATAGCCGTCTCTCGGCTCTTCGATTATCCTGACTTTGGCTGGACAGCTTAGGAATGCCGTAGACGCTATTTACAAACGAATGTTTTCATTCAATAAATTCATTTTCATTTTTCATTCTTGAATATTTATTTTATGGTTTAAATCTTAACAATCTTGTTTAAACTCTAACTCTTAATATGAACTCGATTTAAACCCCAATATCTTACCATTGTCCCACAACTGGATAACATGTTTGAGTCAACAAACATTTTACTAAAACTGAATTTGGTCAGAAACAACAAATGATCAACATTGCAACACCCAATGCTGCGGCCAAATCAGATCGGGGTTGATAATACACGGCGCACAAAGCAACCCCTCCTTCAAGACCGGGGGGTCGTGCGGGTCATTACATACCCTTGCCCCTGACCAAGACAATGCCTCCTCCGTAGCTTTCCCAATTTTCACACATCGGGTATTTTTTTGTTATGCCGGGTGTCCCAGGAGTTATGCACAATCCGACTTCTACGTATTCTGAAACTCATTTCCGAACAATAATGCCTCCTATCGATTTTTTTGCCAGAGGCCTCGTTTCCGAGTTATTCTCGATTTAAGATTTTTTTCGTGTTTTCGATCTCATGTCTTTATAACTGTTATAACTCCCTCAATTTAGGAGATTGCTCAAATTTGATGACACCGTTGGAAAGAGCGTTATATTTTCTATCTATTTGATGCCAGAAAACATTTTTTAGCTACTCAACTGACAGCAGCTCATCGCAATCAACCGTACGTGAACACAAAAAACAGCAGTCTCTCGGCTCTTCGATGATTGGCTGGACAGCTTAGGAATGCCGTAGACGCTGTTCACAAAGAACAGGTTTACGCATCCAAAAAACTAAGTTAAATCGTTACTTGAGAGGTCTGGTGTTTTCACCATTCGATTCAGCGAGAAAGTTACGTGTAGCCCGCCTCCAACCTTTTTTGTTGAGACTTTTGGAAAACCTTAATTTTAACAGAAAACTCTCGTTTTTTTGCAGTTAAACACCATTTTCTTAACTAACAATATTTTTTAAAACCAAAACGACTACACCGTTGGAACACGCTGACATTTTGGCGCACGTTTTAGCAGGTCTGCACAGTTCCGCGTCAAGCGTTAATGGGGTTTCTAGGCGAAATTAAAAACAGGTGATTTCAAGATTTTGATAAAACTTCCATTACGCGCAGCAATCGCACATCTTCAATGCAATAAAAAAAAAGTTTTCTGACATCAAATAAATAGAAAATTTAACGCTCTTTCCAACTTTGTCATCAAATTTGAGCTATCTCCAAAATTGAGGGAGTTATGACAGTTTTAATGACATAAGATCGAAAACACGAAACAAATCTTTAATCGCGAATAACTCGGAAACGAGGCCTCTGGCAAAAATTGCTATGAGGCATTTTTGTTCGAAAATGAGTTGTAGAACTCGTAGGAGTCCGGATTGTGCATAACTCCTGGGACACCCTGTATATCCTCGAGTTTTCCCACATTTTCTGAAGATGGTTGTTTTTTGTTGAACTTATGCAATCAAGATCCACGTCTATATTTCCAGTGTTTTAAAAATTACTGATTTGGTGTTTGTGCAGGGCCGTCAGTCGTACAATGATACCGAGTTGAAGCAATATTGGATGCCGGATTCTGTCAGCAAGGAATGCTATAACTGTGGGGAGCGCTTCACCACTTTTAGAAGAAGACATCATTGTCGAGTAAGAAGTGTTTAATTTCTACTCATTCTCATTCTATCATTCTTCAATTTACAAACGCTAAAGCTATCCGTTTTCGCATCAATTTATTGTGCACCTTAGTTCCACTTGCTACTATGAATGAAGGTAATGCTTGAATGCCAGGAGGGTGTATGATCACCAATCAATTGACATCGATTCTAAATTTTTAACTTGTGTTGTTTATGGAATTGCGCCATTATGTCATGTGTTGAGAATGGCAGGTTCTGAACGATCAAATATTGACAACTTTCGTTTACAGGTATGTGGGCAAATATTCTGTTCCCGATGTTGCAATCAACAAATTCCTGGAAAAATCATGAACTGCACTGGTAAGTTTGGTAGATGAATCCTAAAACACTTTTTGGTTTAAAAAAAAGTTTAACAATATGAAATGTTCAACTGTATTCATTTGAGTTCTAATTCAGGTGATTTGCGTGTTTGTGTCTACTGCGGCCGCGTCGTTCTCAGCTATCTGAAGTCAGCAGAGCTCAACTCCGAGTTGTCAGCCGAGCATCTGAGCCTCCTGAACGAACTTCAGGGAAAATTTGGTGATTCCTACGATATAGAGGTGGAAGGTAGGGTATTAGCGACTCCAGATAGAGAGGAAGTAAGGAGGAAACCATCTGTGGGTTACCAGGAGGAGAGATTTGGAAGTTCTACTAGGTATGTTCATTGGCTATTTCAAATCGTATCCAATTTGCATTGTTCCATACTATGTGTGTTTCATGCTAAATATTTGACCCTGTGCATTCGTTTATTTTATTGTGTTCTCAATATTTTTCTTGAAAACGGCATAATTTTTAAGGCATAACTTTTAGTTATATAATTCAATTCGCTTGCAGAACTGAAACTACAGGACGCTGTTCACTGAGAGGCCTTCTTGATGAACTTCTGTCTTCCGGAGCTCTCGTTTGTGGCACCCATAGGTACCGACTTTTTACTTACCTACCCTCGTGTTTTGATCGTCGTATACCGACTTATGCGAATTGGTCTCGTTTTGAAGACTGGTCATTTGAGTGTTCAAGTTATAAAAGATACGAAATGCACAAAGCGACTACTATTGTGTACAAGAATTTTGTTACGAGCGTGTGTTTATTGGCCGTAAAATTGAATGAATAATCGCTACAATCGAAGTTTACTTGATGGCGGTCAGTAAATACTCAAGTACGTTGAATTTACTCAAGTACTTAGTAACTGCCATCTAGTGAACAAACTTTGTACATGGGCTTTTTAAAAGACTGTAGTGTAGTACACAAAAACATGGGTAAAAGGAAGATTCCTAGTGGTGAAGAGCAACTTCACGATTTATGATAGTCAAGCCCTTGAAAAATACTTGCCTAGTTCAAGTTTTTGTACTTCTACTTCGAAGTACTTGAAGTATTGCTTTTGGTTACAATTCTTTTTACCATCTTGTTGAAATGTTGTTACTGTACAAGAAAAGTTCCTTACACTAAAATGTAAAAAAACCTACGCTAACAGTCCTGTCAATAACTGTAAAGCTCAGTTCGTTAACCAGCCACATTGCACTATATCCTCCAGTTCTTATTTACAAGTTTCATGTTTTTTTAAATGTTTTTTTTTTAATTTCTCCATTAACCTCTTTTTTCCAAGCAGAAAAGAAATGTTTCACTTGGTTTCGAAAAAATAACTTATATACGTAATGATAATGTTGTTTTGCTCAAAGCTATGTTAAGGTACGACATCAATGTTTCCATACTAGGTAGGTATTCTCGTTATGTATTCGGAAGAAATATTATTTGCAATTTACAGTACAACTTAAACCATCATAAATTTTATTATCGCATAACTCAGTCACGTTGCAGAACCTATCATAGCACAACAGGGTTCCCTAATTAATTAATTTTTCAGTTCTGTATAATTACTGGTAAAAAATAACTAACTATTTCGTGAAATTGATGTTTCGGATGCAAAACTTTTCTTTATGTTAGCATTACATCAAATATCTGCTATAGAAACTATACTGCAAAGCTCTTGTTCATTATTTTCTTAAACGATTGAGTTTGTGGCACTATTGATTAATGTCTGTGGCTAGAAAAGTTGTTTACATCAAATTAATTACATTGCAGATTTCGCCTTAGAACGTACAGTTTGTGTTTCCCGGCATCTCAACTCGTAGACAGCTTGGTAGCCCAAAACAAAGCTGGCAACCGGTAAATCCTTTACTTTTTCATTGTTACTTAACTATAATTCGTTATTTGCATGTTCTTTGTTAATACCCTATTGAAATATTTCACTTATCTTGGAAAATTAATGATTATTATATAAAATATGAATGCTGCTTGAGAGCACAAAATGCAAAAAATGTGTTTCCGGTCTTGATATTGCATTGATTTATTCAACCGCTTATCGAAGCACACGTTATTTCATGGAGTGTGTTGGTCTATTATCAACTTTATTCGCTTTTATCTCATCAATTATCCAAGCGCAAGCTAACTAGTTATGCATCCGAACTCCTCCTCTCTCAATTGAAATGACTATTCATGGGTCTCTCAAGGTTATATACCCATTCAATTTTATCATCTTCCTGCGAACTGTAAAAATTATATAACGGCCGTTTTTATAATTTATTTTTTGAAAGAGTTCGACTGAATGGTTTGTGCCATAGTTATTTTAACCGCATTTACCGTTTTTGAAAGAGTTCGACTGAATGGTTTGTGCCATAGTTATTTTAAACCGCATTTACCGTTTTTATAATTTATTTTTTGAAAGAGTTCGACTGAATGGTTTGTGCCATAGTTATTTTAAACCGCATTATTTCGGAGCATAAACATAAGGTGAATATAACCAGCCACACCGTGCGCAGTCAGATAGCACCGTACGGCAGGGATCTATGGTCTATTAGGCTACCGGCAGAAAAGAAAGGAAAGTCAGCCATGTGACCCAGCGAAAGCTACCCGTACTCTCCTCCGCCAACAATGAAAAACTAATAATCATGAAATTAAAAAAATATATTTAATCACTAAAAACTAAGTTTTGGTTCCTATATCAGGCCTAATTATGAATTTGTCAAACTCCTCTTGGAGAGCTTAAAAACACTGTTTTCAGACCCCTTTCCACACAGAATAATTACATTGCAAAAATCCTCATAATCATAAATGTAAGCACGTGAAATTGAGAAACTTTTTATTTCGGTTGCAGTTGGTTTTCAGAAATGTCTTGTAAAGCGTTGAGGAGTAACCAATCCCCAGTATTAATATTAGTTACATCCTAACTGCTAAGGTTTTCTTAGGAAGACAACCTGACGAAACAACTTTTAATTCTGCAACACATATTACTGAATTCAATGTTAGTTTTATGGAGTCATCAATTGGAGACCTCAGACGCTTGCGTTGTTGAAGTGAAATAATAACATTTACGAACCATGTGCAGTGGCTTAATATTATTTGTTGACATTCAAGATCTTCGCTGTTCGTAGGCAGCAAGCTATTGTAATGGGGCAAGCGTTGCAGAAATCAGGTCATATAGAGCCTGTTAGCCACGAGTCTGCTGTATTTGCTGATAACAACGTATTGTACAAAATACTTCCCTTCGAACCTCTTAGAGAAGAAATCCCGGACTCCTCTGTTGGTAAGTTCAAAGAAACATTTGATTGTTCAATTTGTAGCACTGTTTAGGTACTAGCACTAGCACTGCCAATAACTGCATCCAAACCATTTTTATAATAAATGTATACACATGCGTTTTTTTAAATCAATATTATTTTGTGAAGAAATTTAAATGTTTTTTGTACTCAATGTTATTTGTCATTAGACTCAATCTCAAGTGTTAGGTTGAACTTTGTTGACGTTGCTTAAATCTTATTTTTGAATTCACAGAATCTGATTTAGAAAAAAACTCAAGAAGCTCAACCTCAAGTTATAATTTGGACTTGAACGTTGATAACATAACTGCGCACATCAGTAAACCGCAAGAGTCTAGTCAACAAACAATCAGTAAGTCTTATATATAAAAAGTTATTATATTTCTGTTATTAGTACAGTCATCTGGTGGTTTGGGCTTGCGAAAATTCCCAACTTTCCGCAAATTTGCTGGGTTGTTTCTACCCCCCCCCCCCCCCAGGGGTGCTACACCTCATTTTGCGGACAAATTAACCTTGTGCTAACTTCAGGGGGCCCGAAAAACCGCGATTTTTTTCGGACTTTTTTCAGTTTTTCGGCTATAACTCGAAAACTACGCATCCTGATTTTTGACCAAGCGATCATGGAGATATAGGGGCTCAAAGATTGTCAAATTTTCCCAAAATGGCAAAATTTAGCAGAAACCACTCTTTTCCGCCAAGTTTATTGTTATTAACGTACTTGATGATGATATTATAATTTATTTTCATATTTTGTGTTGTTATGCTACATCTCCTCCCCCCTTTCATAGCCTAGCTTCGTCAACCCCCCCCCCCCCCCCCCACCACCAACCAGCAAACGATTTAATCGGTTTAACGATTAAACTCGAAAGATTTTAATTTGATTTAAAATGAGTTTCAACGATTCAAACGAGTTTTAACGAATTAAACTCGAGTTTTAACGATTCAAACTCGAGTTTTAACGAATTGAACTCACACAAGAAACACCTGTTGTCGGAGTTTCATTACAACAACGGAGTTGTTGTTGATATGACAATCGATCAACGACCTGTACAGTACCTACATTAACATTTGTTGTATTATTAATACTTGTGAATACTGTAAATACATCAACATTTTATTCCTTGCTAATACTTTTTATAACTGTAAAACTCAACAACAATAATAACTTTCTGTCAGTAAAAAGATTTTAAGATACATCAGTGTCATATTCTTAATTCTTACATTTCTGGCTGATTTTGCTGGTTGGGGTGGGAGGGGGGGGGGGTGACGAAGCTAGGCTATGAAGGAGGGGGGGGGGGAGATGTAGCATAACAACACAAAATATGAAAATAAGCTTCAATATCATCATCAAGTACGTTAATAACAATAAAAGTGAAGGTGTGAGTGCCAAGGTCATTTTGTAGAAAATTTTGTCTACTTCATTTTATAATAAAGGTGTCTTCCCGCTAGGATGCGTAGTTTTCGAGTTACAGCCGAAAAACTGAAAAAAGTCCGAAACAATCTCGGTTTTTCGGCCCCCCTGAAGTTAGCAAAGGCTAATTTCTCCGCAAATTGAGTTTTTTTGAAACAACCCAGATTTGCGGAAAGTTGGGAATTATTAGATTTTTGCAAGCTACGATTTCGGCACCAGATGACTGGACTATATCTTATTTCCTATAGCTATAGTATTTTGTTTGGTGGGGAGTAGATTACTTTATCATCACTTTATTCGAAGTTTTTCATCATCAGTGGTTTTTTTGACATCATTATTTGTTTTTTATGACCTGGCTAGTACGATGTGTTTAAAAGAGGTTGGGTTTTCAGGCTTCTGGACATGTGTAGATCTAATTTGCTGTTTTTTTGCTTTTAAAACATGATATCTTTTGACCTCTGACGAATCTCAACGATAACAAGATAATTCTTGTGAAACGTGAAAGCGATTCCCATGGTCTTTGTTGTTGAGGATGACAGAAACATGATAATGATGCTTCTGTTAATTACAAGCTCCTATCCAGAATCTACAGGGTAGACCTGTCAGCCATTATGCTGTATTTCCTCTTCATATCTAACGATCATTTGTGAGATTAGCTGATAGTTTCAAGGGGAATGAAGAGAAAAAAATCGGAAAGCTGCATGTACCCAAGAAAAGAGCTCATGTCTTTTGAAATGATACTATAATATAGTATCATGGAAGTTGTAAAATTATTTCTCGAGTTCTAAAACTAAGTACATTTTTACAACTTGTCCATTACACCAATTGACACTTTTTGAAATATTTTGCCATTGTTCGTGCATTTCCATCCGAGGAAACAGAAGTTTCAGAGTCAATGTCTTCTTCAAAATGTTGCTCTGCCTTATCTAAATAACACATTCACTTATTCCATCTTTGACGATGTTGCCACTGTAATAAACGTCACGAATTACTACCACTACTCCAACGTCAACAAAGGTATCAAATGGAACCGTTGTTAGATTGGAGTATCTCCACGGAAAACTATATATTATATTCCCGTTCTTTCTCTAAACCTGATCAGGTACATATTTAGTTTATGATTACCGTATCGATTAGGTTAATATCCCGTCCTTCCTGTAACGTGTAACAAGACAGTGAGAGTAAAAATGTTGATCAAGAAATAGTAGTTTCACCCCTATCATCTGTGAACACCATGAAGAACGAGTTCAGAGCGTTGATTAGACGGTTGTCTTCTGGCAATACTAAGCGAGATTCGAGTGAGTTATTGCTGCAATAAATGGTGATTGTTAGAGGGACCAAGTTGATACTTGATTCAAAATGGGGTTAAATAAAAGGTTCTATGAACGACATTATCTTTTGGTTCATAGTGTGTTGGTTTGTGTTTTTTTTTTTGTGATAATTCTTACATAAATTAATTGGGAACGAGGGAATGTTAACGAATTTATTTTGTTCCATGTGTATTTATATTGATTTAATTGTTGTGCAGACCCATCTGAAGCTTCTGAGAAAAATCAGGTTGATGGTGTCGGGGAAACTGGAGCAAAAGCTGTCTCCGAAGTGACGTCATCAGTGAATTTAGATACAATAGATTGGAACACGGTAGATCCAAGCACTCTGGACGAAGAAAAGAAAAATGCACTCGTCACCCTAAGGTACGTTAGTTCATGTACAAGTTAGAAAACCAATATTCTTGATAATACTCGAAGGTAAGAGATGTGTCTTTCTTAGAATAATTAAAAATTCCATTCTTGAGCTAAATAAATGAAATAACCAAAAATATCAGCTCCAGCTTTTCCTTGCACGTTAATCGTTAGCACATCATCTAAGTAGATCTAAAAAAAGTCTGCCAAGTAGGGTGTGTGGTATCTTGTGAAACCGTAAAATGGTCTGGTCTGTTTTAAATTATTTTGTACCTGGTTTCTATATTTGGTTTAAATGGTAAATAAATTCGCCAATGAGAATATGATGGTTGAAACATCTCACGTTTTTGCGTGCCAAAAATCAACAGTGGATTGGGATTGATGAAGTTCATTGAATCCCATCTACATGTAAACCTCAAGAAATGTAATCGAAATCTGATGAGAACTATAGAATTCGTACCTCTTGCGAAGATTTGAGATTCAGGCGCGTGTCAGCATCTACTATTGATAGGGTTCAACTCGTCATTTCACAACTAACCTTCGAATTCGAGCGAAATTGATTTATTCACAGGCAATTCGCCTAATGGACAAGTGCTCGAATTAAATTAACCAATAAGTATAAAAAATCGTACGAATTGGCTAAGAGAAAATGTCGCTTAATATATTTTACGTTTGGGCAGTCGGCAAGCGCGGAAAATAGTGCATGATAAAGAAGATAGGGGACCATCCTTATCTTAACCCTCACGTTCTAACAACATTTCATCTAAACAGGATGAACAATTTTGATGGTGGGCTGCCTACGAAGCTTTCGATTGTTAGCAACTCCCTTAATTTGTGGGATGCCATAATTTCTAAGAATCATATACCTCCTTTCATGTAGATTGATACAAGAGCAATTAATTCAATAGTAGGTGGTCCCATAACTGGCGAGTCAAAGTGAATCCCTCCAAATTAACTGTTGTGAAATTCATATACCGTCGAAATTTAACACACCACCAAATTACCATGAATGGAACACACATAGCTGAGGCTCTTAGGCTATTTAGGTCTGATACTCGACAAGAAGCTCATCTGGCACGAACATCTCGAAGAAACTATCAAGAAAGCTCGCAAAAGGATGTACGTTGTTATGCCTCTACTCGCTAGCGCTGCCTTAACTCTTCACACAAAGCGATTGATATACCTCTGTCTAATCAGGCCTATTAGGCAATATGGATGCCTGACATGGAGATCAGCCTCAGATAGCCAAATAAAAAAGGTGCAGACATTCCAAAATCGAATCCTCAGATACTGAAAGCTGTTTTCCATTCCAACTGTTTTGAGATGGTCTTTTCCCTCAGACCAGAATTAATTTTCAATCTAGCCAACCCATCCAAGATTTTCCTTGTCTTGCTCCCAATCTAATTGCGAAATATTAGTACTCAGTCTTGCTCTGCATATGTAATGTCTCGAATAGAGCTGGAAGGCATTTCGAAAAATTATTGACTGTTAAATAATACTAAATACTGGAAACTGATCAAATCTATGGCAAACTGAAGAATCGCTTAGAAAAGTTATTGATTTACCGCAATTCTTTGATTTTTCACATCACTGTACACCTTTTCTAGTTAGAATAGATAATATTTCGTAACAATGTGGTTTCGTTTCTACAGATCCTGCTTTTCAACGCATTGCAGCAATTTTTTAAGGCAAATATTGAATAACCAAGGCGTTCCGCAAAGCTGGGCAGAAATCATCACTCCAGTCGCATGTCAAATCGTCAAGAATATCCGTCCAGAGAAGTCTAAAAATTGGATGGAAGCAATGGATATAAGGCAGTAAGCTTAAGTCAATAATATTTTTCGCTTCCCATTTATTGTAGAATGAGGCGAAGATAAAGAACAAATTAATGAATGACAAATACGTGATTTATTTAATTGGACTGAAAAATCAAATACATTTCATCTAGCAATTTTACATATCAATAAAGGTACACGCTGGATAGGTTTACAGCAAAATCTAGTCCTTTATTATATAGCTCAATTAATATATTCGATTAGACTTCTATTATGAGTAATAATCTCGTTTGTCCGAATTCTCGGTTCATTCGTTGTCCAAATGTGCATCTCCAAATATTCACGTGTTTGTGGAGGCGATTGTTTTGATTGCTTATCAACGGAACGTATTTTCAATCAATTTTGTACATTTTATAATCTCGTGAAATCTGGTAAAAACTCAACGAAATACAAGATTTTTTCAAGGCTTCTCCATTTATCAAATTTTTTTATAATAGAATTAATATAATGAATATTGCTTATATATAAGCCAGTTTGTTGTCAGAGATACATAGATCATAGACATTGATTTCTTAGAGCTTCATACATAAGTACTTCTCTTCTTTTCAGAATAGTATTGTTTAATTAGAATCAAGTTCAAACCGTAAGTATTTAACTACTTCATGTGGGAATTTTGGTCATTTGAGGAGCATGATTTGTGTCATTACAAGATCCTTATGCCTGGTTCACTTCAACCTTGACATTAAAAAGATACTGTGGATTCAACATCACTTCACCCACATCTTGAATAAAATGCAACTTACATACAAGCTAGTCTGTTACGGTTTTACTGATTTGCTTCTCGAGTTTCACTAGAATTTCTCCCAACGACACAACATAGAAATACATGGAATCGAAATGAAAAATACAAGTATTCCTTCAAAATACACACAAAAAAAATTTTTTGGAAAATCTCCGTCCTTAGCGTTTTGATGACGTGTAGAATATTTACATCTAAAGAATATGATTAATTTGATACATAGTTTTAAATGCTGAGAAATGATAATGTGATATGCCGCTGACAAACGAAATGGTCTTTCGTTCGTCGGTCTTCTACAATTTTGTTTTTGCAAGTCGCCAAAAAAGTAGATTGATCGAATTTTCATTAAATTCTGTGTAGAATCCGAGTCTGCTATAAAAGTGGGTTCAAATGTTGAAAAAAAGTTAACATCTGCTGCTCATGGTTGCTTAATTAAGCAATGCTTTATCTGAATTTTACGCCAACAATTATGAAAGACAGCGTGTTTCTACTTAATCACATCAGGGTTGTAATTATTTTCTGGACCACCTTTGTATATGTTGGAAAACGTGTTTGAAGTCTCACATTGGCTTTGTTGTTTCTAGATACGTCCAGATCAAGAAAGTAGGTGGTGGCGAGAAGCGGGAGTGTAAAATCATTACCGGCGTAGTATGCTCAAAGAATCTCAGCCACAGAAAGATGCCCACTACAATGGATGAGCCGAGAATCCTCTTGTTGAGCTCATCCATTATGTTTCAACGGGACGAAGGGAAATATCTTGGCCTGGAACCAGTCATTATGCAAGTTAGTATTTCATTCAAATGTACAAATATTTGCCCAGTAGAGGTTTGGTGCTTTGGAAAGTCCTGAACTTCAATACTACAATGTAATTGTATTAAGTGAAAAACTTGTATGGTAATTTGGCTCAGAATGCCTTCGATTTTCGCGTAAACGGTAATAGTCGTTAGGAGAATCGTGAATTCTTGCTTTGGTGTATGGTCCAATACGAGTAAATTAAAAAAATAATGTGGACATGCTCCGTTCATTGTTAGTTCGTATAAGTTGTGGCCCAAAAGTATTCATACCCTTGAATGCGTTTGAACTCGTGTCCTTGCTACTATGGAGAAATTTTCATTTAGTTGCAACGCTCTTACGGATTGAGCTATGTGGCCGATTCAAGCAAACCTCTTCAACTGTGGTTTATCCCCTTGAACATAACATATGTTAGCTACTGTTACGTAAAGTCGTACTGAAATTAATAAACTTAATATAATAATGAAAATTAATTGAGTAATTGAGGTAAATAATTCATATATTCTTTGGATACCCACCTTTAGGAACACGATTACATTCAAAGAATCGTCTACAAGATTGTAAATCTTCGCCCCAACCTGGTCATTGTTGGAAAATCCGTCGCCAGGCTTGCTCAAGATCTTCTGCTTGATGCTGGCATTTCTCTCGTGCTTAATGTCAAACCCAGTGTGGTTGATAGGATAGCCCGAACAACAGGCGCTGATATCCTGACATCCGTTGATGCACATCTTGGTGCTCCTGAGCTTGGGGTTTGCAAGCGCTTTCAAATCATGAGTTTAACTACTGAAACTGGTAAGTAATCTTCTATTTCCTTAGTAGCAGTAGTGACAGTTTACCAATGAAGTACGAACTTGAGATATCTGTTTCTGAAGTTTCAAGTCTGAATTTTAGTGATGGTAAATTGTCATTGATTGTACGCTATTGTACAACAAATTGTGAAACACTGTGTTGTCAAACTTTGTGAAATATGGGAGATCGTCGACATCCAACTGTTTAGTGCACAGATATCAACGCTTTCTTCATACCTTCTCTTATTATTAAGCGAATCCCTCATCTGAACTTTTTGCTATACATTGAGAATGGGGCTTTCTCTATCAATTAACAACTCAAGTTTTTGTCACAAGCAAATTTTTACTGCGCAGGAAGAAACAAAACGCTGATGATTTTTGAGGGTTGCCGATACCCTGAACTAGGTTGCACCATACTGTTGAGGGGAGCTTCCACGCACGAGCTTTCCAAAGTGAAGAGAGCTACGTCTTCTTTGCTTTTTGCATACTATAACGCTCGTTTAGAGGTTCGACAATAGTTTTTCGTATTTATCTATAACTTTTAGATATGGTTGGATAGATGGTGTTGTACTTCATTGCATTGTTACCTCTTCGTGAATAATGTTACTGACAATTGATTTTTTTTTCTCCTCAACAGGTTTCATACCACATGGATTCGTTTGCTGAAATTCCTTCTACTTCCAAGGAAGAATTTCTTCTTGATTCCCTTGATGAACAACCGCGTGCTGATAAACTCATATCTCCCGATGAAATATATACTCCAACCAAAAGAACTAATCCAGAAGAAAAGCCTACCAAACCTTCACAAGATGTATACAAATCATTCAAGTCACATACTTTTATCAATGTTTTCGTTTTAGAAATATCTTATACTGTACAAAATCCCAAACAAATCTCGCATCAAGAGTATGTTTATTCTTAATTTATTCCATTTAAGTTGATCTGCAATATAAAAGTAGGTCCTCCTTGTTCCCTTTCCTGATTTCTAATTCATTTGTAAATTTGATATAAAATTAATGATGTTTTTCAGACTCCGAAATCCCAGTCAGAAACCGTTAGTGATCTGTCAGATCCTCTTCGGTCTACGTGGAAAGTTGGAGATGAGCCTGAAAATAGTAAAGAGTATTTAGCATTGGTGGAAGTGCCTAATGAACCCAACCGCTTCAAGAAAGCTTTGGATGACAATTTATTGTCAGTCTCACCTTTCCTCAAAGTTAGTTGTCTGTGATATGTTCGAGAATGGATGGTAATCGTGTCCTTGATTCAAAGTAGTTCTCTTTCATGATGTTGATTATTATTATTTTAGTTTTCATTGCCTTACCTGGAAACTGAACAAGGTCGGGCATGCGCACTGCGCTCATTTTTTAGTCAAAGGCTCTATTGGTCACCTCAACTAAGTGATGACTGTCCTAAACAAAGGCCGAATACTGCGTTGGAAGAAATCCCTACGATTGAACAGCGTTTGGAAAACACTAAGGTAAACTTGAAACTGATATTATTTAAAATAATATTTATTTCTCATTCAAATTCAACCTTTTCTCTACCAAATTATACATTTTCTAAATTGACAAAGAAGAATCAGAGAAAAACATAAATATAATTCAACCAAATCTTAATTGATTTAATTTCTTCTCCGTCATTGCATCGAATAAAGCCTGCTGTGTGTGTCAGTCATTGAAAGATTTTTGGTTTTTTCATTATCTATGGGCACTTAAAGGTACATAACTTCTTCACATAACACATAACATACTTCTTTTTTTTTAATTGACTATTAATAATTTATTCAATAGTCGTCTACAATAATGGCAATAGTCGTTTCCATAAAAGTTGTTCCCAACAGATCAGTGCTATTCTCGAACTTGATTTTTGGGATAGCCTTTAGCTTTCAGTGATGCGCTTTCAACTTCATCTATGCTTGTGAAACGACGGCCCTTGAGGTTTTTTTTCTTTTTTTTGAAATACAAAAGTCACGAACTGAAGTTGAACTTCAACGGGCTACTATTACCAAAAAAATGTGTACTCCGGTCAATGACAACGAGAACGGCAGATTGATCTTAGTTAGGAAAAATTTGGGTTTAACTATTACAAGTTCCTCTGAAAGCAATGCGTATCTTGAACAACCATGAAACGAGGGTTCAGATCAATGGCCACTGATCGGCCGAACAGTTCCGATGACAACGAGAACGGCAGATTGATCTGAAGTTTGGAAAAATTTGGGTTTAACCAAATTGAAACAAGTTCCTCTGCTCGCGTTTTCGCCTGAACAAGATAAATGTAAACCAATCTTGAATAACCGTTGCTCCGTATTTGAACTTTGATTCGGAAGGCATTGGGTTGTCTTTTAAGGTAATATCGAGAGATCGTAATGAGGGTGTTGATGTTTTTCGTCATGTTTACCTTATATTCCATCGGTTAAAGTATTGGTGAAAGCAGCCTAAGTGGTCTTTATTGTTCGTTTGATCCTGTGGCGAAAATTCATAATTATTTCTTCAACTTTTTTCACATTTTCGTCGGTTGTTGATGTGCTGGTTGCTCGGGGCGTTTGTCATCTTCTACGATCTTCACGGCCATCTTGAAAAGCTTGTACCAACCACTAGTAAACACTTGTTTTTTTTTCTTCCAAAGCTGACTCACCTGTCAGCCTCCAAATTTTACACCCTTTGATACAATTTATGGGATTTTTAATCAAAATTGAATGCTTTAATTTTAATAAAAGAAAATCTCCAAGCTCATAGAAACACTTTGCGCCCTAGCAGCACACAAAAACTACACAATGCACATAGTTGTAGGTTTTATTTTACTTAAAAGGATTTTACTTAATGAAAAATACTTGTTAACAATCGGACTTTTATAACGAATTTTCGGACAAAATTTAGCCATTGTTATCAATGAAATTCCAATTTGAATACACTTTAGTACATCGTGATTACAGAAGTGAATGCATTACGAACTAGCATTTATCTCACAAGAATTCTCTAAAACCATGAACATTTTATTAACTTAATTACTTTACTTTAAAATAGGAATATGATCAATAACGGACTCTTGAGGCCTAATTTACATGAATGAGCAGAAATTAACAGAGGCATTTGTTTTAAAACTTAATACAGAATGTTTTATACAATTGTCAATAATTTTCTGTTGTTTTTTGCATAAGATGCATTTTATGACCGAGTTTTTGGATTTAATCTTTTTAAGGGAGAGAACTTAATAAAGTTGTATTCTAACCCCTCTTAATCACGCAGTCACATTCAAGTGTGTAATGTCTACCCATGCTGTTATTCTTGAATGAACTGATGCTCAGCACTGGGTGATACACTGTGTTCTTCTTTGAAGCCCGATGCCATAATCAATATTCTGTTTGCCAATCCTAACTTATAACCTTTGTCTGATTTAATCAATTTTACATCATTGCAGCTGAAAGAAATACATCCATTTGTCAAAGCAAAGCTAACCCAACCGTCAGATTCTGTCGAGGTTCAAACACTTTTGGCTCACTTCAGAGCTGTTGGTGGTCGAATTCCAATTCAGCCGGATCCTGCATACTCTGCTGCAGCCCTGCTGCCTCCTCTTTATGAAAAATCCAAGGTAAAAACCGTTTAGGGTGGATTACTTATTTTTATGGTGAAAAAGTTTCTTTTTTTTAACATTTAATTATAAAATACGATAAGTATTACATTTGTATAAAAATTAAAGATTACGTGTTTTACTGTCCGACTGAAGTGCATACCTACATAATATTTACATACAAACACTAAAAGGATGTACAAGTGTAACTATCCACCGTTCACAGGTTACTACTTGGGTTTCGGTATATTAACTTCAAAGAGGTTCGTTCTTAGGTTCATAATTACCACGATTATGGAGTACTTTTGACGGATAAACTCATTACAAGGGAAACCTAGCAATACAAATTGAGAAAAGGATTATTCCAAATAATATTGTTTGTCGCCTAGGAATCCGTAATTTGAATGAAAAAGTCCAGCTCACTACAACAAAATTTTCCGGCACTTCGAATGTAATACTAAAGGCATTTTATCCACTCCTCTCTTCAAATCCATTCATAAAAACCGATTTTCCGAATTCACCCACACTCTCATATCCCCAGGCATCATCCATTGGGGATATTCTTACTAACCGAAGGACAAAGAAGAATGATCCAGTTCCCAAAGGACTACATCCTTGCAACACACGTCGATGTAAATTTTGCCCTGTTGTAATTGATGAAGCAGTTTCAACCTGTCCAACATCCCCAACTCATACGCATGCAAAGGTTCGGTAAAATGGCAGAGTTGCTTTGGAAAGAATGCCCTGCTTTCTACGTTCGAAAAGCTGGAACCCTACTCAACTTGAGGGTGGACAACCATCGTGCTTCAGTGGTGAGATCTGATGATGATCTACCCGTAAGCCGTCATGCAATGTCCCATAATGCAACTTTTGATGATTATTTCGGTATCAAATTCTCCATAAAATAAAACCTCACGAAAATAATGAGATGCTACACCAATCCAAAAAAGCCCATTGCAGCGTCTGGGGTGCATTCGGTTCACCTGAACTACATATAGACTTCTCTCTAATAGAGTCTCTGTCTGTCTCTAATAGAGTCTAGACTTTTTGGTGGACGATGACTAGGAAACCGTGGTCACCGTTGAGGCGTTGTTGAGGCGAGCAGTTGGATGCTAACATTTCCATGATGAACAGCATCAAGGCTGTTTAACGTGACGTCAACATTCATTGGAAGTTGTATAGTGTCGTTATTGTGGATTGAAGTTTGTGTTACTGAGTTGAAGTTGTATTTTGTGGATTGTTGACAAACAACACGGACGTTCGTTATTGCTACCGTGTGCAAAAAAAAAAAAAAAAAAAACTTGTACAATGCCAAAAACGGAATATGAGAAATAGGTAAAATGGGTTATAAATGTGGAAGGCTATGTTACTGCTAACTCGTCAAGGAAAGACGTTCAGGAGAACCGCGGGAAACCGATTTTAGACGGTTTGTCATGACGGCTTGCATGACGAATGGGTCGTCACGCATGCGCAGTCTGCATTTTTCTCCAGATGGTACCGTCAACGTCGTCGCGTGAACCGCACCAAAAAGTCTACAAGCCCATGGTAACTTGAGCATCTCTCTTGACGTCTTTAACAACTCCAGAAAATTCATTGTCTTTCGTAGTTTTGACAAAGGCAGTAGCCGAAGTATAAAAAATAATTATGTGGTGTTAACTTCAGTGTTTTCTTTAATCTTTTTTATTGCATAAAAAAAACCGGATATGTATAATGTATGCCTCCCAGGAGAGAGTACAAAAGAAGTTTATTCGCTAGATTGCTTGCAAACTGGGTATACCTTCTGATGAGATAATTTACGAGGTCCTGTTGGAAGATTTTCGTCTCCCCCCTCTTTGACGAAGGCTATGTGCCTCTGTTCTCATCTTACCTACTCTTCAAAGGACGCCTCCATCTTCCCCGAATTTCTACCCGCTCTCATCCCCTCTTCAGCGTCGAGTTTTCATCTACAAATTATCAAACGCATAGCTCCCTTCGCCGTCTCCCACGTTCCGCAAACCTCCTCACTATTTCCCAACTTCGACTTCTTCCACAATAGTATTACCTCGCTCAAAAGACTTTCATTATCGACCCCAGTTTTATTTTGACTCATCTGTTAATTTTATCATACTCGTGCCCTTACTGATTTATTGCTTCACTCTATTATTATGTAATTAGACTTGTCTGGACAAGTAAACTAATAAATGCAGTATTAAACATAATTTAGTAGTAGATCGTACCTTATAGAACCAAAAACTCGTAATTATTTGATTTCAAACTAATTATTTGTCTAAAAATGGTTCTACGCAGGATATCCTTGACCCTGGAAACCATCAAAGACTGGCAGTGTTGTTCTGCTCGTACTCTCCTCTCTCTCGGAACGCTCCTTCTTTCTGTGTGGACCCATGGTATGAGCTTGATGCGCTTTAACTGAAACAAATCGTCGTTTTAGTTTAGTTCTCGATTAGGCTCTATGACTTAAGCTCTGAAAACGTAACAATCCTAATTCATCACTCCAAGTTGACGTGTTACTAACTTCATATTAGTACTTTTTTACCAGCAAGCACCATATTATTTCCTGATTCCATAAGAAAACATTTTTTCACGTCGTGTTGGAGTTCGTACAGAAATATTTTGAAACTAACAACAATTGAGTCGTTATTTCATACTAGATGGTTCTGAAATGCGAAAAGGAACTGTTGAAAGTACGCAATTCAAACATTCCTACCAAAACATAACATTTGTGCACGCTATAAAAGTAGTAAAGCTGTGCTAAATATCTGGTGAAGCGAATCCCATCATCAATACTGAGTGTTTCTGCTTGTGACTACTTTGGTATGTTTCTTATATTTTTTTCCGTTATACATGTTGAATGTTTTACATTTTCTCGCAGGATCGTTGACATGGAAATGTATGGCAGAATGGACATTCCCTTGGGGCAGTTCTTAGAGAGATATTGCTTCAGATCAGAATACACTTGTGGGTCAGAGGTCTGCGAAACTCCGGTTTTGGATCACACAAGAAGGTAACTTTAATTCTTTGCCACAATTAGCATTGTATAAGTGTAATCTTGCAAGAGCTGACGTAGGGACATTCCCGTTGTGGATGCATTGCTTAACAATGTGTTTATTTGCCAAATTTTTGTACATTTTGAGTGGCAGGGGGTTCTGGCTGTTTGATTTGATTAATCGTCATTTTTGTAATTATCTTCTCCAACAGGTTTGTGCATAATGGCGGTGCTGTTCACATCAAATTGAGGCACCTAGAAAAGGAAATTCCACCACTTGGTGGCATTCTCATGTGGAGTTGGTGCATTCAATGCAGTAAGGTGTGTATCGAATTGAAACCGTATTTGAATACGAAGAAGAAAATTAATATTAATTTCGTATGTTACTTGTAATTTGTATGAATAATTATAATTGCGTATTGTAATGGGTAATTATAATGATTCATTGTTGCCCGAAAGTTCTTAACTAATACATTGTGTTTTAGTAACTTGCTATTAGGAATACATCCGATCCTTATTTCTTCAGCATAAATTTCATGGTGTCTAGTCGCAGACCGTCTACCGCCCCTAACTTCTCTAACATTCAAACAATTTACCTTCTCCTCCTCGTAAGAAAAGTGGGGTCGTAATCTCTCAAGAAATGTGACTTCATTTAAGTGAAATGCAATGTGCTTGTTTTGCGCACTTCCCTGACACAAAATTGCAAGTGAAACTCTATCAATTCTTGGAAAGGCAACGTGTTTGGCGACATGTTTGCTACACATCTTTGAACTTTCAAAATAAACAGCTTTGGTGAATTTTCCATTTGCACCTCTTTTCTCACTTCATTCCCCCTCACTTTCCGTATGTCATCGGTTGGTTCGGTAAACGCCGCAAATTCCAACGTTTTGTACTTGTTCCCACGTCAAATATAATTGTTTGGTACATTCTTCCCAAATGTATCTCAACCCAGGCGAGATAAAGGGTGGAAGATGGCTTACATCGCTGTATAGCTCAATGACATCCAGAATTATAATAACGGATTGCTTTTGAGCGTAATCCGTAGGGCAGGAAAAATATTTTTAACAATTGACAGCATTTTTCTTCAACTTTCAGATGACTCCGATCCGGTGTATGTCCCCAGGCGCCAAGTGCATGTCTTTCGCCAAATATCTGGAACTACGTTTTCATGCAGACATGTATAAGGTTCGAAACGTTGACTGCCCTCATTCTCTTCATCAAGATCACGTCCATTATTTTGCTATGAGCAAAACTCTCGCAACTTTCACGTGAGTAATTTCTAGATGTATATTTTTGGATCTTTTATTACTTGTCAACTTGTTATCTAACGAACCAGCCCAATATTTATATTGTAGGGCTTCCTTAGAGGCTCCATCATGTTAGTGCGCACAGATGTGCTTTACTAGAACTAGATGTTTAGGCTGGCCAAGGCAACTTCAACATTCGTGTGGCTGAATGTTTGATTTCAAATCCATCGTAAAGGGTACATTATAGTTATCTGCCAGACATTTTATTTTTCTGATTGTGATCAGCCGTTTTGACCTCAGAAATTGGCTTGTTACGGTATAAATGGATGCTAGTGCAAAGGAAAAACTTCATTGATACTGTATTACGAGAACATACCTCATAATGTTCATTTGACTTAGGTGACAACAAAGTGCTACTCAACATATAATGGTGGGGAAATGCATACCAGATTGAGAAACAAACCTTTACATGACGGCGTTAAGAATTTCGAGACTACCACCTACGAACTAAACTAAAACTAAAAACTAAACGAGCTCAATCACTTGAGATCAAGTTGTAGAAACCCACTTCAAAAAAGGAAATGGAAGTCAAATGAAGAATGTTGTCTATTTCCTCGAAACATTCGAGTTTTAATGTTGAATTGATTTCGACAGTTGGGTCATTATCAGCACCCAACAATACCTTATTACTTTTTGAAGAAATAGTCACCAATCTTTATTCGACTTCTGTTTTCTTCAACACTGGACCTGTTGTTGTACACTTGTTCGTTCAAATTTCTCTCACATTTGCTTTTCTTGCAGTATTGTAGTTACGAATATTACCGTAAACATTGAACAATTTGATTTACAAACCATGGAAAATCTTGTCCTTTCTGTGAAAAGCGTTGTTTATGTGTTTCCTGACACGAATACCTTCTGTCTTTTGTACAGATATTCAAAAATATCCCCTTGGGAAGTATGTTTGCCACCGCAGATGCTCCTGACCGAGCGAGAAGTTTACAATGAAGCAGTGAAATTGGAAGAGCTCAAAACATGGATGCTGATGGGTAACCAAGTGTTCAACTCTGTGTTGACCAAAGTGTGTAGCCTCAGCCTGCCTGAAGGTAACCAATTGTACTGTGATTGCATGATGCTCAAACCATCTTCTGGCTGGGTGGTTTGAAGTTTGTGTGTTGACTGTTGTAGAAACCCGATTTCATAAGTTCATTCCCAAGGCAGTTCAGTTTTACCTAAGTGTTTCCTGTCTTTTCCATAGGTATTGCATCCTCTCTGAAGCAGCAGTTGCAGAAAGATCAAGCTCAGTACAAGCAAAGATATGAAGACATGCAGCGAAAGTTGAGCCCTTCGACAGGAGTGTTGGATAGTCCTAAACTGAGTGGTACTTGCTACTTTCTGAACTAACTTTTTTACCGAAGTCTCGAAACGTCACCATAAACATAGGAATTGAACTGTCAGAAAGCTCTAAATACTTGAAATATTGTATTGTCTTGTAATGATGGTATTCCGTATCCATTAGTAATCATCTGAAAGCACCATATATAGCTGTTTTCTCTTCTCAATTCGTATGCATATCGTATTCTGTCTTTCGTTCCAACAACAGTTAGTTCGTCAACACTTCTGGGAACGTTATATAACGAAACATCATTTCTCCAAATATTCTGCTCTTTCAACGAATTTAAAGTGCAACATACTGTATACTGTGAAATTGATGAAAAAACTGGAGCTAGAAACTGAACGATCTGAGGAGCTTACTTTTTAGGCGGGACATAGATAAAACTGAGAACGGCAAGTCAGGAATAAAACCTGACCATTTGTATTCGGATGCAACTGTTGTGGAATCAATTGTGAAGTTCTTTAGAATCATGAGCAAATTCTAGACCGCGTAAAGAAGGAAACGTTCTGTTATTTTTTAGGGTTCTTCGTGCCTGGAAATGTAAACTATACATTTTTTCAACACTCGTAGTTCATTTATTATAGCGGTTCATTAGTTTTGGTATTTTGAAGTTGGTAACGCTTCTAGGTAAATTTTGTTTGTTTCTCGTTTTCAGTGAGTCACATGTGGGCCGTGGAAGATAGCCTTGTTCGAATGAAGAGGCAACTAGCCGAAAGCGTAGAAGAGTGGAATGTACGACTGTGCGATGCTGAGGCCGCAGCTAAGAGGGAGGATAAAAGAAAGAGCCAAGAAGTCAAAGCCCCTCAAAACTCATTATCCGAAATCATTGATGGAGTAAGTTCTCCGTCAAACTTATCAGTGATTTCTGGCTCAACATGTCAATGTAATGTGGTTCTTCTCCTCTGTAACAATATTTTCTGTTTCTAGGAAAAGGAAAATGATGAAAGTGGAGATCCATCGGAGCTCCAACTAGGTGTTGAGGCCAATGAACCGGATGATAACAAATCTGGAGAAGTATTTAGTGAAATCGAATCAGCCGTCGATACTGATGATGGTAAGCTGTTTTTCTTTTTGTCGGAACCAAGGGCTCATTGCATAACCTCGTTGCTACTTGTTACATTTCAACTCAGCATCTTATATTAACTCTTTTGGTTAATGTGTACTTACCATGATTTTCATCAGATGTTTTAGGTGAATCAGCTCCCTCTACTGCTGTGAGTCAAGAACCGTCGGATAAGGAGGACAAAAAGCCATCTGACAAAAAGAGTGTCAAAACAATTCTGTCTCAACTACTTCCAAATTCTAGTCATAATGTTCACATCCAGGTTAGTGCAAGTTTTAAAATAAACAACTGTTGCCATCTATTACTAGACATAGAGGAATGAATCGCACCTTGAATCAGACGCCTTCAAGCGTCTGGGTGATCCTCTGAGCGTGGCAGGCAAAAATCGGGAATATCCATCACAACCTTCCAAAAGTATAATACCATTTACTCACATACTGGACATGGAAAAAAGGTTATTTCGAGGAAAAAAAGTTGAAGAAATTAGGGTTTCTTCTATTAAAAATGGGAGAGGTACAGGTTTAAAGTTTTCTCTTATTACTGAATTTAATGTACTGATCGCAGGATATTCCTTTTGTTTACGTGGGCAGGTGAGGAAATCTTCAGGAACCTAAGGTGGAAATCTGATCTCGTAAGATACTAAGAAGGGACCGCTCTTCGGGTTATGTAGGACTCAAACCCACAAAAACCTCACCTTCCTTTCCCCACATTCACCTCGGCCTGGAACTGTTTAACACATTACTTCAGGCCAAGTCTTTGTGATGTATTCAGTCCTCTCGGTCCATAGATAGCCTCCTCTGTCTCTCCCGTTCTTGGGTGATCTTTCACTGCAGGAAACCTTCGACATAGACAGCTACAGGTCCAATGCTCCTCTCTTTCAAGGATTTTGCCGACTATATTCTCCTTAGTGGTTCAATCTCTATAGTAGTTTGAAAATTGGTGGTTCGCTGAAGCTGTTGCTGGAAAAATTGTTCTCAAGTTTGGAAAAAAGTAGCAGTTAGTGATTTCAACACTCACTTAATCGAAACATTTTACTTGTAGTTGTTAGTTGCAATTGTTCTAACTATAACTTCATCGAATAATAAGATGCTGATTTCTGTTAATTATTTACTCCAATTGATTGCAGACTCTTGGGCAATTAGAACACTACATGCTTCCATATGGGACCATGATGCCCTTGGTTGTGTATGAAAAGGAACCAAGTTCAATAATCGCTTACGCCCTCAACTCGTTTGATTACAAAACTCAACTGGATCAGATGAGAACCCGTCAAGTGGACCAACAAAGGTGAGTCGGTTTCCTTTCTACAAGTCTAAATCCGCTCTCTATGAGATAACTATAATGAGTATATCTTTGCAGCCCATCTTTCAAGAGAAAAAGTGGATCGGGATCGGATTTGGAAACCTCAAGTGGAGACCGGAAATCTGGAGTTCTTTCCTATTTGCGAACAGCGTCCTCCAATTCGTCAGTATATCTTGTTCTCTTCCAAAATTTCCTTAGTTTTTCCTCTTAAATAAATGTTTAGAGGATACTTAATAATTGGTTTCTTATAGGATGGATAAAAATTCCAAAGGAGCTGTCGAGGGCGTCCAATACAATCCACAGATGACTAACAGTTCAAACGAAACTATGGAAGAAGAACAAAAGATTACCGACGAATCCAAGAATAAATCGTTGAAGACAGAGGACCATAATATAGAGGTTAGTAGATCTTGATGGAATCAGCAGTTCTCTTGAATCTGTAAAAATATTGTTTCTAATTCTGCAGTTTGAAACATGGAGGGGTAGCCACTGGTGGTGATTGCATTTCTGATGAATTTATTGCTATGGTAGTACGAGGACAGCTCCTCTATCAAAGTTCCTTTCCTTCAAAAGGTCTGTTTGGAGAAGCAGTCCTGAACCACTCGGGACTGAGTTCGTTCGTTTTTGTTCCTCTGGAGAGACCCAGGACCAGTTCTGAGAAGTCCTGAAACTTCAGTATGTTGTCAACAGAAGGAGTCCAGAACCTTTAGAGACTAGCCCTAACGGTTCGAGGTTTTTTCGAGAACTTGAAGTCTGAGACATGCGTAGTAGTCTTCTCTCATCTTTTCAACTCTCGACTCCCAAGTTCCTTCATGTCTGGAGAAGTTTACTTGTTTACTACTCTCTTCTTTGATTCGTTTTCATATCTTTTTTTACCACTTGATTTTATTGATTGTTGATCTTCTCACCGATCTCCGAACCTTCTAATACGGAGGAGGAAGAGAACGTCAGTATAAACTTACCCAATCAGATGTTGATGATGCAGTTCTACCAGAAATGTTGTCCCCAAGGTTCTGGCCAAAGAATCAAAATGCCCTTGGAAGGATCGAATCACTGTTTCCAGTAAACTATAGTTTGGTTGAACAAATAGATCAGGACCTCTGATTGAAATTGTCAAGTGTTTGAAAACCAGTGTTCTTCTGCGATTGAAAGTTGAAAATTGCGTTTTCAAGTAGTTGAAAAAACATGAATGGTAATTACATATTGAATTGTTATCGTATGTCAACCACCCAATTGTCTCATAGTTTCTGGTTGATAACATTGAATAGCTAATGGAAGGCAGTGGTAAAGAACATCCATAATTACTGCTCATGTTATTTCCAATATACTTATTCTTGTCTAACTACTCAAAATCTCAACTTTCGAACTAAGACGAATACTGCTGTTCAAAAAATTGTTACCATCTTCTTTGTATCACAAGTTCTAATCTATTTGTCAAACTGTAGTTTACTAAAAGGATTGATTTAGGATATGTTGTGATTTTTTTGAGATACGAACATCCAGGCCACCAAACTAAACAGAAAAATAATTCTACCTGTTTCTCGAGACTGCCTGGCACTTGACAGATAACGAGGGGGGGGGGGGGGGTTACTAAAGTATTTCACTTGGTAAAACCTGTAGTACTGCTCCCTTTTTTTTAATGCTATAAAAACCAGTAGGTTAATGTTTTTTCTGTTTTTACTTTTTGAAATGTGAAAGAGAGGAGTCTAATGGTTCCAAATCGAATTTTTAGAATAAAAAAAGGATGGTTTCAAGTGGAGAAATTTTTGTTTTGAAAATGGGGGAGTGGTGGAATTAGATTTTCCAATAATTTTGAGGTTTTAGAGAGTTTTCAAAGGATTGTAGGTAGCTTTTTTTCCGAAATAGCAACTTGAAAGTGTTAATAATTGGGCTGAACTCCACTGAACTGTTTCAATCACAAGTCCTAACTAATCTGAGCAAAAATATTCGCAACTTATGAGATTAAAAGCCAAAATAAACACAACTACAATCAAGTACCTAACTCTTTTGTTGTTCAGTTGGTAGCAAGAGGTCTACTTGATGAAATATATCATCTACTAAAAGTATAAAGTGATCGATAAAAGTATGATGGTGGCGAAAATGAAAAGTGTCGTCTCATTTTTCTTGGCTTGAACCTTTCGGTTGTGGCAGTACGTGGTTTAGTCCTGAAAGCGTCCGAGTTCGAACTAAAAGTCCTGAACGCCTGTCTCATCTCTCTTTTTCAGTTCTATTAGTTCGGATTCGATTTCGATGTGGTTCTGTGCTGTTTCTCTAGATAAACCAAAGGTTTAGCTTTAGAACTAGAAATATTGAAAAAATTCGACAATGTTGTTTACAGTTCTTTCAACTGAGGGGTTATCTCAGTTTCTTCTACATTTACAGCAGTTTTGACAGAAAATAATTTATACATAAAGTGAGAGCTTTTAAACGAATAGTGGACGACGAATATGTACGATCACAAATGACGAAGATGATGTTCCACAGGAATGACTTGGGTAGGTTGTTTGGAATTGGGAATCTGCGAATTTCTTTGACCGTGTTTCATTCTCGTGTTTAACCATGGCGTGGCATTTTTCGAAGATTTACCATGCTAAGATAATGTTTGAAAGCCGGAAGGATCTACCTACTCCTACACATTCAAAATAAATGTAAAGACGCCTAAATATACCGTGTACTGTTTGTACATTAGTTAAAATTGAAACTTAGTTTTAGCACAGTAAAAATGGAGCTGCCGAAAAACTTTCAAAATCACCAAAGTTGTTCCATCAAAGGTTGAGAAAAATTTAAACCAAAAAATAAGAACCGAAATTGCTAGTTAGTATTGATAATCTAAGGCTTGAATTATGAAGCGGTGTACAACATTGAAACGTATTGTATTCCACCAATATAGGTCAACTTCAGCGATGGAACTGCCAGTTTCAAAGTTAAAGTCTACTACGCGGAGGATTTCTTCAAATTAAGAGCCTCAGTTCTTCCAGAAGGAGAAGAGGGTTTCATAAGGTAGTAACCCCACTTGCTCTTTCTGTGGTATTATTTCAAATGCAAATGTCAAGATGTTTTAGTTATAACCATTATTTCACTTATTACTTATTGTTTATTTCTTTGTTAACAAAGAGAGACATTTCAATTCTTAATTTGGATTAACCCTCAAGTTATGAGTCTGGTTAACTTTTAGCACCATTTTTTAAGGCTCCACGGAATTAATATTTGTTTTCAGAATTTTATTTTACATTATAGAAATCTCAAAAGTGGAGGGGTTGACCTTTAATTGGTGGTAGATTTGCTTTTGTGGTCTGGGATGTGCCAGAATCTCGGCATGTTGATCAATCAACCCTAAGGGGGATTGCTTTTTTGAGGATAACTGTATCAACACCTCAAAAACTTTCCATTTTTTAAATATTGTTTTTATTCAGATGTAAATTAGTTCCACGAATAAAATACGACCATTCCGGTTGATGTACGATCATCCTATCGCTCATCAATCTCAGGGCTGTCTTCAAGCGCGTGGATGCTAAAAGTGACTGGGGAGAGACCTGTGTTGCAAGATAGATGCTACACAAAAATACCAGTCATATCGCTGACATTTGATGACCTGGAATCATGGTCGGTTAAGCTTGGAGTCCTATGTGGAAAGGTAGAAATGGAATGGAAAGAAGCAACTTTGGCACTAGCTCTAACATCGCAGAAACGAATTTACCGACGCTTGAATTTGGACATTCAGCATTTTGGTTGATTTGACCATTGATATCCAGAAGGCCTCCATGTTTGTCTGTCTGGTTCGGGGTAACTTACTCACCCTCAACTGTCGAGCTCACGGACAGACTGCAAATGATGGATCTCCCGCCAGGGGGAACCTGAAAATATTCTCCATTTTGTAGCGCGACGCCCGGTCCTCCGAGAGTTTTGTGTGGCCAACTTTGGATCGGCGGAGCTTTCGGAGGAGTTGTTCAATGAAGTGTAGAATGGTGCTAATTGGCTGGCTTTAGCCAGGTACTGTGGGGCGGCATGGTCGTACAGATCTGAACTTGTATCTGAGTTCAACTGGATTCAATGAAGAATTGCAAAGTATAACCATACTCTAACCATACTGTAGAAAAAGTCAGTTCGTGGATTGTTGGCAGATCGCTGGCAGACGGGCTCAGCCCACAGCCATATCATGTACATTATACATGTATTTGTTTGGTAATTAATTTTTCTTATATGCATGTTTTTCATTCATTCAGTCATATCGCTCCGTCTCCAATCAAGTTTTTCACAATTCATTTATATATTTGCTGACAAGTGGACAGGTGCTGACAGACAGATGTTTTCTTTTATATAGTTAAATTTCAGTTGGATTTCTGCTTGTGTTTCCGAGTGTCCCTGAGAAGCATTATCTCTTGACAGTACATTTATGGTAGTCTGGCAATCTACGTTGTTTGATAATCAAATGAGAAATAATCTAAAATTAGTTTATTTTTTAACTGGCACGCGTTAGCGAATATTTGAAATGAAATTCTGTGCATTTAAGCGCGACTTATCTCTTCATTTAGTTCTTGTCATTTGAAAGACACTGATTTACTTGTTTCTTCCTATTTCTTGAAGGTCTCTGTCACGATGTGTTGCGTGGGCAGCTAGTGGAGGGAAGTCCGGATCTAATTTTAACAAAACGAAAGGTAAATTTATTTCCTGTTTCCTTTAACAGTATAGCCCCTCCACAATGAATTCATAGTTACCCAGAAGAATTACTCCTTCTCAAATGAGTAATTTTGATTGATAAATTGTCGGCTTTGGGACAGGCTCTTCATTGGAGCATTTGAAACAAAGAACTGGTTTTGTATCTGTGCCTTAGTTTGTGATAGAAATCAACTGATACTTCCTAGATCTATGAGCAATCCTGCAGAAGTCTTCGAGAAACATCTGTTTTTCTGGTTACCTTCAAGATTTCTTCTCTTAGCACGATAGATTAATTCATTTCTTGAAAGAACGAATTCAATGTTGAAATTTTATTTATTCCAGATTTTGTAGTGATTATTGGATATATCTTGCTCAGTTGAAAAACTGGTGTCGTGCTGAAATTGAGGAAGATTACTGCTTTTTCGTTAATGCTGTAGTGTTAAAAAATACTTAGAAAATGTTTGTTTTTCGATCCAATTCTCTGTATGCCGCCCTGGCAGCATTGTTCCAGTTTTGTGTGTATCGTCCCGTGAACATTGGGCGGTAGCGTTTGATGTTCGGACGAACTACATGGCAAATACTTCTCATGTATAATTTGTGCGTGCATTACTCAACAATTTGGTTTTAGGTATCCTTATAAATGTTGGAGTAACAAAATGGCCAAGTCGAGAAGTTTTTGAGTTGAAAAATGTTTTTGAATCTGATTCAAATTACTCCACGTTTTTATAAAGCATGTATTTTTTTAAATCTATCCATTCTTATGTTATTCATTTTATTAAGCAAGTAGTAGTGTTGAAATGCTATCGGACTCGCACAGTTTTAATTAATGATACTTCAACAACTATCAATGTGTCACACAGGATGATTTTAAAAACTTTTGATTTAAAAAAAAAAAAAAAAAAAATCAATAATTTAGATTGAAATGATTGATGATTGTCGGGTAGTATCTTTATTGTAGGAGGGTTTTTAAAACTTATTTATGTCAGCATTATACTACATTTGTATCATCAGCCAAGAAGCCTAAAGTATCATCCTCGCTCAAATGTGATTCCAATCAGTTCGTTCTCTGCGAAAATTCATTTATTCCGTAGGTTTTGCTAAGGATGTTCACTGATTGTTGTAGATGATCGATTTATTCTGAAAGCCATGGCGAGGCTTGAAATTCAGCAGTTCTTGGACTTTGCACCTCAATATTTCAACTACATCAACTCCAGGGTTACGAATGGTGTTCCCACTCTCTTGGGTAAAATTTTACAACTATCCGTAGTAGTTCTGTAAGATTAAATTTTACATGTTGTACATACTTAATAGGTGTTCCTAAACTCTCTTACCATTCCAAAAAAATCCGACTTGGGTTAAAGATGGAATTGTAGTACTGTACATTTAAAAATGTGCTGTTCCTCTTAATAGCATTTCTCGTTAGTTTTATCAATGTTTCCACCTTTGGCGAACAATTAGGCTAAATATCCTTAGAAGAGAAAACAATAAAATATTCAATCTCAGTAAGATACCTATGCAGACAGTTGGGTGTATGTACAAATGCTATTGATTTCGAAACGATTATTATCCTATCAGACCTAATAACAAACATTTGTAACTATAAAATAATGATAGATTGGAGTGCAACTTTCAGGTTTAGTTCGTAGCAAATGAAAATTGATTGAAGTAATTTCGTCCGTAATAATACATTAAATTACACCTTTATCGCATAATAGGCATATTGTACAATATAATTGTTGGAGTCTAGACAATGTTTTTGAGTTATCTTTAAATTTAGACAATACGTTAAGTTAAAAATTATTTACACTACTTACAGTTGAAACCCCATTTCTGTATTTTAGGGAAGATTTTAGGAGTGTTTAGAGTTGCGTGTCGAAGCGAAAAGTCCAACACTACAGTTAAGCTGCTTGTGATGGAACACCTTTTTCACGGGCGCTGCATTCGTCACAAGTTTGATTTGAAAGGATCCATGAGGAACCGACTGGTTGAAACTACCAATGAGCCACATTGTGAAACAGTACTGCTAGATGAAAACCTCATTAACAGTAAGTGTAGTTAATTTATTCTGGTAGTTTCAGATTATTCAATTTGCTTCTTAGTATTTTACCTTGCTTATTTCACCATACAAGTCCAAAAAAATTGTTTCTCATACTCTGCCTAAGAAGTCGTCTTTACTCTTATCTTCACGTGTCATAAAAATATATGTATGTTTGTAAGGATGAGTCTATTTATGAGCTCTCCAAACTATAATTTCGTTTATAATATAACCAACTTGAAGTAAGAGTCACAAAAGGCCTGAATGGTAATATTATGTCCAACAAGGATGACTCGCTGATTTTATTTGTTGCCAATCCACTTAACTGAGATACTGCTTGCCATAGTTCATTCCTACCATACTTGTTTTGCAACCATGTACACATTGCCAATGGCAATCACAACATTTAGGATTATGATAGACCCATTTGACAGGGTTACTGAGGGGAGTTTAGAGACCTACTGTGTCTCCTGGACTGGGAACTTCACTCTACTTTGTGCTTTTGATTGGACTTTCTGTTTTACTAAATTTTGACATCCGGGGATTAGTCACACCAGATGGTATTGTATTTTTTCTCAGCTAGCTCCCATCTTTACACCACAAGTACTTGCCCATCCTGGAGGTTCTACCTGGATGTTGCTGATCTTGTCTTTGGCAGGCAGCAGTTGGTGTGTTTTGACCAGGCGACTCCAGCCACACCAAAACCCAGCTTGTATGCTGAGCATAGTGGTTAGCTCAGTGTCCGGGATCTCTCATTTCCTTCCATTATTTTAAAGGGCATTAGTGATTAAGACTTCCTGATATACTCTCTAGTTAGTTAGTTTGGCACTCTAGTTGGGGTAAAAGTCATAGTGTCCGCAGTCTATGCTTAGATGCTAGATAGCAGGTGCTCTTGCAGACTGATGCTCGTAGAAAGAGACTCTCATATTCCAAGCGAAGAGGGGAAGAAGCCGGATATCGTTGATGTCTAGCCCAACGGGTCTAGCTTAACTCTGGATATTGAGATTGTTAAAGTCAATGTGGACATAGCTAGCTAAAATAAACAAGTAGATACGCTAGAAATGACCTGAGGTAGTATCCCTCTAACAAGATCAGCAACAAATATCATCTAGGTCATTTCAACGGGGCTTGGTTTGAGAGAAGTACAATTGAGTGATCAGAGTCGGGTGTGATATCACCTTCCAGGTTCTTTAGGGGGTATCCTTTAACTAGTGGTAATTTTAGGAGTGAACTTCGTTCAACTCTCCTTCTATTTATTTATTTTTTATTTTTTTGTTTTAAATATCCTAAGCCCGAGTGTTGGGTAAACCTGGGCGTCCAAACTAATAATTATTCAACTATTTAAATAGGTTAAATTTATTTTTAATGATCCTTTGTCCTTCGTGGGAGTTCTATTTGAAGTGCAGAAAGCACTTTTGGCACATTTGCGCAATGTTAGCAGTATAAAAGTACTGCGCCACTAATCGTTTTCTTTCTTTTGGAATACTTGAATGTTCAACGATAGTTAAAATACTATGTCAATATATTTTTTGTTTATATATATTTGTTTTAAATGAATGGGATCCCCCTTACGCATTTCTTTACGATCCTATTATGGTGAAAACAATAGGGAACGTATGTTGTAAGATCCTGTTCTGTGTTTATCTAAGTGTAAATATTCTGAAGAACTCGGTATATACCTATGTATTCATGTGTGTTGATGCTTTCCATTTAGAAAACTAATATTTCGTTTCAGTGACCTGTGATAGCCCTCTTTATGTTCTCCCCCATTCCAAGACTGTGCTGATGCAAGCAATTCATAACGATACTCTGTTCTTGGCATCACAATCTGTCATGGACTACTCGCTTCTCGTTGGATTGGATGAAACCAACTCCCACCTCGTTTTGGGAATCATTGGTAGGTTTTCAATTCGTTGTCATTAACTAGTTGGATTAGATACACATTGCTAGGGTTGTATATTACTGTGATATCCTAGTTGTTGTTTACTTGATGTTGCAGATGTTGTTTCCCTTGTTTCTCATTGATTGTTGTGCACAAGACATTCATGTACAGTCACTTGTCGTTTACTATAATTCATTGCAATATACGATTCTTTGATCTAAATTACAAAGTTAACTATAGAGTATTATTGTTCCAAGAAGTTGTATAGTACCTACCACTTACTGTTAACATCTTCACCCAACCCTAGATACTTAACATCCATGAATTTAACATTTATACAGATTACATCAGAGGTTACACATGGGACAAGAAGATAGAGACAATGGTGAAACGAATAGGCCAGGCAAAAGATCCAACTATCATTCCTGCTGACGAGTACCGCAAGAGATTTATAGCTGCCATGCACCGCTACTTCTTGCCAGTTCCAGACAGATGGACGGGTCTTGGTCAAGGCATTGACGTTTACACAAGAGATATGGCAGGGTAAACTCTTTGGGTTGGAAAGGCTTATTGCTTGTGGATCGTCACTGTATCCTAGTTTGTACTGGTAGGTATTTCCTATGTAAAGTCTCTTCTAACATCAAACATTGCACACTAATGTGAGTACAGCTCGTGGAAATGTGAATAATTCTCAACTAATGTTCACTAACCTTTTAAGAGTTGTTGCAGTGCTTTTGTGATATTCTTCCAGGTTTAGGGTTGTTTAAACCAAAATACCTTTCAATTATCATAAATTATACAGCACAACCAAAAAAATTAAACTGTTATATCTATGATCGGGCAAAAGCACATGCTGTTAATTAATTTTGTGCTTTTGGCTGATGGTAGCTACAATTTAACGGAAAAGCTCATTCATTACCTTCTGAAATGTGATTTGGTCTTTTTATTTAAACAACCCTGAACAATGTTCTGTAGTACTGTCTCTCCAAGTTAAATGTGCTTCACTGCATCTTCGTGATTCGTCTTTATCCTTATGTGTATAGGATGTCAGAGGTGCCAGCAGCGCTTGCAGACCTTGGCGTCTTATGAATTCTCTCATTTACCCGATTCTGTCTTATTGGCATTCTACCATGCTGAACGAGATCATATGTTTCTGAATATTTGGGAAATAATATGAGGGGAAGTACACTAAACTACAAGGAACAAATGAGCGACTCAGTAGTAGGTTGTGACGAAATATTCAGAACAGAAAAACAACTCTTTTTATCTTGATAACTAGGTAAACAATGTAACTAAGATGTTTGTAGTGAGGTTAATAATTCCTGCATCAACTCCACCACTTTTGGAACGATCTAACCGAACATGGGAGTTTTGAGGAAACGCCTCAAAACTGCCAAGTTGGATGTGACAAATACTTAGCTAAGCCCCCCATCGGTAACTGTCAATGACTTGATAAGTCATTGAAATCTTAGAATATTTATATCGTTAACTTCTTCCAACGATTCATGAGGCAGAAATATCTCGAGACATGTTCCCACAGACATCAAAGCCCTCAAAACGTGGGCTCGCTAGGCTCGCATCTCAAAAATAAAAAATTCCTAAATCAATCCCTTGTGCAATCTATTGATTAGTTGGACCAATTTAGGTTGGTAAATATTGCTATGCTGTGAGTATTTGATTGTAGTAATTATATCTACTAAAGTAAGAATAACGGCACCACCTCGCACTTATGACAACCACTGATTTTGAGGAGTTCTGAGTTATGCACGTTATTCCTGACGGTAACTCTCCATAGGATTGAGGTAAAAACTTATTAGCAAATATTACTCAAAAAGGGTAGCTTAGAATTAGATTTAAGAAAAGTAGATAAAATTGTTAGTTACTTCGTTCAGACTACGAAGTTTCTGTTTCTCGTTTTTCATAATTTCATTCCAAACTGTTGGGTGCCGAACGTTATCATTGCCGGGTGACGATCGTAAAACTGGTTTCAGCGGCCGGTTCTGAAATCACCTCATCACCTGGTCACACTAGAAGCAAGAAGTGATGAACTGTTTCGGCTTTGCCTTGGAAGCAGCACTCGATTCGATGGACCTAAACCGACTCACAATGGCTTACAGTTACTTCATTATTGATCGATGGCTATGATTTGTCAGCCTCACAGTTTTATGACGCTTTAGAAGGAACCCCTGGCCTGGCCTGATTCATGTGAGGACGGTGGGGAGCTCATGGATTTGAACCCACCCTTGTAAAAAGCTGGCCCAGATCGAAAGAGGCCACGAATTCCGTCAAGGATGTCGGTGCAAACATGGCAAGCCTAGCAAGGAGTGGTGTTCAAACTGAGCCAATGATGCGAGTAGGAAATGCCAATAACTCAACACTGATTGCAGACCGGGTACTTCAGAACTTTTCTCATTTTACACCTTTGGAACTCTTGCTCCTCTTCCCTGAGGTTCTTCGTTTGCTGGTCTAGAAGGTGCCCAACGTTTTTTCGCCTTCAAACTGAAATTTCTGGACAAAATGCAACACAAAGTTGACCGTACCATTGGCTAGCATCATTTGAAGGTTGAAATAAAATTAAAGCTCTAAACTCTTTGTTAGGATAGTCGAAATTTTACCTAGAACAAGCTATTCTCAGTAAAATTAATTGTCAGCAATTTCTTTGCCCACCAAATGCTCAGAATTTAAAAAAAATGTCTGTATTTATTTTCTTTCGATAGGTCCGTTCTTTTGTCCGTATTATTGTCTTTTGTTTATGTATCATAGACTCCGTTAATAATTACCTTACAATTTCTTATTAATTGTTAACTAATTTCAGATATCATCTTTTCATTCCGTCGTGATCTCCGATCAATCGTTATTGCCGAGGTCTTTTCTGCATTCTACGCTGAAGGCAAAAGCGTTGGTGATAAAATCCACGTTCCGTTCACTTAACGACAGGTGTGTCGATTGAAACTTCCGTAAGTGTACCGTATTGGAAACGGTCCTGTATCTGCTGTGGTACATAAATATAGGATGTACAACTGTACAATACATAAGTTATACTTACTTGTGCATGTACTCACGTATACTGTACAGCTTATGCCCTGAATAGGCAACGATTTCCGCTTAAGCTACTTGGACCAAAAATTCGTCAAATGTGACATTGCTATTATTGTTCTGGACTACTTATAGGTAGTTATCATAATTGCTTTTACCATTTTTTTCAAATGTGAGAGAAATCCGTTGCACTTTATTCTTCTTGTTTTAGATAAATAATTATAATAGTTAAGGAATAAAATAACCAGGTTGAAATTACGAAATCGGAAGTACTTTTAAATTAATTTTCAACAGTATTACCCATTATAAAAAATATTTTATTCATGAAAAAGCAGGTACTTCATCAATTTACCATGTTCTGCAGTATTAAATGCACCCAGATATAACGGTGTAACGTTTAATATTATTCGTACAACCTTGTTTTTTTGTTAAATCCGCTATATTTGGGCTATTTGTTGGTTTATACATTTTCTGAGCAGTTCGTTACTTTCAATACAGCTAAATTTGAATGTTTCTTTATAAATAATCATGGCTTATTACGTAGATCCATAATCTTGGGCACTTCGGTTGTATAGTACCACAAAATACAGGACCAATTCACTTCGAGTCAGCTGTAGTTACGAATATAGATTTATTTATATTTATAGATTTATTAATTTGAATTTATTTGAACTTCGTATCACATGAATTGGTTTGGTATCTACGTTTTATATTCAAGGACAATAACCCCTCGTCGAAGAGGTTTTAGGTGGTGGTTATCTTGGTTCTTGAATAACTTGTACTGATGGCTTCATCAATGGTTTAGGAGCAACCGATTTTTTGACAAAACGACCTTTACGTGAACTTGCCCCAAGTTTTTGGGTGAAAACCTCTTAACAGCTACAATTTTTTTAGGCACTTTAATTTTTTCCCTTTTTGGCGACGTCTTTATCACTTGGGTCCTGGTCGCCCTCTCACTGAATGTTATTTGAAGGTGGTTTGAAAGCAGCTTATAAGTCTTCACAATGAGCCTCTGACAGTATTGCAGTCTGTTATCGATGAAAGGCGTAAGACTGGAGACTCTCAGATGAGGTTGGCTACTCAGGAACTCGTTTGCATACTCAAGCTGCAGCAAAGGCTCAGGAGTTCAAGTCAGAAGTTGCTCCAAAACTCCAAGAGTGGAAAGTAAGGCAAGCTGTGATCGAAAGAAATTAAAAACCCAAACCCCTTTCAATAACAACATTGTGTTAGACATACAAGGTTTTCGCCTTTCAACAACCGTCGAAATGCTACTTAACGCTCTGGAGTCGCCCCATGTTGTGCTCTTCCTCCAACCTCTGTAGCATCTAAACCCTAGAGCTGCAAACAAAAACCTCAGTCTCAGACTGCACCTCCTGCTCTGCATCAGGGAACAAATAACCCCCAACTACCAACTTCAATTGGCTAAATTCCAGTTTCAAACATCGGAGTAGCTTCTGGAGTTGTCATGCAAGACTCATGCAGCTCCAAACATCTCCTAAACAATTCCATCATTCAGTGCAAGGGCGACCTGAGCGCAAAGACTTAACCAGACTACAAAAAAGCTCCTAAACCACTAATGAAGCGACCAGTACGTGTTGTTCAAGAGCCAAGCGAACCATCTTATAAAATCAATCGCCCCACTTTCATCAAACTGTAGGTTATATTCCTTAAACATTTGGTAGATAACAAACCAATTCATGTGACAAGAAGTTGCAATTCAAAAGATACTTTGATTTGTCGCTTTCATTTTTACCGTTTCATGAGTCTTTGCTCCAAACATGGCATCTGCAGGAACCACTTTGATTTTTGGAGCTGGAAGTTTGCCGTTTGAAGTAGACGGTTGTGGGCTATTTGATCCTTGATGCAGGAGGTACAGTCCGAGACTGAGGTTTTTGTTTGCAGCTCTTGGGTTTAGATGCTACAGAGGTTAGAGGAAGAAAACGACTTGGCGCAACTCTGGAGCGTTTAGTAGCACGTTGTAGGATTCTGTAAGGCGAAAACCCTCTGTTTAACCCAAATGTGGTTGTTAAAAGGGGGTTTGGCTTTTTCAATTTCTTTTGCTGTCAGAGCTTACCTTGCTTTCCACTCTTGGAGTTTTCAAGCTGCTTCTGACTTGATCTCTTGAGCTTTTGCTGCAGTTTGAATATGCTGACGAGGCCCTGAGTATCCAACCTCATCTGACAGCACTCCTGTCTGACTCCTGTCATCGAAGACAGACTGCGATCCCTCAGTCAAAGTTATTAGTAGATACCTCCGACCATAGTTATCTGCTGATACCTCTAACAGTTATCCGCTATCTTTAACGAAGTTCAAACTCGTGTCGTAACTAATAAGGGGAAATTTTCCATTAGTTGCAACGCTCTAACTGGTTGATCTATTAGGCCGATTTAATCAAATCTCAACTGTGAGTTGCTTTCCATGGACAGAACATACCTACTTGAATGGTGCACTATTGATTAGGTAGTTTGACTGATTCACTTCAGAAACTCAAAAAGTAGCATGAGCTGTTGATCCTCCATCCTACATTCTTTCTCAAACAGAGAGAAATTTCACATGCTCCTAAGTTGCCCGGTATTATTAGCTACCCCATCAAAGTATTTGAATAAAGCTCAAGTTAATTTAACCAGCTTCGATTTATAGCTTTGATAAAATGTTACGTCCTATATTAAAATTGTTCATGATGTTCATATTTTAAACTTATTAATGAAAATCAAAAACATTGATAGCTAGTCAAAATATATGGTCGATATTTGGACTATTTGTCATTCAAATAACAATAACGCAAAAATGTATCAACATTATTATTATTTAATTATCATTGAAAGAATTAAATATCAATTACTAAATTGTTGAACTAAATCCCATTTACTTTAGGTTTGTGATTATTCAGGTACTCGGCTATTTGTATCTGAAACTTCTAGCAATTGTGCAATGTAATATATGAGTTAATCGTTATACAAAATAAGTACGGTATATACTCTATGTTGATTAGGTGTGCTGAAGAGTACAAATGACACACAGTATGCAGAATTTAGGTCTGTCATATTTGAAATTAAATTCCTTTACATTTTTCAATGATACATGAATGTTTGTTTTGTTAACTTTGTTGTGTTTAGTTACCTAACTATTCTTACTACTCTAAGTTTGAAGAGATTGGTTGAAGAAAGTAAATTAGGGTACCTGTTTTGGTCCCCTACACTGATGTTTTGTGATTTAAAACTTGAATAGGAAAGTAGATGTGCACCTAATGTAGTTTTTAGCTTTAATTCTCACTTGGATATCTATTTATTAGCTTCGTCTGTTATGCGGCAACCCTATTGTGGGCTTGTGCAATGTCTGTGATTTTCCAAAGTTGCCTGAAGATATTTAAATAAAAAATTTATTTATTTAATGATGGTGTAGGTAATTAATGATTCCTCCTCATTTTACGGGCACACTTTGATACCTGACTGTTAGTTGAGCCTGGCTTCAATGCTTCAAAATAGTGAAAGTACCCGCCTAATGCTCTCAACCTAATTTCTTTTAAATTCTCAAGCGGTTGCCTTAGACCCTAAACTTTCCTTCTCACTTATTCAGCGTTAACAAACCTATGGTCAAAAGTACAGGGATCGATTCTCGAGGTCATTTGAATCAAAAAATGCCTTGGACTATTTTAGAGACTTCGTTTCAGAGTTATTTCAATTTTAAGATTTCTTCTTGTTTCCAACATTACCTCACTAAAATGGCCAGTACTCCCTTAAACTACTCCTACTGAACTACTTGTTCGCTGAATCAAATGATGACTGTCTCGATCCTCCTGGCTCATCAAAAAAGGGATTTTCAGACTGAACATTCTTAGTTTTAAGGACATTAAGGAAGATTTTAAGCTGACTTTTAAAAGCTAAACTTTAAGCTGACTTCAATGATTAAGTTACTATTCGTTATCTATTGATTCGGCCCTTCCAACCACGAGAAAGGCCAATAAAATCTCTCATTTGTTGAACGAAGAGGCTCGAGAGGGTAACTATTCGATTCAGCGAAAAAATTTACTATAAAAAAAATAACAAATGATAAAATCTGGTGACAAACTCATCTTTTTGTTAGAAAATCCGTTTGGGGTGAAAAAAGTAGATTTTATGGTATTTTATTATAACCCGGTTTTTTTTAGAATTCAAATGTAATTTTCTAATACAAAAATACACCTTTGTGTAAAAAATGCCCAATGGTAGCACTAAACCATACCTACATACACCCTGCTCCAAGAGTGAGCAGCCCTATTGGTATTCCAATTGGGGTGAATCAAGCGGGAGAGCAAGCTGTGGACCATAGCGATTGGGCTTTGTTGCTTCCGAGTCTACCAAGGTAGCGGAAGCATTGTTTTCACTTTCGGAATGTGAAAATTTTTTCGTCCCCAAAATCAATTCCACTCGCATTTTGCGTTTTAGACCTTTCTGAACAATTTTGGTTCCGTGTCTGTCTGTCTGTCAGCAAATCCTTGTTACGGGCAAATCTACACGAAGTTATAGTCCGATTTTGATGAAATTTTCAGGGATTGTGCGGGTTGGGGTGTAGATGGTCCCCTATAGGTTTCATGACCCCCGGATCAATAGTAGCCTCTGCGCATGCGCAAACGTGAAATCCTTGTTACGCCCATAACTCCGGGAGTTCTTGACCAATTTCCATGAAATTCTCAGGGATTGTTCGGTTTGATGTGTAGATAGTCCCCTATGAATTGCATGACCCCCGGATCAATAGTAGCCTCTGCGCATGCGCAAACGTGAAATCCTTGCCACAAGCATAACTCTGTGAGTTCTTGACCAATTTCGATGAAATTTTCAGAGATTGTTCGGTTTGATGTGTAGATGGTCCCCTATGAGTTTCATGACCCCCGGATCAATAGTAGCCTCTGTGCATGCGCAAACGTGAAATCCTTGCCACAAGCATAACTCCGGGAGTTCTTAATTGAAAATAGTCAATAATAATTTTCAATGATCTATACAGTCATGTTATGGATACGAGGAAGCTATGTGCCACACCCACTTGTTTGCTTTGAATCCACGTGTCTATTAATACTGTATTGGCAGTTTGGTTCCATGTTCTGGTTTCGCTAGGCCACTGTTGTTTTAACACTTAATATTTGAATAATTATGGGGTTTTATTGACGTCAATCATTTGCAAAGTTTGGTTTTTCATTCTCGCTCGAAGAATTTTACGCGTCTTCGTCTTGGAACAACTGTTGACGGCGGCTGCTGGAGACTTGACTTGCCGGCTGTGAGGTGATGGAATGGTGAAGTTGCCCCTTCCATTGGGTTGAATTCGGTAATGCCCATCACTCTCAGAAGATGACCCAGACGCTTGAAGGCGTCTGATTCAAGAATCGGGAATGGTCAACTAACCATATCCATCACATGGCACAGCACTTGGGTACCATTACCGCACATGCACCAGTTGAAAACTGTTCACATTTTGTTAACGATGCCTCTAGTTGGAAGGAACATGAGGTCTGATTGAGGTATCAGAAGGGAGACAATTAATTTCCTGGTATAATGAACTGACATACGCAATTATGAAAACCTGAGATTAACGTCTATAAGCCTTGAAGGAGATAAAGATTTATCAAAAGATTGATGAAAGAGGTGAAATAATTTGTTTAGTCCCTCTACAGTTTAGTTCGTTTCCTAAAAATGTGTGGCAAATAACAATCGATTTATTATTGAGCTAGGAACCTGTTTCAATGTTATGGTGTTTGTTGTTTAGATGTCGAAATGGAATTTTTCATCAGTTTATCTATTGGAGATAATTTTCTGTCCATTGAGAAACTCCGTATAAAAATGATTCGAAATATCGGGATAGTCGTGGTTTTAAACAAATACCGTTGTAGGTACTTGACATAGTTCTTTATCTCCTCCGTTTGAGTAACCAAAAAACAGCCCTCTTATAAGAAACTAAAATCTAATGAAAGCTACCTTATCTGTTTGGTTAGATTGGGAATTTCATTGAGGAATCACGCTCCATTCATGCGTTTCTACTGGGTCAATGCATCTAAACCTTGTGGAAGTTGATGATATTTTTATTGTATATCAAGATGACAGTGGCTTCGTTTAGGCCATCAATTGGTCTTAAAATAATGCTTTTTTGCCAATGAGGGTCGGTTCAATCGGAAGGTGCTCCGAAGATCATCAAAAGATCAGAAGGTTATGTAGGGTTCTCTTATATAGGTTTTGTTCCTTAGGATGTTGCAAAAGTCTACGTACGGTTCAAGCGTACTTTTTTCTATTTTGGCATCATTTTTAGCCCTTGTGCACGTATTAGTAAGTAAATATAGTATAGATTTGTCATTGCTGTGGATGGTGTCCTTCCACCTCCCTCCTCTCCCTGGGCCATGAAAAGTGTGAACTGATCTCGGAACAACTTGTTTGGATTTTCAGTTCGATGTTACACAGCAATTCTTCTTTTGTCCCACTACTTGTCTGCTCTTTATTGGTTGTAGTAAGAATGTCTGTGAGCAAGACATGAGCTGCTATGTTCATACTTGAGCCTTCAGGAAAGGAAATTATTGGATGGAGCACATTGGCTGCTGAAGTCAGCTCTGTCTGACTAGACCTGCAGCAGGTCTATCTCATTTCAGGTACGTCTCTCTCATGTCAACTCGATGAACGTTCTAGAATATTCTCACATTACCTAATATTCTACTATGTATTTCTTCATCACTCGGTAAGGTGGTTGAATCATGAAGCTCACTCGAAATAAGAGCTTGAACCAATGGCGGCTCCTCCTCTGAAAATCAGAGGTTGTGCTGAGATCAGCTGGGTTTACCGCAATACGAATTTCAACGAATTGAAATTGGATAAATCTGGATAAATTTCTCATTTTTAATTCACATCAACATCACGAATCTTGCAGTTTTATACTTCTGACAAATGGGAATAGTTTGGTTTGATAAAATATACTAAATTATTATTCACCGTAATACTTACCGAACATCCTTACTTAAATGAACTTAAAAACACAGAAGCAGAAAGGAAAAATGAAGAAAAAAAATAATAAAACTGAACAGAAATAGGGCTGAGTGGAAAGCAAAACAGTGATATTGAAAACGATGAGATGCATTGTGCAGCCCAAGTAGTAGTGCATAGAAATAAGGATGTTCATTGTTTTGCTTTTTGAGCTCACTGATTGACGAATCTCACAATGCCCACTGCAAATCCTCTGAAATTCCGCCTTCAGCAATGCTGGCATTAAGTAATTGCTTCTGATTGGCATGTGCAACCCTCCCAACCCCTATCCACTCAGAGTCTGGAGATGTATATTTCACACTTTGATTCAAATGGTGTAACCCAGACTTCTGTCACTAGTCAACTTGCTCTTCAAATGAACATTGAGGTATTTTGCATTTTTACTTTTTTGGTTTATTAGCTGGTGGTACGCCTATGCTTATATCAGTAGCCATCAGCTTCAAGTCAACCTGAAAACGTGCCTTTAAGAATAAGATAAATACATCACGATCATGTTTGTTTATCCGTTTGACAGTATTTCTGGTAAAGGGCTACCCAAGATGTTTTTGATAAAAATTCCTGTTCTTTGGGTTTCAATAAAAAAGCAAAGCACTGCAACGATCAAAGCAACCAAAAAATTGAGTTTAATACGTAATTTTGCTTGTTATAGTTTTAAATATTTAAAGCAACTAATTAGTCACGACGCATCAATGCTAGTGAACCAGCTAAGCAAGGGTAATTCAAATTTAAAATTAAAAACCAGATTTCGAGAGGATCCTAATATGCTTATAATACAAAGTAAATTACTCACGGAAGCAGTGAAACATTTCAAAAGAAAACCGAAGTCAATGAAGAGTTATGTAGAATGTTGAATGGTCCAAAGGTTAGGTCATCAACAGTAACTACCAATGACCTAGCAGTCATTGATTTAAGGTTGCAACTCCTGATTTCGTAAAAATACGTAACGTTCTTCATTAAATTTCGTTTTCTTCATTGTCACGAGTGATTTACTTGAATTATAGGATCTTCCCTATGCCTGGTTTTTAGTACCTAGTAAATTTGGATTAATCTCGCTTTGAAAATTCAGTTATATTGATACGCCGTGATTAATTGCTTCAAACAGAAAACTGGAAATATATAAAGTACCCCATCCCCCGAAAATCACGAGAGTCAGTTCAAAATAAAAAGAACAGTTCATTTTCCTCTTCGTGAATCCATCATCAAAATGAAAGCCACATTTTTTGTGCATTTAGACCTCATCCTCACTCTGTGCTGCGCGGCTGAAGAAAATTTTCGGGCGGCTGGCTCTGCGAAGGAGCAAGAAAGCAGAATAGAAAGTTGTATGCAACGTGATAAGGCGAATGCGGACTCTGGTATGCACCAGGTATGCGGATGAATGGCAGGTGGTGGTGGGGCGCGGGGGAGTCCCGACAAGGCCTTCGTCACCAAAAGGCCAGAGCACGGGAGAGGCTTTCCATCCCACTTTAGGTAGAAATTATAAATTAATTTGCCGCAGATATGAATTAAATCAAGATAATGAAAATAAAACTATTTAATCTCAAGTAGGAGGAAGAAAAATTCCCCAAATTTTCTCAAAGAATAATCCGAAATTATACTTGAATATCAAACTGTACCCTGCTGTTCGGATGTGAAGATAAAATGGTTGATCAACTTCATAAATCTGATGAGGAATTCGCGTAGTTGGTTTTAAAATAGCATAAAATCATGGAAGATACAGATCAGATCATTTCACTAAACAGCTCCTTTTTCAAAACTACTTATTATTCAATTGGCACACGAACATGATCAACTGAACAATCCAATTAGGTATTTTGGTTGAGAACCGATTTACGTGGTCTATGCGTATCTCCTGAAATTCAATAATCGCTCTATCACCTATGAAACACGCACACTCCAAAGCTTCGTAGAAATTCAAATCATGAACGCAAGCAAATTGGATAATAAACCCCAGTGAAAGAATTTGCAGCGATTTTTATGGTTTGCAGAATGCTTCAAGTTTATCATTCAATTGGCTTGCGTTCATGATTTGAATTTCTACTAAGCTTTGGAGTGTGCGTGTTTCACAGGTGATAGAGTGATTATTGAATTTCAAGAGGCACACGAACATGATCAACTGAACAATCCAACTAGGTATTTTGGTTGAGAACCGATTTACGTGGTCTATGCGTATCTCCTGAAATTCAATAATCGCTCTATCACCTTTGAAACACGCACACTCCAAAGCTTCGTAGAAATTCAAATCATGAACGCAAGACAATTGAATAATAAACCCCAGTGAAAGAATTTGCAGCGATTTTTATGGTTTGCAGAATGCTTCAACCCGTGTATCGGCTACAAAGCTTTTTAGGAGTTCACTCCAGTATCCACATTACTACATCGCTACGTCACTAGGTTACTGATAGCAACACAAAAACAATAATAAACCAAAATAACGCGAATGTAGCACCATAAATCGGGCCATAGATCGGGAATGGTTTGACCTACGGACCTGGGGAGGGGCTCATTCGATTCCTCTTGGAGTGTTCTTCAAAAAGAGTACAAATTTAGGCCGCCTTGACTTTTTTTTTGAGGTTTTTGGGGATTTTACAAAACTTTGACAACCCTTAAAGGGCACTTTAAATTAAGTGAAGAGAGCTCAAGAATTGGGGCGTCGTCGGACCAACATGGATTTTTCCTGAAAATTTCAGCTTTTTTGCTTCAGCCGTTTGGGAAAAATCGTGCTACGGTGTACGGCGGACGGATGGAATTTTTTTTTTTTTTTGCAGATCGGATTCTACACCCTTTGAAACGTAAACCATGAAATTTTCACGGGGGGTTAGCATTTTTTTTTTCAAGAGCGATTACAATGGTTTATTATTGAATAATAAACCAATTGATATTTGGTAGGTATTACTTTATGAAGTTATAGCGTATAACATGTATGCTTATTGCATACAACACCATTTGGCAGTTGTGATTTGTATTTTTGGTTGTTCCTTTTCTAATTCTACCTACACAAAACTCAACATTCTTCCAAATAGGATTTGAATAGTTTCGGTTGTATTAGTGATTATTGTAATTGTTGTTATCATATTAGTGTATATGAAAATAGAACAGTCGTGTTCTGAAACGTTAGAAAATGTTTAATATATAAAATTAATCTTAACCTGGGTTAACATGAACTGAAAGTACATCCATAAGTATGTATAAGTATAGGTAAGTAATTTAAGTAGTAGTAGTAGAAAGTAAAGAGTTCCGGGTGGGCTCAATCGATTCTTTGAAGGCACGTCTATCAATAACGAACACAAAAACAAAACCTTGTGTCATTTCTATAGTTATTGATAACATTTAGATTTTGACATTTCAAGCCCTTCGATTTCACCCTTTAGGATGGACTGAGCTGAATACATTCCCAACTAGAATCCAAATTTGATTGTTACAAAGTTTTTGTTTCCTGATTTTTGGATTCTACACATTTTGAAACGTAAAACAGGAAAATTTTGAGAGTAGGTTAAAATTTCGTTTTCTAGGTCGATTACTACGGTTCATTATTGAAAATAATAAGCAGAAATCGTATCGAAACAGGAACTTGAGCAGTTTCCTCAATAATTTCACCAGCTTCGAGCGGGTGGACGAGAAACTTCGCGGAGCGCATACCTAACGGGGAGGCGACTCCGTCCCCTGCGCTCCAGGGCCACCGGCTTCTTCCAAGCATCGCCAGCGAAACTACCAGGCCAACTACGATCTCAAATCAAACGATGATGAAGCCTACTGTACCCTGCAAAATATAAAACATTGGTGTGAAGATACACTCAACTTTTCTTACTTGAAAAGTAAGTAACCTAAATTGAATATCATGGATAGTATTGGTTTATTTCTGTTTGCAATCTTTGAAGTAGCTCTTTTTAATTACATTTTATGTCTTGCCACTTCTCATAGTGTAATGTGGGGTTCTCTGGGATTGAAATACGATTTGATTTTCAGTGTGTTAATACAGATATTTGATTCACTGTGTTAATACAGATATTAACACAGTGGCGATAGAGGCACACATACGACTCGCATATAACAGGTTCTTCTTGACGTTTGATTCATTTGCTTGAAAAGAATCTTGTAGTAAACGGTCAGAGATTTCGCTGAACATTTTCCCACCGCAGCATATGATAGACAAATGTGCAGCATCACTGGAACCTCTTTTAGTTATTGATCATTCCAAAGATTGGCTGACTATTGGTCGTACCTGAATGAACTTAATTCCTTGCGGGTCATGGCGAACTAAATAAGCAGTTACAATACATTTCGATATTTTTTTTCTGTGCTCACAACAATACTCTACTAGAGACGATATGTAACAAAATTATAAGAACTTAGAAAATGCTACACCAACGATTTTACCCCACTAGAGTAGAATACGTAGGTATCGCCCCGGTGGCATGCACTGAAAACATGTGAAGGTGTCACTATTCCAAAAAGCTGAATTCATTAGTTCAATGTTGTAATTGAAGGACTGCAACAAACAAAAGAATTTTTGAGTTTTTGAACAACGTTTATCAGTGTACCAAACAAATTATTAACATGTGTACTTTCACTTCCGTGATAAGTAATAATAGACAAACAATCTACGTCAATCTCTTAATAGTCTTCTGGTAAATGTTAATAATTCACCGTTGCTCTTAAAGACAATAATTTTTGCCCCACTGACACCAACTTTGTCTTTTTGAGTTCTGGATACACTTAGATCAGAGCCCATTTTCCTTCAATAACTGAACACCCACCTGCTGTGAAGTTTTTCAACACTTGATTTGAATCGAAATGTTCAGGGGTTTTTTACTTGAGGCTAATCTTGAAGCTCCTCTTTTTACGTGTACAACTTTCTCTACCCCTCAAGATAGTTGCCTATCTAACTACTTTTAGGTAAATAGGTACCTAAATAATTGCATATGATTTCGCAATAGTCTCTTAATTTGTGATGGTCTAGAAATGATACGGACGGGAACAGGTGGATAAATAGGTAGAGAACTACTTGTGATCAATTTAATTCAGACGACGAATTAACAACACTTCTGATTTCCATGGCCTAAGGATGGCAGGCAGAACTATTCATACAGTTGTCAAAGTAGCTTTTTTCCCTCCCACAATCTTGTTTACACGAGTTCTTGGAAGAGTTTTTTTCCCCAAGGGCCCCGGGTTGTGCGAAGGTGCCCCGCGCAGTCTCAGGTATATTCTCCTATTCATAAGGCCGAAGCGTTGAAGAAACCACATTGCTCAACTCCAGGCGCAGTTCACTGCATTCCGGGACGGTTGGGGGTCCCGCCGACAGAGTGCTCTCCACTCTGCAGTTCTTCCTATACTCACCATCTACGCCCCCTCTCTCTTGCATTCCACGCATATTATTCATTGATGACTAAAGCATGTCCTGCCCACAGCCTTCTTCTCCTCACCCTGTTGAGTCCACATGGCGCTTAACTTTCCAATAAGGATAAATCCCAAGACACAAGCCTTATATGTACTTTATTGTTGCACTTTTATGACCTAATACCATTACAACTTTACCACGAAATCTTGAATGAATCGAGATAATACCAGTACTATCAAATTAAGTAGGTGAATACCACAAATACCTGACTTTCTCATTCCTACTTGACTTTATTTACATGAAAAGGAAACAGTTTAATTCGTTCGTACAAAACCGTAGGCTGCTTCTTTGGAATCTACCATCTATGTGATTCTGTATTAAACATCTACTGTCTTAATCCATGTACCGTGGTCTCAGATCATTTCATTGCCGACAGTGCATTCCATAGATCAATAGCTAGCAGTCTGTTGGAGGTGCCACTCAATATTTGTAGAGTAAGATTTGGGAATCCATCTGGAACAAAATAACACTTGTTTTTAACAGCATCTCAAGCCTAGCGCGTCATTGGTGTTGGGGCCAACCCTTCAGATCACGCGCCAACGAGTGATCTGGTTTTTTGTATTCATTACCATATTTTTTCGTATCCAACTAGGGAATAAAACCTGTTACATTACAGTTGTTCTATTTGTGAGTTCCTCCGTGTGTTTTCTGGTGTAACAAGGAAGCATTGTCTCAAGCTGTACATTCTAGTTCTGATAGTAAGGTGATCCGAGTAGAAGAGTTATCTAGAACAGAAATAATAAACCTTCGTGTAATGATTACCAGCCTTTTTTGTTTGATTCAAATAGAAATTAGATCCATGAATTGAACGGTAATTTGAAAAAATCCCTATGTTGTCGTTAGTGCAAGGATGAATTAGTGGATGGCAATAGCACCTGAGCATTTCTCTTCTCTAATTATCTGCAGTCCACTGATCTACGAAGGAGAGTAATCTGATTTAGACATAATAAACCTTTGTGTAATTACTTGCAAAGTTTTGCAATGTGAATTGAAACCCAATCTCGAATCTATCTATCACACAAGTCAAAACAGTTGTTGAGAGGTATTAAAAATTTACATAAGTTAGTAGATGTGTTCCTCCGATTTGTAAAGATATGTACTTGCCTAGAAATTGTGCTACATATGGATCGAAGCAAGACAAAAGTGCTGCATTCGTTTCACCTTGTATTTTCAAAAATGCTTTCAACCCAACTGGTCTATCTTGACCTTTTTTTGTTATTAACCGCAAAGTGTATACCAGTTGCATCTCTTTAAAGTCTCCTCAAGGCTTTCTGAAGGTTCCTAAATTTTTTTGTTCAACGGCGTAGTTTTCCTAAGACGTGACAAAAAAGTGTAAGCAGGGCGATGTTCTTTGCATAACGCTCAACTTCAGGTCGTATAACGTCGAAAGGGAGGAAAGAATCAGGCCTTCGAAGAATTTAAGGGTTACAGGAGGGAGAGGGCGGTGTCCATCAAAGGCTCTCGGGCGCCATCTATTATGCACAACTCCGAGAGATTATACCAACTGCCCAACCTCCTAACTCAATAAAACACCGCATTTCGGAACGAGGCTGGTAAACTGACTCGTTTGGATCTCCGTGAAACTTTAACAAACCCCGCCTAAATATTTCTCATCCACTCGCACAAGTTTTTCTCGATCTCCCTCGAAAGCATTCGTTCAAGGAATATCCGGCTCCTGTTTATCTTTTCATCGATAGGTATGTTATTTATTCATTATTCTTGTGTAAGTCAGAGTGGAAGGTTTTTTTTTTCAAAGTAAAGTGCTTTGAATATTTCATCAATTCAAGACTGAATATGGTATGGTAACTGTGACACCGAACTGTGTATAGTGGTCTGCTAGTCCAAAAAAATGTTTACACCACTCATTTCTATTGGAGTCTACCGGTTCTGTGGTTTGGTTGGTTTTCAATTTTCGATCCATCTTTCCATATAGTAGGCGTGGTAGGAATACCAAGAATATTGATTCAATCAATATAGGGTTATCATAATGTAGAGAGAAACACCTATCTGCGGGTCAATGAGAGCGGTATAAACGGCAGAGATTTACTAAACCTTAGTGGATAGAATTTCACCGTGGAAAACGAAGCAGGAAGGTTTTCCTAATGTGGTGAGTGATGTATGAATGGAACTGCAGGACCCAAACCTCAAGTTACAGAGTTACAAACACTCAACTGCCAAAGGATGTAGAACTCTTGCGAAGAAATGATAGGTAGGAAATGCCAACTAACGGGAATCATGAACAACAGGCCATCCAGATGTCTGAATGAGGAAGTAAAAGAAGTCCTATAGCGATGATACTTAAGGTGGGAAACCAGAGTTTAATATGACGTGGAAGTACGGAAAGCTTTTTTCCTTGGAGCGAATTTCGAGTAATGCACCATGAAGATTTGAGCGAATTGGAGTTGTGTTACATTCGTCTTAAATTGTATCGAAATTCTAGTTTTTTCGTGGGTGCAGTAATTGCCAACTGTCAATTTACAAAGATCTAAGTGATACCGTTTAAGCACGGATACTAACCAAGAGCTCAATACGGGAGTAAACGTCAATCTCTGCTCAGTTCGGAAATCTTCTTCGTTCAATGCTCCTCAAGTACAAATACGGCTTGAAGACATCAAGTGTAAAGATGAGTAGAATCACAAGTTGTCTGTATGTAGAAATAGCGGAGAGCAACAAGATTATAGCTCATGCAAACATCAACAACAAGAAATCGTGAGTAGAAGAACAAGAAGTATTGTAGATGAATCTTCTCCTGCAAATTATTTCTGCCTGCACTCAGCGAGTGATTCTCATGGGCACTATTCAGATTCAGGTTGAGATGGCCATTAGTAGCGGTGAAATGCGGCGTGATTCACCTTCGATAAATGCGGTCTATTATTAGTCGCCGCACCTCCGCAGGTGCTCACCGTGTTGATCTATTCACGACGTTTTCTTTTTTTTTCCCCCAAGACACCGCGAACCCCCCGATCTCCCGCAACGTCAGCTTCGCAAGAATGCGGACGGCGCCGCGCCACGTCCTTCGTCCAGTCTGGCTGACTAACTGTCCATCGGATTTTCCACCTACCTCGACAAGCCCTTTCAAGAAGAATCCCATACCAACTTGGTCTCCCCATTCAAATGCAGTTATCTGTTATTCTTGATGATGGGGTTTCACTTCATTCATACGTGAATAATTTATTCTAGGTAATGCCTTCAAGCGACTAGGTATAACACTGAAAAGTCAGTCCTACAAAGATACATACTGGAAACATCAGCATCCTAACTCTTCTTCGAAATTCTCGTTTGGCTATCTAAAGGCAATCTTCTACATTTATAAAACGCCACAAATTATTAGACGAAGTTTTAATTTCTCTATATTAGACAACCCTAAGCGGATCTCTGGCCTACCAGAACCACAAAACCTGTCAGACCACAGAACAGATCTGTGCTACAAGGGACAATGCTTCCCAAATACACTTGGAAATACAAGAAGAAATCTAACTGAAATTTAACTTGGTAGAACAAAATTACTTACGGGGGGAAAATAATCCTTCCGCTCATTTTCCTCGTCTGAATTGAAGCTTGTCCAGTCTATCAGAGCAATTTTTTAAATGTCTCATTCGATTAACGGAACCAATTTATATTTGAAGTAAACAAAAATCACCCTCTTGAATGGAAAATTTTTGAGATTTCGTTTTTTCAAATAACGAAAGTTACTACATAGAGTTGATTGATCAAGATTACCGATTTTACTGGCAAATCCCGATTCGATGTTTGATTGTTGACCCGAATTTCGTTAACTTTGGTCCAGTATTTTTGGAGAAAAGATTATGGCGGACAGACGGCTTACAATTTGATTTTTCAAATCTACATACCTTGAAACATATCCTATCACTGGACAGATAGTTAGAATAGTATAGAGTACATGCTCAGGAGGCTGTCGCCAGCCACTCGTACTGATTTTTAGTCTCAGTTCGTGCATTAAAGTCTTTGCGAACAGAAAATCGTTCTGCTACTCCCAACTCACGGAAATAATTCCTATCTAAATCAAACTAAAAAACTACACCCATGCATACATCAAAAGTTTTTGTGATTCCAATTGAAAGAAAATTGAATATTTCCGAGGATTGTTGTCCAACTAGATTAAAATTGGGATCGAAATTGTTTCACCGCCAGTGTGGCATGGTCTTCTAACAGTTTGTCGTGGGTTCGCCTATCTCGGCTTCCCTTTCGAGGAACTACCTGCGTGGTTCCGGAACTACTTTATATGTATACAGTACGTCTAACACTTGTGTGAAAGGGTTTCATCCTACGTCCAAAACTAACCGAATGGCAGTAATTCGAACCTTTAAAAAATCGTCAGTAGGGCATGGAATCCTGGAAAACGTTGCCAGCACTCAGAGTGTTAATGGTATGGAATGGTTTCGTATTGTGTTATTTTCTCTCTAATGCTTGGGTTGTTCCACACCCTCCTGAATCAGCTCTAGTGGTCGTCTCTCTATTGACAAAACCTCGCTTCAAAGCGACGACATAAAAAGCGATAATCTAATCACACCAAGCGCATCACCGACTTGTCACAGTCCGTAAACACTATTAACCAATTTATCATTTCCAAAAATTGAAGGTTCACTGATGGAACCCTTTTGTAAACTGCATACGCTTTGTGCTAGTTAAGATGTTTATGCAATTTGCGCAGTCAGCTAGGTGTTCGGTTTTATTGCCCCTACGTCAGTGTCTCAGGATGCCATCGCCTCTTCACATCTCCGACACCTTCGGCGGCTCTCAAGTACCAATTAGGCGTCTATTCGTTATCGATCCCTCCACTTCTAAGAAACCTGTTCACTCAACGACGTTGGTTCTCTTGGCTTCTGAGTTGGGAGATGGAACGGAGGCCCGGTACTTCCTAAACCATACATACTTCCAATAAAAACGGAGTAAGATACAACGTTGTCTATATTTCCACGAAAATAATGAGTTACACGGTTAAATTGATTTCGACAGTAAGGTCATCATCAGTTACAAACATGAACTGAGGGAAATTGCAGAAAGCACATCTTATATGGGCCCAAGTGAAAGGAGATTGAATCCTATTGGCTCAGGGAAGTGAAAGGGGTGGGAGGACACACAAAGAGAAATGGTCACAAACAGTGATGTTATGGAGAAGGGGAGCCCAACTTATTGTAAGAATGAACTCAATAATTTCAGATTTTTTGCTCCAGCCGTTTGGGAGAAAAGTTTTTACTGTAGATTTGGATTCTACACCCTTTGAAACGTAAACCATAATGAACTGAGGGAAATTGCAGAAAGCACATCTTATATGGGCCCAAGTGAAAGGAGATTGAATCCTATTGGCTCAGGGAAGTGAAAGGGGTGGGAGGACACACAAAGAGAAATGGTCACAAACAGTGATGTTATGGAGAAGGGGAGCCCAACTTATTGCAAGAATGAACCCGATAATGGTGAAATATTTTTAGGAATAACCTCATTCAAACAATCTCCTGACCTATCACTGTAAACAATTTCGAATTTTTCTAGCACATCCAAATTACCTCTCTTTGGCCAAAAGTGAGGGAATTCTACGTACCTAGTGCCTGTTTGTCAGATCAAAAATAACGCCATGATTGGTCACATTCAGATGACTTGCAAAGGCAGAATCATCTTTGTTGTCCCTGAAATCCTTTTCATGTTTTTTTTTTTTAATGAGTGTGTAACTCATTGTTTCCGTGGAAATATAGACACCGTTTTTACTGAAATGGGTTTCCACAACTCCATCGCGAGTAAATTAGTCCGTATACATACTTCCCTCTCCCATAATATAGTTTTTTAGGGGTCGAATTGATCCTGGGGGTGAGAGACTAGTGAAACATGTGCTAGTAATCTCGGCATCCTGATCAATCAACATTAAGTGGTGATTTTTAAGGAATAATATATAATGGTAGGTTTTTTATGATACTACATCACTACATCACTAGGTTACTGCGATGAAAACATAAACAATAATAAACCAAAAAAAAACGCAAATGTTGGCAACATAAATCGGACCGTATATCGGGAATGGTTTGAGCTACGGACCTGGGGAAGGGCTCATTCGATTCCTCATGGAAAGTTCTTAAAAAAAAGTCCAAATTTAGGCCGCCTTGACTTTTTGAGGTTCTAGGGAGGTTTTTAGAGATTTTACAAAACTTTGACAACCCCCTAAGGGCACTTTAAATTAAGTGAGAGAGAGCGCCGTTGTCGGACCAACATGGATTTCTCCTGAAAATTGCTCCAGCCGTTTGGTAGAAATCGTGCGTACGGCGGACGGACGGAAAATTTTTTATTTGGAGTCAGATTTGGAGTCTACATTCTTTGAAACATAAACCAGGGGGGGGTTAGAATTTTGTCAAACATCGATTTTTTGTGATCCATAGTGGAACCCTAGTTTCAAAGCAGAATTAGATTTATCAACGTTGTACAATCGGAAGCAACCTAAATATTACGAGGAAATAAGGATATTTTTCAATGTTTTTTCGTAGCGTTACTTACTATTCAGCAACTTTCCTTATAAAATTAGGTGATGAGTCCTGTTTCGTGAGGTTCTGAACATGGGAAAGTAGGTACTCTAAGTAGGTACTTAGAAGCATGAATCATTATTGGTGTTTTCAAGGTTTGAACAAAATTTCCTCATTTTCAAGCAATAAACATGAGAATGCCGGAGTTGATGTAATCTCATCATACGAATAACATTCTTAAATCTCCTCTTGGATCCCCTAAATCGTTGAATCTTACTTCGTATAGTATAATCGCGTAGCAGAATTTTTCTGCTATGGAGATATTCATTACCACTATGTAATTAAGTAGAAAATCATACTTAAGTAAGTAAATTCATTAGTTAATTATATCCTGGAACCTGTAAAACAAGTGGGTGTGGCACATAGCTTCCTCGTATCCATAACATGACTGTATAGATCATTGAAAATTATTATTGACTAAAGAACTTCGTTCAATTAGGCGAAGTAAATATTGAATTAGGGTAAATTTATTGTTATGCAGGAGCATAACTTGGGAAAATAAAGGTAGGCATGTTCAACTATTGAACAATCTATAGAATATACCTAATCAGTCCGAACAATCCCTGAAAATTTCATCGAAATCGGTCAAGAACTCCCGGAGTTATGCGCGTAACAAGGATTTCACGTTTGCGCATGCGCAGAGGCTATTATTGATTGGGGGGTCATAAAACTCAGAGGGGACCATCTACACATCAAACCGAACAACCCCTGAAAATTTCATCGAAATTTTTCAAGAACTCCCGGAGTTATACGCGTAACAAGGATTTCGTTTGCGCATGCGCAGAGACTACTATTGATCCGGGGGTCATGAAACATAGGGGACCATCGACACATCAAACCGAACAATCCCTGAAAATTTCATCGAAATTGGTCAAGAACTCCTGGAGTTATGCGAGTAACAAGGATTTCACGTTTGCGCATGCGCAGAGGCTACTATTGATCCGGGGGTCATGAAACCTATAGGGGACCATCTACACCCCAACCCGCACAATCCCTGAAAATTTCATCAAAATCGGACTATAACTTCGTGTAGTTTTGCCCGTAACAAGGATTTGCTGACAGACAGACAGACACACAGACATACACGGCACCAAAATTGTTCAGAAAGGTCTAAAACGCAAAATGCGAGTGGAATTTTTGATTTTGGAGACGAAAAAATTTTCACATTCCGAAAGTGAAAACAATGCTTCCGCTACCTTGGTAGACTCGGAAGCAAAAATAAACCGTGGCCGCTATAGTTCGACAGAATGCTGAAGCTCGACAGATTGGAAACGTAGCGAATTCACTCCAGCGAACATCAAAATGATTGTAGAACATGAAGAGACAAATAAAAGGCGCATTGTAACCGCAGAGCTGTGCTCTTTGTCTCTAACCCAGTCAAAGAAATGCACAAGCGGAGGGGAGGGGGCGACTCTTTCAGACGGAAATCCGATACGGAAACACGAAACCCTACTGAGAATTCCTATGCCGCACCTTCCGTCGCGAAGGTGCACAACTTGTGGTGGGATCGACTGTCTAGTCCGTTGGCAAAAAAATTCACTTGTGTTTAACAAATACCTACAAGAGTGGTGAGCTGGTCTCACAAGTTTCAAGTCACGAGTAATAACATTCGACGATGATTGTGTATCGTAAATGTAACTCGGGTTCAAGGGTATCTACATATATATTTTTTCCAAATCTATCCAAAGGAAGCTGAAGTTTTGTTTGCACTTTCAGGAGATGAAAATTTGTTTTTCTCCAGCATCAACATTTCCACATGCATTTTGGTTTATTATTCAAAACTAAACCATTGTAATCGCTCTTGAAAAAAAAAAAAAAAAAAAAAAAAAAAAATTCTAACCCCCCTGAAAATTTTATGGTTTACGTTTCAAAGGGTGTAGAATCCGAATCTGTAATAAAAAATTTTCCATCCGTCCGCCGTAGCACGATTTCTCCCAAACGGCTGGAGCAAAAAAGCTGACATTTTCAGGAAAAATCCATGTTGGTCCGGCGACGCCCCAATTCTTGAGCCAGCTCTCTCACTTAATTTAAAGTGCCCTTTAAGGGTTGTCGAAGTTTTGTAAAATCCCTAAAAACCAAAAAAAAAAAAGTTAAGGCGGCCTAAATTTGCACTCTTTTTGAAGAACACTCCACGAGGAATCGAATGAGCCCTTCCCCAGGTCCGTAGGTCAAACCATTCCCGATTTATGCTGCCAACATTTGTGTTATTTTGGTTTATTATTGTTTTTGTTTTGTTTGTAACCTAGTGATGCAGTGATGTAGTAATGTGGATACTGGAGTGAACTCCTAAAAGGTTATAGCCGATACACGGGTTGAAGCATTCTGATATAAATAAACGCTGCAAATTCTTTCACGGGGCTTATGATTCAATTTGCGTTCATGATTTGAATTTCTACTAAGCTTTAACCACAGGTGATAGAGCGTTTATTGTGCACACAAATATGATTGATCAATCCAAATAGGTATTTTGTTGAGAACAGATTTACGTGCTCCATGCATATCTCCTCAAATTCAATAATCGCTCTATCACCTGTGTGCACACTCCAAAGCTTAGTAGAAATTCAAATCAAAGGCAATTGAATAATAAACCCCAGTGAAAGAGTTTGCAGCGTTTTCATTTCAGACCATTGAGGTTTAGTAATGACTACAGTTTTTATCCGGTGTCGGAGAAATTTTCAAGGAATGGGGGTGGGTGCTTTATGCTGTAGACGGTCTCCTATGAGTGTCATTGCTCAGAAATCAATGACCTATAAATTTGAATTTTTCGAGCCTAAAATGAATAAAAATGTCAAAATAAAAGCATTAGAAGATTCTACCCCAGCTGATCATTAGATGACAAATATTATGCGTGAAGGTAGAAGCATTACACAATCTATTTAATTATCCGTTGGTTTTGTACAACCCTTTGGTCGGAGTTTCTACCCACCCTTTGGAACTCTTCTCCCTTCCCTTTGATATAATGTTTTGAGAGTATACCAACTCTCGAGGCAGCCTCAAATTTGTGACATTTAATAGGCTTAGTTAAACCCGCATTCATGGGACGTATTTCTTCAGCGATCCTTTTGATAGCATCATGCTGCAAACTCGCACCCCCTTGGGTGCGTACCGTCGACATTTTCTGGTATCGCAATCTACCTATGAACCCACCTTCAGCCCACTGCTTATTCACTTGGCCACCTTTATACTGCCCTCATTCTCCTGGTTGTCTTTAAACAACCCACTCCTTCTGTAGTATTTATACTACTTGAACCTTTGGTCGGCTTCATAGCTCCTACTTCTCTTGGAAAGCAAACTGAATATTTGGAGTTTGGGCGTGATCTGTGCAGGGTTTTCAAACGACCATCAACAAATTAGTAAAATGTAACAATCTGAACTTGGAACATAAAACGCTACAAATTCTTTCACTGGGGTTTATTATTCAATTGGCTTGCGTTCATGATTTGAATTTATACTAAGCTTTGGAGTGTGCGTGTTTCACAGGTGATAGAGCGATTACCTATTGAATTTCAGGAGATATGCATAGAGCACGTAAATCTGTTCTCAACCAAAATACCTATTTGGATTGTTCAGTTGATCGTATTTGTGTGCCTCCTGAAATTCAATAATCGCTCTATAACCTGTGAAACACGCACACTCCAAAGCTTAGTAGATGAACGCAACAATCAGTGAAAGAATTTGCAGCTTTTCATGCGTATCAGAATGCTTCAACCAATGTATCGGCTACAAAGCCTCTTAGACAACATCACTACATCACTAGGTTACTGTTTTTCGGGAAATACATCGAGAATGGTTTGACCTACGGACCTGGGGAGGGGCTCATTCGATTCCTCGTGGAGTGTTCTTCAAAAAGAGTGCAAATTTAGGCCGCCTTAACTTTTTTTTGTGGTTTTTAGGGATTTTACAAAACTTTGACAACCCTTAAAGGGCACTTTGAAACGTGGATAAAAAATTGCAGATTCGGATTCTACACCCTTTGAAACGTAAACCATGAAATTTTCAGGGGGGGTTAGAATTTTTTTTCCAAGAGCGATTACAATGGTTTATTATTGAATACTAAACCAAAAAATCCTTGAGAATGTCCTTGTAATTAATTTCAGCTTCATCTGGGAACGCAATAAGAAGCCAAAATTGTTCAGAACTCCATGAATGTTTGATTTTGAAGCCAACATTTTTTTCGGCTTTCTGCAGGATCACAAGACATCCGTGCATTTGTTGTTAGGGGGAATGAAATATCTCTGCCAGAGTGCCTGATCTTGATGTAATATTTAATTTCTGATTCATAGTATAGTTATTTTCTATTTCTTTTACAAGTTTATTTGGTACATTCAAACGCAAGTCAGCTAAATTGAGAGTCAAAACGTTTTGGAAAACTTTAGTAACTGGAAAAACTTCAATGTAGAAACACAGGAAACTTGAAGAATAAATTAGCTGTGATGAACTGTACCATTCTGAACCTTTTTGGGTCCCATCCAGTAACAATTATTTAATAGGGTAAAATAATACGTCATTCGGAGCGCTGTAATATGTCGAAACAATAAACCTCTGAAGAGTTACGTAGGTGGTTTTGCTGAGCGTAACACCAATTATCGCTAATTCATCATTCAAACAAGCAGTTATTTTAATGATGGTACGACCTGAATTTACTCACTTAGTAGAAGATAAGATTTCCCATCGTAACACTAAAATGAACGATGTTCGTAATTGAACATGCGAAATAATTACCTATGGTTAATTGCTCGATATTTTTGAGATAATCATCACAACCAACTGTAAGTAATTTTTGTGGAAATAGTTAACTAGAAGGGTTGTTAATTGGCTCGGTGCTGCCTTCGCGGTCGATTTACCCATATTTTCGAATGGAGGGGAGAGTGCTCCAAGTGTTTTGGTTAAAAAACCACTCATCACGTGGATCATTACGTAGATTTTACTTCTAGTAGTGTCTAGTAGTATTTATAGATTCTATATCTATACTAACATTATTCAACTTAAAAACTACACGATCCATGTAAACAATAAACAAGATAGCAACATGCTTGCTACTAGGAAGTCCGCGCTAGTAAATGTATTATTCGGATTGGACTTTTTGTTTAGAAGTTATGAAGGGTGTACAAATTCTTCGTGTAAAGAAAACTCAATGATTTGAATGGACTTTTGGATAATAATTATGAGCAGAGGAGTATCACCATCGGCTTTGGGAGAACTATGACTAATTTCTATCCGGTTCTTTCAAGACTGACATTCTATTCGGTGCTGTTCCAGAGGTACATAGTTATTTCCATTTTATGGTTGGTGTTTAGAAAGAAACCTACATCTTTTTTTTCGTGGTTTTATTTATTGCAACTCATTGTAGTATACATCATCTAGCAATATTTTATCTCAGAAATGGGAACGATGTACAGGGTGAGATTCCAACAAACCAACCCTTCAGAGTAACACACTGTTAACTGGAACGCACTTCATTATAACTTGCACAGCACAATCAGGTCCAGTGGCTTGTTACGCTTGTTCTCCTTCGTTGTCCAGAACGTTAAGCATCTCCGGGTTCTTGTGCTGATGGAGGCGTTTTTCGTGCTTCTGGGCGTATTTCATGATGATTTCGTTGACTGTTTCCAGTCTTAGGTCACGATGAATGTCATAATTTCGCATATACCAGGGGACACCAACTATGATTCTCAAGATTTTGTTCTGACAAGTTTGTATTAAATACAAACAAAGTATTAAATACTTTGTATTAAATACAAAGAAAATTTTCTTTACGTTAGTCTTTTTGGCACAGCCCCACAGTTGAATCCCGTTTGTCCAAATACGTCATAAAATCCGTTTGTGAATAAGCAGTTTATTGTGAAGTGAAAGACGGAAATCCGCTCTCAGCAGCCAATACATTTTCCTGTATTTAATCTTCACTTCCTCCTTTTTCTTCTCGATGTGACGATTCCACACCAATTTTGAATCGAGAGTCATACCCAGATATTTCACAGTATCAGAGTATGGGACTTTGTTCGAGTTTAACACAAGTTCTGGGGCTGTGATTTTTCGGTTGGTGAAGTTAATGTGAACTGACTTGGATTCGTTCAGCTTCATTCTCCATTTCTTGTTCCAGTTTGTGACCTTGTTGGCCTCTTGTAGTTTTTGGGTTGCGTCTTCTACTTCTTGTCCAATAGAGAGTATGGCTGTGTCATCCGCGAAGGTGGCTATCATTGTATCTTCCTGCTGGGGTAAATCCCGAGTGTACATCAGGTACAGTACTGGCTCCAGGACGCTTCCCTGCGGAACACCTGCTTTAATAGGCCTCAGGCTGGAGTATTGGTTGTCCTGCTTCACCTGAAGTGCCTATTCTCAAGATAGGACGTCAGGAGTAAATAGAACTGTCTTGGAAGATCCCTGTTAATTTTGAAACGAAGTCCGGGGTGCCAAACTTTGTCGAATGCTTGGGCCACGTCAAGGAATAAGCCAGCGCATACTTGCTTGCCTTCAAGCGCTCTTTCAATTACGTTAGTGATTTTATGGAAAATACATCTAATTATGGAAATATTAAGGGAAAAAAGAAAAACAAGACTTTAGGTGGTCTTTTAATAGTGATGGAAATATTACACCAGCCAGAGAAAAAAAATTACCAACATTAATATTTTTGATTGTGTGTGCCAAATTTTGTCGATGCTCAGCCTTCAATTCTTAACCGATTTTCATAGTTGTTTTTTATTACAATCCTAATTTTATCCCAGTTTTTAGAAATTCCCGAAACTTAGAATTTCACGGAGGAAAAGAGGAATTGGAGGGGATACTACCAAAAAAAAAAAAAATGTTTTTTTCCTGAAAAATCTTGTCGACCCAAATCATAATTTCCTCATATCTACTAGAATTCCCAGCAGATATCCGTGCTTTTTTGTTTAATTAGGAATTTGTTCTGGCTTTAAAAAACAATTTACAGTTTATGAGTCATCTAAAAACTGGACATGCATTTCTTACCAACCTGTTACAAGTTGGTTAGCTGGACTTCTTACTACCGGACTTCCTTCTATCTTGACCTCAGGTACCCTTTTCGACTAAGGTCACAGATTTCACGTTCAGATGAATGAACTTCGGCAAACAGTATAACACCCTTGATATAGCCGCGCAGGAACGACGTGGCTCCGAATTTAATTAGAAGGAAAATGCCGTGACACACATCCATAAATATGACCCAACAGGCTCTCGGTCTCTGTGGGGCGGTTTTTTCCCCCACTTCTTTTCACTACCAAGTTTTATCACGGAGTTGCATCCGCTTTGCAATTATCCGTCGTATACACGTTCCCCGAGCAAAGGAAAATTATTGGCTTGGGGACTGCAAAAAGAGGGCGTAAGCGGCAATTTGATAAAATAAAACCCTCTCCACGAACGGCAGATTAAAGTTCCTGAGTCGCATCTCAGTATAACTTGCAATTATGACGCGGTCGTAAATTAAGCTTCGCGAGTGGTAAACCGACGGTCTTTTCTGTTGTTGACAACGGTGAGGGAAGGGAGAAAAAGGATTAATTGAAGAGAAACAGCTTTGATACAAGACTGCCATGATTCTACTTACAAACGAAATTAGCCAGTATTTATCAAATGTCATTATAATACATTTTTAGTGGTATATTATTTCAAATACAGTTTCATTTTAGGAAAGACTCGCTACAACACATCAAACGATTGTAAGAGAATTGCCATGTTCTGCCTGTATTTCATACAATATCTCCATTATCAAACTTAAGCTACCAACAAAGCAGACCTTACTCAGCCCAAGCCGACAGCTGGATGCATGAAATCGCTTGTGTTAAAAGGTTATACCCACGACTGTATCAATAGCTTAGATAATCAAATTGAGTTGACACGAGAGCCAACGTTCCATGAGCTGGGCACGTACAGCTCAAAATTTAGTAAGTTCAGGTTTGTACTTGTTTTCCTACCTTCAAGAAAACTCATGCGGTTCTAAAAGAAAAAAGTCTTCTGCAGCTTTGATGGGCTATTTCAAGTATAAGGCGCTCAATTCCCTCAAACTTCTCTCGGTCTCATGCATCTGTTTATTTAATTCTCTGCTGAGAACAAAGCAGTGAGTCAGGTGACCATTTAGGGGTTTGTATTTTAACCATAAACACCTCCGTACAGGTGCTTCAGGGCATCCATGAAACTGTTTGGTAAAAGAGTACCGGTCTTCAGCGATTAGAGTTTGGTTCTCCAGGAGGCAATCCTCCTTTAATCTGCAGTTCCATCACAGATGTAGAATTCCATGAGATGGGACCTCCAGGGTTGGAGACCATTCCATATCCATACATTTTCGATTCTGACATTGAGAGTTAGGGTTATACAGGCTTGAATGCTTGTCTCAAATCGTAGGTTATTGTGCCACGTCGCCCAGGGATCTTTTACCAAGGATCTATATCAGATCCCTGGTATCTCTACCACTAGAAAGACTCACCTCAAGACTTCTTTACATGATTTTCTTGGGGGGTACTTACTATCCAAAGCATCTAAAATAAAATTCAAAGGGATAGGGGTGTGAGGCGCGGTTCAGAATCTAAAAATGTAGCACTTACTATGTGTAATAAACATTCATGAGTGATTTCCAAAAAAGGGTTCTCTAATATGAAAATAATAAACCTTTGTGTAATAATTTACATTTTAGTTTATTATTCAATAATAAACCATTGTAATCGCTGTTGAAAAAAAATTCTAACCCCCCAGAAATTTTCATGGTTTACGTTTCAAAGGGTGTAGAATCCGAATCTGCAATAAAAAAAATTTCCGTCCGTCCGCCGTACGTCGTACGCCGTACGCACGATTTCTCCCAAACGGCTGGAGCAAAAGATCTGAAATTTTCAGGAAAAATCCATGTTGGTCCAGCGACGCCCCGATTCTTGAGCCAGCTCTCTCACTTGATTTAAAGTGCCCTTTAAGGGTAGTCGAAGTTTTGTAAAATCCCTAAAAACCTCAAAAAAAGTCGAAGCGGCCTAAATTTGTACTCTTTTTGAAGAACACTCCACGAGGAATCGAATGAGCCCCCCCTCCCAGGTCCGTAGGTCAAACCATTCCCGATCTATGGCCCGATTTATGGTGCCAACATTCAAGTGATTTTGGTTTATTATTGTTTTTGTGTTGATATCAGTAACCTAGTGATGTAGTAATGTGGATACTGGAGTGAACTCCTAAAAGGATTTGTAGCCGATACACGGGTTGAAGCATTCTGATAACCATAAAAAACGCTGCAAATTCGTGCAAATGGTATTTTGGTTGAGAACAGATTTACGTGCTCTATGCATATCTCCTGAAATTCAATAATCGCTCTATCAGCTGTGAAACATGCACACTCCAAAGCTTAGTATACATTCAAATCATGAACGCAAGCCAATTGAATAATAAACCCCAGTGAAAGAATTTGCATCGTTTTTTTCACCTAAAGCATATTAGTGGTCCGCCAAGAGTCCCTGGAAAAGAGTCAAGAAGAGTGATTTCTTATTGTAGCATTAAAAATCATCACAAACTCACTGAAGAGTCCCAAATGACTCACGTAAATATTATTATTGGATGATCCTGAAAGTTTTGGTCCCTAACATCGTTACCAGGCAGTTATTATAGCTTCCGTTCTCATATCTCATGCCCCGCGCTAAGTTGAAAGATCCCACAGTAATTTCCCACTTGCTTTCGGCTTCCAGGAGCTTGAATGGAAAAACATATTTTTATGAATGAAACTCGCTCGCCTTCCTGACGTCTTTGAAACGGAGGGACGGACAAAAAGAAGGGTTACCCCCAGGAAACACATGGGCGAAATGAGCGGGTAGAAGAAACTAATAATAAAGTCGATAAGGCGGGAGCGGTAGCGGTATCGTGGAATATCCGCCAATTAACAAATACTAGCCGGCTCGGAAGCCTGGTGTCCCACGAATGGGCATTAACTTCGAACTGTGCTCACCGGTGTCTAGGAAAATTAGAACAATTCATTGTTGAAAACGAATCGATTACCCACTTTACCCATTTAGACGTGAATACAAGTGTTCAAGAGCGGCTAAGAAATACGACGGGTGCCTCTGCTATTACGAGTTGGGGTCCCACGAATATATACGCACGTTTGACGGGGCTCTGTGCTCTTTCTTTACCAGCTCACGAAGAGAATGAAGCAAATTGTTACACAAAGGTTTATTATTTCTATTTTTATGCAGCCCTTCTACGTAAATCACTCATCAACGTTCATTAGACGTAGTTTGTGGTATATTAACTTAATTCGTTTCCTCGCTCCTCCATATCCTGTCCTGTGCCCTAGATACTTCAGAAAGGGCCTTATTTAAATTGAAATGAAAAAAAAATTGTAGCATGGTAGATGGTTTTGGAAACAATTTAGCCATAAGATCGCTTCAGTAGATCAGTTTATTTCCATAACTTGTATTTGTAATTAACTTGTGTTAACTTCACTTATGTTTCGAAGACGGTATGATGACTTCATCATAAATACCACACCATTACTACCACCACCTTACTATTCCCTCTGTAGAAAACAGAAGATTGAACAAAATTGCACAAGAAATACCTACGCTACATTTGTCCGCTATGCGTATCATAAGTTATTAAAAATTTGATTTCAAAAGGAACGCTTGAAAACATAATTCCATTGCAACTACATCAGCTGATTCGATCATCGCAATTTACTGGACCATTTTCGCTACCATCGGGGACGTTCTCATTAACTTGCCTGTTGAATTTTTTGCTGTCAAAAAATCCCTTTTCTTCTGCCTTTACAGAGAGCAAAAGGTTGAGTGTAAAGCGTCCGAGGGGCTCATTCGATTGAATCTACGTCCATCAATGATCGTCAAACATTATTATTATTTTGAATGTTTTCTATGTTGTGATTTCTTAATATTTCAGTTCTTTCTTTCCACACTTTATAATTGACCTCTCGAAACTAGGTAAAAATTAGACTCCAAAATTGATTTTTCACTCGTTTCATAACTTTGGTCCAGTAGCCTTGGAGGAAAGGTCTGGAGGAAGGTTAAAGGGTTTAGTTAAATTATATTTTTGAATTCTACGCATCTTCAAACGTAAAGCACCAAAAACTTGTTTTTGACATTTCCATGTTTTTACACAATCAAAAACCGTTTACAAAAACCAGTACAGATAAACAAAAATAATATACTTTCTAATTGTTTTCAAGTAAAACCAATCCATTGCTAAGGAATATCTACTTAGTCAATTTTAATCCACAAAAATTGTTGCCCAAACCGCTGTAATGACAGAGGGACCCGATACTCATCAAGTTAATTAACGATAATTAAACGTAAGTTATTTCAAGAACTGGATCTCATTTCCATTTTGATGATGAAGAAAGGACTAGCAGGAATGTTAGTTAGGTACTTACCAACTGTCCACATGAAGTTTGTGATACAAGAACGTGTTACGATCTAGTACACAAGCCTTTATGCTGCGTTAACAGCTGTAATGACCGTTTTAACATACATAATTGATATTTTTAATTTAAATTTACAAAAAGGCAGTGAACAGTCATGTTGATAGAGGTTATGAAGGAGTGTGGGAGAATGGGAAGGTACCTTTTAATGGGAGCATCGTTATCAATAACTAGTGGGCGGATTCTTAGGTAATAACATATTTTTTTCCTGAAGGAATATTTGAAAGCTACCAAGGTACTTACCCGTATCACAGCACAATGATTCCAAAAATGCATGGCTATTTTGACATAAAAACGCATATTTTAGGGTTAGTAACATATTGCAAGTAAAAATGCATAAAAACGCATATTTTTAGGTTTTTTCCTTTTTTTCAATTGAAAAAGTAAGGTAGCATAGCATCGACATGGCAGACAGTGAGACATCATGCGCGGAAGTACCTACCTACTACATAACTTCAATATATGTACCTACCCTACTCTTATTTTGTGTCCGCCTAAGCCATTGATGGTGGCAGCCGTGACCAAAAGATTTAGAAATAACAACAACCCCCAGCAGATTTGTGTTTGTTTTGAAGCGCTAGCTGGTAGGTAAATTGGAATTTTGACACTGTGCAATTTCTGTGTGAAAAAACAATGATTTTGAACTCAAGTCATGCCAAGGCCAGGTCAAAGTGATTCATACAAGTTACGCGGCTATGTTAAGGACTTGGGTGATGTGTTAATTTCACTTGGACGAAAATTGCTCTGCACTTATTGTGGAATCGGAATCGCATTTGATAAAAGGTCTCAGGTAACCCAGCACCTGCAAGCCGGTAAGCACTTGAAAAATGTTTGCGCCAAACGAAAAGTTGAATTTTTAGCGCATATTTTCAGTTTTTGAGGGCATAATCTGAGTTTTACCTGCATATTTCAGGCGCATAAAACAGAGTTTTTAGTGACCTAAGAATCCGCCTTCTATCAATAACTGTTCCGAATAATGGAGAATATCTAAATCGACAATTGTATTTGATAAATTGTTTCCAAAACCAGAAGGGAGTCGGTTGATTTAAAATCCACACATCCCTTTTTGGGGAAGATATGAGATGATTAGTGTAACAGGCAGAAGTATGGGCGTTCTAAATATTCTTCAATCCTTCAAATTTCAACCTCTTCGGTCGATTAGAAAAAACTGACTTCTTGGTTAACTCAGCTTTTCAGGTTGGAGCACGTTGTAACTCTTCAATGTCCACTAGAGATGAACTTTTTTCTTTATTGATTGCAAACAGTCATTATTGAAAATAATGAACTAAAAGCGTTAAACTTAGATTTGAGGCATGATACGATTCCAACGAAGACTACTACATATTGAGCCCAAAACAATTGTTCGGCCAAAAAATAATTAAGATTGACATTGTTTCAAAGAAGTTGCTGCGAAACCCCGTATTTTATCCCGGCGTGGGCTGCCGAATAAAACTATTTAACTTCTCGTTTCGGCTCTGTGGAAATGGCCTGATCGATAACGCCTACAAACCTCCTTCCTTTACTGCATAATATCCACCCACAAAACTAGAATAATTACAGGCATTCAAATTGTATGTATCTGACCATTTCATTCCAATTAACGGCTTATCAATTTAGAACGAGCTGAAAGAGGCATTCATCTCCCAACAGGTGCCCCCCTCTATCGCAGGAAAAGAAACGAACAGAATGTCGTGCTAAGCAATCGTATCTCGTATTTATTAAAAATGGATAATTGAGCTTACGGTACGTTGGACCTGCCAGGAAGTTCGTTATTGTGGAGACGGAATATTTACTTCATCCCTAGGATTTAATTAGTTAGGGACGAGCATTTTCCTTATTCTAATGAAGGCTTCCTTCCTCAGCCTACCTGCTCGCACTCGCAGCTTTGCGAACGGGTGTTGACGGAGCGTGGATCTGAATGGTTATAGACGTAGTTAATTAAACTTAAGCTCGTTATTTCCAACTTTAGTAGTTCCCATCGGGATTGGTAGCAATTTCCACGAATAGGTAATGAGATGGAAGGAATGATCCTCATTATTAACCACTGAATTCTGATGACTTTAAAAAATCTGCTATCACAATCATCACAGTTTTAGAGCAATACTATTTGTGTCAACTTCTGTTCTGTATGTGCCTATACTTGGAAAGAGTCAAAGGCCCATAGCATCACCATTTGAGCGAATTTAAGCCTTTTTTTCACCAAATATTGGGTCATTGTTTCAAATGATATACTTTCAAATTATTTTGAATCCAAAGAATAAACGTTTGCTTCGAAAAAAGAAAAAAATAGCTTCAATAGCCAATAACACTAAACCATTCGGTAGGAAAACACTAACAAAAAAATTCCAACGAAAAAAATTAAAATTCTTGCATACAAGTCTGCAACGCATTAGGACATTTCATGTCTTTCCCCTCCCTCCTTCTTCCCTTCCATCTTCTAGCAATCTTGTCTTCCTCTGTGAATTACTAAATGGAAAAGTTTAGGAGCTATAATCATATAGGTACCTAACTACCTCACTTCTAAGAATCATAAATGCTTGCATACGAGTCTGCAACACATTGGGACATTTTCTTCTGTGTATTCGAGCCAGACTAAATCACCTACTCCAGTAGCGTTGTTGTTCATGTCCTAACGAGACAAATTTCAGCTTCCTACGGTTGATAGGAAAGAAGTTAGCTTCAGTAGCCACTCTGCTGATCAAGACCCTGTACACCTTATTGTTCATGTCCTAAGGAGGCTACCAGCCAAATTTCAGCTTTCCACAGTTGATAGGAAAGAAGTTAGCTTCAGGAGCCACTCAGTTGATCAAAACCCTTTGCACCTTATTGTTCGTCCTAAGGAGGCTACCAGCCAAATCATAATAATCATATAGCCAAATTTCAGCTATAATCATATAGGCCTACCTCACTTCTAAGAATCATAATAATCATTGAGCATATTTCGTTACGTAACGTAACGTGACATAACGACAATTTGGTTGTGTGCTATAGCAAAGACATGAAATGTCAAAAGTAAAACTATAGAAGAAAATGGAACAAAATAAAAGTATGGCAGAATGCAGAGAAACAATCACAAAAATTAAGTTGGTTGGATTAGCTCATTTGATCGTTGATTTGTCTGAACTCCAACATCATTGTTCAACAGCTAAAATCTCGGGTTTATTGTGTAAACATGGATTAAGACCGTTGTTGAGACCGGCCCTAAATGTACGAACCTCCTAAATGGACAAATCTACTCCTTCTTGAGTTCTTAGTTAATCATAGTTATTCATCGAAGGTGAAACAGTTCTATATTTGGGATATCACACACGGAATGTTTGACGGTCTGACCTTGTTCCCGTAGAAACATCCCTAAAAACGGGGCCCCTCTCGGGCGGGGCGAGGCGGGGCTGCTAATGGACGTTCAATTAAGGTTGGGAATGATATCGGAGAAGCGGCGTAACAGTAAGTGAGGTGAAAGCCGGAGGAATTTAACGGTAGCTATCGGCCGAGGCTGCCGGTCGAAGCCCTCGGCCTATTCCTTGGCCAGTGGGCGTGAAATATCCTCATGACCACCACCATCTAGTCCCTCTATCCTCCTCTAATCTGCTCTCATTACAGAGGCGGTATTATATCTGATTCTCGCTTGGAAAGAAGCCACATCCGACCTGCTTGAGCTGACCTGAGGACATGGGTTGCGAAAGTGGCTCCCATTTCATACCCCCCCAAGTCATTTGGGTTTATTATCCCCTCCCTTCAACTCTCCCATTATCCCACATCTACGATGATCACGTCAAGATACGGAAATGTAGAAAAATGAATGTAATTTTTCGTTCTTCACCTACATCATGCTAGAGCGTACGTTGTATGAAGTTTTCCAAAACCCTTCTAGCTGTTTGAAATATGGTTTCATCATTAAGGTAGAGGCTATTTTGAGAAAATGCCTAGGTTTTGAAATTTGTTGCTTCAAACAGAGGAATAGTGTGAGGCCCGACAGATTGCCGCAACCCAAACGCGTACAAGAACGAAGTGTCCCGCACTCAGTAAAAAAGGTGGGGGAAAATAGACCCAAATTGACCAACAAACCACCAACCGCTCTTTTCTATAGCAACCCGTTCCCAAGATATGATTTTTTTGAAGTTTTTTCCGAAAAGACTGCGTTTTGTTCCATGGAAACCCACATTTACCCGTTTAAATAGATTTCTTCAACTTTTGGTGGCATCTTCGGACTTAGCTTTGAATTTTCCACACGCCCTGTGCATTTTTATGATCAAAACCTAACTTCTAAGAATACTGATTGCAGTTCAAACGTTCAAGATTTAAAACAGTAATAAGTTTCTAAAAATACTTGAACTGAAACCACATTTTTACACAAAACTCGTGGTGCGAAGTGTCAAACATCTGGAAAACTTTCAAATTTAACCAGCATTATAGTGGTATCGATATCATGGGGAAATGCCAGTTTTAAGACCTGCTGCTTTCTGATGCTGTGTAACGAAGGAAGGTAATACAGAAATGTTAGATTCCAATGTTTTGCACAGTTTATAAGCCATTCACACGTCAGAAACTTAGAACTGTGGATTTTTGTGGCACGTGTCTTTTCTTCTTGGAAAACCGTTCAAATAATCCTATCGGGGGAGCGGTTTGTAATAGAAAAGTGAGGCTATCGCCGTTTTTCTCCATTTTCGTTTTATTTGCACCCTAAATGTTTTTTTCTACCAAGGTAGCGGAAGCATTGTTTTCACTTTCGGAATGTGACAATTTTTTTCTCTCCAAAATCAAAAATTCCACTCGCATTTTGCGTTTTAGACGTTTCTGAACAATTTTGGTTCCGTGTGTGTGTCTGTCAGCAAATCCTTGTTACGGGCAAAACTACACGAAGTTATAGTCCAATTTTGATGAAATTTCTACGGATTGTTTGGTTTGATGTGTAGATGGTCCCCTAAGAGTTTCATGATCCCCGGTGTATAATACTTGAATGACTCCGGGAGTTCTTGACCGATTTCGATGACTTTTTCAGGGATTGTTCGGTTTGATATGTAGATGGTCCCCTATGAGTTTCAAGACCCCCGGATCAATAGTAGCCTCTGCGCATGCGCAAACGAAATCCTTGTTACACGCATAACTCCGGGAGTTCATGACTGATTTCGATGAAAAGGGATTTGATGTAAAGATGGTGATGAGTAATAAAGAGAAAATGAAGTTTTAGCCTCGAGCTTGATTGAAAGAAGTTCCTTAATCAATAATAATTTTCAATGATCTATACAGTCATGTTATGGATACGAGGAAGCTATGTGGCACACCCACTTGTTTTTTACTTTAACTGCGAGGCACCCTTTATATGTGGAAGTATGCTCATTGACGGCATCCCAAACAACAATGGTTGTTACGAGTAGTATTTATTACGAATTAGACTAGCTCTTCAAAATCCATTTGCTCCGTTGTGCAAACAAATATTTGAAGACGGTGGTTCACAAACTTTCCATATTGAACAGTGCAAAATGGAATTTAGTTTCCGTATAACCGAAGGTAAACTACGATAGTTCTTGGAGCGGGCATAGCTTACTCTTAACTAAGAAACCAAGCAATTCAGCAACAAAACTAGCAACCAACAAACTTTGCTTCTTAGATCTAAGAAGCATTAATGAATGACATAATTAATCTAGCCATTATAATTAGACAAAGTCCTCATTAAAATCAATGACTAGTGTGGTATACATTTCACGATATTTATTGCGAGTGGTGAGCTTGCGCAAAATCAGAATTGGTGAACACTTGAAATTACAAAATTTATGGACCGATTTTGAAGTGGTCTGCTATTTAAACCTCTAAAACCTTGAAAATATAATCATAACCAGTCCATCAAACTTGCAATCCTCCATGAATCTAGTTTTGGTCTTTTAATACACTAGTAAAATGCGTAGCTCATGTGAAATCGATGTTATTAGAAAATCACGTTTGCTCAGGCTACTATTGATTTGCCGACATTTTCAGTTATGCAGAACCATTATGCTTTCTGAAAATTTTATCGAAATCGGATTGAAACTTAGTTAAGTGTGGAACGTGCTAAGGAATCACCATGTGTGTCCAGACAAACAGAGATACCAACCAATATCACTCGCAAGCTCTGAAATGTAAAAATCCAAAAGAAAATTTCGATTTTGGAAGGAAAACATTTTCAATTGGTTTGGGTGCAAGTACTCATTGCGCATGTGTAAACCTGAAATTGTTCATTACAGACAAAACTCCGAGACAACAAATCGATTTTGATGACATGTCCGAGGATTGTACTAGATTATCTTAGTTGGTCCTGTATATGTCTTAGAAGACGGGTATTGTTGTATTGATGGAGTGGTGTGCTCTTGACGAACATATTTTGTATCCATATTTCTTATATTAGTATGTAAATTCATACTGTAGATACGTGTACAGTTCCATTTTGATTTTGTATCCATGCATCGTTTTTCAAATAATATATAATCAGTAATGTCCATGTTACAATAATATAAAAGGCTCTCTCCATGGCAGAGGTTTTCTTCTTTTCAAAAGTGTTTAGAACATGAATACAAATAAGGCTGAATTAGAGGATTGGATCATTCGAAACTATGTCACGATTTTCTCGGTTTTAGCAATTCGCTTCTGAACCTCTTTCATTTAATTAACATTTCGACCGAATTTTTATTGTGTTTTTTAGTTGTTGTTTTATTTGTCTCTTTAGTTAAAATTACACCAAAAAAGAGATAGCGCTTTGGTCCTAGCAGAAATTCCGCATTTCTGTGGACATTTATTTTTGGGCTAGACTTGGCTCTGACATTAATAAATGAAGCAACCATACATTTGGAGAATGCTTCATTACGTTCTCCAATTTCCATAACTCAATCCTCACGTCTTATCCAACAGGAATCGCTTCTAATTTTTTGAAATCAGCGTGAAAAATATACACCATCAGAGACGGCTAATGTAGGTTATTGGCCCGTCATCCAGTTATATTTGTTCTGATCAGTGCAAAATTTATGATTGACGTACAAGATGGTCCGAAACACCTTTGGAGAAAGTCCCAAATGTCATCTACATCATTACAGCGGTAAGCGGTACACACCTACACCCATCAATTGCTAGCTTAGATGAAGTACAAAAAAGTTTCAGCCATACTGCATGAACGTATCAACAAATTTTCGTAAATGATCGTTTTCCATTCATTGAGATTGTTTTCAAATTTGAGCACTGATTTGAATAACAGATTTGTTTTACATGGCATGAAGTCATTTGAGATTTTTTTAGGTTTGCTCCACAAATTCAAGAATATAAATTATTGAGTATTTATTGAAATTTTTATCCCGATTAAAATTAAAAAATCCGAAAATTGTATGTCCTATCCAACATTTAAAATGCAAATGTTTTTGTAAGGAAAGGAAGACTTCTCGGGGGGGGAAAAAAAACAGAAAAAATGTTCTACGTCACTTAGAAATGAAGGTCTTATGGATGCTCCAGTATGGAGTCCTAAGATTTAATTCTCTTAATGTGGCTATGTATTTTGCGTGGAATAAATCTCTCTTCTTCAGGCCGTATACATTCAATGAAATGTATTCCAGTGGTCTGAAATGAAGAACAAGGGGAGGGAGGGGGACATATACAGTTGTACTTACTCTGCCTTAGTGAGACGGTGGAACACTTGGACCAAGTAAAAAACAAACAAGTTAATCAAAATAAATTAATATGATTAAGTGATATAACTACATTCCTTGGGAAACACATGATATAAATATGTGCATGCGTACATAGAAGTCAATGAAAATTATGCTACCCCTCTCTTTAATGGTGATTGGGACATTGAATGAGGTGAGCATAAAAAGAGGCACTAAAAAAGATACAGACAGAAAATTTAAATTGTATTCGGCCATATAAGGTGATGGGAATGAGAGCTGTCATAAGACTCATTTCTTATCAATAACTGTTCCAAGTATAAGAACATAACTTTTTGACACCGGCAAATAGGGTTACATGAAGGGTAAAATTCATAGTTCACAGTTTTTTTGCAGATAAAGTGCTCAAATGTAGTGCAGTAATTTAGGAGAGTTCGTTAGTACGATTACGTTCCATGATTGGAACTTCTTCAGTATCCCTCACTGTATTTCACTATAGCTAATTATGAGTTAAGATGGATATTATTCTGACATAAATTAGGGTTGCAGAAAGATTCGATTTCCTGGCAGCTACAGGATATTATTCATCAGGATATGATTTAGATTCGGTATCCAGAATGCAAAAACATAACCTGGTGAATTCTTAGCATAGTCATCTCAGACTGAGGCAACATTGTGCTTCTAAGCCCGGGATATCCGAAGAAACCCGCTCTTACGTTCCCGTCTGGCGGTAAACCGTTCGCGGATACGTCCGGCTGAGCTTCCAATTACACAGCACGTATACTATCGGTTGATGAACTTTTTCCTCTCACTCACTCGAACCCCCTCCTCCCCTCCGTCCATACCCCTCATGGGAATCCGCCAGTCAGCATTCCCTTACCTTCTCACGGGCACAGGCACAAACTTTGCTTCGGTTCCTAGAAAGCCGTCGGGTTTGGAGTCAGTTTAGCTGAGTAATGGGTCGGTTTTCAATTCTTCCACAGCCAGAGAGAAATATGCCACTGATCCAATTTTTCTTAATATACACCCGTCCGAATATTACTTGGGAAAGCTATTTTTCGAGTAGGCTATTGAGGCTTTCCAAATCCTGGAAATGCCAACGCTGATGTGGTGCCACATCAGAGAATCGACTTTGCCAATCATGTAAAAAGAAAGAAGGAAAAAAAATTAAAACTAAGGTATTTTTGAACATTCCAGATGAATATTAGTAGGTAGTTGGGAAATCTTCAGACTTCGTGACTCAGGATTCTTGTTGATCCACCCAGTCCACCCGGCTTAGGTGATCCAAGTTGGAATACGGCCGTCTAAGATACAACAGATACATCTGTGATACGATACGTGTGTGTTGACTGTTGACAACATGTTTTAGTTAAATGTAAATAGGTATTTCATTTCTCGTAAACCCACAGCCCTTTGCATACATTAATTTGCAGTACATTAGGGCCCAGCAAGTTATTATAAAAAAACTCTGTCAAATCGAAGACAATTTTACAAAAATTTTAAAATTTGTTGCTGACATGAAATAAACTTGAGACAGAAGAACCCGAAATGATTGATGTTGAGATTAAAATCTATGAATTCAAAAGATGACCGTTGCAGTTTATGGACTTATTAGCAAAAATCAGAAATTTGACACGTGCGGACACTGAACAAAATTAGTCCTTGTTCAGAAGACTTGCTACATCCTGGGTGAATGATACATGGGACCCTGGAAGAAATGAGATTTGCTACTGGGTCTCCTTGTGGAGGAGTGTTGGAATATAGCAATCGACAGTATAGCTGTTAACTTACATTGTATGATTGTATGTTGACCTGTTTGTAGTTATAGGTAAACTAGTTTAATGGCCCTGCTATGCAGGTTAAAAAGAAATAGGTGAATAACACAATGAGGGAGTATAATAACAATATGCAAAGTCAAAAAATCGTATATCCCAAATTTACACGTCGCTTGCCCTGGGAGACGCTCCCCCCGCTGGGGCCCTCCTTCCTTCACTGGCGGGGTTGGGGGGAGGAGGGAGCAGGTCCACCCGCCTAGCGTTACCACCCCCTGAAACGCCGATATACTCTGATAAGCTCGTCTTTATATAGTGTGATAGGTTTCATTCTTTGTAATGCACTTTAACATGTACCAATTTACACTCGTCCACGTTCTCAAATCAAGTCTAGCAACTGCCCTAGCATTTAGGTCAACGTATCTCATTTCCCTACGGTATGCCCATGGGTTTCTTAAGATCTTATGTAGGTAAAACCGATTATTCTGCAATGTTCCCGGCGAAAAATTGCAGTAGCATCCGGATTAGTACATTCAATCGCACTTTTTTTGTAGTGTGCAACGTGTTGAGATGTAGATATGAAGATATGTAATAGTAACTGGCTGTAAACCGAAGGGAAACATAAAATATTTGTGCTTCTTCTTGTAGTTATTGGCGTTTAACTTGCATTGTTACTGTTTCGGCAATAAGCGTAGGAAGCAGCACTGCCTAATGAAAAATTCTAGGGCTAATGAAAAATTGAAATCTCTAATTTAATTGGAGCTTATTTTCACTAACATTTATTGATAAACTACCCTTCACTAGCTCATTATCAACCTTATAAAATAGAACCATTAAACAAATACTATTGATTAACTGGCCATCGCTAATATCACGAATGAACTTAATCAAACACGACAAATCAACTAGATTCCTGCTTGCTCCGCTGCATCATCATCCTCCACAAGACCACACTTTTTTGAAAACCCAATTTTCAAATGTAACTGCTACGTATTTCATTATAATTTTACGAATAATATCTGTTTTTCTAGCAGTAGCTTTGAAAACTGGATTGAGAGTAAGTTCTCCAAGTAATTTTTCACATTCTCTCATTCGCGGGACTGAAATGCCGGTATGTCCCGGTAGATATCTTCTCCCGTAAAAGCCTTCAAAAGTCAAGTCAAGTTAAGGACCATCTATGGCCTGAACGGTAAACCGAAATCGATTAAAAACTGTAGAAATAAAGATGGTTACAAAAATTCGCTGACGCATGGACAGACACGCGGACATACCAACATGAAACGGAAGTTGTTCAGAATGGCTTAAAGCGCAAAAAGCGAGTGGAAATTTTGATTGAGTGAAAATAAAATTTCGGTCTCTCGAATGTGATAACACTTCTGTTACATGAGTGATTACACTTAAGTAAGATTCGATAGCAAAAATCCATCGGTATGTGTCACAAAATCTTGGGTTTTCTAGTTTCTCTACATTAGTCTATGGAAATGTCTGTCGTAAGTCCTCAGATCCCCGTAAAAAGCTCAATCCCCACAGTTTTCGTCCGAGTTCGATGATTTTTTCCAGGAATATAGATGTAAGCTATTGATAATTTACTCCGAGCATTTACTGAACGTGAAATTCTTCAAGCATACTTTTTCAGGTTCTAGTAGAGATATGATAGTAAAATGTAGAGAATACGTGGAAATAGCCAATTTAATCATCTCATACAAATTTATATTTGATCGTATCATTCCGTCAGTCCGTCATAGTGTAAGGCCAGCAGTGTGTGTCGACTCACCCATTTGAAGGCGTTAATGTCTCGGGAATGTGTCCCATAATATTTTATCCTTTGAATCATTATCACAAGCGTATGTTCTATATCTTTTGAAATTAAGAATCATTCAAGATCGTTTGCAACCTTTTAATAATCTATACATTCATCTTACCGATACGAGGAATCTGTGTGCCATTACCAACTTCGCAGTTGTTTTCTGGCAGGTTCATTTTCAGGACTCTCAGACGCATTTGTATGTATGTAGCTCTTTTCCTTGTTAATTGAGGATTGTCATTTTAGTTTTTGATAAAAAATATACGGATGTCTGATCCTAAAAGACTATTAGGCCCAAGCTACGCCTTGAATTCCAGGACCCTACTGGGTCAGTTGGTGACCCAATTCCAGGCGAAATACAAAAGCTCCGTCACAGATTTCAGTAATCGTTTGCAATTCATAGTATTGTAGGGATGTTCGAAGAAAAATGAATCATCTGACAAAGTGGGAGCGTCAAACGGTTCCGAACTAAGCAGAAACTTCCGTCTGGAAGCCCTCTGAGAGACGTCGGAGAGTATTTTAAGTTGTAGGAGAAGTTGTTAGAAGCGTAAGACAATCGGAGGATGGGTGCCGGTGGTATGCGAGCGCTATTATCTTTATAGGCAGCCAGGCCTTGAGGATACCTGCGGATCACGATAGGAATCTGTGTCACCGCCTCCTACCGCCGTCCGCCTGCCAACTAGCGTTGCACTCTCAATCGGAAATAATATAACCTTAGGTATAGTCGGCTCGATGCCGGTTATAAATTGATCGGTGAGCGAAAATCCGTGAGTAGATGCGTTTAATGGGTTCCCCAACGTTGAGAATGAATCAACACCCTTAAGTGGATAACTTACAGAAAATGAGAGTTCAAATGAAACGAAAAAATCTCATACAGCTTCCTCGTATCCATAACATGTTTGTGTAGTTCGCAGAATGTGATAATATCGAGAATTTAGTAAATCTTATAGCATAAACTGTAGAAACTACGAAAATGTCATTGGAAATAGAAGTTGTGTTTAGTTGATAATAGTTTACATGCGACTTATATGCGTCATCAGATAAATAGGGCATCATATAAACTCCAATGTGTACATTGTACAATCCATGATTATTTATTAGGAATTAGATGAAAGCGGTATGGTATGTTTGTTAGAAACGCAAATGACAGCATTGATCAGGCAGCGAAGAGACTTACGGGAAGCTCTCTGGTGACCTCACCAGAAGAAGAAAATCCGTAATGATCCTTCTACAAACAAGGACTCAATGTATACGCTGTAATTAGAATATTCTGATTTGAAACCAAACTACCTTGGTAGACTCGTAAACAATATAACTAAGACTTACCTATATACTCAGTATAACGTGGCCCACAATGTATAAAAACAAGTCCACAAACGTTGACAATGACAGATGTAAGCAAAATCGTCATAGTTCCATATTTTTAATAGTTGACATCGAATGTGGTTATATTTAAATTGTTATCAAGCCTCAAATACCTTATTTTTCAATTAATTACGTCAAAAGCTAACCCTCCTTCGGCCATACCTGGACCAAAGGTTATACAATTTAATTTAAAAATCACGCATTAATCGTCAGAGTTGAGATTCAAAGCTTGGAAAAAGGAGCTGGAATGGAAAAGTATGATTTCCAATATTTCGATGATTCAAATGAGATAATGATTTCGTTTTATTTAGTAATCATGTGAAGACGATTGAAATACCAAGCGAACAAGATTCACCTTTGGGTAACGGTCAATTGACCTGGTGCTCCACGAAAGCCACAATAAGTTTAGAGGACCAACAATCAACAACATCATTCCGGACATGATGCAGAGTTATGCTACACGTTATATTTCGGCTATCTCCAACTGGTAGGTGGAAGCAAATGCTTGAAGATTGGGATGGTATGGTATGGACGAAATAAGGAAGCGGGCTGTGGATGTAAGGAAGGGGAAGCCTTATCTAAATTCGGTGTAAAATCATAAAAACCAACACCACGGTGTGTTGGCAGACGATTTAGCAGTGGCAAACAGCATGAACGACTAGAGTTCTTGAGCAGTGACATAACTATGGAACCCAAACGCTCGAATTGACTGGACCAGAGGTGGCCAGTATCTAGCTACTTGGGTATATAAATTATTTTCCAGATACTTCTGGCAAATTAGAGCCGTTGTTGCGGAAAAAGATGAGAAATTATTCCATTTTTCAGTAATTGTATTTACGGAATAGTTACACGAACGAAATCGTGAAGGTGTAGTTACTTTTTCGGATACTGTCAGAAAAATTGTCCTAATTAAGCTGGAATTTAAAAAAATGACACCTAATGCACACCAAGTCGCAGTTTTGGAGTGTACAGAGTATGAAAAGGTGAAGTAATGAATTGAAGTTTTGCAGCATGGCTGAAGATTGTATTCTCAAAGAAACTTGCTTGTTTTTGGATTTTAGTTCCGCAAACGGGAATGAAAAATGTTATGAGCCACAAATAATTCAATAGTTGTTTCAAATGTGTTGTTGTGTGTGTTGTTATTTCTGATGTATTGGGCTTGCCGTATAGAATGAATTAAAACGGAAAAACTGAACCTATCGGAAAAATCTGAAATTTAGTACGAGGAACTCAAAAAGACTTAGAAATATTCAGCGAACGTTTCAGACTTTTAAATTCATCCCAGGACGAAAATCACGTCAGCATGGCATGTAGTTTGGAAGAAGTGATAATGGAAGTTCTGAAGTCCAGAGAACTGTACTATACAAATTTCAAATTTTTCCGCCGGAAAATTTCATTTTTTGGATATTTTTAATATAGGCAAGTCCAATACAACATTAATAAATCATAATAAAAAGCTCCATTCAGAACTATTTACAAATACAAAACAAATGATTAAAATAATTACTTTGAAATAAAAATATACACATCCAATTGAAATAAAAATGCATAACATTTAAAGAAATCGGACCAATTGATCGGGAGTAATCGACGTTACAAGAAACCGTGTAGGATCAAACCCACACTATCCCAGAAAACTTTAATCAAAATCGGACTGAAACTAAAACCTTAGACAGAGAGGAAAAAAAAAAAAAAAATAAAATAAATGGAAGCTTAACAGTTGCAAGGTCTTTCAATTTTGAAACTCTCATAATAATTTTTTCAGAACCTTGTTCGAATAGTGAGTCATTTCTACAGCTTTGTTTACGTTTGAATGCTACTTGTGTTTTGACATGCATTTTAAGGCGCATCCAACTCGACCTCAAGGATCATCAGCTCGTTAAATTCATGGTTGACTCGGAACGTCGGCGTCAAACTCCAACACAATACTTCTCAGGGGGTCTCATCATTATAATGATCTCATTACATCGGCTCCTTGAACATTTTCCCCCCCATTATGTAGGTAATGACGGAATTTTTCAAGTTTTCGAAGTAAGTAAGAACCTATTTCTTATTTCCTCAGCGGGGAAAAAACTTTCTAAGACGAAGAATGAAATAGAGAAAATGGCGAAAGAAAGATATTTGACTGGGGGTTTCCTCTGGTCAAAACCCATTCGGCTGTCCAGTTCATGGAAAAATGAGAGGTACGGAAGAAGTGAAAGGAATGGTAGAGAGTGATAGAGAATTTTATCTAAAATCCCTCGTGCACCGTGGATAGTCCACCAATCTTAATCCCAAAGATTAAAAGAGACTAATTTATAATATTAAATAAATTCATACAATATACAGGGTGTCCCATCTATATGGGCCCATTAAGGAATTACAGCCATACGGTGCGAGCTATTAAAAAATTGAACTGGACCTTTTCTATAGTATTTTCACTCTGCTTGAAGGTGGTGGAACCCGTGTTTCATTTTTCTATGTTTTAGTGCCTCAAATCTTCGATTGAAACTTGAGGTTACCTCTTGACCCCATTTTTTATTTTAGTTTTCGATTCTACGTTGAATTTGGAAGAGAAAATGCATCGTTGACAATTTTTTTAGAGACTTCGTTTCAGAGTTATTTCACTATTGCGAATAACAAAAATCGACAAATTCTTTTAGAGAAAAAAAAAAAACGCTTTTTTCCAATTATCTTCAATATTTTTTAGATTTTGACCACATTTTTAAAATCAGCATCAAATTTCCTATTAAACAGAGGCCAGTTTCCATCAACAGAGGATTGACACTTCAATTCTTGCATCAAGTGGTAGTAAATAAGTAGTTCCCATACAAATTTTACTAGGTAGACAAGTTTTATTGGCACCATTTATTCTACAGGGGGGTGAATTGGATAGGCCTATATGGTGGTCAGTAGTCTTCGCGGCGTAGGTTGAAGTAATGAATTTTATAGCAAAATTAAAGAGCTTCAATATCTGCGTCAATCAATTACAAAAACTTTGAAATTTATCCAACTTGGTGGGGTGGCAATCAGCCGTCATAAAACATTAAATTTCCCACTGAGTTGAAAGATCAATAAGAATAATTCTTATTGATAATTATTGATAATAAGAAGAGACAATTATTGTCTTTGGAACGACTGTAAATTGAGAACGGTGATTCTGAGAGGAAAACTTATAGAATGAATTTTATTGAGCATTAAACTGTCAAGTCTGCTAACATTAGAATTTTAAAATTGGGACACTGCAAAAAAACTCTCATTTTACGTGGTTCGGGGCACATGCACGAGTTTAAAATGATTTTTATCAAGCGTCACTTGACGGTATGTTCAACTTTTCTAGCCATTCATACTCGTCAGGCGTTGGACGTTGACTGAGAAAGTTGTCGGAGCGATATTTATCTACCAGTGGTTTTTATCACGTTTTCTCACGAACATGTTTATGAGAAAATTTACGTTATTTCCACCGCTTAGGTAATTGTTCCTGATATACTAAGGTGATTAGAATACCTCATCAAGGGGAAATCTGTTTTTAACAAAGTCGAATTTTTTCAATGTTGTCTCGGTCTACGCTTTGTCGGTAGAGTTGCACAAGAAAACATCACTTCCGAAAACACACTTAAGAATACTTTATTTGATTATCACACTATTAGACTATTTACACAGATTGACTTAATTTAAGGAATTGAACCTAGGAATATAAAAAGTTTTGATTTAAGGAGAACGGTTTACAAGGAGCGCTAAGAAGAAAGCTCCTTACACTAGATATTTCTCACAAATTACCACTTCACTGCTGGTAACGCTTTCAAACTCGTAATGCACAAGGGCAAGATTTAGCTAAGTTTCAATGGGGAAACCCCGGAGTTCATTGGACTTTTGGTTTTCCGAGGAATGAATGAGAAAGGAGTGGCTTTGACTGAATGTTAGGCATTCCCAAGTTGTATTGTAATGTGCGAGTAATGTGCGAGTTGACCTGATAATCAGGGAGAACAATGAGGAACGGCAGGTAACAGGTCTCACTGAACTTAGTACTGTAGAGCGTAATGGGTTTGGGAGGCAAAAACCAGGAACGCGCCAATAGCCTAAATAAGTAGGTATATAGTAGGAAAGCGCCAGGTGAAGTTCAAGGAAATCGCCAAATATCACTGTTATGTTCCCACTAGTTTAATAAATGGAATAATTAGAAGAATAGTGTACGTACATACCAAAAAAATAAAAAGATCGGTCGTCACAAACATAATGTCTACTTGTTTATATTGGGTTCGGTAAGAACATCCTACCAACTTTAAGAAATTCAAGGATGGTGATGTTGCCGTTCTTGTATTCTTCGTATTTACTTTGGATGCAGTGAATTTGAAGATCCTTTATTTAGTTCCTTTTCTTCGTTTTGTACACTTCATTTTTGGGTTGGTTTCTCTCTGAAGTTTTGTGCGTGTTATTATTAATGTGTGCATTGTAAATTTCTAGGGATTGGCGCTTTTATCTGGCAAAACTCTTGGGTCGCTGGGTCACACGGCTGACTTTTATTTTTGTTCTGGCGTTAGCCTAATTTTTTCCATTGGCGGGCCGGACCAAATCCTTCCGCGGGCCGTAGTTTGGAGACCCCTGGCCTAAACGTCAGTTCGGAACTTGAAGATAATTTTGCCAAAAATTTGCATCAAAATCGGTCTAACCGTTTGGACCTGAGTCGACCTCTCACAAATGTACCTCTCTCTTTTATACAGTAGAGTAAGGGCATTGCACTTGAATTCAACGTCCATTTATCATTTGCGATTGATTTAATTTGGTGCATTTGTGTCGATTACCACGTTCCATTTAGTACTTGATTGTGTCGGCCTATTTTATTGTCCATCCGCTGTAATTCTAAAACGATCCACCATAGATAAATGTAGGCTCACCGCTACTAGTTCCCCAAACAACCGTTCCGTGCAACCCCTCTACTCAAATTGAATAAATCGAAGACGTGCTCGTCGGAAGAATAAGGCTTGAAGTCTTAATAACGTCAATGGTAATATTATCAACGACCGAGAGATGGGAATATTCGATTGTGAGTTCATTGATCCTGAACTTGAACTGTTGGTGTTGGGCTCTTGAGGATGTTTGAGAAATACACGGGATTTCTTCCCTAATGAAGTAGTTTGGTTTTCTACATCCAACTCATACATTTGCCTGGTGTGCAAGTAGTTCTGTGAAGTTACAACTAATTCTATATTTTTAATTCATAACAGTAACTAATAGCTTTTCAGATTTAAATACCAAGCTAGTAAAAAAGGAGTCTCTTAGTTGCCTTGCATAGAGGGCGAGTGGAAGTAAGCGCCTCGATTCATTTAAAGACAGATAAATTAACATCGAATCTCTTAATTTGGAGCGTTATATCTGTTTATTCATGTAGAAACGTTTCGTCCCGCAGCGGGGACTTCCTCAGTCTAACTATGTGTAACAACTAGCATACTTGAGGCATTGACATGTTGGTGGTACCACTCAGATATAACGCTCCAAATTAAGAGATTCGAAATGAATGTGGTCACTCCACTACCCACACCCACTATTGATAAATTAATAAATATGGTCTAAAACCATGCAGCAAATGTTTAATTTGAGTTCGGTGGTGGACCCATATAGCATCTCTCGCAGCGTTGCGTACTTATATCCCGTAAATTACCTAGGTACCCACCTAGTTCGTTCTTAAATTTTCAAGTTCAATAAAATCATGTAAGTTGCCTGACATACTTTGGAAATGTATCAATTAACTTTTACCTGGATTATTGTATGTGCCATTCTTAAGAAAACGTGAAATTCGTTTGCCATTTCAGTTACAAAATTACAGTTGTAGGAGCAGCTTGACTTTTATATGAGATAATCATGATGTATGTATCATGAATTGGGGACGAGCTGTTAGTTATTGAAACTAATTTCCTTACACAACAATATTTTTCACAAAAGTAATTACTACACCAATACACTCTTATAATACAACGATTTATTGAATTGAAAGAAAAAATATTGTTGATGTAATAACGATTAGAAACGTATCAGCACGATTTACCTTGTTGTTGACTCGATATCTGATAGCACCACTCTGAAGATGAATATCATGTTTTTGAAGGTCCAAATGAGCTGTCAAAAGACGGCCTGAGGGTGAGGGTCATCGATTGGTGTTAAAAACAGAAAATGTGGAGTAACGAAATGTTTGTTAAATTTTGATTCTGTACAATGAATTACGCTATAATTGAAAAACAGAGCAAAACACATAACTTAGCTTTTTAAGGAAGAGTGCGGGAAAGACGAAATCCGCGTAAAAATATTTATCATTAGTGCAGGAGACGGGTAGCGTCTCGACTTTCTTCTTCAAATCCTCAACTCATTTCAAATCAGCGAATGACGATTGGTTCTGCATATGCCGACGATGGGCAGACCCATTAGTACCAAGATGTTCAATTCTTGATCAGGAAGAATCCCATATGCCAGAAACATCAGTTTTAGCTTTTTAAACCGGTGATCCATTACTGTAGAGAAAACTGCGCAGATTTTGCACGTCGGACTCGTTTTCGTCCAAAAGCTTCAAGGAATTCTACCCATCATCATTTCTACCCATTCCAATTAATCTGCTCGAGATTTTGAGATACCTATGGAACCACTTTTGAGCAGTTCTCCCTAGTGCAAAAAGAAGATTTTTTTACTCTCAACGTGTTCCAATTGTTGATTTGACTTTTCATATACAAGCGTTCAAGATTTTAGGTTCCTTCCATCAAGTTTTGCTAGTTCCATTTTGTGTGAACATTAGGTTGGGTACTTATCGTGGATTCCGTTGATGCAGAAATCATAGTATCCATAATTTTCTTGCATCATCATCAACCAGTATTTTTGTTGATTCGGCAATACATGATTGACAAGTGTTATTGTATCAGGCCCCCCGCTAAATCTGGTCTATCTCTCAATGGGTCTTTGCAGCAGTTTTTCACGGTATCAAGTCGTCTGATATCTCCCCAAGCTACCATGAACTGCTAACTTCATCAGAAATTTTTCGACTTTTGGTCTCCGATCATGGATTTTACGTTTATGCTTGAGGTTAAATAGAGCTGATTAAACTGCGGAGCAATTAGCTTATTGGAAATCACCTTTTCCTTCATCTTCAAACTAAAATAATTCAGTGTAACTATATCTGGTAAATGTCAGTGAAACATAATTCTGTAATGCTTTATAAGTTCATTAATATTTCAATTTACGTAAGTTCTTAGTGCGCGAACCAAAGAGGCAGCCTTTACATCTTTGTAATTGTGTTTTACCAATTACGGAGGAAACTACTACATCAAGTAATCCCTGCTGGAAAGTCTATTTCTTTCTTTTTTTGATGGATTCGGTTTTGGAAGCAAACATTATCATTCACCTAGGTCATTCTAGGATGTTCCAACCTTATTCTACCAGACATGTAGCGCGGTTGTCTGCGAGTCTTATTTCTTTTGCCATAATTACACTACTCATATTTCAATCAGTCTTTTGATACTTACAAAATTATAGTGCTATAGTTCCACAGTGATATTTGGTCTTTTAGTTGAAGGAAAAAGTGACAGCCATTCTACTATCAGAATTCCATTATTTCCAGTCGTCTAGTCATCTACTCATAATTATGAATTTTAAAAGCTCCAATTAACCAACTGCCTCATGAATGAATTCTGATTCCCACCTTTCTTCCGGGTAATGTCTTCATTTCTCACAAACATGCGTCTAGTGGCAATTAGACTTAGACGTCCATCTTAATTACATTCATTATGAATAATCATGCAGCATTCCTCGTCAACTATCTACGATCGAAAAACGTCTCATTGCATTACAACGTGCTATCACCATGTTCCTGGATTTTCCCCGTTCGGCTAGCAGATAGCTAATTTACATACACAATCTTGGAGTAGGTATGTTTTTCCTCCTTTACGAGTGATGCATTTTTTCTCCGTGATGCCTTGTCATTTTTAACCGATGAGCTCAGAAAAAACGTGTTTCTAAAGGGTGTTGCAACATTCTTGTATATGTCGAATCTCATTTTACTTTTTGCTTGCTCACTCCAGAAGGTGCTTTGTACTCGTACAAGAGGTTGACAAATTGTTTGCTCGCCGAAAGGAAAATGTCATATTCCTTTTTACGCTTCACAGCTATTTGAGCAGGTTCATTTCCGCGTCTGTCTCTCTACCTGTCGGTCCCTATCAACGGATTGAGTAAATGGTGGAGCCCGTGTAAGTCTATCACTGTTCCTCTCTTCAACCGATGGTTGTTCACACCAGTATAGTTTTGTTATTCTTGTGCCTGGATTTAGATTGTTCTTAAGCTCAATTCCGAAATTGCAGCCGGACGGCGAACGTAAATTGGAACGAGTGAGAAAATGTTTATCGAAAGGGTCGAGTGTTTTGTTGGATGTGGAAAATATGGGTAGGGAAGAAGAAAGGGGAGTTTAGAAGTTGGATCGGTCGAAGAGAAACCCCACTCTATTGAAAGGACGCAGGTTTGCAGACTCACAAGAGTACACCATTTGCATCTGTTACAGACCAGATATCTGGTATGTAGCAGGCATCTAAGGGTGCTCGTATTTGAACAAAGCTGGATAGTAACCAGCGAAGTAATTACGTGTGGTATTAATTATGATTAGACAAACCGCATTAGACAGTTAGATATGCTAGACAAGACTTGCCTCAACCAAAATCCAACTACAGTGTGTAACTAACAAAATAACAAAGAAAATCGATGCAATATAACATAGAAATATTATGCATCCAAGAATGTAAAACTAGTATCGCCTGGGAATCATCGATTTCTTAACAATAATACATTATTCAAGTACTTGAATATAAATATCTGTCCTGAATACAGAAGCTTGGCAAAGGAAAAAACATCTAGTTTTCGGGCCTCCCTAACATTATTGAATTGTGTGTAGAATGGCATCCAGTTGATTTATTGCATTGACTGAAGATTGTAGTAGCCGTATGAGCGTTATTTTGAACACTTCGCGATATCTGAGCTTTGTGGATTTCAAATTTAGTGACTACAAAATGGATTAGATTGAAGAATTTCTTCCGCGAGATTGTGAATTATCAAGAATTACACACTGATCCGAAGGGTTGGAGCTCACTACCGTGCTTATTTTTAAATTATCAAAAAATCGTTCTTTTAGCGTTAAATGTCTGATGTAGGCGACACTACGTTGGCAAAAAATACTGTCGACTTAAGTGTGGGTGGAAGAATTGCTGAAAACAGAACAATTATGCATTTTATGTATTAGACCATAGTGAAAATTTTCCATTAAGGGTCTATTTTAACAGTTCTCAAGTTGTTGGTACGTGTGTCCGTTAAAATCAGTTAGTTATGTATCACATCAGGTATCGTGCATATACCTTGGATGGCTTTCTATGAATTGTATCGCGGCGGATCAATAGCTACTAACCATCTCGACAGAAGGAAACAATTTACTCCTTAGAAAATAATGGAGGGTAAGCATTTGGCAGCAGGAAATCTCTCAGTAGGAATCTCTCTGCAATGGACGTGCTTCAAGTAAGTACTCATCTGTTGATGGTGAGAATCTTTGTGTAGGTAAATACACTCTGGTTAGCGACTTTTGAGCAGTAATAACAAATGCATCTAAAAAGCAATGACTCTAACTGATTGAGTAATGAAAGAAGTTTTGTAAATATCAAAGTCACTCCGTATTAATTAGGCGTAAAAGCTTTAAGCTACCAATAACAAATTCCATCCACACACACTTGATTCCTCGTAATAAGATGCCTCCACGACGAGTTCCATAGCCCCTTAAAAATTATATAATTAGAATACCATTCACCAGACGGAGAACGTGCTTTGTTTCGCTGATCCCACGTGGAACGGCATTATAAGAGTTTTATGAATGGGCGAAGCAAGTCTCCACTTCTCCCACCACCAAACTTCTTCAGTTTTCCCTACTTTAACATTCGGGTCCCACGAGACGTTCTGCCTTCGCAGGAAAAGGTTTCCCCAGTGAACTCTGTAATTCCCTCGCATCAAAAGGCTCGCGAGGTTGTTCAACGTATCAGCGGAGTAACGGGGGTTTTCTGGAGGGCTTAGAGCTGGCTGGTGCTCATTCCTGCTTCTTCCGTTCGAAAAATTTCTTCTCACCTCCTGACTTTCACAGAGCCCAAGTTTGTCTGCCGTTTCTCTTTAGGTTATTCTCACAGAAGAAATTGGAGGGAAACCCTTCTTTTTTTTTAAATGAGAAGTACAGCGAACAATGCTTCCTCGATAAGGCATAAATGTGCGATTGTCTGCAATTGCAGTGACTACAAACATGCCATTTTCAAAGCTTTCGAGTACCTAATGTATTTTAGGGAATTGGGAACCTGACCCAAACTTCAAATTATCAACAGAAAAAGGGGTTTTATACAAAATATAAGATATATCACAAGAAAGTTAAGAAAAATTGAAGTTACGTGTCGAAGGAAAATGTTGATTGGTGAGCCCGTGGATTTTTGATCTGTTGAAAAAGGCAGTTTTTTCGTTTGTTCCTCAACAAAGTTGGGATTCATTGAGTCCCTCAAGATTTGCTAGGGAATGCATTCATATGAAACCTAGATCATCTAGGTATTTAAGCTATTTACAGTACTTTATAAAACAGGGCTCTGAACAGCCATCACAAAACTTTCAAATTGAATAGCTAGGGGATGAGCTTCACATCTTGATAAGCTGATTTTTCTGTTTCTCAGCTTATTCTATGTGGTTTAAAATTCACTAATCCAAATTGGTAGGTTCATGATTGATGAAGCTGTTATGAAAAAAAAAGATGCGGATGCGCCTGTTGCAAAAAAAAAAAAAAAAAAAAAAAAAAACAAAAAAACGTGTATGATGATGCTGTTTGCCTCTAAGAACGGTACTCTACAAAGTTTATGCTACTGCTACTTGTACCTGCTAATCACTAGTTGTGTCTCTACAGATAGATTTGATTTCGCTTTGATTTCTAATCAAGATTTCCTAACCGGAGTAACTTATATTCACCATTTTGTCAGTACACCCTGTGAGGCTTATGATTTTATCAGAATAGGATTGTAGGGTTGTGAATGGAAATGAATCTCCTACCTTGACGACCTCCTGATCACCCGACAAACTTTTCATCGTGTGACTCTCGTGAAGTAGCTATTCTACCTCGCCTTCTGCGTTCCATTGGTAGAAGTTACCATTGGCTCCTTTACTCAGCATCAATGTATATTTCTGTCTAGCTTAATCACCATAAGGAGGTGAGTGAACCACTGAAACCCTTTCTGAGATTTCTGGATGTTGTCTCCGGTAAAGAACAATTGACCTTGCTAAGTAAGTTTAAATGTTTTTGTAGTCGTTCCTCCAAAATCCACAGGGTCTTCCAATCGAGATTTTTCCTTAAAATTGTTTCAAGTGTTATTTATTAATAACCTGAATAACAGTATAACCTAAATCTGCCACACTTTTCTCCATTCAAGAGTGGACTTAGTGAGTTTAAATTTTGATAGAAAAAAACAGGAAACTGCTTTAAAAAATATACTTACATATGTACATAGCAGTTTAAAATAAATAAACGAAGAACCTTTAAATGGTTGCACTAAATATTTGTAACGTGGTTCAATATTTGGATGGGTGGACCCCATTTTCCAGTGGATCTGAATATCTTTCGTGGAGAAGAAGTGTTGAACAACCTAAGGCAACACTTTAAAACCAAGTTAGGTTAGCAGAGGCCGCTGGAAAGATCAGATGTACGGAAATAAACTGCTTACATACGCAGGAAAAAAGGAAGGTTTTTGTTCAATTCTCAAAATAGATTTTCCCGAGGTTTCATCCCCTCCAGGCCTCCTTTTCCTCGCTATTTCTATCGAGCAACATGAATCCGGCCTGAATCGACTCAAAACTACGGTAAAAGGATGGAGAGGGGGATATGGTGAATAAATAAGCTCGCGGACAAACGTTTGCTTGAGGGATAACACGATCCTGTTCGCGCCGCAGGCCGCAAACAACAAGGGCTTCCTACATTTTCTGGTCCGTTAAACTTTTGCTTGTCCGGACGGATATATGAAGAACGTACCAGATGATCCTCATAGCCAGAGGCATGATACAACACGTCAAAACGTGTTCACTAAGTCTCTTTCTTCAATGCATTGTTGTATATGTGTGCTTAAATTTCAGTTACAGAGGATGATGAGACTGAATTGAGGGAGATTATATTGTAATCTCTATTGAAATTTACAAAGAGTGAACAACTTGTAGCTTTGTACCTATTATAATAGATAATTATCTTCTAAACTTCAAAGAAGAAATGTTGCGCTACATGCATGCATGAGTGTGCACTATATGTTAGACACATACTCCATGTTTGCAGTACATGCAGTACATATGTGTGCATATATGTATAGTATTTGTAAGCATATAGGATGTCTACCTTCGATTTAAACATCAAAAATCGATTGTACGACTAATTTGCAACAAAAAGTTTCTTTGAATGTTTGTCAACTCAACTAAAAATTTAAAAGTTTTAAAAACATTTTTTGCTTTTAAGATATTTTTTGTTACTAAGACATCTTGTCGAATGGTCATAACTCCCTTTTTTCACAAAGTAAACTCAAATTTGAGGATACCGATGAGAATAACGTTCAATTTGTTTTTCGTTTTGAGGGGAAAATTTTGTAGACGGGGGTGGGTGAAGAAATGGACGAAAGTGAAAGTTTTACATTTTATTAGAAAATTACAATTTTTCAATATTTTATCTGCAATAAAAAAGTAGGATACTCAACGAGAAAAACTAGCCAAGAATTTCAGCTTTCCAACGGTGTGATAAATTTTTATTTTACTTTACAAATTAGAGGAGAAAATGACGTTTGAACAAAAAAAAAAGGATTTTAATGGTTTTTAAATTGTTATTATATGAATCATGCTTTCTGGAGCGCTATTGCTTGTACACTATTTACCTCACATCTAATTGGACTCGAGGCTGAAAATTATAGTAATTTCTGGAGATGGTTTCGGATTAGACTAGGAAAATTTCGTTCATCCTAAGTGAGAAAATTTTCTTATGCTATCTCGATTTGCTATCTAAATGTTCATACTATTCAAAATTGACGAACGATTGGATCCCATTCCTTTAAAAGGGAAGTTGTCGCCATAAGATAATGTACCCTGCATCAAATAAACAGATCAGCGAATCTTTTTAGCCACCCTTTTCCATCGAACTAGCAATCGAAACGTCATTTCTTCGAGTTTCTGTGTGAAATTACTTACATTTGTGGTTATACTATAAGTTATAAGTAAATTGAGCTTCAACAGACTTGAATTTGGCCGATTTCGAGGTGTCCAGATGATTTCGAGGTTTTGGATCCAACCAGCTTACGATTTTGAATAGCGTGCAAATTTGTGTGCCATGTACGGTTTAGGAATTATTGGCAAAAACCATTGGAATGTGGCATTTCAGTCATCTTTGTGAGTGCACCAGCAGTTTGCAGTGCAAACATTTCGAGGAGGTAGAGGGAAATTTTCTCATTAAGAAACGAATAAATTTTATTTTCCAACTTTCTGCACCTTCATGGTATTTTTCATGTCACTGTAGTGGTCATATCTCCCTTAATTCACAAAATAAATTCAAATGTGAGGATACCGTTGAAAAAGAGTGGCAAAGCGAAATATGTACAAATACTTCCATTATCACAATAACTTCAGATGTGCGGCAGGTTTGGGATCTAATGGAATCGATTCGCCCTCCATTCAAAGCCACATAGGTAAAGGTGAAAAAACAGCAGTCGTTTGTGATGGGGTAGCTGGATTTGAAGGATGGGCAACAGGTTGTATTCGTGCATCACCGACCGCAGTTTCATGACGTACATCAATTTTTATTTCATCAAGCTTCCATAACCGGCTTACATGTATAAAACACTGACAAATAGAGGAAAAAACCTATCAGTAACCCTAGTTCAAGTCTCAGAGCCTATGAATTTAACTTTTCTTTCGTACTTTACTTATTAATTACTTTATCCATTCGGAATGATATAAGTTCTTAACTTTCTCTTTGGTGTATTCTTACAGAAAACGGGAAGGGAGAGAAAGGTATCGAGATATGCAAGAATTCTGTAAAGGATTTCATAAATGGGTTCCCAGGGCTCCATTTGTCATCGGGTTTTCCGAGGTATCGGACTGCTTAGGTTGCTTTCAGCACCTACACGCTATGGGTACTCACTTCCATACAATCAAATCAACAAAATTCAACTTATTTGTTGTAATTCACTTTGTCACGTAAACATGGGCAATTCCTGATGTCAGGTAACTTATAATTCAGTGATATCACCTATTTTCCATACAAAGAGATTAGTCCAAGTACGTTTCAGTATTAGTTGCACAGCAGTATGAAAGTCGAAATGTAGAATTTCACCTGCATTTGAAGGTAATTGGCCTAAGAGTTGACGTCGTTGATCAGGCACCTCTCACTGTTACGCACTGTATCCCAAATCAACTGTTTTTTAAATCTCACCATGTTGAGTTGAGTGTGGCGGAACTTGATGTCAGATGTCACTTAACAGATCAAGACAGCATCAACACACCTCATTCCAACTCCTTGCACCCTCCTCTCCAACGAAATTACTCTTCCGCGGGAAAAAATGGACCATGGCTTCAACGCATGTTTATAATCTCTACCTCTGAATACCTGCCTGCTCCTACTGTTCGGATCTATTTCTTTATATCCCATCTCGTATTTCAGAAACTAGTCTCAATCAAATTTTAGTGCTTTGGAAACGTAATACCTACATTTATTACAACATTAGTGAGTTTAGATTATTTCGAGATGCCCATTCACTATTTCAGCTTTTTGATATTTGGAGGATTACTCGATGCCTTCACTTTACGAACCAGTTTAGAACAAAATACTTCCAGCAGCTTAGCATAATCCCATACTTGAATTTCCTTCCTTTTATTTTAATGGTATTTAATAATTGTATTACTGTCTTAAGTTCGCAACAAGAAGGTCTAGTTGCCCCATCAAAAGACCGAGGCGGTTATGCCTGCAACACCCATCGCAGTTGGGAACCTGAACGTAAAATGGGTCAGGTTCATGCTATGGGCCAGCCGTTTCAAGAATCGGGAAGAAGGGGCTATGAATATCCAAACTCACGGGCTTCCTAAAAGCAGGATAAAGAGGAGGGGGCTCTCAATAGTAAGAGTCAGGGTAAATACTTCATTTTTAGGAGACAAGGTTTAAAAGTTTATTCCAATTTGCCTATGGGAACAGTGCGAGAGAAAAGGGCGTCAGGGCAGTTAATATTGGAGGGAGAAGCTACCATGTAAGAAGAAGGTGATGGAATGGTCCATTTACCCCCTCCAATGAGTAAGGAGATTATGCCTGCAATACCCAGATAATATGCTTAAAGCTAAAAGCCGTCACATTTTTAAGTTCAGGGGTAGCAGTTTCAAGAATCGAGAAGGTACTTCTTCCATGATTTTCGTTTCCATTCCAACTAAACCCGACGTGCCGAAAATCGGAATGTGCATATGATACTACCGATGATTGTACATTGGTCTCAAATCCCATGTTGGAGGATGAAATTCATGCTGTTTAACCGATCCTCAACTGGTGATGTTGACTGTTTTCATCAAAGGATAGGTACGTACAGTTTTTACAAGAAACAGTGTTGCGAGTTGTTATTAAAGATGAAAGAACAGTAAGCGAGACTACCATTCCTTCCCAATCTACAGAAGGTGCTAAGATCAGAAATGTGGAGTACACCTCGGTCAGTAAACCAATGCTCATCTGGTTCTTGAAGCCATAGTAAAAGGCAACATGTCCTAATTCAGTGATATATTAAGCATCTTGCGACTTTGTGGTTGCATCAGCGAGTGAACGCAGTTGGTGTCCAATAATCGTGATGCGACGATTAGAAGCATTCACCTACTTTCTGATCGAGACAAGTAGGATTAGGTCTATAAATGTAGGAATTTACACTTGATTTTTGCATAAATAGTAATCAATCTTATCGGCACACATTCATGATAGAAGTACCTGCTCATGTATTCGAAACCAAGTGCGTAGGGCCGAGTGGAAGTCGGTGCAAAGAGTGAGAAATAATCGTTGGGGCCACTCGGAGGAGAAGACAAACAGCGGAGAAATGCGGCAGGAATGCGGTCCCCGCTGTGAATGGAGCCAGAGGAGCAGGATTCTGCCAGCGAGTTTCCGCTCACCACTCTCCTCCTCTCAGCCTCTTCACTCCTATCGGCTGAGGCTTCTTACAAAGTTCCATGTTCCTTCGTTTCCTTCTTCTCATCCGACACACCGAGCCAGGCCTGATCCAATGGGCCAGCCAACTCCATTGTCCAGATGAGAATGCCTAGAGGAATGGTCATATCGTCAAAACCGCGGTTTCATTTGTCATCTACTTCATGAGACCTGTTTTCTTTTATAGATAAATGAACGATTCCCTAATCCTTGTATAACATAGATTATCGTCATTTTCTTGAAGTGTTATGTTGAATGAATGTTGACTTAGCTTGATTACTCAACTCAACTGTGGGAACTTTCTTTACAGGGTCACATACACACACATTCTTCAGATATGTTCTAGCACAGGTTTGAATAGTTCTAAACTAATCAATTGAGGAATCCATTTGAAATAAGTGGGATATTTTTCTCCATTATGCTGTGGCAGTGTATCTAAACAATAGACATATTCGAACCTACATATTAGGGTTTGGGTAAGCAAGTACCCATTACTTACCTATTGGACTTACATACAGGATATTCAATCTTTATGATCTCACAAACATTTCATGGATTGATTCGGCAAAACATGGAATGCTGTCTTCTTTCAATGAAAGCCACTAGAAATGAAGGACAACAAAGTTTGCTTTGGAAATTTAACGAGTGTAATCAGTATAAGAACTCTGACAAAGAGCAAACTGCCTCTGCTTCCATAGTTCAATAAACGATATTTATCACGATAAGGGGTGTCTGGAACTCTCACTCAGGAACCTAAATTGTAAGGCATGTCTTACGGAGAATTCTATGATATTCGTAGTTATATTTCCGTTATCTCTCATCATGGAAGGCAAAATTTGATTGAATATTCATTCGAAAATGAATATATAAAAACCATCATATTGATTTATTCATGTTTTACTCGAAGGGTATACTTCCAATTGCGTGTCGCAGCTCCCTAAAAACTTTGAATTCGTGTCTGACAGTTTGTTTGCGTTTATTGTTTGTCAGGACACAACTATGCTTGAAAACAATCCGATTTTGGTGAAACATTCAGAATGTGTAAGTTAGTGACTGGACGGCATCCAGCAAGTTTTATCAATAGCCCAAGTTCATAGAATTGATGGGTAATCAAAGGTTGAACCATGAGTGGTTTCTCTTGAATTACAACAGCAATTACACGACAATAAACTCATCTTTACGCAACTGCATATCCACAAACAAACTTGCCGAGGGTGGTTTTACTTATTTTGGAATGCTATCAGTAAAACATTATATTTTACTCAACATATTGGACTTACATGCAATACCTTTACGGTTCTTCCTTCAACAAACATTACCTATTAAAATAACAGCTTGCCCTGGTGTATCATCTGAGGTAGTAGCGGAATATAGTTTTCTTTACTTTCCATTTTTATTGGAATAAAGAAAACCCCATCTGCCAATCCGGACTCGTAAATATCGAATATTGGTTCTGGGTGAGCAACCAACGGCTGGAATTATTGCTTACTGAGCTTTCTTCCTCCCGACGTGTTTCTCTTTTCCCAACCCTTCTCTGAATATGTGGGACGGTTGTTATCCAATAAAGTTCGCAAGGGGAGGCCGGAGCTCCCATGATTAGGATTTTGATAAATACGTGAATCGTTGTGGCTTCTATATTGTGTTATGCGTTGGGGGTGGACACTGGAACAGTATGCGGCTGATTCATTTTCATCTGTAATGAAAAAAATATCTGGAACCCTGCCATGTTTTGGGTCTGGACATCAACTGAACTCAAATGTTTCATGCAAATTTATGTATGTGTTTGCATGGTTATAGATAGTGGGCTTATGTGTCTACGTATGTTTGTGTTCTAGATAGAGACCTTTTGACTCGTCATGGAAAATCGAAATTTCTCAACCCATGAAGAAGACACCCCCAATTGGTAGGATACATTAGGATACAAAATCAACTGGCAGGATACATTTTTGGAGTATGAGCAAATAGGAGTAGTAGTAAAAAGGAAATGTTTAGCCTATTTGAACAAATTTGGTTCCAATTTTACGAGTCTTTTCACTGCCTGGAGTTGAACTTTGTTTTTCCAAAAATTCACTAGATTTTTACAGTATAGAACGTTTTGAACGACTTCCTTTTCTTGTCTACCTTTGTCTGGGTATGTCAGTACAACACGCTTAATTTCTACTGTTTAAATTCGATTTTGATCAGTTAGGTCGTAGATGAATTTGACTGCTGAAGAATTAATACTTCATTCAATTCGTTTAACAGGTGAGCGGCTCAACTGTTGACCAGCTTTGTTACTTTCTTGGACCACTTTACACAAAAGGTGGAAAGTGTAGCAAGACACACTGAAGAGCAAACTTTACAGTCTAACTCAAACAGCCTCATTGTGAAGAACCCATGGCCAAAGCCAACTAACGAGAGTTGTGGCTGGGAGCACTCAAGTACTTTTACAATATTTCTCGAACTCCTGCAAGGCTGCGAAACTTCCCCATTGCCCTCATGCACCTCCACTGCCAGATACTTCCTTCACAAAGGCCAGATGCACTTGTATTCCAGTCCTCCCCTCAGCAGTCAGCAGCTCTTCGATTTCTACAAGAAATCAACCATAGTAGGAGAAACTGTTGCATAGTGCCCCGTCACAGTCACTTCCCCAACTTGTGGGAGGTTTATCACTATATAAGTCACGACACATTTTCCAAGTCACACAGCCTGTGGCCGGTCATGTGCTCTCAAAACCTTCAATGTGGCCTACATGCTCCTCGATCCTCAACATTTCAGTTTTCAAGTTTGAGCGAGAACCGGAATACTTTTGGAAGATTGTTGAATGCCAGTAGAAGGAATGAGAAAAGCCCACTGCTATTCTTCCCAGACCAGCCGCTTTTTGTGAGGCCACAGGCAAAGGAAACGAAAGCAGAAGGAGCATCGGAAAAGTGCTTGCAAAGCATTATCGGTATGCCATACCCCATTGCAGCTTCTGACTGCTGCGATTTGCCACAATCCTCAGAAGCATGCATGGGAGGTTCCTGCTTTTTGAAACACGAATGTTGGTTAAACTCCCAGGACAAAGGGAACCAGACTGAACCAATTGGTACTTGGGAATCCAAGTTTTTGGGGAAAGTCCCACGAATGAGGGCGGGGGGGGGGGGGGGGGGGGGAGTTCCCACAAATCTTGGCTTTGAGCCGCTTCGAAGTTATGATGAAGTAGATTTAAAAAAATAATCAGTCAACCTTTCAAATAAATGTTAGAAAAACATATTAGAAAAAATAACATGCTTCTTTCATGTCAGACTTGATGGAATTGTAAGATCGCAGACTCTAGTGACTCGCTGTCGCACCAATTAATTTTTATTTAATTATTCTAGCTTCATAAATCACTCCAACTTAGGCTTCGTAGGCTAGGTATAGGAGACGTGGCAAATCTACTCATTTACAGGGCTATGAAACTTTGCCCTCTTATAATGTGGTGGTTTCCCCTTTAATGGTGAGTGGGTTTGCCTCATCTTCATACTTTCAAAATGATTATACCACATTACATGCAACGAAATGTTAACCTGAGATTTGGTACAGGAATATGAAGCTAAAAATGACGCTCATTCCTCCAAAGTGTACTTTGAAAACAGCTCAAAGGATTATTGAAATGATTAACTTGGAACAGGATGAAATATTACAGAAAACTTGGAGAGACATATTAACACCTTTTCTCCGTCCCTGTGGACAAAAACCGGTAGAGTTTTGGAGAGCAACTAAGTTTTACCAAGTAGGAACTGCTTCCTGATGGTCGAAATTTTTATTGCACGGGTTCCCTCCAGAAATCCCTTGCGTATCTTTGTCCCCGGCGGGCTATTTCCCCCACCTACTCTATGACAAATACTTGGCCTGCTAATTGTCCCCGATTGACACTGATTAGGGTAAAGATGATCGATTATTAGAGAAGGAAAATCATTGTTAGTAACGGATTCCTCAGGTCGCTTGACTAAGTTCTTTACCTAAATGTTGACTTGAAATTCTGAGCTTGAAATGAGAGGGAACGAGGAGTAGAAACTTCCTTGACGAAAACTGATTACTAAACCCGTTTAGGTAGAAGGAGGAAACCACACCACAACATTTCGATAACGTATCGCTTTTCGTAGCAGAAAGCTCTTACTTGACGGACCTACACCGCCACCTCCTCCAGTCCGCGCTGAAGGCTTTATATTCTGCTCATTCGACGGAACTAGTGCTGAAGTCAAAAGGAACCTCGATCTCGACGGCTTCGCTCTTTGATGTTCAAAAAAGAAAAAAAGAGGTCCTCCCCCTTTGCCTCGAAATTATTGCCATAACCTTTTCGTGGAAGTGTGACACAAGGAAATAAAGTGGAGAGATTTCGAGTTCTCCCCCCGAATCGGAAACAGTCGTGACGAAATCAATACCTACCGACATCGGCGTATTCGGCAGCGGTCTTCTATAAATTCTCCAAACGAGGCCATTTTGTGTAGAGTTTAGTCTTGGGCGTTTCATATTTTACATGGTGTCCATGTTCGGCGGAATCTCTCAATAAAATAACTTGGCGGCATTATCGCCAGTTGGGAGGATTTTTCAACGTTTCCTTCTTATCACTCTGATTACGAGGCTCTGTGCCTCAACTTGTGATTGCGGTCAAAGCAGCACGGAATGATTGGTAAAAAACGATTCAAATATTCGCACGAAGGTTTATCATTTCTATATTAGTGACTTCTTCTCCCTAAATCAGTGATATACGTCCATTAGATTTAGTCTGTCGAACATTATTTAAACTCAGCACCTCCATACAATGCGTTTGTATTCTAAATGCCTAAAATCCGTTTAAATATCAGATCGATTGGAAACCAAATGAATCACCAGAGTCGTTCCGTTGATCAGGGTGTCACCATACTTCGAGATTGACTTTTAAATTTCCCAAAGGCGGTAGGATGTCCTCTTCATAAATATCAAACCCTACACAACAATTAGTCACTCAGACTGTAACAAAATCTGATATCTAAATACCTTCAATGCTACAATACATTGTATACCGACAAAAGGTATACCACGTAAATCTGTTCTCAACCAAAATACCTATTTCGATTGATCAGTTGATCATATTTGTGTGCCTCCTGAAATTCAATAATCGCTCTATCACCTGTGAAACACGCCAACGCTCCACACTCCAAAGCTTAGTAGAAATTCAAATCATGAACGCAAGCCAATTGAATAATAAACCCCAGTGGAAGAATTTGTAGCGTTTTTTATGGTTATCAGAATGCTTCAACCCGTGTATCGGCTATAAACCCTTTTAGGAGTTCACTCCAATATCCACATTCACTACATGACTAGGTTACTGCAATAAAAAAAATAAAAAAAAAAAAAAAATAATAAACTCTGTTGTTTTTGTTTTGATTGCAGTAACATAGTGATGTAGTGAATGTGGATGCAATGTTGGCAGCATAAATCGGACCATACATCGGGAATCGTTAGAGCTACGGACCTGGGGAGGGGCTCATTCGATTCCTCAAGGAAAGTTCTTAAAAAAAAAGTCCAAATTTTGGCCGCCTTGACTTTTTTTGAGGGTTTTAAGGATTTTAAAAAACTTGGTCAACCCTTAAAGGTCACCAAAAGGGAATCCAAAAGATCCTCCTGTGTCTTTTCAGTGACACCTTCAGTGCACTTCACTTCACTTGATTAGTGATCTAACTCTGAAGTGTTGTCTTTTATGATTTGACAGGATCGGAAACTGTGAAAAGTATTGATCATTGGAAGGACAAGGAACAAAAATGATTGTATGAAATCAGGTCCTCGCTTTATATTCTCATCAAACATGTCCTGTTTTAACAAGACCTGTTTTTAAGGGCTGATTGGTTCAACGTGGTGTACTAGACACAAGTTGTTCAAAAGCCCAGCTGGTCACGAAGTACAATCAAAGCACATTCAAATGTAAGATCAAGATTTGCTATTGACAGTTGATGTTTGGTTCAGCTACCATCCAAAAAGTGTTAAGTGTATCGTGACGAAGTTAAAGAAACCCGTTTCATTGGGGAAAATCGAGGTCAAATAAGAAATGAACATCTACGTCCAAGAAATATAAGAGTTACAATGTTGAACCGATTTCCTCAGTTAGGTCTTCATCAATAACAAACAATAACTTGAAACTTTACTTGAATAACCTGAAGCTAAAGTTCGTAACAACGATCGTAATTCAACTTCCTTTTTCTTCAGCGGTTTGTTATCAAGTTCTTCTCTTGATAAATTGATTTTCGGAAGCTAAAACACGGAAAGTTCTTCTTACTCCGTTGACTGCATGTTCTCCCAACTGACACTTGAGAATTTCAGTACTCCTACTCCCGCTTTCCCATTTTAATAAACTGGTATTTAGAAAGAGTGTTCGGGAAGTACCTACTGAAAAACTTGACAAGTCCATCAAACTAAAATATAAATGTCTCATAAATTGTTAAACGCGGATACCCACCTCTTTTGGTGAGAAACTAATGTATGCTTGATAAGTCAAAACGCGTTGGTTTAGCGTCAACACAAATATTTGCCTTGCTACTTACGATGTACAATCAGTCCCGCTGTTGGCACTGGAATATTCAAAATCATTAAATTAAACAATGCAAAAAGTTGCCCTTTACAATCTCTTTCTTCCTTAACTAGATGCTGCTAGTTGATATTTAAATGGCGTAAGGTACATTGGTTTGATGAAAAAAATAATTATTCTAACTTAATTTTGATTGTATACTCTTGTTGGGAAACAATCCAGTAATTGGTGGAGTTATTTTTTTGAGGAAGAAGGAAGCGGTTGTGTGTCCTGAAAATTGTTTTTCCAAAGACCCTTGGTTGTAATTCAACCCTTTAATTGTCATCTAAATAGTCCAAATCAACAAATAATATGAAGGTAACCTGGTAGTGAAAATAGTGGAAATTGAAGGCTCTCTATTGCAAATCATTTGTTCGTCTCTCAATTAATTTAGTTTAGGGTAAGTAAACCTATGATTTCGGTAATATAGTTTTGTCGAACGATTTGGCATAAAATAAGTGTTGATGCAATAAAAACCACTTTCTTAAATAAAACTGGGAAAGTGTCACAATAGATCCTAGCGGTCTCAGTGACCAGGGGTTCCTCCCATCCCTTTAAAAAAAAATATTAAAAAAATAAAAACCACATAATATCCGATTAAGCGATGCTATAATGTAGAGTTGACGACAATCGTTGGTTATTTCAAATGGGAGATTTGCACGATGAGAAAAGTTGAATTCTAACCCTCCGAAGCTTAAACATCAGCTGTCGTTAATTTTCAGGCAACAATAGGATACAGCCCGTACGAAAATTCACGTGCCGCGGGACATGTTCCGTCATACATCAACGCCTTCAAAAGGTTAGTCGACATCTATTGCGGGTCTGACGAGCTAATGTCGTCGTGGATTGATTGATGATACGATCGTGTTGAAATTGATATGGGATTATTAGACAGTTGTTCCACGACTACCTTGTAACTTTTAGCGCGACTGAACCAGTGGAGCCTGAGAGTGTAATGCCTGGTGGATTACACGTTAGCGCAAGCGCAGGCTTATAAATTAATTTCTGATTGATGAAACTCGTAGAGGACCATCTACAGCCTAACCCATACTTTGGCTTAAAATTTCATCGAAAGATAATGAAAAGTGTTGGAATTTAGATCCTTACTTGGATCGGGGGCCACACGCGGAATGCAGACAGACAGACACAATGTGAGTATGTCATACTCACAGACGGACACGAAGGAGAGTTGTTCAGAATGAAGTAAAACGCTAAATGCGAGTAGAAATGTTAATATTGGAGAAAAAAGTGCATATCCACAAAGTGATAACATCCTGAAGGTAGAAAGCACCGACCCAAGCCTCCTAGAGCAAGGGTGTCGAACCTTTCAGGTCTTCTGGGCCACAATAGTAGATATAAAATTATCTTTGGCCGCAAAAATGAAATTTTTTAAGCGACTTTTATTAATATTTGTTATTAGTTACAGTTAGCTTACAATATTTAAAAATGTAAAGAAAGTGATTAAGAATTGGAGAGATATTTGACATTGCTGTTTAGAAACTACTCCATCAATATTAGGATCAATGGAAGTAGTTGCGATTCTCAATGAATTCTCAAGATGTTCATCATTACAGGACTACGCAAATTACAAAAAAGTTTAATTTTTTTTGCTTCGTTCTTGAAACCTGATTTTCAAATTTCTCTATCAAATCAGAAATCAGCAAAACTGATTTTTTACTATTCAAATTATGTGCTAGCCAAATTATACAAAAAAGTGTGTAAAATGATTCTCCTTAATTTGATTTTGCCATAACTTCTGTTTCATTTTGCAGTTTAGAACCAGTTCTATTTCGGTACAAATGCTAACTGGAAAAATAGTGGGACAGTAGACCTCTATGGTTCTACAGCCAGATCATTTAAATGATTAATTTAACACATTTAAGTACCGAAGATGAAAAATTGCCAATGCAACCTACAAATATGGGATTCTAGCTCAGAGGAGAGGAGCTAGTAAACAGAGATTAAAGCTACGGCTGGGGGGGGGGGGGCTAACAAGGGTTTACGTGAGCGCATTCTGTGTTCATAAACGGTACTTACTAAGCCTAACTAACTCCCTGGAAAAATCTGTAGATTCAACCAGAGCACCAGAGAGGCTAGTGCTTACCAAGGTGGCAGGTACACGAATGACCCCCTCGGGCGGACGGAAAAGTGGTGATGCCGGAATAACAAAGGGCGGAAGGAGCCCACTCGAAGGTTAGTTGAAGGAGTGTTGAAGCAGGGGGGGGGGCGGAAATGTCGTTCGGTCGTTAAGAACTGGATTGTACTCCTGTTAATCATTTAAATGATAATAATATATTTTAAATGACTGGTCAAATCGACTAAAAATTCCAAATCCACAAGTCAATTCTAATCGTAGAATTCCGGAATTACTTTTTCTTTAGACATCATGAATAATTTAATTTCATTAACCCAGGAATGGAAATCTCAAAATCTTTTCAACGTTTGGCCTCGTCTAAGCTATCCTATTTCTGCGCAAAATCCAAATGCAAGTCAGTATTTTTTGAAAACTATTTATTTTTGTATCTTACAATTATTCATACATTATTTTGAATAGGTATTTCATAGTTCGGCCGCATTTCATAGCTGTCTGGGCAGCATCCGGCCCGCGGGCCGTAGGTTGGACACCCCTGTTCTAGTGCTTTTCTCCGAAACTGTTAAAGTCTAGCAGCTAGACCAAAGAGTTACGGCCTAAGTTAACGAATCATTAGTCATCAGTTTCTGCCAGTAATAAACTATGAAACCAATGGGTTGAAATATTCGTAATACCCAAAACTTTCAAAATAATTTTGAGGTTTATTGATAGACCTCCTTTCAATGAATCGAATGATCCCACTCAGACCGCTTCACTTAAACAGAATGAAACGTCAACACGAATGTGATTGTTACGTGTGTAAGCGTAGCAAAAAACGCCGATGATTCGAATGGAAATGTGTTCCCAATACTTACTTTTGAAATTAAGTTTTCACAACTTTCGTTACATAGGTACCTATTGAATTGTAGGTAGGTGTTTTACGTTACGTACTTGGTTAAATTTTAGTTGTTCCGTTCGAGGGTTTCAGCTTCTGTTTTGATGCAGATATGTACTTGTACCTGAACAGTACATGAACCGATCTAGGTATTTATGGAAGCTTTTGTTTCTTGCTGAGGGACCTGCAAAAGTGTAGATATGTACGGAGTCATTTATACGACGAAGTCAACTCATTGCCTCTGGAACATCTAGACGTCAGTTATAAGGTAAGGAGACAGACTGATCGCCAAAGGACTCTCGTGGATCATTTCTTTCCTAATTGATCTACTTTGCTCATTTAGATATAGTAAATAACGCTTTTTTTAAAGGCAAATAGAATACAATTACTAGGTATAGAATATAGACAGTGTACCACACACTATGTCCAATAAACATAGAATAGTGATTTACGTAGAATTAATGTAATGACTTGCAGAATATTGTTAATTGTCTAATAATACGGAATGGTATTTGTGATATTAGGTAGCTGGCGTCTCAGCTTTTCAGTTGTGACTTCATGCGAATCGCCGCCCGATCCCACTCTGCTCCTTCTCAGCCGGTTCCTACATCCCCAATTAACTCCCTGATAAAAAAGTTGAATATCTGAATCTAATGCCTCATCACTTTCATAAAACCCTCACACCACTTAGAATAAGTCATCATATCATTACAGTTTTACAATAAATTGTTTGTGAGTTATTGACTAACAAGGAAGGAACTACAATCTTATTACAGTTCATCGCTTCTTGAAACGATACCACCAAGTGGTCCTTGTAATCAATTTTGATGTAATTTTTGAAAAAGCGGATTTTGTGAACCCCCACTCCCATAATGAAATAATTATCCTTTGTGTAATAACCATTAGAGTGTCTCAACTGTGAGCCATCTATGTTGGTAACTCTCAATTATTCGCACGCCCATGCAGTGCTCTCGATACGCACGCCCTTGAAAGCCCACTTCATTGAGAAAACTTGCGCATGAGTCACAATGTGACCAAGGTAAACGTTATTACTTGCGGACTGGCAGGGCCCAGCCTACCTGCGACGTCCACGTCGCACCGAACTGTTCCCAGTACGCACGTGAGCGGGAGTGGGCGTTCATTCAAGAGATCGGAATGCCGCGTGATTCATCGTGCCAAACCATCATAATTATTCTGTCCGTGAACAAACAATCGCACGCATAAAATTTCATTCATGTGATTTGAATAGGGAAGATGTTGAAAACAGAAGCATTAACACGCCCACGCTAAAAGAAATGTAGCAGGCATATCGGGCAAATTAATATAGCTTATTAACTTATGGGAACATGGACGTTCTCCAGATAGCTGCAAATTATGTAAAACAAATTTATTGATAGCTATCTATCTGAAATAGATACTAATATTCATCTCGTTTTTGTGTGGGTGAGTGTAAACTTCAATGCGGTTTTTGCAAAACTACCCTCAAATCCAGAGAGAAGGTTAATCAGGGATAGGTAAAGTAATCATAAATCATTATTGCATTTCTTCATTGTTACGTATGTTCAGATTGATGATTCCGTTTAGTTCTCTAACGGTGTGCTAAATGTATACATTTTATTTAGGGTGTATACAGCGTTTGTTGCAAAAGTCCTCATAACCACTTTAATACAAAGCTTAATGAAGGAGTGGAAAAACGGCCCAACGGTTCAATATTTGAAAGAAATCTTGAACATGAGCTTGACCTTGCTTCACAGGGTTTGGAGACTGTAGAGAGTCCAGAATTGTAACGTTGATAGACCGTGAGTGGTACTACAATTTCTTGAGGTGCGGTGAAGCAGCAGACAGAGGCGCTATCCAGTACAGAGGCTGAATATCTGCGCCAATCTGAAAAGGAGATAGGTTAAACAAAAACCTGTCCACCAAACGGAAGTTTTAATGGCAACCACGGTTCGCCATTGCTCAGGAAAATCCGGTTTACCATGCGAGTACAGATCAAATAGATTGTCAAAAACAGTTCATCTGACAATGACGGCGGTGGGGTGTGAAAGAAGATCTTTCTCATTAACAAGAATGGATGCCATTTAGCTTCCTGGCTAAACCACTTCACTAGTTGAAACACCAGGATTGTACTCAGAAAGTCGGACTTATCCACAGTTGTTTTTGGAGTGGCAATTCAATGAAGTTGACTTCATCAACTGTTCAAACTCGACTCAGAAAATTCAAATTTGCGTTGCCTCTTGTTTGAGATTTGTTGTATAAGCAGTGTTTGGATTATAGGGCTGTTTCTCGAATTACTTTTATCATCTTCTGTGAAACTCACAGGGTACCATCTACATTGTAACCCACACACTACCTGAATATTTCATCAAAATCGGGGAAGAACCAAAGGGATCAGGCTTCTTCCATGCACAATAGCTACTAATGATACTATCGGGTTGTAGTTGGTATGAAGTTATAAGACCGTTCTTCCCCAACTCCTCTCCAAATTTGAGTGAGACCAGAGCTCAGAGGACTTGAGAAAATTATTCTGGATTGATTTTGTTTGCGTCATAGGGGCTTAGGGCAATGCCAACCTCATTGCTCGAAATTCATACACGATTACCATCAAAACAACAGCCTTCAATTTTCGCCATTCGATCTCGTTCATTAAAGACAAGATTGTGGGAAATAGCTGTTCCTTGGGACTCACTTTTGCGTAAGGTCACGTTCTTGATGGTCTATCGTCATGAAACTCATAAAAGACCAGCCACCCGCTTTATTCACCTCAGTTCCGACTACCTCAGTCGGTCTAGTCGAATGATACCTTCAATACGACTTCTTCAAACAATCCTCGGCGGCACATTTATATTGACTCGTGGAAAATATTTGGCCCGTACTGATAACTTTCAATATTGTATTGGATCTTAACAATAGCACAAGTATACCTCTTCAATAAAAATCCTCACAATTTACAGAACTCTTCATGATTTTAGATATTTAAAAACTAATATGCATTCCCGTTTTTCATTCCGGTTAAATCCGATGGGATTTTATTCCTCAACTTGTATTTCTCCTGTTAATCTGCATTCACAATCGTCAGTTTAAAAGTGGGAAAATCGGTCCATATCGCACTGTTTGAGTTGGCACTTCGGAATTCTAGCGAAATTTCGCTGTGATCATACGTTTGATGATGTGATTAACTCATCTGACTTCTGTAAAACGATCATTACAGGCGTTATGGGTTCCATTGCTCTCCTTTTCTAAATTGAAAAGTTTTTGAAGATGAGTACCACACTTTGGAAACGTTCAAATCGTCCTTTCTCGACACTGCTATTACTCCGCATGCACCTGTGTGAGAGTTAGGGATAATGACAAAACAAGCTACAAATGACACTCTCGCACTTGTGTTGATGGCCTAGGACTTGTGGTTTACAGGTAGGAGAAAGTCAATGCCTCTTGCGATACCAATGGTGTCGAAGGAACCTACCGACCATAAAAATTATTATTATTGTAAATGACTTCTGCATAACAAAAGTGACTGATTGGAAGATTGGATTGAACACTGTTAGGATTTCATTTAGATTATATCTCAAGTTTTAATCATGTAAACAGTTTAGTCAATATCATAGATCATTGCCTCTGCATAAGGTATCTTCTCTATCAGTAAGGTGTTTACCTTTTGTACAAGATAACGTCAGCGAACTTGGACAAGCACATTAGCCCAGTCATTAGGGGTGTGCGGTTTGTCAAACCCCTATTTTCATCGTTAGTGTACCATTCGATACTCATCACAAGCAATTCATAGAATTTTGTTAAATAATTGATGAAATATCTTATTCGATATTCATATCATATGTATATTCAATCGAGCATTTCGAGATCGAAATTTACCAACGGATTTTGAGTGAGAGTAGGTTATGAAGAACGGAACTAAGGAAATTAGTTTTAGTTGAGAAAACGATTAATATACTGGCAACGAAACTAATAAGGCTCTGGAGGAATTGGGAAACTCATGGGTTCTATATTTCATAAGAAATTGAAGGAGCAGGTGAGTCTCATTAACGCACGTAATTATTGGTTTACGCGATGAAAATCAAAAGCTGCAGACTCCTGGAAATTTATTCAAAACCAGACAATAATTTAGCAGTTTCGGATGGAACTAGGATTTGGTGCAGGACAATAATCACGACGGACCGAAATTTTTCGGGTAATGATTGACTCTAAATCATTAAAAAACGCCACTAATAGTACCATGATAAGTTATACCGTCATCGTACAATAATTTGGTTTGTGGCACTCCTTATATATAAATTAAATAAAAACTAAGTGGATAATAAATATTTTATTATATGTTCATAAGTGTGTGTTGATTTTTAATTCCAAATGGCTTCTCCCGTTAGAGTGGAAATGAAATACGATTCGTTTTTATAAAAATCAAGCATCCCTAATCAAGGGTGAGATGGTTGGACAACATTTTCAAAAACTATGCTTTAAAAAAAAATCACCAAATAGTTTTGTGGGAATCACTCTTTGTTTTTAAAATGCCAATCCTAAGAAGGGTTATCATCTGGAATAACACATACCCTCACTCGATGATTAAGAAGAAGCCAATATGCTGGGCCATTCATATAAAAATATTCCATTTACGGAGAGATGTACGTTTAGAACATTTCTAATGTAATATCGTCGCTTATTTCTTTTAGAAAACCATTATATTATTGGTCTACTTCCGGGGTTGGTTCAATAAAATAGATGAGGGACCTAATTTTGTATGAAGTGGGGTAGTGCGCCCGCAGTAAGGGTCGAAGTCGGATACTTAAGTAATGAATGCCCCTAAAGGTCAACGGACCAAGGCACGAGAGGATCCGATAATAATATCAACTTTCGATTTTTGCTAGAGTCAGACGTGTTTTCACCGACCGCTGCATTGCAAAGTCGGCTATTAGCTGACAGCTTTTTTTTCCCAGAAGCAGCGAAATGAACCTTTTATAACGATTGAGTTTACTTTATTTTCTACACCAGCTCTCCATTTGTGCGCTGTTTTACATTCAATCATAAATATAATCGCAGAATTAGTTCCTTATCTATTCGCTAACTCCATAAAATTGGGAGATATGGGATTATTATTAGAGCTGTTCCAAATATGTTCGATCGTCTTTGGCATTCTATTCATCGTCAATATATTGCAACCAATTTTTTGAAACGTGATATTCAAGCTTGGTTGCATTTTAAGTTATTTGGCGACGTTGAATGTGAATTGGAGATGATTGTGAATGCTATATTTCATTTTCTAACCTGTACCTATCAAACTAAAATTTATTCTTTTTGTGAAAAATTGAAAAAAAAGGAAGTATCCACTTCATTTTTGTTTTAAGAAATTCAGTACCTACCAACACAAAAGATTAATGAAAAATGTATCTCCTCTTCGAAACATGTTGGTTCAAGTTTGATGATGTGGAGATGCTAATAATCGAATAATAAATATCCGTTCGTTTTCTGTCTTCCGTTTTCCTCTGACCAAACTTCAAGTCCAAAAATCGGAATACACGAAGCCGTTTAAAGGAGTTGTGAGACAATCGGTTTTGCGGTCAAATCAATTCAATGCTCTTTGATCAAATTATGACCAACAGCCTGAGATTTGGAATTACGGCTATACGAGGGTCAGAAGAACGGCGGACGGCGAAAAACAAGAGAATTAGCCAACTTTGTAGACTTAGTTCCGGAAGAACGATTTGTCAGCCTTCCTCAAGAAAGCCTATAAGTTTGGCTTGTTTTCCGTAAGCCGCAAACCACACCTACAGAATGTTCAGCGAGTCGCTTGCCTATCAGTGCTGCACACTGACCAATATTTCTCTACCCTACTACAGTCATACCTCCTGATTTCAGCTATTGATCATAATTTGATCAAAGAGATTTATCTAAGCTCTCTTGAAAAACATTTTCCGTGTTCCAGATGTGGCGCTATATTCTTCTGTTGCCATTACGATTTCTCAAATGCAACTTTCTTCGGATATGAAGTGACGCAAGATTTGATGGTGGGGTCTCTCCGTTATATTCAGCTATTTTATTTGCTGTTGATTCACATGTTCTACATGAAAGTAGTAGCTCTTTCCTCAACACATTCAACATGTCAAGAAAAGGCTTGAGTCTTTCCCAACACTGGATGAGATTATTTTGACATGTTCACACTGTCTGTATAGAGGATTATGAACTGTGGATCACCAGTAAATTGGCGTTTCAGAGTTTTCCTAATTCGGGGGGTAATATTAAGATCGCATCAACATCCTTTCAGGTTCACACTAACCCTATCCTTCTAATTATATCCATCTAGCCAGTGTCGAATATAAAAAATGGTGATTAGCTATAACTTCTTGTGAATTAGTTCAACATTGGCCATCAAAAACTTAGACTTGTGACAGTCTGAAACAGCCCACGTAATCCCAAAATCCGGCCCATACCGTTCGAGCATCCATTTTTATGTGCAACGTCCCATACCATTATGTTCTACCTGATACAATTCATAACATATAGTTCATGTATAAGCTTTACAGCTGCAAACTATTACCATCCTTTCTGAACCAGGAGTTCTCATGACACTCCTTTATTATTTTATCCAAGGTGGTTTGGAAACTGTATTTCTAACTAGAGAAATCAGAAAACCTAGTTAACAAGATTCTCTGGTCCTGAGTACCTAGAGGGATACTTAGAGGCCACCTGTTAAGAATAATAATTTCTGATGCACGCAGTTCGATCAATCGTTTTAATATGAAGCTAGTAAGTCTGGAACTATATTTATTACCTGGAGAGAACTATTACCCAGGTCATTCAGTCTGTATACATCCCTAAATCTACTACTACCTACCAGGTACCACCTTTTCCGACCCACGCAGTTCGATCAGCGGTTCATTCATTTCTACAAGGCGCGGGTTTGAAACAATCGAGAACTCCCTTCATCTTTAAATGCCCCGTCACGCGCATGCGATGTCCCAATACGTGTCAAGGTCGTATCTAATCGCTTTCCGCTCAACCCGGCGTCGTCCTTTTAAAAGTATAGTTCAATCCTACACGTTTTAAAAACAATTTTCGTTTCTGAATCCGTTCTTTTAAATCAACGGGTTTTAATTTCAAGCTTTGATTCATACTGTTTCTTAAACAATGAATCATCATATGACGTACTTCACAAAACTGTTGTACTTTTCATAGATTTTATAAATTTTCATAAATAATAAACAAGTCAACAGTAATTAACCGAATATAAATTGTTCCTGTTGTACAGCTTGACCTTGAAAGTGAATTTTTTCTTTTTGCTACCGTACTTACCAGTAATTGGCGGAAACATTGTTCTAACTTATGGAGATAGAAAAATTTGTTGAAGACCAAATTCAAATTTCCCACTTACATTTTGGTTTTAAAACCAGTAAAAAAAACTTTTATTTGGTAACTGTATGACAGCTTAAGAGTGCTTATCTGTCGTGTGCCTGAAAGTCCTCGTAAGAAGAGCCTAGAGGCCTAGAGGTTAGAAGGGCAGTTCAATACTATCATTACATTTTCAAACCGAAAGTTTCTCCCAAAACATATTTGCTAGCAATTTCCAAGATTAATTAAAACATTTCAAGATCCGAACAGTAATTTTGCCGACACGAGGAAGCTATGTTCCGCACCCGAATGGGGGTGACAGGACTGTTTATTATAAAAATCGTAAATGGGCCAGTGATTGTAACCACGCTCTGCTACCATGTGAGGTGATGGAATGGTACCTATAGTTGCCCCTTCCATTGAGCTCAATGCGGATACAATGCTCCGCCATGCTCAGAAAATGACCCAGACGCTTGGAAACGTCTGAATCAATTCCCAAGGAGGCGGATTCTAAAATCGGGAAGGGCCGATTACTTAACTATATCCATCGCACCTGGCAGGACTTGTTTTTTTAGTTTTATTCATTCTGTTGGGTACATAGTCTTAAAAGTGTGCAAATTCGCATCACAAGACACCATATCCTCCGGTTGCCCAATTTTACGTACTGTTACAGATTTACAGACAAGGTAGGGCAGACTAGGCATGACAGACAAGACAGGATACACAGGACACGAAATCCTCGAAATATCTTGAAGTTTGGATTATATCATCAATCGGAATCAATCGTTTGGATTACGTAGCTCTAATCGTTAGAAGTGAAAAATCAAAGCATACAAATGGGATAAAGTACCTAGTACGAATACGTAGGTAAATACTCCTACTCATGAAAGATCGTGCATGCTTTAATCTTTTAGTTTTATTGATGTTTGGAAAGGTGCTAAGTTTCTCTTCAGACGAGTCTGTAAATAATAATAACAACTACAAGACCATGGATGTTAGCACAGAAAGTAGAATACGCTTTTACTCTATGTTCTGTGGATGTTAGAAACTGGGCGCCTTGGTTCTAATGTACCTGCGCCCATGTGCCTGAATTCGGAGTTGTGTGGGTTTTGTAACAGGCTGCTTCCGTTTCGCCACACCTTCTCCGTTTCGCCTCGTTTTTCTCTCTATTCCTCTCAAAAACTATAGCGATCATGAAACCGCCAACATCGCATTCGTTCATCTCAATTCCACCCACGCGACATCAGTGGAAACCGCAGGATGTGACGGACCATTTCTGCATTGAGTCTCCCTATGACGTCACAGCTTAGCCCAAGGTCAATGGTATTTAGGTTCATCGACCCTACTGTCTGGAGCCGATAGTTATCTTTAGCAGAACTGTGCTATTTAGCTATGTCAATATTAGGCAATAAGGTACCTAGTTCACGTTGTATTTCTGTCCCAACATTGGATAATCTGAAATGTTACTACTTAGATTTTTGTTTTGCAATAAATTGTAATTGCTTTAGTATCAAACAGGTATCTCATACAAAATATTTGGGTGTGATTTTGGATCAATGTTTAACTTGGGAGTACCACAATAATAACTTATGTAATAGGTTACGCAAAATCTTTCCTGTGTGTCTAGAAATTAGAAATTGTATGTCCTTGTCTACCCTCAGATTATTTTACCATGCTTTGGTGGAATCCTTAATTTCTTATAGTATTCTTGTTTGGGGATCGGTCCATCAAAAATATTTGGAACTATTATGTACCTACTATTCTAAAGCGAATAATTAAAATTCTTTTGAAAAAAATGAAAAAATGAAAAAATGAGATTCCCAACATCACAAGTTTTTAGATTATTTAATGTTTTGAGCGTTTCCAGCATTTATAAGAAACTTACACTTATTTATATAAACAAAAATTTAGCTCAGTACGACAGGCTCTATGGTCACACAAGATCAGCAAATACTATTAATTTAAAACTTCCTTTTCGCTTTACCTCTAAAGGACAAACTTTTTTTTTCATATAATGGTTTAAAAATGTTTAATAACATTCCTAATGATCTTAAAATTATTGTTACACCGAAGTATTTTAAAAGGAGCATCAAAGGGTATGTGTCAACAGAATTTTTTAGAAGTTAAGTATACGACCTATAAAGTTGTTGCTTAAGGCTTTCTTTGACATTGGTACTTTCTACCTTTCTTTCCTTTTCGATTTTGCAGAAGATTTATAATTTTTTAATTTTATTAATTTTTAACTAGTTTATTTGAATTTTTGGAATAGTTTATTGCGACTCCGCCCCTCAGCACAAGTTCTCTATTCAGTGGTGACCGCATTATAATACATTTACAAATGAATTCATTGTGTTTTCTTTCTTTTGTATTCTTCATGTTTTTTTATCTTAAAGATTGCATTAAAAAAAATGTTGTAGTTATACGATACAACTACAAAACGTGTTGAGCAATAGCTACGAATTGGTATATAATCTATTGTAAATGAGTGGGTTGAATGTCAATCTCCAAAGAAATATCGATTTTCAATGCAGTAGGTATATGATCGATTTTTATATATTTTTGGTATTGCAAGCCATAGGCAAATTAAAACTATTGACTTGACCATTTCGCGGAATATGCTTCGTTCTGTACATCAGAAGCTTAACGGAATTTGGAGATTCGAATTGGCTTATGACGTCTTAGCCGCATTGGCAATCTTGTCTACGAATTGCCTAATTAGGGCTGTAAATTAGGGTAAGGAATGTTCCAAGTTCCTTTTTTTTATCCCTGCGGAGTTCCTTCTGTTGTAACTGTTGGAATGGCTGTTAACAATCAAGAAAATAAAAACGAACAAAGATAAATAGTTGTCCGAAGATGCTTAGGAAATGGAGGCTATCCTCTGCACTAGTGTTCGCGCTCGAGGCCAAGGATTCAAACATTGATTATTCTGAAACTGTCTGCTGTATACTACTGAGAAATAAAACTCGTTTTAATAGGATAAAAACTAGTATTTCATCTTCTGGAAGAGAATCCACTGGAAAAACATGAATTTTCGATTACACTTGATAAACCATTTCTATTTTCGACCTCAAATCACTAGGTGGACTCCGAATGCTCGGGATCACTTTATATCAACCCCAAGGGATGAAATTTAAGGACTGTCATATAAAAAAATGAAGATATCTAAATTTTGGAGTAACTTTTGGAATATTTTTGCTTGGGTAATGAAGAATGCATGGGAAGCGATCAACGGTTAGAACTCAAGAAAATAAAGGAAGTAAGAGGGGAAAAGTCATAATGATGACTGAGAATCACATGCAATTTAGCATGCAACAGCCAGCTGAACTATTGCTATTTCAGCTTGATCCCATTGTTTTTTTAAATAGTTATAACATGGTTATAATTTTCTACGTGAATATCTATATTCATATAACAGTAGAAAGGCTACTGTACATAAAAAAATAAACCCTTGCGTAGTAATTTTTAGCGTTTTTTCCCTGAATCTAAATCAAAATAAGTGTCCACAGCTCTTTCCAAAGTGGAAGGTCCAATGTCCTGGAAATGAGAAACAAGAATCAAATATTGAATTAGTCGTTTCTCGAATAATTTGTAGTATGTTTTGAGTTGGCTGTTTGAATGAGAACCGTTAAAGAAGGAAAACTGTTAGGAAGGTGGCAAGTCATAAAGCACTTTAATAAAGAAAGCAGAAATTTATTTTTTACTATTTCCCCTCATAGAAGTAAGATAACAAAGTAAATTCATTGATAATTATTATCGTCATCCTCTTCAGAAAGCATTTATTTTCCATTACCTACCAAAATTAGGCCATTAATTTTTATAGAGGCTGTACCTTTCCCACAACCAAATGCCAGATGAAAGTAATACAATTGATATGAAATATTTCATTAGCAAAATTCTTCAATACAACCACCTCGTCATAGAAAGCAGATCTCAGTTGGATTGCAAACATTTATTGTTGGCTTGGTCATATCTTGAAGACATTCGACCTTAAGAAGTATTTCAACAGGGTCTTTGGGGTCACGTCCTATAATTAAAAGTGTGGCGTTCTGCGGGAAAAGTCGAGTTTTCAGCATCGAAAATTATGGCGTGAAAAATGGTGATCAATTTGAGTAAAACATTTGGATTCCTCTCCTGAACGACTGATTGATATTTTGAACGGGTTTCGAATGCTTCTAGAGTGTCCTAAAATATCTAAATATTTGTCTCTAATGTTTTCTCCAAAGATTGGGTCCCTGTGAAACAATAAAACGGCAACAACAATAGACCTACATTCTTCCTATGAAACATTAGTGTCCTTTATAAACAAGGAAGAAATTTGGCTCAAGGCTCAGATCACCGTTTGATTATGCTCCGCGGCTCATGATTATTACCCAAAAATCTGTAAGCCTATCAATGTCATCAGTGCAAATGCGCAAACCCAAATCAAGCAACTTCTACCGTTTTATTCCGATTTCGATCAAGTTTCCAAGGATTGAACTGTTCAGACTGTGCATGGTAGCTTTTGCACATTTGAGTGGGTTCGAAGACATGTATCTTTACATGCGATAGAGTCCAGACAGCATTTAACTGATGTTTAATCGCTCGTGATGGTTTCAACTCCTATCCAAGCCAATGAGGGAGGTCGACGGCCTTACCGAGACCCAGAGAGAGCTCTATTTGATTCAATGGAAAAATAACGTAGAATCCCGTCCCAAACCCCGCCCTCTCTGCAAGTCAAAAAAATCATGTAATAATCACGATTTCGAAAAATTCCACCTTTGTACAGTTGAAAACACGTTTTAATTGATTATAACAAATTTTTAAATATTTTGAATACAACGTTGGAAAGCTGAGCTGTTGGACCAACTTTTACCCCTGTTGCAGAAACAATTTCATAAAATTCAATTAGTTCAACAAACGGTTGAAAAAACTGGACATTTTTTTTGTTTGGGATGATTTTTGGACATCAATCTTTTTAGACATTTGGTTTTTCATAAAAGTGACCCAGTGTGGGTCAGTCTCGTATTAGTAACGTTCCGAATTTCATATTGGGTAACATATTGTCAGAGTGGCTGAACACCTAGTTCCTAATTCTACAGGTTCGCGCAAGGAATGCGGCTCTTTCTCAATCGACTTTTCATTTACTTATTACATGTACCTACCACCGACCACTCTTCTGAGTGTTAGTGCCTCAAACCAACGCAAAATTGATATTTTCTCCTCTCCTCTATCTTGACAAAAGCGGTGTTTTCTATGATTAATTATTTTCTGTACACTAGAGACAATTTTCTTTCATTTCGATTGTAATAAATTTGTTTAGAGAAAAGAGAATAAAAACACACAAAATACAGAACGATACATGGCATTTTCGATCAGTTGATAGTTTCGCATGTATGCGAATACGCAGACGTTGACAAATTAGTGATAATTAAAAAATCTAGCTTGTATTTGAAGTGCTTTTAGAAGCATCCGAAAAAGATTTGTCTCATATTAGGTCACTTTCCTTTATACCTTGATTTGTAAATTGCTTCATTATTCAATTTCTCTTTTATCCGCTTACATTGTAAAGAAGGGCTGTTCATTGTTAAACTTAGCTGATTCAAAACACTCCATTGTTGAATTACACGTGTATTTTATTGAAGTACCAGTGTAAGGGAAGACTGTTCGAATTATTCGGGCAACCCCATTCTTCCGTTAGACTTCTCCAAGGTGGCGCTAAAGGCGCTAGCCGCTACAGGAAAAAACCTGGTGTGGTGGCGGCAGGAGAGAGGGAGGGAGGTTCGGACGAGGGACTCGAACCGACCGAACCCGTGATGTGTATAAATATCCCAGCGCTCTTTAAAGAAGACGGCGACAAAAAAAGAAAAGAAGAAATAAAGAGGAGGGAAAAAAAAGAGTTTTTCGCGCGGGCCGTCGGGACGCTCTTCTATATTTACGACGAAGTCGCGACGAGGGGCTATCTACAGAGCGACCCGGTTCCGACGCGGCCGCGAAATCCGTTTCGCCACGGGACCCCGGTGGACGTACTCGGACCTACAATTGCAACGAAACGTGATCGCCACAATTCCGCGGACGTCCGGAGAACGTGAAGTGCCGACATCGCCTGCGGACTTAACGTCACTCTGGGCAATTTTATGAGTTCTCAACTTCAAGCTATCACATTTGACCGGAGTACATCTGATATATAACAAAATGCAGCGTACTAATGGCTTACTTTAGGCTAACATTTGACGTAGTTGCACGTGTATACAAGATTCGTTGGCGTACTCGAAAACTTACCCACCGTCCCAACCATGGAAATTACCTCTACGGATAACAAATCGTTGTACTTAGTACCTGCTAGGCAATTAGACTAACTTAGATATATGGGTGATTTCAAAATTTCGGTCACATTTATGTCACTGGTCATTGATGCTACCAAAATCAACTGAATGCAGTTTTGTAAATTTTTCAAATGTCGTAGAGGACCTAGGAGAAAATATAGAAGTGCTGATTTCTCACTCCCTATTCTGTCACTGGCTAGAGGTATACAACATCCATCATCACTAATCATCAAATATTTCTTGGGGCCTCTACATCCACTTACACTGTGAAAGAATATACCATCTAAAATGGATAGCCACTTCAGAAAAAAATTTGGATCAAAGCGAGTGTTTATGAAGTTGCTTCTGTTTTGCAGGCAACCCTTATTCAAGATGGTTGGATTTTGCCTAGACCTTCCCAGTCATTTCTACCGGGAAAACCATAGCTGGAGGCAGCAGTGTGGGTTTTTTTTAGCTTCCACTCCCTACTCCAATAACATTCTGACTGTGGCAAGTGAAACCTGATCGCACTTGTTGACAATTATTGTAGTCTTTGGAAGTTCGTTAACGAATTTTGGTACAACCAGTTTCAATTGATTGGTGGCATGGAATCGTGGTGAAAGGCTATAACCTCACTCCCTACTTTCACTCCCTACAATATCCAGCCAATAGCCCCTTAAATTGTAGGTAGTGAGATCTGCTGAGTGAGTGAGATTTTGGCATAGAAACCTCAGTATTTACTGTAGCTAAAATTAAGCTAATTTGTGCTGTTCGTTCACCTGAATTACACGTGAAAGACTTGACGTGATAAAGACTTGAGGGGCGATTCCCATGGAGGTTGGACGCTCAAGAGAAGAAAAAATAATAGCAAAGGTATACCTCACTCCCTACAAAAGTTTTTCTCTCTCAAAATGGTGCATCAGCAGCACGGTTCAAAATCATGTGTGCTCACTTAGGCAATATGCCGAGAAAATCGCAGTGATTGGTTAGGGAGAAGAAAATTGATCAAGTTTAAATTTTTTTCTTATAAAAGTCGATACCCAAATGGAAATTTTGAAATGACCAGATATACAATGCAGCAGGGGCCTAAGGAGTTCAGCTTCTATTTTGCAATTCTACCACTGATGTAGAAAAGAGAACGATGTACAATGATGTCTGTGAGCAACGAAATGCATTCTTTCCCCTGGTATGCTTTGTAGGTGCAAATTTGGCTCACCATCCAAACCATAGGACTCTGGAGCCTGGGCCACCTGAACAGGCAACATCCTTTTTGACAAAGGATGCCCAGATATACCCAACAACCGCCCTAAGGTCAGTCAACCACCAGGAGTGGAAATTTGTGAACTGCGAAGAAAAGAATTCGTGCAAACAGTTCGTTCGTCCGTAACAGTTCAAATGGTGAACGTTCTTTGACCCTCAATACGTCCGAATGCGTCGACGGGATGTCTCGTTACAACGGTATTTTCAATGATTCTGGACAATGTTTTAGCTTTGGAATTATCACCGTCAATTTATTATTTACGAGAGCAATTTAGTTGGAAACTTTTGGGCATGACGGCAACAATGTTCTGTTTCTCGTCCTGGTAACTCACGGGTCATTTTTCTCTATACATTCTAGTGACTGGAATAACTCCTGTCTGCTGCAACCACCACTTGTGGAGGACCACATAATTTTCCACTAATATCCTACCTAGTCTCATTAGAAATTAAGGTCATTTTCTTTCCACTATTGACCAGATCTTGCCATCAGCACCTAGTCCAGTCTCACGAATTCAAACATGTAACTATTCATAGAAGGTTACGAATCTTGATGAGGTACAGTGTATGCTCCTACCATTGAGCAGAATGGCCTTTAGTGGACAATTTTCATGACGTTCAAGTGGCTTAGTTGGTCGCCTGGACTAGATGTTCTAAAGATAGTCTTGGGGTTGTTCTGAGACGAACTCTGTACCTTGCATCCCATAGGCGAGTACTCTATTCCCTTCACCACTGAGTCTCTTCTCAATTGATGGCAAGCAATGGTCTTTGAGCAGACTGATGATTCGATTATACTACATTTCGTGGGAGAGGGACGTACTGTTGATACAGAACGTCTAGGCTTTCTTGTATAGTACTCCTGTAAACTCAGCAGAAATTACGGCGGGTAACGCGGCAGATAGGGTTGCTTTCCCAAATGACAACAACTCATGGCTAAAGCTGGATAAATTCCAGCCGTACGGTGACGATCCAACTCGAGTTTCTAAGGGTATGCAGGTGCTGCCTAAGTGGAAACAATGCTGAGCACCTCTCTGTTCGCACCATGAATGTTCGTGCCCAGAACATCAGCTGGAAAGCCTTGTCAGGAGGTCATAGCCTACTAAAAACCTGTCATGTTAGCTTTGTCAGCAAGATCGTGTGAAGGAGGCTTTGTTCCTACTGTGGGCTCACCGAACCTTCTGTAACAGGTCTTATGTTCCACCAAGGTCCTCATTGCTGGCAGTAATGGTGTTCACACCCTTGGTATTTCCAGCAAGGCTGGAGTGGTAATAGCATATTGTTAGAAACATTCCAAGAAAAAAAAAAGTATGACCCCACCCTCAAAATTTTTAAAGATATGTGAATTCCAAAAATCAAATACAAAATAATCCATCCATCCGCGATATAGAGCTTTTCTCCAAAGATTAGAGGTACAAAATTTGTGAAATTCGCCAACAAAAAAGCACGTGTCAAGTCGTGTAAGTAATACATCTTTTACTCCCTCCTGATGTAGGTATTGTTGCTATAATTTCGCTCCGATCAATATCAACACGAGTCACTCAGACTCGTAAAACAAAACATGCTGAAAAGAATAAACCATGTGATTAGAATTAATTGACTCATCCGTTTCAAGCGTGTAGTACTCACCTAAAAGCGGACCTCGTAGCGAAATACCCTATTGAAGAACCATTCAGGCGGGAACGAGGGAATTCCGACGGCTTGTTGAGCACCAGAGAAAACCGGTGGTCAGAGTGAAATGTTTTGAAGTCTAAACTGATTCCCCCCCGCGTCCCATCGTCACCCCGAGTTCAAGGGCTCCCTCAAAATTGAATCTCCAACCTCCACAGAATCCCACGAGGTTTGGATGGAGGTACTGTTTTCACATGTGGATCAACGAACCATTGAAGATAGGTGTCTGCATTACAACGTAATGTTTCTCTTAGTTAATTATAACCCTATGGAATATTCCCAGGTGGACGTTAGTAAGCACAATAATAACATTAGCTTTTTCGTGCATTCTTATGAAAAATGGAGCCATTGCGATGGCTCCAAAAATAAAAAGAACCATGGAAATCCATTTTAAGTATTCTGATACGATTCCTGGGTTTTAATACTTCCAATACACGTATTTGTATGTGTCGTGCCAGACGATAATTCTCGGTGGGATCGAAAGAAAAAATTCGTTCTTTCGCCGAAAAATCAAGCAGTTCAAAGGAAAGGTCGATTTCGTTGGACCAAAAGTACTAGAAAAATGTAATTTCTGTAGAAGGCTTCTCCAGTTAGCAATCATAACATACAGAGAAACTTTGAGTTTTATACACCTAATATTAAATATTAGGTGTTGAAAATTTGTCAATCAGAATACGTTAGTTTGTAAACAATTGCTCTGGAAAATGCCTCGTTTATCACAACCCTGTCTAGTTTAGTGCTTTGAAAATTCGCTCATAATTTAAAAGTACGATGAATTGAATGAGGACAACAGCGAGTTGTACGATCATATTTTCCTATTCCAAAAAGGTCCTAGTTTTGATAGGGAAATAAGTACGCTGACCTTCACCTAATTCTGCTCTTTCTATTTACGCTCGCGAGGTACATAAATTAAAAACTTGTTGTCCGAGAATTGACAGACACTTATTTTCATCTGGCAAATTTTACAATGATCCCTTCCCAGAAAACAAAGCCACGTTAAAACTTCTATCGGTGTACTTGTCATCTTTGTTCAGTTTTTCTTGCAGGCATGATGGTGATTGGCATCAAACCGGGCATTATTGGCTTCAGCTCAAGCGTTGAATGAAGGGATCGGAGCAAACTTGGTAATCTCCTTAACTCCAAGACTGACAAAGTCGCCAGACTCAACCAATCAAGCTTCACTTTTATTTTAGCGATCGATCAAATGACTATTTTCGGGATTAGGATGTCGACGCTCACGATTTTCCTTTTCGTATGTATCCACCTACCTAAGTATGGTTTAATTGTGAGAAAATCAATTTTGAAGTTGTGTAAGATAACTAAGTGCGGATATGGTCATGTTATTAATAAGACCTAGTGATTTTTTAAACATTTATTTGAGGAGTTTCTTATAGATGTTATCAAGAAATAATTACTCCACTTCACTTGATGGGTTTGCGACAAATATAACAGAAACGAATTTCACGACGTCAAGAGTAATGGGATGATTCGGTCGATGGTTACTAACCAACTTTAAAAAGCCTAACGAACTGCCGGAGAAGGAAGAGAACCGGAAGAAGGGTCTAAGCAAATCAAAGAAGAATTGACGTTCATTATTATCAACTTTTATCCGGCAACTTTATAAACGAATTAACCGGGATTTTCTTCTTCCGTTTTCCAGGGGGAAGCAGTTGGAAAACAAAAGAGGGAGAAAAAACGGGAGTTGGAAAAAAAGCTCTGAAGAACTACGAAGAGGGTAAATAGAGGAAGGAAAATTATGGGAGGGAATTTTTTTTCTCGTTCATCGGCGTCCGGCCCTGGAGGCAACGCATGACTTGCTCCAAGTGAAAACGTCCTACCATTTTCCCTTAACGGTGCGCTTCCGTTAGGTGCAACGAATTAAGCTAAATAACGGGCCATCAAAAAGTGGTGGCGGACTCAGATGTTGCGAAAAACTCAGATACCCCCCCCCCCCCTCCCTTCTCCCTTGCCACCGGCGAAAACGAAAATGATTGTTTTGTGTGAAAGATTGGAGGGGTCAGGAAGTGACAGTGAGATGCGAGGTGGAACGAAGGATGTCGCTCTTGTCCCATCGTTTCGTTTCTGGAAGGTGAGGTTCCAGGATTCTGAGAGATTGAGCAAAACGTAGGGAACAGCGAAAAAGATAGTTCTTCACGTGTTTCATCGTTCAGAATGCATTTAATTACGGGATATACCTACTCTTCTTTTTCTTTATTGGCTTCGCAATGTATTTATATGTCAATAAAGATGAAAACCAGGAAGTAGGAAAGGCGGCGAAATACAGTTTATTCTATACACCTTAACGGTTTGAGATTTTGAGAACTTTGGTCCTGTCACGAGGCGCTGCAGGTAGTCTGTATTTTCCCAAGTCGGTAGGAGGCTACTTGTCCGTATACCAACCCTTGAATACGAAAACTCAATTGTTCCCCTGATGGAGCCGCCAGGAAGTTTTAATGAGAAATATCACGATGTGGGTTCGTTAAATAAATGAAACAAATAATTATTGGCGGTACTCCACGATATATACAGACGTACATAATTTAACATGTATATCAGAAGCACAGTAGTATCCTATTCAATACAGGAGTATACTATTCAATACTATTTATTCACTTCACATAGAAAGTTATAAGTAAGTATGTACCTAAATGTCAACATCATTTTCGGCAAGTAGTGTGCTGTTGTTGAATGGTCGTGTCTGCTTGTTCTGAATTGCGTTCAAGAGGAGTTTACGAGCAGCTAGAAGACAGGGACATTTTAAAATTATGTTTTCTAGGGTTTCTTCAGTTAAGGATCAGTTGCGGCACAGAGCTGATTGGTTTTCGTTCATTTTGTGGAGGAACTGGTTCGTTTTGCAGTGTCCAGTGCGCAGTCGGGATATTGTTGTAAAAAAGGCCTTAGGTTTAATATTTGTTAAAGTATCAAACCATGGTCTCTTGTTAGGGGTGGGGAAGAGGGCTTTATACCGGTTGCCAGAGGAATAAGAATGAAATTCTTGTTTCCAATGCTTCTGTAAGAATCGATTAGCTGGTCCCCTGAGGTCGGTGATAGGGGATAACCTAGGAAGTCTAGGTTCTTTCAGAAGAGCTGCTATTTTTGCTTTGAAGTCCACAACGCCATTTCCTCTTATTTTCGAATGGCTTCCTATACAGCAGGGGAGAATAGATTTGGCCATTGGCTCTTGCCATTAACAACTTTCCAACTATGTTGCCTGCAATCTATACGTGTAGACGCGTACTAACTAAATCATTGAAGACAAAATTTTAGAATCAGATTTTGAAGAAAACAAAATCCTGTTTCCCTTTTGACTTTGTTTGGTTGTTTCACCCAGCACCTTTCTTTCGTGGCCAATGGGACTGAGGCTCCCGTTTACTTGTGACGCTAACACTTGTCAAATACATAGGCTGCGTCCTTACTGTTCTGTGTGCAGTTATTGCTTGTTACAGTTACTTATTGGCGATGACCTAATTTTCGAAGCCCATTTAACATTGTAGCTCATTAATTTAGTGGAAAAATACTGCTTTCTGTATTCTTCTCCCGTTTTTTCCCCTGCGAATGTACACAATTGTATTATGTACATAAATGTACATGTAGTGAATCTTATACGAGTAGGGAAAACATGGCGAATAGAGCTTGCTCCAACAAAACCAAATCGCGAGAGGCATCTGAGAAGAACACAAATTCTTGAGAGAATTCAGAAAAACATTTTCAGCAATTTGTATGAGATTTGCAAAAGCTGCGATTTATGTTTACCTAACATCATGTAACTGTTGATGTGCTATATCCCTTATTGCCGCTTTCAGCAACACTGATCCTAGTTCAAATTGAACTCTAAATTGAAAGTTTAAACGAATTGAAAGTTAAATCTTGGCCTGTTTACCTCTTTAGGTTTTACCTCTTCAGATTTTCGTTCTTGCTCATTGCTCTGTAATGTATTTTTCATGAATATCGTTGTTATTCGAAGCTCTTGTGAGTGTTTTGGCCATTATTTTTGACGAGGAAGAGAGGGAGCTTGATAGCAATTATCAAATCCTTTGTCCAACAAGTCATAGGTCGGAGTACCATATAATAGAATTTAAAAAAGTTCTTCAAGTATTGTGTGCCTATTGTAGGCTATCCTATGAATGGAAACAAAGAATATTCACACAAACTTCACAAACACCAGAATGAACAAAATAAAATCGAAACAAACCAAGAACCGATGACAAAAATTACCAGCCGATAATTGATAATATAGGTGCAACGAAAAAACATCAAACCCTCCATCGTTATCACCTTGTTGGACAACCCAATGCCTCTTGAATCGCAATACAACCTCGGATCAACAGCAGTTCAACAGCGGTTTACATTGATCTAGGTCAGGCGAAAACGAGTCCCCGGAAACTTGGTTCAATTTGGTGGAACCTAAACTTTTTCAAACTGAGATCAAAGATGTTCTTAGTTAAATAGAATCATTTGATTATAATAGCATCTGAAACAAGGAAGTTCAAATACTTACAAGGAATACCCATTGTGAATAAGATATCGTTGAACATTCAAGGAAAACCAGGATATCCTGCAGGATGTTTGATTGTCAATCACAATTATCTTGGGAAACGATTGAAATTTTCTCCCAATAGGTATCTATATCAAACTTCCTTCGTCTGATTATTGTTTGTTTCCCAGGAGTTTGAAAGATTGAGCCAAACGGATAGAGGTATAAACAGATGATCGTCTTGTGCCCCAGTTGATGTTCACGTGATACTGTTAACTGTTACTGTGCTACGATTAGGGTTTGTTAACAATGGGTGTAACTGTATTTGAATCACTCAACCATAACGAATTATATTGAATTATTCAATTAGAATTGATATCGAACTACGGAGGATCAACCAGTTACATCTAACGCTACAGTGAATAGACAATTTCTTTGAACTTGCAGGGCGAACGAGGGGTATATAATACAGTATTTGTCCAACCATACTAGGTATCTTGCGAACTTCGCATTTCTATCTCAACATGGGCACTTGAATTAAACTTGGACCGTTCTGTTCCTCCAGAGCTTTCCAAGGTGCCGGACGATTGAGGAAAACGGAGTCAGGAAAGAAGAATAAAATATTGTTCTAAGTCGCATTGTATTCATACAGGAATGGTAATCCATCTTTGGAAATCAATCCCTATCCCTCTTGAGAATGCTACTTGTTGAGACAGGAACTAATCAAAGAGAAAATTATCGGTTTTCTAGGAGCTCGGAATTTATATTTTATTCTATTTGAGGTATTCACAACTTTTGAAAATTAACAATTAAACGAAAATATCCCTCTTAACCCGATCATTCATGTTCCAGAACGTGATATAATTAATTAGGCGAATGAACTATCAGAAGGTAAAACATTGGAACATCGAAACTTCACAATACCTAACTACTGATCGAATGCATCAAATTCTAGTGTGAGAGTGTTAGTTGCCTCCCTTCTCTGTAATATCATGATAGAAGAAATTTGATAAGCGTATTCGGTAGGTAAGCGAATAGATTGTTATCTATTTTTCACAGCCCTATTTGATGAGGGTGGTGCTCCCCAATTTTTTTTTTTTTTTTTTTTTTTTTTTGACAAACCAGGTATCTACTCTCTCACACAGTAAACAACAGTAAACCTAAACAAAGTAAATCCCACTTTAAATAATTCGGATCGGCCTTTTCTTTGAAAAGTTAGGCTAAAAGTTATGTTATACAAATTCTCCGACTAAGAAAACTGTCACGGTTTGAACAAACTCTTAACAAATAATAATTAACCTGTTTTGGTTAAATTTGATAGTTCTTAAATTGGGAACTTTAAATTGCCCGAATCGAGGTTATTCACATTGGCGATACTCCGAGCAACGCAGTGTATTCCAGCTTGTCTGACAATAAATACAACATTCCGTTGATATTGAAAGCGAGCAACGCTAAAAGCTATTGTCCTTTCAAAGACATTCAATTGAATATCGTGACATTTTACCGTCTAACTACGATGATCTAACTCTGGCGCAAAGTGCGAATTGATGGGACATTACGTGTGCGTTGGTAGACAATCACCTAATAACATGGAACAGCTGCCATGTCCGCTCGATAGATATGAGTCCTCGAATGTAGGGTGTTTCAGCGAACAACGCCCTAATTCCCTTAGTAAACGTAATAGAAGGAATCACAAATCGAATGGTGGCAAGTTGCAACATGACCTACTAGAAAGAGGGGTTGGACAACACGACCTGCCTAAGATGGTGCTGAGCAAGATGACCTAAGTGTTTTTTTGCAATTTTTCAGGAGTGGCAAAAACAGTGTATTTTTCTTGTTTTACACCATCATTTATGACTGTTTATTTCAATTGATACTTACGGCAGCTACTCTGAAGTAAATTAACTTCTTGACTTCTCATTACCAACAGGTAGCGCTGGAATCGTGCATCCAACAATACCACAAAGTCAAAATGCATAAAATGTCAGTTGAAATATCAACTTAGATAAGTTGTGTGGCCCGGCCCTATGTAAATCCTGTTGCAACATCACCCTCGAAGTGGTAACCCCTCAAATTTTAGGACCTCTCTTCGAACCAAAGCTTCATCAGGAGAGGGGCGCCTATTAGAATCGATCCAGTGGGGAGTCGAACAATCCAAACATGAGAAAAAAAACAGAACAAAATTCATTTCAGAGCATTTCAAGCCCGACTCTGACAGGAAGCAATAAATGTGTTTCCAACAAATTATTTCGACCCTGACCAGGTTGCAATTTTATACCGATTTGCGTGATTATTTATTGCTCGATGTCAATTTTACTCTAGCTGTGCAAAAAATATATGATATTTCAAATTTCAGGACGGGAGAGAGGAGTTAGAGGGGGGACGGGTATGCCGAAAAAACGTGTGCGCATGCATTACTTACTTTGAGTATAACTCCAATATATTTTTGAGCACACGCTGATGTACAGGGGCCCTCAAAACAATTTGGCTACCATACAGAATTAGACCAAGTAGATATCGCGTCAGGTGACTCAGTAATAGGAGTTCTATGATCAGCTGAGGCAATAACTCTCCAAATGATCGTTTTTTTCTACACAAGGCAGCATCCGCAACATTCTCAAGAATCGATCCGATTACCCTTTTTCTTTTCTGTTGGGCATCACAGTGTCTTGATTTTATTTTTGTGGGTGAGTAGGAAGAACTCCGTGTCCCTCATATTCTAATCGCTGTGACTAATGGTTATAATTCCCTTGGTCATTCACTTGTACAGGGTGTTAATTCCCTAATCACCCAAACGCAAACGTTGGAAAATCTCCTTGGATCCTCTCTCCATCGTCACTTTCAGCTTTTATGAAAAATTTAGCAGCAATTAAACCTACAAATCGCGTGACTCGAAGCAATATTGTTTACCGCCCCTCCCGCCGCCGGTGGGAACGATGATAATTTGTCGTGTTTTCCCCTATTTCTTTTTCTCCCTCCGGCATTCGGTTTTTACCATCGAACGCGACTGCACAACAGCAACGTTCCCAAGTTGAATACAAGATTCGTGTTACCCTCCCGAGAAACAGGTAGGGGGGAAAGTGAACTGGATCAAGGAGGAAGGGTTCACTAGCTGCCCCTATTGGCAAATTATAACAAGTCTTGATGTATAAAAGGCGACCAAGTAATACTACAGCTCCATATAACCTGCGTACAACCATGTAGTAAGTCCACTCATTAGCAGCTAGAATTATTTGTCGTCAGGTGAGAACTAAAGCCGAATGCAGACATACAAACAACCATTTCTATCTATTACTTTTTTTATCAACTTGGTTTATACGATGCTCAACAAACCTAATGGTACAAAATTTGGGTTTTCCACGTTTTCCTGTAGCCAAACGTACTTTTCTTCAAAAATCATCAGTGAACACATTCACACACATTTGTTTTCTTATACCTATAGAAAACTGAATTTCTAGGGAAGTTTTTTTAGGGCGGTGGGAGTTACAAAACCCGTTTATTATGAGGAAAAGAAAACATGGAAAAGAGTTGTTTTTGTTTCATAAATTCTCGAAATATGATATTCGGACTAACTTTTCACATTTTATTTCATATTGAAATGTTGATACGTTGCTCTTAAGAGGTAGGAAATTAAAAGCCACTTCCAAGAGTGTCCTCAAAATGATTTTAGAGACAAGACGTGATCTACACTCGGCGCCTTTCGCCTTCATATCTTGTAATTGCATTCTTGATACCTTTTCATTCATATTTCAGCGAAGAAGATTGATTATAAACGAAATTAGCCACAAGGACACTTCAGTTGAGCACTGTGTCTCCATACTGTGTCTTCCCCTAAGGGACTTAGATGACTTCGTCAAAATAAAATTCCTTGAACACCAAGCTTTACTAGCTTGTACGAAACGAAAGCTGATAGCAACGTACCTACTACTGTACCACGACACAGAAATTTTAAAAAATATCCTGAAATTTATCGAGTTGAAATAAAACACGTACCTACTTTTCACTTGTCTAGAATTATACAAATTTAACTAGAAATGGAACTCTTCGAACAAAATTCCACGTTAATTTCATCAGCTGATGAGACGCTCACATGATACCAGGCGATTTTTACTTGTCCAAGTCACATTCACATTCGTGTTGACGTTCTTCTTTCTGTCTAAGTTCTAGCCCTTGTTGACAGCAAACGGATGAATGTAAAACGGTCCAGATGGGCGTCTATCATTAGCGAACATGAAAACATGAGCGTTATTTCGAAAGTTTTCGATACCTTTTCAGATTTTCGGTATTCAGTATTTGGGAATTTCAGCACAAATGGGATTTTTGACCAGAGGTTCATTGATTTTGGTTCAGCAATTCCGGAGAACAACTCTGATCGGTGGATCAAGATTTTAAAATTTGATTTTCAACACACCTTGAAACGTAAAACAACAAATTTTCAAGGGAGGAGGGGGGGGGGGGGGGTTGAAAAAAATGGCTCGTTCGATTAAAAGGTTCATTGTTGAAAATAATGAACCAATTAAGCTCAAAAGGGGGATATCGCTCTAATAAGTTATTTCAAGAATTCCTGGCCAGGAGTGCAATAAGATGAGTACACTCACATGTGATGGATAAAAGTGAGCGGGATCTCTGTTTGTCCGAATAGAGACGTCATCCACCACAACCCTCCGGCTATGGGGGAGGTGACTCGCAGCTGCCTAAGCCGCATCCATCACACATTGTCCTTTCCATTCGATTTATGACGAAACCTCGAAATTCGCCTCCGAATATTTTGTTTTGACGATTAAGCGGGACCTATGGAACGCGTTGAAGTAAAATCAATGATCGTAACTGTTCAGGGGCGTTCCGTGAAAATAGTTCAGCGAGTTTTACTGTTTAGTCGAATTCGATTAAGCTTGCTGTGTGTGGCTCTTGATAGTTCCTGATTAACCCTTTAAATGTTGAAGAAGAAAGCCCGGAAGCAAAGTGCATAACTAAATAGCCTTCGAATCAACGTAATTGAGTAGGAGTAGCCATACGCGCAACCTACCTCACTCTGAAACATTCATAACTCATCCGAATCTCGTGCATATTTCATTATTGATGCTACTTTATTATTAAACTCATCCAATGAGATTTTCGAACATTCCAATATTTCAGGATGCTGATATACCTCAGCATCTATTTGGCACTCTGTTATTGTCCTTTTTTCCCAAACAAACCAAAGTAGAAGAAGCTGCAGTTTCATCTTAGTTTCAATTCATAATAAATGTTGGTTCAAAGTCGTTTAATCAATAAGTTCCTCTATTTTCTATTAGTTACGAAATCGACAAGCATTGCAAGATGCACTTACTGGGTTGTTCCATGTGGAATCCACTGCTCGTGGACCATCACACGCCCAACCTGCAATCACAACGTCAATTTCCATCAACAGAATGATCCCATTTCATCCCGTTTGGGAGTGTAACCTAAACATGAATCTCAAAACATCAATTTTTATGAGGGGAAGCAGAAAACCTCCAAGCTTGCAGATCCATAACTTGTTTTTAACAAAGTGCAGCATTCCCCTATTACTTAGTAAATTCCTTAACTCTTACATACGTTTTGGGAATCCAAGTCAGGAGATTTGCACTGAGTTTTTATGGAGCCTGCGGTGCGCCACTGAGGCAGAGGGTACGCGCCACATTATGTTATTAGCGCCGGTGGTAGTGGTCATGGTCAGGCCCCAGACATCTGTTGATTCACCCCCCAGCAAACTGGAAGAACCCGCCCCGGACCTTCGGAGGGCAACTTCTTTTATCAACTTCCTTCACAATAGAACCGCGCTTCGACCCTCTTTCTCGTTCGGCTGCTCCGGTTTTTCTGTAACATTTCATTTTTCGTTAGGTACCCTCCTTGTGATACCTACTTCACGTCCACTTCCCCCTTGAGACCGGCTAAGGGGAGGCTGTTGAGAAGTGCGTCGCACAGTATGGGTTCCATCTCATTCCCCTGAAACGACTTTTTAATGTTGGAAAAACGAACACTTCCATTTCATGACCAAAGATAAGTTGTACGTATTATAGTTGGGTGACACCATCTTCTTTGTTGAACTATTGACTGTAGGCTGCCGCCTTGACATTTTCATACGCTGCCCAGCCCATACCTACCTAACCCATACCAAATCTGACCAAGTTGGTGATATTTGAATTACATGTTTAGTTGAACAGTTTATTTTACCGAAAGCTTCTATCATTTGTCTACCGTCCACTCATACGTTGGTGTTTCATAGTTACCAATCCTATTCATTCATGTCGATTGAATTTGTACAGAAGAACTTCCATTAAGTCATTTGATGCGCAAAACAAGAGTATCAGACTACACCAAATAAAGTTTTACTGGGTCAAGTTAGGACTCGGCTAGTGTGACTGAAATGAATATTAGTATACATGAGGCTCTACTAGTAACAAAGGCAGAACAAAGCAGCAACACTGTCTGACCCCCCGACACTACATTTCCATCACCAGCCGCTGGTTGCATCACTCCAGGAGCTCTATAAATGGTATGCCAAGGGTTCACTATTATTGAAAAACCCTCTCCATTTCATACAACGTCTAGGTGTATGAATCATAAGGTCCTCCAAACCCCGCAAACATCTTCACCCAACATCCGAAAGCTTTCATGGAACCAGAAAAATCCTAACTTATAAAGGAAGACAATCAAGAGTGTTATTGCCTTTGTTCTTACCTTGCTTTGGTAGTCGGGTAAACCAATTATCCACTGTTGGTGCTTTCGTTATATTCTTGGAAGAACCGAATAATTAGTCCGGTTAGTAGTATTCTGTAATAATTAATTAATAATTAGTAGTAATTCCCTCACTTAAAGTGAGAACTAATCAGTAAGCCCTTACTGTGTAATGTAGAAGTGAGTATTTAGTTGTCCATGGTGGGCAGCGTACCTCACCCAGCCACATTGAGGGGTCTTCGGTTCTATTAATGCGTTGTAGATTGGACAATAAGGTGTTTTCTGAGATTCATTAGTGAATTATCATGTGAAGTTAACCAGTCAACTGATGGAAAACAATGAATGCCGGTTCATAGCATCTCTACGGGATGAAAAGAGGGAGGGATGAATTCTATCGCCAATTCAATGAAGGCAGATGATGCTGTTGGTGGATTTTGTGGAGTTACTCAGCCATGTAGGTATCTCCTTTCATTCTCATCCTCAGCTATGGGATAATTGGCATGGGGTTTGCTGCTGCAGATAGGGGCGCAACCATTGTGAAACTTCTCTTCTCCATTGTTATTTGAATTAAATGGTCTCCGGAGAGATCCTTCATAGTTGAAATGCCCTAAAATCAGTGCGTTCTAACTTTCTAAAACAGTATTTTTCTCATGGATTTTGGTTTATTATTTCCAATAATGAACCTCTGTAATCGACCACCAAAAGCCCATCAAAAGTTGTTGGTTTACGTTCCAGGATATGTAGATTTCAAAAATCGAAAAAAAAATCCGTCCGTCCGCTATATTCTCCTAAATTACTAAAGCAAATTTTACGAAATTTGGCTCAAAATCCAAAATTGATTCGGGATTCGCCAGTAGTCTCGGCATCTCGATCAATCAACCTTATATATTTAAGGATTTATTATTTGTAACCGGATATATCTAAGGATTAATCTACCTGCCTATCTAACCGTTTGGTCCAAATAACCAAACACTGACTATATTCGGCTACTTTAGACAACATTTTCTGAGTGTTCTTTTGTGTTGCTGATAGCTCAAGTATGTTTCATCGTGAACAGTATTAGTGCGCATACATGAGCAGCTTGAAATTTGAGAAACGGCTAGTTAGGATTATCAAGGCACGAATTAGCTCTAAGCCACTAGCTGCTGAAAGATGTAACATAATGATTACTTTGTGTGAACATAATATTCGTTGCTATAATTCACTTTCTGTGGTAATGATTCAAAACTTCTGCTTTGATTTGAATGAAGCTTTCGAGGATTATTTTTAGAAGTTTCAAGAATGTCTCCCATAAGTCGCATCGCAGATAGAAAACGCTGAAGGTTACTTCACAGAGGTCAATTATTTCTGTATTGATATTCCTTCTAAGTAAATTTTTCTGTGCATATTAGACATTGTCTGTGGTGATTTCTTTAATATCGACAACTCGCAACTTCATACCTTGTAGTTGCAATTAAGATGAAAATACTTGACCGCAAAGCAACCCGAGTGGTCTCATTCAATTCACAGAACTAATTTCTATCTTAATCCAAAAAAAAAAAAAAAAAAAAACCTTTAACATTTTTGAGATTTTTCGTTAGACTGATCCTTAAATGGAACCTCTTAAGGATGAATGATCAAGATCCCCAAAAGTACTGGCACATACAGGTCAAAGTTGGTTTTTTGTGGCAAATGTCGTGAAATGTGGTCCAGTAGTTTCGGGGTAAAAGCTTCGGAAGGCAGACGACAAACGTACGTATTTTTTATTCCGATTTTTGAAATCTACGTGTGTTGAAACGTAAACCAACAAGTTATGAGGTGGTTTTTTTTTTTCGTGGACCATTACAAACATTCATTATTGAAAATAATAAACCTGAAATACGTTTAAAGAGGTTTAAAATTCTTATTTTCTCGGTCAATCCAAACTATCAATTACCAAAAATAACCAATCAAAAGCTTGAGAACGCAACGTGAAAGTGCAAATTTCGAGCAAAAAAGTTTCCTGGAATGTTTTTGCAAATTAGTGACATTTTCGGATCATTTTTATATTCATCTACTATATGCTGTGGAATTTTAATTTCCAGTGTTCGGACGTTTTTGTCATACTTTTACAATAAATAATAGCTTCTCAATAAAAGATAAAAAATGCAATAATAAAACACTCGACGTGCAACGGGTCGATGAGTCATCGCTGGTAAACTCGCGGAGATAACGACTTCCATTACCACTTCCACCCCTCGGTTGTCTACCCCACTACAATAAAACCTCTCCCGGGATGATCTATTAATACTTTTTAACAGCCTCCCGGACAATGAAACAGAATTTCTGCGAGATGAATCGAATTACAGTGGAGAGGAAAAAATGCTCGAGTTTTGATGGCTGCGCCGTGGTTTTACGAAGGATTCATTCAAGGAATGCACTAACGGCGAACCTTTCCACTGCAATTCATAAAAAGATTAGTTCGATTCATAATTCATCCGTCCACTTGGCAATTGAAATCAACCGCAATTAATCGAATTTTAAAATCGTAATGGCCGTTTTCATGTAAGTGTAGCTTGTGTTTTTGTTGATATTTTGACTTATCTGTTTTACGATTACACATTCAAACACATGAGTTGGTCTACAAAAAAGTTTCGTTTTGGTTTATTATTCAATAATGAACCATTGTAATCGCTCTTGAAAAAAAAAAAAAATGAAAATTTCATGGTTTACGTTTCAAAGGGTGTAGAATCCGAATCACCAATAAAAATGTTTCCGTCCGTCCACCGTACGCACGATTTCTCCCAAACGGCTGAAGCAAAAAAGCTGAAATTTTCAGGGAAAATCCATGTTGGTCCGACCACGCCCCAATTCTTGAGCCAGCTCTCTCACTTAATTTAAAGTGCCCTTTAAGGGTTGTCAAAGTTTTGTAAAATCCCTAAAAACCTCAAAAATGTCAAGGCTGCCTAAATTTGTACTCTTTTTGAAGAACACTCCACGAGGAATCGAATGAGCCTCTCCCCAGATCCGTAGGTCAAACCATTCTCGATCTATGGCCCGATTTATGGTGCCAACATTCGCGTTGTTTTGGTGTATAATTGTTTTTGTGTTGATATCAGTAACCTAGTGATGTAGTGATGTTATGATGTAGTAATGTGGATACTGGAGTGAACTCCTGAAAGGCTGTGTAGCCGATACACGGGTTGAAGCATTCTGATAACCATAAAAAACGCTGCAAATTCTTTCACTTTATTATTCAATTGGCTTGCGTTCATGATTTGAATTTATACTGAGCTTTGGAGTTTCACAGGTGATATAGCGGTTATTGAATAACAGGAGATATGCATAGAGCACGTAAATCTGTTCTCGACCAAAATACCTATTTGGATTGATCGGTTGATCATATTTGTGTGCCTCCTGAAATTCAATAATCGCTCTATCACCTTTGAAACGCGCACACTCCAAAGCTTAGTATAAATTCAAATCACGAATGCAAGCCAATTGAATAATAAACCCCAGTGAAAGAATTTGCAGCGTTTTAGTAATGATATTACGACAATACATCCATAACAGTTTTCGCTAAGTGAAAATATCAGTTTCGTAATATAGTTAGGTACTGTTATTTCTTATCCAAGATCTTTACCATACTTTGAACTGATGATTGCTAGACAGATGTATTCTTGGAAACAATAAATGGAAGAGGAGTTTTTCTGTTTGGTCGCCAAATCAAAATACCGATTCATTCTTTCCCCTAATCTCTTTTTTAATATTGCACTAGGTACATACTCGTATTACAAATCAGAGACGAATTTTATTAGTTTTAGTGTCCTATTCCGTAAATCCGGTGTTGTAATAGTAGGTACATTACCCTTGAATAAGGATCATGAAAACCTCGCGGCTGGTGCAGTCCGTAAATTGCGATCATCTAGCCTGCCTTAGAATTGAAGGCTGGGCAGTCTCGACGAAATTTGTCACCTACACACAATACATCTTTTCTACGTCTCTACGAGCGCAACTCCTTGCAATATGTACATTTTGCAAATAAATATATCGTATCGTATCGTATCGTATCGTTTTCTACGTCTTTTGATTGTTTTACTAGACTTCATGTGGGATCGAACAAGATAAGTATCATGAGAATCGGGTGAGACTTGTAGTCATTCAATAAAACACTTTTTTCGGAATAATTTTTACCCTTTTCTTTGTGAAAGTCGACAGTTTCAACGTTTTTGACAATACTACACTTCATGTGGGATCGAACAAGATAAGAATCATGAGAATTCGGTGAGAACTGTAGCCTGAGCAGCTTCAAACTGATTTATTGGGAAATCAAATCAATCAATAAAAAACTATTTTTCGGCTTTCCTCCCTAATAGGCGTCCTTCTAGTGACGAAGCCTTGTTTCAGAATGACGTCTTAAAAAAGCTCGCGTGGTGCTGCTGATGGAAGGTGAGGGTGACCCAAGCTCACACTCCACTTGGAGCTAACTACGCCTGCTGGATTCAGCGGGAAAAGGATACAGAAGCAACTGCTGCTTCGCTTGTTGCCATCAGCAGTAAAGCAAGTAAATTATTCATCGAAACAATAAGGATTCGGATAAGTACGTTAAGGGATCGAGATAGATGTGCAACTGATTGCAAAATCCACGATTGACACACGCCGGATGAAAGTACACAAAAATGTTACTTAACCATCAAAGTAACCTAGACATGCATCAAATATCTACCCAAAGGATTGAGAATCTAATTGGCATGTTTCAAGTGTTAGTAAAGAGATAATTTAGATTATCAAACTATTTAGAACACTTAAATCTCCTTGTCCATCTAGTCTATACCACTCAAACTGATTTATTTCAGCTGACAATGATGACCGGAGCAGGGGTTGGCTACTATCCATTAGTTTCAAAATTTCACATTTAGGAAAGATTGGTGGGAGTAAATTGAGGAGAAAGACAATTTAAAAAACGCTGTATTGCGTTCAGGCTACTTTTGGCAGGAAAAATTTGTTTTTCAGTAAAAGTTATAATCAAGCAAGTTTTTGCAGGAGTTGGCCCGAAATTCATCTCCATTCGATCCAGTTGAGGATTCAAATCGAAGGTGATCGTTTAGGATCAATATCCACCGTTACATTGGGAGATTCCGGGGGTCTAAGGTTGGGAAAACAACACAGCGCAACGCGGAAGTTGGACCCGACACGTGTGCAAAACGCCCGGACTCGGCCAAGGCTGAATTATAAGAAACCGCTGGGGCTATAAATAATGGAGTGAAAGGATTTCTGGAGACATTGTCTCAATTATAGCAGTTCAAGAGTTTCTCAATCTTTAGTCGATCAAGAGGTCCGCCTTCAACGCGCCTTGAAATAGAACTCGAAAATGTTAGACATTCACAGACGATTCCAGCACGTGGAGCTTAGTCATGACATTCACAGTCACCCAATACATGAATATTTCATGTTAGAATCAATTACGAATGAGTCATATAAATAACAGTCATGATGCAAATAACTTAGTCGAGATTCTTTCCCTTAACATTCATAAGATTGGCAAATAACCGTTTATGTTCCTGTCTTGCCTCGAGATTCAGGAATTCAATAGAGAATGAAGATTCAAAAGGCCTTTGAGAGAGGATTAGATATTCTAGTTTCAGCAAGTGGAAGTTCTAGCTAGAGGGCTTGCGGACATGAGGCGCTGCCCATTACGCCCACATTAATTTTCGACGTCTGATTTAGGCCGATCTCAGAAGTATAATATCCATGACAATCCGTCATGGTTTCCTTCCAGAATCACATGGAAATTGCCAAATTCACCACCGTTTTCTCTTATTGGCAACTCAAGGGTAGTGAGTTGTCATCACATATTTATGGGCATGACATAGAAAGCCATGAGTAGAACAACCGAAGTTCAATTGAATGAACCATCTATCAACGCTCCACTTGTCCAGAATTATATTTGATAAGACCAACAGGAGATCTTGAAGTAAAAATCCAGTGCAATTATATCAGCTTATACGATCCTCGCATATTAGTAGGCCATTTTTTCTATATTCAAGCACGTTTACATTCACATTTGTGTTTACGTTATTTTTTCTGTCTTAGAGAGAGCGAACGGATGAACAGAAAGCGGTCGGCTAATCGATTCTTTGAAGGGACGTCTGCCAATAACGAACATAAAAACAATAGTATTATTTCAAAAGTTTTCGATATTAAGATTTTTGAAATTTCATCCCTTCGTTTTCACCCGATAGATTGACTTAGATCGATGCTAGGAACTCATTTCCAACTAGACCCCAAATTTGATTGTTGACCCAACTTTCATTCATCTTCTTTTACTAGTTCCGGAAAAAAGCATGTACGAAGAAAACACTTTACATATTTAGAGGTTGTTTAGCATTGTTACGGACTGAAGGACTAATAAAATGTAATTGTTTGTGGAGTTAAATTTATGACGAAGTTACCGTATCTTCTTCGGAACGTCTAGAACTACAAGGTATGGTGACTCACTGATCAGAAGAAGGCTTTGTGGCTAGTTTCTTTCCTAATACATCTGTAGTATCCTATAGTATAAATTAAGCACGTTGAAAGGTGTTTAGAATCTATAGATGAGCTGAGTTTAGATAAGTACCAAAGAATAACTCAAGTAAACTTAGATGATTGATTTACGTAGAAGGATTATCTGATACAGAACTGACTAAACTGAGTGACACTTTGCAGTGTTTGTACAAAGCGTCAATTAGCGCGAAATAAATGTTCAAATACCAATGAAAAATATGAGGGAATATTATCATAAATAGTTTCAACGAACTGAGATGGATCGCCAGAATAATAACAGGAGACTTCCAACAGATGCTTTGATAAATAAACGAATTTTGGCACTAGGTAAACCAATTACCTATTAAAACAGAAAGCGTTGAACACAAACGCAACTCGATGTTGCTGAAGAACAGGATGAACGAAAGTGGCTGCAACAATAAAATCAATTATTGATGGCTTTGTTGACTTCACGAATGAAGATACACAGCAGCTGAACATAATTCCGTGTCACAACTAGTTGAACCTTCAATTTATTAGAATGAACGTAGGTAACTTTGAAATGAATCTAAATTTGGAAATAGGATCATTAGCAAGTTGAAAGAGACGATAACCTTCTCAACCATTACTTCTAAGTCACGGGTGTTACTGCGTAGTAGGTTTTCGTTCATACAGAAGGCTGCGGAGATACAATAGCTCGGAGAAGAGACGCAGTCGGGGTTTGTGCGACGCAGAAAACGTAAACACAAATAAGAATCTGCCAACCCAATGAGCAAGAACCAGTTGGATTACCGTGAACTAAGGTTAGTAGAGACCGATTGGGGTTTGTTCAAATTGTACTACTTCTCCTCTTAATAGGAATAGTTTTTTTAAAATGATTTCTACAAATTGAGGAAATTGAGATGAGGAAATTTTCTCACCACTTTCTCATTGTGGTGGGAAAATTTGTTTCAATTTACTATTTAGTACTTAAAAGTACAACGTCTGGCAAGATGAGTGTGGGTCATGGCGTCGTGGTCTAAGTACTCGTAACTTGAACATATGAATATATTGCGATGTTCGAGATGATCTCGAAACTTGCAGACTATGAACTTGTTACAATTCTGGGGACAAAAATTGCGATGCATATATTTTCGCTGACATCAACGCCTAAAAGCTTAGCCGGCATGAATAGCGGGTCTGTCGGCCTAATTCTGGTGCGTATTAGATGATGAAATTGTTGAAACTGATAAGAGATTGTTAGATAGTTCTTCTTTGACTACCTTGAAAATCTGAGCTCGAAAGGACGACTAGAACCTAGGGAAATGATGTTTGGTGGATTTCATGTTTGCACATGCACAGACCGATGTTATGATAACTGAGCAATGAAGCCGAAAAGCTGAAATGGTTGCGAACTGAATAGCTAGATTATTTTTGCACAAATAAATGGTGCTTGCATTCAGTCAAGCGTCAAACGAGTCTGCTAAATGAAGTGTTGATTTTTGAGCAATGAAATTCATAGAGGACCATTTACAGCTTAAGCTGCACATAATCACAACAAAATCGGGTGAAAAGTGTAAGGCACAGCAGATACACAGACAGACAGACACGAAACGAGAAATTCGAGTGGAAGTTTTGACTTTGCAGAAAAACATGTCATCTCCCGAAAATGTCAACAATGCTACCTCTACCTTCAGGTTGACTCGGAAGCCAAAAGTGAATTATAGTGTCCCCGTTTGTAACGTGAAAGTAAAAGAAACTCCAGTACATGGCTCCGGTTGTGGGGAACTCTGAAATCAATAACGACTCTGTAAAAGAAAACAATTTTTTTTTTCAATTTCAATTTTAAGGATCTAGGAAAAATGAATAACTTGACTAAATGCGCCTGTCTTCACGCGCTGAACTGCATGTTCTAATTCTTCAGTCTTTGATCTCAGAAGATTTGTGTACCCGGACCATCTGCATTTCTGGGGAAACATCAATGAATGTTCACGATCAAAAAAGAAGTGAAAACGGGGCAAAGCATCCATTATTGCTAGTCAAACCGAATTACTATGAATATGGTCGGTGTCACATTTACCCAATGTGGGCAGCACCATTTGGTTTATTTCAGAATAACTTTATAAAACTACGTTTTGAATTAACTAGGAATAAGTAGAATTAAAAGTAGCCCAAAAACTGTGTTTACCAGTGTCGAAAATAACTTTACCGGTGTTTTGTCCCTCTGGTAGGCTCTGTTAGATGTTGATCGTATTGGGGATATTGAAGATAATAATAATTATTATTATTGAATTAAATTCGTGTCTTTGGCAGCGAGTTCGCTTTGATCGTTCATGCAAGTAACGCGTAGTTCAGGTGAGTGTGTTGGTAGGGGGAGTTGTGGATTTCGCACCTGTTGCCAGTTAGTTGTCAGTCGATTCGATAACGTCATATCCGACTACAGATTCGAGGGCTCCATTTTAGACTCGGTTGCCTCGATAGGCAACTTCTAGGCTTAGATTATGAGTGAGCTACATTTGTCATACACCCTATATTAGTTGAGCTTCCTCGTCTAGATAACATGAATGTTTTAAACAATCCATAAAGATGTAGAATAACAGCTTGTTACAATGGTTCATAGGCCAGAAAAGCTGCGGGACGTGTGTTCCAACAGATATCAACGCCTTCCAGAGGGAAGTCGACATGTATTGCGGATCTGTGGCGTTAATTCTAACTGAGGGTAGACTAATGATAGACCTTTCTTCCCCAACAACTTGAAACATTAGTGCGCGGTCGGGCCACTAGAACCTGAGAAATGATGCACGAGAGGATTGTACGATTTGCGCCTTTGCAGAGTGATGTATTGGTTTGTAAACGATGAAACACAAGAGACTAGCTTCAGCCTAACCCTCACCTTCTTTGAAAATTTAATCGAAATTGAAGGAAAACGGTAGAAATTAAGATTGCTACGAGAATTTCACGTTCGCGCGTACACAGCAGCTGACTAAATTAAATTGATGTGTAATTATCAAACCGTTCTCTACTGACGTCCCTGAAGAATGACCGCCACCGGACTAGAAGCTGTGAAAATTATTCATAGGGGAGTTTACGTTTGTGCTTCCTTAGATTGAAGTATTAATTTGAGAGCAATGAATCTCACTGGATACCGTCTACAGATTAACCCGCACATTCTCCGAAAATTTCATCAGGAGGAGAATCTGTAGGTATTAGGCTTGTTACAAGCTCTGCAAACCAGGTTAAGACTGGTCAAGTAACGATGGGATGTATTGAATACCCTGGGAAAAACCAACAAGATCATCTTGGAGTGGGTACCCAGGCATACAGGAGAGGTAGGTAACGAACTAGCAGACCAGCTAGCACAAGTGGGGACATCAATGAACTGGAACCCATGTTGAATATAGCAAAACTACTGGGGCAACACCCTTGAAAAGAAACATGGAAAACTGGTAATAAATGCACCCTGCCATCCCGGTGTTTGGCTATCGGAAAATGAGGCTCTTACTGGGAATGTTGACAGGGCATGGGTTCTTCGGGAAACATCTAAACAGGATTGGAGCTCCACACAGGTGATCCAGTAGGTACCCAGATTGAGTGGAGAGGAGGAATTAACTGCCTCCCGTCTTCTCTTTGAATGCCTGGCAATGGAAGCTAGACAGTTCAGAACCTTTGGAACTCTAGACCTAGAGGAGATAGTATTGGTGATGACTCCTCACCTGAAACAGCGGGTGGCATTGATATGACCAGGGATTAAAGAACACAGAAGAGATGCTTTTATTAGCCAAAAACAACTTGTCTAAGTCTCTCTGTTACACTTCATTCAAAACTGAATGAAAACAAAGACGCAATAAACAGAAAATAATAAAGACGCCATCACGTGCCTGCCTCAAAAACTTCTGATTAACGCAATAGGAACCACTGGCCATTTGTTCGCTACGAGTTCGTTTGACGATCCGTCCGTTTATCGCACACAGTAGCTAACAAGTATCAAAACGCGGTAGGACTTTCGGGCAGGTAAACACGGTTTGCAAATTCTAAAACGGAAAATTCCTGTGGAAATTTCGTTTTTGTAGAAAAAAATTGTTCATCTCCCGAATGTGAAAACAAAGCTTTCATTTCTTTGGACCCATTCGAATCAATGCTGACCTTCGGAGTGGGGGCTCATTTACCAACATCTTGGAGGTCATTTAATCAATAAAGAAATAAGATAAAATAAATTTTATTCACCATCGATTTTGTTGTAAGGGTTTCTCTTGTTCCAATAACGATTGCAAGAAGTTGGGTTTTTTTTAGGATCTTTGCCGTTAATTCACCACAATTACTTTATTGAGTTGCGATTTCTTAAAACTCCTGAAACTTGAAGGGGGTTTAGGTCTTTATATGAAAACGCAGACGCACTAGTTTTAACACATATTCTGGTCTCTTTGTCCAGCTGGTCTAAACATTACTAGAAGGCTTGATTTAGGATATTTTTGTTGTTTTTGAAATGCGAGCGTAGCATCGAGAGCTTCCGAACTACCAAACTAGACATGACAAATTCTGCCTTTGACCCCTTACGGGTTGTTGGATCTTTTCCGTTTGATGTAGAGACCTTTCCCCCTTTCAGTTTTGAGAGTATTGGTGGTGATTTAACGGAATCACAACCAGGGACGTAACCAGGCCATATTTCACCCGGGGCAAGCAATAAATTTGGCGCCCTCCCCCCCCACCATAGGTACCATCTTAATATACGAATGAACCAAAACTTAAATATAATTAATTTGATTTATTCACAATGTATAAACTCTTTGACTAAAAGAACTTGGAAAACTCACTTTTTTTGCCTATTAGGAGCCCCTCTAACTTTGGCGCCCGGGGCTGCCCCCCCCCCCCCCCCCCTAGTTACGTCCTTGATCACAACCCAAAAAAGTAGCAGTGGGAAGATCCATTTTCTAAAACTCACTAGCCATTTTAATCGTTCTAGTTGTAACCCAAAATGGAACAATTTCGGGATCACGGAACTTTTAGGAGTTACAAACCGTACCTCTCGTGCAAGAGAAATGTGAAGAGCCCTTAATTGAAGAATTCAATACGGCATCAGTCGATTTTATTGGGCGTTAGAAATGAAAGAGAAATACCAACTTTAAGTGGAGTTACACAGAGTTGGACACGAACTGACAGTATGGCTCTGGTTTCAATGTGTTGGTCTGAGTCGGAAGAAACTCTGGTGAATCACGTCCAGGAGCAACTCGGATTTTGAGCTAGATATTACGAAGTTGGTACCGAACTATGAGAAACGGGACCTTCAACCTATTCATTTTTGTTGAAAAACGTATATAATTTAGATAGTAAGGGAGCCCGATTATATTTCTGTTGTGGACCAATGTGCATCAAGACGTCTCGAAAAAGTCGACTATAATTACTGTAAAACAACCAAAATGTATCAATAAGTGTTTATTATCATTAGAATCGTACTCAACAAGAAGGTGAGGGGTGAGAACCCCAAACAAGAATCAAACGATTTCCTTCTTATTCTTTGAAAACTGATTTTTTCGTCTAAAAGAATTCATTGAATTATTTATAGCATTATTGACATTTATACAAGTTTCGAAATTTTCAAACACTTTAAAGATGAAAAAACTAACCAAGGCGCTCTAAAAAATATAAAAAAATAAAGAAAGCTTTTTGTGAACTTCCAATAGCATGAGTGCTACTAAAGTAACTAACTAAGCTTTCGTAACTAAACACAAACTTGAAAGGAAAAAAATTATTACACAAAGGTTTACTTTTTTGTATTAGATAACCATTATGCGTAATTACTCATTATGTTTGTTAGACTTAGGTTGAGGTATAATATTCGTCGCCTCCATAGACCGTAATTGTATTCTAGAAGGCACCTGTCAGCACGTAATTACATGTCAGCACCTTGGATTGATTAGAAAACAAATTAGCCAATGTTCTTCAGCTGATCAGTGTGTCCCATATTATGTTATTGACTTCTAGGCCTCCCAAAGGTGATAGGTCGACTTCTCATGAATCAAGTCCGTAAAAACCAACACTTTTCACAACCCACAGTACGTAACAAAAACTGATATTGAAATACAGTGGGGTCCGCTCATTAGCAATACGCTTAATAGGAATATCCGCCTATTTGCATCAAAACACGCTGCAACGGACCGGATCAGCAAAATAATGTGGTAATAGTCCGGTTATTAGCGATGGAATCCCGGTTAATGAGATCAAGTATGAACGTGCGAATGAGGTTTCGATAGGAAAATGGGATGTTGAACCTAGATTGTAATCCGTGTTGTAGTTAAAAGGCATTCATGTGAGGGACGACTCCCCCCAGCTACTGCGAAATCCTGGGAGCTCTGGCTCTTCTAAGAAAAGGCGCATAACATTACTGTGAATCGTGTGTTTATCACCATAGATACGAGGGATACATACGAACCATTCTTTTGAAGGACATCAGTCATGCACAATTGCTCCCAGTGGAACGAAAATTCTGCTCACCCCTCTGCTTCTCAAGACTTTTACATGACGATGCATAGGCCCTTTCAGCAGAGGGGCTTTGTTGTAGTCATTGATGGATCAAATCGACAAACAGCGAGTAGAAGCTGAGCAGATGGTGCGTCGCTCTCCAAAGAACGGGAATTAAATGCTCGGAGCCTGAGGGTGCAGCGCTCCGCGGAGCACCTACTCAATTGCTTGAAGAGACACCTACCTTAATGATTTTCATTGTTTCCGTTTCCATTTCTATCTAACACTTCATTTTTCCTCTGGAAAACCCGTGTTTTTCTTGTTATAAACAATGTCTGCACTCAATGCTTATCCATTGTGTAATGGACGTGGTGTTTGGACCACCTATTGAGTGCAAAAAGACATGTTCAAGCAAGAAGTTGATACATTCGTTTCTTCTTAATTGCAATAGTTTTTCTCCAAATTTGACTAAGGTCATCTTGGAAATACCTGAAATATTTTGGTGGAAGAGAGGGTAACTTGTATTTTTTCAAATTCATTAGTCCAGGTTGTTGGAAAGAGGTCTTCCAAGAAACGGTCAGATATACCTGTGAGTTTATTTCATGAAATTTTGAAAGTTAATAGGCAACTTTGATAGCGAACATTCAAGAGAGGGGAATTGAAAAGTTTGAATGGCTCTCCCGAGAAAAGATGTTTTTTTTATAGATAGAACAGTCTCCCAATGGACTGGCGATACTTGTTGTTCTCACCCATCCCATCCCTGATGTTCCTGATGGTCACTGGGGTAAATTTTTCAAACCATCCAATTCAAAAAATATATTCATCTAATTTTTGTTTTATTTAACCAGAATCTATTACGAAACCATCCTCTCCGCTTGAAAACGGTGAAGGTGAATGTTTGAGTTCCGTGAATCGGCTCGCCGATGTGAAAATCATCTTCGTTTCTGCTCGATTTGGTCGACTGAAATGTTTTATCGCCTCTGCAAGTTCAGTGGACAAGACTCGGAGGCTGAACGATCCGAGCAGGCCGCCCTAAAAAATCATTAACGCCTGTTATGATAATGAATATGTCGTCGCACGAGATTCGTTTTTAGGAACTAGGAATAGATTCATGGGCGAGGGGGGGGGGGGACCCAAGTAAGAGTGAAAAAGTAACAGAATGTACAGTCCTGACTATTTTAAGATCAAATCCCAGAAAAAACTCAGTTCGCGTGAGACTCACGCCGTGAGTGTATTTTTTCCGATTTCCTTGAACCATTTTGTTCAAACCAAATTATAGTCTAGGAGTGCAGCAAACCTGCTCTTTTAGTATACCGTCGCACAGAGGGGCAAACAGGACAAAAAATGGAAACAACTCATTATCTTGGAAAACAATTACTACCTATATTGACTTGGGAATGATTTCATTCGATTCAGAATGAAAAAAGTCATTAGAATAACCTGTTTTCCAGAACATTGTGTTAAATTTCTAAAATTTCAAAATCATAATTTTAATGCAAAATGTTACGAATTGTGGTAAAATTAGTTAATAACATTCAAAACGACGAGAAAAATCTATGGTGAAACAATAAAATGATAATTCAGAAGAGGCACTATTCATCAAGACTTACTTAAGACTACTTAGTAGTCACACAAATTACCGTATGTTATAGAAACGGACCCCGTAGGGTCTTACACGCCGTGGGAATAACACTGATCCATGTTTAAACAGACCATGTTTATTAGAGGCAGTCAATGAAAAGAATCAAAGATGCAAAACAAACTATGAGTGTTTACTTTTTCGAGCCCTATGAACTGTGCATCTTTACTACTCAAGAAATTAGAACTTTTAAATACTCACGTATAGGCAGCTGGAAATTTCACAGCAGGTTCACCTTTATGTATACAACAACCTAATACTACCCGTGACTACTAGCTTCGTAAAGCTTTTTTTGCTGATCCTAAAGTATGTAGGAAAAACTAATTTCATGGCTGTATTTTCTCCTAAACCTAGTTTTTCTAAAAGACGCTTCAATTTGTTTAGAAACTAAAAATACATCCAATGACATTTACGAGTGCTTGGAATGTTAAGAGAATCACAGAAATTTTGAATTCATTGTTAATGCTACAAAAATGTTCTCCATGAACCACTGAAATTTGAATTTTTCTTCAAATTCTCATAATTTGTAATTTAATTGCATTTTGCATGTGCTAACCATTTAAGAAAAATTAAAAATCATTTTGGTCCCATTTATACAGGGTGTCCCAGGAGTTATGCATAATCCGACTCCTACGTGTTCTAGAACTCATTTCCGACCAAAAATGCCTCCTAGCAATTTTTTGCCAGAGTCCTCGTTTTCGAGCTATTCGCGATTTAAGATTTTTTTCGTGTTTTCGATCTTAAGTCATTAAAACTGTCATAACTCCCTCAATTTTGGAGATAGCTCGAATTAGAGCCTTATCCTCATAGGCCCTCAAAATATGAGTTAAATTCATTGAAAAATGTGGAAGTTATGGCTGTAGAAAGGAAATGCGGACAGACAGACACGGAAACGCAAAATGCGAGCGGAAATTTTGAATTCGGACAACAACAATTTTTTGGCTTCCGAAAGTGAACACAAGCCTTCCGCTGCTTCGCAGACTCGGAAGCAAAAAAGGATTATCAATGATTTAAAAACGGATCTTGTAAAGGTGTGGTTTTATAAAAATTGGGATGGAAAATCGTAATCTGTTCTGTATGCAGTAAGTGCCACTATGTTTTCGCGTGGCCGTTTCAGGGGGACTCTGGTCCACCTGCGCCCCACGGTGTCTGATATAAACCGTCGAATTATCACTCAGCTTTCAAGAAATATGAGCCCCTTTAGCAACTCCGCAGGGTCGGAGTCGAAAAAATCAAGGTCGGCCCATCAAGAATATCCCGAAGGCGGGGAGCGGGGGCGGCGAGGGGAGCCGGAGGTCAATGAACGTATCAGACGTGCGTCAGTAAATCTTGAACAATCACTTGGTACGCGTAACCCGCTCATGGTAATTACCGACGTGAGCTAAGTCAACAATCGCTCGTTCCTCATACGTTCTGCCCTTGAAAAACAGCCTTTTTATTAGCGGCAGATAAAACAGAAATCGTTAAATTCCAGTTAGATGACTACAATGCTACACGTCCGACTGAGTCCGTTTCCATGAAGCGTTTTTTTTTAGGATGTCCCTCTGGCTCCGTCTACATTGTAACAATTACCGTCAAAACCGGGGAAGTGCGTCAACCCTGTGAATTATCGTACGTGCCTACTCCCTTTCGTCTGGCACAGTGACTGTGGTATACCCCTCATACGTTCTACCTCTTGTAATGCACTATTAATGAGGAATCTACGCTGTCACATTTCCTTACTGTTTTTTGGCAGCGACCTCGTCTTACATTCCAGAGGCCCATTCCGAAACCGATATCCAATATCGGACGACAAAATTAAGGTTAAAATAATCGACCAATCGGTAAATCGGAAAAAGTATCAAGTCATGGAGCATGATTCCTCGATCATCATATGAGCACTTAGTGAATAAAGAGATCGTTAACTACTATTTTAATGCGAAAAAGTTTGTTTTAGATATCCTGCTTTTCAAATAAAGATTTTGAATTTTATTGAGCTGCTTTTCAATATTCGGGTTCACAGTTGGAAAACTATTTTATTTTGATTAATATGTCGCTTTGAAATATAAATTTATCAACTTTCAGTCTCATTTTTTGCCACTACAAGTGATTCGTTTCGTAGAGTGACCAATTTCCTGAGCAGTATCAAAGCTGTGGAACAAACCATTTAATTTTTTTAGAATTTGTAGCTAAAGGACAAAGTTTTAATCTAAATTCTAACGAGAGTTATCATCTAAAATGAACACGTACATATACGTGTGTTAATGAACACATACATAAAACTCTTGGAGGTAGAACAACCTTCATGTTCTGAGCAAATTTATCAAAAGGGAGCACTTTATTTTGAAAACGAAAAACATTATCTTGACAACTTTGGTCCACATCAACTGTATTCGTCTTTAAACAACAACAAAAAGAATTTAAAATAATGCTTTTTTGGTATATTCCTAGTTGAGTGGAAACAACAAATAATGATATAAAAAAATTAAAACCCGAAGCATAAATAATTGGCCCCGAAGAATCGAACCCATTGATTACTGAATATCCACATTTGTTTAATTTTTCTACAGAGTGATTTCTTGTTGTTTGAAAAATCAAGACAATTATACAAAATTCACACACACACAATTAAGTGAAAAAGTGAGTGAGAAAAAAAACAAAATAATATCCTAAATCAATTCTTGTAGTAAAGTATAGATCAGTTGGACAAATCGATCAGAATGAATCATAAATCATGAACATATCGATTGCATACTTATTTCTGAGTCTCTATCCTGTCCTTCTCATTGGTTCATTTACAAAACTATCGATATATTTTTCGATATGTGTGGGAGGTTGCAATGGGGGTTGCGTGGGGGGACAGACTAGAACAGAACCATTTCAACTTCTAATATGCAGAAGAGATATATCTTGTCCACTTTCTCGGGTTCAAATCGTGAAACAAACGACTCAATCCTACCTAGTGAAGAAGTTCACTAAAAGGTAAGTACAAAAAAAAAATTTTTTTTTGAAATGATTGTCTAACTTCAGAAAACCGTGTTTTGCAACAGTTGGAACATTATTATTGCAGCAAAGAAGACAAGGGAACCGGAAAAGTTTAAAACTTAAATCACATCCTCAGTGCCAATCTACTGAGAATTGAACTTGCGAATCGTGGAACGATTCCTGCTTGCCATTGAGGTTTGTTGCAGTACTGTCAACAGTGGCATTTGGGCGTCCTGCATTGTGAATAATCACTGTTTGCTCTAACGACAATTTAGCGAACTCACGTTTTGTAGCACATACTGTAATCATCGCGTATTTACAGTTAAGACAGTTCAATCATAAGGTTGGAGACGATCGACTGATAGTAAGATATGAGTGTGTTTTGGTGATTGGATGCACGCATTCTAGGTGTGCTCCCTGAAACTTTGGGCGTTCTCATTGGTTCATTTTTTGGATCCTGATAAAATCAAACGCTGAGTTTTCCGTGAAAGCTCCTCTCATTCAGGAGCGTGGCTCACTTGTGCTCTCCGACTGTGTCCCATCCGACAGCAAGCCCCTAACCCCCCCCCCCCCCTGCACCAAACTCACGACTCCACCATCGTCTCACAAATCCTGAGATTCTATTTGGCACGTAGTATTCTTTTCTGCTCTTCAATAAGAATTCATGGGGAGTTGGAAAACAGTATGATAATATTATACTGGTAATATTATTAGTCTGGTATCTTTTTTATTTTGGTCAGGGGTTGCAGATGCGGCTGCGCTCCTGTCAGTAGCCACTTCTGAAATAGATTTGTTTATAACTTTTAATGTTTACTTGGGAACTGTGGAAGAGTAGGTTGCTGTTTTATTTTGTATCATTATTTCTACGTCGGGATGACATACAGCATCAATAAATTTAAAATCAGTAAAAAAAAACATCAAGACGAAAATTGTTGGTTAATACGATTTGTCCAATATTTCCTTCGGATTCAGAGCCCAAAAATCGATTAAGTTAGTTTAAAAAAAGTGTATTGGTCAGTGTTATTCAGCATACCAACCTACTCCAAATTATTGATATCAGATAAAAGAGGATCGTTGATGCGGTAGATCACGGTTGAGGGGAAACACGGTCGTGATATTGAATCGTCTCATTTTCACTTCATCGTACTTTAGTTCTCAGGTACCGACATGAATAGGTTTTTAATACCGGTTTAACCTTTGTTTGCTCTCTCAAATTTAGACTTTTAATAAGCCCATGTAGGTAATAACTGTCGTTCACAAAATGATGTTAATCTTTGTTCATTACTTGAAGCAATGGAAGTTTGGAGTATATATATGAAGCGAGATAGTTGACGGGAGGAGTGGTTTCCCGCCTGACTTGATTTGAATAAATTTGGCACCCCTTCCCAGAGGTAGGTTGCCAACCCTTGTCCTAGCGCCTGCTTCTTCCATCTTTCACAGACTCAAGTCACAAGATCGAGCCAGAACATCGATATTACAGTACCTATCACTCGTTTTGGTTCATTATTTTCAATAACGAACCTTAGTCCATAAAGAAACAACTCTTACCCCACCTCAAAATGTGTCGTTTTATTTTAACATAATTACAATCCAAAGTATAATTTTAAACGCGGAAATTATTACACAACGGTTTATTATCTCTGTATCAGATAACCCTCCAACGTGGATCACCGGACTACCAGAAATGGGCTACATCTAGGGATATTGCTTCCTAAGTACAGTCGGAAATCCAACCAATATTTAACAAGAAAAAATTAATGCAGTCTGTGGTACGTTATCAAAACATGACGCTCACATGATTTTGAACTATATTCTAAATGACAGAGCTTCATTTATGCGTCAGCATAGTAAATCGATTATGATCAATGAGTCTTACTTTGTAATTCACTTCTAGAATGACTTCGTCTTAAATATTACTCTGCTTGATGGGCCCACTATTACCCCCTCTATTCGTGAGCAAATTAAAAATGTTGTAAGTTGGTTGCCGACTGTGGTGAAATTTGGGTCTAGCAAGATAAGGGCCATAAAAATTGGCTGAGAATCACAGTTTGAGTTGTGTCCTTAAAACAGAACGAAAAAAACACGGAATAGTTGGGTTGTAAACAAGCTCTATTTCATTGAAACACCGTAAATCAAATAGGAAAGGAAAATTATTGGAAAACAAAACGCATTTTCGTGACAAATTTTTGTGACTTCTTCACCGATTTTTTCTGATCATCAACAAAAAACATACGTACATACGTAAGGTTATTTTTTAATCACAACGGCAAGTTCAAACTATTCGGATCTCAAGTTACTGTATTGCGCATTTTTACGAAAAATAGTTATGTAAGTAGCGTTGAAAGGTGATTCATTAGGGTTCTCAGAGCTGTTAAGGTGTGAACATCTACAACACGTGGGTTTCAACGGTGACCTTCAAACACAATGAAGAATGAGATCACAAAAATAGAAGTTGCCATGATGACATGTTGCTATCCGCCACAAGAATTCGAAATTCTTATGAATCAACGAGTCTTATGAATTTCGCTTCATCCAGGAGCTGTGACCTTAATTCTTCATTAATTTATACTTCCCTGAAGTTATGTAGTGGGACTGACTAATATTTTCTGGAACGGCAGAAACAAATAGGCTTCCACCCGATCGAATCGCACCAGTGTATACCTAGGAATGAATCAGAAAAATGTATATATACATTGTAAAATGATTATTAAGGAGAAACGAAGTTATACTCGTAGAAAGCTTTGAAAACAATTTATTCATAAATTATTGCATAAAAGGAGGAACACTCATGAATGTAATGAGGAATTGTGATTTCTTGGTTATCAGCTGGCTTACCCGCCATAGCTCGTTAGGATAATAAAATAGATGAAGGTTTCACACTCAAAATTATCGCCCGAAACATCAGTTGAAGTTCTGTTATCAATTTCCTCCAATATTTCAGTAATGTGGTACTTTCCTGTACAACGCTGACACTAAAAGATGTACAGGCTCCGAATAAAATGTCATTACATTTAGTGAACCGGAGCATTGAGAAATCAAATTTCAAACGTACTACTTCAACTAAATACATAAATTTATATTTGTTTATAGTCTAGAGTGTCCACGATGGTATTAAGTGGGACTCTACACATAGTACAGTTGGTTCAAATCTCATAATTTCTCTTATCTGAAGAAATTGCATACTCGTCATAACTTCCGAACGGAATTTATTCCGTTACCACTGTTTTGTTTTACTATGACCGATGATGACTCAACCGTCGAAATCGAATGATAATTTTATATTTTTCGGGTAAATGGACTTAATTTTCTCTAAAACTCGGTGTTTTTCTGGCCATGGGTTTACACAATTTCGGATAGTGATTTAGGGCGTACATTATAACTCTTTATTTTTTTCTGAATTGACCACCTTTTCATCATAACCTATGTTCAGTACAGAGTAGCATTCCAACGATGAAGGAATCGTTGAAATCGGTCGAGTAGTTTTCAAGTTGAATCGTTTATTTTTCAAGCCCCCTTATCTGAATGATTTCCTAGGTCGAACACTTGATGAAAAAACACGTATTTCCGAACAAAAACCTAAAAATGTCAAGACTTTCATTTTAGCAAATTTTCTTAGAAAATGAAGCTATAGCAATGGTCCTGAAACGTTTGAAATTTCTTTACAGAAATCCGTTTTGAGGTATTTTGAAATTATTCCTGAGTTTCAACACATATACTTGAACATAAATTTGAATAATTTGATAAGAATTGCACTGAGAGATTTACTAAAATTTCACTGAAATAATCTAAACGTCAATAGGAACACAAAAATTGTAAAAAAAAAAAACAATAATTAATTCGTTCCAGAATGTTACTTGGAAAATGTTAATTTACTACAGAATGACATTAACATTATATTTATTCCAAAGTGCTCAAATCGTATCACATTACAACATAAATGTACTCGCTATAGGATAATTTAGAAAAATTCTCTCATACAATCATGTTACTTTTTTAAGATAAAAGGTTCATTAGGGTATATAACACAAATAGGTAACGATATCCAAGGGTTTTCCGTAATTTAAAACTTACCTCCTCATCCATTGTCAGAAGTGGCCTGTTGAAGCCACGTGGTTTAAACAATGTGCCATAATAACCGGTGCGTGACTCCTTCGAGTCTTTAAAAATGAAATCTAATTCTAACTAAAGCTTCTTCACACGTCTCAACATCTGTAAAAACCTACTAGAAATAAGTTCATAGAAAACTACCACTTGCTTCCTGCTTACTCCAACTACTAAAACCATCCGAGAGATCGATAAAACAAAAAATAGGGTAGGTGTTATTTAGAGTAGTGCTCATCTCTCAAAATTGACGAGGATGAAAGAAGTAATGACGATTCTATTGAAAGCGATCTGTGCTACAAGTTATTGCATATATTATAGAATTTCCAATAGCCTAATAACGATGAGAATCATGTGATTTCACAGGAGCACACAGCACGTACAACCTATAATGTACCTTCTGCCAGCCAACCATAGAATTCATGAAGTAGCAATAGAATTTAAGCTAAATGGGTGCCTTTGACCCTCGCAAAAGAACTTTATGTTCGCTGTCGTCTTTTACAATGAGATCACCCTTCAAATGAAGAGCGATTTCGGAGTGCAAGAAATGGGAAATTCATAAGAGCGTGATTTGAGGTGATGGGACCTACATAAGAACTCAGGACTAAAAACATGATTTTTCTCCTAATAAAATGATGATATTTGTGTAATGAGTGCAATACGAAACTGATGACCAACACCCCTAGAGGGAAGAAATAATTGTGTGCCATGTTGAAACAGTTGTACACCTTCCATGTAAAACGGTGGCGTAACAAGACGGCTAAAATTTCACATTTTCTCCAATTACTCCGAAACTTTGCGTCCTACAGAAACGTTCAAACTAATCGAATTGTCATACCAAAGAACGTGATTTCGCTCCAAAGATTATCAATTAAGAAGTCCCGAAGGATTAAAATTGAAGCTAATTTAGGGTGAATCCTCTACCCCTCAAACTTTCTTCAAAATCGTCCAACTTCCAGATTAGTCCAATTTGAGTCTGTCAAAGTTCATTGAACTATTGAACGTCGGGAAGTTCTAAATGCCGGCAGCTCACGATTTTTTGTACAACTCCTATTTTGACAACTTGAAATATGAATAAATTACTTTATTGTATAACATTGGATTCGTGTGAAAATTTAGTTTCCAAAAACCTGCATCCCAAACCTATTGAAGAATTTATTGTAGTCAAATAAAATTTGGAGAAAAATGACATTTTTCTCCTTACTTGACATGTCTGCATTTTGTGTTTAATATTATTTAGAAGAAATTGACGGGAAATATTGTACTTAAACTCAAAATCTGTGTTTTGAAGTCGTCAGAAAGAAGGAGAACGAATTCGCCATATATTCAACTATACCAATCCGATACCAAACACGATCAAACCAAAAGCTAATCTAATCTCGTCTATCGAAAGAAAAACATATCGCCAACAAAAAAATTCAATAACGTACAGAAAATCATGAAAAAATGAGTGAAAAACGACGGATTTTCAGAATTCTTTTTCATCGCTCATACTAAATTATCTTCCTTTCCTCAAGGTTTATTCCTCATTGATTTTGCTTTCAAATGAGAAACACAATAAGGTGAGAATTGAAAGAAGCACAGCACGTCAAAAATTAGGCAACTGATTTGTGGAAAAATCATGGGGTATCTCCGTTGATACTTCCAGTAAAAACACGCCACTACCTGAACGTACATTCAACAAACATGGTAAAACAAACTAAAAAGTTTTTTTAACCCTTCCAGAACCCCTAAGGGCCCAGTGTCGACTCCACTTCACCACCTCTCGTTCCTAAGATCATTGCTCCACACTCGCTCAAAAAAAAATCGGCTGAAATCTCACTTATACTAGCAAACGTATTTTAGCTACGGTCTCTTTAAAATTTAAGGCAATAGAAGCAGAGTGGGGCAAAAATTAATTCTAGCTAATGACTAAATTAGCATTGGATTCATTCACTTATTTTTAAGAAAATTCTTAAATACTGAAAGTCGATGGGATGCAAATCATTATGTGACTTGTGCTACGTACACGCGGGATGGAAGGACCTTCAAGGTCACACAAGATCTAGAATCAAAGGGTAGGCAAAACCCGCATGGCTGGTGGGTCGTGTAAAGGGGTAGACTTCCTGCGCCGTCAGATCAATGCGCAAGCGTAGGTACCACGTGACCTGCTATCAGTATATAGATCTTGAACGTGTACGAAGAACGTAAATAATGATAAATTCAATCAAAAAACAATAGAAATGACTGAACACAAATTAATATACTCGCGTACCGATCCATTCGTATTTCAATCAATACATATAAATTTGAAAGGACATTTATTTGCGGAAACCCTGAGAAAATAATTGGGAAAGATGATTTTTATAATCATATTAGAAAAAAAGCATTGCAAATAAATTTGGGTTGAATTGTGATGACGTTTGAGCAATTGAGGGCAAAGATAATATTGAAAATAAATTTTGAAGCAAAAAAAAAAAAAAAAACATTTTCTCTATAAATTTGCGGGTTTTAATTTTTTCTCTAGCATTCTTATTGAATTTTAGCTCGTTTAAATGCAATTTAAGTTCATTTTTCAGATTGTACATAAGATTTTAAAATTTTACCTGTACGTAAGATTTTAAATGCTCTAGTCCACATTTGGTCAACTTGTTTGGAGTAGTAATCTGCTAAATGTAGAATACATAATAATAGATATTTTTGTAGCTAAAGAACGAAGTACTAAACTCAATCACGAAGAGAGTTATTGTCTGGAATGAGAAATGCACATAAAAAAGCGTCAAAATCCTGAAACCATTTCAGGATACGTCCAAAAGCATATCAATAGACTTTTTTTTGTTGAAAATTCGCTAAAAACAAAGCATCTGAGGATGAAACCATGAGTATTTAGAACAAGACCCCATCCCTGAAAAATTTTGACAAATAGACAAATTGTTGAGAGTTTTTAGAGACTCATTTTCGTAGAGATCTATGGGCTAACCTAAACAATATCTGATAATTTCTCGTAAGAACTTACAATTATTAGATACTGTAACGGAAATTTGGGGAGATAAGGAATTGAAATTGCTCTGAAAGAAACACAAATGCAAAAGTAAATTTCGATTTTCCATTTAAAGGAAAACAAATTTACAAAATAATCCTGAGGGTTTCACAAATTTAAGATAGCAACTAAGCGTTCAAACCAAAATTTATTCAGCTATATTCATGGATTTAGGGAACTAGGAAATGGTTGAAAATCTCTCCTAGATTAACTATATACATAGGAAGAACGTACAATTTCACTATTAAATAATTTAGTTGAATATAAAGTGATCATGTTCTGACATTTTTACAATTCACATAGTACATGTAGAAATACGCACAAATGATGAATTTAGTATTACTATGAACATAAAAATAATATCATTTAACAAATAATTCTAGCTTCAAACTTTACATCCTCGTATCAATTATGTTGCAATAACAGATGATACCACCTACAGCGTTGAACATTAATCGATATATTCTAAATCAATGATATGCATTTTTGTTTGAGATCATCCAGTTACTATAAGCTTAATTACAGAATAATATGTATGAACATACAGATAGAGATAAGGGTTTGAGATCTATAAACATCGGAATAAACACTAAACATAAACGTGTAAAGATGAATATGTTGCAAAAACTCATCTATTCAAGTTGCAAAATTTTTCTCCAACTCTACAAGGTCATTCGACGCACAATTTTGTTAGAAGAAGATAAATTCGGTGGAATATTTCACGTATAAAAGGGGTGGAGTAAATTCACTGATGTGACAGATTGAAAATTTAGAACATTATGGAATTTCATTACTGAAGATTCTGGTAACAACAAACAGATTCTTAGTTTCTACTACTACCATACTATTGATCGAAAAATCAACATTATGTAAACTCTTACTGAGTGAGTAATATGATATGGGAGCCTTTTACCTTGCAATCCACCATGAACCTAGAACCTGTTCCATTAATGTTAACAATCACACCTAAATTTTATTGTCCTTACAGTTAAAATAATTTGTCTCCGAATTATTTTAAAACTAAATTTAAATAGAGTAAATTAGAATACCGGAGAATCAATATGAGGTGTGTTTGAAAGGCAAAACAACAGAAAGAAGTCTCAGTAAAATAAAATGGATAATCATATTACCAAATTCATTGATTTTCATTGTTATACGATAACACTCAAATCGTTTTAATATTGTGATTTCTAAAAATAATTGGAAATGCTAAATAAAAAGTTCGGTGCAGCATCCGTTTTTGAAAAGGAAATCTCTCTACCAGGTTATTTGATGTTGATCGCGACCTATTGAAACCCGTAACAGGTTAGATGGGGAATGAGAGCAGCTGCGAACTGTTCGAATGAACAGGAAAGTAATTCCTAGGGAACGGATAGGGATCAGTCAATGGGGGCATAATGTGGTTTTATATTTTTAAATGAATGCAGATGAATTTTAATGAATACAGACACCAACCATACTCTTGTAAAGTAAGTTTTTTTTAGTTACATAATTTAAGGGACAGTTTAACTAGAAAGATCATTAGCGTCATTAAACGAGGCTTCAAAGGGGACACTTCAAGGGGCAAGATTTTAAAGGAGCCATGTTGATTCTCCATCTTGAACTAGAAAATCTCTGAGAGGATTGTCAACATGGACTCCACTGGCAGTGCATAGGAGGTTCTCATACGTGACCCCCAATATACCTATTATCGGTCACAAATCTGGACTGGGAATGAGGATGGCAATTCGCTCAAGTAGCAGCTATTGGAACCATACAAGTTTAGTTGATTCATTCCATATCACACTACCGACATTCCAAAATATTACGTCACAATAATCCTTCCATTGAGCTGTGAGACGTCATATTGAGCGGAGATTTCAAGAAATCGTGAAAACAAACCACTCATTTCAGGAAGTGCGGATGTAGTTGACATCTACTAATGAAATTACGTAGAACATAATGTTTTCAGACGAAGAGATTCATTTTGGAACGAGCTGTGTGGGCAAATAGCGAAAAATTCTCTCTTTTTTATCGAGTAAATGAAAATGAAAGACTAAGGAGTGCAAGTTATTGGTGGGCGCTGAGGGAGTCCGCATGAAGTAGGTAGTACGTGTAGCAGGAATAGGTACAAGGACAACCAACGGGCCGGGGCAAGTCCTCCGTGGAATGTTGTTTACCGAGTTGGTTCATCACTCAGTTTGGTGAACTGTGAGACGGATTTGAATAGTTTCTCCTTCCCGTTCCTACAAACTGCTCAACTTGAGCATAAACCTGAAGCTTTTGGCTTGTGTTTGAAGGAATATCGACTCATTCCTTGGAAGGGGTAACTAGCCGTTCTCATCACCTCCTAATTAAAACTTCGCGTGAAACTATTTCAACACCAGAAGAAACTGCCATTCACGTCAACCTTCGAATAATGTCAATACAGTAACTTTCGACCAATCTTCGATTACATTTTGACACCAACTCCGGGAGTGTACAAGAATGTTTCCGATCAATCATCATGATCATCCCAACAGTTCAAGATACACTACTTGTTAAGGCTCCAATATTCCTTGCAAGATATGCAATATTGTAACCAGTTATTTCGATGAATCATCAAAAGCTTTTAAACAAGAGCTATACGTCCAGTACCTAACGAGCAGGATTTTAAAAGTAATAACGATGACGTAATCCCCTATCTCACAAACAATATCTATGTATATATACTTCCAAAACTAGGAATAACTTGCAACTCGGAATGAAATTCTCGTTTAAAACACAATCAGAATTAAGAGTAAATCCATAAGTTTATAACCTCTCCAACATTTTTAGCTTGAAATTATTTCTTATTGGGCGGACCTGTAAAGAATAACTTGCGATTTACGATAGAATTCTGATAAACCCACAATTCAAGGATCCGATAGCGCTAAATTCGGTTGTTTACACCCTTAATGTGTTTGAATTCAGCTTGAAACCAGTTTCTATTCATCAGAATCGTGATGAATAACTTGCGATTGACAATAAAATTCTCATAAACGCACAATTTAAAGATCGAATAACAGTAAACTGTCAATTACACTCATGATGCGTTCATATTATCTTACTACATTATAGGCGGCTTATGATAAAATCATAATAAACAAAGATTTCAGAATTAAAAAAAAAGTAAATTCGTAAGATTACAAAACGCCGTATAGCTATAATAATTACATCATTAATATATCATTAGCATAATTATTATTCTTAAAATCAGTCTCTAAAAGCATTCTTTCAAATTACTGGGAAATTACAAAGAATGCATCCAAGTTCATTCACATTCAAGTTTATAAAACGCAAACGAAAATCTTTTCTAGTCGTCATCGTGACCTTCAAACGTTTTTTTATGAGAGGGTACGTATTTAATACCTACTCACTCTTGTGTGAAAATGAAATCCCATTTTACCTCCTTTTTGAAAGAACACAATTTTTGTAAATGAGATTTTAAAATCTTTCTACACAATTTTGACTATAGGGAAAGCGGTTACTTGGTTTTTTCCAAAAATTTATAGCGAGGTATTCAAGGTGAACTGAGCGCCACTAAACGATGAATAACGCGCGAGCACGTGCATCACATCACAAACGAAACTACAAAAAATAGAAAAGGTGATTCCATTTCAGTTCATATCCGTTCCACAACAAAACTACAACAGAGTAACCAATATTGTACGCATACTTTTAAAACGTAAATTTTCCAACAATGACTTTCGGAAAAGGTGCCATATGAGGGGGTTTGCGTTGGACGGGAGAGGGGGAACTTGCCTAATTACTATTGGGATGTTTCGCCATTATACTACTTTCGAGGTATTTTACAAGAAAACATATTTGTTCTCCAAAAAGCACAATATGATGGGTGTTAGTTGTTCTGAAATGAGCTGGAGCACGGGTGGCTCTTTTAAACAAAGTCTCATTTATACGTCATTCTCCCTTAGAAAAACAAATATATTTAATTTCAATATATAATAAGTGATAAGATTCAGATCGTGACGAGTTTTTTTGGAGGTTTGCCTAGGATTAGGGGGTACACAACTTTCCTCATATTTTTCCAAGCTGTTAGACAAGTTATACAACGAGATTTTCCTATTCACGGACTTCATCTCGAAAGCCATCGAAGATTATTATCACGAGTTGTGCAATCGCTGGATGTTAACGATTATATAGCATTTTACGGCTAGATGCTGGCGATCGAAGCAGATCAAACCCGCACTAAATTGTACGAGTAGATTGAAATAGTTCGATTTATACATTTATAATTTTTCAGGCGGTAGGTTATCTACGACTAACCTGGAAATCAATTGGTTTTTAGTCATTTTGAAAAGAAAGGAGCGAGTTTGGTAAAAAAAAACCGTAACTAAAAACAGAACACTAACATTAATTGAATCAGTAGCTAATAATTAATCATTATACATCCATTTCAAACTGGGAGCCCAACTTCGAAAAGCCAAAAAAATTAAGCAATTAAGTGTGGATAGTGAACTTGAAGAAAAAAGTTTCAAGATAAAATCGTGAAGTATTTAACTCGACATCGTGATATTTCAGATCATAAGACACAAGCGATATTTCTCGGCAAAACTGGGTAAACGACGGCTGTAAGAAGCGGGAATTTGAAAAAAGATCGGTTCAACGTTTCGATCGGCACAGGTGATCTTGTGAAGATCATGGAAAAAAGGAAGGAGATCAGTTTTTGGTTAATTAGGCGCCGTTTTGAAAGGGAAAACTTAAAGAGTTTTGTCGCGTCACGTTATCACTCTGAGTAATCGGCGAAAATGTCACCCCCAAGTGTTGTCAATTGCTGGAATTCCAACCTTACCCGGTCATTACCAAGAGATTTTCCGATCGGATCACGTGAACTGTCGCTTGGCGATAACTACCGGTTCGTTACCTCACAATTCTCAATATTTCACGGCTAATCAGACACCGCATTTTATTTTGTTCTTAACGTGTCTTGATTTGATTAGGGACGAAAAAACATTAAGTTGAGATATTGATAAATTGAGAACCAACAATTGAATTTTGCTTGTAAACAAACAACCACGGAATGCCAGAGAAAAACAGCTAAAAATTCGTAATACCGCAACATCAGGATGCGGTGAACAGGGAATAATACAAACTATCCATTTTTTGCAGCCAAAATTCTATTGTCTAGTTACCTAGAAAAATTATCAATTACCTAACAAGTTAAGGTTAGTTAACTAGTGGAATAGACGGCGTTGCAGTTACGGGGAAAAAACACGAACAAAATATCTAAATTATGGAATCAGGTAGATGGTAATTATATCTACATTCTATTACTATTTGAACCTGCAACGAACTAATGAAGGTTTCCTACCAACATGAATTAGACAATCAACAGCAATATTCATATTTTTGGACAAAAATTATGTAATTCCACTTTCATGTCACACTGAACTCTACAAGTACATATTATGATATTCGAACATATTAAAATGTTAACGTGAATTTCAAGATGTTTATGAATTGCGGAGTCGAAACTTAATGCCAGAAAAACTTAATGTACAGACACTATGAATTTTCCAAGTAAAAAAGTAAACATGTAATAGAATTTCGTTAAAAATTGTGGGATTTGTTTTCAATTTTGATGACTGTTTGTTCAGAAAGGAAAATATGATTACTCACCTAATTTCAGAGATGTTTTGAAAACTAGTTGAGCAGTTCATTATTGGATAAACGGTAGAATTTAAGAATAAGATGTAAATGATAAATCCTTAAGTCTAACTTGTTGAATGAATGGGAAAAGAGCTGGCAGTACGGTAATGTACTTTGTCGTGGTTTTCCAAATACGGAACGTACTTACGGAATTGAGTTATTACAAATTACGGAAATTATCCTCACCGTGCATCGATTTTGGGTTATATCACGAAAGTTTGATAGGAACGTCAAGATAAAAAGAGAACACCGTGAGTTTAAAAACTTTCAGTTTTTATAAAGGATGAAAACCTCACATAAAGCTGGATTCTTTTATATTTAAACTTGAGTGTTTATGAGGACAGGGCGTGGAGAAACGACAGAGAACGTTTCAAGAACAAACAGAACCTCCGACCACGTCAGGAACACTCAAGAACGCGATGTAAATCACTTCACGCCCCTTCGGAAACAGATTTCATAAAACTCTTCCGAGAAACAAGACAAGAAATCACGTGAAAAACGTGCAGCGCAAATCCCTACTGAAGCTCAATTTTGACTTACACTGCAGGTATCGTTTGTGTGTCGAAAAATATGTTGAAATGTTGACGTATTTACCAATTAGTGTATGATGTGATGGTTTTTGGAATTAGTTTACTCTGAAATGGATTGATTGTAAGGTCAATAAGTGGGTTGGTATATAGAATTCATGAAATATTCAGACTTTCTGTTTGAAATAAGGGCTTTTAAAGTGACAGTTTGACAAGGTCGTCATTTAAGGAGATAATAGAAGCAGTTTGCAAGTGGCGTGAAACAATCAGGCAGTCACGTACCCAAGTACGTGCACTTTGTCGGTGAGCGACGTAAATAAAACGTACTAATTTTAGGGGGAAGACACGACAGACGTGCCAAGTACGGCCGGGCCGGGGCGAGGGACTCCCACACAGGCCTCATAGGATTGGAGTGGCTTGATGTCCATCATAGTCGCAATTCTCTGATAGTTGGACAGTAGTGATCTGGACGTTTAGAAAGATTTTATAGGTCACCAGATTGCACCAAGAAACAGTACAGATAGTTGTGAGAGTTTCTGGCTCATTAGGGAAATGAAGGCAAAGAATAACATGATAGGCTTGCTAAATATTGCAGCAGCTTCCAGTCTGGTGTCTTATGAGGTAGGTTGGTTATCAGACGAGCTTAGGGAGATGTGAGGGCCAGTGGAGAGCGACTCGTCATCGGAGGCCAAACAAGGAGGTTTTTTCCCCTCTGGTGGAGTCAAGGTTAACACCAGAGTTACGAATCACATGGAAGATGACACAAGTACTTTCTGATCAAGGCAAAAATGCTATTCATCCCCACAGGTTTGATCTCAAGGATGACCCACTATGCTCATGTTCGTTGTCTGTCTCATAAACATGGGATCACTTGCATTGAGATGCTTCACATGTTTTGACAATAGCAACAATTATGACAACCATAGTAGTAGGAACTAAATTTTGGTCTATATTCAACTATGTGAAATATGTAGTCATAAAATATGAGCATGCCGAAATACTGTATTCTAACTTGTACCGAGTTCAACCTTTTTCCGCATTTATTTCAACGTTCTTGACTTTGAATGGGAGTATCGTATCGTATATTAGCATTAAATTAATTGGAAGATACCGATAATTTAAGTAATAAGGAAGTCAAGAATGATACACTGGGTGTCAGAGTCGAAAGCAAGTGACAACACCGGTGCCGACCTAGAGAGAAATACAGGATGGCATTCAGTCGCCTTTTACACGTATTCTACAATGATGAAGAACCCGAAACCTCGTGAAAAAGGAGTCTACCAAGATAAACTACTGTAAGTGGCATCCTAAGCTACCGAGAAAATCTCTTCACGAAGTGGTTCCAGAAAAGTGTTGATTCTATTATCCTCCGTGTTGGTCAGAATTATGTGACAAAACATGTATTTGTTACAAGAAGTACATGGAACTACACACCTACAATGACAAACGTCTACGTTGGGTCCAGTTTCTTGAGTGTAAATCAAATTTTCGTGTGTTGAATCTAGGGAGTAAATAGTGGGTGTGCTTCAATTTTCAGCATAAATCCGCGTTCCATGGGAGTACATATTGCAAAAGTGAAAAATGTTTAAAAGATTTAAAGTTTAAAAAAAAAGGAGGAACTAAATGCGGAAAAGGTTCAACTACAAGGTAAATCCAATAGATTTGCGATGTGTTTTGAGTGTACTAATGTGAGGGATATTCGAAAAAGACAAAAAAAAGGCCCCTAGGGGTCCCCCCCGGACGCCGCCGGGGCGAGTTTCAAACACGCAGCGAAAACGTGCAAAATCCGATTTGGGCAAGCGCGGGGGGTCCAACCTCAAGAGCGTACGAAGCGAGAGGGGACCCAGCGGACGGGGGCTCACAAAAGGTGCCACTTTTACACGGAGGAGATACGACCTAGAGATTCTTTCAAATCGTTTATATTTCAAATCCAACTCGGACGATTCGCCGTGCGTCAAATACGTTCAACTTCCACGATGTTGTGAATGATGTGGAGAAAAAGAGGAGAAAAAACGAAAAAACACGTGTTCGGTTTAAGACGAAATCCGGCATTTTTTCTTGTAGTTTCAACCGCGTGGTGGGAAAGTTTCGTCTCAACGAAAAAAACGTAATTTTAGTAAAGAAGAAAAAAACACGATGAAAGTCACGATGTTCATGGAAGAGGTTGAACACTAAACCGAACATTACTAGTTAGTACAAATCGTAGGTAATGAAGAGTTTGAACTTGGTAGTTTAAGATGAGGAGAGAAATAGTAAAAAAATATTTGTATATAACCACACTGTGATGAGTCTTGAAGATTGTCACCGTCCATATCCAACACCACGATTTCTTCGGGGTAACCCATAAAACGTTCCGGAATTCCAAAGCGGAGTTCTGCGTAGAAGCACTCGGCGAAGCGGGAGAAAAAATCACAACGACGACTTTTCGAACAAAATCAGCTTTCACAATGATCTCAGACGATTAAAAAACACTCTGTTAGATCACTGAGAAAGCCAGTTTTGTATTGAGTTTTAGGTGTTCGAAGGGGGAGATATATATGTGTATATATATATGAAAAAAAGGAAGGGAAAAAAATGAAGTTTTTTTCCCCATAGGGAGTAACTTTTAGTGGCGGAGATAGAACTGCACGGAAGGTACGAAGCGAGACGACTGAAGGAAGACGGCGGACTAGAGGGGGGGCCTTCCCCACGGTGCTCCCTCCACGGCGGCGCCCCGGGAGTGGGGGGGAGGCGAACGGAGCGGGGAAGTGGGAGGGGAGGGAGGAACGTCCGGGACGGGGAGTTTTGTGAATGATTTCCCCTCTCCCTCCACCTCAGAGGGGTCCTTCCCCCCTGGCACCATCTGTCTTACCCCTCTCCGTCTCTCTTCCTCACACCGCGCGCCACAGTTTTTTTTTCCCCTTGTGTGTTTCTCCTTCATTCCACAGGAAACTTGACGATTCTCCCTCTCGTCGTTTTTCGTGTCGGGTCGTCCGTCGCGTCGACGTCGGAAGGTTTTCGGTTTCCCTCCCTTTTTGATCGCTTCCGCGGAGGTCGTATGTCCCGATTCCTGCAAGCTGAAGGAGGGAGCCGGATGCGGATTCCTCAGAAACGGGAACTCGTACGAAAAAACTCGATTATATTCGCAGATTTTCAAAAACAAAGCACACAATTAGCTGCAGACAAGATTGAGCACCTCATGATGTGAAGAAAGGTGAAAGGGAAGTCATAATTGCTCAGTTCTCAGTTAAGAGCTGCATTTGGGTCATTTATAACTCTTTTTGCAACTCACGGTCAAATTTTTCTATTGGGAAAGGACACTAGAAACCATGTAACATAAACAGAGTTTTAATATCTGCATGATCTGGGCTTGACACTGGGAAAAACTTTGGTTTCAGGGGCGTCTTACTATGTTGTGTATCATTCATATCTAACAAACTTGTCTATTCTCATACCTGTTGTTTTTCGTACTTCCATACAGTCGTCTTGTCAACGTCAGGGGTTTTCGGTTTTCATCCCTCTTTTGATCGCTTTCGCGGAGGTCGTATGTCCCGATTCCTGCAAGCTGAAGGAGGGAGCCGGATGCGGATTCCTCAAAAACTGGAACTCGCACGAAAAAACACGATTATTTTCGCTGAATTTAAAAAACAAAGCACACAATCAGCTGTACACAATCACAGCCGCCTTGAACACCTCATGATATGAGGGTAAGTGGCTGGGGAGACGTAATTGCTCACTTCTCAGTATTTGGGTCATTTAAAACGTGTATTGATGTGAAAAAACTATAGAAATCATGTAACATAAGTATAGTTTCAACGTCTCTATGGTGTCATTCATTCATTCAAACAAATTGTCATTTTCTCAGTTTAAAGAGCGTCATAGAATCATTTGGGACAAAAACAGAGTTTTATCATCTCTATGGTCTGGGCTTGACACTGGGAAAAACTTTGGTTTCAGGGGCGTCTTACTATGTTGTATAATTCATATCAAACAAACTTGTATATTCTCACACCTGTTGTTTTTCGTACTTACATACCGTCGTCTTGTCAACGTCACGGGTTTTCGGTTTTGATCCATCTTTTGATCGCTTTCGTGGAGGTCGTATGTCCCGATTCCTGCACGCTAATGAAGGGAGCCGGATGCGGATTCCTTAGAAACTGGAACTCGCACGAAATAACACGATTATTTTCGCTGAATTTCAAACACAAAGCGCACAATTAGCTGCAGACAGGATTGAGCACCTCATGACATGAGGAAAGAATGGATTAAAAGCTGTACTGGGGTCATTTAGAAATTGTGTTGCATGGGAAATTGTTAGGGTTCAATATTTTCGAATAAAAGAAGACGATAGAAACCCTGAAAACCAAAGCATAGTTTCAACGTTTCTATGGGCTGGGCTAGACATTCAGAAAAACTTTGATTTTTGTACGTTTTTGTGTTTCGTGTGTCATTTGTTCCAAATAAACTTGGTGAGGTGTCGTATGTCATAGATTCGGAGTGTCGTCGTGTTGACAGTCCTCAGTTTGCGTTTAGGTTGTTCAAGACTTTTGGGGTCGAGTATTTTCTGTTGATAGAGACCATACATCAAAAGCGCTACTTTCACTCTAGCATCTGGAACATTCCGAGTCACCTGGATTTCCTGCCTCTATGCTTACATACTTGTACTCGAAAATGCAAATCTCTCCATCATTCCACTGAAAACCATACGATTCTCACTCCCGTCGTTTTTCTTGTTGGATCGTCATGTCGACGTCGGGGGTTTTCGATTTCCGTCCTTTTTTTATCAGTCCCGCGGAGGTAGTTTGTCCCAATTCCTGCACCTTAAGGAGGAAGCCGGATGCGAAATCCCCAAAAACTGGAATTAATTTAAGAAACGCTGCAAATTCTTTCACTGGGGTTTATTATTCAATCGGCTTGCGTTCATGATTTGAATTTCTTCTAAGCTTTGGAGTGTGCGTGTTTCACAGGATAGGGCGATTATTGAAGTTCAGGAGATATACATGGAGCACGTGAATCTGTTCTCGACCAAAATACCTATTTGGATTGATCAGTTGATCATATTTGTGTGCCTCCTGAAATTCAATAATCGCCCTATCCTGTGAAACACGCAGACTCCAAAGCTTAGTAGAAATTCAAATCATGAACGCAAGCCGATTGAATAATAAACCCCAGTGAAAGAATTTGCAGCGTTTTTCTATTAACCTCAATACCCCCCCCCCCCCCCCACACACACACAATAAAAACATCTATAATTTATCAAGTCCTTTGGCACTCGTACTGCGTTAAAACTTCCCCAAATCCAAATTTGAACGACGTAGCCAAAGGTAGACAGATGTAGAGGGGGAACTCAAATATCATCAACTGATCAATCCAAATAGGTGTTTTGGATGAGAACCGATTTACGTGGTCTATGCATATTTCCTGAAATTCAATAATCGCTCTATCACCTGTAAAACACGCACACTCCGAAGCTTAGTAAGATTCAAATCATGAACGCAAGCCAATTGAATAATAAACCCCAGTGAAAGAATAGTTATTTACCCCAGTAATAATATTGAATAATATTTACCTATATATTATCAGAATGCTTCAACCCGTGTATCGGCTACTAACTACACTACAAGTATTCACATCGGCTATCACTCCAGTATCCACATTCACTACAACTCGACGCTATCGGCCGGACATCACTAGGTTACAAACAAACAATAATAAACAAAAAAACGCAAATGTTGGCACCATAAATCTTGCCATACATCGGGAATGGTTTGACCTACGGACGTGGGGAAGGGCTCATTCGATTCCTAATGGTATGTTCTTCAAATAGGAAAATATTTAGGCCGATTCGACTAGTTTTGAGGTTTTCAGGGATCTTACAAAACTTTGACAAGCTTTAAAGGGCACTTTAAATTAAGTGAGAAGGCTGGCTCAAGAATTGGGGCGTCGTCGGACCAAGATGGATTTTTCCTGAAAATTTCAGATTTTTTGCTCCAGCCGTTTCGGAGATATCGTGCGTACGGCGGACGGACGGAAAATTTTTTATTGCAGATTCGGACTCTACACCCTTTGAAACGTAAACCATGAAATTTTCAGGGGGGGTTAGAATTTTTTTCTTCCAAAGCGATTACAATGGTTTATTATTGAATAATAAACCAATAAAAATCACTTTTGATGAATTAAACACGATGCAAGACCAAATTCAGACAAGCTCACCCGTTTAGTAACCCTCCCTCAATCAGAGGGGTAATCATTTTTACTCGTTTTCAGTTGGAAAAGTTACATTTGGGCCATTATAGAGTAAATAATGTAATTTTCCATTAAAAAAAGACGATCAAAACCATAAACCTAGCACACTATTTTCTCTCTACATATCGATCATCCTCCAGAATTGTTTTGTGTCTCAGTATTTGTGAATCTGTCCGTGTCAAGAAACCTCTCATTCAGTTCAAATAAACTTGAAGATTCTCACATCGTCGACGTCGGCGGTTTCCGGTTTCTTTCACTTGTTGATCGCTTCCGCGGCGGACTCGGAGCTCCGTTTGTCCCGATTCCTGCAACTGAAGGAGGGAGCAGGTTGAGGATTCCTCAGAAACTGGGACTCATAGAAAAACTCGATCATTGTCAATAGATTTAAACAAAGCAAGACTAGTTTCAGACTCCTTTATCTGCTGAGAAACTCGCTTAGCATGATGGGAGGAGGAAGGGGAGTCAAAAATACTCAGACCTCAGTTGAAAGTTGTATTTGGGTCGCATAACACTCTCACGAAAACTTTGGCTTGTTTTCCTTCCGATTCACTAAACACCCATCCGGCACATGATCATGTCTGATTCAGATGATTTCTTACCCATACTTGCAATAATCAAGCAGGACAACCAAACTTAGTGTTTAGTATCATAAAGCTGACAGTACTGAATATAAACTAGAAACTTGGTGAGAAACTAGTAATTTCAAGAAAAAATCATCACTTTTCGCTCTAGCAAAAGTAAAATCTGTCAAACATCATTTTCTCACCTTTCAGCAACACAATCTCTCTCAAATTTAGAGAGTAATCGTTGAAAAAATAGTCTGATGATCCCATATAACAACCCAAAACAAACTTCCCATCAGTAGGTACTGCACATGAGGGGAAGTCGAATCCTTCTAAAAAGATTAATGACAATTACTGATGGCATTTGCAGGGAATGTGCGCGTCAGACTAGAGATGATCCTCTATGTGTTTCATCGCACACAAATTATTTTGCCATCGCATGCAGAAACGTGAAGTCAGGAAATATAATTTTCTCACGCCCTAGTCTTCCGATCTAGTACATATTTAAATTGTAGTCATAAATGGTCGATTTCATCGTCTCATAAATTTCAAGTCGATAGTATTCGATAGTTTTTGTAATCTGAGGTGTCCTCTTGATTTTGATAGGCAAAAGAATAAAGTCGTGGTCGAGAATACTCATCCAAAATGAGGCTGATTTTCAAATTTTTGTGCCTTCCGTGCTTTAAAGGTAATTGTCAGTGTTTGGGTTCCAATCGCTTTGTTTTTTGATCCTCGACAACTTTGGTACGATACAAATTTCTCTTGCCTGCACGATTTACAAGTTTTTCTACAAAAACTTTAAAATGTCCAATTTTGTCTTTAAAATTTACAACTTCTTCAAGATTTTTTCAGTCCACCAATTTAGGATAACCAGAGAAAAAGTCCGTACGGGTACTAAAACAGTTCATCAGGCGAAGAGAAGTTCGCCTCGTTCTATTCGATTGTTCGATTCGTTCTATTTTTGAATGACTCCATGTATTGTTTGCGACAACTACTTGAGAGAATCGCGGAGAGTTGAACGAAGACTGCGCCTTTTATTAGTGACCAAATTTCCAAAATAAGCAGATCGAATGAACGATAATAAAAAATTAACAACAATAATAAAAATGCGACCTATTTATACGACTAATCTGTGCATTAATAGAAGGATTTATTTAGGATAAACAAAAATAAAAAGAGTCGATATTGATGGAAAAGTCTATTTCCACGAAAAATACACAAACACCTGTGGAACTGTTTCGGTTGTTACCATCATCAGTACACTACAGAATGATCAGGTTGGTGACCTGAGATCAGATGTGATGATGGAGTAACGACCGAAACCAGTCCACAAGCGTTTGTGTATTTTTCGTGGAAATATACTTTCTCGTCAATTTTGTCTTCCTATTTAAGATGTGTTTTCACGATCTCGCCGCATGAACCTTACGTTATGTTTGATTTAGGATGTTTTTCTATTTTTCAGATAAGAGCACAGCGAGCAAGCAGACTTGGACCTCCAGATAAACAGTGACTAAGTATAGTACTGTAGTATAGTATAGTACTTACTAGCCGGGGGATTTTTCTCATACCTATAGGGACCGTAATCCGTACCGCTTGCGGCGGACTACTTTCGAAGATATCCAATTTTAAGATGGCAAAAATAATTTTCTGTCAGGGTTGACTAAATGCTCAAAATCTGATCAGAGACGATCTCCAGAAATTAGCTCCAATTTTTCCTTTTGGTGTGAAATTTCAAAGTTGAATAATAGTTGTTGTACGTTACTAGGAGGTAGGTTTACTGTGCATCGTACATACCGTACGAATTACCGTACAAATACGAGAATTAACGTACGGTTGGCAACTCTGCGTCCGACTGGAAGGACCCCCCCTTCCCCGTCGCCCGCTACCATTACGCCTATCCCTCCTTTCACCGTCGTCGTCCCGGCAACCGAATTCCTGCGAGTTCAGCGACCCGGGGCGTCTGGGGGCGCTAAGTGGGTCACCCAACCCCCGGCCCCCGCTCAGGTCCCTCGGCCGACGGTTTTCTTCGCGGACCACGTGGTCTCCGGGGCTTGAGAGTCACGGGCCCCCGTCCGGCTTCAACAAGGCCAGGAATCCAACCCCCCCTCACGAGACCACCTTCCTTCTGGTATACTTACCGGCGCTTTCTTCCAAGTATACCGGGAATTCCTTAGGCCAAATACCTTACCCGATGTGGAACTTGGGCGGCTGTTCGGTAAATTTTGTTACAAAGTCAAAATTTGACAACTCTACAAGCACCAGGGGTACAAGCACATCCTCCTTTCTGATTAAACTGCACTGAGACATGATTTAACACAATTATGATACTTGAATTTGACTTCCTCGAAATGACCTGGTGATATAAAAACAGAACTCCTCCTCTCCACCATCTGGCCTGTTGTATACTTACTGACACTTTCTCCCAAGTATACCGGGAATTCCTCAGGCCAAATTCCTTACTTTAAGTCAAACTTGGGCTGCTGTCCTGTATTTTTCGATAAAATAACAATATTGTGGAAACCCATGAGAGCCAGAGGAACAAGTACAACCTAGAACAGACTGAGATATAACTAAACACCATTCACTTGCGATACTTAAATTCAACCTCCTTTAGGTGACCAACTCCAGATGATACAAAGACGGAGCTCCTCTTCTCCTCCACAAGACCACCTTCCTTCTGATATACTTACCGGCGCTTTCTTCCGACTATAGCAGAAATTCCTGAGACCAAACCCCACCATATACCGTACTAGAAGTGGAACTTGGGTGGCTGTTCTCTAAATTTCAGTAAAATGTCGAAATTTGACCATGAGCGGCAGACGTAAAAGCACATCCTAAGCTATAAACTGTGCCATAACTAAATTCAATTTGATTATAACCATGATGTTCAGTGATTCTGGAGAATCCTGATTCTCTTGATCGTAAAAGTGGTCATCTTCACAGTTTAATGACATGTCTAACGCTTTTACTTTGTGCCGTTTGATTTGCTTTTTACTTAGAAGACAGGTGGTGTTCTGATTTAGAACATTCTATTGAAGATTCGACACCATGTGGAATCAACCTGGGCTCTGGGCTTGGATCACGCTCCTTTAGAATTTACATCAATGGTTAGAAATTCTGGAAAATCGAATGAGAATCTCCTCTGATTTGGCTGATAACGCTGTTCTGCTGAACACGGTAAACTGTTCTACTAGGATCGGAAGCAGCTTTACGTTGCATAATATTTACGTTGCATATGTTAGCTGATCCGTTTCACCTGAAATTTTGTGCATGCTTTCGGAGTCAGCTGAACTATTGTATGTTATGAGGGGCAAACGGTATCACCCACGATCGTACTCCTGAACAGCATTGTTTTGTTCTGGGTGGAGATGGTTGAAACTTGAAAAACTGTTTTACCGTAACGGCTGCGATGATAAAACATAGAATATGTTAATACTCATACTTCCCTTGCAGGCACTAAGACAAAGTACCTGTTTCAAAGTTTAAAAGCTCAGGTTAGCTACATTGGGAATAAATTATAAACTATTTTTAGTCTAAACTGTAACAATGTTATTAAATAGGAATATATGCATATCCAATAGCTGAAAATTACTACCCAATAGGTTTGTTAGTTCTATGGATATTAGTATCGCGTCAGGTGTTTTGGGTTGGTATAGGGGCTCACTTTTTGGTTCAGAAGTTATGTTCATTAGCTGTGATTGCATTGTACACATCTGATGTGCAAGTCACAGTTGCTTCTGCGTCCAAAACTACCAAGAAAATCATACCTGCCTATGACAGCAAGAACTTCGGAAAACTATGAACGTGTTAGGCCCACAGCATCTATGCGTGCATCGGGCTGGCAAGGCGTTAGGACCTATAAGGCCCCTAGTAGAGTTTGTGTGAGGAAAAATAGATTTTTCTCATTTTATGGCCCATATTATGGATGGATATTGCAGATTTGGTATCTATGCACCGCGAATCATAAAATGACAACATCTGGGGGGAATATTTTACCATACGACTACAAAAGCTTATTATTGGCCAATAATGAAACAAAATCAAGAGTTTAGTAAGAAGGTGAACGATTTTTGTCGGTTTGGAACTGAAGAACTGTATCCCCTGCTAACAATTGTAAGTGAAAGTCACTGCTTTTCGTTACTGCTACATTGTTCTGCATTAAAATTGGTAAGAACGGCACAGTGAGCAGATGGCCAGGATTTGCATGATCTACGGGTGTTAGCGAGCGGATCTGTACGTGTCCTCCTTTAGGGCCATCATAACAGGTGGCATCTGTTGAGAGACAGCGGCTACGGGCGAAAAAACCCCACGTTTTCACGCCAGTTAACCCTGTAACTGACCCACAAAGAACACAAAGGTACAAAAGTCTCATAAAACAATAAAGGAGTTGAGAAGATTGACAGGTGGAATAGGCGTCTCTTTTGCGTAAACAACGAGCTGTTGAGTAAAGTAAGAAACGCTCTTTTAACTCAAATGGCTTGTCATTCGCCAGAACTTTAGACAGGTAATATAAACGTCACAGTAGAAAAACTCTGCAAATCGTTACTCTCTTGGATGAGTTTATTACTGTCTTCGCTAATCATTTTGCAAGAACCTTCTTCACATTTGTTCAGCAATCACTGGAGAAGATACTGAAAATACTGATAGTATTCCAGTCAAGCCGGTCGAGTTTTTTGAACTCAACGATTGTGTAAAGGAGCTAAAAACCTAGCTTCGGGACTACCTTATAACTGGTGAAATTATTTTGGAACTTCCTGAAATAGGTAGTGCTCCTATACCTGGTTAATGAGGCTTTTTGTCTTTCATACGAGCCTCTTCAGTGGAAGGTAGCTGAAGTCAAATGAATGTTAGGAATCACAAGGAGCCAATTTAAAGTCTTATAGGCCTACATCATTACTCCCAGTTATACCAAAACTAGGAAGCTACTTAACAAAAGACTTATTAGTGTAATAGAAGAAAGGAACCTCTTATCGTCGCATGAATTTCGCTCTAGGGCGATCACTTTACTATTGAGCAAGTACAAAGGTTAACTAACGTAGTTGAAGATGTGTTGGAGTGATGATTGCCTTCGATAAGGTCTGCCCAGTATGTCTACGTTTCAAGTTGAGAATGATGTCACCTCAAACATTTACTAAAATACCCCATTCTAACATATCCAGTGAGATTTTCAGACTAAAATTTGTAGAAGGGTATTCAAAACTTGAGAGCATCAAATCAGGTGTACCACAAGGCAGCGTTCTGTGTCCCTTATATACTTGTTGTGTATATAGGATGTGCCATACGTAGATGAAACTACTATTACAGAGTAGTATCGCATGCTAAGTTGATGCAGACACAGTAAACGACTCAACAAGGAAGCTACAGAAAGTAACAACTACAGTCAATAAATTTGTTAACATCCACAATCACCATTTGTTTTGTTGCAAACGATTGCAACAATTTATAGTACATTAGATTGAACCAAAGTCCCGTTGGCTGATGGGCCAATACTCGCAGTTCAACATCCTCAACAAAGTACTGCAGCACAAAATAAATGTTTGATGCAATACTTTCAAATTTTGCAATAGTTAATGATGCGAGCTACATGGGAAATGACGAAATTCAGGTCTTCAGGTCTTGTAAGCTTCGGGGCTGAAGTGCAAGATGTGTTGTGGTACTTGTCACTGGACTGATACAATAACGAAAAGGTCTAATTGTGCCAACTGAATAGCTAGATCATTTCTGCGCATATCAGTCAGGCAGCAAACAAATCCGCAGAATGGAGTGTTGATTTCTGAGCAACGCAATTCTTTGAAAACTACAGTCTGACCCGCACACTTCCTGAACATTTCATTGAAAGCGGATGAAAACTGTAGCAATTAAGCTTGTTACAATGATTTCCGACAGACATACGACAGACAGACTGGCAGATAGATACGGAAATCTAAAATTGTTCAGAATGGCCTAAAACGCAAAATGAGAGTGGGAATTTTCATCATCTCCAGAAATTGGAAACACTGCTTCGGTAACTTTAAGGTTGAAATGGCAGCAAGAACTCCAATGACCGTGCTTATGCAAGAAACGTTTAGCCACTACTGGGAGCGTTGCTGTGGACCTTTTTCGATTGAAACACCTTTTGAGCGACCCTTGTAGCCCAAGAATTATAAATATTTCCATTCTTAATGCCATGGGTTGGGAGTACGGTCCGCAGAGATTCAAACCTACGACCTCATAATAAAGAGAACGATTCTGCATCCGTGCTCGTAGTCTTCCATTCCAACCCCGATTTTGTTGTATACGTATCTATTGATGAGTAATTCTTTCGGTTACAGATTCGTATGACTTGACTTTCTCCAGTCTTGAGCGGTCTAGAAAAACAAATTTCCGGGCAAGCACATACGATGACCAGGTACATTTCCGCACCTCATTCACTCGCCTCTTTATGCAGGCTTCTCACTTTTGAATTTACACAGTTGAGCGCGCTGGAAATTCTGATGGTGGTGAAGGTAGCCTCTCTCTACCATCCATATTAGCTCCCTATAAATTATTCAAGGGTGCATCAACGATTTGCCCCCTCCACGTCCGAATCGTCCACCTTCTCACACGCTCAGGGCAACTATATTGGTCATGACCCCCTCAACAGTTCCCAATAAATTATTGTTCGAATGCACAGGGGATCCGCGAGGACTGCGGCGGTAATTAGTCGTAAAACCCCCGAAAGATGGTAATGGAACAACCTGCGACTCGAGTTTTCTATTCTGTTGAAACCCGGCGCTGACTCAATTAGCTTGGCTTGGGAGTGAAGAGCGGTGAGTCAGGGGGCATTGAAAATTCATCGGAGCTGTTTGCCGCAAAGCACCAAAATGTGCTTGTAGGAGATTTCTCACCCTAGGTTGGCAATTAACTCGGGGTTTTCAATTTTAAAACAGCGATAGTGGATCAGTGAACCCGAATAAACTGATTACTGTAATTTTCACGCTATTGCTAGGTGGATTTTATCGTGAATTATGTATATTCCATTCAATTAAGAGGGGAAGTGTGCGTTATTCAAACAACAAACAGATTTCCCGGTCGTTGCCCGATTCAGGGGAACCAGAAACAGTGATCAATTCTGCTACCAAAACTGTTCGATTCTAATATATGCTATTTGAGCGTGTTTAACTCTTGTACTTTACCCTATTTATGAGTATATTGTCAGCGTTACGAGTTTTTCTCTCGTGAACCTGCTCATCCAAGACACGCAACAAGGGAGATGGTTATGACCGAAAATCTTAAAGGCAAATTCCAATTTTGTAACCTTTTCGTCGAGACAAATCTGACGTACTCCGTAGTTCCAAAATAATATTTAGGGAATTAAGTGTTTTGACTTGTGGTCTGAACGAATCTGATGTACTCGGTAGTGCCTGAATCTTGTTGGGGATTTTAATCTGCGTATGCAAAGGTTACCTCTCTTCCCCTCTCCTAACGTCATTAATAACTAGGTTTTCCACAAGTTAATGAGTAGAGCGGATGGAGGCTTCCCTGGATATGGGGTTACTGGAAAGAAGTGCTGAGTTATTTGAAAATGTACAAAGTGACAGATGTTGAGTTCTTAACAAATACACAAAATTGATCATGAATTCAGCTACAGTCAGATTCAATCTGCTTTAAACACTCATTGATACCATTTTAGAGTTGTTGCTAAAATTGAAAAAACAAAAACAAAAATGGAACCTAAGTCATCAGGTCTCTTTTGATATCTGATCAGAATGGAACTAGTCAATACGTTTTATTATGGCTAAGAATCAGGTCAAGAACTTGTTGATCGTTTAGTGGAAGAACGGAGGTGGTGATACCAAGAAGCACTCCTGCCGAGATATCCAACTCGAGAAGCTCTGAGGCACTTTTTCAGCAACACATCCTGCGTCATGATACGGTGGCGCAGATCATTCCTATCATATTTATTTATTTTAGGCCTCCAGATCAGCCAAATATCTTCGCTGTCACTGATAACTCGGACATCCGGGGTTATGGCAGACCCATTGGGCTTGACAGCAACGATTTCCGGCTTCTTGTCCAGGTCACTCGGCGAATGTTACAGTTCCCTCACTACGTATTCCAACTGGTGGATGAGAAAGTACCTGGTTTTTGCTTGGCATCCGTCTCACAACGTAGAATGCGACCACACTGAGTTCGTAGACACTGCTGCACCCATGATACACACATTTTTTATCCGACGTCGGACCTAGCGGTTATGAAAGTTGAGGAAGATGGAGGTAGAAGAGAGGGATGAATAGGAGTGCCCCTTAAAAACGACCACCAGTTATGGAAAGAGCGGGAGGTGATACCACGCACCACTCCTGAAGACATACCCAACTCGAGCAACTCTGTGGCACAATTCCCATAACATGGCCTTGGCCTTGTTGAAGGTCATTCGCCTCAGATTTACATTTGGACTACCAGAGGAGTAACATGGAACTCCCTCAACCATTTCTAGACGAATCAAAAATCTCTTGATTAAATTTCCCACTATGAATCAATGATAGGCGAGTGATGAGAATCGTTGAAATGTTCAGATGTTTTCGGTCGCACGACACACCTACTTCGGTTTCTTGAAGTTTATCGTTTATCCAAACCATGAGTACGAATCACGTCCGATGTATTGCTATTCTCTAGATGGGTCCCATTTGAATTTATCGCATTTTCATCAATGATAGCATCCAAGCATGATTGATGCTCGGGAAAAATCCCAAAGCGTTTTTGTGTTAGGACCTTAACGTAGGTATAAGAGTTTATTATGAAGCTGTGATGACAAGCACGAATATAAGCGCACAACACTATAATGAGTTGCATCCTGCTGCCATAGAAGTAAACGATGGCCAACTTCCTCTTAGTGAATTAGAACAAAATGTTACTACGGGTGGACGCAGTGAAAAAACGCGTTTGTTTAGACTATGACGATCAAATTAGTTCATAATTATAACTGGACTTCCGCGACATTCAAACTAGTTCACAAGTGTACACATACTCTCTAGCACTATAGAAATCGGTGCAATGCATATTACGAAAAGAAAATGTGAATACTTATCAATTATTGTTTGACTTCTTAAAAGAAAGTGAAACAAGAATATAAGTTATTTTGATAATAGCTAAGTGAACCTTGTAAATAATTGTTTTTTATACCTATAAATGTATCATAATGTATGAACAATAATGATTTACAATAATTGCAGTACATCGTTTATAGTGTCTAATTTATTGCCTACATCTTTACAATTAATTTTTTCCAAAGTCGAAATCAGTTTCTAATAATATCCTATACACTCTTCGGCATGGTAATACTGTACTCAGCTGATTATGAATACAGTATCGGACGTTCAATCTGTCTACTCCTCTAGATCAAAGACCGTAATAATTCCGGGGCCAGGGAAGCCCTGACTAATTACCACGTCAGAACGTCTACCCTTCGAATAGGTATTGATCCACGACGGACAGTGATCAACACAGTGAGATTATATCTGTCGCCTCGGTGAATAAGCGTTTAACCCAAATTTGGTTATTTTACGTGGGAACGTTAATCAAATTTATACTTCCTCCTAAAACCAGGATTTCGAAGAGGCAGGTTAACATGTGGAATGGATCACCACAATGTTGTACACATTTCCTTCTAACAACACGAATTCGATTGGCCTTCTTGGGAATGAATGAATATAAATATTTAGATAACTGTCCTCCCTATTCCATTTAATTTTGGGGCTCCGTAAAAGAAACACCAAATCTTACAAAAAACGCTACAAATTCTTTCACTGGGGTTTTTATCATATCATTCATATCATTTTGGGGACTTTATTATTCAATGATTCATGATTTGAATTTCTACTAAGCTTTGGAGTGTGTTTTACAGGTGATAGAGCGATTATTGAATTTCAGGAGATATGCATAGAGCACTTAAGTCGGTTCTCAACCAAGATACCTATTTGGATTGATCAGTTGATCATATTTGTGTGCCTCCTGGAATTCAATAATCGCTCTATCTCCTGTGAAACACGCACACCCCAAAGCTTAGTAGAAATTCAAATCATGAATCATTGAATAATAAACCCCAGTGTAAGAATTTGCGGCGTTTTTTTCAAGAGCGATTACAATGGAAAAATATTCTATTTGAAAATTTTAAATTTCGTAAGACGGAGCATGCATATCAGAATTCTTCAACCCGTGTATCGGCTATAAATCCTTTTAGGAGTTCACTCCAGTATCCACATTCACTACATCACTGAGTTACTGCGATCAAAAAAAAAAAAAAAAAAAAAAAAAAAACCCCTGTTGTTTGTTTTGATCGCAGTAACCTAGTGATGTAGTGAATTTGGATACAAATGTTGGCACCACCATCGGGAATGGTTTGAGCTACGGACCTGGAGAAGGGCTCATTCGATTCCTCATGGAAAGTTCTTCAAAAAAGTCCAAATTTAGGCCGCCTTGACTATTTTTTAGGTTTTTAGGGATTTTACAAAACTTTGACAACCCTTCAAGGGCACTTTAAATTAAGTGAGAGTGCTGGCTAAAGAATTGGGGCGTTGTCTGACCAACATGGATTTTTTCTGAAAATTTCAGATTTTTTGCTACAGCCGTTTGGGAGAAATTGTGCGTACGGCGGACGGAAAAATTTTATTGAAGATTTGGATTCTACACCCTTTGAAACGTAAACCATGAAATTTTCAGGGGGGTTAAACATTTTTTTTTTTTCAAGAGCGATTACAATGGTTTATTATTGAATAATAAACCAAAAAGTAGCTCTATTCCAAACTAAAAATTCGTAATTTCCCGTTACACACATCACTGACGAAAATCGATCAAGCAGGACATGCTATGTTCAACTAACTTTTCTTGGAAAGTATCCCGCTAAACAATATAAATTTTTCAATTTTAGTGATTCTTAAACTCTTATTTGAAAGTTATTCCATTCAACTTGCTTAAAAATGAACTAAAATTTCATGGAAAAAAATAACTTTAAAGATAATAAAAATCAGCAAATTTTTGTAGCCCGAACGTTACCTGTAAAAAGCTGATTCACTATAAAATGGTTTATCAATGTCATCTTTGTCCTTGTTAAGATTTGGATAATGTTGAAATCAGACATGTTAATCTAGTCAATGTAGCGCCAACTCTAGTAGTGATATCTTCGGCCTTTGAACTATCTCTAGCGGACTATCGCTAACTCAAGCTCTGATCAGGTCCGTGGGAATGTAATATATCTCATACTTCACTTGGTGATAAGATCGATAACCGACTTGGGTTCCGAATAACATTCCAGCCGGATGATTCCGTGGAAGTCAGCTGGAAGATTTTTTTCCCATCCCAGCACACTCTTTTGGCAGCTTCAAAACCTGACTTTAATACTATTTGTTCTTCGTTATAACAACGCTGCAAATTTTAACACAATGGTTTGTCATTTATTCGTTAGATATCCCATCCTCACAGATCATTGAAAGTAAGGTACGGTAACGATACTATCTAACGATAACCTGCGAAGGATTAAATACATCTTACCAATCTCTCAAATCAATGATCTATAATTATTAAACACCCACCAATCGAAAATCAATGAAAAAAATATAGCAAACTTCGTACCTACAAATGACAAAAGGCGTAATAAAATCGCCTTCCTGAAGAAAGAATTTCATAACGAGCGTATAAGTTGATTCATTGTTAGTGGGGTGTCGATTTAAATAAACCAATAATCTCGAAAAACACTTCGGTGAAATCGAATGAGTAAACTGTCATTTGTAACTGGCGCGTCAATATTATCATCTTAGCACTCACATGAATGTGTGACACATCGAAAAAAAAAAAAAAAAAAAAATAGCTCAAGACACAACACACTCACGGCACGAGCATGAAACCAATTTAGTACCGTTGACTATAATTATCAATTATTGGTGTCTGCACGGCATGCCGCGTTCAGTGGGTTCCAACTCGACCTTGTCTATCGGCTGCACCTTGCGGGTTTAGGGTTAAATTAACTCGTGGCATATCCAGAAAGTAAGAGCCCTGGATTTTTCAGTTAAAAAAAAAAGTGTATTTGAAACAAAATTTACAGGGTTATGTTTGCTATTATGTAAGTTATTTTTCCACATAATCGCCTTCCCGTTCTATGCAGGTTTTGAGCCTGGGCACAAGCTTTTTAATTTTAGAAAAAATCTCCCGCCAACCCTTTCTGCCAATTTAGGACCTCTTCTTTAACTTCCTGATCGGTTGAAAATCTTTTCCGCCCATGTGGGTCTTTGTGCTGATCTGTCAGTTGTTTTGGGACCCGTCTTGCGCACAATTTTCTGAATCCCAGTGTTTCGGTGATTGTCTCATGCAAGAGAGGTCTGGATATTTGTGGGAACATCGCAGAAAGTTCGGTAATTGTCAATCGGCGGTCTCCACGAACTGCGTTCTCAATTTCGAGCACCAGCTCATCAGTCGAAATGGGAGGCCTCTCACTCCTCTGATCATGGTGAACATTTGTTCTGCCTGCACAGAACTCACGACACCACTTGAACACGTTTGTTCGGTTCATTACACTTTCGCCATACACAGCCTTTATCCGCGACAAAATTTCGTTCGGGTTTTTTTCCTTCCGTGGTCAGGAATCTGATGACTGAGCGCACCTCACACTTGGCGGGATTTCTGATGGACATCGTTCACACAAACTGACACCACGAAGCAAGTTTTCGTACCAGAGAGGTCATCGTGTTCAGGAGAACCCCCCTATCACTCGGTATGTCCAACCTTTGAAAAAAAGTCCCACTGTACGTGAGGACCACAGCACTCTTACTTTCTGGACGTACCTCGTATTTATTTAGTTGATTTGGGTTTTGTCCCGTAATAGCAGGTTTTCCAGGTGCGGCGTCGATAGACTTCCAAGTAAATGCGATTGTGAGGCCCAAGGACCATCTCTGAGAATCAGGTCGTTTTCGAGTCAGCAGGTAGAGGCGCAAGTCAGCTATGGCCAACGGAATCAAATGCCGAAGAGGTATTTATATCGTGATTCGTTTTTGGGTTTTACATAGGAACTCGGTGTTGAAATATGAAGTATGAATGCTGACCTTAAGCCAACCCTTAACTGAAGCAAAAACACCGTCTTCATTTTCATTTTCTCTCCAAAATAACAATGCCTTATCCCATTTCCCATTTTACATCATGCTGAATAACTTTGATTTTCTATCCAAAAGGTACATATACCTATATGTGTGTGTGTCTTTAATATGGTTAATTTTCGTAGTTCCCATTAGATTTAAGTTGATATTTTCAGGGATGAAAGAGAGGTTTAGACGATTGTATCTTTAGTAGCTTTTCAACAGGTGTGAGTATGAAATTCTCGTTACGAGTATAACGCCGCAGGTTTCATTGTACTGCGATGAATTTTTGAACGATAGCGTGCTTTAGGCTCCCAACCCACTGTTAGTTTTGGAAACGCACAAATTAACTTCTATGATGCATTATTCTTAATTTACTATTCCCCCAACCGAACGAACCCACTACGGAATCTTTTAAGACTATTTAAAATATATCAATGATGTAGACATTCTAGTTAATGATATGAACAGGCAGCGAGTCACACACAACTTTCGGAGGTTTTGATCTATCTGTGCACATTTCAATTGAATGTAGTAATAGCGGAATGAGAAAAATTGACACGGCAAGTAAGTGCAAAAAGGTTTATTATTGCCGGATTAGGTAGCTCATCTCCACGGATTTGTATGCAAATTTAGTTTTTGAAATGGCATGAAACCGGTACGTAATGGGATGGACTCACACCAATAAGCCAGATTTCAAATGCTTGAACTCATCCTTTTTATAAATGGTTTATTGTGTGAGGTAGAATCGAGCTCTACAATATTGATATGTATTAGACACAAAACCTACAAGACGCTAGTTTAGAAATTATTGGAAAAAAACTTGAAACTGTGGAATATCTACCGTTTTGTGTGTGGCCGCCATTTCGTTTTGCAACTGATAGGCTATGATTTTCTCACTCAGAATGGATTGAATTTTCAAAAAATAGATCGATTAAATCTTTGTAGCCTTTCGGATAAACATCCAAGGCAAATTACAAAAATGATTCTAACGATTGTGCAAATTATGCTGTCTTGACAAATTAAGGAATACAAATAAAATAAGATCCTCTTATTAGGAGCATACAATAACCAATTTTATTTTACTGGCTTCCCTTGAGCTGGGTCTCACCGTACCGTAACAAACGGGCCACAAACGCAGCAACATCACTCCGTTCCGTATTAACGTTCCCAAACATATTCGAGCGATTGGTAGGTGATACCAAACATCCTCGCGGGACACGATGTCTTCCCAAGTAGATGCTGCAGCGTATTTACACACATAAACACAAGAGCCATCCGAAGTACTCCTTGTAACAATCAGTAGTGACTTACTACAAATAAATGTATTGATTGGTCGATTAATAAACATTGAGGTAGACGCTAACATATTCTGAAATGGCGAGTCAAATAGTGCGAGTAGAATAATGATGGATCTGCGCTTTCAGCGAATGAGGGTGCTCTACAAAAACAGCCCTAAGATTGACCCCAGTGATTTTGAGTATTTCGTATACTGTTGTTCGAGAAAAAGAGGCAACGAGAGCAATAAAACGTATCCTGTAGGGGGATGAAGAGTGAAATGCAGAGCTGGGTCGCTGTCACCCCAGTCGCGGAGGGGCCAAGCAGACTAAAAGAAGCCTATCCTGACTCCGGCTGCCAGAATCCTTGGCACCCGGAGCGAAGGATGTCAGCTGTAAGATGCCTCTAGGACTGAAGGGAACATTCTTGGAATCAAAAATTGAGAACATCAAGCATTGGAATAATAAGAACTTGGTCCACCCGCCATCAGCCGCAGGTAGGTGAATTACAGTTGATCTATTTGTGGATTTCTATGTCGCGTCCATATACAGTATATTGCACCATGGTAGGTGTTGTGATATCAGCTTTTGTTTCGTACATTGGAACCAGTAAAGGTTGATGTTCAAAGAGTTGGGATATATCAAATAATAGGCATGGAAGCATGGATTACCTGCGTGTTAATTTGGTTCCTAATTCATCTACCGTGCTGAAATATAAATGGTTTTGAGTTTATGGCATCTAGAATGCAGTTACAAGATATGGAGATGCGAGTTTAGGTAATGTACCACTGACTGCGTGTAATAAGTATACGTAGATCAGTGATTTAAATAGAAGGGTTATTGTAATACAGAAATAATAATCCACTGTGTGATAGTTTGCAGTGTTTGCTTACAGGTGGCAATCCAGCGATTCTGCTAATTCTAGGGAAAACTGCTCTTGTTTATTATAACATTTTGTTTACAACCTATAGGCATTGCACAGTTGAGCTACATGGTTGTTTAGTAGATAACTGAGATTCAAATCTAACGGCAATGAAGCGAAAGTGAATGACTCAGTATTTTTGGGCTAGAGGTTAGTGCTGGGGTCTATTTTATAGCACTCAAGCTGCAGAACCTTGTCAGTATGGTAAGTACCGATTGCCCTAATCATGAATTGTCACCCTAGATCATAATGGAATCCAATGTCACATGTATCTCTTACCATTACAAGTCCTCAAATATGACGCATGAGTACTTTTATAGCCATATAAAAGGTTAATGACGAAGCTTTACCCAGGCGTAACAATTAAGGTAATCGTGTCAGACCGAGGAGGTGTACTATTTTTTTCTTTAATCTACATAAATTCATATTCCGGCCTCCGCTCCTGTAGGTGTTGACTTGGGCGCCGAGACCAGAGGCCCAACAAACTTATTCAAAAAACTCCGCCGCTCTTTGTTGAATATGAAGGATCCCACTCTCGTTCAAACAGTAAATTATTTTCAGGGTCTGGAGAGAAGGGAACGTGACAACAGAACGGTACCTGCCATAACTGACTGCGGCTGCCTCGTCGCCATTCAGAATATTCCACCCTCTTCACAATGCATCTGACACGATACACTTTCATTTTGGAACAAGCCGCAGTTTTTGTAGGTGTAAATTAAAAGTATTACGTATACGTTTTTAAATCTTTAAGATCCGCTAATCATAATTTCAAAAACTCTTTTATTTATGTCCATTCACTCGTAAAATGAAACTGAATGAAACTGAAATGAGTTCCACACCTAGATCAAGTTAATGATAGAACGGAAAAATGATAACAAAATCGGTTGTAACATATTGCAGATATAACGATTTATCACTACAATCCGTTTTTCACTCTTACGTACTAAAATCGTAGCTACTAGACATTTTTTTATTCCCCTACTTCCTGGGATAATGAGAGAAAGTTATCTGAAGACAGTGGTAATTTTATTTTGAACTTCAGGGGATAATTGCTAGTTATGGGCATATCGTCGCTTTGGTGGGATCATGACACATTTAAGCCAACTTTCAGGAGTGTAGAAAAACGTTTTAAGATTCCAAAATCTGTGAGTTGTTGTTGATAAAACTGGCGATAGGTACGTTACTACATGTATACTTCGCCAATCCACGGTCATCAATCGATTTAGCGTAAAATTGCCTATTAAGAATCATTCAACTCGATAGAGCCGAAAAAGGAGTGGAGCCATGTCCGTACATGAGGGGCAGTACGGGTTCCTATGTCCAAGATTGACAGGCTTCCAGTGAACAAGCTCTTGAAGTCCTTATCTCTATCAGGGAGAAGGGAATAAATCCTAGAATCATTCCAGATGTAAAATGGAGAGTTATGTCAAGATGAATGATGATTTGTGAAAATACCTAAAAACTGGACACCAAACAACACGTAATATGGAAAATAATCCTTAAATCAGACATTCCGCGTGGGGGTATAGCGTGCTGCAAGGGTAGCCAAACTTCCAGGCAGACTGACAATTCTGGCCACTGTCGGTCGTGGTAGAGTTACTGTGACGCAGAGTTACACCCACATTTGATCTGAGCTGAGCCTCGATTCCCCTCACTACCTTGTCCCTTATTGATGCTAAATAGAGAACACCCGCCTCGCCATTTCTGGTGTTCCGCGTGGAAATACGAAAATGACAGCCACTTATCCACCTGTGTGTGTGAGGGTTAAACGCCACGTAGGTACTCGACCTTCCCACAGCACCAGACGTTGTGGGCAGCAGACTTGAGTACACTTGCTGGAGGGAATCGGGTGGGATTGGTTTGGAACAAGCGAGATGTGGGCACAAATAAACGGTGGTATCAGAAAGAGCAATCATCCGGAGGCAGCAGGTGTAGGTTTTCAGCTACAATACATCCGGGTGATTCCAAAAGAAACCTTTGATAAAAACAGAATATTAGACATTGGGAAAGAACATTTAAAATGTCAAATTTTCTTCAATATATTCTTTTTTTCGTTAATGTTCTCAATCTTTCCATTTTGTTCATGGATTATTGAATGAAGCCTTAAGTATACTACTATCCACTTATAATTTCATACCCTCACCAAGAGGTGCTTTCAGATATAATACACTCGATTTCTTTAGAACTGAATCCCACTCGAATGATATGGGGTAGTCATAGTTTACATGAGGGATTATAACTATGCGTACACGTTTTCTCATTCATCCAAGTTGATATTTATTTTCTGCACAACTTCCAACCCTCGGGAAAAGCAAACCGAATCAAGTTTTGTTTTTAGATTTCCGGCCACAACATGTTGGGTTGAAACAACACATTGGTTGAATATTAGATGGGGACATACCAAAGTGTGTAATTCATATAATTTCTTCCGTAGGATAACAATAGCAAAAATTATTTTTGTTAAGAATTATTAGTGATAATTCCAGTGAAGTCGACCTCAAGGTACCGCCAGACTACCAGTACGGTTTGGGCAGGGATGGAAGTTTGTCCTAGGACAAAACACTCCTACTCTACTACCTTCTCCTTGGTGCTTCCTGACAGGACCAAAGAGATCGATCCACATTTAGGTGTTTTAACCACCAAGCCACACCTGGATAGCTGCTGAACAAATGCAAGCAGGATGACACAAATAGACATATACTTATCGTTTTTCGGATTCGCGGTCTGAAACGGTTCCTTAAGCAATTATTTTATTTTGTAATGTTTGGGAGGAACCCCCACCAACCGCATCAATTGTAATAAGGGTCTTTCTACAGACGAAGCCTTGCCTCAGAGGGACGTCTTAAAAAACGGGTGATTTTGAGGGGTAACCGGAAGGAATACTCCCGGCGTCAAAAAGTCGAAAATTGAACCAAAACGCCGCTAATTATCAAACAAGAGATTATTATATATGTGTTTCCTTTTAAGTTAAACACTGATCTGTTTATTTGACGTAATTGGTGGTACAGTATCTAAACGTAGCGGTTACTTACCTTCTAAAAGAACACCAGATGCCTTAAAACGAGCTACATTTTCACCTTTGCAAATCAAGAATCAAATCAGCCACAAGGTCTTTAAAATTATTTACCTTTATATAAACTATTATACACCTTTATATTAAACAGCTTCACCTCATTTAACCAGCGGTGAATTTTTTTGGTACCTATGGCGACTTTATTTCTGTAGACCTTATTCCGTAGATTTTTATGGAGAAACTCGACGCCTCTCTGCAGACGAAGCCTTTCTGTAGGATCATCGGTGACCTCGACATTGCCATTGGAAAGTAGACTGTAAAATAAATGAGTGTAATGGAATGAGTGTAATGCTTGATGCAATTCACGTAAACGAATGCCATTAGGACATTCCATCTGAAAAATTCCCATTAGCGAGGCGATTATGAATAAGAATGCAGGTACACCTACAGGATGAATGGGTGGAACTGAGGAGTGAACGACGAGGGGGTGAATCACCACCTTCCTCTCGACTTTCATCGTTCTAATGAACTGAGGGTCGTAAAAGAGCTTCGTCAACGACTCTGAGAAATTATCTCCACGGGTGAATCGTTGAAAACCTACCATTTTTACGAAGGAGCTTGCGGTGAGCACGGCGGCTTCACGTGACCGTAAAAACGGGTTTTCCTTATAGAACCGTCGGCTTATCAAGTTGAGCGCTGCACAATAAAAATCCCTTATCGCCGGTTCTCGGTACAGTTTAAATGGAAGCTGCGGGCCGATGGTAGAATATTTCTTTTCAGCGAGCTCCCGTCGTGATCGTTTCAAACGTTCTCTAACTTTAAACGTTAGTTCACTTCGAAGTCGCGAGAGAGATTCAGCTTTTTCCGTCTTTTCCGATAGGACTACAAGTGAATTGGTACCTGGTAAATGTCTTCATCATTTGATGTAACTTGGAAAACTGCTTTAGGTTTTCTTTATTGATTGGAAAACTGCTCACACTCTCTTAAGTGGGGGTTAGTGAAGGGTTACGGGGGACTTGTGATTCCAGGGTTTCCCAGACCCCTCCAAATCTCTAGTGAGGCTTTCCATTACAATCGTGCTTTATTAGACATCCCCACCGGCTGCGGTAGGAATGAAACTTTTTATACCATTTTTTAGTATTAAATCATTTAATTGCTTCAGTGATCTATTAATATTTTTATTTCTTCCATTAATTGAGACTGTTTCAACCACAAATTTATCAACTTCAAGTACTGGGTTTGCAATTGACAATAACCATACAGAACTGTGATCAAGTGAAGGTATTATCAAAAGCATGAAAATTAGAAAAAGAGGTAGTTTATGATGAGCTTCCCTGCAGATATATTGTCGATTTTAGAAGATTTCAAAATATCATTTTGCAAATCGACTGCACAGGCTTCTTTACCAGAAAACGCAATGCTACCAGCATCAGATGATATTTTACGAAATGCCGTCCGAATTGGCTTAGAAACTTCCTTCAATCAAAATATGAGAGGAAATTTTGATTTTGGTGCACTTATTTTCCAAGGAAATTATTTGCTGGACTTCAACACGTGCTACTCAAGTGCTCCAAAAGGAAATCCACCCACGCAGTCAAACAAAAAATGCAGCAAATTATAAAACAACTATTTCTGCATTACATGTCCGTTCTACACAGGTCTTGGGTACACAGCCATTTAACTACTGGAGAGCTATAAGCAATATATGGTCATGGCGCAGGGTCTGTGGATGGAAAAGTGCCACGAAGCTTCTCGAGTTGGTCATATCGGCCACGGTATTACCACCGCGTCCTTCAGGGCTAATACCTCAACTACTGTTCATTTTATAGGGGCACTTCCTTTCATTCCTCTCTCTTCTCCATTTTCCTCAACAAGTAAACAAAAAATGCCATGGTACGTTATCAGTCGTCTCAACTAAGGACACAAAGGTTTTTGGAAGGATATTATCCTTTTTCGCTGCTCACTAGTCCACGATACATTATATTATTATACACGGTCTTAGATGGATTATTCTAGACTAACTACACAAACGAAGGCCTCTACTGGGAGAAATGAAATGAAACATCTACACACTGCTGGTGACGACAGCTGAAATATCAGTGCAATGGCACTACCGAATTTTCGTTCATTCATACAGACATTCGCATAACCAAGTAAAAATTAACGAATAAAATGAAACGCCAGTTATAATAAACTCGATTTCAAGAAAAAATAATTCCCATGCAGTTATATCAGCTTCGACCGTCGTAGTTCATGAGTTAATTTTTACTATGTTCTTTCGAGAAGTAATCTACTTGTTGAGGTTTCTTATCTGTCGAAGATTCCGTCATAACTCGAAAGATGAATGAAAATGGTGAGCTCATTCGATAGAGCTGATGTCTTCAAGAGGTGTCTTTAATTAGCAAACAGACAACCAGTAATCTTAATCCGAACGTTTTCGAGATTTCGATTTTGTAATATTTCAGGACTTCAATTGCTGTACTACGTTTGACAGAAAGGGATTCCGAGAACTGGGCCATAACTAGATCCCGTATGCGATTTTTTACAAAAGTGGCATAAAATGGGGTCTAGTAGTTTCGGTGGAAAACTTAAGACGGCGTACGTCGTAGTTTCTGCGACTTTATGGTGTCTGTGTCAGTATATAGCGATACTGAAGATTCCAGTATGGTCCTATGCTAACAGGCTTTACATTGGTCCTGCCCAGCGAACGGGCAAGGCCACCAACATCCGAAGAAGCCCGCATGACAGGGACGTCTTGCGAAATGGTGTCGACGGGCCCCTTGCAAGGAAATGGCGCCTCCGGAGCTAGTCTGATGACGTCACCTTTTCCCCCTTCCCACCACTCCACCATCTCCTACCACACCATCTTCTCCACGGCCAAGCGCAGATCCCACGCTCACAGATGCAATGTATATCCGTAGACACATCAACCACCCTGGGGATTTCTCATCACGCATTGTCTCATCGCTGGAAGGAAGGACGTGATTGTCCCCTTGCAGATACTAATATGGTCGCGTTTAAAAAACCTCAGAGCGCCCCCAGCTGATGCGCTTCCGACGGAACTGGCGGGCGGATGTCCAGATGACACATTCGCTCTGGGAGGAGTCGGGCTCTGGGAATGTTAACCACATGAAAAAGTCATCACACGAGTCACTGAAGTCAACTCATCAACCTCCGTATTCCAAGACCGACAACAAAACGCTGGATGGAAACTGAGGTTGAAAACAGTTTGGGCTGGCTCAGCGAATCTTCTATGAAATCTCTCATCAACTAATTCGACAATCAAAGTAATCAATGATCAGCAGCTCCATAATTTTGGTCCAATTCGAAATCAGCTGATCGGAGTTTGGTAGAGGGAAAACAGGTCCACTTGAACTACGTTGAATTCCCACGTATGCCGAAATCCCTCTATTCGTTTTTCTTTGTTTGATTTTGTAGAGGTAACACTTCCAAGATGTAAGAGCTCCAGCAACCCATAACAATACAAAGGAATATTACCTCAGTCACATCTGTGGTAGGGAGCAGCACTGCCTGACTTCAAGTTCAAGAGCTCATGGCAGATTGAAATCAACCTACAAGTTCCTGGGAGTTTGACAGCTGTTTGGTCATTTTCTCGTATTGATAAACACCACCCACTCACTAATCAATCATTTTGGATAATGTCCAACCGAACTATCTAAGAAATACGAAAAAGGCCTTTAATATCTCAATGCAACCTTCCGAGAGAAAACCAATAACATCAATCCATTAATTATTTGGAGTTATTGCTCATTCGTAAGAATTTCATATTATCCTTAATCTGTTTAGTCGTTTATTTAACAGACTGATTCACTGATCTACAAAAACCTAACATTTTCAATATCATTTTCACCATCGTAAAATGAGAATAAAAGATTCGATTTTGTTGTCGTAAGTAATCTCCTAAAGGAATCACAATGCTTCAGCCACCAAAGCAGTTTTGAGATAGAAATGGTCACCATTGGAGAATGTAGTTTATTAAACGTAGGCTTCAGCATGTACCTGTATGATATAGATTTTAACCTTAATGATTGTTCATTGAACTATTATTGAACTCGAAAAAACTGTGCCCAACCATTGCTTAAAAGTTCCAGTGAAGTAGCATAATTTTATGAGCTAATTTTCTTAAATGATCCTAATACATGTTGTGCTAACTTGTCTTGAAATTTGAGAAAAATTGTTAACAATCAATTCTAGCGGTCCAAACTTGTTCTAAATAATTTTCTGTTTATTCTGATGTTTATGATTTTTTCCGAGTTACTAAAGTAGCGGAAGCATTGTTTTCACATGGAATGTAAAAATTTTTTTTGTCTCCAAAATCGAAAATTCCACTCGCATTTTGCGTTTTAGACATTTCTGAACAATTTTGGTTCCGTGTCTGTCTGTGTGTCTGTCTATCTGTCAGCAAATCCTTGTTACGGTCAAAACTACACGAAGTTATAGTCCGATTTTGATGAAATTTTCTGGGATTGTGCGGGTTGGGGTGTAGATGGTCCTATATAGGTTTCATGACCCCCGGATCAATAGTAGCCTCTGCGCATGCGCAAACGTGAAATCTTTGTTACACGCATAACTCCGGGAGTTCTTGATCAATTTCGATGAAATTTTCAGGGGTTGATCGGTTTGATAGGTAGATGGTCCCCTATGAGTTTCATGATCCCCGGATAAATAGTAGCCTCTGCCCATGCGCAAACGTGAAATCCTTGTTACGCGCATAACTCTGGGAGTTGTTGACCAATTTCGATGAAATTTCCAGGGATTGTTTGGTTTGATGTGTAGATGGTCCCCTATGAGTTTCATGACCCCCGGATCAATAGTAGCCTCTGCGCATGCGCAAACATGAAATCCTTGTTACGCGCATAACTCCGGGAGTTCTCTACCGATTTCGATGAAATTTTCAGGGATTGTTCGGTTTGATGTGCAGATGGTCCTCTATAAGTTTCATGACCCCCGAATCAATAGTAGTCTCTGCGCATGCGCAAACAAAATCCTTGTTACGCGCATAACTCTGGGAGTTCCTGACCAATTTCGATGAAATTTTCAGGGATTGTTCGGTTTGATGTGTAGATGGTCCCCTATGAGTTTCATGACCCCCGGATCAATAGTAGCCTCTGCGCATGCCCAAACTTGAAATCCTTGCCACGAGCATAACTTCGGGAGTTCTTGACCGATTTCGATGAAATTTTCAGTGATTGTTCGGACTTATTAGGTATATTTTATAGTTTGTTCAATAGTTGAACATGCCTACCTTTATTTTCTCAAGTTATGCTCCTGCATAACAATAAATTTACGCCAATTCAATATTTACTTCACCTAATTGAACGAAGTTCTTTAGTCAATAATAATTTTCAATGATCTATACAGTCATGTTATGGGTACGAGGAAGCTATGTGCCACACCCACTTGGCAGAGGTTTTGCATTTCATGGACTTTTAAGCACATGAAATGGAAATTTCTTTCTTCCATCTTCTAGCAATTTTGTAAAGTTCTGCCAAAAATAGCAGTTTCTGGCTCTTTTAGAGATTTTAAGTAAATGTTTTGAAATTCGACCAATTGTGATCTAAACGAGCTCGATTTTATGGCGAAATCTAATCAAAGTTATCGTCTGGGATGCTACAAAAGTACATACGTTTGTAAAAAGGGTTATAATCCAGGAGGAGTTTTAGGGTTTTGGTGCAAAGCTGATTTGTTTGAGTCTTACATGTCCCCACTTCAGGTTAGATGGGCTTTGCAGGGCATTGCAATTGCATTGTATTTCTGGTATTCTAAAATCTCTCCAAGGATAGTTGAACATTATTTCAACTAGGTACTGTACTCTACCGATTCAATCATGTTGCGCTTTTTGTAGTGTTGCGTAATAATAACATCTGCCGGGTAAGGAAACCAGGGCAAGATATGTTATGTTGCATTCCTGATGTTTCATTTTATTACGAACGAATTAGGAATCCATTAGAATTCCAAAAACCTCTGACGTGCACTTACCCTCGCTTCGTTGTTGGCAACGACAAGAGGATATTATTGGCTTCCTTAAAACCGAAAAGTGGCGGTTAAGTGCCGGGAGTTTTAAGTAGGGGGAAAACATCCTACGCACTTGAACCTGAGGATTGAGCTCCATTCTGAAAACGTTTCACGCTTCCTGAAAAGCGGCGTCGGATTTGAGTCGGGGAGCGGTATTCAAGACCTCGCCCTCGAGAAACGTTGATTCAGAGTGAAGTGGGGAAACAAGAGCACAAACCTCCCTTTTCCGAGTGGGGGCGGAAGTGATCGTTAACAAAGGGTCTTAAGTAGCGAAGCAACAGGTCGTTCGGGTCGCGAAAAACCTCCGGAACCCGCCGTTTAAACGGTTCAACTTCTCCGAACCTTCAAAGAATAAAACGGATTTATCCAATTCACTTTTCCGTTCGCTTGCCTCGGAACCCATTCAGTGTAACCTTTCACAATGTGACTACATTAGTCGAATGTGTGTCTATCTATATCAACATCGAAAGCACGTATTCGCGCCTCCTCATACATTAGAATAAAATCAATAAGCCACGTTCATTTTCTGTTACTTGCTAACTGGAATTCAGCTCAAAACAAGAGATCGTTGGCAGTTTATTGTGATTTGGGTTCCATTGGGGTTTGGAACCCCGCGATTAACACAATGGAAAATTACGTATTTTTATTTCATATCATCTAAAAGAAGATCTGTCGACAGTTTTTCAAAAAGGTGTAATATGGAGGGCATTGGAGAAGCCTAAACAACAGTGGAAAGCAGGATATCTGTCTTGGAGAAACCTCAGTTCCATTGTCGTTGGTGTAATTTCTTTTCCACTCTTTTATTTTTTGCCCCAAACCTTTGAATTTTGACCTAAAAATTTACATTTTGAGGTTTTCAAAAGTATTACATCCGCTAAGTAGATCCGAAACGAGAAATTCGGGTGACAACTGTAGAAATTAATATTGTTTCAAGGATTTATGGATACTTGATAGACACAAATCGGTAGCCAGTCAAGAAACAAGGTGTTGAGAATGGTCTCACATACGTTCTGAAATGTTGAATATAAGAAGAGAAAAACTTGCTATCTACCAATAGTGGAAACGGTGGCTCCGACATCTACAGGTCAGGGAATGGGTATTACTTTTCCTCCGATCATCCAAAATTATTCTCATTGGTACCAAATGATTAAATCAGATTCAACTCGGTAACAAGGTTCAAAACTGTTCAAGCTACTGTGAAAGTATCCAAATGCAGGTAAAATATTAGGATCTTAAACAAAAGAAAATAGAAAAAAAAGAATCCATGATCTCAGAAATATTTATAATAATATGCAAATATCGAAGTATCTCAGTGGGTTATCAAGTTACAGGCTTCTTTCCACTGGTGTCGCGATTTTTCAACCTTACATTATCTATATCAGATTCCCTCACCTCAATCGATATGATGGACCATAGTTGCTCAAAAGAAAAATTTCAATTTTCGGGGGAATATGCCACCTTTCCGGGTAATCTGACGGTTGGTTCGGCGTAAAATTCCACTGTCGGCGTAATATTTCACGAAACAGGAGATTGTCTTCAGGATGCATTGCTTCTCAGCCATTCTAATTGAAATTATCTTCCTTTCCCAGACATCCTACAGCTCCTTTGTTCTCAACGTAGAATCAATTCAAGGGTTTCATTTTCCATTTGCAGAGAAGGGAGAAATAGTCTTTAATTCAGGGCAAGTAAATGAAAATGAATATTCAAAAAAATAAAAACTAGTAGGTATATCACATTGAATCACATCGTTTTGAGATTGATAATGAAACTGAGGTGTTCTATGGTGTGTAGCAAATTTTTGAAGAGTAGCATGGATGTATAGAGGATCCCTGAAAGCGGAATTTAATTGGTAACAATTTAATAATCATAAATAAACGATCATCAATAAACAAGTCAATGAAGTTAATAATAATAGAAAACAAATTAAAAAAATAAAAAAATAAATAAATAAATTGATCACGCTAACCGACAGACCGATTTACCCAATGTCGTATAATGCTTTCAAAAACTATTAACAATGGACGATTAGTTGTACAATAAGTAATGATGTTAATTGAAACAGTACTTAATACTTGTTAGCAAATGGGAATAGAATATTTGTATTGTTTAATTATTATTTATAATATGGATCTTTATTGTTGTGATAGAATTTTGCTCGAGTGAGGTTATTTTACATAGTGTGTATGTTTAATTGTGTGTGACAGAAGATGTGTATTCTCTCTCCATTCCGTTCAGCGGGAGACGATTTGATTTAATAAGTATTTTCTGAACCTTTTCATTTGTCTTTTGAGAGGGCTCAAGCTTTTTTCCAATCTCTTCAAGCTTCCATGGTATTTTCATTAGAGGTTTAAAACCCCTATGGCCAATATATGCCTGCCTTCCTCTCATGCGGTGGAACCAGAGCGGGTTTATCCTACCGGGTCTTTTCCTAGCACGAAGAAAAGTGAAGAAATCTACAACCCTGACATGACCTATTCCCCCGAACTACCCTATTCTTTTGGACTTGGAACAAGATAGGTAACAATTCTACTCCTTAAGTACCTAGTATTTATTAATAAATTTAACCCTTCTTGACTTGGAACGAAATTTGTTTACCACCTGTCATAAAAACTTTACCTGCGAGGTCCTAATGGTTTCTTCTGAAGCTTGATGACGATTTTCAGCGAGCTCAATGCTGGTGATGTTGACATGAGGGGAAGGTACCAGAAGACTACCTATCCATCCAATACATCCCGGAATAAAGCATCGCAGAGAAAAAGTTGCTGGAGAAATTAGATGGTGGAGAAGATAGAGATATAATGAAAGAGTTCTTACTATTTTTTATTATAAATTTTGTTATACATTCGGGGACTTTGAAGCGCAAGTTATGTGTTTTACTTTCGATCAATGTAAGTTGTTCAATGGGCGGGTTCCTCCATCTTTGTCGATATATGATATAAGATATCATATTTTGTTGCGAACAAAGAATTTTGTTGCAAACGAAAGTAAGTTTTTACTGAGTCATATTCATGAAGAATTCATCCTACCCTGATTACCACTAGAATAGTGTACCAAAATAGTGTTGCAATCTATTATGCAATGAACAGGTGAGTTTAGATTATGCACCACTGACATCTTGTAGACAAAGACCTAGGCAAGTTATTAATCCCACAAATAGCAAAAATTTGAGAAATAAACTTTTGTTATCCAACCATCACGGGCTTAGATGAAAACCTTTTGTATTGTAGCTGATGATAGCAAATTTCGAATTGATGGAATATGTAACAGTTTCCTTAAATTAATATCTGCTCAGATATTCGAGAATGGTAAACAACTCCTGTGATTTATTTCATTTCGGAATATTTAATCTCTAGAGACACCCACATTTGCACATATCGCCATTGTTATTAGGTTTTATGGGTCGGCCTCAATTTCGAGACCAGCAAACAGATAAACCCCGACTCAAAAACGAGAATACATCACGTGATAACGCAATGAATGAGTGGATTGAGTCCAGTAGGGGGGAGGGGGGGGGGCATAGCTAATCGTCAGGTCAGATTATCAAGCGGAAATGAGTTAACGGTTCCCATTGAGTTAATCCCGTTTTCGAGTTTCATTGGGTTTTCTCGTCCCCGGAGGTTCATTCCGAGAAATTACGGTCGCCTAATCACCGGCAGAGCTTGCCGAGCACTTGATACGGAGGCGGCCTGCTGCCTCGAATAAGGAAACTTGCACCTCCTGACCTCTAGACAGCCTAGAAAACCGTTATTATGTATGAAGACAGCCGCTCTAGTGTGGTTAAAAGTTGTGAAACTCTTTATATTGAGTCGGCTGGATTTACCGAACAAGTAGGTCACTTGAGAAGGGTATTGAATTGAAAATACGGGGTCGTAGCTTGTGTGTTATCCCGCGCTATGCAGATTTCAGCCTCGACGTCCAATACCCCACAACCAAGAACCACAAAGACTGCCCAAGAAGAAGAGACATTTATTCAACACAGCAATTATTTAAATATTGAAGAGCAGCGACATTAGAATTACTCACGCTGTTACATTGGCAACCAATGCATGCATTATAGAGACGGCTCAATGTCCGGTTTTTATTTGATCACACTTGAATACATAATTGTGAGAACTTATGCATTTTTCAATAAACTTGATCAAACTTAATCGAACATCATAGCAGGTAGACAAAAATCAGGATCGGACTGAAGTTCCTAATCGAACGAAACAGAATCAAGAAATTCTGTACTTCAAGCTGTATGATCTACGCTGAAACCCCCTAATTTCTTAGAGATTTCTTATAGAAGTTTTTAAATCAACAAAATCTGGTGAAACGGGTGAAGATATAACGATTCATCACTATTCCCCCTCCATTCACCCCTTTTCATTATGGATTGAATGTACAAACTAAATTCTTAATTGAACAAAAAAAATTAAAGGATTGGCTATTACACGCTCTATTCCCCCTCCTGTAACTGGAAGCAAAATTTCCGAGATTCGTAGGTTCTAAAAACGAAAAACTAAACGAAACGAAAGTGGAAAGAACACAGAGAATTTTGGGAAATTGAGGAAGATGGAGAAGATATTTATTTATTTACAAAACGGGCTAACGCCCAATTACAGAATTTATAAAATACTACTGCTGTTGCCTCTGTTGGAGGTGAACAATGTTAACAATTTCGGTACGGAAGGAGTTAATTGATCGGGTGGAGAAAAAGTTAAGAGCCGGGTTGTTTTGAAGTAGGTTATTGGCTGGAGAGGTTGATTTCGGAGGTAGTTGGTTGAAGCGAAGTTGAGATGAAAGGTAGGCGGGCTTTTGGAGTAAAAATTGGGGACTTCCAGCTGGATTTCCAACACAAGGTGAGGGCAGTCGATGTTGCCGTTGATCAGGTTGAAGAAGAACAGCATATCGGTGATTTTGAGACGTGTCTCCAGGGTGACAAGATTGCAGCGGTCGGCCACATCCCGGGAGCTGTAGCCATCGCTTGGTATCCGCATTTTCCACCCAATATAACGCAAAAACCTCCTCTGAACCCTCTCAAGCTAGTCCTTGTGTATTTGGTAATGCGGGGACCAAACGATGGAACCGTAGTCCAGTATAGGTCTGACCAATGTTGAGTAGAGGGTTATCAAAGCTGGTAAACTTTCAAACTCAGTGGTATTCTTCTTCAGGTAACCCAGTGCACGCATTCTACGGCAAACCGCTGAGTCGATATGGGCGGAGAACGAGAAGAATTGGAACAGAATTCCAAGGTTCGTAACCTATCGTTCCACGGTTGAGCTGATGACCCTCAATGTGGTATGGGTGTGAGATGAGCTGATGTGAAAGGTGGAAGGATATGGCATAACATTTAGTGGCATTAAGTCTAAGGTTATTTTTCTTGGTCCACTCGACCAGATTATTAACATTGTCTTGATGAAGATGGCAGTCATAATGAATGAGAGGAAATACCCCAGTTTAAGTAAGACCCTGGATGACTCGGTTGATGACACTACGAAGCACCCCTGACGACATGTCCAGTTTAAGTAACTCTGTGGCAGTTCCAGCACCACACTCCATTTCATGATACTATGCCGCCATAACCTTGATGTTATTAAGCTACTCTCCTTTTTGACTCAGTTAGTGCTTGCTACAGGTCGTTCCTATCATATTAAATTTTCTTACCTCTCCAGGTCTGCTCTATGTCCACTCTGACACCGACAACTTGGACATTCAATATAGATGCCTGGCTTCTTGCCCCGGTCACGTGACATATGCTATAGTCTCTCTATCTCTCTCCACATCCTAGCCACTGGATGGTGCTGCAACTGCTATTTTCTTTGCAACCACATCATGACGGAGAAGGTGGCCACCATGAGTTCCTGGACACTGCTGCACCACATGAACTCACCGCACTAACTGCTGTTTGGCAATATCAGTCTGGGGGCAAGGGCCAATCTAGAGCCCCTAAGGGCTACGCTGGCAGCGTTGAGAAGGGGTACTGGCTGAGAGAGAGACAATGCTGAGTCCACTGGCCTTGACTGGTGCATCTATATGGACTCTTTGGACACCAGGTGGAATGCGACCTAGCACAGCAGGAGGAACTTCAGTCGAACGTGCAAAGGAGGCGCCACTACTGCTGTGGTCGCAGTGGAGCCTTGGTTAAATGAGCTCCACCAGGGGACCACCTTCGGATTTAATTTTCTATATTTTATCCTAATCAACCTGGAAAGCTAAAATTTGATTGGTAGCGTGTATGGGACATCTGATATCAGATGAGGGCCCTGCTGATATGATGAATGCTGTTGTGGCTAATGGCATTCCTAATCGCTCTGGATTATAAATGGTGCTCTTTTTATGACATCTGTATAATGTACCACAGAATATGTTTAATAAACATCGATCAGTGATTTATGTAGAAGTTATATTCTAATACAGAAATAATAAACCTCTGTGTTATATTTGCAGCGTTTTTCGTACCTATTGTATCACAAACTTTGAGTATACAGTAGGTAGGTGTGAACCATTCTCGAGGGTTTGTTCTTCATCGGTAACTTTATTTTGGCGTAAACTGAGAGCTTTTGGACGAATGGGGAACAACTTCTGACGAATTAAAATTTCTGGAGTTGATGTTCATTAGCAATGTATCTGTTGTGCTTGAAAACTAAAGGAAAGTAGTTGTTCATCGGTATCGCATCAAGTTTTTGGTGCCGGTTTTCGGTAACACTTTTCGATTCCCCATTCGAGCTAAACAGATTGCCATGTAATGTTGGTTTGAATTGATTGACTAAATTTTAACGTTTTCGTTACTAATGAAGAAACGGCCATTGACTGAAGCAACACAAAAAAATGCCTCTTTTGATACATAATCGACGGGGAATCGATTGTACCAACAAATAGCCCTGTACCTCTAAGTATAGGTTTCTTACTAGAGGCCATTCGAGCCGTTTATAACAATTGATCCATATTATTTGTGCGTCCGCAGAGTGGTGTCTACGTTTACAACGTTATTGTTTCCATGGTAGGAGCTGAATAAATTTAGAATCTAGTAAATATAAATGTATTCGATCTGTTCCCTTTTCCGTCTCCTTAAGCTCGAGGGCTATCAACTCCAAAAACAAAATTCCATTATTCATAAATTGTTTACCGAGATTCTTCGTTGTCATTTCCTTCTTCTTCAGTTGCTCTCAGCTTTTGTTCATCTATTTTAATTCTCATTCATTAATTATCATCTGCATGAAATTTCTCTACTGTTTAAGTGTGTTGGTGAATTCATCCTTCGAAGTTTACTCTGACAATATAACTTCAATTATATTTCATGAAATTTCTTTTTATACGTCGCGAATTCATCTTTGAAGTGTATCCTGATACAGGACATTTCAAAACCGATTTATTGAAAATAGTTTCGTCTTATGGCGGTGAAATAGTTTTCTTTCTTGTAAACGGAAGCTCGAAGAGGTGGTCAGATTGCCCGTTTCCCACTAGGTTGTTTATGACATGAATTTTGGGTTGTATTTCAATTGTGTACCCCGAATCTTTGTAATGAAGAATTGAAAGAGTTTCGGCTGCATTATGTTCATTAATCCGTTCGACAAATATGGATTCAGTTCGTCCATTGACTGTCTAAAAGAACAAAGATACTGACTAATTGTGAATCCCTTCCGGGGTTGTGGACATAAATTTCACCAGCTCTGCTTCCTCCTCATCCATGACCTCCTTAATGCAAATTACTGTTGCCGTTATTAACTCAAGTTCTACGTGAGCAACTCAGGATTCTCCCTCTGGATATTACTATCACATCGGCCGGAATTAGCTCAGGCGCATAAACCCGCGTCCGTAACAATCCATTTGTCAGTTAATCCACGGGAAACCCGTATAATTTTCCGTCGGGTCTTGAGTGCAATTCACGATCTCCTCCATTGTCCGGTTTCACAATTAATTAGTTTCGTGATTAGGTGAGTCGGAATATTTGGACGTGGAGGCAAACATTGTGATGGTCGATTGTTTCATGGGAAAGCGTTTGCTCATCGTAGCAAATAGAAATCTTAATTTTGTTGGGGAGGCGAGGAAACAAGTAGGATTTGGCGACTTTGTATTTTGGATTAGTGACCCCTTTGCTGAATTATATCATGTATTTCTATCGACTGTACAAATAGTACAGAGATTAGTTTTGAACTATGATGTTCATCTTCAGTCCGAGAAGGGATTTGGAATGATTATGTCGGTTGTCTTTCTTCGAATTTATCCTTCTATGTTTCAGTCAAGGCCTCTTTGGTACTGCTGATCATCAGTGAAATGGTGCGGAGTTGGTCTGGTGACTTGAGCAAACTAAAACATATTCCATGTTTCGTCATTTGAGTCTTCAGGCTTTGAATAGACAGCATCCGAAGAGACCGAAAATATAATTCGTTTTCTATGGAGACCATTTTGTAAGGTAGGTATATAGTACAGCATTGGAAAGTTGAGGCGCCTATAAGCCCCATAGACCAGATGAGGAAGTAATATACAACTCCCGAAAAATGTTGATAATCACCAGGATGGATGAGTATGATAGAGTGGTCACTCAATATCCCAACGGTGTTTAGAACCACAAACGACAGATTCATTTATAATATAAGTGATTAGGGTTTCAAATGGAAAATGGAGTTAGCAGGGTTTATCATTGAATAAAATCGTCGGGTTAGATGATTCGATTGAATGAGTATTTCAAGTTCACCCATGTAAAGAGGAAATCCCATCTTCTTATATCCCATTCCATCTTTGGCGATCGGTCCTTTTAAGGTTTTATGCTCAGAGATGATCACAGGGAACGGACAGGGTTAAATGGGAGGGGTTGAGGTTTAAGAGAGGAACGAATGGGTTCAAAGGCTAGGGCGCAGCGTTATAGGACGGAAGGGGGAGAGGTGGGTTTAAGACCTTGGAAGATGGCGTTATTAGATGAAAATTGGAGGCTCGGCGACTCTGACAGGGGAGGTTATTATTATCTAAGCTGTTTTCCCCGGCTCATCGATTTCCTTTGGAGCCCCCAACTTGGGAGGGAAGCTTGTGCCGACTGAGGGTGGGGGTAATAGAGAATCGGAGTGGGGGATATTAGGGGACGGGTAGGACATTAGAGGATATGGGCATCATACAAGCGTGGAAGGGGAGGAGAATAGCTACCAATGACGCGGATGTTGAAGCATCAATGAGATTGTAGTGGGGCGCGTCAATAGTTGACTCTGAAAAGTGATTTGAGTTTAAGGAGTACCCAAGCGAAGAGCATTTCCAACAGAAACCTGTTGCATCCAGTTCTCCACTGGAAGCAGGAAAGGTTGTGTTGATGAAGGATTCACATCGTTTCGCAATATCTATTCAACTTATGTGGTTGCCATTCCTTTGCTGTCTGAGAAAAAAGTAACCAACAGTTTCCGAGCTTTTCTGAGTTTATTGAATACGTGTATACTTTTTGTATACAATGAGGTGAGCCTAGCAGCTAATTGGTTTTCCAATTCTCTAAAAGTAAATATTGTGATTGAACTGAAGTTTTCAACACCTTCAAGAGGGATTTGGGCGTAAATAATCGTAACATCTAGGAGAGAGCAGAGAGTAGCTAACAATCTAACAAACACGAAGAAAGGAAATATGAGGTTATGGGGTTGGAATGCATCACTTCGTGACATCAAAATTGATTGGGTTTTAGAATTAGCAAAGCCTGTTGCTAACTAATAGATATTCTGCATGGTATTTCAAAGATCCGATAACAACCAGTTGCTCAATTCCATCCTCGCTCAGGGAAACGAGCAAGAAAAGGCTTTGAAGATTCGCTCAATCTGAATCAAAGGCTTAAGCAATAAATCTTTCAAGACAATCCCCCACCTCTCATCCTCACTGCACCACTGCCTAGCGGATCAGGAAGCCTCATTTGTTATGCTTCGCAAATGGATATTCCGGAGGCCGTGGATGTGCCGTCGCCACCTGGCCCCACAAAGCCTCCCCCCCTAAACCGAGTGTTTGTTCCGACAAATCGGAGGCTCTTTCCCAAGTCCCATTTTATCCCAATTAATTTACCTTCAACCGCATTATCAAATCAACCCTGAAACAAGAGGTGAACCCCCGCATTGTAGTGAGTTACAACAAGTTACATCAGATGTAAGCACAACGAAGATTAAACCATTTGTAACTTTTTCTACAAACCTAATCATAAGTAGTAATTATATTGATCACTCTGCTTGATAAAGTTCTGTCCAGTTCAATGTAGATACATGTGCCAAGCGCCCTATTAGGTATTGACTTATTATTTCAAATTAATAACTTGTTTAATTTTATTTCATCTTTTTCGTTTTATCGGATGAATTTCGCTCCGAACGCACTTCAATAATACCTTGGAAAGTCTTGAAAATGCCAAATAATCGTCTACCGAATCATTTTAGTAAGAAGCGGGTAGAACTTAGTGTTTATTTGGCATAGGGGAGAGGTATCTAAGTAGATATAATGGAACTCCACTCTTGAACTTTGAAAATCTTTCAGAAAGCAGGGAAGTTGTTATAATAAATTGATCAATGTTTGCTAAACTGAATGAAAAAACGCTATTTTTTCATGACTATTAAGAATATTCAGCTCTTAGACTTGGAAATGAAGTAGGTATTAACACTCAGTTTTTCAAGGACTTTCAATTTGGAGAATGGCACTTCGAGATTAGAGGGAACCTGTTGCCATTGACGTATCGACTTTTTGAATCCGATAACCAAATACGTACAATTTGTAATAGTTTCGAAATTGAAAATTGTTTTCATTTCACTGAGCGGTGTAGGCTCTAAAATGTGACGAACTTGCTGCTGGACCCCAGAACTTTTGCACTGTGTTTAATTAGATAAACTGATTAGTCTTCTGCAAATGCAACAGAAATTACTTGCGATGTTAATAATTGACAATTATTGGACCAATTTATGCTCATGTTTAATTTGGTCACGTCAGGTTCCTTCATCACGAAACGTGAATAACGAGAGTTGAGCGACGTAGTGATCTCCCTTCAACAATCGTTTAACAGCCGGCAATAATTGTCGTGATTACGACCAACCACGGCTGACCGAAAGCTGGAAACGCGGTATTCGCCACTCGTTTGGGCGGGGGTTGATTTGATGATTGGTTAAGCGGTAATTAATCAGGGTTAATCGTCGTAAAATTGGCCTCGGTAGAGGAAATCTGTTTCTCGCTTTGTTGAAGCGAACCCCCAAACTAGGCTATTTTCCTCCCTAACAAGTTCGGATTCAACTGGTTTTTTTAGTGCATTATTTCCGAAGGGTGGGTTTTTCGTGACTTAATCGATTATTTGCCATAACAAACTTGTTATTTACACACTAGAACTTCTCTTATCATTTCTTGTCTGAAGGTCATTATTTCTTGAATCGGGCGAAACAATGCACGCGTTCGGTAACGTGAAGAACACACTCTAGGACTGACATAAATCTACATTATTTTGCCTCATGGTTGCAAAGTGGTTTTACTTTTAGTTTGGTCGATCAATTTATTTTAACAGGGATGTTCGAGAAAAAATCGCATATCTATGACTGCTTCTTTTGTAAATCTTTAGTGAAATTAAAAGTCGAATTTTGTACGGAAAGTTGTTTCCCAATAGTTATTGCGGACTCAATTCTCGCAGCTTGACCCAATCATTTTGCGAGATACTGTGAAAGGAGATTGGACATTGGAGATTATTTGTTGGAATGTCCCAGCTCCAGAAATCCAAGGGCCAATACACCCGTACGCTGTGCGAGTTGTCTATTCCTACCACGTCATCCACTTTTTTTTTCTCTCTCCACTTTTTTCTTCAAAGAAATTGAGCCTTCGCGACCTCACAGTGCCGACCTCGTTTGCGGAGGGTTCGCGGACAAACTTTAAACGATTTCGTTTATCCTCCTCCATCCGCTGGGATGGTCCCCCCCCCCCCCCTGGCGAACTTGCGAGGGCAAAGATACAGACAGAATAAAATCGATGGGCGAAGGCTTGTGGAAGTTTTGTCTCATGCCCAACCCACTTCCATCCCATCCCGGAGGCCTGTCCAAACATTCCCACTTGGTTTTCTAGGCTGCTGCTCGAGTGATCCCCCTTACTTCATGTGACAAGTCTTCAACTCCCAGTTGTTGGCAAATCGACTCTCTCACGATATAGAAGTCTCTTTCTTCCTTTTTCCTCTCAAAACACCGCTTCAACACAATGGGCCACTGCAGAACAAAGGATGATGTACAGAATATTCAGGAAATAACCGGCAACATGGAAGAACTCCCAACACTACTTTTACTCTGTCTCTTCCAGCGATTTTACAATTTTTGCACGAATTCCTTAATTTTTCCTTCCAATCAAATTTTAGTGCTTTCAGGTATTATGCCTACTGATGGCTTCCTTGAGACTTGATCATCGATTGTTTTACCTATCAAACATAAAGTTCCGAGTGATAACGGGGCTTCCTCCATCTTTAGTCATACAGCTGGGAGAAGAGATCATTAAGGAGGTGCATTCCTGACATTTCGAACGAGGGAACAGGAGTTTCACATGTTTTCCTCAAATCGAGTATGCTTACATGAGAATCAAACGGTAGCGATAACAATGAAATAAAAAATAGAATAAAAATAACCACTTTATCAGCACTGATGGTTCACCAGCAATGTCAGTTAGTTCACTATTTCTGATTCTGAAACAGACAACTAGGGGTTTCCTGTAAACAGAATACCTGAATTTGTCTGAACTTTCAAAACCCCTATTTTCCAATCTTCAGATCAAAACTTTCAATCAGGCTAGAACCACTTTGTAAGAACAGTAGAAACTGCATCAAAATCTCACTTTTCCAACGATATATTCACTTTTGATTTTACTTATTTAACTGGAGGGAAAAATGACATTTGAATGCAGAAAAAGTTTGTATTGGTGGATATGTTTCAGAGAAAAAATGGCTCCTGAAGACCTAACTTTGAAAACTTCATTTCAACCCGTATAGCAGAATTTAACGTGCACATGATGGTGCACTAATCTCAAGAGTGGAAGAAGTATGTGACTGATTCACGACTATTTCATTTGATATGGGAGATTCTGATGGCATAGGAGATACTTTTGGCATTTGTGGTTCTGTTGGTGGTATGACGTGTTGGTGGCACACTCTGCCTTAATGCCTTTAATAATGACTTTTATAGCCATCTACCTTTTTTCCAGTTTCATTATTTTTGATTCGGGAAAACTTTTGGGATATCTTCGGTTGAAAGAAAGCTCCATAGTTTCCTTATAATCATTAGTGATAACAGAATTGCCTTTCAATGATAAGAGAAAGGCTGAATAGTCTTAGCCTCTTCACCAACAATATCGTCTGTCACATCCCACAACAGCACACGCCGGCATTTTTAATTGAAAATGATACAGTGCATTTGCAATAAAACTGGGCTTACATAAACCAAACACCACAAATTACTTAATAGAGGTGTATTTTTTCTTCATTAGATAACCATTCTACCTAAATCACTCATTTAGGAATATTGACCATAGGCGAATGATTTTCATACCCGAAGGCGAGGTTTTTCAAATGGTGATGCACGGAATTGTGCAGCAAACCGATTGGTCTCATTCGATTCAGAGAACTGATTTCTATCTTAATCCAACAAAAAACTACAACCTTACACCGACAATTTTCGGTAGTTTATTGACGAATTACAATCCCTTATAGTTGATTGATTAAAATGCCGAGATTACATTCACATCCCGGATTGATGTTTGATTTTCGAGCCAAATTTCGTAATTGGTTTACTTTCGCCGTTGTCAACCTATTCTAGTATCACTTCACCCTTAACCTTAATAAGGGTTAATCAATCGTGATAATAAGGGACTTCCTAACATTCATTTGCAACTACCCCTAAGTCAGGGGATGGTAGCTATCGTATGAATTCGGCTCAGACATTTTATATGTTGAAGAGGGGCCTAACCGTTAAAGCTTTACTTTTAGCTTTATTATAGCTTTGAGCAGTCAGTTTTATCATATTGCGTTCCCATTTTGGGTAATACCAATAAAATGCTCTTTAATAAAATAATTCATTTGGGGAGTATAAAAAAGCGGGACATGGAACACATACTGCAACACTATTTTGTAATTTGTAGCTTCTTTCATTTGAATCGCGAATAAAATGCTTCTTCATAAGATCTCATTTATATCCTTTCTCAAAGCATACCCGATAACTCGTTTTTCGATATCTCCTTTTAGCTTGCCCAGGTACTCATCTTTGCTCGCTCAAACCTATTTTATAGAAAAAGTAATAACTGATATTATTCTCAGAACGGCTAAGGTTAAATCTATTTAGTGCATCGACATCTACCAGGAAGCTATGTGAATTTACTATAAACGTAATCGAATGATATTAAATATAAACAAGTCCTTACTGAAATCCTTTTAAACAAGTACGAGCTCTAATACGTACAATATTGAGTTAGATTAATAATTAATTTCAAGACTCAATATTAATGTTGATGGAAAGCGCTTCCCTTAATGTGGGCCTCGACGATATTGGAGAATCATTTTCAGTATCACGTATCACTGTACCGCTATATCTTTATTCTAACTGCGAATAGTATATTGATTAGATTTTTTGTACATGTACTAATCATTGCACATGTTCGAACCTGAAATTGTAGAGTCAGATGTAACTATGGAAATAATAGAACGATGTGATGAAATGGTCAGAGATTATGCCACTTACCTCTTGGTTGGTTCCCTTGTCATATGATGGCGGATACGATTGATGATTTCTGCAAACACGAATTCAACATTTACTTTACACGTTTGAGTATGCACACAAAAATCACCTTGTGTTCTATTCTGCAATTTAAAATTTTGACTCGAACTTCGTTTCTCAACTGATTCTATTCAACCATTTACGAATTATTCTGTTATTAGTACGAAGAATCTAAATATCCAGCAGTAATTTGAAGTATTTCAAATAACCTAGAATATAATCTACAATTTTAGTTTAGTTGCTGTTCAAGTAGCTCATTTTGTTTACGAATATTCGCAACAACATTCAAATTATGTGAATGCCTGTTTATCAAAATCAATCTTGAAAATTGAGGATTAGAAGTCCTTTTGACATGACATGAAAAAATAAGTGCTCCGCAGCCTAAAATGACTTTTTCATTTCCAAGAAAAACATTTAGGAAGAAAAACGTTCGCAAATTGAACGTAGGAGGTCGAAGCCGTTACTAAGAGCTGAAGAAAAAAAGCCATTGATCCGATTTGTGTAATCCGTCCATGGTTTTAAACCTTCAACTCAATCCCTCCAAAGGGAGAAGATTAGGTGAAGGATTAATGAATGGGATTAAACGTAATGTCCTGTGAGGGATTAGTGGCATCAATCTGACTGTGAACTGTGAAGCGGATGTATACGACCGGGGGAAGTGAAACTACCGCATTTGTCTTGCCAAACCTCCATTGGTAGAGTGGAGAGGGCTCTCCCCAAGTGCTAATTAACACGGGTTCGAGGGCTTGGGATTCGATGACTGCGATTGAATCAGTTCTCCGAGACGGTTGCGCATTCATCATTATCCAACTAATGTCTTGGGTTGAGGGTCATACACGGTAACATCTTGAAAATGTTGTCCGAAACTGTAAGGGGCTCACTCATACTGCGCTCCTTTCGGTTGTTGGAGAAGTTAGTTTGATAATGATCCCATTTGGACCTAATTCTCTCCAAGTATTGGTTTGTAGTTTTCAATAATGAGCCTTTGTAATTGTACAGCAAATATTGTTTATGTTGTTCTTTCATGGCTCAAGATGGGTAGATCCCAAATCAGCAATGCTCGTCCGAATTACAGGCCTTAAAAAGCCTTAGAATTTATGTAAACATTCCGTTCTTACGCACTTGGGGTCTAGCTGGATAACATCCTAACTTCTAGCCAGCCCAAGTGCCTCAAATGCCGAAAACTGGTTAAAAAGTGGTTTTTCTGATAAGTGGTTTGATATCAGTGGGATTGCACAGACCTTAGTGCATACTAAATTTTACTTCATCACTTCCTGCTAGAATCAAAGGGAGTAGATCTTTGATGACATCCAACTAATTTCCTTAATTTAGATTACTCATAGCTGGCACTCAAGCACACAAATGAATATATTCAAGCATTTGGCAAAGGCTCGCCACCATAATTGGTTCTGTTTAGGCATACGTACATCTCATGAATCTAATTCAAATTATGCAAAACTAGAAGTAATAAAGGCCCTCAGGCATATTCAGTTCTGACCAGGGAAAACTAGATTTGACGGAGGCCCTCGGGTAAATCAAGTTCTGATTAAGCAAAACTAGTTTTAACTGATTTCACGTTTTATCTGGAACAAGTACACTTATAGACCCTAACCACGGTGATAGAAAAGCAATCAGTTTTTTACAGTACCACTGCAGACCGCAATTTTCGCTGAGTTATAATGGAATGTGAGACGAATATGTTGGCCAGGAATATGAATAACTAAATCTGAAATTGATTAAACAAGGATCTATTTTAGCCCAGAGTCTGTGAAAATTTGAAATTCTCGCTACACATTGAATTTAATTCCATTAGAGAACATAGAAACTGTTCAGCATTACTCGACCAAAGAGCCAGGAGATTCTGGTGACATTTTCAAATATGAAGTGAAGGTGTATTAGTGCTTTTGTTGTTTGAACTGAGAGGATAGTCGATATTGTGTAATAATATGGTGTATTTGGGGTTATGCAACGTATTAGGATCGCACTCAGTACATTGAGGTGTGAACGGTAGTACATACTTACTTATATTAGTCCCAGCTGAAGTCATGATTGGTAAGTTGACCGCTTTATAGGGGGTGTTTTGGGTTTAGTAGACGTACTTGTTACCTTCCAACCACCTTTGATGTATATCGTACCGTGTATTGAGTCGTCCCAGTTCAAAGAGCGAATTTACCTAAAAGCCCCTCAACCTCCGCCCGCTTTCACCCGAGTTTGATCGAGTGGAAACAGGTATCTCGGAAAGGGCAGGCCTCATTCGGTAGAGTGGAGATACAACGTTGAGAAACGTGCATACCAAAGTCTACCAGGGGAACCTGATAAGAGATAACCGCGAAGCTACAGAAGGTTGGACATTTGATTCCATTGAAGGAAGCCTCCTACTCCAGCTCCTACCTCCTCACACCCCCTCGACACTCTCAAAGAGGAATATTATGAATGGGCGCAACTGTTTGTAAGGGGTCTCTCGAACGGTTTTGAAGGCTAGCGGAAACACCGCTTTGGAGACGTGGCCCGCGCTATCGGCTATTTCCTCTCGACCCCGATACGTCCCCCTCCACTCCTTACCCCCCCCCCCCATCTCCGCCCCTCATCCTCACACGTCTTATCTCTTGTTTACTATCGCCTTCACAATAGGGGTAAAAGGGCTACGGGTTCGAACGAGGGTTCGATTTCACCGTTTCCGCTCGTCTTGGATTCTAGCAACGATCAGGAAAAAAAAACTGTTTCTTTTCTTTCTTCCTTTTTTCCCCCAAATAAGAGGTCGCACGCCAATGTGTACCGGAACTTGGGGATAAAAACGATTCTGAAGAGAAAAAAAAACCCGCTAGCACGATGTATACTCCATAAAACTAAGATTGTCATCAATTTAAGCTCGTAAATTTACAAAATTACCTCCGATATCTGTTGAATTTGTTAGAAGTTGAGCATCACACTTTATCTCTTTCTAGGCTTTTGAAGGAATTGAGAAAGAAAACAATTTCTAGCTGTAATTATTTGTGAAGCATGAATATATGGACAAATTCGTATACTATCAGGGTATATTCAATTTAAATTGTTTAAAAATTTGAGTATTCTGAAAACATTGAAAATGTGAATCATCAATTTTATTGCGAAAAATACTATAAATATAATTCTGCTTTGAAACAATGATTTTGAATTTTTATATTCTATTAACAGTTTTAAACGAATCGAAGGCATCCACTAAATGTCATTTACACATTTTTACTAAAACGTGTGAATTGCACTCTCAAAGGCCTTGGGATGATGCCTTGGACATGGGGAATACAATCGTATTAGATAATGAAAAGGTTGATAATTTCCATTTTTAATACATTTTAGCTCATTCCTAAATTGAATTAAGAAAAATAAAATACTGGAAATTATTGTAAAGAGGTTTACTATTTCTGTATTAGATAGCCATTCTACGTGAATCACTAGTCTATGCACATTGGAAGGAGTCTGTGTTACATTACACAATTCTGCAAAACAGACATCGTTGATTGATGACTGGCTTAAGGCCGATTGCCAGAATCGTGAAGAACGACAGGAAAAACATGACCATCACTACCATCCTCAGATGCTACGTCGATCAAGCAAGATGCAATAATGAGAACTAGAAGGTCAACCCAATGAGAAACTAGCTAATTGTTTAAAATACCATAGCGCTTTTATTCTCAGGAAAGCAGCTGGATACTGTTACTAAGAAAAACTAACAACAATCAATATAAGGTTGTTATCGCAAAAAGGGACTTCCTTTCTCTTACCAGAAGTCCAAAAACAAGGGCGTTCAACACAATTACGACACACTGTGTGAGTTGTCGTGGTTTTATCTTGATACTTGAGTCTCAAGCCAAAGTATGACAATTTCTCACAAATGATGTAATATTTTGACGCCACAAAACTTCCATAAAACATCACAGAAAACAATCATGAAGAGTCAAATAGTTCCGACGACCAATACTCATTTTGAAATATACGGAACTGACGCTAAAAGGACACTGGAGCCCACAATACCTGCGATGATTGTGATTTACAGAAGTCAGATGGGTGGTTTGCATCCTCAAACTTGTGGTTCATAGAGAAACGTCGTTATATTTCAGGGGTCCCAACTCACACACTCCGGTATAAGCCGATTTTCGCAGGTTTAAATGCACAACCATGTATGCAAATTTGCAAGGAAACTAGACGGGTTAGACAAAAAGTTCCAACAGATTTGATCTCATCAAGAAAAATTCTTAACACAATGGATACTAGTTTCCAAAACATACGAAATTTTGCGAGGTTGTGTTATCTTAACTCGGGCCTTCGAGCTTCCAAACCTTCAAAATGCATTTAAGATTAAAATACTTGAGCGGCCTATACTTCACCAGAAACTGAGGTTTCTTAAACGGTGTGCGAACGGATGATCGTACGTCAACCCGAGTGGTCTCATTCGATTCATACTCTTAATCCAACAAAAACTACCTACTTCATCAAAAGTGCTCGAGATTTCGAGTTTTTTAATAGATTAATAATTAAATATGATCCCATAGGTTTGGTTGATCAAGATGCCGAGTTTAATGGCACATCCCGGATCGACGTTGGATTTTTGAGCCAAATTTAGTAAACGGTGGTCCTTTAGTTTCAAGGGAAAAGCTTCGGACGGACGAATTTGTTTCATTCAATTTTTGAAATCTACGTATCCTGAAATACTGAAACTTAGAACAAAATCTTTGAGAAGGGATTAAATTTTGTTTGTGTGATCAATTTCAAAGGTGTAGGTTATATTGAAAATCATAAAACAAAAAAAGGAAGGAAAGTTGTTCATATTTTCCCCAGTCAAACTATTAGTTTGTAAAAATGAGAAGTACGTTGACAGTAGCAAGTAGCAAAATACATTGTTTTTCGATTCTATCAAAAACGTTATTGTTATTGATAATCTTTATATGAGTTACTTGATAGGAGAGAATCCTCTTCGACAAATACCAATTAATTGATTACCAGTCGTCAGGGCCGTATGCAAAAAGTCCAGTCTGCAGTGCCCACCCAAATTGCAGACGTGTTTTGAACTTTAAAATGAAAGTTTATCGGATTACCCATAGAACGATTATGATTCCTGATGATCATGATGCGACTTTATTTTCATATTTCACGATTACTCAGTTGCCTGGTGTAGTAGAGGACTGTAAATGCGATCTAAGAAAAGGATAGACCCCAGTACGAGGAAGCGGCTCTCGGGGAATCTGAATATTCATGCTTGGAGGTGTTCAGGAGAAGGTTGGTAGCTTCGTAACACTCGCCATGCAAATGCAGTTTGAAGTTGACAAAGCGCATTCGTTCTTTCACCATTCCCATCGCACTGATGGTATTCTACTTGTAATGAACTGTATCCGCTGTTCTCATTGACCACATCAACTCATAACGCATTCGCCGCTAGTCAGTTGGCCTCGGGGTTCGTTCCAGTTTATTACTTGAGATAAAAGCTGATGAAGTATATAAAATTACTGTTCAACTGTTTATTACTGAGTCCATTACCAAATTGAAACGGCCATCCTGCAAACAAGGTTGCTCAGCGGAATGGGGTATGAAATAAATTAAATGCATGCGGTGCATGTCGATTTCATTTGAAAAAAAGAAAAAATCGGCTATATTCCCGTTGATCTCTAGGGCAAAGTGATTCCCAATGCTCACGAAGCCGAATATTTCAAACGAAAACTAGTGAAAAGAAAAAGAATACATAACTCTTTCTTGAACTCAAAAAATGTATTGTCTAGTAGGGAGACAGTTGGAGCTGTCACTCCAGAACGAGCTCACTCTTTACAAGAAAGTCCTTAAGCCAGTTTGATCTTGTGGAGCTCAGTTGTGGGGCTGTACGGCTCAATCAAACCGAGATATCATCCGAAGATTCCAAAGCAATTTGCTGTGAAATATTGTCAAAGCACCTTGGCACTTACGAAACAAACGTCTACATCACGAGCTCAAGATCGAAACAATAGACGATGCTATAAAGTGACAAGCAGCGAGACACCTCCATCGACTGAGATCTCCCTTCAAAAGGGGAAGCTATCCTACTCCGTGACTCGAGTGATATCGGTAGAAGATTAACCAACAAAACTCTGTCGTGTATCTTAGTTTCGAACATATACACATAATCTCAAAGTAATTGTTAATAAGTTCTAGTTGTTGCTATAAAGAATTTAAAACACAATTGGGACGCCATAACATAAATGTCTTGTCATGACACATCGAGTTTAACATTTCGACATACATATTTGCTTGGACTTTCATATTTTTGATCACCTTTAGTATTTTTTGGTGTTCTTCCAGCGTTTTATTGATTGTCGCAATCTTGATTTCTTTGGAGAAGCAATCTTTAGTGTAACAATTTCCACAAGTTCCCACTGAACCGTTAAACTGTGGACCATATTTACAGGAATTATCTTTTCATTTGGAAGTTCCCAGACAATACAACGGGTATTTCGTATAATTGTAAACATTTTTGATGTGACTAGGAAGAAAAAATTAAAATTAAATTTGTGACTTAAGGCTACTTAAGGGTTAATGCTGAAAAACGCTTCAAATTTTCACCCAGAGGTCTTATTATCTCTATTATAATAACCCTTCTACGTAAATCTCTGACCTATGTTTATCAGACGTGGTCAATGGCGCACTATTGGATCTCGAAGCCTCCCACCTGCATATCTTGTCTTGTCCACTCTAGATGCCATAAAAAGGGCCCCATTTATATTACAGCGCATTAGATCGACTACGAACGCAATTAGCCACAGAGATCTACAGCTGATCACTGATCTCGATACCTCGTAATTGACTTCTATATATCCAAAAACCAAAACGAATAGCTCACCTGCAGGCCGGACCATTGGTCACCCCATGTGAATTAAATTAAAATGGATCGAACTCCGAAGAGAAGAACAATACCTCATCGAAAAGTTTCATACAAAGTGGAATATACCCCTGTACGGTAGGAAGGAGGTGGTAGAGCTGTTATAAAACTTATCAAATCTTCAAGCATGGATATGAAACTTCAGTAACGTGGGTATCTACTCTGAATATAGTTACAATAGAAAATTACATTTCTTTTTACAATGGTTTGGCTTATTATGTGAAAGTTAAAAATAAATAAAGAAAGAAAGAAACAGTAATCTTAGTAGACGCACATGCTTGTCAATTGAGTTCAACAGTCCTCTAGTTCTTCTGAAATTAACGAAGCGAACATCTTCTTGCAACATTACAACACCCAATGCTACGGCCTAGACAGATTGAAGTTGATAATACACGGCGCACAAAGCAACCCCTCCTTCAAGACCGGAGGGTCGTGCGGGTCATTGCATATCCTTGCCCCTAACCAAGACAATGCCTCCTCCGTAGCTTTCCCAATTTTCAAACATTATGTCTTTTTTAGTGAGACAGGGTGTCCCAGGAGTTATGCACAATCCGACTCCTACGTGTTCTACAACTCATTTCCGACTGCGACGAGTTGCATTCATCTTCGAGACTTTTGGAAAAACTTCAATTTTGACAGAAAACACGTTTTTCGGCAGTAAACACCATTTCCTTAACTAAAAATATTTTTAAAAACCAAAACCACAGCACCGTTGGAAAGCTGACATTTTGGCGCACGTTTTACCAGGCCTGCACAGTTCTGCATCAACCATGAATGGGGTTTCTAGGCGAGATGAAAAACAGGCGATTTCAAGATTTTGACAAATTTGCCATTTCGCGCAGCAATCGCACATCTTCAATGCAATTTAAGAAAAATTTTCTGACATCAAATAGATAGAAAATTCAACGCTCTTTCTAATGGTGTCATCAAATTTGAGCTGTCTCTACAATTGATGGAGTTAAGACAGTTTTGGTGACATAAGATGGAAAACACGAAAAAAATCTTAAATCGCGAATAGCTCGGAAACGAGGCCTCTGGCAAAAAATTGCAAAGGATCATTTTCGGTCGGAAATGAGTTGTAGAACACGTAGGAGTGTGCATAACTCCTGAGACACCCTGTATATTGCCCATGAATTCTGTCAAATTGTTCACTTCTTTCATGTAACTGCGTGGGTTATTGGGTAAGGCTGAATGTTCACTAAAAGACTACATAAGCAGCTATCAATTATAAGTTCAAGGACTGTGATGAAAAAGCGATTAATAATTTTTTTATGTTATTCAAAATTGTTGCTATGAATGAATAAATTTATAACGTTTTCTGTATTGCGGTTTTTATGCTTTTCTCCCTCTTCAAAACTCTAAAGATGGCCATGAAAAGGGGTCATTTGGTGAACTACGTCATTTTTACGTATTCCACAGGTAATAGGCGATTCTGGATCCTTCTTAAATAGTTGAAGTAGCCGAAAACCTAACACTAGTCTGTTATGCGTATCAAAAGTTATAAATAACACTCGAGAAAAGGATTCCATCGAAATTAATTTGGTGCCATTCACACGTCGAGAATAGTCTCATCAACCTTCAAAGGAATCTCGCCCTTTATAGCCCAATGGGCTCATCACTTGAAAATGAATAAGTTTCCGTTTCTTTCAGAACCGACCCCTTCAACTCATCCCATAAATTTTTCGCTCCGCAAAATCCGAAAAGGTTCCCTAGCCGCGAACGTTGGCCGGATATTGAGTGAAGCGGCTTTTGAGAAAAACGGGGGCAAAGCCTTCAACAACTTTGCTTCATTCATCAAAAAACTTCGCGCTCCAACTTATTTAAAATGCCGATTCGATCGCCCCGCAACTTCGGAAAAGCCTGGCGGATCCCAACTTCACAGCTCGCTCTAGCATATTTGCTTCTTCAGTGTAGAGCCCTTATAACAAGCTTACAACCGAAATGAAAATAAAACTCTTTGCCTCATTTTCGCGTCTACAGGGGCTTTCCACTTTGGACAGTTATGTCGGGCTCAGGGGAAGCGTAGTTAGTTTTATCGTTATTCTGTTGCGTGATCGAAAGGAACGAGTTTTTAAAAAAGTGCGTTTCAAAGTTTTCGAAACACTGAGCCTAACTGAAATTGACACAATGCAGTAGGCCCCACATACTCCGTTTCAGACAAATGTCTGTTCAAACTAAATCAATATATTCGATTTTATATGTTACTATCAAGTTAGTATTAAAAAATATATTTTGACATTTTTTTGTGATTTTTTTGCAAATGAAAATCACATAGATATTATCAGGCGATATCTCATTTCGAAATACGTACAAACACATGAGTAGATGAGGTTTACAGTAAACGCTTCCCCAGTTAGGATACTCGCTGTATAAGAACTTTATTACATTAATTTTGGGATTGTAAAACTAAATACAGTGGATTTACTCTTTTGATGCTCTCAAGTTCAAGTGCATTATTTAATATAGTGAGCGTTTTTGGGTGCCTGTTTTTATGGAGGCGTTGGTCGTGCTTTCTTGCTTGATTAACATTAATATTTCTTAGTACTTTGTGCGGAAATTTCGCCTTTGTTTAACGTTCGATTTTTTGCACATCCACTGAGTTGAATCGTACAGGTCCACATACAGCAGAAAATCGGTTTATATGTTAGCGTTTATAAAAAAAATCAGGTTTCAGTAATATAATACAACATATCATACCATATTATGAGGATAGTGAGACATGAAAATAGCTGCAAGCCTAATTGAGCAAGGAGACTGAAATGCTGAACGATGAATCTCAGTAGTGGTCGGAAATTGAATGGAATTACAACATCAGCAGGTGTTCAGCTGCAAAAGCTCTGAGGGTAATTATTTCCCTAGTGGACCCAAGATGCAGAAGTTTGAAATCAAGGCTTACAGGAGCAGATAGAATACAAATTAAACGGGCAGTACCACCCTAATAAATTGAGTTATCTGTTATGGTATTTTTTTCGAATTGATCTCAGATGCTGAAATTTGGAACGGGTAACCCGGGGCACAAAATTTGATTAGGTACCCATACGGAACCAAATTGGTAAGCTCTAATTATTTTCAAAATAATGATACAGTGCTATCATTTGAAACCGACAATTCCAGAGGCAGATGGAACAGAAATACACCAATACCACCCTGATAGGGTCATTGAATTTAATACTGATTTCTTTTAGAATTAACTGCGACGCTGAAATTTGGAAAGTATTCGGAAAGATTGCAGCCAAAATTATCCTGATTTTCCCAAGTTTATAACATCCTTCAGGAGCGAATTTACAGTTTTAGGGGTCCAAGGGTCCAGTTTTAGGGGCCTTGTTTTTGTGCTGTGTAGCTGCCGTACGTATGAAGATGTTTGTAGCATGGACAGTATAAAAATGAAAATGAGAACAATTTTTGAAATGTAAAAATTCACTATCTTGAGACCGCCATTTTGAATTCCTCTAATTTTCAGGTGGCAGTAACTTAGAATGAATTGAAATTTAGAAATATCATCCCACACCTTGTCTTGAAATAAGAACCAATTTTAGGTGTTTTAGCCTGGGCCGATGATCTACAGAAAATCTCCTAAACATACGTAATAAACTTCTCTGTAATAATTGGCCGCATTTGTCACTCGCTTTGGTTTTTTTGTAGATTATTAACGTCTTTTTCTGGGTATCTCACAATACGTATTTCCCCACCAAAATTGATCGCGATTTAAAAAACAAACCCGGATTTAACCCCCGAAAACCCAAGTGTGAGCTCTTTTAAAACTCGAAGGTCCCGTGTTTCTCCCGACACCGACGAGTGTTTGAGATGACACGTTGTTATCTCAGCTGAACAAATCTTTTGTGATTACGCAATTGGGACACGGGAGCGAATTCCAGGCTCGAGTGGCCGCCCCGCCCCGGCGCCGTCTTTCTGTCGATAACATGCCGTCAGTACTGAAGTACAATACTGTCGAGCTCTTTTTCGATAGTCGAGCAAACAATAGAAATGGAATTCAATCGCTCGATAACGACCAGAAGTATTGGATGATGAGAAAATGCGAGGGAACCGGCCCATAAGAAGGGGCATATTTTACACATTTGATGATCGTGGTGCGGGGGGGAGGGGGAAGCACCTTAGTAAAGGTGATTCCATACAAACGTGATCTTGCTTGAATTGATAAATCCTATTATTGCCGTTCAAACAGTAAGGCGCATTCAAAAAATGATAATTTGCCATTATTATAATTAATTAATATAAAACATATTAATGTCAGCGTGCTCTTCATTATATGATATATGTTTAAAGACTAAAAATGTTTCCTGTTACTGTCACCCGCCTCGCTAGGAACATGTAGAAAGATTCTGTTCTTCCACCTCAAACCCAAAATTTCTTCTTCTTTGTTTTTAAACTGATTCAATACACCCATGCAGTAAGTTAGGAAGTTACAATGCCAACCCAACTTGGCAGACTTCTTTACACATTTGCTGCAATTAACAGCACTGAGATTTACATGGCAACATACAACTTGACAAAAACTTGGAATTTTGGGTCAATGAATTATCATAATTATTGTTCCTAACACTATTACTGATTTTATTACTAACGGTTACTGTTGTTAGTAATAAAATGGGTTCCTAAGAACTTTGATTAGCTCTTGATAGCAGCTGCTGGTAGTGATCCGGGGTGATAGGCGCTGTATGGTAAAGTGTACATTGTAGGTCATCCATGATGTTGCCCCAACGAAGACATTGGTGCTCTATCTTACGTATTGTGGTGGAATAAATATTTGTCACAGATGCCAGTGTTTGCTCTGAGTCGGCATTTTGTTCTACAGAAGCTTTCATCGCTGTTGAAGATGTAAAACCGGGGTATAGTGGGATGAGTTCCGAAGAAGAAAATGGAAGTTGGGTAAAGAACGTGCCAGTATTCAACAACACCTTTATTTATTTGATTGATTCACGATATCGACGAATACGAATTGAATGATATATTTCCAAACTCGTTCATTGAGCATGTACGCATTCATTCGAAACACAGCTTCCATCAGATAACTGCACAACCGTTTATATCTTTCTTGGGTTCACCCCAACAAATGGTTTATCATTTTCAATAATGAACCTTCGTAGTCGACCGAGACAAATTAACGCTCTCCAGAATGTATTATTTTTTTCGTTTCAAGATGTGTGGAACCCAAACCCGTCGATTTGAGGTGAATTCAGGCCTCGCGTGCAGAAATTCGTGAACTATAGGTTTTGATGTCCAACTGACTTCGGACATCATGACGTCAACTACGTGGCATGGGGATCTGTGATCAGGGCCAGTGGCTAAAACCAACCAGTGGACTCCATGTTTGAAAGAACAAACTTTTTACATAAAATTCTAAACAATTTTTTACCCCGTACGGCGGAAGGGGGATGGAAATTGCAGTTTTGGAATCTACACACTTCGAAAAGTAAAAAGACTCAATTTGAGAGGGGGTTATAACAAAATGTTACGAGTACGTAATAAATTCCTACCTTCTTAATTTTGCTAACTTTTAATCACAATTATGACATTATAATTGTGAAAATAATAACGTTAGTTAATAAAATGATAATGTAAAGTTAATCAATTGTTGTCCACAATCCACAGTTGTCTATCGCTAGGTACTAACCGCCACTTATTACACGTTTGGGTAGTTATTCTTTTTCAAGTTGGAGTTAGGTAATATTTGGTTAGCATACAATTTTTCATCACAACAGACCCCGCGTTAGTTATCTTAATTAATTTTGCCTCACAATACTGAGAACTCCATTTCAAATTACATGGCGGACATTTGTTAGGGGTGTTTTGAAGCATGCAGTTAAACCCAATATTTGAGAGCCTTACAAGTGGGTCTTGTGGTAAATTTTCCCGTTCCCCAAGTTTTTGCGTTTCTCACTTCGCAGAACCGGAAAGTCTGCGTGGAATGTTTATCGAGCTGCATACAAAATAGGTCATTTCCGAGTTACAAATGCCCCTCAACCCCCATCGGAGGGGCGGCCATTTGCGTGCGACCCTTTCCCTAAAGGGAGTGTCATTTCCAAGGGCTCCAGAGTTGTGTTTAAGTGATGAGTCCCGTTGATGAAGGCAAATTACTTCATCTAACTAAATTCCCGACGAATGGCTGCATTAACGGCATGGGAACCGTCATCAATTCGTGGATTTAATGGACATTAAAAATGAATTATGGAAATTCAGTAGCAGGGAATGTATATTACGAACCATAAACGCAAACTATGCACTTAAAAGTTGTCGGTTGAACAACTGATCGTGTCTTACTATATTTGGATGTTTTTAATAATTTGTTCCCAACGGTGAACCTACTTGAAGTATCGGGTCAAAGAACTTCTTTAGGTGAGAACCTATTTTAGTGGCGTATAATATTGCCCAAATCAGAATATTAAAACCCTAGTGGCCTAAAGGAATTGGTATTAAGACATTTTTGTCTTGTTATAAGTGGAAATCATGAGTTTTTTTCGGATGACATTTTAAAGGCGAAGCTACTGTTGTGATTTATCTCAAGAATCTTTTCTTAACCCCTTCAGGTCTGATTTGTAACGCTCGGGAATGCATTGTTATTCGGATCGACAGCGCACCAACTAACAACTTGTTCTCTCTACAGAAAATGTTTTTTATAAAAACCTTGGTGATTAATGTAAATTAACCCCTTCAGGTCTGAATTAATTCTGGAGAAAAAAAAATTGTCACGAGAAAATAATTAGCAAATACAGGCGATTGTTTGGAAAAATTAGAAAAATCATTGAAGTTGTGGGTAGCATACTACCCATGAGACCTGAAGGAGTTAAGAGTGTTTTCTTGTATTGTAAATTTGTAACCAATCCAAGTTGGTTGGAATTTTATATATCAAGCTAAAGTTGAAATTGAAAAGCTGAACTAGTACAGCTTTGTTCATTGTCAAAAATGATTCAGACCATAAGTAGGTGGTGTTTTCGTGTATCATTATCAAAATATTTAATTTACATTAATCACCAAGGTTTTTATAAAAAACATTTTCTGCAGAGCGAACAAGTTGTTAGTTGGTGCGCTGTCGATCCGAATAACAATGCATTCCCGAGCGTTACAAATCACGTAGAATTCACATTTTGTGTTAATAAATTAATTCACAGTTTCTCAGACTGCGGATCAAGAATTGCTTTTATCAAAAATGAAATTCGATTAGAACTTTGTTAACAATTTTCTTTCTATTACATTTCGAGCAACGCCTTCATCTAAAAGTGTTATCCGTAAATCTGCAATCTTAAATGTAAAGTTTTTTTTAGAGAGCGATAAAATAGTATGTGTTCTTTCCGGACATGTTAATGACGATTAAGGATTTTCTAATTTAAACATCCACTTTCTTATTTAAGAATATATTAATAATGAATTAATTTTTTAAAAGTCGAAACCCTCCCCTCTTTCTAAAATGCTTGGTGGTTTACGTTTCAAGATGCGTAAAAATGAAAAAAGTTGGCTAAGTTGGGTGTGGTCCATAGCTTTCTCGCCTAGACAACATAAATATATAGATCTGTTGAAATTGTTTACATAAAAATTTAAACAGAACAATCAGAAGCTATCTGACAACGAAACTTGGTGAGTATTATACCTGGTTTTTCCGTAAAATACCAGTTTCATCTCCTCCTTGGAAGTATTAAGTAAATGAGAAAACGAATTGTACTACTGTGTGAAACGCTTCTTTTGATTGAATAAACGATCGATTGAATGCCATGTGAAAAATTAACAATTTTTAATTGAGTAACAGTATTGATACTGTTACTGCCAATCAAAACTATAAAAGGAAACATTGAAAATAAAGTCCAAGTTTTCTGAAGGCGGTAAATGTTACGGTACGAACTGAGTATTCTAAATAAAAATCCACAGTAGAAAAACAAACTCTTCTCAAATGCGGCCGTTGGAAGTCTGAAATTCAGCAAGAGGTCATTTCCACGGGATAAGAAAATGGTTGAGCCTTTAATGAAATTCATAAGTGGAGCGAGAAAGGGCAATCTCCTTGAAACTTTAATAATGAAATCCTTCTCAAATGAATGGGCAAGTTAAAAGGAAAGGAGGTCGATGAGCGTTGAAGGAAAGTGTTGGAGGAAGTTTCCCCTTTTTAAAACTACTTCAGATCCGTGAGGATGGATGGCACGTCATTTAACAAGTCAGTTTTATAGCCTGAAAGTATTCAAGAGCGAAAAAATAAACAGAGGCAGTTGTGGTAAGAGTCAAGGAATTAAAAATGCTCTACTTACCTACATAATCATCAATATACTCTGAATTGGACATCGTTGTAAGATGTATGGAAGGCTTTTATTATGTATCAAATATCATGAACACAATGTTCTAATGAACAACGAATAGCCTCACTCTTCAGAGGAGACACATAATTGGTGGAGAAAAACGTAAATCGTGAAATTGAAAAGTACTAAAGTGAATCTAAATCGAGGGTGTGCATGAGTGTTATGGTTGGTCTCTGGTTTTGTGTGACTCATAAATGATATTTTATGAATCAATAATGGATATTAAAATAACACAATGGTTGGAAAAAAATTCAATTAATGAGGCAAAAATACATAGCCACTCTGTTGCAAGAAGATGTGATTGAGTTATGAGCAAGAGGTAACATAAAAACAACACATGTATGGGTTGTAGCGGACATGAAGGTCCATGGCGTGTGGGACCGTGAGAGACCTGCGTTTTTCGATACCCGCGTTATAAACGTTGACGCAGTCTCTTACTCCTCCATGGATTGGCCTACCATCTCCCGGCATGCAGCCCAAGCCAAACACGCAAAATACGACTGAGTCGCTGAAGACCTGAGAGGGTCTTTCACGCCACTCGTCGTTTCATGCGATGGCGCGTTGCATAAAGAATACGAAGCCTTCCTCAAGAACGTTTCCTTACGCCTCGCGAACAAGTGGTCGAAATCCTACTCCCAGGTGATGATGTGGGCACGAGTGAAAACTCAATTCTCGGTTCATCGAGCAGTTTCCATGAGGCTAAGGGGCCCGAGGAGACATGTACGAGGACTGGGACTGGAGGACGGAGCAGCAATTTGGCTGCCGGAAGAATAAAATCACAAACACACACACACACACACACGCGTAAGTACGTACGTACATACTAACATATATATAGTTAGAAAAAAAAGAAAATCAGATTAGTTTGGCAATATCAATTTGAATTTTTGGCATATTATCAAATTGAAAATTTTGGCAAATTAATTTGAACCTTAGGCACAAATCAATTTTAATATTTCTGGCATCTCAATTTAAACTTTCGGCGACTCAATTTCAACTTCTGGCATAGGTACCACTTCGAGCTTTCGGCATATCAATTTATACTTTTCACAAATCCCAACTAACCCAACATTCCACCCCATGTAATGATCAATAAATGTTTTTTCTCACATGTATGGGTTGAACCCCACGTAAAAGGTACTACATCCAGTTAAAAGGGCATTCGGGGATGCCCAGCCGATAAGCCTCAGTAAACAAAATTTACCGGTAAAATAGAGAAAAACGTGGTTTAATAAGTGACGCATCGATTTCATATCATGGGGTATCACCCCTCTCCCATTTCCATAAATATGGGATCTATAGCTTTTACATACATACTTGTGTACTTGTGAAGGGAATGAGAAAATGAGTAAAGTCAGGTCGATGCAGGTAGAGTTATATCAGAGAAGGTCCTAATGTGAAGAATGACGGGGTATCAGTACTTTCCAACATTAGTTGTGATGTTGGATTGTACCTTAAAACTCATCACTGATACTCGGAGGATTTTGAAAGGTAATAGTCCATGATAAACGTTCTGGCGCCAGTGCGGTAGGTCAAGAGTTTATATTCCTTGGTATCAACTTTTTCTCTCACTCAGTGGCTGGAAACGACCTGTTTTCCAGTTACGTGTGCTGGAACGTTATGTCCATTGAACCAAAAATTCGGAGTGGTAATTGATAGCAAGCAAATAATTTTCATTGTCTGCAAAACACAGCAAAACTACAAAAATATTTCTCATTCTACAGGTGGTTCCACTAATAAAATGTACTGGGGTGCAATACACTATTCCACTTTCCATGGGGCACAGTTCTTTACTATACAGTCACTTTTGAATGACAGTAGTGACCGCAGCCATGTAGTGAGTCAGTTGAAACTGTTTCAGGCGAGTTGGTGGCTTTAGAAACTGACACTGGGGGAGAGGGTAAGTAAACTCTTGGAATCTGATGTGTTGTCTGGACTTCAAGTTAAATTACAATAAGACGTACCTAGGAGCCTGATTGGAGCCCACGTATACCATTCATACAGGCACTTCAAGGGAGTGCAGGCAAGATGAGGTACATGGAGAGAGAGAGAGAGAGAGTCATAACACTGACAGGAAGGCCCTTGGCTAGATGCAGGTGAAAGTGACAGAGATGTATGATAGAGCAATATCGTAATGATGCAGCCTAACCACTGAATTCTTGTCAATCACCTTTCTTTACCTGGCTCCCACCGTATATTTTACTTGTAAATTGTGTGGTATTTTCAATTTAGTGGAAGTGTCTGATGACAGAAAACATCACTATAAACGCATATTAGAATTTAACAGTTTTTTCAGTCATGGATATCATGATAGGCAGGTTCTGATAATGTTTAAGGGATGATATGTTTGTGGTTGTGGTATAAAAACTCGAGGAAAGTTATTGTTTACCTATTGTTTTTTTTTTTTTTTTTTTTTACTATGCCATGTTTGGCAATTCAAATTCGCCCAATAAAGACCGGCCCTACGATGCCAGCGGGTTTCGTCGTCCTGTATCGATAGTAGGTTGGTTCTTGTGTTCTCTAAATGGTGGATGAACTGTCTACAGTGTTTATCTGTAGATGAGTAGCATCACAATCTGCAAGGCACAGGTGATCTCTGCATTCGATGGAAGTATTGAATTCCAACAAGTAGTGCCTGAATGGACCGTGACCTCTGACCTAAATGATCTTGAATCCATATCATGTGGCCTCATACACAATTTTCATGTATAATTGAGTTCGCAATAACATTTGTAAAACTTGGTGTGAAACATAATCTGATAAACAACTTTGATCCCACTAGATTCACAATTCTCGGATGCCTTAGTGTAAAAATAATACTCACACTATTCAACGTAGTGCATGTTTTCCGAAGTTATTGAAATTAATACATTTTTGTTATATTGCAGCTTTATTCTAATGTTTGAATTCTAACATAAATATGATTACGCAGTTAAAATAAAATAGCGAGATTAGGTTTAAAGTTTGAAATTCGCGAACTATTCTTAGACTTATGTGCTTAACAAATATTGAACATGATCGCCAGTGTTGGATGTGGTCATTAGAATATTGGGAAATTTGATGCGAACAGGTATGAGAGAAAACCATTTCTTTAGGTTGGCAGGAGTAACTGAGAGGTGAAGCGATGAAGCTAACAGACTCCATGTATCATTGATTGAATATTCATTTTGCCCTTAAGAGAGTTAATCCACCGAAAATGTACAAACGTAAATAACCCTAATGTGAAGGTTGTTAACACCTCACACCAGAAAAACCCGGGTAGGTATGCAAATCTAAGGAGGAAGGTTAGAACGAATTCACTGCATGGTTTTCCGTTGGGTATTTGTTCGTCCGGTCAGGCGATAACATTTCAGAGCTTCCGTTGATATTGAGGAATACTGAACGTAGTTCATAATGGAGATAAACATCTACAGATAAGTGCACCTACCTAAACACATTACTTAGTTTCTCGATGTTGTTTCTCATTGTAAAAGCAGCCCTATCGCCGTTTTCCTTCATGGTATTACCCTTTTTAATAAATGGCGACACCAGGTAACTGATTGTTCGAACAGATTCTTCGTCAAAAATACTTTGAATTTACGCCCCCAAATTTTTGGTTTCCGACAACGCCCCAATTCTTTAGCCAGCACTCTCACGTAATTTAAAGTGCCCTTTAAGGGTTGTCAAAGTTTTGTAAAATCCTAAAAACCTCAAAAAAAGTCAAAGCGGCCTAAATTTGGACTCTTTTTGAAGAACTTTCCATGAGGAATCGAATGAGCTCTTTCCCAGGTTCGTAGCTCAAACCATTCCCGATATACGGCCCGATTTATGGTGCCAAAATTTGCGTTTTTTGGTTTATTATTGTTTATGTTTTCATCGCAGTAACCTAGTGATGTAGTGATGTAGTAATGTGGATACTGGAGTGAACTCCTAAAAGGCTTTGTAGCCGATACACGGGTTGAAGCATTCTGATACGCATGAAACGCTGCAAATTCTTTCACTGGGGTTTATTATTCAATTGGCTTGCGTTCATGATTTGAATTTCTACTAAGCTTTGGAGTGTGCGTGTTTCACAGGTGATAGAGCGATTATTGAATTTCAGGAGGCACACAAATATGATCAACTGAACAATCCAAGTTGAATTTTGGTTGAGAACAGATTTACGTGCTCTATGCATATCTCCTGAAATTCAATAATAAATCACCTGTGAAACACGCACACTCCAAAGCTTAGTAGAAATTCAAATCATGAACGCATGCCAATTGAATAATAAACCCCAAGGAAAAATGAATTTGCAGCGTTTTATGGATTTTTTAACCTGGATGCAGGATGTTGAATCTTGAAAATTTGTTTCCTCGCTGCAGCGAAACATTGATTATTACAAAACTGCCCTAAAGCGTGTAATCCTATCTGTATTGACACATTAAGTGCCATGTGCATATTTTTTATGCATGGTCCAAGTTCCTCTTCTAGCAGCGATGTATAAACCTTGAGCACCTCAAGGTCAACATTCAAAAATCAGAATATCGAAATTGTACTAATGTTATTAGGTACATTCGGTATTCATAACATCTCTTCAATGAAATGAGCCCACGGACCACTTTTCAACACTGATCAACTGAAGAACCCTTATTGCTTACTTCTTTATTCCTTTCCTAATCGAAAAACTGCTAAAATATAAATGCATACCTTTTTTTTTAGGAATCTGGCTTGATATTACAAGGTATGAAGTCGTCACTCGGCAAATTTGGACTATGTACGGCAGACTACGTCCAATAAACTTGGATAAGTGATTTACGAAGAAGTGTTATCTAATGCAGAAATAATATGCCGTTTATATGTAATAATTTGCAGTGTTTTTAATTCGATCTTCGGACTCTAAGCATCTTGAAACTTGAACCAACAAACTTTGAGGGGTGTTTGAATTTTTAGCTTAGGCGGTTACAAAGCTTCATTATTCAACAATAAACCCAAATAGAAAGCCGTTCGCCATTCTAGGACAGTACTATTAATATTTTCGAAAATTACTACTCGCTTAGTTTCTAGTAAATTCTTCCTGAACACTCTTTTATCGAGACAATTCTGTGTTTTCCGATCGGTGCATAACACTCTGTAAACACGTAAGTGGAAGGTAGAGGGTTAAATTATGTCTAGATAGTTAAAACGGCAGAGCAGAAACTTCGCGGGGATGGGATAGTCGAAGGGAAGAAGGAAGGTGTATTTTCACCACTCGGATTCGGAGCACGAAACCACATAACCGTAAGAACAAGGTGGGTTTCATGAGTAGACCTCTAATTAAATTGCACCGCCTTCGCCGCCCACTTCACACGCCCCCGCTCTGGTCTAGCCTGGCTCAGGTCTCAAGCCTTTACCGGATTATCGGATACTTGGCACCCTTTTCCCACCAGTTATGGTTGTGGGCTTTATCTTTTTTTTCCTTACTTTCCTCTAAGGCAAAGGAAAACTAGATTTTGTAGTGCAGGAAGTTGCTTTTTCTGGGTTTAATTAGCAGGCTTGCCAACCCACGGGGTTGATTTCATGTTGGACGAATGAAAAGAGCTTTCTCCAGACTTCAATGACAGGCTGAGTGTCTGTAAACTGGCTCTAACTGACTTGCATGAATGGTACTTCGATACCAGAGAGTCCGTTTTATATTAGGCGACTGCCTTGGGGTCCGGATCCTCGTAGAGTGTTCTAGGGGTACCTCGGAATCATTGAACCTCTTCTGAATAGATATGGACTAGTAGCAAGCGCATGTCATCCATTCCCTGAGTCAGCTGTATCTACACACAATCAAGTGGCATCGGAAAGTGAAGCACATGTAGAGGGCTTACTGTGGCATTATTGGCTAATGTACGTCAGTATTGCATAATATCCTCATTTCACGGCTCAAATATTTTGAACAAGTGATTTTGGCTTTCATAGGTTCAAATGTGTTAACAGTACACATTTCAGTGGTGTATCCATTTCTTACCAGCTTCTTAATATTATTAATATTATTTTGTATTTTTCATTATGCCTTTATCTTATAAACATCTTCATATTGTCACCGCAGTTACAAGTGACAGCAGACAGAAACGACAAGGCGCCGAAGATGAAAACCAGATTTTTCACTCCTCAAAGCCCATTTTAACGTTTAGAAATTCCCGCTCTATTACTATATTTTACGTAGTTTCTCTATGTAATAGAGTAATTAAGGCTTCTATTACATTTTAATTATATTACCGATAAGAGCCACAAAGGAATTTTAAAGGGCAGACGAAATTATGAAAATTCCAGTTTCTAGAAAGGTATTTTGATACATGAACATCGATCAAAACTTGAACGTTATATTTCTATTCCTATTACTATTCCTACTTCACTAAAACTGGAATCCCAATGTACGGTTCATACGGATCTTCCTGACTCCATGATGAACTACCCTAGAAATTTGAGCATGATTGGACCAGTGGATCCTGAGAAATGATGCTTGGTCGACTTCATGTTTGCTCATGCGCAGACTGCTATGTTGATTTCTCCGCATTGAAATTCATATGACGCCATTTGCAGTCTAAACAACACATTCAGTGGACGTTTCACTGAAATCGATAGAACATTGTAGGAATTTCGCTCGTTACAAGGATCTGCTGATAAAAAGACAGACAGACACAAAACGAAAGTCGTTCACAATGGTCTAAATCGACCTCCAAATCGAAAGAGTCACCGATGTCATTAAAAGATACGCAAGGAACTACGAAAAGAGGCTTCTTGCTCATACCAACCCAGAAGCCATTAGGCTTCTCGACAACTCCCAAGTAAACCGACGCCTGAAAAGGACCAAGCCATTGGACCTTGGATGCTGATGTGAAGCTGAAATTTGGTGTATTGTCAATGGACTAACACTCGTATAATATTGAGGAATTTATGTGAAGTAAATATCTAGATAGTTGCCTGTATATTACCTCAGTTGTAACTAGTTGATAGATTAACAAATAAACGCTCTATAAAATAAAATAAAAATGGTCTAAATGTCAGTAGACATTTTGATTTAAAAAAAAAAAAAAACAATTTTTTTCATCTCTCGAAAGTGAAAACAAAGCTTTCACTACCTTTAGGTAGACACGGAAGCAAAGTGGAGGAGTATGCTTTAGAATCGTTGATTTCGAAACTTAGAGATTCGCACAAACATTACACGCAAAAAATTAAATATTTTCTACCGAAATTGGCAAAATTACACGCTATGCTGTGAGTGACTACCAGGGGTACATGAAGTTGGAATTCACGAACTCAGTTGCTACCCCGAGCGCAGCAATAGATGTAAATCAACAGTTCACATGATATCTTGAGAACACGCACATTAAAGATGCTTAAGTACAAAACTGCTTAGGGTGAAAAGAAGGTGATTGGAAATGATTTAGAAATTGTCTTCCGTTTTGGAGCTAATGCGATAGCTTTAAAAATCTGCTGAAATGGATACCTGAAGAAATTCAACTGCTTTGAATCTTCATTCATAGACGTTTGTTTGAAATTTCCAGCACCAAGCTGATTTAGTCAATGTTAGAGCCGTAAAGATCGTGGTACGGGAGTCAAGAAACGGGGAAAACCCGAGGCTCGCTTTAAAATGCAAAATAACTCTTCGCTTCGGAGAAGATATTTGGGATATTTAGGGAGGAAGAGGATTACTAATCGGAGGCTCCATCAGTTAAGCAAACACGAGCAAATGAAGGGGAGGAAAAAACACGAAATTACGCCGCTCATGCTAACGTCAGCCGGAGACGGTTTGAAAGGTTTTGGTTGCATAACTAGAAGTAAAACGATCGCCCACCCACCAGTCTAGTAGTCGCCTGCTCTCGGGCGTCATCCGCCACTCGCTCTGACGCCAAGACTGAGTCATTCTATCTGGATCCCCGGCCCCTTATCGCTTCTGTTTGTTCCATACCAGCGCCTGTTCGGAGCCCAATCGCGGCAATTCGCCCGGCGAACGGCCTGTATCAGTGTTTCCGGAGCGGCTGAATGAGAAAAGGGTTCTTAGTTTATTCCGATTAACACGAGCAATTAGCAGTTCAAAGTCCAACTTGTTGCGCAACTCCCCGATGAATGTAGAGGTCGACAGCGTAATAAGCGGAGATGACGACGTTGCACCATTCTTTCAAACAAACGAGATACCCTCGTCTTTGAAACACTCATTCTAACATTCGTAGTATTATGGAGTTATTGATAAACTAAGTAATTTAATAATACAATTTAGTGTACTGTAAGGTATCCACATTGTCGTGCTTTGTGGTTTATTAGTTTCAATGATAAACCTTTGGAATCGGCCAAAAGAAAGTGTTAATCCCCTTAAATTTGGTTGTTTGACGTTTCGAGATGTGTAGAATCTAAACATTGAAATGTTCTGAAGAAAATTTTCAGAGAAAGAACGTCAACTATGAATGTGTACGTTCTTGGACATGTAAAAAACCTCCACGTATCGCATAAAGATCTCGCCAGCTTATATAATTGTAGAGGCATTTTGTTTCAAGATTTACACTTGAAATCGAGTTCTTCAAATCTGTAGTAATATAAATGTGGACGAGTGAAGCTTAGGTAGGAGCTTTATCTTTCCTCATTAAATTTCAATTGTTCTAATCGTGCATTTCCACGTCGAGTCCTTAAATATTATATAGCACGTATGACATTGCATGTAATTAGTTTCAACAGGGTACTTGAAAACTCGGAGTTTAGGTAGTTGAATGCGAAGCAATTGAGTTGTTAATATTCATATACTCGTAGTTTCTCCTTCTTTCCCCACAAGGGATCCAAAGGAAATTAATTGGGTATGAAGCATCTTTAGGCTAACAGAGTTGTGCAATTCTCATAATTATTTCCAAAATAACAAGAGAGGTAAGTACTTGCTATTTTTCAACAAAAGAGTCATGATATAAATTAATTAAGTCAGTGGAAATGAGGAAAAGAAAGATGTTGAGCACATAATTAAAGCAGGCAAACAATGTTTTTGTTGTTTAGTTCAGAGTTCAGCTTGTACACAGTTGGATGTCAGGTAATTGAGTGTTGGAATCAACATTTACAAGCACTGCATGATGATGGTGCGAATCATGATAAACGCTCGAATTACATGAATTGACGATACAGCTTTCGGATAAGTTGATGCAAATACACAATTCCAGGATCAACTTAAACGTTACATAATGGAATACTCAGAATCACTGTAGTAGAGTTTGCAGATCAGTTGATAGCACAGTTATATTAGGTGAGACTGACGTCCACTGGCATTCTCGTGCAACCTGTGATTGGTGATCATAATTGATTACTGACATAACTTGGAAATCCTTCAAACAAATTTGGAAATTCACCCGATATTGCGATTAATGTCACTTTCATAAGCTATTTCGTTTTGTGGGATAACGTAATAGGACTATGTACTGTTCCCTAAACACGTACACTAAAAAAAGCGACTCGCAGTTTCCTTTTTAATCTCTTCAGGAAGTAATAAAATGATTCCATTTAACGCTTCAGATCGATTGTTTTAGAGAAAAATATTAACAATGGTGGTTGAGCTAGAAGGGACAAGGAGTATTTGAGTATTGAAATTCAAAAAACCGAAATACCTTCATGATCATTTTGCTTCTCTTTCGGGATCGACGTTGGATTTTTGAGCCAAATTTCGTAAACTTTGGTCCAGCAGTTTCGGAAAAAGAAAGACGCACGGATTTCTGAAAAAAAAAAAAAAAAAAAATTAGATTTTTGAGATTTACGTATCTTGAAACGTAAACCAACAACTTTTGAAGGGCGTCACGAATTTTGGTTTATTATTCAATAATAAACCATTGTAATCGCTCTTAAAAAAAAAAAAAAATGTTGAACCCCCCTAAAAATTTCATGGTTTACGTTTTAAAGGGTGTAGAATCCAAATCTGCAATACAAATGTTTCCGTCCCTCCGCCGTACGCCGTACGCACGCGCCAAATGGCTGGAGCAAAAAATCTGAAATTTTCATGAAAAATCAATATCGGTCCGACAACGCCCCAATTCTATAGCCAACACTCTCACTTAATTTAAGGTGCCCTTTAATGGTGGTCGAAGTTTTGTGAAATCCCTAAAAACCCCAAAAAAGTCAAGGCGGCCTAAATTTGGACTTTTGTTGAAGAACTTTCGAAGGAATCGAATGAGACCTTCCCCAGGTCCGTACCTCAAACCATTATGGTGGCAAAATTTGCGTTATTTTGGGTTATTATTGTTTTTGTTTTGATAGCAGTAACCTATTGATGTAGTGATGTGGTAATGTGGATACTGGAGTGAACTCCTAAGAGGCTTTGTAGCCGATACACGCGTTGAAGTATTCTGGTATGCATGAAACGCTGCGAATTCTTCCACTGGGGTTCATTATTCAATTGGCTTGAGTTCATAATTTGAATTTATACTAAGCTTTGGAGTGTGCATGTTTCACAGGTGATAGAACGATTATTGAATTTCAGGAGGCACACAAATATGATCAACTGATCAATCCAAATAGGTATTTTGGTTGAGAACAGATTTACGTGCTCGATGCATATCTCCTTAAATTCAATAATCGCACTATCACCTGTGAAACACGCACACTCCAAAGCTTAGTAGAGATTCAAATCATGAACGCAAGCCAATTGAATAATAAGCCCCAGTGGAAGAATTTGCAGCGCTTTTTTTTTTTTTTTTTTTTTCCATGGTCGGTTACAAACGTTTATTATTGAAAATCATAAACCAATATTGTATTATTAGAAAGTTATGTGAAAAAGTAATGCAGCTATTTTATTCATTTAATTATGTTTTCAAAATGGAAGTTTATGGAATTAATTTCATTAGAGGGTTATTGGTTTTTTAATAATTAGGTATTATTGAATTTTAAGTGTATTAATTATTTTGTATTGAAATGTGTATTGATTTGATATTGATTATTGAATTGTAAGTGTGTGGAATCGTTTTAATTCCAGTTTTTTAATTGATTATTTATTGTTATATGTTACATTGCACGCTTATAATATGTTGGCTATACATGTCTGGGGAAGGTGAAAGAGTGGAACTAATCGCTTATCTCCCCTGGTCTATAAATAATAAGAATCAATCACTCAATCAATCTCTCTCTCGCTCTCCCTCTCCCTAAGTTCCTCATTGCTCTCTCGCTTTCTCTCTCCCTCTCTCACCTCTGATATCCTTTAAAATTGTGCCATACAGAACATTGCTACAGTAAAAGATTTTCTTCAAGTAAATGACGAACGAATAGAACTCCTATTTTACCATGCTCGTTTGACATTGTTGATTCCGTAGGACTAGATATAAAATATCTAATTTTGATACTAGATATCAAATTTTGATGTCTCCTTTCGCTGAATCAACTGGCAGAAGGTCCCTCCGGTGCTAAATTTTATAGCATTGCCCTTATGAAATTTCGATTTTTCCTCTATTAACCACCATCGCCGGCAGTCCGATAGAAGTCCACTAAATTCAAAACCTTAATAGATAATCTGAACATAATTTCATCGGAAAAATTCGGGATATACCACATTGCGGACCAACAGTAGAAAAGTAGTACTTTATTCTAGAATTTCAAACTTCAAGAAAACGAAGATGAAGAAATATGCAGTACATCATAGTATTACGTTGTCCACCAGTGTTTAAGTAAAATTCGAATATTACTTTATAAACAATATTCCTAAAATTATAATGAAGTGGTTTTGCCAGAACACAAATTTAGATCTTTGAAGTAAATTGATGTACGAGTACGTCAAAGCTGGGGGAATAGATTTTCTGTCTGAGTGTTTAACATCACATTATGTACCATTCCCCAATATTCCTTCAGAACACAATACACTACGATTACAGTGTGCCAATAAAATACGTTAGAATCACAAAATTATTCAATTTGTTTTGCATGATTGATAGTAGATGACATATAGAGTGGCACAGATTATCATGCTGATTTACAGAATTTATGATGAGTTGTCTCAGTCCCATAATACCCAATGAATAGTTTCTACAGTCTGTTGATGACGTTTAACTGAGTTGGCTGATCTGAATCACTGAATAGATCAGTAGAGTTGACATAATCAGAGGGTCCCATTTGACGCGCAAAGGCTAAGCATTGCATTGCATGTTCACTTTGTGAACTGAAAGCGAGAGAGGAGCTGCCGACATTAGAGGCCATTTCCATATCGATCTTGTGTCCTCACTTTCCGGTACCCATCTGCTCGACGGGGGGTTTCTCACGAATGACTTGAAAGAAACTCAAGAATGATAAATCTATAATATTAATATCACGAGAAAAGATTTGATTTTTTTTTCTAGCAAGGAATCAAATGTTAAGCCTTGGTCTAACTACCCAAAATCGTTACGTCAGGGTCAAACGCGGTGGTCTCCAACTCTTACTTGCCCATCAGAGAGCATTACTAGTGGAAAGTTATGTCCATGTTTTACTTTCCCAGTGAAATCCTCTTTTAGTGAATAAGTAAATACCGGTTTTCTTCAGGATTAATTTCTTCAATTTTTTTGAATTGTGTAAGGGAGGGGTTAGTAAAGACAACGTTTACTATAGTTTCCGTTCCGTATAGGTTCCGTTTTTACTATAGTTGAGCTACAACAGTTCTTGTTTTAATTATGAAGCATAAATACAGTACGACTGAAATTGAATAGTTGTGTGAGCCGTGGCACAATCCACCAATCCTCATACATTCAAGTGATCCTTATTACCTTAACTCGGAAAACGACGGGTCAACAGTACATGCATAAGTGGGAGTACTCCCAACAGATCTGGTACATTGCGTGTTTGGAATGGATTTCTCTTGATTTGGATTAGTGTGTATTGTTCAATTGCCTTTGAAAACTCTAGTTTTAAATTAGTATCTCACTGCGTTCATACTAATTTAATTTTTCATTCTGAAGTTTCACAGTAAAGCAAACTCAGTTATTTATAACCAAAACATAAAATGTTTCGTACATCTACAGGATGGTCCTTAATGAACGTACCACCCTTTCAATTTCGTTATTGTGGAGAAATAAAAAAACTTGTCAAAGTAAACCCCCCTTATTTTTTTGCAAAAAATTCAAAAATTGCAGTTTGAAGCGTCGCTCATTCGCGCAAATGCCCGAAACGCAACTAACTTTCTTATTTTAAATGGGAACCCCCATTTTTTTTTGTAAATTCGGATTTGGGGGCAAATTTTCATGAAATCTTGGGTAGAATCTGAATCTGCAATAAAAAATCTGGGTTCTCATCTAAAATAAGGAAGTTAGTGCGCATTTCGGGCATTTGCGCGCATGCGCGACGCGCTAAAGTGTGATATTTGAATTCTTGCCAAAAAATAAGGGGGGTTTACTTCGACAAGTTTTTTGATTTCTTCACAACCAACGAAATTGAAAGGGTAGTGCGTTCATTGAGGACCACCCTGTATATTATGTGTTCACTTTTTAATGCTACTTTCCACGTTCTATTATTTCATTAATTTTTTCATTTTCGTGAATGAAGCGAACAAATATACCTTGGTGCCCGACACTCTACACATAATAAACTTGATGTTTGGAATCGACTTCCGAGGTCCAATTTTTTCTCTGGTTTTTCCTTGGTTCCACTCATGATGGAAAAAAGTTAATTGATGGAAATATTATAACCAAACTCGTCTCAGAAGCGGCACTTTCGTGATATCTATGTCGCGAAATATCGAAACCAGCTTTTATAATATTTCGCTTGCCTCAGTCACACTTCTTCACCCTAAAGTGGTTGACCATTCGTTGGTCGAATGCCAATCAAACATTACTCTACAACCCCTGTCACCAATTACCCTCTCGAGTGTTTCTAGTAGACGAGCCTGATTGGGTTTTGCAGTTCAATCGATCCACAATATATGAAGCGAGCTGGTGAATTATTCAGGTGCCAAATCAGGTTACATGACTTGGTTCCAAATCGAACTGAGTACGAGCAGTTCCGAGTTCTAGCCTTAGTATAAAATGGTTATATCCTGACGGTGAGAGTCATCACATTTGAGTCTTTTACTTATTCATTCAGTATTGTTCGGACTGTTCGCCGGTGGTTATTCATTTTCAAAAAGTCAACTTGTAAGTCAGCATGATTCACGTTTTATCTTTACTGCTACAAGTATTATCTGTTTCATTACCTACTTCTTTAACTATCGCAATTGTATTTCCAAGTTCTTCAATTAAGTACATTAACTTAATCTCAGTATTTACCGTCAGAGAGTCAATTTGTTTCTTTGTACACCTAATAGGTGAAGGAGAGGCCTCATTTTATATTCAACAATGAGTTTTTATTCACGAATTTTTATTTTGTATTATTTAATTTTTAATTTGAAATGCGAGATTGGGTTGAAGTGATGCCAATTTTTATAATATTCATGTGTTGTTGGTTTTAAATTAAATTTTTCAATTATGAGTCACCACTGCACTAGGTTGGTTACGCGAAATTTATGATCTAGGTATGAGTTGGTTGCAAGGCAACCTTATAAACAACCTTCAAGACACTGGTGAGAAAAGCGACGCCGTTGGGAGAGGCATTTTCCACACAAAGAAACCTGTTCCGGTAACCCATCATTCAACTGCGGGAAACCTTCATGTATTTCCTTTTATACACAACGTACTGGAAAAGATAACTGTTTTCACCAGGGGAGGATGATAGCAGTACTTAAGGTGATTTTTAGTGTTTCACCTAGTTTCAGGCACCTGTTTACTTTCCCTTTTTTCTGACAAAATTCTTTTAGGGGGAAGAATGGGGAAAAGCGGTCAAAGAGGGCTCATTCGACTCATTGAGGAGGCGTTCACAATTGATGAACAGAAAATCATAAGTGTTATTTCGAAAGTTTTGATATTCTGATATGTTAAAATTTCAGCCATGGTTCTAGACTTTAGGGTCGGTCAAACGTCACGCCGAGAACTCACCCCAGCTAGACTCTTAACGAAGTTTTTCTTCTCATTTTCATAAACTTTGTGTAAGTTTCATTACAAAAAAACTGTGGACGGTGAACGAATCCCTTCGATTCGATTTTTGCATTCTAGGTATTTTGACAGGTAAACAAACACCATAATTTTTCTTGGTGGATTACTGTGGAGGGCTTCGAACCCTCCTTATTTTTCGCTCATTGTTATGTTTCTAACACTAAGTAGCGTACGGGCTAAGTCATGTTTATAAAGTTCATGTTTGTTACTGATGATGACCCAACCGTCGAAATCGATTTAACTGTGTTACTCATTATTTTCGTGCAAATATAGACAAGTTCCATCTCACTCTGTTTTTGCTAAGTAGCGTGAAAAGTGTTACCGACCATTTCTCATTTTTCTCCCCGATTACCAGGTCAACTTTTTATTAAACCTTTTACCACTCCTACGAACTCCTTATTTTAGACTCGCACATACAAATCAACTCAGAAATTCCTGCTTCGTTCACACCGTCATCATCTGCATTTCATAAGTATCCTTATTACACTTGCACTTACAAACGTATTGTAAACATATGTACTTTGCTTGAAAACGATGGATATAAAACTTAACTCTGCTGAAACGGCAATAAGTTTTAGTAATGCTGCAAACTGTTTCGTATCAAAAGACTTGTTATACAAAAGTGAAAAAAACAGGAGCAGTTTCCGTAGAAAGTGCTCGTAGTTGTTGAGGAGCACTAACATATTTACCTGACGAGTAGGTAGTTTTGTTTGTTATCGTCAAGTTCACTGTTCTTGCTTCAACAAATACAAGTTAGGCCTTTTGTACCGTCTGTGTTTACCTGATAAATGAGACTGTGAAAAACTGAAAAGCTATTCCAATGAAGTTACCTCGAAAACGAGGGAAATCTTGGAAAAATAAGAACAAAGTGGAACTCGAATGTTGAAGCGCTGATGTTGTACTGCATAACTGACGTAACAGCTTCCCAAGGAAGAATACTTCCTCACAGAGCTACCTACTTGCTCCGGAGTAATTCAGTGTTTCAAACGCTGGGAAATAATATTTATAAATAATGTTAACCGATATTTAATCTTCTTGTTGTTTCTTGTTGTTATTCTGTTAGTCCATATTATGTTGTGCTGTGTGGTGATTATTTTGTATTTTTTCTGTTTGTATGTGAGACTTCCAAACTATCTACAGGCGGATAGTGGACTTCTGTGGGAGACAGCATTATTTGGGGAATTACTAGAACATCCAGGTTGAGAGAGTCTTGGCACAGATCCGTCTTACATCGGGCGCCAATTTTCGAATATACTACAAAAACGCTGCAAATTCTTTCACTTTCTTTCAATGATTCATGACTTGATCTGAATTTATACTAAGCTTTGGAGTGTGCGTGTTTCACAGGTGATAGGGCGATTATTGAATTTCAGGAGGCACACAAATATGATCAACTGATCAATCCAAATAGATATTTTGGTTGAGAACAGATTTACATGCTCTATGCATGTCTCATGAAATTCAATGATTTGTCTATCACCTGTGAAACACGCACACCCCAAAGCTTAGTAGAAATTCAAATCATGAACGCAAGCCAATTGCATAATAAACCCCAGTGGAAGAATTTGCAGCGTTTTCCTGAAAATGTCAGATTTTCTGATTTTTCCTGAAAATTATCAGAATGCTTCAACCCGTGTATCGGCTACAAAACCTTTTAGGGGTTCACTCCAGTATCCACATAGTCACTAGGTCACTGATGTCAACACAAAAACAATAATAAACCAAAAATAACGCAAATGTTGGCACCATAAATCGGGAATGATTTGACCGACGGACCTGGGGAGGGACTCATTCGGTTCCTCGTGGAGTGTTCTTCAAAAAGTGTACAAATTTAGGCCGCCTTGACTTTTTTTTGAGGTTTTTAGGGATTTTAAAAAACTGACAACCCTTGAAGGGCACTTTAAATTGAGTGAGAGAGCTGGCTCAAGAATTGGGGCGTCGCCGGAAATATCCAACATGGATTTTTCCTGAAAATTTCAGCTTTTTTGCTTCAGCCGTTTGGGAGAAATCGTGCGTACAGCGTACGGCGTACGGCGGACGGACGGAAAATTTTTTATTGCAGATTCGGATTTGTACACCCTTTGAAACGTTAACCATGAAATTTTCAGGGGGGGTTAGAAATTTTTTTTCAAGAGCGATTACAATGGTTTATTGTTGAATAATAAACCAAAAAATCACCAAAACCCACATCAGGCAAAAAACCTACAACTTACAACAAGGATTTGTAAAAAGAGCTTCAAATTCGTATTGTATGTCTTGAATAGGTTGAAAACAACAACCTTATTGAGCACTTGAAACAGTCGTTTCCGAAGATCACGAACTTTAGATTGACTCATTTAGAAACCAGCGGTTTTTTTTGCGTATTGGTTGAAATGTCAAAAAAATGGATTTGAAATGAATACTATTCTAGTACATATCACTGAGAATCACTATGAGCATTTAACTCGTTCAGGCATTGTGATCTAGCTGAGTGACAATCGTTAATAGAACTCATAGATCTAACCTTGTACATATCTCAAACTTAATTGATTTTCCTTCAACGTTTAGCTATGGGAGTGGGTATTGTCCATTCAGAGATTGTTATCCAGTACGTTCGAGATCAGCGTCAAATTTCAGATATGTTGTCAGCGTATGTTCGGTAATGTGTGAGACCACCTTGCGTTACATCCTTCCTGTTTTGGGGGGTATTAGTGCCTCATATCGTTCGTGGAAACGTTTCCATTTTCCATTGCCGAAAATAAACTAGTGATACGGGTCCTAGTTATCAATATGAGCTCATGATCCTACCACGAAAACCGCCGCTGCGTATTGAAATAACCGTGTTGTCACGTTAGCCTTCAGGATGAGAACGGCTGACGCGGCAGGGCGTCCAGATAACGAAATGAAAATGACGAAGTGTTCACTTCCTCCCGAGATAACTCAAAAGGCCGCGATCCGACGGCGAGCACTCAGCAGAGCAGAGCAGCAGAGCCTACTCTACGCCATTTACTCGGTGAGATACTCGACTCGTATCCCCGTACTGGCCCCACCTTCCTTTGTGGATCACGGGATCATTGGACTCTTATTTGCTCGAGGTTGCCTACTTCTGGCGGCCCGCGTCACGAGGCAATTTCCAGTCAATTACGGGGTCCTCGAGGGGGTTTTAAACTTTTAAAAAACCCCTCCCGGCCTTTTAAACCTTTTTATCTTTCGCTTGAAGCCGTAAATCGTTGGTTTGAAGGACTTTTTGCGTTATCTTTAATCAAATTTGTACCTTTACACTCAAATCGTGATGATCCGTCTTTCTGAATTGCAAATTGTTCGCAACCAAGATAAAATGGAACGACCGTATTTTTGCTCATTCTTATAATATCATTAGTGGGTATTGTAAAAAAAAAATCTCCCCAGAAGGTCGTCGACTGTCAAATTCGCGTACGTTTCATGGTGTTTAGTGTAAAGTGTAGCCATTCGTTAACGTGCCATTACCTGACTCCGTTACGTAACCACACACACAGAGCGTGCCTACCTGTCTCTACCTTGAACGTAATGGGATTGGCAACGAAGCTTTCTTAATCTACAATGAGTTCCTACAAGGAGTTCGAGATGAACCAGATTTACACTGATCAATCCAAATCCTCAATCCAGATCCGGCGTTTAAGGCCCAACAAGCTTTTTAATGTTAATACATTTTTTTCAGTGCTTCATTCTTTAAAACCAATTGGTAACATTTTTACATCATATCTGATTACCAATTGTACCACTAATAGAGACAATATTCAGAATTCAAATTTGGACAAAATCCTTCCGACTATACTTCTACTATGTCCCTGCTATGTTTTTCGTGGAATTTGATAAATTGGATTCACAAATTTATCGCAAACATCACATGCAATTAATGGCCAATATACGTTTTCAAAACGACATTACACAACAAAAACAAGAGTTCAAATATTAAGCGTTGAAATTTGATACTAAACTTCAGAATGAGATGCGGTTTGAGCTCTAAATTAAAAATCGATGCCAATAGTTACATAAAGATTTATTATTTCTGTATTAGAATAACCCTCCTACGTAAATCAGAAATCTATTTCTTAGACCTAATCTGTGATGATTGTCTTTCAAACCTTTTAATCGTATTCTAGCTTCATTTACACTTCACCTAAGAAGATCCATTAGCGAACAAATTACCTACGGATTGAATCGTCATAAATTTAATTCCGCAAACACTAAAACTTTACATATGAAATAAAAGAATTCCTACACTATACATTGACACAGACGTTGAGCCACACGAGCGGAAACGAACAATTGCAATTTAACGAGATTAACAACAACACCTACCTGTGCTTCACTTGTCGGTAAACTAGATTTAAAAAGCTCTTGAAAAGATAATTACATGTAATTACATCAGGTGATCCAATCATCCTAATTTACTAAGCGATTTCTACTAGGTACCTTCATGTACGTTCGTTCATATTCACATTCGTGTTGTGAATCATAAGACCTTTGATTGAACGAAATTGATGACTAGAACAATACTTTGTTCCGATGGTCGGTTGGTAAACTTTGGTCTGGCTTATCTGTTCAGCTAGGTCCCTGGTGTTGACCCTTCGGGAGCGGGGAAAGTGATTAGGTGCAATTAATAAAAGGAAGTTATAAAAATCAACCTTTCATCACCGCCCTGAAAAGGACGCGTTGGGCGGAAAGATGTGAACCAGAAATTGGTTACCTGTGATGAAGTTAGGGCGGGCGATTCCATTAATCTGCTTCAGAGAATGAGCGAGTCTTGTGACAGGTGCGTTATGCAGTTGTCAGCCCCCAAAAGCGACCGATCATTCGAACCGGGCCGCTCTCTTTTGTTCACTCCTCAAACAATAACGACAGGTGCGGTATCGACGTTGAATATGAACGGGGTTCGGGCTAAAAACCATATCTATATTCCCTGTGCCCTGACAACCGCAACGTACGTCCATTGAATATCCCTGCATTTAATTGTGCGCTTTTCATTTCTTTATTATCCAATGAGTACTTGCTCTCATTCAATTACGTTTTTCACGAATTCAGTAACTGGTGTGAAGTTTTGCAACCCAGTAGTAAAGTTTTGTAAAACAGCGCACAGATCTACTAGAACAATCCCTTGTCTCAATCGTTTCTGATTTATCCGGATCGCGTTACGACATCCTTATCCGTTTGCCCTGCAGAGGGCTAGAACATTAACACGAGAGTGTATGTTCATCAGTCACTTCAGTAAACGCTATAGCCAATTTTAGCATCCACTCATGTAAAGACAGGCATGCGATTTATGAGCGGATGGATGATCGTACACTCACCGGAGTGATCTCATGCGATTCACAGAACTAATTTCTGTCAGAATAAGTAAAAAAGGACCCTCTTAGGTCGCAAAGTCGATCGATAAACTGTGACTACAGATTCAGCGGATGTAATTGTAATAGAACTATTTTCAATAATGAAGGTTGTAATCGACCAATCAAAAATAATTGTTGAATTCCCACCCCTTCTAAAGTTGTTGGTTTTCGTTTCAAAAATTGGATACAAAAATCGGTCCGGCTTTTGGGAAAACTGATGAATGGGGGGAAGTTCCAGTAATCTAGGCAACTTGATCAATCATAATTTGAGGATTATTCTATCAATAATTTTAAATCTCAAAAACTCTCGATGTAAGAGGTCTCCTGTTTGATTCAGATGAAAATTGGTACCCTGAATCGAATGAGACCACTGGGGTTGCTATACGATCTTCCGTTCGCTCATCATTTGAAAAATCAGGGAGGAAGACTGTCGGAGTGCAGAGCTTATGGTTAAACTCGAGGCCTAAGCTACACCGCAAGGTTAGCGACAGCCCAATTAGCAAGTTTTATTCTACACGATTATAACAAGTATAACGCCATCCACTAAGCTTTAATTCAGCTGAGAAGCAAGTGTATGCGGGATGCATTATTTTTGCCTATATTTTTATTCCATTTTGTTAAATTTCAGTTGGATTCCTTCGTGTGTTTTCAACCTTGAGTCAAACTAAAATTATTGACGTCATCGTTTTGCGAGAAAATCCCCAGTGTAGTTGTCAGGAGCTTTACGACATTCGGAGGTATGATATGGCGCCTGGGGCTTGTGACGTCTACCAAATCTACGGATTTCTAGAATACCTGGGCTACCCTACGAATCCTCCGTGGGTTGCCACAGCTAACGTTCAAAGTTACTGTTTTGTCTCGACTGTTGGAATGACCGACAACAGTCGAAACAATTAAAAACTCAGCAATAAGATCGCAGAGTTAGGAGGAAGAGATATCCTAAGATAATGGTTAGGAAATCTAAAAAATCTATTATTTTACGGCAAAAATAGGTATGCTGGCGTTTATGGTGGCGATCATCTCTAACACTATTTGAAGTTTATGTACAATCGTCCAATATTCAAACGTTGGTCATTATCGAATGCCTAGGACGCAGATCAAAACTCGTTTGAACAAGATGAAAACTAGTATTAACTGGTTTTGAATGAAATTCTACTGGAAAAACTTGAATTTTCCAGCACATTTACTTGGTATTTGGGAGCAAGGAGACAAGTTTAGATGGAATAACCTAAGCTAAGTTTAATAAACATAGACCCTGCGCGTAAAATAGCCATCTAATGCAGAAGTAATATCATTTCTAGCATTTTATTTATTCATTTTTTAAATTCTAAACCATTTGTAATTGAAAATTTTATTCGGATATTTCAAAATATTTTTTTAAATTATAAACCATTTTTAACTTTTAACATAGAAACGTTGAGTTTTGGCAGTTTTCGTCGTCAGAAGAGGGATGGACACAAAAGTAAATGAAATATAGGATTGTACCCAAATGTACTAATACCACGGATGTAATAAACGAGCGTGTCCGTAAAACGTAATACCTTGGTTGATAGGAAGGTACCCCAAAATACCACTGTGTACGAGGTGCCTATTACTTAACATCATTATCAAAAACCCAGTCATTGCAACACGTTATGCACGCTAGCGTAGGTTTTTATTGCCCTCAAAGGGAGTTGGACGATTTGGGTCACGTTAATTGGCGGGATAGAATTAAGGAAAAAAGAGGTCTGTCCTACCTAAAGGAGGACGGTTGGGATCCTTATTTTACTAGTGATGGATAGCGAAGCGACGTTTCTGTCCATAAACCTCTGGCCCATCTTTAAGGCAAACCTTCAACAACAACCTAGTTCAAACATGTCATTAGTTCTGGCACGAACATTGTCCAAATGGATTGGTGGTAGGACCTAATTAGCAACAAAAGAATCATAACTTTGTGTATAATTTCCTTGAAATCATAAAGGTGAAAACCAAGACCGAAATTATAGCTGCCATAGTGAAAGAGGCAAACCAGACCAAAGAAAGAACCTAGGAAGAATTAGGGTTAAAAAAAGCAAAATAATTGCCATCTAATAAAGTCTACTGACAGGAATCACACATCACAGAAGAAGAAAGGAAGGCGACTCACAGGAGAAGGGGTACCTAGTTCCGTCAAAACTTGAATACGAACACATGATCATAGTATTGTTGTCGCACGGCGTTCTAGTTCCATGGACATCAAATCAGTACTACCGAATTAATGATGTGGAATAACTGCCGTTACAACGACCAAATACTGCCAGTAACTTCAATGTAGGATTATTGAACTTTATGTCGAGTAAGTGTAGATTTATGGAATCGCTTGCAGCACATTTACTGCAAACAACAGAATGTAGTAGAGTGATTAGTCATCAAGTGACCAGATTCATCGATTCATGCTTCACCACCAACAACGATCCATGTGTCCGTTCGAATCAACACAGATTGTTAATGAACCTAGAATTAAAAATAACTGAATAGTTAGTGTGTCTAAACGGTTGACCAACAAGGGCCTTCCCCATTTTCTGCACATCCAAATTTCAACTACGCTACGCAAAAAAAAAAAAAAAAAAAAAAAAAAAGAAGTGAACATTTCAACCCTTTACCCTCACTCTTAAAAAAACCGCACTAAGATGAAGTTGGAACGGATAATGTAATATTCTGTAACAATTTCATTCGTTACCTCACAGAATCGTTGAGCGTAATCTTTTTTCTAATAAATTGAGAAACTGGCTTTCCAATGACCGAGTAATTACTGTTTTAAATACTGCCGATAGTTTATTGCTGCTTGGCTGCATATTCAAGGATAGTTTATTAATATATTTATATTTGCCTACCCTACTGAAATTTTATTCCCAGCTAAAAATGTATTGGCAATTTTACCGTTCATCATTCATCTACAAGGAACACAAAGTCTAGCAGATAAATATCTAATTCTCCAAATAATGTATATTAATGAACCCTTTCATTCGATAACAAAATTATCACATCCTATGGTATTCAATCCTCGATGGATTGAAATGATCAATGATCCTCGATGGATTGATGGATGGAAATTGACACTATTACATGAAATGACATTTTCGCTCTTAGGGATCAAGTTAGTGAAGAGCTTCACTAACTTGATCCCTAAGAGCGAAAATGTCATTTCATGTAATAGTGTCAATTTTTACACTGGATTTTCCTGCCCTGCTTACAAGAATAACAACACATCGCTTCATTCCTTGTGGTGGACAGTTTGCAATCAATGAAGACTTTGCAGAATGTATTAAACGTAAATGGCAAAAAATAACTTTCTACAGATAGTTCTAAAACTAGTACGGCTAGTACTAGACTAGTAGGTGCTGCCTTCCTCGATGTCGATTCACAACAGGTGCATAAATTTAAATTATCGAGTGAAACAAGAACCAATCAGTTGAGTTGATAGGTTTTATTCAAGCCCTTCGTCATATTCTATCAATATCCTTCCAAACTAAAATGATTAATATAATTTGTTCTGAAGCGCCCAGCATTTATAGCAACCTAAGCATCGCGATACCCAACTAAATGTAAAAATCATTTAATTTGTAAATCAATAAAACTGAAGAATTTTATGCCATTACTAAAAGTCAAATCACGAACAAATGACGAGAAGTATTTGAAAACAGTCAGACAGGGGTGTTTTTCAAATTCCTCAACCCTCGCATAGGACTAGTTCCGTGGTTAACAGAAAAGTAAGAAGGATAAATGATGTATTCGTATTTTCTGTCGCCTTAAAGCCAATCACACAATTGTCCGTCCTATCTTCATTGAATTGGTAAGAGAGGGGAACCCGGATGTGTGTGCGGGGAACCTAATGGTGACACAGAGCATTTAATCCTGGCCTGCGAAGACCACATAATAAGTTGGAATATCATGTTTGCAAAATATCCAGCAGAAGGTAACCTATCCCTTCAATTATGTCACATTATTAAGTGAAAAAGAATCTGATGTTTGGGAGGAAATATTTGCGTTCATAGGTAAATATGGATAATTTAATTTTTTAAATAGTTAACAGTTGCATTTATTTTGAACCGAAAATTCTTATCTTAACAAAGATTATATATTAATTTAGATTTTATTAATTCATTAAAATTGTTATATCAAGGGTGCTCACAGGAAGGGGCTACAACGCAGACTGCATCATTGAAATTCTTGGGGGAGGTTCCAAAAAAATGTTGGGGGATGGGGGGGTAAAGTTGATTGAAACAGTGTTTAACGTGACGACATTCAGAAATGTGTTACATCTCTAGATAGAACGTAAATAAAAATGAACCTATTAATCAATTTAAAAATGGTTTGTTTTTCCATTTGAAATGTATAAATGACAACGACAGTGCTCGAATATTGTCCGTTTTGTCTATTGCCGACTGGGTTTGAATTTTTTCAACTCCCATGTAAATCTTCTTTTAGTTTTAGATAAAATAAGGGGTGCTAACGAGTATTTTAAACATTTTTGTTTTGGGGAGGGGGTACCAATTTACATGGGGGGGTTGCGTCATGAAGCTAAGGGTGGGTGGACACCCCTTGTTATACTGTAAATTATGTACTGTGGGTGCTATGTGCTTTGGTCTTAATTTATGTATGGTATAATCTGATTTTCCGATGTGTATTGCATCATTTTATATATTATACGGCTGATTGTGATTTAAAACTATACCAAATAAAACAAACTTTAAGAACCCCAATAGCGATAATTGTATTCTTGTCTAGTCATGTAATTTTCTCCAAGTTCGATTGCATTTTTCTTCTTCACCAAGAAACTGTGTCTTTTTCTTTTAATGTTTCGTTTTAAATTCTAAGTTGTGATTTGACAGTAGGTAATATTTTATTTTGATCGCATATGATCCGACCTCTTGTTTCTACGGTTCGTAAAACTAATTTCCATGCATGAATAGTCGTTAAAAAGAAATAGGATGAAGGGGTGCAATTTGAAACATTACATATTAATTACTAACATCCAAAGAGTGATGTAATCTACTTCAAATGTTGGCAGTCTTTACCAAAACTTCGAGGGTAAGAACACGCCAAAGCTAACATTCCGTTCTTGTCCGAAAGTTAGACTCCTGTTTCAAGTTTGGGAACTTGGCCCTATGTGAAAAGGTTACGTTGCCTCCAGCTACCTTCTTCATTTGAACTTACAAACTTGCTCATTCCATTTCACTAATTTCACTTCCATTTCTTCTTTCCATCCTTATTTGGGGGTCTTCGCGGCATATTTACATATCTACTGAAAATTTATCTCGAGAGGATGTAAACTTCTTTTGCGTCGCTTTTTGACGTCCCATGATCAAATCCATTTCGGAATGTAAGTAGGTAGGTAGGCATGACTGCAAAACTGTTTAGTTTTCTACAGTAATCATCCTGAGGTTTTATGATTCTTCATATTATGAAATCATATAACAACATCTAAATTAGACAAAACAATTTACTTACCCTGTTACAAGGTAAGAAAATTCTAGGAAATCCTAATTGGGGCAACCAGAAAAAATTAATAATGTCCCACTTCTTAAATCTGTCCTTTGAACTATTATCAACTAAATCAAATATCTGGCTGGAAAAAATGTCCCATGCAAAAGAAAAAGGCCGAGGGAAAGCCAAACTTCATGCGGATTTTTTGTTTATTTATTTTATTTTTAAAATTATTAAAATTAAATTACCGTAGTAATTTACCCCCTTTCAATTTTGTTGGTTTACGTTTCACGATGCCTAGAATCTTAACGAATCAAGAATCCTTCGGGACAAAGAAAGCTCCATTTTAAAAGGTAGCAATTTCCAGGAAGGGATTATCCTTTTCTTTAAAGTATGTCCCCCGTTAAATGCGGCTGTTTTAAAGATTTTCGCTAAAACTCATTATTTTTTGCGAACATTGGAGGTAAGCTCTGACTCTAGAATGGTTTTTATATGCGAAAATCCTCCTCTTTAAAAACAATTTTAGAAATCATTTCATGCGACTATAGGTATAAGTCCAGTACGATCCACAAGTAAATTGACTCGATTGATATTGAACGTAGAACGCTGCAAACGATTACACAGAGGTTTATTATTTCTGTATTAGCTAATATTTTTTCATAGATAACTGATCCATATTTATTAGACATAGTCTGTGGAACATTAACTAAACTCAGCTTCCCTAACTAAGGAGCTAACAGCTCCTTTATATTCAAACACCGATTAGGGAAACTCCCGCATGGGGCATTCAGCTTGGCAGTGCGATTCCTTACCTTGTATTTGGCTATTAGACGTCTCAAAGGCGATAGAATGATTTCGTTTTAAATTTAGTTATTGAAACAATGAAACTTCACTAGGTAGTCCTTCACTGCGAAACCAAAGCTGTTATCTAAATACCTACAACGGTTTAATATGTTGTACATTGACATATACATTGAAACCCACAAAAAGAACAAATGCACTTTAACGAGATTACAAAAGTGCATTTCTTTCAAAAGCTGTCGATAGTATAATTTTTTTAATATTTCAGCAATCTGTTTTCATCCTTTAGGATCGGAAGAATGTGATGCCAAGAACTTAGCTCTAACTAGATCCCAAAAATGTGATTTTATACCAAAGTATCATCAAATGTGGATATTTAAATTTTGAATCATACGAAAGCGTTGTAAAATTTAAAATCCCCATGTTCGATCATATATGGGCATGATTGAATTCAAATATAATTTAAATCATTTATTTACACAACGATGTATCCAGATTGACATAACAATGTTTTTGTGAAGTTACAAGGAATTCAAACAACAGTTACATTGTGAAAAAGTCATCCTTTCGCCTGTGACACAATAGTTGGTTCAGAAATGTAGTTATTAAAATCTTGATGGTTATGTGATATTTTATGATTGAGTTTTTATTGTTTTATAATTTTCATGATTCTGGTGCTCTGTTTAGGCGTCTGGAAATGCACCAAGTAAACGGTCCTCGCATAATTTCTTTCCTAATCAATTTACGATCTGGAGTTTGAAATAGCGCTTCCTTGAGACATCTCGTATACAATTTCAAGGTATGGAGGCACACTGATCACCTAAGGTTCCCCTGGGTCTAACTTTTTCCGAACCGAACTAACTACATCAGCATGATTGAACCTATTGGCAGCTTAGAGAGAAATCAATGGAGAATAACGATGGAGGTCGATCCCACAACAATGAAGAGCGCCAGTGACGCTCAGTAACGAGAGCTCTGTGAATCACACTACGAGCAACTTTGTCTGTTTATTTCCAATTTTTTCTTGTTTATCAACGTAAATAACATTAAAAAAGGGCCTGCATTGGCGAAGAAGAGGGGGGACCTATATGTTGGCCTTCCATGGAAACATTGCTTGAAAAAGGGCATTCATTATTTTAAGAGAACACACACCGACACGAATGATACTTCCTTAAGTTTTTTCACCTGGCTACCTATTTCTATTAACAGCTGAACTGCCTGTTCGAAATTCATCGTATTTCTCATCTATTTACACCTACATTTTTTTTTTTTTTCAACGATAAAAACGGATCAAAGAGATATAATTTATCATCAGTCAGAAAAAATGAAAAATCAAATTTAGAAATATATTTCAAACACGTAGGTTAATAAAAAAGGATTATTTTATTCAGTTATTCAATATTTAGTCAGAATTTAGCGCAACGATCGATTTTTCCAGTGCGTTATTCGGTCCGTATCCCGTTTTTGCAACTTCTTACTTCATTAATGATTTTGGTTTATTATTCAATAATAAACCATTGTAATCGCTCTTGAAAAAAATGCTGACCTTCTGATAACCATAAAAAACGCTGCAAATTCTTTCACTGGGGTTTATTATTCAATTGGCTTGCGTTCATGATTTGAATTTATACTAAACTTTGGAGTGTGCGTGTTTTACAGGTGAATAATAAAGCCAATTGAATAATAAACCCCAGTGAAAGAATTAACAACGTTTTTCATTATTTTACGTTCCAGTAAATTAATGTCGGAGCTCATTTCAGTTTTCTAGTCCAATAAAGAGACTCAAAACGGCACTAGAATGGCTATAGTTTTTTCCTCCGGAACATTTCGTCTATATTCAGTCGCAAAATATCAATCATTAATAACTATGAACCAAGTTTTATCACGTACGTTTCATCACGAAATCCGTCCATATCTACAACGCATCAACCACGAAGAATTATTAATCTATGAATGAACCTTCTCATAACGGCGGAGAAGCGATGGAATTCCGTAGATATAGCGCGACGAAAAATCCCATTCATACGTTGCCCCACAAAGAGGCCTAGCTTATCTCGGGAGGTTGATCGTTTGGTGGGACCGATCTCCGATTTGTCTATCAATAATGGGTATTGTTCTAACCCCTTCAGACGGCATTCCTGAGGCCTATGGGGATAATACAAATTAGTTTTCAATGGAGTTTGCTCGTGGACCGCCGATACCTCGGTTAATTGGATCGCTAATCGGTGAAATGGCTATGTGCAAAGGGCCTTCGGCAACCCCTTGTGCTTTCAAATATGCACTTAATCAATGAATGAATCAATTAAATCGTTCATGATTTTAGGCTTGAGTAAACACCTCTGTTTGAACGTCGTGTCTCGCTACTTAGTACGAACAGTTGGACGAATTTCGTTTCTAATTTCATGTTCCAAATTGAATCAAACATATCTGAGAGGTTGAAGGACTGAGGTTTCTACTCAGCGGAAATGTCATTAACTTAATGAAAGACAGCCAGTCTGAGCTCAAATTTGCTTGGTCAATAACTTTAGGTGGAAGCAAACACCATCACCAAAACTGATACCGCAATTATTATGTCAGATTTCTGTAGAAGGCTCATTGCAAACACTCAAATTGGCAGAATATACCATAAATGTTTTAGTTCGTGAATTTGGCAAATTTTCGATTGACCTTCAGTGCAAAATAATTGTTTAAATCGTTAAATCGGCTGAAAATTGTGATACACCGACTTTCAGGTGCAACATTTTTCGATGTAAACATATAATCGATACCAAATTGTCATTAAACTTCTATCGTGTTTCGTAAACAGTGTAGTTTGACATGCTGAACTAACTATGAATAGAAATGCTATATTTAATTACATTGTGAAATAGAGGATATGTTAATGTGAAGTCGGTAGGGCATTTATAAATGGGAATAACAAATGAGGTGCCACTAATCCGCAATTATGAATCCTTTGAGCTCAGAACGAACCATAGAGCCATGTTCTTTACTGAGAAAAACGTTGTTTTCCAGAAAATTAGACAGTACCTACAAACGGAAATTGACTCCTCGACCGCAATGACTAGCCTTAAGTAGAATAATAGGCATCAGAACTAAATTTTCAATCCGATTGCAAAAACACTTCAGAACCGGCTTGAGAAATTTTTTCAACAATATATCCAGTCAGTGAGGTGATCAAACTTTTTGCCGCTAAACACGAGCAGAGGCTTCATCAACATATGAACCCAGAAGCTCTACGATTATTAGACAACAGCAACGTCATCCGACGTCTGGATAGAACAAAACCTCTCGACTTTGTGGCGTGACAATGTGACAAGTGCTTGAAGTGATCATATAGAGTAGTTGCCATTGGGCTATTACCTCTACAAACTGTAGTTACTGTATTAATGTAAATTAACTTGATGGGCTATGCTCAGTTGTTATGTTATGTTCCTAATAGAGAAATTTTTCGAAAAAAAAAAAACAAAAAAAAAAAACGATATATCCAATGAACATTCTTATAATATAAGGTCATTTTATCTGAAGCTCTAATAAGTTATTTTATTCCGACAAATTACTGAAAAACGAGTTTTCAAATCGGCTATTGCTACCACTGCCTTGTTTCTATGAACGAAACTTTCAGGATAATTACTACGTAACAAGCACAACCCTGCACGGGTTTTTCGGAAGCCCAGAATGAAACATCAAAAAATAAGTAAACTCTTAGTATTTTTTCCTACGATTATATAGAAACTGCTTTTGCTTTTCTCTTGATAGTACATTAAATGTGAACTATTTCAGAATAGATTTCATACCAAGGATGTACAGTAGTAGTGTAGCATTCGCCTTAAAATGAATTGGAACGTTACATTACAATAAAAATAGACTAGAAATAGATTTTAGAAAAGCTGAGTGTTGTAGATTCTCACTTATTTGATTTTCAAAAATGTATATCGAAAACATTGATTGAGCTTACCTTGCTTTAGCTGAATTTCCGCCACAGTTATACTCCAGCAGTAGTCCCACTCACCAAACACCAATCATTCATTCCCTCCCACTAAACAACCAACATCGCAAACACCTTTTTCCACATTTTCGTTAAAGCCATTTTATCCTTTTCCCATCGTTTTGATTACCTCATTATTGTTTCTTGATTTCTCCATTTATATGCCCGTAGCGTACAATCAACTGGTGTTACTGAGAACTGTTCTTTTGTTGTTACGTCATCAGGTTGAAAGCCCTACACTTTTTCCCATGTCAAAATGGGTTATTTTGTATTCTAATGAATTTTGTCATTAATTTAGTTAGTAAGTATTAGTATTTATTATCGAGCCTCTGCGATTTTCTACACACTCTTATTCAACTTCAATTGTGGATGAGAAGTGGAGTTCCCCAGACAGGAAAACAGCTGTGCAGCCGGTCATCGTTGGTGTAACCAACTTGACGGTTACATTCTTGCTAAAGTATTCTTACAGACGCCAGCCATTTTTAAAACCACGTTGTCTTCTTTACCTTTTCTTAAGTTCTCCGTGAATCCGGAATCATCCATTTCCGAATTGTTCGGTTTTGTTATCGAACCATTATTAATTGAGGAGTGCACTCCATAGAACCCATAACTCGGGCGACTGAGTAAATAGACTGCAGTCTGGGCGATTCATCTCACCACTATTGGTACTCTGAAGGAGCTGCCGTTTCAAGACGAGGATAGCAGCGGTGGAGAACGTTTCGGTGAGCTCGAATCATTTCACTACTATACACTATTTCAGCACCAAAAAAAAGCCTTTATCGTCCAGTAGGCCGTTCCATTATCCGCCCTTACCGACGTTGGACACCGACCTTCTCGTTTCTACTTTCGCGGATTCCCAGTATTGCTAGCTTCTCCAAATTGAACCACTACGAACTTTCGGATTCTCTACTGAACTTTCGTGCATGATAGTCTTCCTTCATGTTCTTTGGCTGTGCCGTTCTAATATTTCACTTACGTTTCATGCTAAAACTTACACGTACCATTTCTTGAGATCAGTGGCCACTGCAAGATAGGTAGGCTATGTACTAATTCTGAAATCATTAAATCAGTTCTACTATCCATAAATCAAGTCTGGCGTTATATTTCTGCCCACCGTTACCTAGTGATTGCTGAATTGTTGCTCCCTTCGATAAACTAGGTAGGCAACTTGCCTAAATTCCCTACATAAGGGTGGTCCTTCGAAGGCGTAATTTGTTGTAAATTATAGGGACAATTTTTTGACGAAATTAAATTCTATCAGAACCAGCGCAGCTCTAGCCCAAACAAACATATTGAAAAGTTATACGTGAATTGCAGGGACATGTGTATGTTTAGTTTGTAGTAGCATAAATATGAATTATCCTCGATTCAATGGCCCAAACAAAGGCACAGTGAGGATATAACGATTTATCACTATTAAACCCATTCACTCCATTCCATAATTAAATTTGGAAGTTCTGAAGTATCTTTCACTACTAGATCAAAAGTCTTAATCGAACAAAATGAGAAGCACGATAATTGGCAATATAAGCTGTATCCACCTCATTATAGAAACTGCTAAACCAACCACCCCTTTTCATCGTGAAACTTGAAAGTTCTGAATTATGTGTAAATTTTATAGCCAACATGTGAAATTCTTCATTATGTATAATGTGTAGTCATTCTGTGGAGTGACTAAATCGGCTAGTCAATGTATGAAATGCTACCTATTTCAAACAATGACTTGTAATTCTACATAATAACTGTGGCCTGTTAGGCAAAGTGAGAAATATCTTGTAAATTCAGGCCAATTTTCATTACTTCCAACAAATCTTTATGATTCCGAAACGATTAATATCTTTAGATATTTACACGGTAATCTAAAGGTAATTGCAGTTTTTATTCCAATGTGTATGATTACCATAAAAGGTCACCACCCACTTTGGCTAAATAGTAGATACTAAAAAATCAACTTGGAAATGTTTGCGAAGGAGGTTTGCGGTTTATTAATATCAAAAGTGGAATTTAAGGATTGACAGAATAGTTGATCAATTTATTTCATACTTTGCCCAATACGCCATGGGCATAATGTATACTGCCTAGCCACTACACGAAATGCCTAGTCAATGCATAGAATGGAACAATTTATAGATTGCCTAGTCATTATATATGATGCCTGCATTATGCACATTGGCAATGGCATACATATTATACCGAAATTTGATTGGACAAAAAAGAATCACATGAGACGGTAGAGAGTTCCCACTTGAGCAGCGAATAAAAGGATTAGCTATTACCCCCTCCTATCTGCAAGAGATAAAATTTCCGAGATTGGTTGCAACTAGACTAAAATTGGGAACAAAATAAGAATCTCGAAAGTCGATTGAGAATTATAGCTAGAAAAGCGTTAACAGAATTTCGTAAACAACAGTACCCCCTCCCCCAAAGTCATCTTGTTTGTCACAAAGTTCGAAAGTTCCGAGATTTGTTGTAAACTAGAGTAAATACACAAAAATACACCTATTGTTTTTTCATGGTTTGGTCCGATCATTGTGAAACAGATTTGTGTTTTTCTCTCATATTTGGATTGTCCCAAACCCCCTTTGATCGATTCCAACAGGCGTCCCTAAATTTACCAAGCCTTGCTTCACAGGCAAGTCCTAAAAAATTCAAAATTTTTAATCATATTTCGTATGGATCTTCCTAAGACGAAAACACATAGATATGATCAAGATTAGTTTAAAATACTTCAAAATGTTATTATATAATGATAACCTTAGCTTAATTCGTTGTCATAAAATTAAATTCATTTCAAAAAATATGTACCTAGCACGTTTTTCGTTTAAGGTTCACCTAATTTGGCGTGATTCCCCACCAATCTTCACAGTATATGTTCACATCACTCCGCACTAAGTAAATCATTTTAGTTGATGAAACTTTCTTGTCGATAATACCGATTGTTAGATGGGAAATTTTTCATTTAATCAGTTTTTCATTTACTTTATGGAATTAAAAGGATGCGATACATCTTTATGAATTTTGAGTTGAATGAAGTTAGCGCTTTCCTGAATGGAGGAGATAATGATGTTCAACTACAAAACTTGTAGGTAGCTGCGAAAGTGAACCAACTCAATGAAAAATACAAGCGAAAACCACCACAGTCATGACGTAATGTTCTCAGCCTTTCCGGCTGTCAGTGCTTTTCCCGCTCGCGAAGGTGTCAGTGGGTGCTTTCGTATTATGCAGAGGAGCGAGCTGTTCTCAAGGGAACGAACGGGGAATTTCATCCCTGAACCTCTTCTTCTTGGAGCACAAACAGGGTTTACTTATGCATTAGGACTGACTCAAAGAGGATACGTCACGTTCTAAAGAGAACGAACATTTTGGTAGGAGGGAATTGACTTTATTGCGTGTATGGAGGTATATATCCATGATACTTTTCTAGTTGTTCCCGTTCGCTTCACCTTCCCGTCATTGATGTGTTAATCACATCGTACCATTATACATTTTTGGTTTATTATTTAATAATAAACCATTGTAATCGCTCTTGAAAAAAATTTTTAACCCCCCCTGAAAATTTTATGGTTTACGTTTCCAAGGGTGTAGAATCCAAATCTACAATAACAAATTTTCCGTCCGTCCGCCGTACGCCGTACGCACGATTTTTCCCAAAAGACTGGAGCAAAAAAATTTGAAATTTTCAGGAAAAATCCATCTTGGTCCGACGACGCCCGAATTCTTTAGCCAGCTCTCTCACCTAATTTAAAGTGCCCTTTAAGAGTTTTCAAAGTTTTGTAAAAACCTCAAAAAAAGAAAATGCAGCCTAAATTTGGACTTTTTTTGAAAAACTTTCCATGAGGAATCGAATGAGCCCCTCCCCAGGTCCGTAGCTCAAACCATTCCCGATGTATGGCCCGATTTATGGTGCCAACATTTGCATCCACATTCACTACATCACTAGGTTACTGCGATCAAAAAAAAAAAAACTCTTGTGTTTGTAGAAGTGAAGTCTTGTGTTTGTAGGAGTGAGAAGTGTTTGTAGTCTTGTGTCTAGTGATGTAGTGAAGTGGACACTGGAGTGAACTCCTAAAAGGGTTTATAGCCAATAGACGGGTTGAAGCATTCTGATATGCATGCTCCGTCTTACGAAATTTAAAATTTTCAAATAGAATATTTTTCCATTGTAATCACTCATGAAAAAAAAGCTGCAAATTCTTTCACGGGTTTATTATTCAATGATTCATGACTTGATCTGAATTTCTACTAAGCTCAGGAGTGTGCGTGTTTCACATGTGATAGAGCGATTATTGAATTTCAGGAGGCACACAACTATGATCAACTGATCAATCCAAATAGGTATTTTGGTTGAGAACCTATTCAAGTGCTCTATGCATATCTCCTGAAGTTGAATAATCGCTCTATCACTTTTGAAACACGCACACTCCAAAGCTTAGTAGAAATTCAAATCATGAATCATTGAATAATAAACACGTGAAAGAATTTGCAGCGTTTTGTAATTTGTGACATCACAGCCGGATAAGTGGTACATACGAATGAACTCTATCACACGGAAAGGCTTCATTCCAAAATTCTACGTCTTTAGTTCAGTATCAACACAATTACCTCATACCTTCATTACCTGATTAGAGTGTCTGTTCATGGTGCAAATTCACTTTATAGTGGTAGTAGGTTATGCTCAGACGTCGCAGTTTCAAGAAACGAGGACAATATGGGGAACATTTCCATTCCTTTAATGACTGCACAGCAACAGGGGGTTTTCCATTTCAAAATTCAACATCTTAAGTTGAGTAAGAACCAATTTAGGCATAGGCCTAAAGCTGATATGACTCGTTCGGTATGTTGTAATTAAACTCTAACGAACCGAGAGAGAGGTCTCGCGAGTACAGAATCTCAAGCTATAGAGGAACAAATAATAAAAATGGGAGGGAAAAGGCGTATGGTAAAAAATTAATTTAGATGTTAACGCAACAAAAAAAAAAAAAAAAAAAAAAAACAAAAAAAACAAGTTTACGAAGCAATTATACACATATAGTGACAAAATACTTTTAGGTTTTGAATGAATGATGCTATTGTATTATGCGTAACGGAACATAAAATGAGTTTGTAATATAACTAGCTGCAGTAATTATAAATGGTTATTGTCCTTTGGGTATGTCGGTGGCGATATATTAACGATGTAGATTAAATGTTAGATTATTAGATATTACGTGAGATTAGCAACTAGATAGACTCGGCGGTTGCGTACATAATGAAGCACTTCAACTGAACCACCTCGTTTGATCGATCTCTCCCAACTAATATGACGTCAAAGTTTCTAGAGAGGGGATGAGTTTGTGTGACGGTTCATACTTGCTGAGTTATTAATTATATATTTATAATGAATTATACTTTGTTTTAGAAACATCAAAAGTGCTCTAACGCAGAACGCATATGACAGTCCATCAATTCAGAGTAAATTGACCTTATTTGTTTTCCGGAACAAAGACGAGAGTGTAAAACCCTATCGAACCGTAGGTAATCAACACATCATAAAAATACATTGGTAGACAGAGATAAACTTTGATAGGACGTATTTGGAAGAGTTCTATGAGCAAAGAATCAAGTAGAGAACGAAAGTAGAGTAGAAGTTTCCACAAATTAATTGGGATATTACAAAATTATAAATTAGGACTTTATCTTTCTCCTGTAACATAATCTAAGTGCTTCATCCTAAATTTAATATTTTGTTCGAATAGATAAAGGAGGTAAATATGTAAATGTAATCATAGCTAATAAGACAATGTAGATAATTACCTAAATTGTGATTGCATATTAATTATCAGTAAAAGCCGTAAATAGTAGAGACCTAGTCCGAAAATCGTACGAATCATTCTTGCCGTATCGTATATCAAGCAAACCTGCAATTAGATTTTGTAGATAACTCAAACATGAGAAGCATAGTGACCGTTCTTCCGGGCAGTATGGAGCTAGACAATGGTGCCGATACGGATTATACTGTGGACAGATCAAAAGCCGATGGGCGATATCTTCTATCGCTCGAATCGCAATGAACGCACTGTTTGGCGTCGGTTCAATCAGATGTCCTTTTACGGAAGAGATATGGAGACCTTCGAAGATAGACGTAACTAGGCCGATGATCGCTCGACAAGAGTAAATGCATTGGCCTAACCTTAGCGAGGATTGTGGGTCCTGCGCAAATAAGTAGACTACACCGTTCTACAACGCAATGACATTCATAGAGGACCATCTACCACCAAATCTACTACCAGTGTTTTCCAGAAATACTGACATCTTACGAAAACTGTGGTTATTATCGTGGGTCTAGAATTGCTTTAAGACGCGAGTTCACACATTACCTCACTTAACACTTTTACAACTATCTTTCTCAGAAATTAATCCATTGAAATGATATTCCAATTGAATTTTGGAAACCTAATCAAAATCTGAAGACAGGTAAGGAATTTTTAGTTGTTTGTAACTAGGATAGCACGATTTGCACATGTCTAGGAGAGAGCAAGAAATCTTGGGTCAGCTCCATCAATTTTGACGAGGCTCATTCAAATCGGATGATATTGATGAAAATTGGCAAATTCTAGAGCTTTAACTTCTTTCTTTAACTACTAAGCTTTGGAGTGTGCGTGTTTCACAGGTGATAGAATGATTATTGAATTTCAGGAGATATGCATAGAGCACGTGAATCTGTTCTCAAACAAAATACCTATTTGGATTGATCAGTTGATCATATTTGTGTGCCTCCTGAAATTTAATAATCACTCTATCACCTGTGAAACACGCACACTCCAAAGCGTAGTAGAAATTCAAATCATGAACGCAAGCCAATTGAATAATAAACCCCAGTGAAAGAATTTGCAGCGCTTACAAAACATACCCTAAAAAAATTCGTATATTCTTTTTAATAGCAACCATTATTTCCAAACTATCTAGGCTTCTTTGCAACTTGAGTAATACAATTCAGAAACATCAATCCAAATCATCAGCATAAAGAGCTTTGAAGGTTTTAGGAGGAGAAGCTCTCGATGTCGAAGGCAAAACAGATGCTGAGGGAGTAGTGAATTGTTGGAAGGAAGTCATTACTTCCTAGATATAATAATAATAGTATGAACCTTTATACCAAAATGTCTTAAAAGATTGAAATTCCAAGGCTTAACAACTAATGCCGTGATGAAGCACGACCATAGTCAGAATTACAAAGAATTCAACCACATGGGCTTGTGAGATGATGTGATAAATTTGTCCCTCTAGAATACAATCGAGCGGAGTGCAACTCACACATTATGAAATAAATAAATACTAGTACCGCTGAATTATGGACAGAAATGTTCTTATACGCAACATTGAAGGTAAATAAAAGAAAAATATTGAATAAAAATTTGATATACGAAAAAAAAACTTATATGATCAGGAGCAACACTTTTAAGTTCGTGTAGGGGAGACAGGAAGCTACTGGGGACAAACACAGATGACACCATCTAACAGATTAAAAACGCCCGATTGAACGTTAATAGACCATCAAGGTGTCGATCTGCACAAAAAAAGGAAATAACTATCATGGTCGTTATGAGAGGAACAATGACTTGGAACGACAGATCAGACTTCCAAAAAGCTGAGATGTGGAGGCTTATTATATACCATTTTGAGCTGTCCTTTTTTGCTGAGCTTGGCTATCCGTATCTTCTTAATTAACCGCTTATTTATTACCCAGATTCCCACTTTCATCAGCTACGGTTTTGATAAATAGGAATATCGTTTTACCAGTCAATCGAAGTTTTGACAACTTGAGGGATGAGAAGTCTACAATAAACGGTGGGTTTGACTCTGTTAATAGACGATCCTCATCTCGTCGAAGGTTTCAAACCTATCTGAAATCCGAAGAGCGAAGTTTGACATCTTAACCCACCGTTTGGCTTTATCGAGGGGAACAAAGGAGCCACTCTCGACTGCCTCTATTTCACTCGATGAATTGACTGTCGGTTCCTCAAGCGCTCCTGCTCTGTGTCAACCTCAACCCCCGAAACCTCTTCCGACTCGTTGAGGTACAAAGTGGGCAGCCGCGGTGTTGTTTAACCTCAATTGCGGTCCTCTCAGTCCATCGGGTCCACCCAAGTGGGATCAGGTGGTGAATTCGGATGATGTTGAACTGTCAGCGTCAGGCGGGCCCTACCACCCTCTTCAGGGTTAAACTTCATCAATATTTCAGGTCTCTTGAATTATTCTGTCCCAATCATAAACCCCGGCCACGAGCTGTGAATGTGGGTGGAGCAACTTTTATACTGGCAAAAAGGAAATCCTATTAACATGTATAAACAACATACCTCCCTTTTCTTTGAAAATTAGCTAACACTTTTAAATCAATACTGAATAACCGGGCCAATGTCACCATCTTAACGTTTTTGTAGCATTGGCGTTTCATCAAGTACTAAATGAGTAATATCATGCGAAAAACTTGAAATTTTCATAGACGACGCAGAAGTGCGATGAAGGCTGCTTTGAGGCAAAGCATCTTTAAAGTGGTGTGTGCCACATACCTTCCTCGAATCTCTGTCATGAAAGAATAGATTATTGCACTTTTTTGATGAGGTGGAGCAAATAATGAAGAAAGAGAAGCATCAAATCGCAAAATCAGGTATTAAGATAATGATGCTTGGAAGATGTTACAAGTGAGTTGGCAGCAAAGTTCATTGATCACCCTAAACTGTCAAAATCCTGAACATTTCACCGAAACTGGGTGTCAACTGAAGAAGTTATCCTTGTTGCTAGAGTTTGCGTTGGAGCACCAGTAGCTAATGATACAATCGATGATTCTATGTAATTGTGCTGGTTGAAGCCTTGAGGTCCCCATTGAAGCCCCATTGAATTTCTTGGCTGTCGTATCCAAAGAAAGCTTCAAGGGTTGATCAAACAAGAAACTAATGTAACATCCACAGCTTCTGCAGTTTTCCTTCAATTTCAATGAAACCATCGGGTGATGTGCTCGTAAAAACTAATATCTCTTCCCATGTTTACTGGATTTAAAAACTTTTAACATCTCATCAGTGTATACAATCATATTGTGGAATGCTGCTTTATTCTGCTCCTCACCTTTTTATCCTATTGGTGAACGTTTTTACGCCTTATTTTACATTTTAAGAATCAAGCTGTTGCAGTTACGGTTCTTGGTGTTAAGGTTGGAAACTACGTTCTGCTACAATCTTATAACTCCTTACTTTTAACCCATTTTTGTTCCAATTTGGAAAAATCAGAATTGATTCTGCTTGTATCAACTTGCAGCCAATAACAATGAAGACTACATCTCAAGGATGCTTTATCACCCTCAGTTGCGATTCTGACTCAAATAGAGTGTGTTCAGTATCTTCTTAAAAATATTGTCATTTTTTCCGTTAGACATGTTTTTAAAAACGCATCAAATTCTTTCACTGGGGTTTATTATTCAATTGGCTTGCGTTCATGATTTGAATTTCTTCTAAGCTTTGGAGTGTGCGTGTTTCACAGGTGATAGAGCGATTATTGAATTTCAGGAGATATGCATATAGCACGTAAATCTGTTCTCAACCAAAATGCCTATTTGGATTGATCAGTTGATCATATTTGTGTGCCTTCTGAAATTCAATAATCGCTCTATCACCTGTTAAACACGCACACTCCAAAGCTTAGTGGAAATTCAAATCATGAACGCAAGCCAATTGAATAATGAACCCCAGTGAAAGAATTTGCAGGTTTTCTATGGTTATCAGAATGCTTCAACCCGTGTATCGGCTACAAAGCCTTTTAGGAGTTCACTCCAGTATCCACATTACTACATCACTTCATCACTAGGTTACTGCGATGAAAACAAAAACAATAATAAACCAAAATAACGCAAATGTTGGCACCATAAATCGGACCGTATATCGGGAATGGTTTGAGCTACGAACCTGGGGAAGGGCTCATTCAATTCCTCATGGAACGTTCTTCAAAAAGAGTCCAAATTTAGGCCACTTCGACTTTTTTTGAGGTTTTTAGGGATTTACAAAACTTCGACAACCCTTAAAGGGCACTTTAAATTAAGTGAGAGTGCTGGCTGAAGGATTGGGGCGTTTTCGGACCAATATTGATTTTTCCCGAAAATTTCAGACATTTGCTCCAGCCGTTTGGGAGAAATCGTGCGTACGGCGTACGACGTACGGCGGACGGACGGAAAAATGTTCAAGATTCGGATTCCACACCCGAATGTAAACCATGAAATTTTCAGGGGGGGTTAGAATTTTTTCTTTCAAGAGCGATTACAATGGTTTATTATAGAATAATAAACCAAAAGTAAGTGTATCTCTGTTATTTTTCTTAAATAACGACTTCGTTCTTCACTTATCACCTAGGTGATAGTACAGCCTTACTTTTTAGGAAGATTCAACTCAGCCATCAGATTTTTTATTTATTCATGAGGTGTATAAGAGTAATATTCCCAAAACCGAACACCAGGACTTGGTGACACTTTGAATTGAGTTACCTCAGATGCCGGGGATTCCTTCTATTGATAATATCATAATAATAAATATCCTGCTCTAAAAACCTTTTCCTTTGTAATTTTGTCTATTTTTCAAATCATTTTCATCCATGGTTGGTTGTTACACATGTAAGATTGTACTGGAGAGGAAGTTCTTCCTGTATTGGAAGGCGTTGAGTTAGTTGAAGCTGATATTTGCATTACACAGCCAGATGATGGAAATAACGATGAGAAAACTTGGGAGACCCAGATGTTGGTGGTACTAATCATAAATGATAGTAATTGTGTGTTTGATGTGAAATTGTAGTTATAATGAATCGATGTGTTTTGGATTGAGTCCTACGGATCAAAATATTGAAGAAAACGGATTGCTTTTCGATAAAAATAATAATGGTCATGCCCCTCAATTTTGATACAATGGTTTTTAAACCTTCTATAGCATATGCATTTGTTCAACTTTTGATTTCATGGATAGATTTGCATGACGTGGTATCTAACACAGTGTATATTATTCAGTGAGCGCGTTTTGACAGAACATGACCGAAAGTTTTTGATTATTCCCCCAAAACAATGAGAAACTTTATGTAACTCGAAATTTAGAAAGATAACAACTCTTTTGATGGGTGTACGACTACTTAGTTCACAGCATGACGATATTTTCGTACTTCCTCCCGAGGAATGAAAATTTATTGAAATCTAGATTCGTGGAAAAGCTCGTTAAGGGCTCGTTAAGGCTCGGTTTCCCCCAGCATCTGCCGGAGATGTCGGCCGGTTGTTTTCGCTTTTAGAAGAAGAAGACAGAGATCGGGTGAGAGAGTGAGTGCGAGAGGGAAAGCACCTGGCCGCTATCTAATTGCAGTCGAGAAGTAAAACTCTTCAACTGTAATTAAACTCCCGAGTTGTGACGTCCTTGTAGTAAGATTGTCCGCAGCAAGTCGATCCTCCCAACCTCTCCTTGAGACCAACAGCCGTTTCCATCATAGCCCTTCTCAGGCAGGTTTTCCTGTAGATTTTCGAAACTACTCGGATCAGAAAACTTCAACCCTCTACAGATCAAAAATCTCGTCACGCGACAACCGATCGAATAGCACTAACTTCTTACAGCCACCATCCATCCTGAAACCACCTCTATCTTGGTTAGAGGGAAAGTATTTTCATTATCAAGTGCTATTTTCAGCTGAAATATAAGTGAGAAATTATTTTCGCCGTGTTTCAAGAAGCCTGGATTTACTGCATTTACTTCGTCACATCATTCCCGACTTCTTGGAGCGCTGTGACATGACATCCTGAGGGGAATGAGAGCCAACATTTTGGTATTTTGTTCTTGCACGTTCACCACAAAGTCATATGAATCAACCCTTCTGGAGTACGTGCAGATAAATCATGTCAAAAATGTAGAAAAATAGAATAGAATGTAGAAGAATAGAAATAGAAAAATAGAATAGAAAATCATGTAGAATAGAGAATAGAAGAATGAAAAAATCAAAAATAAAAAAGCCAAGTTGGTTAGAGTATCCTGTTTACCTTGTGATGGCCGTAGGTATGAGGAAGTGCCGCTCCCAGTGTTTCTAAATTTTTGACATGGGTTTTTCAATTTTGAAAATGACATCTATGAGTGCCCAAGTATGTCCTATATCATACAACGTCGTATGGATTACAATAACGTATGTAGGGAAGTTCTTTAATTTCTATCAGTTGTTGCGCTGCTTTGGAACCCAAATCAACGATGTGAAGGTAACATAAATGGAGCTAACGAAAAGTGGGTGAAGTAATTATGGATAAATCGGTACGAAAGGATCTGGCAACTGCCCTGTCAATTTGGTCTGAGTCAATTTGCTCCCACATTTGACCCTCAAGGTAGTGGGAAAGTCATCAAGGCGAAACCCACTCCTAGAAGTTCAAACATTTAGTTAGATTTTATAAGGAGCCTCTCTTGAACAACCACGGCAAGAGGAGAATGAAATTACTGACTTCAGACTGATTATCCGGGTGAGCTAAATTCTATCCCGGCAAGATGAATGTCCACAGACCCTCGTTTCACGAATACGCTGCTCCTGAGATCATACTCGCATTCTTTTAGTTTTAAGGGTATCCTTAGGGTGTTGGAGGTTATACGACTCAGCCAACTACTTCACTACTAACTACTACTTCATTCCCTGTCACCCTAGTAAGCGAGCGAGCAGCTCTAGGTCTAGAACTAATGCAACGTAGGTTCTATCTCGGTCAGATATCAAGAGACAAACAGACGAGTAATTTTCCATGTCGTTGAATTTAAGCAGCAAGTTGACGTCTTGAGAATAGAAGAGACGCCCGGAGATCCACTCCTAATAGGGTGGGGAGCATCATATACGAAGCTAAAACTATAAATGAAGCAAAAAACGATTAAGTAAACCCATTATACACTTACGTAATACCCGGATACAACCAGCTCATTTTGCTAAATTTAAAAAGGAAAACTACTTACCTTGCTGATCAAGGCTGATTTTTCTCCTGTTTACCCTAGAAATTGGCTATTTCATGAAGAACTTTCTGGACCAACGAGAACAAGAGATGAATTGAACGACGACGATGACGATTATTTGACAATATAAGTGAAACTAGAGATAGTAAAATCATCATAAATTTAAATGCCCCAATCCAAGCAACGGCCGAGAAATAGGCCAAAGCACACTTATTGTTCTGGGACTTCAGTACTGTCTAGTTATTTCAATTGTAACTAAATGATTCTACAAATTAATCAATGCAGCTCCCATGATCACTTACAACGTATAAAAAACATGCCTGTTACTAGCATTTTATGTTTGATGGAGCTCCCGTTGATGCAGTACTGTGGGAATTGATTCTAGCTCATTAGGGTAATTGTAATTCATAAGAGAATCTCATGTTGTTCTTCCCATAGTCTCCCCCGAATTTCACTGAGCTCATGTCACTAAATTAGTAGCAGTTTTACTTTTTAGACTTTATGTTTGCCCTTGCGCAGAGTGTAGTACTTACTAGTTTTAAAGCGATGTAATCGCAGGAGACTATCTTCAGCAATATCCACGAAATCCCTGCCAATTTCATCAAACTCAGATGAAAACTTGAAAAAGCTTAACTTGATACCAGGATTTTCGAACTCATGACAGACACTTATGAAAAGTTGTTCATAATGGTATAAGTACTACCAACTTACAATGCAAGCAATAATTTTGATTTTGGGGAAAAAAATAATTTTTCCATCTCCTGACAGTGAACACAACGCTTCCGCTTTCTGAAGAACAATATATCACTACTTGTAAGCAATTATATAAATATTTTTGGAGATTGTTGTAAAAAATACAAGAAAAAAAGTGGACCAGTTAATTGAACATTTGATACTCAGAGTGATCAGACTCGTCCATAAACCGCTACAACGCGACGTTACAATTTCAGATTCTGTCGAAAAATATGATGGGCTATTACGTTCAGGCTTCTAAAACAGGAGTATTTTATGTAAATAAACTATCAAGGTACGAGAAACCTCGTTCTTAGCACCTGGTTCGTTCAGTAGTAGCTCGTTTAAATTGAATGTTTTCTTCATCACGAAGAATGTGTACCGTTCCGATTGTCGCACAAATTAAAATTTCCCCGATCCCTAAAACGGGAATGAACGTTTTGTTTGACAGGAGATAATATTTAATCAGGAAATTCCGGGAGGTCGATTGTGCGGAGTAAGCTACCCGAACTCGATTAAGGTTGAAGGTGCGAGAGAGAGAGAGCGAGAGAGTTGGAAGGGGTTTACGGGAAATGAAAATGACGCCTAATCGAATTCAGGGGAACCTTCAAAACGTTGGGGGTTGGCCGCTTGTTCCGAATTAATTCCGAACGTTAATAATTCGGAAGGTTCAATTGGATAACGTGACTACCTTCTGCCGTCAATTTGCCCAGCCACAGGTCTTTCTTACCATAATAGTGGAACGAATCCTATCAACGGTTAAATTGGCTCCCGTTTACGCATGTTTTCATAAGCATCGATATTAGGAAGAACTTCCCTCAAAAGATAATTTCGATTCCAAGTCTACCTACAGGTTACAAAAGCTTTGTTTTCACCAAACTTTTCAGTTCAAAATTTTTAAATTTAGTTTTTGCAATCTGCTTGTACAAATCATGAAATTTAAACCAAAAACATTTTGATCTTCCTCAATTCCTATAAATACTGTGAACCAGCGATACTGATGAGTTGATGAAAGTTGATTTTATCACCATAGCAACATTTGTAGACGGCACTACAGTCCTGACATTTGGTGACAGCAATAAGACAATTTCAAAACTCGATAAGTCCATCTCTGAAATCAGTCGTTGAACATGACGATGGATTTTCAAATTGAATAAGGCCAAGTCAGTGCAAGTTGATTTTACCAAACGGTACACAGCAAACTGCCCTCCTTACATCCCTACTTTCCACAAGGACTGAAGCCAAATACCATGGAATGACGTTAAATGCCAACCTCAGATAGAAAGAACAAGTAAAAAAGAAAGGACTGAGCTCGCGTTGAAACTTAAAACGATCTACTGGCAAATCGGCCGACGATCCACCATGGCCATTTGCAACAATATGCTTCTTTACAATCAAGTATTGAAGACAGTTTGAATGTATGCAGAGCAGTCGTGGGGCTGCACAGCCCAAACCGATGGACAGATTATATAACTGTTCCCAAATTCTGTACAATTTCACCAAGTTTTTCTAAGGCTAGTAACGTATTGCGTACAAGACGGTCACCACATTAACATTTTATTTTTAAAGTTTGATTTCTTAAATGACATAGTACTTGCTGTAAGGGTATGGAAAAATAAATGGTTTATTTCCTTGGACCACCCTATACAGGGTGTTCTACAACTCATTTCCGACCAAAAGTGCCTCCTAACAATTTTTTTCAGAGAGGACTCGTTTCCGAGTTATGCGCGATTTAAGGTTTCTTAGTGTTTTCGATCTCATGTCATTAAAACTGTCATAACTCCTTTAATTTTTGAGATAGCTCAAATCAAATGACACCGTTGAAAAGAGCGTTAAATTTCCTATCTATTTGATGTCAGAAAATTTTTTTTGTTGCATTGTAGATGTGGGAATGACAGATTTTTTTCAAAATTTCACTCACTTCAGAGGTCTGGCGTGTTCACCATTCGATTTAGCGGAAAAAGTTACAGATATACCGGATCCAACCTTTTTTCGTCGAGACTTTTGGAAAAACCTCAGTTTTAACAGAAAACACACGTTTTTATGTGGTTAAACAACATTTCCTTAACTAAAAATATTTTTAGAAACCAAAACGATTACACTGTTGGAAAGCTGACATTTCAGCGCAAGTTTTACCAGGCCTGCACAGTTCTGCGTCAATGACTATACGATATATCGTTGATGCAGCGAGATACTTCGTAAATGAAGAATTCCTCCATGAACATCAAGTGGAAAATGTGGCTGAGGAGATCAAAAGCGATCATCGACACATCTTGGCATACTAATGGGTCACGTGAGCGAGGAAGCTGTAAAGCTCTTTGATGTAGGGGACTTAACACGACGCCTTCAGCGTCTGAAACCGCATGAATTTGTGTATGAAGTGAATGTGAATACGTTCGAGACGCATAGGACGAAGCTGTGTAGTTATGTAGAATCTGAATAATTTATTTTAGCAGTATAAATCAGATTTATGTTTACGTGGAGCAATAAAAGGTTAAAAAAACATCGCTCAGTTCCAAAGGTTCTTAATTGAGATTAATAAACAAATAAATAATTAGTATATATTGCTCACGTCTGGTGCATTTGGTAAGTGTGCGATGAGGTCTTCCTCATTTTGAACCAGGTTCACTAGTGTGGTACACGGATGGGTCTGTGATGAATGGAGCAGCAGAATTGGGGATCAGGGGCCAAAATTTTGTCCTTTCCCATCCTCTGGGCAATGTAGTAATTTATCAGGCAGAAACCCATGCAACTGAATTGTGTGCACAAGAGATTGCCAGGAAACGACTCAAAGGTGCAAAAATTTACATATTATCAGACAGCCAGGCGGCATTAAAGGTCATTTCTGCCTTCTCAATAACATCGAAGCTGACCTGGAGTTGCCTCACCTCACAAATTAACGTTGCTTCGGGTACCAGGTCATGAAGGGATAGAAGGCAACGAAGAAGCTGATAGACTTGCTTAAAAAGGGATCAGAGTATAGCCCGATTGGACCTGAACAGCAGCTAGGGGTTACCAAGAGTTATATAACTCAACAGGTCCAGAAATGGGAGGACATGACTCGAACAACATATTGGCAAGATACTCCTAAGTAGAGACAAGCCAAGCGGTTTCTTACAATCTCAAAGAAACGCGCACACTCCCTATTGTCACTGAGGCGTACAGACTTCGCAAACTTGTGGGACTCCTCACTGACCACCGTCCTCTAAGGTACCACCTTAACAAAATGGGCTAGGACAATAGAATGCCGGTTCTGTTGCGAAGAATCAGAAACAGCTGAACACGTGCTCAGCGACTGTCCTGCTGTAGCATCAATAAGATTCAGGCATTTCGGAAAGGGTGCCCTAACACCCGCCGCTATTGCCAAGGAAACACCTGAAAACTTAATTCACTTTGTGAATGAAGAGGCCATTAAAAAGATTCTGAAGTAAAACTGGGAAAGTGTCACAATGGATCACAGTGGTCTCAGTGACCAGGGGTTCCTCCCATCCCATATCGGAAAACAAGTGTGCGATAATATGATGTTTGAGTTCTACGCAAAAACGCTGCAAGTTCTTTCACTGGGGTTTATCATTCAATTGGCTTGCGTTCATGATTTGAATTTCTACTAAGCTTTGGAGTGTGCGTGTTTCAAAGTGGTAGAGCAATTATTGAATTTCAGGAGGCACACAAATATGATCAACTGATCAATCCAAATAGGAATTTTGGTCGAGAACAGATTAACGTGCTCTATGCATATCTCCTGAAATTCAATAATCGCTCTATCACCTGTGAAACACGCACACTCCAAAGCTTAGTATAAATTCAAATCATGATCACAAGCCAATTGAATAATAAACCCCTGTGGAAGAATTTGCAGCGTTTTTCTTCTTTTTTTAAAATTTTTTTTGTAATGGTTATCAGAATGCTTCAACCCGTGTATCGGCTACAAAGCCTTTTAGGAGCTCACTCCAGTATCCACATTACTACATCACTACGTCACTAGGTTACTGATATCAACACAAAAACAATAATAAACCAAAATAACGCGAATGTTGGCACCATAAGTCGGGCCATAGATCGAGAATGGTTTGACCTACGGACCTGGGGAAGGGCTCATTCCTCGTGGAGTGTTCTTCAAAAAGAGTACAAATTTAGGCCGCCTTGTCTTTTTTTGAGGTTTTTAGGGATTTTAGAAAACTTTGACAACCCTTAAGGGGCACTTTAAATTAAGTGAGAGAGCTGGATCAAGTATTGGGGCGTCGCCGGACCAACATGGATTTTTCCTGAAAATTTCAGTACTTTTGCTCCAGCCGTTTGGGAGAAATCGTGCGTACGGCGTGCGGCGGACGGACGGAAAACATTTCATTGCAGATTCGGATTCTACACCCTTTGAAACGTAAACCATGAAATTTTCAGAGGGGTTAGATTTTTTTTTTTTTTCAAGAGTGATTACAATGGTTTATTATTGAATGATAAACCAAAAATAAGGACATGATTAAGAACTTTGTTCCATTTCCAACTCAGGTGGACAGACTCCTAGTAGAGGGTAGGAGTGTTTGAGTAGAGGAGAGTATTCTACCTGTACTGCTCTTTATTTATTTCTTATACCGAGGATGTTTTTTCTGTCGCTTTGAGGTACAACTATAATCTGAAGGGACGGATTTCAGCCACTGGACTCACAGAGTTTATTATTCCTTCTCATCATGAGCCGTCAAAAACCCATCGAAGCAGATAACTTTATTTGTGGAGAAGTGCGCTAGACGGCCATCAAACGTTCAGCCGATCACTCAACTCGTCAAAATGATCATCAACTCGTCGGCCTCAAAAGTCAAAAACTCGGCGAAAAGTGATAGCCTCGTCTGTGAGACCAATGCGATGAACTTTCCTGGCATCGAGAACTGCGCCAAACTTTTGAACGGCCACGGGGGAAAAAGGCCTTTCGTCGGCCAAACAAAAGTAATTACCCCCCTCCACAAACACGAGCGTCCGAAAAGCGGGAGAGGAAATTGCGGTTAACCCTGGAAGTAGAGTGATGGGAGTTTGTGTTGGCAAACCTGAAAGAAGTGGTTGACTAGGGGAGGAGTGGTGTGTATGTGTATCTCTTACCTACCGGTTTTTGTTTGCTCAAAGAGAGTGATTGGAAGAAAGAGACAGCGATACCATCGGGAAGTTTTCCACTTTTTCCCTCCTCTTTCCCTACAAAAAAACTTCACACGAATGAACGGAGGGAAAAATAAATATTATTTTTCGTTCAAGCTCTCCTGCAACGCTCATTTTCTCTCTTTCAAAGTGGCCAGGGTTTTCATAAACTAGCTTTCTATATGACGGTGCCAACGGATTTGATCGGTTTAGATTAACCCATGTCTAAATAAATGACCAGGCAACAACAACAAATGCTTCGTTTGAATTGTAATGACTGTGCCAATATAATATGAAAACTCGGAAGAAATACTTGACTTTAAGCCGATGTACCACGCTTGGTTAATCTCGTTGAGTAAGTACAAATTTTTAACTTTGTTTTCAGAAACCCGAACGGCATAAACTGATATCTTAATTTTAGATGGCTTTTCATTTTGACTCGGAGTAAAATATCTCCGAAACTCGCGATACATTTCGCACGTTACTAAAAGCATTGTTTATTTACAACAACCCTGACAAGTTGAGTTTAGGAAACCTCCACCTTGAGAATACTCGAGTCTAAATAAACGTAAGATAACATTTCATCTGAAACCAACTACTACGTCTGAATAAAATTGAGATTCATAAACACGGTCTTTCTTAGTTTAGATCATCAGTGTAGCTTCTTCATCAGTGTATGTTTTTGATCCCACATCTTCAGTTTTCTCGCTTGATACGGCCCTTGCATTTTTAAGCACTACAGGGTTTTTGGTGTATTTTGAATACTGAGCCTTCGCAATCGAACAAGGGAAAACCCAACTCGTCGGACACCCTGTATATTCAATTCCTGAATTGAATTGAATTCCTTGTGAGTGGTCAAAAAGTCCAGTCCAATTTATGATCCTGTCTTTGTCTCTGATTTACCAATCCATCGTTGGTTGAGGTCGAGTAGAGTGTCCGATTGCAGGGTCGTGTCCTCGGTTCCTATTTCTTCTTTCCGGGTGACTGTTCACCATGGTAATAACTTTTATTGATTTGGGCAATTATACACCTTGCTGCTGTAGCAAATCGAAGAATAGCACTAAAATATACCAACTGCTATTGCGTGTCATCCCACTACAAATATGAATTTCTTTAAACAAATTGAGAGAAATTTTTCAAATAGTCTACTTTATTGGCATCTTTGAAATTCTCTTTAAATACTCGGAAAGGAACTGTATTCACACGTGCTCCGGTTACATAACTCAATCAGCCACTATCCCAGGGCTGGGTGATACTGTTTGCGGAAGAGGTCCCCCGGGATCCCAGTAAACTCAAACCTTACACAATACTAACCGTGGGAGCCTTAAACGATAAAACAAGTTCCCAAGTATTTAGCCCAATTCCTTGTCACGCTATGCCATTATCACACGATCGAGTGATTCCATTTAGCTCAAACATTCAGATTAGTTGCGGAAGATATTCGGGGTGGTCCTGGTCCCATCAAAAGATAAAATGTAACACAAAACCATTTCAGAGCAAGTTCTGAACGACAAAAAAAAGTCCCCATATATTTAGCCCAATTTCTTGTCAGGCTCGGCCATTATGTCGCGAGGACGGAGACGATTTGACCCAAACTTTTAGATTAGTGTAAGAAGTGACCCAAAATGGTCTCATCAGAGGGGAGTATTACACATAAACGTGACTAGCTCACATTCCATCTAAATTTACAGACCAAGTGAATATGTTGATAGCAATAGAAATGTCAGTCCAGGTAGGCGGTTGGAATGTGGTTTGACAGCGGAGGCTGTCACCGTCATTTTTGGAGGTCCACGAATTAGGGACCTAAATCAAGCCTTGCGACACGATGCATGAAGATGTTGGAGATATTCCTGGAATTATCCAATATACAATATTTCCACTACAAATAACGTCGTAAAATGCTTCAAGACATAGGGAATAGAACGAGTAGAGTCTGATTGAAAGTATAATAAGGGATGCATGGAATGGGGCAGAGGCTGTTCAAGCCTTAGCTTCATATTTTGAGCCATTTCAATAGTTTTTATTTGTTGTTACTTTTTATTGCTAAAATTCGCTGAAATTGGAAATAAATTGCATCCTGGATAGCATGGACATGATTAGTCACATAAACACCTACTTTTTTCGCGTATTCGGCTTCACAGTGGTCTGAAACAGTTTTATACCTTCATTTTTTTCTTTCACCTTGGGTTGTCCGATATCCATTCTGTCCAATATGTCCTGAAAACACTCCTAACCTAAATTTCATGCTTCTTGGGATAAGATTCTTTAGTTAGCCGTTCGGACAGAAAACACTCTAACCCTACAAATGTGACCAACATTAATATGAATGGTGACTAAATAAACAATTCGTTACCCAAGAATTGGAATTAATCTTGATAACTGAAAAAAAAACTGTTATTATGGCTAAACTATAACAGTCATGTACCACCGCCGGCTCGAATTTCGTGAGTCACTTCTCTTTTGGTACCTAAATGTTTTCAGAGCAGCTAATCGAATGAGGTCATTTTCAATACTACATTCTCTGGTCGCCATCCGTCGTTTATTCGTATCGCAATGCTGATATTACTTTGAGGCAGTGCCTCTGCTGGGGAACTCCATGACTCAGGAAGAGAACCAGGAAATTTCTTCAGATTTTGATAAAAGAATCTGGCTTTCAAAGATAACTTTTTATCTATACAAGCAGATTGAAATATCAATAATGATGACGAGTGACATCAGGATAACAATTGAATGGCTGTTACGATCAACGTTGCAACTCACTGCCCCTTTCAATTTTTGGTTAGTTGAATTTTCCCTCAAGCGACGTAAACTACAGTAGGTTATTAGACATCAGCCTTGGTTACGTACTGAGGAGCTACTAGAGTGTTGGTGTTTGCGGATTTATATTGAAAGGGCAGCCAAACCCCACCCCCCTCCCCAATGTGAAAAGTACTGGTAATCACCCCTAATTTTGAAAGAAAATTTATATAGGTTTCGAAAAAATTCAAAACCAGTCGGCAATAGACAAAACGTGTATATTTTTTGAGGTTCTATACACAGAATGCAATACATTTCTGAATGTCGTCTCGGTAAACACTGTTTCAATCAACTTTACCCCCCCCCCCCCCATTTTTTGGAGCCCCCCCCCCCCCCCCCCCCCAAGAATGTGGGGACTTCATTCCAAGACTCTAAAGACCAAAGTTTAATGTTTGGAGCACTTCCATCCACATGCTCTACTGTTTGCCTTTCATGACCCGATCGTTAACTGATGGGATGTCTTTATTAGATCTGCTTAACAACATTATATCAATGGTTTGGTTGTGGCTAGTCCAGCAACATTATGGAGGTGGAGAAATGACCTTTCTAGTCTGGTTTTTGTTTCTTAACGTTTAACCTACGACGTTTCTGTCCCGGCGCAGGTCCCTGTTCATGCAGTAGAATAGTTGCAAAATTGTTGTTTCTATATTTAGGAGTGCACTTACTACTGTACTACAGTAGTGCTGGTAACTGCTGGTTATAGGTTACTTACAATAGTGTTCAGAGGTTGAGAAGCTTTCACATAACTCGAACTGGTGTATGAGTGGGAAACGGTTGAACATGAAAGAGACCTTACGTCTTCATATGTAGACAACATTGTTACCTGTATCCGTAAGAACTGCATTACTACTCATACAAACGTTTTAGCTTGTAAAGCTTATAAAGTTAGTCCGTACCCTCTTTTGTGTTCAACCATACCTGTAGAAACAAAATACTAAAACTCTTGTACTTCTTTTCTGATTGTAGATACTGCATGAACAGGACAGAAACGTCGCAGGTTAAATACAAAAAACAGAAACCAGACTATATTGGTAATTTCTCCACCTCCTATATATATATTTTAATTAATTTTTTTCCTGTTAATTTTGTTGGAGTAGAAAATAGCAACTCCGCCCATCGTCTGTATGGTTTTGTGAACTGAGCGGTTATTTTTGATGGGAAAAATGATTTTCACACATTGATGCTACCGATTTGTAAAACTACTAACACTTATCATTTTCTGCTCCTTCTTATCATATACATACACAAGATGAACGGCACAAGGCCCTTATGCGTCGTGGGGTATATTCCATGTATGGTTCATGACTTCTGTCGATAAATTAGTTGTTTCATCTCAACTCTGCCCAAGACAGAGTTTTCTGCAACACCATCTCTCCCTCAAAAGCAAAGAATCCTCATCCTTTCCGAGAATCGTCCTCTCTATTACAATGTCCACAATACGGCGGCTGTACGGAAACCAACCTGCAACAAGTACAGATAGGTTGTGCCATTTTTTTCTTGTTCTCTCTTTCCCAACAATCTTTTCTTTTCCGAATTTTTTTTCCGGCACTATTCTATTTTTTGTGCGGCCCTTCCCCTTCGGACGGCGATCGTGTGAAGTTAGGGCCGTGTGAAGAAGGAGAAGGTTGCGTTCTCACTCCCAGAGCGCATGCTCCCCACCAGCGCCGCCACCTCGAAGGCCGGGGCAACCGTGCGGGCTTTTTGCGCGAAGCCGCCTCGTTTACGTCATGTTTACAAGTTTTCCAAAAATACTACACGTAGTCTGCTGACACCAGCATGACTCTAAAGCTGATATGATCTACATTTACAAAAATGTATGTATTACCAAAATCACATTGGCCCAAAGTCACAAACACCTTGGCAAACGCCAAGACAGTGATCTATACGGTTAACTAAACTGTTTGATTCCAATATATGCTTCTGTAGTAAATGTTGTGACGATCGAAAATCGACAATTTTAAAGTACGGAACCGGTTAGTAAAATGCACATTAATTTGTAACCTATTGAAAGTGAACAACTCATTGCTTATCTACTAGAATATCCTTTTCATATTGAATATTTCACCGATTTTAATCAAACCTGGAGGCGGACACAAAAGAGGCAATATGTTCGCCTTGTATGCATTACATCCTGATCGTATAAAAACTTGTCGGATTCTCTACTAGGGTTACATTTTAGGAATCTTCTTATTTCTCAATTTTTTTCAACCGTAGGAATCTACAATGAGGGTATAAGATCCAGTGTTCTTATTAGAGAACCCACGGTACTTGATGTGAACAAGAATTTTGTGAAACTTGATCGAAAATAGAGCGAAAAGGGGCCAACTATACAAGCCCGTTGTCAAGACATGATTTTTTTCTGGAAGAAAATTTCTTAATATGAGCGTTAGAGGAGGCTGAGGACTTTAGCAACTATTTTCGAATGGATGAAAGAAGGTTTCAATAACTAGGATTGGTTACTCCTGATGTATGGAGAATAACCACTGTTGTGAGGCAATGTTTAATTGTAAAGGAAAGACAAGCTGCCACATTAATATAGCAGGCTAATGGGAGGAGTAAGATTTGACCTTTTCGTCGAATGTGTCGTCATCATCAATAAGCAGTGCAAACCTATGCAGCTTTTGGACACAAAGTGGGAAGCAGTACGTGCATGTCAAAGATTGTTTGAATTTGTCATGCTTTATGTTATGTTGTTTTGTTATGTTCAGTCTTAATATTAATGTTTAAACATGTCTTTAATAGTACTGAAAGTCAATAACAATTACAGAAAACAAGTGGTTTATTTATTCCACAATTAGTTACATGTGAACACCTGACATTTTTTCAACACTTGATTGCGTATGGTGGAGAGAAATGTTAATTGGAATGGATTACCTTCATCAGGTACTCACGCATTCAGGTACTTGACTTTTTGTACTAGTTAACGACCCAGAGCTGGTGAATTTCCCCCACACGATCAGTAATACTGACAATGAATCCTCCCCTCACGAATAGACACCCCTACACCAGAAAATAAACAGTATTATTAAACGTGCACAAGGTAATTTAGGTAAAAATACCTGAAACAACATTTCAACATAGTACATTGAAAAGCATCGCGTTCTGATACTCGTTTTGCTGCCATATGTCTCAGTTTCACAAGGACTGTCCTGCTTTAAAAGAGTTTCCATGTTTCAAAAATACTGTACTGAACAGCAAATATCAAGTTTACGTTAATATTATTGCGTTGATATCTAGCTGACGTCGATTGGGAAGCATAGCTAAATCAGCATTTCAACATGGTGTGTTGAAGCACATCGCGTTCTGGCACTAGTTTTGTTGCAATATTTTCGGGCTATGCCCAGAACAATCCTGCTCCTGCTTCGGACGAGTTGTCCGGGGTAACTTTTATAACTTCTCCAAATATATCAAATGTACTTAATAACTAATTAATAGCCAAGTGGTTGCTGTGTTTCCTTAGGATGGGGGTCAGGCAGGGTTGCCACACGTGTTGGTTGTGGAACAGTTGTCAAGGGTCCTTGTGAAGATTTTACCAGGATACAAAATGTCCATAATTTTCTCATTTTACTGATTCTTTTAAAGAACACATTTTTGGTTTTGTATTTTATTTTTTGCTCAATCCCAAATTCACTTCCCGTTTTCGTGTTTGGAACTGACAAATAAATTTTTATCGCTTTATAGTTCATGCAACTGCATCTAATACCCCAAATATTATCTTGATTTTGGCAGGGAAATGCATTAGGACTGGGATTCATATTATAAAACTCGCCATGAAACGCATAACATGTAATGCGATACCAATAAAGTAGAAAGCAATGTCCATTTCTACTTTTTTAGCCTGGTTCTTGGTTTTTTTGCCCCAGATTTCACACATCTTGTCAAGTAAGTAGCAGACTGAAGTATACATAACACTGATTTATGTTATAGTTGACCATGTTGTGGTAACAGTGGTGAGGGGGAGGGACTAGTGTGAAAATGGGAAAGGACAGTTATTGGTCGAACAAAATTTGTTCTTTTTTTCCCAAACCGACATGATAATTTATTTTCTAGCTACGAAGTTTTGTAGTTTCGTTATTTAATAACGAAAACTATTTAATTTATTTAATAACGAAACTACAAAACTTCGTAGCTAGAAAATAAATTATTATGTCGGTTTGGGAAACAAATCTCCTAGGGGGTCCTTCTGACAATCACACGTAACGCGATTTCGTAACTCATTCGTAAAACAACTTTGTGGCGGTCCGACGAAAGAATGACTTTATCTATGACGTTATTTACTTAGTAAAGATAATGAGGTTGGAATCACGAAAACGGCTGCTAATTAGAAAATGAATAAGTTATAAGGACCGGAGGAAAAAGGGCCAATTAGTCCTTAATTAAGTAAACCAGTTGAGATGAAGGAACATTGTAGTAGGTAAGCCAACTGAGGAGAAGTTATAATTCTTGGAACACGCAATTTTCGGCAGTTCGTATTGCAGCAACGAACTGAATTCTAAGTCGAGAGCAAAGGGAAATACTGTTCATTTTAATCCCTCCTCCGACCATTAAAGTTTTCTTGCAAGGCATCAGATCGAAATCCGCCGTTGTATTTCGGTTGAATGGACAAAAACTACTTTCAAACGTACCATAAAGTTGAACCAAAAAGTTGTAACTGACAAAATTTTTACCTTCGAGCAATTTTTCAACTACTCAGCTCGTTTACAAAATGTATGCTTTACTTTGAGAAGAAAAAAATTCTATGCTTGTTCTAATGGTGTATTTCACTTTAATTGGCAACTTAAGTGAGTTATGAGTCATAACTTATGACCATCGTTATGTTACGATTGAATGGGAGCGGAGGTTTAAGAGTACAGTCTCTCATTCCATGAATCATACAGATCATGTTAGTGTTGGGGGCTCTCGTTAGCAATGTTTAGTTATTTTATATTGGAACAATATTACCAAGTAGACTGTATCGCGTGAGATAGTCATGGTGATAGCTCAACTGTAACACGTTGAGGTAAATATGGAACACTAGCTACAAATATTTTAGAAAGAATTGGCATGGTATAAAGACTTGAAGATTTGCATCCAATACGTCAAATCAAAGTTATATTGTAGCACAACAAACTGGTTTAGCAAGATACACGCAGTTTTGACGAGAAATATGGCTATTTAAGAAGCCAACTCAACTTAAAGAAGAGAGGAAATAAAACGAAAAAACCAAACAAAACAATATTCCAAGACTTGAGAGCTTTAGTTGGAAGCGGGTAACCCAGCTGAATGCTACTGTTGACTGGTCTTCTCCGTCCGCAATTTCCACCTTATTTCTTTCTTTTCGTCCTTCTGCGCTTTTCTTTCTATTGTCCCTTTTGTCCCGACTGGTTTTCCGCTTTGCTTTCGCGCTGCTTCCTCATAAGCCACCACCTTGAAAGGTCGGGAAATCCCGCGGACAAAAGATTTCGGTTTTACTGAAAACTCGGAAACCCACGAGGTCGGAAAATAATAAGCCGGAGGTAGATTGTGTCCGGTTCAATCTCACAACTTTTGGTAAACGTCGAGCAATATCATACGATTTAAAAACACGAAGCTAATTACGTTTTCTCTAGAGATAAAATAAATAGTAAATGAGAATATAATGGATCGCACGTTATTGACGAAGCAGCAACTTGCAATGCATTTTCTGAACGTTGATCTGCTAAGGTTTTTCTTGATTGACAGTTACTCAACCTTTGTAATCGACCATGAATAAGAATTATTTAACCCTCTCAACCTTTTTTGGTTTAAATTTCAAGACAAGTAGACAATTTCATAAAACTGCATCTTAAAACGTCCGTCGTACAAAGATCTTTTCCGGAACTAAGGTAACAGATTTTACCAAATTTGGCTGACAAAACACCAGCATGCAATTTGTCATCCAGTGACCAATCGAGATGCTGTAGTTCCATCTGTTCCCTTCCCGTAGAAGAATATTACATGACATTGGAAAAAATTAACGTAATATTTCAATTCTTGAATATTAAATATTCAAATGATATGAATGGTTTAATGTTTTTTTTTTTTTTAATTTGAATGGTTTCACTCACGTGGCTTGTAACGACTTGTCGATAATGTGGATAGAGAGAAGTGAATTTGGATTAACTTATTACCATTTATCTGTTTAATAGCTACGTTAAACACTACAAGATTATAAATTATCAACCGCCATCATCAATCACGATATTACCCGATTACCACAAACCCATGAAGCAGTTGGAATAAAAACAAGAAACGGTGGGATAGAGAGGTAAACATGGAGAATTAAAAAAAAAACTAAGGGCACATTTTTACTGTTATGTTTCATAAAGTGGCATAATTTCAACCTGTAATTCCTTAAAACTTGTCAGAGTGAAAATAAATTGGGTCCAGTTGATGCATGGAAAAGCAAGACCACGATTCCAAAAAGAATAGGAAAGGTGGAACGAGTGAGCCTTGAGACAGCCCGCTGAAAAGAAAGTTGGACCCCAGCTGTGTTGCACACCTGTACTAGTGGATCTGATTTGAGAATGATCGTGGCTCGCCATCGTAGTGTCTTATTAGTGAGAGGTCCCAGGTTCCAATCACTTCTTTTATGGGGAATTGGTGCACAATATACTTCCGTGCCAGTACCTGGGTAGATTAGGCCTGTTGTAATGTTTCAGGCAAAAATCATGATAATACACTTCAAGAGATGTTAGGGGTGGTTCAGATCAACACAGTTTACAACAATGTGGTAATAAATCCAAAAAGATGTAACTCAATCACATCGAAAAAAATAAGTGACAAATTTTCAATAATCAAATTACATTTTCCCTAACGTACTTCTCACATACGTTCAAAGGTTTGCGGAGGGAGAAAACTCCAATGACCTGTCAAACATCTGATGTTTGAGCATTGGTGGTATCTGCTTCAATAAACAATATCTTCGTTCAAACCTCATTTTAACAGTTTCCCCACTTAGTAACTTTATTTGCAGATAAGTATTGACTGCTATTCTTTCGCATGTAAATTGAAAAGAGTTAAACAACAGTGTTGGAGGGAGGTTACTCCTAAATTACATTAGGAGTCCTAATGTATTTTGCCCGATACAGGAATCATTACCAAACCCATGTTGAGTTCAGTAATTTCTGCTCTGCCTCGAACTGTAACATTTGACTATCGATGCGGTGGTGCGTGGTGGGGCAGTTTGATTCCTCGGCTTTGTTTCATGCATAGTAAACATGTGAATGATGAAGAGTAGATCCCTTAAGGAGGTCCATACTTTAAACCTTTGATATTTTTTGCAAAGTAAGTAGTTCCTTTAAAAAATTAGGAGAAATTAGTGATTTTCCATGAATTGGGGTATAAAAAGGAAATCCTAACTAAAACGCTGCGAATTGTAGCACATGGGTTGATTATTTTTCGTGTAACGCGTTATTGTTTGTGTCGTTGTGAGGTTGGGGGGGGGGGGGGAGTACACTTTGAAGGTTAGAAACGTCACCTAATTATTCTACGTGGATAAATTTCTCGAGATCCCAGTAGAATTTTTCTCCAAAATTATTCTTACACTCTAAGAGAGTGATCTTTCACTCTCGAACTTTCGTAATGCATTGATTAGTACATCCGGCAACAGAGCATCGCAGCTGCAGTAAACTTTCTCTTGTGAGATTATTGATGACGGAAAATTCTGTTATTTGGGCACATTTAACGCATGTAGGTAGTTGTTGGGGGTATCATCCATAATTAAAATAAATATGTTTCACATATCAACCATGCCCTAATTATATTTACCAACGTTGCTCTAGTGTCTAGACATTATACTGACAATGGAAATTATTATGCAGTTCCAGCTGTTCACCACCACGGTCAAGGTGTTAAGAAAGTTCATCCCCCTAATCAAGACCGACAGGTACAAAGGGGTGAACTACACCGAACACAAAAATAAAAGAAGTATTTGCATAATAATTGAAACATCCTTTGCTACCCGATCCAGGTTTAAGGCTATTGATGTGAGGAGCTAGGATGTGGGGTTGATAGTGACAGAGATAAATACCAGTTGAATGGTGAAAAAAAGGTTACTTCTCCACGGCATTTCCAAAAGTTCTTGGCGATACTTCCTGTACTGCTCACTACTAGGTTCATTAGCAGGGAGGACAGAACCCCATCCTGGAAACATCCCCTAGCAGGAATCACAACAGTCCTCTACTACTGTGCGCTGTTCATCCAAGGCACGTCCCAATTCATAATTGGTTTGCAAACTACATGCCTATCCAGCGCACTCATCATGCAGTTAAGGGAGGTGTTGCTGAAGGTACCCCCTATGTCCAAGTAGATTCTTGGTGCAATCCGCTTGTCCTCCAACACTTTCTCAATCTTTCCCACCAAGTGAAGAAGTTCTACTTCTTTCAAAATTATCTAAAACATTTCAAAAGACAAATACGTCAGAGGTGCCCACAGGGGGAGGGGGTAAAGTTGTTTGAAGCAGTGTTTAGCGTGACGACATTCAAAAATAAACTACATCCTAGGTAAAGAACCTCAAAAAAATATACACGTTTTGTCTAAATAGACAATATTGTTGACTGGGTTTGAATTTTTTCCATACCTATTCTTTTAATTTTGGATAAAATAATTGGTGCCTACCGGTACTTTAACATTTGGGGGGGGGGGGTCTAATTTGGGGGGGGGGGGGGGGTGCGTCATGAACATTTTGGGGGGGGGGGGGTATGACACCCAACGTGACTTCCTGTTTTTGTTAAATTAAGTTAATTCTCCTTAGATCACACTGGACGATCCCCCAATTGAATGTTTCATTTTCGTTTTCGAACAAATATTATTAACTAAGCTCTTAACTTTAATTAAATAAGCTCTTAGAGTAATCGTTTGGAAAGTTTTTACTTATCGAATTAGTGGAAGACGAAATTCACTAACGCGTACTACAAACGTTACATTCATCCCCAATACAGGAGTAAGTATCGATTTCGCTTCTTTTTTTTTTTTTTAGTCTTACATTTTCTTTTAGCTTTTGGCGTTCACAAACACTGTGAGAGGAGCAAGAGAGCTCTTTGTTCCATCAACGAGTGATGTTTACCCCTTAATAATGTTTTGTGCCCAATTTAACGAAAGGGAGAAACGAAAGAACAAGTCCCCGCCCCCACCACCCGCTCTTCACCCACCGATTCTCCAGTGTCAGAGACCTTCCTTGTTTTTGATGGAACTTGTCTTCAGAGGCTTTGAAACAATTTCGACCTTTCGCGTTCTTTTCGCAACTAAGGGAGCGAAGGAAATGTGAGAGGGGGAAACAATGCGCGAGTACTGGTTGAGGGGTGAGGCGGAATAGCTGAGGGACTTGAAAGGAGTTGAGGGTGTGGCGATTGAAAAGGTGCAGGGGAGAGACATTAGTGGTGGGTGTATTAGGTGTGCGAGGTGTATAGTAGTGTTATAGATGAATGTGAGGGAGACTTTAGGTGGTGATATGGGTGTAGGTGAGGATGAAGTAAAGTGGTAACGTGGGTGTAGATGAAGGAGATGTAAAGTGGTGTTGCGGTCAGAGCCCCTGCCCCGAAACCCCGGGAGTGCACTGTGGCCGTAAGGGACAACCACGAAGGGAACCTGAGGCAAAAACGTGCTTTTCTCAGCCAAATTCAATTTTAACTGCCAATATGCAAAGACGGTCAATCTCATCCGCTTTCTAGGCTTCAAATCGAGAAACAAAGGACTGAATCTTACCTTTAAAGAACTTCACTAATAAGCTAAAAGTGAACATTTTAAAATTATTGTCGAAGAAAACTTTATTTCGCAACAGTTGCAACTCATGTCTGCCCAGCAAGAATCATCGTTGAGGTGAAAGATAAGTTCCATCTTTAACCCAACCTTCATACCTATTATTGCAGCAAAGAAGACGAAGGAAGCAGAAAAGTTCATTACTAACCTCACATCGACAGAGCCAATCTATCTTTTCGCAGTAATGAGGGTTAAATTTGCGGTTTTTGCTTGCATTTGAGGTTTGTTGCCTGTCAATAGTGTCAATCACTCCTTGTTTCACCCAAAATTTCGCGAATTTTACGTTTATATCACTTAGTGTATTAATTGCGTATTAACAGCTGATACAGTTCAGTGACAAGGGTTCTTTACTATCGACTGTTAATATTATGAGAGTGTTTTATGGTGATTCTAGAGCACTCTAGTATTCTTGTAGACGTCTATTAAATACGTGCAAACAACTATTAAATAGCAAATTTTGAGCCCTTTATTTCGGGAACTGTCGTTGGTTCATTCTTTGGAACAGGATCGTTGTGTTTCACGTCCAAGCTCGCCCATCTTGCTCAGAGCCGGATTGTTGCTCCTGGACAGCAAACCCCTTATCCCCTCACCAAACTCACGACTCCACCATCCTCTCACCCATCCTGAAGCTCTGTTTGACGCATGAATTTGAAACTGTCCTGCTCTTCAATGAGGATTCTTTGGGAAATTTTGGAAAACAGTATGATAACATTCATACTGGCTAGGCTGAATATTCATATTCATTTTGGGCAGGGGGTGCATATGCTCCTTTTTGCAGCCACCCCTGGTTGCAGTTCTAGATGAGCTTGATGTACAGCAGTGATGCGGATGTAGGAGTGTGAATGTGAACGTCTTTGCACTTAGTAAAAATTGCGTAGTAAATTTCCACGGTAGAATCAGCTGATATGTAGCATTTAACAGTAAAATTTATTATTTTCCAACCCAATTAATAATTTTTCCTGTCAAACCAATAAATTTACCACTCCAATTAATAACTTCCCCTGCCAAACTATATGAATGCCGATTTCTAAAAATAATGGACATAGTAAACGCACCAAAAATAATCTTTATTTTATGCAAAAAGCCATTCCCCTGGGGAGTCTCACCACTTCCACTTGAACTCATTGCTCTCTAGTTTTCTTTTCTTTCCCATTTAACATGGAATTTTTTCATTGTTTACTTGTTTAAACGTTTTCAATATTCCAAAAATGGGGGAAATTATCAATTTGAATGGGAATGCTGTCGTTTTGCCTTTAATTACAATGGAATATTTTTTAGGGCGTTCCTTATGAGATCGGGCCGTTTATTACATACGTTACACATTTGTGGTCAAGTGAAGCACTGGTAGGTGTTTCATTTTGTCCCGGTAAATTTCAGTTATTCCGTGGATTTACACGCCAGTGTCAACGTATAGGATGTAGCACCTTCGTGCACCATTGTACCAATTTGATATTAACTGGTGTACGTGCTAAGAGACTGGTAAAGTCTTAGTTTTTACCTAGTTATATTCATAGAGGAGTGAATTTATGAACAAATTATCGAAATCTAATCCTAAACCTTCTCCAGAAATTATTATCGGTTTCCGGCCTCGGCTACAGCACTATCAAGAATCCACGTATCTTCAAATTAAAAATATTATCCTATCTTTTCACCGAGATTCGGGGAATTATGAATTTATAGGTTTCGCGAATAAAACAAACGAGTGAGAAAGATGGGAAACGTTACAAGATTCATTGAGTTGGGGAGGAGGAGGGGGAAGGAGGAGGCTTCTATTTCCGAGTTGCGCGCCAGGGTTGATCGCCTCAGGAATAGGCCAAAGGCGTCCTCGTCTACGTCTAGCCACAACAAAGGCTCGCATTCATCATAATTCCCCCACTCCTCCGTCCATATTCCTCCACTCATATCCATATTCCACCACTCCTTCTCTTCTCAGGTCCATACTCCTACTCTCCCCACCATACTACCTCTTTCTCTCTCTTACTCGTACTTTTAAACCCCTTCCCTCTCACCGCCGCTTCCCTCTCCCTCCTAAAAACTCAACCGTCTGGAACACGACGAGCGAGCCGGATGCTGTTTGATGCATGACGACATTTGCAAGGCATGTTCGCTCAATAGAATCATGGGCTATTTCTTCGTCTGGCCTCGAGGAGATGTCTCGGAATTCTCTCTAGAGCGAATAATAAATACCGTAAACCCTCCCTTGACGTTCACTCTTCAATACATTGGACACCTCCCTACAACGGACACTCCTCAGCAATGAGTCATACTAAATATGTGTTTCCTCCAAAATTATATTTTTTTAACGTCAGAACCGCACAAGGTAAGCATACTCTCGTTGCAAAAAATTCCATTACGGGTTTTTATAATCTCACGTATCAACTTTCGCAATAGAAAAGTGAACCTTCAGGAAGCGACAACGCAATACTGTCTCCCTCTTTTTCCAGCATCTGCCCGTACGATAAAATTCTCTCTCCAATCGTTATCAAGAAAAACTGTGATAGCTATTTCCTGTCCTAATTTACCTTGAAAGATGACATTGAAATAAAAGATTCTGTGGTGCTTTTTAAATTTGACGAGGGTGCTTCTAACAGCTGAATATAAGTTTAGTACTAGCATGGTGATTTGAGGTAAATCGAGCGCTTTCAAACATTATGAAGCGTTGACGAAACGATACGGAGTAATAAATGGTCTGGGGTGCAGGGCTTAGTGAAATATTGCAATGTTATTTCTTCGTATTCGCAAGCACCGCCTTCCTGCCATTACGATTAGCAATCGATTTTCACAAAAAATCAATGTTCGACCATCAATTTTCAATTTTTGTGCAATCGATTTTCATGTTTCGATTTTAGTCGACTATCGATTTTTGACGATTAATCGATTTTTTATGAAGATGAATCGATTCTTATTTATTTGGACATGATACGTGTCTACTTCATGGATATTTATGGAGAGACCGCCTTTTTTCTCCAGAGGAGTATTTTGCTAAATTTCAAATCATTCGATCATTTTTTGGTTTCTATTCCTAACTTCACGGTAGTATGGGTAATTTAGAACGGATCGTGCAGGAAGGATTGAATCTCTAATTTTTTTGAAATTCATTAATATTTTTTACAATGATATTCTTGAACACTCATAAAAATTGTTAGAAAAGTAATAGGTGTTTTAAATATATCTCATCCGCGCATGCGCAGACGACAGTTATCGCACATTTTTGATGATATTCGAACAATTTTAGGCCTTACTCCCAATTTTACGGTACTTTTGAAAAATTTACTTGATTACCGATTATGACGAAAAAATTAAGGTGAAACAACCACAGCTTTTGTCCGATCAGGCTGAAAACCTTGTGGGCACCATGTCGGTTCCTGAGGAGTAATAATAGCCAAAATTCAATTTCATTTAACATATACTTCGATTTAACAATGAAAAATGATATCGTGCAAATGTCCACCACCACTTTCTATGCAGGCAGCCATCCGATCGTTGAAATTAACGATAACTCTTTTGCTGACGTCTTTGTCGATTTCGCTGATCACCCGTTTAATTTTCATCTTCAGTTCGATAATCGTTTGAGGTTTGTTCACGTAAACTTGTGACTTCACATCTCCCCATAAAAAGAAGCGATCTTCCAGAGCAGGGCACAAAAAGTTGGTGATAATTTCCCGAAAACGGTTGCCATTTACAAAACTGAATTTCCACATGGAAAACCAACAAAAATTCCAAAAATTTCCAAAATGAAAAAACAACAAATGGTCTCCTAATCGGAGGGATAATAGATAACGAAAATGATGGAAACAGTGCTGACAACGTTCAAACAACAAACTCTCGAGCAATTAAAAAACTGCGTACTTTATGAAACACCCACAGTCGTCAGGAAAACAAGGCAAACTAATGAAAGGCGAAATAATAACATTAAGGCAAATTTGCTTGAAGTAAGAATCCGCCTGAAAAAGGCGTGAAATAAAGTTATTACTGTCAAGGTATCCAAAGAGGAAAAACAAGTTTCAAGTTTTTTTTTTTTTTTTCGTTTTATGTGGAAATTAGAAAAGCTAATTAAACACTTGTTAGCTCAGATTTTCTTTTCATTTCCCCCGCATCAGCATTTTAAGGAAAAAGCGTTTTGATTCCCTCATTTTACAAATAAACAGTAGGTTAGGGAAATAAGGGGAAATCAGGGGAGAGCGATCCTGTGGATGGCATTTTTTTCCTTAAAACATGTAAAGCAATTACGTTTGTCTGAGCTCAGCTGTGCGGAGCCTTTACAGATAGTCTCCAAAGAGGCAGTTGAATGAAATAATTGTTTTTTTCTAAAAAGGGATTACTGAGAAGGAAATTAAAGAGATTTCTAACTGTAGATTGAAAAACCGCGCAATGTAAACGGCAGGGGAAACTGCGGAAGAATCTGGTTACCTCTGTGAATTGTGGTCCACCACGTTGGGAGTATCCTCCTGCTTAAAAGAGAGAAGTATGCCTGTCTGTCTGATCACGCCCGAACGGCTTGATCGATTTTGAATGTCCGAAATATCAAGATGAGAGAAATGAGATTACGGAGTGATAAAGTTTTGTCAGATCGCAAACAAAATGTCGGTGCTGGTGGTTTTTTGGATGCACGATCTAAGCCATCCTCCACCATATCCTGGTCATCGCGACGGAAGTTGTTTGAACAGATGAAGGAAATGAGAAGACAGCTCGATCAAATTATGGAGGCTATTGGCGTAAGAAGTTCATCATCGAGGAGCAGCGTCCATAACAGTCCTGTCAAATAAGACAAACGCAGGTGGAAGTTCATCGGAGGCACAACCGTTCTGAGGCAAACCAGCACTATGAAGATGATGAAGGAAAAAATGGCGAAAGTAAATCAGATGGAGAAGATTTTGATGCTGTTGAGGACTCAGGAAACTGAACAACAGGTACATGAGGTAGATGATGAGATCATTAACCGTCTTAGCGAAATGAAAGTAGAAGACCACAAAGAACCAGAGGACACTGAATGTGAGCCTAGTGACCCGTGTGCGGTATATGGCGACGAAGATGGTTGGATCATTCCTTCCAATCTTCCAAGAAGAAAACGGATGCCCTGAACCCTGATTACGTCGTCGGAGGGTCGCCACTCATTATGCGTAATATCTGCTCCAAGTCAGCCATGTTCGGAATCGGTAACACGCTGGAATTTAAAGACGAACACCAACAAAAAGAGGAAGCTACTGTTAACCAACATTACTTTGGAGCTTACGTGGTTTCAATGGTATCTGAAGAAATGGCGATCGAAGAAGTCCAAAATGTTATTACCACTCAGAAAAGAGGAGGATTTGAAATTTGTGGAATGGCGTCCAACTGTAAAAAAGTGAAGAGACCCATTTCATCCAATCTTGAAGCAGTGACGTGCCACAAATATTTTAATTGCGGTAGAGTAAAAGTTCTGCATATGATCTGGAACACCGATGACGATAATTTCGCAGTATACGATTCGTGGGAAAATAGAATTGATGACACTTTGAAGAAGAACGATCCTCTCACGAAAAGAAGGTTGTGAGGGAGTGAAATTAGACGCTAGGAAATTAAGTGCATTTGTGGTGGCATTGAACGGCGAGAGGTAACATATTAACTGCTTGCGTGGTAACATGCTTATCGAATGAATAATTTTCGGGGAAAACAAGCAGGCGAAAATAATGTTAATCACACATCGTATTAGGCACCTGTTGCCTAACCTCTCTCTTCCCATTAGGCAGTTTATGTGCTTTCAACTTTCTAATAAACTCTCGTTTTCCTAAATTAATTACTCCCTTTTGTCACCTACATATAAAATACCGGCCACCTGCGTTTTGTATTCTCATACACCTGCCAGTTTTTCTGGAAAGGACGCAAGGACAGATAGTAAATACGCTATGAATTGTTCCAGAAAGGCTTATTATTTCTTTATTAAGCTTTATTGGATCACCGGATTACCGCAACAGGGTTGTACAGCCAGAGACAGTGCTTCCTAGGTTTAACTCAGTCTCAAGATTGAGTATGATATGCTGAAAGCGGATGGTAGCTCTGATAATGTTGAAGGACTGACAGTCTAATTCCATCAAGGTTATGGCAACCGTGTCAAGCCGTGGAGTGTGGTGAGGGGAAAGTGCCACGGAGTAACTCGAGCTGGGCATCTCGACAGGAGTACTTTGTGGTATCACCATCAAACTGTTACTTAAACAGCTGGTCATTCTATAGGGGCACCTCCTTTCATCCCTCCCTCCCCCTCCATCTTCCTCAATTTGCCAAATCCATAAGGTCGGCATCGGGTAAACCTGGGCATCTTCGCCACTTTTATTTTGTTTAGTATTTTTTTCGTTCTTATTTAATGGTATGACACCTCAACATGTAAAGGAAGATCATTTTAAAAAATCGTTTAAACATACATTACAACAACCTACCACGATGAAATAGTCCATAACTGACTTCTGTGTCATAAATGGAAGTAAACCAAGGTGCAACAAATATTTTTGCTCCCTCTATTCATTAATCAACACCTAATAAGCGATTACAGGTATCCAGAAAACTGATTACAGAAATCCAATTTTTGAGCTCATGTACCTACACGTTTTTCAATCAGTCACTCCCGTGTCCGTAAGACAAATATATATTTTTTAACTCCAAATTTGAAATCTACATTTCTTGAAACGAAAACTAACATTTTTTTAGGTCAATACAGGGGTTCGTTATCAAAAATAATAAATCAAATTTAAAACTAGGAAACTCTGATAAGCGTACGACGCGTGTCTCCTACAATAATAATAATAATAATAATAATGATTTATCGTAAAATATGCGCTTCTTTCTTAAACTGACTGTAGTCTTGGTACCTTATTGCTCGTTTTATGTACGAAGGTACTTCAGAACTGACAAATAGGATTACAACTAACTAGGAGTTTACGTCTCATCTCCGATTTAAACCCACTCGTTGCAGCGTTCAGACTAGCAAAACTTTTCTTTTGTAACTTGGAACTGAACATTCCGTCCTCAATTACTTTTCCGGCCCTGTTCCTAACCGATGGCTATCTGCCTCTCAAAATAAGTTGTTGTTCCTCGTCGTTCAAACTACAAAACTAAACTGCCAGGACGGATCTCACGACTATAAAATCCCATTATCTCGCAAATGAGCTTTTTTCTCTCTCTCTAAGCCCTTCGGCCTTTTCGAACGTAAAACCTATTTTTACGTTTCGCTCCGAAGGTTATCCGTTTTCTTGGAGACTCTTGAGAGAGGAGTTTGAAAACGGGTCCGAGGGAAAACGGGAAGGAAGGAGGAGGTGGGGAGCAGAGACAGTTAACTCTACGAGTTTACCACTGACGGGGATTTATAGGCTTCAGCCCGTTTCGAAGGTTCCCAATAAAAATAAAAGCTAGAAGAGGACAGAACGGAAGGGGTGGGAAAAAAAGTGTGGTCAACCCCCTCACCCCTCCGTTCGTCCTTCTTTCGCATTAAATCGCCCTTGATCGGCCCTAAGGGTAGGGCTCCCGATGGACCCTGCACTCTGTATCCATTAGCTTTGTTGTCCCGTATTAGCGGACACCCTTTTCTAACTCAGAATGATCGAGGCAAACTCGAAGAAAAGTTGGTCTCATTTTGAGTGAACCGCGTCCGCGGTGAGGATATCGTATAAATCCCTTTTGTATGTTATGGCGAACAAAAGCGGAAAAAAGAAGGGAAGACCGTAATAAATTTAAATAAAAAACAATTCAACCGCTGATGAAGACTAACTACCCTCGTTTCCTCGGCGTCGTAAAGAGAGAACTGAAAAACTCCCTTCGAAAGAAAAGCTCGTGATATTATGATAATCTCGATTTCTATAGCACAAGACAGTTTTCGTGACTTGACGTGCCTCATTCTTTTCTTTTCTGGAAATTGAAACAGATACTTCAAGAGTGTTTTGCACGGTGCCATATATCTGGATGCAGTCGAGGTTGTTCAAAGTAGCTTCCTCAAGGGCCTATGGCACCTTTCAATGCCTACCCCAAGGTTATCTGAAACAAGAAATGCTAATTCTGACACTCAAAGTACCTACATTTCGAAGAATGGTTAGGCATTGGGGGAGAATTCAGGGAATGAGGGAAGATAGGTTTCCACGAATCGGCCTAGAAACAGTTTGGCACTCAAGTGATACCTGCAGGTGCTAAATTAGGCTCCTCACCTCCGCACTATGGGGCCGAAATGTGGGGTGCGAGATACCTGGATACTGTCGAGTTGTTCAAACTGGATTTCTTAAGCGCCTCTGCACTTTCCAATACCTACCCCAGAACTCTATCTGGGATACGAAACGGGTAGCCTGGCACTCAGAGTTCCTTTATTTCGACGAATGGTTATGCACTAGATGAGAATTCGGGGAATAGGCGAAAATAGGCTTTCGTGAACGGAGCTAAATTAGGCACTCTGCTATGACATTTAGGATGTAGGAGATGTTAAAACAATCAACCTACAAAGTACCTACAGCAGAAAGTGGCTCGTAAATTTTGGTGTTCACGGAGTTAACTTTAAGACAAATCTGTGGACACCTGAGAATCAGTTACCAGGAACGGATACAGCTCAATCCACTTATGGCTCATTTCGTTCCTAACCGAGCCAACGAGCTGAAACATGAATGGGTTTTTTTTTTGCATTTGGAGTCCGTCTGTGGGCAAGATAAAATTTGGAGGTGCGAGGTGCCTAGTTTAGATACTGTACCAAAGACTAAGTTCGCTATTATTTTTTGGAACATTTAACACTTGTACTCTTTATTATTCAATAATAAACCATTGTAATCGATCTTGAAGAAAAACATTTCGAAACCCACCTGAAAATTTCATGGTTTACGTTTCAAAGGGTGTAGAATCCAATTCTGCAATAAAAATTTTTCCGTCCGTCCTCCGTACGCTGTACGCACGTTTTCTCCCAAACGGCTAGAGCAAAAAAATCTGAAATTTTCAGGGAAAATCCATGTTGGTCCGACAACGCCCCAATGCTTTATAGTCAGCTCTCTCACTTAATTTAAAGTGCCCTCTAAGGGTGGTCAAAGTTTTGTAAAATCCCTAAAAACCTCAAAAAAAATCAAGGCGGCCTAAATATGTAATTTTTTTTAAAGAACTTTCCATGAGGAATCGAATGAGTCCCTCCCCAGGTCCGTAGCTCAAACCATTCCCGACGTGTGGCATGAGGTTACTGTGATCAAAACATACACAAGATTTTTTGTTTGTTTTTGTTTTGATCGCAGTAACCTAGTGGTGTAGTGAATGTGGATACTGGAGTGAACTCCTAAAAGGGTTTATAGCCGATATACGGGTTGAAGCATTCTGATATGCATGAAAAAGAGGAAAAAACGCTGCAAATTCTTTCACTGGGGTCTATTACTCAATTTCATTCATTTGGCTTGCATTCATGATTTGAATTTCTACTAAGCTTTGGAGTGTGCGTGTTTCACAGGTGATAGAGCGATTATTGAATTTCAGGAGGCACACAAATATGATCAACTGATCAATCCAAATAGGTATTTTGGTTGAGAACCGATTTACGTACTAAATGCATATCTCCTGAAATTCAATAATCGCTCCATCATCTGTGAAACAGGCACGCACCAAAGCTTAGTAGAAATTCAAATTATGAATCATTGAATAATAAACCTCCGTGATAGGATTTGCAGCGTTTTTTCTGTCAAAGTTCCAGCCGTTAGGGAGAGTGAATGGATTAACGTAAATATGGCATATTCGACCATTTGAGGAAAAGTTCACCAATAACGAGCACTAGAACTTTACTGTCCTTTGAAAAGTATTTGATATTCTGATTTTTTAAACATTGCAGCCCTTTAATTTCTCTCTTTAGAATTGACTTGAGAGCTTGTTTAGGACGTCTCCCTGTAGAAAGGCTTCGTCAGCAGAAAGACACCTATCATAATCACCCGTGGAGTGGGAAATAACTTAAACACAATATTTGGTTTATTATTTTCAATTCAAGGTAGTATCATCACTTATATGCTGTATATTTAGGACGGAGTTATCTACTTTTCTTTCTATTGATTCTAAAGGGACTTGGTATTTTGTTTTTGTAGATGATGAATATAATGAGCCCACCTGATATGTTCATTCGTTTGCACTACTTGAAAGGCTACTTTTGTGAATCGGTCTAGCTGATAGCATGAGGTAAACAAATGGAAGGGGTGGGGGTGCAATATAATATTTAAGACCTTGTGGCTTAACGTTTATCTCAAGGAATGACTACGTCTCATTTAGATTATACTTGTAAACAAAGGTTTAAAAAAAATTGTGTAGGGTTCCAGGTTCTATCTAGCTGCACGCCACTTTAAGCTGTGATTGATGAGAAAAGCTCACGTTTCTCGAGACGGAAATTTGCAAAGCTTGAAAAAGCCTAAAGCCGAGTTGTCTGGTGTTCGTCCTCTATGCGAACGCACTGAAACTTGTGTTACCGTCCAAATATTTACTTTGAAAGGGCGGGAGCAGGAGAAAGGGAAAGCGATGCCATCGGGCCTCCCTTGAGCTTTTGAGTTATAATTTCACAAAGGGGTAAGAGCTTTACCAAGTTGTTTCAGGAGGTTTCGTTTAACGGGATATCGATTTCCGGTCGTTTTTCTAGTTGTTTGCTTTGATTCCCGTAATGCTTTTTCCACGGATTTCACCTTTGAAGCCACTTTGTAAAATAACGATGTATCGACGCCGATCACATTTATCTGTAATCAGTTCTAACTGCAATTCGTGGTAATCCATACGGACACTTTGATGCTTTGGCAATAACTAATACTAAAGTACAGCCGATATTACACGTACTGTAGTTAGTACATTATTACTAAAAAGCACTATTTCCGTGTTATGCAGCCCTTGAGTAATTTGCGGGGAAAAAGTTGCGAACAAAGATAAAAAGTAAATTTAGGAATAACATTTCAAAATCATTGTGAAAGTTTCATTTTCTTCAAGAATTAGTGAAAACTTTGGAACACATTGACAAGTTGGTCTGGTCTACTATTCAAACTAGGCAGGAACTGTGGGAGTGTAACTGTACTTTTAACTGTAACTACACTGAAAGAGTCATAACTAAAAACGTTATTCTATTGTGATGACGCTTACCATGATAAAGAGGTCCCTTCATCCAGTGACTGCAAAAAAAAAAAAAAAAAAAAAAAAAAAAAAGAAGGTAAATCACTGTACAATAGAAACAGTAGATAGAACACACGATTGAATCATTAAATAAATAAATTTAAACACTTCATATAGCTAGAATCGTATTGAAATAAAATTAATGAGATAAAAGAAAACTCACCGTCGCTCCATTATTCCATCTATCATTATCAGCGGGTTAACAAAACGTTTACCGCCATCTTCTGGCACTCATATTAATAAACTCATGTTAATAAACCAACTAATTTCGAGGGGTACGTTTTTGGTCGGAATTGATTGGCAATATCTTACTTCAACTAGCGGAATTCCCTCCAGTTCACCTCTATTAACGGTACATAATTTGTTCAACACCACTATTATTTTCTAGGTAAAAGTTTGTTTGACATTTAATTTATACCCTCTCAAAATTAATTGTCCTACGTTTCACGACTATTGACACAAGAAACAAAATGGGTCCATCCGTTCCGAGCTTGTCTTGCGGAATGTGTGTCTGTAATCACCGATATGGTCTAGTTGATCAGGAATCCTCTTCATTCTAGTGAATTGTGTGTAGTAGTGAATTGGGCCATCTTGTACATAAATGAATGAATCACTTCCGATCAGACCTGATGGTTAAAAGGTACCTAGGTAGGTTACCTTGAGATTTTAAAGGAATGAATCATTAAAAAGCCAGGATTTCTAAGACTCTCGAAGTGAGACTAGCGTTTTTTGTAAGTCATCCATAAACTTAATTCCAAGGAATCGAATCAAATCACCCAACCTGGAAAGTCAACGTAAGAAAAAATTAGGAACAGTACAATCATTGTGAATAGGTTGGTGTGGTACATAATTTCTTCGTATCAATAACACGAACGTATAGATCATTAAAATATTTTTGAAATATGTTGGATGCAAGCTTGTTACAACGAATCGAACCATAAAAATACCGTTTGACATGTTCCCGCAGACATCAACCAAGGGCTCTCGAATCTCGCCGATCTGTTTCGCTAAATTCTAATCATACGGTAGCGTGAAAATTTATATTAAATCCACTTTCCCCGCTGTTCCTCAAATTTAAGCAATATGAGACCACTAAACCTTGAGAAGTATTGACCATAGACCTACGAAATCCACAGGGACTACCTACAACCTAAGTCTAACATTCCCTGAAATGTTCATCAAAATCGGAGGAAAGCAGAGTAATTTGGCTTGTTACGAGGATTTCATGTCTGAGCAGAAGTAGCACTAACTGAGAAAAATATTCTTGTTGGATTTTACATTAGCGAACTCCCACAGTGAAGTTGGTACTAATTTTTGCTGAACCATAAAGAGCCTAATCCATGCATTTCCTGAATATTTAGTCAAAATTGGATGAAGATTGTAGCAATTAAGCTTGCTGTGAGGATCTGCGAATAGAAATGTCGATTATCAAGCCCCGAGAGTGGAAACAGAGTTCAGCTGATATAATTTCAATGGATTTATTTGTTCAGGAATTCTGGTTCATTTTAAATTTAGTTATCTATTCAAAGACTTGTAAGGCGCATTATTTTTTTAATATAAGAATAGTACAACTGTTCAGATGTAGAGACTAAGGACAGTACTTGGACTGTATTTGGATTCAGACCTTATTTTAGAGAAAGGAGATGAATAGTTGAATATAAATGCCCTATTTCAATTCAATTCAATCTATCGTATTGCGTGATAGTAGTATAATGGAGAATAGTATTACTAAAGAAATAAATATAACAATATTAAATATTACAATAATACTGGAGAAAATTTTTCTCCTGTGTCGTAAGAACAGAATAAGTTCTTAAGAACTTGTGGTTGCTGTTGGAGTCACTCTTAGCCAAAAACAAATTTCTAGAAAAATCAGGCTGAAAATATAAACTGACTAATCACCTTTAGCTCAAGTTTTCCAATAAAAAATTGTCTTATCTAGGACAATACAACTTTTTTTAAAACTAATTAGGGCTCTGAACCACATCAGGATTAATTTCAAACTTATGAAAGATGATTTCCTCGCTCTTTCAGTGATAAATGTACGTGTGAGGGAGGTCAAATTTCTGTGCCCTGGCCGGATGCCAGTTTTAAACATTAATGCTCGACCGGAGCAAAAACAATTCGTGGGGTTCCGGGTAAAAGTGACAAAGTAACATTTTTTTCAAAATGAGCTTTTTTGTCATTCTGGTACTAAGGAACGTTGTCAACTGTGTGTTGTTGCTAAGAACGTTATCTTCAAACTGATGAGCAAGAAATACTTGAAAATAAAATAAATTTTACCCATGGCATTTGAACTCACCACAAAACACGAGATGGATTATAAATGTACTCTCGCTGGTGCATGTAAATGTTATCAATTGCCATTTAATCACTTTTACTGTGTAAGATTTGTAAGATAGCATAGTCGGCAGGTGAAAATGACCAATTACAGTGATGGATAACCTTTTCTAACAGAAATAGGTATATCATTGTTATTAGATGCTGGACAACACGATAAATTAACGAAAAAACTATTCAATTCCTCAATTTCATGTAACTATGCGACTTATTTTCGAAGAATTGAATTGACCAAATGAGTAAAGCTTAAAACTCCAGGCAGGTAAAAATGATCAAACAGAGTTTTCCGAATAAACAGCTCTTATTTAATCTGAAGTGAATTTTGAAGCACGATATGAGAGGAGGGCACTAGCTAACTACCTACAGGATAAAGAAAAATCGAAACATAGTCGGATGAGACATCACACAACCAGTGTTCGTAAGAAGAATTTAGGTGAAACTTGATCGCTCCCCTGTAAAATTTTGCAAATGTTACTTGGTCACTTTTACTCGGAACCCCACGAATTATCCTAATTCAAAAACAAAAACAATTCCTACTTTGAAATTCCGTAAAGCAGATATCTCGGGCGTCAAGAACTTTTCTTGGGAGCAAATATAAGATTAACAAAAGATTATTTATTTGACTTCATTAGTCTTTCATTTGATTTCACTTTCCTCTTAGTGGGGGTATGCACTTACGTACTTTGTTATATTTGTACAATGTGTACACTCCGTTTGATAAGTATTGACCAGTAAGGGTTAACAAGGGCTCCCTAATACTGAATTAATAAACGGCAATTTCCACCGTATCATAACTTCCAGAGCAAGCCAATTTGTGATATATAAATTTTTTGTCTCGCTTTTCCCGTCTTGCCTCTAGTGTAACGCGGCATTTCCCCACGTTTGAAAGTGAAGAAATTAATGAAAACGTCAGAAACCACTTTCCACGAGCACTTTCCTGAGAGTTCACATTGGGATTCAAATGGAAACCGCGTTTGACTCGAACAGGAGTGGGGAGCGAGAGATGAGATGTGTTCTATAAAAGCCAGACTCGTGTCCAAAGCAGTAAACCCCGTGCCAGAGCCTTGATAATAATTTTAACATTAACGATGGCTCCCGCGGCTGGGCGTATTTCTACTGGCTGAGTTTCTCGGCGGTCGGCTCCTGCCAAATGCAACATTCGTTTCAAAGCGAGTGCAATCACTCGGGTGCAACGACCGTGCGACATTTTCGCGCGACCTGCAATTATTTCGGCTTTTGTTTCGACTGCGTCTCATGAATATTCAGTCCCGACTCACTTTGTTAGTTGTGGTTTACTTGTGTAATCGGATTCGTTGGGTGAATATCTGCTTGAAGGAGTTGAATTATAAAGAAGATTCTTGTCAACTTCTTTCTGAATGACTTACGATGTTATATTAATATTTCAGGCCCAATTTCTAACACGTTCCTTCAGTGGAAGGAAACTGCAAGTCATGCAGCCTGATCTTGTGGACGAATTTTCTTAGAGTCTAGTATTAGACGTTAAATATGGTGTATGAGAGTACGAATAGGATGGAAATTCAAAATTTTCCGGGAGAATCTCTTTCAGAAGCAGAAAAAACAAGATTCTATCCAGTTTAAACGACTTTGAATCTTCCACAGAAAACAGGAGTGGGTTTCAAAACAATCGACATTTGAATATATGGAGCTTGAATGCAACGAGCCTAGGGATTTTTGGAGTACAAATTAATTTGCTTACTTTTTCTAACCATTACCTGAATATCCCACTAGGGTCTTTTAATTGTCTTGTTTGTTGACAGCCATCTCTAACGTTGAGACGGCAAACCAGTAACTTTAAACGTTCGCTATGGTAATCCACGGACTATTCAAAAGGCAGCCTACTGATTTTAGAAATCCATAGAAAGAGTTGCCACTGTGGCTTAAGAAGCCACAGGCGCCAATTCGAATCTCCTAATTTCGTAGAGCCCCTAATAAAACGTCACTTTTTCCGCGAAATGATTTGATTTCCAATGTACGAATTTCGGGGACAAACATAGTGTGCAGTTTTTTAAAAGTGAATTACAATTATATTTCAACGAAACCATTGTTGGTAAACTCTGAAAATTCAAAAATTCTCCTTTTCTCTCAAAATATACGGGAATGCCTTTCTTCCTGCGCTTCTTGAAGGTTCACAGACAACAGAGGTTGGAAGAAAGCTTTGAGGATCAAGAAGAGGAAGAACCCCATCTGACCTTCTCAGTCTTCAATCTTTTGGTTGATGTTTTGAAGGTTGGCAGGGCTAGGTGAGGACAGAATTGAGTCGATCGAGTTGTTTCAATTCATAGTTGACTAAAATTGCTAACAAGCAGCAATTTAAACGAAAATGAGGTTCGCTCAAAGTTTAGAACTTTTTGGTATATCGGCTTGACATGATTTCTCACTGGGGGTCCGTAGTGAATTTACTACCAACAAACGAGCTGCATCCATCTCTAGGGTTGAGTTTACACGATAAACGTAAATTCAAAATTAGTTGCTTGAATGGAAGACAACTTCTAACTTTGCCTTCTATAAAACTAAATAATCTTGAAGGCCAGGAAGCTATCAAAATGTTGACAACGGTGTAACAGTGGACATGACTACGTAAACAACAATAATTGTGGAAATTGAGTACCTGTTGAGAAGAACACAAAGTCTGTTACCAGCTGAAATGTTCAGTGCTCAATGATATCTTCCCCTATTTTTACAATTTGGAATTACAGTTTATGATGCCAACGGAGAGCTAGAGGACAGTTGGGAAGAATTCCCGAGAGCCTACAAGTTTTTTAATAATCTATTCAACATGTCAGCTCTAGATACCTGAGTAAACTCTTTCTATTGAATTAACCAACATTAGTTTCTTGAAATTAAACAAGGGGCTGATAAAATGGACTTGTTACCACCAAGGCCCAAAGGCTAAAAAGCTTTAGATTTATGCTCAGCCATAGCAGTGTGCAAGATACGGGAAAATGTATCTATCTGTGTCCATCACGCTCTCGGAACTTGGAAGAAATGGAGTGCTAAATGCAGGGAAGAGGCTAGCATTAGTCTGGTAATTTTTTTTTGAAGGTATTGTTCATTTCGCCTAAAGGAGTGGGCGAGGGAAAAGGGAGTCAGGAAGTCAGTATTAGAGGGTGAATACTGCGTACAACAAAAGGCTGATGGAAGGGACTATGAACCGAAGAGTCTGTGATCTATTCAGTGTGCTGAACTGCATGGTTCTTATATTTTAACCGTACTATCTGATTAACATGCATTAAGTGCATCTTCTATCCGACATAAACACGATAAAAGCGTGCATGGTCCCCTAGTATCCTTGACGGCAATGAACGGTATTTTGATCGCTGTATCATGTACATACAAAACTGCTTGGCTCCAAATATATATAATATATGGTACCACAGCGAATTGCCGTCCTCATTACTAGTTGAATCCGATCTGGTTAGGTGAGCCCTTCCTAAATCGTCACAGTACGTTGTAATACTCAAATGATGGTGTTTATTAGCCCCAAATTCTATTTCCAACTGTCATCTATTTCAACACCAAAATCCAACACAAAAATTTCGCTTTTTGGAAAAAATCGTCACTTTTCAAATTGGCGTATCTCCGTACTTATCAGACCTACAACGCTCGGATTGAGCTCAAATTGTAGCAAATGTAATCTACTTAAAAAAACGTATAGGACAAGAGTTACCGAGACACGACTAGTCTAGGAGTTATAACGAAAAAAACCGAAAAATCGGCGAAAATTTCGTGGTTTTTAACGCACTACGTCGCTAGCACAGAGTTTTCGGGGTTGCAAACTTGGTGTAAACTACCCGTGGGGGTCCTAACAACATATTAAAAAATCGTAGATAGCTGCGCGTTTGCGATGTTTGCTCATTTTTATGTCGCTATTGACTGGCCTAATACCCGTAATTCAAACCAAAATTGTTTATGCTCAAATTAGATGTTTGTTGCCCATGATTTTTTCAGCTTTGTTTACCATACTACACTTGTTTTTTATGAATTCAACAAAATTAGTTTCTTGTAGTCTCCAACGTTATAGGATTATTGTTTTTCATCTGATAGAAACACAATAAAAGCGAGCAGGGCCCCCTCGTATCCTTGACGGCGACGAAAGTTATTTTGGGGCCATCGCAGGGGGTCCCTAGGGGGCAACTCGGGGCGGAATGAGGAGGCGATGGTGGGGGAAAATGGGTGAATGGAGGGGGCAATATGGGGAGTGGCGGAAACCAGACTCGGTAGATATTTTTGGAAACCCGGGTTTTTCAAGACGGATATTTCCGGAAGTGGGGGAGGAAGAGGTGAGGGGGTTTGGTAGGTAGTAGTTGAAAATCGGACTTTTCAGTGGAAGGGGGTTGAAATCGATCGGTGGAGGGGGGTGTAACCAACCACCCCCGTTCTCGATATATCCCACTTAGGAGGAGCGGCGGAAGGGGAGGAGGTCGGTTCCGGTGACTGAATGGTTTAAAAATAGCGTTTAATAAGGAAGAATGTCTGCGGGGGAGATCCTGTGACGGTTCTATGAATAGCGGCAACGCGTCTAGGAATTCCCCAACCCCCCCTGGAGAAACAGATTCCAGACCAACTATTTTTCAAACCCTGTCGCCATTACAATATTTCGTTTTTTGTTTTTTTTTCTGAAAAAAAAAAAAAAAAAAAAAAAATCTCTGCTGCAGCTTGAGCAAAACAAACATTTGCCAAATCGAACACTACAAAACCTACAGTAGATTACATTAAGGGCCGGCTTCCTTAAAGTGTTTAATGAAACGTTTACTCATTAAACTGAAGATCTCAGCTACTGAACAACGGTGCTATGTTTCACTAACTCCGGTTCACGTAAAGCAGCGATCAAACGCTCTAAACCCGGGTTGCTCAAACTTAAACTGCTGGCGATCTACCTCAATATTTGTAGACTACTTACGATAGACTCTGAGGGGCTGCAAGTATGTGTGATGAAGGGTTGCGTACATAAACGATACACCCTACCTACCTAGGTAGGATGTACCGTAGCATATGTAGATATTAGCTTTCCGCACAATTTACATTATTTTAGTCAAGGTTTGGGTTGGGTTTACTTAAGTTCTTCTCTATAATATCAATGAAAAAACTCCTATTTATTCAAAATTGCGAGTTTATTCGTTGTTACAAAACAGAAGAGTTACATATGAGGTTAAACCTAACTAAGGAGTGACTTTGGATGTTGAAATGTGGCACTGCATGTCCTCTGCACACGTTTCATAAGATGGTGCGTAACGACTGAGTGCTAATCGCAAGCACGATGACATATGATCGTCAGTTAGACGATAGCGCTATTTTGACTTAATGATCTTCATTTCAGAAAATGCAAACTCGCACAAGTAAGTTGACCCAAACATTGCCGTCGGTTGAAGGGCGATTTGTCTTAGATTCGGATATTGATCTTCAGATATAAAACACCAGAAATTTGTATAAGATGCTGTAGCTTTGAGATGTATATCTGATATAATCTGTACCAACTCATTTTCAACAGAACATGAGTTCATATTAAACTGACTTGCTCAGTAGCTAATTCCTCCATGTTTTTACATGAAAAAGGATAACTCATATATGATGCTATATTTACCAATTTGCTGCAATCATAAAAACGTATTTCGAACTGTCCCAAAATATTTGATGATAAGCCTCGTATCATAATTCAACTGAGGAATCCTTGCTTTCAAAGAGGGAAAATGTTTCAGATCCTTGCTTTTCAGTTGATCTACCATAAGTTGCAATTTACGTTTGAATGCGTTAACTGCGCTAATCATCTCAATAATAGTTTTTCCTTTACCTTGAAGCTCAGTTCGAAGCTGAAGCTCGCGATCGACCGTTTGAGCACCCCTGCTCTAAACCGACAATCAAAGCCAATCAACCAAATTTTGGTGGTTAGAGCTCTAAACAACCCGTTCTTTCCGACGTCTTTGCTCGCAGGGAGGATGGTGCATGACGTCGTGTCTTATGTGGAAAACGAATGCGAGCGAGCGAGCGACCAACACGATCTGTTAGCGCCATCAAACAATACAATTCTATGGAAGTGTTTCACGTAGCAACGCGGCGTAGCGGTAGTTGCCTATTGTCGCGTGGTTTGATTTTTGTCGCGCAATCGCGTAATCGCGTAGTCATTCTGGCTTGGGATGCTGTGGCGAAAGGAACGAGTTTTTCAAGTAAATCAAAACACCATTTAATAAATTATTTTTAGTTAATTAACCATCCAATCACCTAATAAACTCCTTGTAAAATACGAGTAAAATTGGAAAATACTAGTAAAATTCCTCGTATAAATGTAAGGATAAAAACGGCGAAACTCGAATTGTTTTCTTCGGAGCCAATAAAGTTCAATTAAAATTTAATTTTGGAAATATAACGTATCCCGCTTCGGCGACAACGCGATGTGTAACCTCACGTGAGACACACGTTTTGGAATCGTAAGCGATTCGTCCAAATCGCGTCGCTCCCGTTTGTTCTCCACGTAATACACGGCTTGAGTTTTTCATTTAGAGGACAGAATAGCTGAACATTGGAGAAATCTTGATCATACCTAAAAAATCCCAGGTAATACTTATCAATCTCAGGTTTATGGATCCAAACAATGTCATTAAGTACATAAATGAAATTTCTAGGTCGTTATATATGAAATATTGAATTCCTTTGATCAATCATATATCGCAAAATACAATCTTCGAATCTTGTATCCTCATAACTTCGTATCGCATTGTCGCATTTGTTTTTAACAATCTCATTCTCAAATATACGGCAGGGCCGCGATAAGACGTTACATCACACCTGAAGAAAACACGTGATTTCGTGAAAGGTCGTAGGTTGAACGGGATAAATGGAAGGGAATAGCAATACAACTTCATTGTGAACTTTATTCTTCGGGAATGCGGACATCGTAAATCCCACCCCCTCGCCGCTCCGTTCATTCCTTCTTTCCGAAAAAAAAGGGACAATAAAAAGTCCTGAAACAGCTCAAGTAAAATAACTCCAGGGACTTCCCCTCACTGGAGTCGCCGTTGGGAGGCTGAGAAAACGGTTTTCCGTTCATCTCACGCCGTTTCGGGCCAAAACCGTCCTCCGAGAGACAGAAACTCGGGTTAATTGGTTTCCAAACAGTTAACTGGGAGAAGAAACTTGCAAGCTCCAAACGTGGAAAAATAAACGCATTTGTTCCATTCTATACGAGTCCGTCATTTGGTAGCTCATTTAGGGCTGGAATTTCGATCATATTTATCCAACGTATGTGATAGAGTAGTATGAAGGATAGTGTTATTCTTATGATAACACTAATGGGTGTTTATCCATACCTCGTTTAACCCTATCACAACTATCCATTCTCTGCCGGATAACAATGGGGTAAGTAAGCGATTCTTCAATATATTCTTTGATTGCGAAATAGATATAGGTATGTTCCAGCGTAAAACACCTACTAAACTGGAACAAGTGCGAATTTTCATCTGAATTCGATTGGACATTACATTTTAACGAAGATCAAAGATGAAATTAAGTCCTCAACTGATCGCAATCATTCTGTATCTTTCATTTGTTAATTGACCACGCTAACATCAATGGACGATTTTTGTGGAGTGAGCGAAAGATCAGCTAGTAAACTTTTCAAGCAGGCATCTGTAGCAATAACTAGCTGTTTAGCTAGTTCCATAAAAATGCCAACCTCTGAAGAACGATTCCAGTCTCGAATAGCAATTATAAGAAGGCTAGGTAACCTACCACTCTTTAGGTTCCCTGCGCTACCGATTGTATTCATGTAATGATGCAGTCATTCCAATATTCACTTTTCTTTCAATAATAAATCTTTGAAGCCAACAAATTCAACAACCACTCGTCATTGATTCACGCTTGAAGATGTTTTCAGCACAAAGCATATCAGTAAGTAACGCGTAAAGGGCCGTCCCTACATCCGGTTTTTATGTTATCACAATTATAAATCCTTCACCTTTACTGTGAACGGTTTCAGTAAAAATAGTGCATTGGACTTTACCTAGAGTCCCAAGAGTACTCGAGGTAATCTGCTCTGTCATCAGTGCAGTGCATTACGCTTGGCTGTACATGAATTTTGAAACAATCTACTCTGAGAAGTATTTTGACAGCTGAAGGACAGCTGATACTTTCTGTGACTACCACAAACCAATTTTTCACATAAATATTTATTGTATTTAACAAGACCAAACCATAATCCGGACCAGTGGCGTAACGTTTTTCAGCGGGGCCCCCCCGCAAAATATTTTCGGGGCCCCTCCCCATAATGTTTTATTTTATTTATTTATTTTTTTTTCTTCGAAGCGTGCACTTTTTTTTTCAACGGTCATCGTACAATACTCTACGATAACCTAACTAAACAACGCTGCAATTATTCAATTGGCTTGCGTTCATGATTTTAATTTCTACTAAGCTTTGGAGTGTGCGTGTTTCACAAGTGATAGAGTGATTATTGAATTTCAGGAGGCACACAAATATGGTCAACTGAACAATCCAAATAGGTATTTTGGTCGAGAACAGATTTACGTGCTCTATGCGTATCTCCTGAAATTCAATAATCACTCTATCACCTGTGAAACACGCCCACTCCAAAGCTTAGTAGAAATTCAAATCATGAACGCAAGCCAATTGAATAATAAACCCCAGTGGAAGAATTTGCGGCGTTTTTTTTTTTTTTTTTAATGGTTGTCAGAATGTTTCAACCCGTCTATCGGCTACAAAGCCTTTTAGGAGTTCATTCCAGTATCCACATTACTACATCACCAGGTTACTGATATCAACACAAAAACAATAATAAACCAAAAAACGTCTGCCAAGTGGGTGTGGCGCATAGCTTCCTCGTATCCATAACATGACTGTATAGATCATTGAAAATTATTATTGACTAAAGAACTTCGTTCAATTAGGCGAAGTAAATATTGAATTAGGGTAAATTTATTGTTATGCAGGAGCATAACTTGAGAAAATAAAGGTAGGCATGTTCAACTGTTGAACAAACTATAAAATATACCTAATAATAAAAATTGACATTGACGCTGAATGGATAGATGACTGAAGTGATAAATAAATATTATGACATTTCCAAAAATAAAAACGTCTGCCAAAATTTCATCGAAATCGGCCAAGAACTCCTGGAGTTATGCTTCTGGCAAGGATTTCACGTTTGCGCTTGCGCAGATGCTACTATTGATCCGGTTGTCATGAAACCTATAGGGGACCATCTACACCCCAACCCGCACAATCCCTGAAAATTTAATCAAAATCGGACTATAACTTCGTGTAGTTTTGCCCGTAACAAGGATTTGCTGACAGACAGACAGACACGGAACCAAAATTGTTCAGAAAGGTCTAGAACGCAAAATGCGCGATTTTGGAGACAAAAAAATTTTCACATTCCGAAAGTGAAAACAATGCTTCCGCTACCTTGGTAGACTCGGAAGCAATAACGCGAATGTTGGCACCATAAATCGGGAATGATTTTACCTACGGACCTGGGGAGAGGCTCATTCGATTCCTCGTGGAGTGTTCTTCAAAAAGAGTACAAATTTAGGCCGCCTTGACTTTTTTTGAGGTTTTTAGGGATTTTACAAAACTTTGACAACCCTTAAAGAGCACTTTAAATTAAGTGAGAGAGCTGGCTCAAGAATTGGGGCGTCGCCGGACCAACATGGATTTTTCCGGAAAATTTCAGCTTTTTTGCTTCAGCCGTTTGGGAGAAGTCGTGTGTACGGAAAAATTGTTATTGCAGATTCGGATTCTACACCCTTTGAAACGTAAACCATGAAATTTTCGGGGGGGTTACAATTTTTTTTCAAGAGCGATCACAATGGTTTATTATTGAATAATAACTTCACATTGGCCCTTCACTTTTTTCCTAATACTTGATACTTTCATAATACAGAACTCGTAATGAAGTATGAACACTAAAGTGTTTGGTGAGACGTACATCCACATAGCGTAGGTATTGAACGTTAGCTATATCCGCCTTCAACTAACTGGCAAGTACCAATATGATTCATGGACTGAAGAAAAATCGTACCACGCCGCACGATCGTTCTGCCTCAACAAAGCGCGATGCCGCGTTGTTACGTCTGACAATTCTGTATCGTATTGTTTGATCGTACCAACAGATCTCGATGGGCGCCCGCTCGCTCCCGTCGATCGCGTTCGTTTTTCACTTCAGACACGGCGTCGAGGTTTCCACGAAGCGCCTGCGGCCGGCGTCTGCCTTCATGTACCGACTCAGGCGCCAGCGGCGCCGCGCTGAAGGAGAGTTATCTCTCAAGAGGGGCGGCGCTGCAGGCGGCGTAACTAGGTTCCAGCTTCAGTTGGGGGACTACTTACTGAGTCAGTACTACTGACTCCCGCACTCGCAAAAGTGAAGGGGCGTCTGGGAGGGCAGAACGTACTGACTCCCAGCGAGGGACGTAACCAGCCCGTATTTCACACAGAGCAAGAAATAAATTTGGCGCCCCCCCCCCCCATAGACCCGATATCTCATGACTCATACCATCTTAATATATCAATGAACCAAAATATAAATATAATTAATTTGATTTATTCACAATGCATAAACTCTTCTACTAAAAGGATGAAGGTTTGGTAAGTAAGTGCTCAATGTAAAATACCATATAATTTTTATTAAATTTAACAAACTAGTAGATGATAAATACATTTTTGTACGAAATGGAAGCCCTAAACAAACTTTAAAATGAAAATTGTCGGGCTTTTTTGCTGCAAATGTTTTAATGATACCATCAAAAGATAGCACAGAAGCTATTTTTTGCTCTATTGATATGATTGCCAAGTTGCTTAGTCGTTCTTGTCCTGTCAAGTTCCCGATGTAGTTTTTTATTATCCTCAGTTTTCTAAAACTTCTTTCATTCGATGCTACACACACGGGTATTGTAAGGAAAATTCTCAAAGCTGTGGTTATATTGGGATAGACGTCTTGGAGGCCGTTTTGGCAAATATAAACCAAAAGTTCGAATGGAGTAGACTCGCCTCGTCAACTGCTCTGCATACGGCCGCTCAAGGCTAGTTCTCGCCTCGCGATGTATACGTTTTCTACCTATATCCTTTGTCCTTTCTTGTAGGCATATTGCATTCTTTATTTATATTATTTTTCCTTTTAGTAAATATTTTCAAATTGTCAATGATCGAAACTGAAGGTATTATGTGAAGCTATTATGTTCAGTTTTATTCGTTTAAAATAATGGTATTACTTTGTTATTATTGTTTAATTCAATGGTATTAGCATAATGCAATGAAAGAATAAGAATAATAGCTTCACATTAATAAATCACGTTTCTATAATTGTGACTTTTATTTAGCATCCTGTTCCCTGCAGTAAACTGGGTCTCGTTATTTACAAGTAATACCCCTATTCAGAATTCCGACCCTTCAGGTAAACTACCATCACTAAATCTAGTGGGTTATTGTGATCACGATAGGAAGAGTCAGTAGGGGCTTACATCTTATACGGGGTATCCCAGGAGTTATACAACTCATTACCGAACAAAAATGCCTCCTAGCCATTTTTTGCCAGAGTCCTCGTTTCCGAATTATTCGCGATTTAAGATTTTTTTTTTCGTGTTTCCAGTCTTATGTCATTAAAACTGTCATAACTCCCTCAATGTCGGAGATAGCTCAAATTTGATGACACCGTGGGAAAGAGCGTTAAATTGTCTATCTATTTAATTTCAGAAAACATTTTTTTAGTTACATTAAAGATGTGCAATTGCCGCGCGAAATGGTAGTTTTGTCAAAATCTTGAAATCGCCTGTTTTTCATCTCGCCTAGCAACCCCATTAATGCTTGACGCAGAACCGTGCAGACCTGATAAAACGTGCGCCAAAATGTTAGCTTTCCAACGGTGTAGTTCTTTTGGTTATTAAAAGTTGTTTTAGTTAAGAAAATGGTGTTTAACTGCAGAAAAACGAGTTTTTTCTGTTAAAATTGCGATTGAGTTGTTTTCGACCTTACGTCACTAAAACGGACGTAACTCCGGCGTTTTCGGAGTATTTGCAAATCTAAGGATACCGTTGGTTTCAACGGCATTACTTGAGAAATTTATGTTTGAGAACGGGCATCCATGGAATGAATTGATGTTTAATCCATTCTGTGATGGTGAACTCTACCGAAATGACATTCTTCTCCCAGAAATAGAAAAAAAAGTTTTAGTTATGCAGGTTGTTTTTTTTTTAAATCCCAAATGTGCTTGAAAACACACGTTCTTTCCAGTGGCTTAACGTTTCTCAGCGGGGCGCCCGGGACGCAAAATATTTTCGGGGCCCCTCCCCATATTTTTTTTTTTTTTTTTTTTTTTTTTTTTTTTGAGAAGCGTGCACTTTTTCAACGGTCATCGTACAATACGCTACGATAACCTAACTAAAAATACATAATATAATATAACAATTTAACCTACCTTTACGTCGTAAAGTTTACCTTAAAGTTTACGAACTCGAGACTTCTAGTATTTTCAACGTAACTCGTTTTACAAGAGGAAAAATTACGCAAAAACCGACAATTTTATTTTCTGACTTGTGATACCCATTTCTCATTTTAATTTCAAAATTTTTGAGAGCTGAAGAATATTTTATTTTTTTGGCGAATTTTGCCAATCTACCTTGTTTTATCATCAACTGCTCTATTTTGAACGGATTGAAATGTTTCCAATCCGATTTCGCCATCGTGTTCAGCGTGAAAAAACCTTTATAAAAGAGAGTCACCTGCTTGGGGATTTTCGGCTAACTTTCCCACGTTTGAAATGCCCCAAATCTCCCCTTAGAATGAAGCGATTGTGCTCATCTTCAAACATAGCCTTTTGAAAGCCTAGGTAGATTGTTGCGCAAATTTGAGTTTTAATCTTAATTTTATCGCGAGTTATCGTCTGGAATGTGTTTTTGGTGTCCGACAGTGGACTTGGAATGCTTAAAAACGGATCTTGATGCAAACATTTTAGTCCGAGAACAATAAGTAGTTTCTTTTTCTTCGAAAATTCGCTAATACTCAGCAGTTGAATATTTCTCTTTTACCACGTTGGGTAGCAAGCAGGCAAGATGGAATTGTTTCTGTGAACCAAAGAGAAAACCAAACCCGATGTTATCGGAGCCAACACATCAATATATTGATATCATCGAACATGTGGCATCGAAGGCAAAACATCGATATGTCGAAAATACCCCATCCCTAGTGCCCACCTTCGCAAACTCAGATACCTTAGCTACCTTACACCCTTCCTCACCTGGTTATAAATAAAACCAAAAGATGATTGATCAGTGAATCTACATTACCGTCGATGTTTATGAACTTGATGTTACATAATGGAATTTTTCTGTGTGTCGTTAGTTCCGCTTTATTCTTTAAAATAAAAAAAAAATGAATTTTGCTTGAGCGGGCCCGTTCCCGGGCCCCCTTGTATCCCGGGCCCCCCCGCATCGCGGGGTTTGCGGGGGTGTACGTTACGCCCCTGATCCGGACGCTGGGTCACGCAGTGATTTTCAATAATTGCTTTTGGACAAAATTCAAGCAAGGGGCTTTGTGATTTGTGCCGTTACTTGGCCAACCGCACTTTAACTTATATTCCGTCTTTTGTCAACAATATTATTTACTTTGTTTACACTTGAAAGCTTGCATCTTCCAACCACCTCTCTCTCAACGAATGGGATTCAAGGTCCTTCCCACACATAACTACATGTGTCCTCTTTCGTCCAATATTCCAACACTTTATTCCTTGGATATATATGTCTTGAAGTAGTGAAGTTGTCTTTACTACTACCTCTGATCTTAATTTTGGATATTTGCATTTCTTGTCAAAAGCCGCCACGTAAAATGATGAACGGTATGAGAATTATGGATGTTTTTTGAGTGTGCGGAAGCATTCATTCATGATTAGGGGTCAGCGAATTTTTTTTCCTTGTGGTTCCATCCAGGCCTCGGAAGTTTCCACTTTTTGCCAACGAGTTCAGTAATCTGAATACGAGCGGATATTTTTACTTCTTCACCACTGGAAGTAGGGAAGTTAGGTGCCTACCTATTTATTGCTGCAGTTGGAAAATATGTTCTTCTATCGAAGCGAAAGTTTCTTGATTTTTCGTTTCTTAGCTTTCAGAACAATTTTGATGTTTGTCCGTCTGTGTCTTGTCAATCCTATTTCTGGGCAAATCCGTATTAAATTACTGTCAGAAAATGGTGAATATTGGTCTTTACGGATTTTATCACAATACAACCATCAGCAAAGTAACCCCTAAAACAAGATGAATGTACTGATAGCCGATTTAATGGTTGAAGATTGGACTTGGAGTGATGGTCATTTAATTTCATTGTTATTGTCCCAAACATGACCACTGTGCATTCGTTCAGGAGCAAATTGTTCTATTATTCAGCAAAAACTTATGAGAGATTCAAGGATTTCTCTATTTACCTCTAAAATGTTATCTTCTTCTTTCATATTCATCGGTCCATTTGAAGATAAATCATACTATTTATCTCATCATACGCAATTTCTCAAGGAGGTTATTTACAGGATGGTCTCAAAGTATGCGGTATCCATCCATATGTTACATACCTATTCTAAAATCTACGCCAGCTGTCTTTGGGCGAATTTCATGTAAGATGTCAGAAAGTAAACATAAGAGAGTTCCGGACAATTTTGTAGAAGTTTTCAAGAATTACACGGACTAGCTCTTATACGTTCCATTGCAATGATAATATGGTATGGAACGAATCACTATGATTTGTGTGTCTAATTCAATTTGTGCATGTATTGAGTGCAGTACGCTTCACTACTCACCTAACATGGCAAAGGTCTTCATTTCTTTGCAAACGGCTTCAGTTCAGTTGTTAATCTAAATTTTTTTTTTTTTTTTTTTTTTTTTTTTTTTTTTTTTTTTTTTTTTTTTTTGTATTTGTAGGTTTGGGGGGTTTGAATTTGACGAAAATGCATATTTATTGACGGCCTTTTTCCCGTCAGCTTGTTGTATTCCCTTATTGGTGCTTGTATTTTCTATTGACATGACAGAATCCCTTACCTTTAAGACTAAACCT